>CM060388.1:120067534-122567534 GCA_030545235.1 Helianthus tuberosus | reverse complement strand
GTTTGATACCGCGTCTGATCGGACCTCCCGATCAAACGGACGAATGATCACTCCGGCAGGAAAGGCACCGGAATCTTTCAAGGCGACAATGTCGGCATTGTTGAAGGAACAAATCTCCTTTTCCGGTTCTTGAAGAAGGTTTTGACTTACTAGGGTTGGGGCTGGCTCGTTTGAACGTGATCTTGTTCGTGAGGCCATGAGAGGTTTCAACCAAGAAACAAGAAATTTAAGTAAAGAAAAACAGAGAAGAAGAAGAGAGAAAGGAAATACCTGAAATTTGCTCGAGGAGTGATGATCATAATGCAGAATATTTCGGCTAATTATAGGCTGGATATAGGGGGTGTAGAGTAAATATCGCATGGGAAGTTGTAGCGTGTCACATCAATCGTCGCTTCGACTTAATAACCTCGATTTAATAGATAAGCTTTAAAATATATCCGTTGGAATTAGTATACCAACATATATATTTTGGGGACAATTGTTATGGGTGATTTTCTGCTCACATATCCCGACTAATATTCTGACTTTGTTTGTTTTATTGTGACCAGGATACTGGATCAGGATATTGGTAACATCCTGATACAATATCCTGGCAATAACTAATTAACCCACGTGCAGATTAAATTATGTAAGTCTCTTGCTTTCAAATGGACTTCTTCTCCTCAAGACTCGGGTAAATCAGTTAGATTATGGACGTTGAAGCCGGAAGACGTGGACTACAACGTTCACAAAGGGAATATTCCATATATCCCGGATTTATAGGATGGTTAGTTAGTTTCTTTTTACTATAAATAGATTGATCGGATCAGATAAGAACTCACACAATCTCTCGTACACTTTTTCTCTCTAGCTGCAAACACTCACGATACACTTACACTTGTATCGAAATCACATTGTAACACTTAGTCGATCCGCATCATATCCTGCACTGTATACTGACATTTGAAGTAATAAGAAGAACAAGGCAGCTGCCATTGTCAGCTCCCAAGGTTTTGTGCCGGCGATATAGATTGATCAAGGGCTTTCCTCGTACATCCTGTGTCACCTTTTACATTTTCGCTCATTGTTTGATCGTAGATACAGCTCAATATCCTGAGCCGTATCCTGAAAACTGCTTTTGCAAACAACTTAATTAGCATATTTTCAACACACATTCTTAGCACACTACCTCACTTAACTAATTTGATCACTTAATTGCTTCGGTAATTTTTGACCAAAACATGTATTTTGTGGACGCACTTGATGTAGAGGCGTAGGACGTTGCAACTGTGGCCCTTGTGGTCTAATATGTTGTACCCCAACCGGTAATCTACCCATGTCTTGAATTTATTGTAGCGGTTGACTTTGTTGACCCGCTCCTCCTTGAGGTCCCAAAATACCTCCATCACCCGCATAGTAGAAACCTTCCTCTTCGTATCCTCTAAAATCTTCTTCATAACCATCAACATACCCATCTCCTCCTATTCCTGAAGATTGCCCAAATGGAAGAGACGAATATTGAAAACCCGATGGATTCGGTGGTCGATATGTAGAAGTAGCATGAATGACGGTTGAACTTTGTGGTAGTGGATAAGTAGAAGATGATTGACCCGTAGTTGGGAAAAAATGAGAAAATGGTGGAATTGTGGTAGAAGGGCTAAAAGTAAGAGTAGGTTCAACTTGGGTAGTAATAGGTGATGTAGTGGTGTTGGTTGGTGTAACATCAAGGGGTGGAGTAGATTCGGTAGTGGTATTAGGCATGGTGGTATTTGGTGAAGGTTGTGTGGATGATGGTATAAAGGGTTGTGTTGTTTGACCCGTAGTTGGTGGGATTTGTGAATCAGTCATAGTGTTTCTTGGTGTAATGGGTGAAGTAGGTGAACCAATGACCTTGTTTTCTCGTAATAACACTCTGTTTTGACGCAAAGTTCTTTCAATTTCTGGATTGAACGATAGCGGTGATGACTTGTGAGAGCCCCTAGTATGCATGCACCTGTAGTACCTGCACACTAAACACAACCAGCGTAAACCCGAAAATAACAAAACAAAACTACTAAATTAACACACGTTGCGCACTACTCCCTGGCAACGACGCCAAAATTTGACGTGAGGTCATAGTCACATGCAAATTTAATCCAACATACAACTAATAGATAGCAGCAAATGGGTATCGAACACCGGGAGTTTGTGGAAAGTGTGTTGATTATATAGCTTTGTGAATTAACTACAAGTAAACTAATTTGCAGAAATTAAAATTCAATAGTTTGGATTGTTTGGTTTTAAGAACTAAATTATTAACTATTGCAAATCAAAATTGGTTGTTAATCAGGTTACGAGAGAATGACCATCTTAGGTTCCGGTTTCCATCAACAATTGTGCCTAATTCTAACTAGAAAGAGTTACATAGACATAACTCATGCATAAACATTTGTTGTGATAAAAGGGAACAAAGTACTCGGATTATATTAACGCAAGGTTGTTTCCCGATGATCAATTAATCAATATCCAACCCTAACCCTTCCCGTGATATCTCGATTGTCAACGACACCAAGAACATACGATTTAGACTAGAATTAAAATATCAATTAACAAGCTACAAACAAACATTCATACACCATGATAAGCATAACAAACATACCAAGTTATCATTCTAGAAATAAAGGAAAACACACAAGAGTTATAATAGAAACCTTCACCTAAGATGATCACCGAAAGTTTAGCCGGACATTGTTTGGTGGATCATCATAACATCAAGATTAAAGTTCATACGAATCGAAAGATAAACCGGAATGTTAGAAATTGTTCACAAACACTATCCAAAGCCAAAAATCGCCCAACAACTGCAGAGAAACGTCTCCAATGATGAATAATGTGAAAAGACACTTGAAAACGCTTTTAAGAGGGCAGTTACGTTTTTCCTCGCTGACTCTACCGTAATTTACGGTAGGTAACCTACCGTAAATTACGGTAGCCTGCATTTTGTTACGCCACTTCACTACTGCCTTACGGTGGAGATTGGAGGATTTTAGGAGCTACCGTAAATTACGGTAGCCACCGTAATTTATGGTAGGCCCCTGGGTTTCCGTTTTGTTTCTTCTTTCCATCCTTGCATGTCCCGTTCCACTCCACTCCATCTAAAGCAGCGTTTTCTCCACATTTTAAGCTCCAAACGCACCTGAAACATGAGCAACTGTAGTCATCTAATTCAAGATAATTATGCGATCAAATGAGGGATTAACACATCTTTTAACATCATAAAGGGTTGTCCTATGGACCACCCGTCAATGACTTTGCAATTCAACCCATCAATCATCCTGAATAATCTCTAATTGCAATAAACTAATCAAGATTCACTTAAGAAAATCAAACATTGACAAAATTAGAAAAAAACAAGATTTAATGTGAAAAATTAACAATCAAACCGCACAAAGATCAACTTAGATGACTTGAGAAAGGGGATCGATACCGAATTCTAGCACGGAAATAAGGAATTCGTCAGCAGAGATGAATCCACCATTGTCCGATCTAGCAGACATAACCTTTAGTTTCACAACAAGAAAAACTATAATTAACTGAACATGAAATTAATTTGATTGATAGATTTCAAAAAGATATAGGTTCCGTTTTGATGACTTACAGGTGTTGTTGCAATGTTCTTGAACTTCATAGATGTCGTATTGAGTGAGCGTTGATGACGTATTCCCCACGACTTGGTGAACAATGGAGAACGTGTCCGATTAAGCATGCAGGTGTGTAGCAATTGAATTAGGGTTAAAATGGTTGAAGAGGATTCGGCGTTGAAGAGGACTTCGATGTGTAGGGATTGAATTGGTGTTTCATTGTTCTATAACAAAACCAACTAAACCCAATCATATTTATTATTGAAAGAAGTCAATGTGGTATCTTTTTATTCATATTTTTAAATAACATTTACTACAAATTAGAATAGCATACCATATCATGTTAGCTTAAATTAATTCGGTATTATGTTTTCTAAAATACAATACATTATTTAATTTTTTTAATTGCTATAATCACTTGTATACTAAGGTATTACTTGCTTGCGCATTTTAATCCACATGTCGATATAAACTAAAACAAACTTCGAAACGTCGAGAAAATTGAGCAGGTCGTCATGGTACCTTTGAATGTTTTTAAAAGAGTAAATTGCCATTTTAGCCCATGAGTTTTGTCCGAAATTGTCATTTTAGTTTAAATAGTTTTTTTCTCCTCTGGGTCTCTGAGTTATCCATTTTTTTTTTTTGCCATTTTGATCACATTTCCTAACTCAGTCTAAAAACGTGGTTATAACCAGGATTATTTTATGCATTAACAAAAAATAAAAATAAAAACTTTCTAAATTGCCATTTTCATCCAAACTATTTTATATATTTTTCTTTTAATCATTTAAATATATATTTATATATAATAATTATAATATAATTATGATAACAATGACTAGATAATTTCAATAAAAAGGAAAATTATACACGGGCACATTTAATTCTCTTATCTCTCTCCATCTCTCTCCCTCACTAATGACTAACTAGTAACCACAGTAATCACCACCGTGCACCACCACTACCACTACCACCACCATCTCCACCGTTTCACAACCTCACTCTCTCTTTCTTTCACTTTTCTCTATCTACATAGTCTTTCTCCTCCACCACCATTAGTTGCCACCCCCAACCATCATTAGCCACCATCCCTAACCACCATTAGTGTAACATCCATCAAAATCGGGTCTCTGAAATCCGACCCAGATTGCAGAACCGAATCTTTTTCAATTAAATAAAAAACATAGAATTTCTAATATTGTTCATTTTTTTATATAATTAATCGTTACGTTGTGCGTTGGATGAGAACAAGATTAAAACGCTAACTTTTGAAAACAACTCAGTTAGTTTGGTTAAATTATATAAGGGAAGCTTCAACGTAGTTAGATTGGTTAGCTAAATAAAGTTACAAGTTAAGGGGTTGCTTTGTTTACTGGAAACTACAAAATAAAACAAGATATCTAACTAGGTTAGTGAACCTAGTTAAGTTAGTTAGTATTTGTTATATAATGTTAATTAACTAATATGATAGTAAATTTTACATAAGAAGTATGTTAAACTAAGTTGGTATATAGGTTAGTCAATTTAATAAATTATAGGGGCCTGGTTTGTAAATTAAAGGGAATGTTAGGAAATAAAAAGGAGATTGGAGCTGGACGGGATTCGAACCCGCACCAACCTTCGGATCACATTTAATGAACTCACAGCAACCACTGCACCACATCGAGTGATTGTTAACATTTCCAGGTTTCTTGAAATTTAAACACTTTAAACCTCCCTAAAGAAAAACTTTAAAAAGAATGGTCGGACAGGACTCGAACCCCGTGCCCTCCGTCTAAACATGTGCGGACGATATCTCCTTCAATTCTCAACGTTTTCAGGTGATTCCTAAGCCGAACTTGCTTAATTTTTCGTTCTCTACAAAATCACTCTATTAATTTCAGTGATAGAAGGCTAATTTATCCGTATTTAATTTTAGTTGAAATTAAGGTTTTTCGTCCATAGAATTTGGGGCTTTTAGATTTATACTTGTGTTTTGATGAAACTGAAAGTATAATATTGTTATATATCATATTATCACATTGTGTGTAAATTTTGGGAATTTTTAGATGTCAATTGGAATTTTAGTGAATTATTTATGTTTTAATCATTAGATAAATCAAATAAAAATACAAGATAATCTCTAATAAATTCAATAAATATCTTTATTGGTTATTTCAGATTATATCAACACTAGGGAATTTCTATATAAAGTTTTCCTTAATTTTTTTTGGGAAATCATGAGTTTAATTTGGATCTATACATGTTTAGTTATGTAAAAAATACAAGGTTTCACAAATGAATTCTACATACATTTTTACTGATTTCTATACATTTATATAGTGATATTAGGACTTTTATATGGTCTTTTCATAATTTTAAATAATTATTTTATTAAAGGATTTATGGAATTTTCTAAATAAATAAAACTTCCTTTATAAAAGTTATTGATTTAAATGAATATATGTGATAACCATGAAGTCTAATTTATTAATTTGTTATGCTAATTTATTTGAATTTGAAGCATTTATGGAATATGATAACGTAATGAATTGATGTTATTATTAATCATGACAATTTACACAAAATACGGATTTCTATATTATTTTGAAAACTCATATAAGTCCCCAAATAGGAGAGTCCAATTTCCTAAAATTTATATATATTGTCCGTTTGCTTAGGATTCAGTTATTCATTTTAGCGTGATTATCATTTTAGATACAATCTGGTTCTGGTCGTGCGGTGTTTCACAGGACTAAGCAGGAATGCAACCTGTGAGTAGATTCCACTCTTTCCCCCTTTTTTGCCATTAACTCTTTTTGGGGTGTATCTCGTGCTCGATTTCAAATTTATTAATTAAATTGATAACATGTTATTCGATGTGTTTCTATGGGGCTGTTTGGAAACATCTGAATGGTTAAGTGTTGAACTAGTAAGAGGTCTGAATCATTAAGTGTTGAACCAGTAAGAGGTCTGAATCATTAAGAGCCTGTATAATGCTTAACCGTTCAGAGGCAAATGTCTGATCAATTCAGATTAGTGGTCTTAACCATTCAGACTCTGTATAAATCTTAACCATTCAGAGGCAAATGTCTGAACCATTCAGACATCTGCTCGTGAAACAAACAGTCTGAACCATTAAGTGCTAAACCAGTAAGAGGTCTGAACCATTAAGAGCCTCATTAAGAGGTAAACAAACAGCCCCTATGTGTCACTTGTTGCTAATTTCTATTGTTTCTCTATACGTGCATCTATGTGTTACTCGCTTTGTGTCAAAGGTTTCGCGTGGATCCACCTGGCTGACCGGTTCCCCACGGCCATGGGTTGAACTTGGTATGGCCATCATTGTTTCGCAGATTCGCCTTTTGGGGCTTGAATCTCTATGTGTCTATGGTTACTAATGTTGTTATGTTTGTGTTGCTTATGAGATATTTGTTGAATTCTTGTTATATTAAGGGACCTAGTTTCACATTTGATAATGCATGTTATAAAGTAAAGTTTTCTAAAATTAATAAAGCAAAAATGTTTTTAAATAAAAAACCGAATCTATTCACCAACATGTTTGTTGACCCAAAACTCTTTTACGCGTGATACAGGTTAACAAGGGTGGGCGGATTTTGAGTTGAAGACATGTAGGATTGCCTTAGTAATAAAACGGTTATGATATGTTGCTTTTATTTATTTGAGTTTGTAACTTGACATTAATATTTGAATTCTATGTTATTTGTGACAAAATTTAATTTGGTGTCTTTAAATATTAAACTTATAATAGTGTCATAAGCTATAGGCAATCATCATGCCCCGTACTATTCCGTTGCGGGTCGGGGTGTGACAATTAGTGAGCACCACCACTACCGCCACACGCTACACCAGCCACAACCACCACCACTGCCACCACACCCCATACCAGCCACCACCACCGAGCTCCATCACCCATTTTGAGGTGATAACCCACCTGCACCATCAGCCATCAAAAACATCCCCCCCCCCCCAGTCTGCACCTTCACATTCCAGATCTACACACATCTTTGATATAATCGATTGGAGTGATGATGATGATGATATTGGATTGAAGGTGGTTTGAATTAATCGATTCGAGTAAACGAAACTCTAACTTTCGAATTGGGTATTCAGGCACAATAATGTTTCTTTCTTCTTTTCCAGGCTAGAGCGTCCTCCACGACCTTCTCACGGCCACCCGTAACCCCAATAGAACTTTATTTAAGTAAGCTCATCGCTCTATCAAGGAAGTTAGGAGCTAGTCTGCCAACGAAATCAAAGAATATATAAACTGACTTGTAGAGACCCTCTATGTAGTTGTCAATCTAGGGTGGTATTCAGGCACAAGCACAGTAATGTTTCTTTCTTTGTGTAAAATTTGAAGTGGGAAAGGTAGAATCTTGAATCTTGAATCTTGAATCTTTATTCTGTTTTTAAAGATTCTTGAAATGGGTATGCTACCCCACTTATCTTTTTGGTTCTTTTCTGTATTGGTTGTTTGAAGTGGGTATTTCAACACTTTTCGATAATGTTTGAATACATGATGGTGGTGGGTGGGAGATGCTGAGATGTAGAGGTGGATAGAGATGGGTAGAAGGGAAAAGAGAGAGTGTGTAATTGTTTATAAATGATTAATTTAAAAAAATATAAAAATGGTTTTGGATGCAAATGGCAATTTAGAAACTTTTTTCAGTTAATGTCAAAAATACCCTTGGTTATAACCAGGTTTTTAGACTTAGTTAGTCAATGTGATCAAAATAGCAAAAAAAAAAAATGAAAAACTTAGGGACCCAGAGGAGAAAAAAAACTATTTGGACTAAAATAGCAATTTGGGACAAACCTCAGGGACCAAAATGGCAATTTACTCTTTCTAAAACAATATAGTCTAAAAGATATGATGCGAATAAATTAAAAGACAAATAATTTTATAAGGGAGGGGGAAAAGTGTAACTAATAACTACTTATCTATAATTTTCCTAAAGATGAGGGAACTAATGTGTAATTAGAATAAGGAGATTAAAGTATAATCGGTGTTTCTAATTTACCATCATTTTAGGTTGTACATTATGCATTGAAGCCATAAAAAGTTCTTATCGTGTATCTTAAAATGCCCCTCTCTCATGACTTATAATATAGCATAGATAATGTTACAAAACAATATTATTAAATTGAAATTAATAATGATAACATAGAGAGTCTCGAGCATGTTGAAATGTGATAGGACACATTGTCTTAATTCATTGTACACTAATGCATCGTCTACTTGTACATTTTAATCCGCACGTGGATACTAACCAAGACAACTATTGAAACACCGATAAAAATGAGTAGACCGTCACGACACCTTTAGATATTTTTAACACATTATTGTTTATATATAAGATATGGCAAGAATATGTAAAAGACATATAAGTATGTTGTGGAGGGGGAGGGGGAGTTTAACTAATTATCCATAATTTTGTAAAAACTCGTGAATTTAAGTGTAATAAGCTGCGGAGCTAAAATATAATTAGTGTTTAAAAGACCAATATACCCTCAATTTAGGGGTGTATCTATAAATTAAGAGGGGAAAAGTCCATACTTTTGGGAATCTTAAAATGTCTCTCCCTCATGTATCATAATATATATATATATATATATAGAGGAAGGTTAACGTACATTACGGCTTAACGTACATCACGTACGACAGGTAATTACGAACATTCATTTTAAAATCACGCACGTTATAACTCAAAAATCCAAAATCACGCATGTTGAAACACCATAATCACACATATTGAAAACTTTAATCACGCATGTTATAGAACAAATCACGCACGTTATTGTACGTGAAGTACGTTAAGCCGTAATGTACGATATATTTTTTCTATATATATATATATATATATATATGTCACACCCTGACTTTTTGCGGAAGCGTGGTTATTGGTGTGACTTCTTAATACCATAGCATTCAATCAAAACAACGCTATATGATAAAACCATAAGATGTTCATCCATAATATTTAGTTTGAAAATACCACAACATAATTGTTTGAAACATCGACACCAAATTCAAATTACAAACCACAACAAGTTTTAAAGAGTTCACGAAGACTCGACAAAAGTTCTTAAATTAAACCGAGTTTAGAACTATGTATCTCGTCCAGGATTTAAGATACATCTTCTAAACCCTAATGACTTGGATGACATCCTTTATTCATGACGCATCTTGAAAACATGCAAACACCTACCAGATACACTTAATTCCCTGAAATACATGTAGTTTAAAAACATCAACAAAAGTTGAGCGAGTTCATGTGTTCGTGAATGTATGTACAAAACCTTTGTAACAGTGTATGTATATTTGTAAATCCCGGTATGAAAGCAAACAAGGAAAAGATCACCAATGGTTTGCAAGGCCACTGATATGTGTGACGGCGTAGGAAGGCTTAAACCTAGCATATTTGTACCGGGCTTCCGGCTGGAAGACATAGTCACCCTATGGGAAACCCTGGTCCTCATGGGTGTGGGCTCACTACACCCAAATAGATCTATCACTCATGCCCCTCGGTCCTACAATGAGGATTAATGGTCTCAAGTATTCGCCTACCCATTCACATGATCTATGGTACTTTCCTAGGCTAACCATACCAATTGTATTTGTATGTAATCCTTTTGTAACATGTATTTCACCCCCGAAGTTAATACACAAAACAGTTTAGAGAAAAGGGGGACATGAACTCACAGTCTTGCGTCTTCAGAATCATAACTCAAATCTCTTCAGCGAACACGACTACCTAAAATGTACTAACGTCTATTACACAAACGGGTCGTGCCTTGATTTGGAATTAACGTTTCTGAGTTACGTTTCTTTTATGTCTCCAATATTATTCCAATTTATAATTACTTGTTAAAATAATAATTATTTTAACTTTAAATTATATTTAATTTTGAAATAATTGTTTAAACAGTATTTTGTAATAACACTTCTCAAGTATTTATTTCCGTATTTCCTTCCCAATGATGGGGGTATCTTATACATGTATATTCGCATTCTTGTATTTGTAGTTTCCAAAATAATACATTTTCAAGTCTAACTTAGAAAATATATATAAGCTTATTTTTACCCAAAATAATGTATTACAAGAAAATATATATTTTTCAAGTCTAGCTTAGAAAATATATATAAGCTTAAAGTGTGTTTATTTCTTTAAAAATCTCATTCTTAAAGGATTTAGGTGTTTACAACTTACTAGATGATTTTTCCAAAAATCATTCTTTTGAATTTTTCTTGTAAACAATGTATTATTATACTTATTTCACCACTAGAAACATGTTTAGTTTCTTTAAAAACAATGTTTATGTAAACCTTGTGATTTCACTTGGTTTCTTGGGAAATCTAGTTTTTAAATCATCCAAGTTTATGTCTAGTAATATGTTACATACTTTATCATTCATAAAATCATTTTCATACTTCAAGTTCATGGAAACATAAAGTATGATAATCTTGGTCTTTCACAAGATCATCATCTTAACTTACTAGATCATGTGTTTAATCACAATCTAGTAGGTTTCTTATGATGTCTAACATCACTAACACAAATAATCAATCATCAAGAAGCAAAATAACACAATCAGCATGTATTCATATGGTGTTAAGCTTATGGTAAAGATTCATGATTATGTTCTTTAGTGTTTTTCAAGATTAACAATGTTCATCATCTATTAACCATCAATGTAACACCTGTGCCTCCACGGCCATCAAACAAATACCAAACCAGTGAAATATTATATTTCATACTTGGGATTTGTAAAAATATGTGTATCATTTGCACATATCAATTCTTGTTCAATTTCAAACTCTAAATCGCTTTCTGGAAGGTTATACGCGCACTGATGCGTAAATATAACCAGTTTAATGCAACAAACACTCCGTAATAGTGACATAGGCTTAACATACCTTAAATAACCTTTACTTAACTTAGAAATAAGTTTTGAGGGGTTCGGTGTGCTAAAATAAACTTTTGGGTCATTCAGGGACTAAAAGTGTCAAAAAGTGCACAAGTTTGCATTTTCGCGCATAACTTACGTTCTGAATACATCCGGACATCCAAAAATTTATGTAAGCACTAAAATAATTTATTTTAGTGTTCGGCATAAGAAAAATCCATTCGTCGCGTCATTTGGATCGTTTTTCGCGCTTATGCGCATTCCGTCGTAATTAAGCGAACATCGCGTTCGTACGGCCAAACGAACCAATGTCCGGCATATTTTTGAGCATGTTTCATGTCCACAATGTTTAGGCATCATTTTAGGGCCTTAAAGTTGGCTTTACGGGCCTTGGAAGTGTTGGAAATGGCCTTAAACACGTGCAGGGACTGAAACTGTAATTTCTGAAACTTATTGCTGATCTGTGACTGCTAGGCGGCCCGCCTCAGTTCCTGAGCATCCTTAGGCGGCCCGCGAGGCACCTTCTGACCAGGTTAAATGTTTCTAACAGCAGATTGCAGCTCTTTGTTTCACCACCACACAATCCCAATTGTCTAGTCAGCTGATAAGGATCACATTTTAGTCACCATAAGGTCCCGACACTTGTACGGGTGGGATTAAGGCACGTTTTCCATGAAACGATCTTAACGGTGGACCTTTTACTATAAATACCCCACCCCCCATGCTTCAAAATTACAAGAACTTTGATTTGAGAAACTCTAAGTTGAAACTATTGTTTCATACCTGAGATTTTTGAATCGAAGTTAGCATTCGGGGACCCTTCGTAAGTATTCTTTCGTTCTTTTATTGCTTTTCGAGTCTGTTTGTTTGACTTTCTACATTGACAAATTATGGTCAATGCGAAGTTCGTTTGAACTTCGCAACGTGAGTGTAATCACGTTGGTTATAGTCCCTTGGGACTATGCCTACTGATTACCACGTTGTCTAGGGTCGTAGGGTAAGCGATCTAATAAATCGCTTATACCTCGAACCCGACCCATTTGGTCGATCATTAGGATCCGACCAAATACATTAGGTGACCATAGTAGGTAGGGAATAACCTTCCGAGGTTATACCCTATGGTCACATCGTTTAAGTAGTTGTATGATAGGTAGTTTATATGCCTTAGGTAAATTACCAGAATACCCTTTTCATGTATAATTGGTAATTAAGCATATGTAACCTAAACCTTTGTCACATAACTGATTATGTAACATGTTTAGGCATATAACACTTGTCATAGGGCTAGTTAGGCGGTCCGAACGCGTTTCATGCGCACGACGCGTTAAAGTAGCATATGTTACCTTAATGGGTCGCGATGGGTCGAAAGCACTTAGGTTTGGTTTCATTGTAGTATGTAGGCCTTGTTAAAACCATATCATATGAGTTCCAACACTCATTTGGTTTACCAAGCCTCATCCTATCCGATCTCCCGATTTAAGTCCGGTTTATTTATATAGTTTTAGATTGCCGACTGATTCCGTGCTCCCTCTAGCTTTGTTTAGTTGTTGTTCAAGACCTCCAAGCATTATCAGGCGAGTACATTATTCCCCTATTTTACTGCTTTCAATTGTTTTGGGGTGACTCATATGTGCTAAATGTTTTCGATGTTATAACGATGGTTTCAAAAACGATTAAGACGATTTATACAAAACTAATAACGATTTCGATAAAGTGAACAAACTTGTTGGTTGTATTTACATAACAAATGACATTCATTAGCAATGATCAAGCCGACCAGTATTAGGTTATGGTACCATAGGATCTGACAAGTCCCGTTATTTACTACACCCGTAGTTATGTGTGGGTGTTGTGGGTAGCGACTGAATCTGTAATTATTAATTTACTCTTTGGTAAGGGTTTATTAATGCGAGTTGTTAATCTATCCTTTGGTAAGGGTTTATTAATGCGAATTGTTAATCTATCCTTTGGTAAGGGTTTATTAATGCGAGTCAAGAAGGTTTGAATGTTATTAGCGAGACGACCATTTAAGTAGTTTCACGACCTAAAACGAATTTAACGATTGGGTAAATGATTGGTTTTCACACGATGTTTTAACGATTGGGTAAACGATTGGCTTCAAAGCGATAAACGATTGGGTTTTGGTTACATATTACATGATTTACATTGGGCATGAACATTACTTTGGTGGTTTGGTTTGATTAAGTGATTAAGTAACAATGCGTGTGGAATATGATACAAGCATGGTGGATACGCCGCTGGTACTTCCTATATATAAGTGTTTGTATGGTATTACATATTGTAGCGTTATTTGAATCATTTCAGTTTGAGACATAGAACATTTTATACAAGTAACATACTTTTCACAAGACATTTATTTACAAACAACTTATCTTATACAAACTCATTTTACATGGTTATTCATTTAATCATGCATTATTCTCTTATTATACATATCACCTGAACTTATTATTTCTCAAATGATTTACAAAGACAAAGCAAATTACAAGGTTCATGACTAAACATTTTCTTAAACAGAAGTCATGAATCTTATTTTCACAAAACCTATGTACTCGCCAGCATTTCTTTGCTGACCTCGTTTTCACATATGTTTCAGGTATTGTTGAATGATATCGATTGATAAGATGCATGCTCACATAGGACTGGACAAGGCCTTAGTGACTCAATAACAATGATAGATTATGTTTAAATTGTGTATTTAGATTTCCAAACGATGTAATTATTCAATGTTTAAATAAAACGAAACACTTTTGGTATCCATGGTTATGAAACATTAATTCTGTTGCAACACGCCCCAATGTTTCCGCCGCGATTTGTTGTTTTACGCGGTCGGGGTGTGACAGAAAAGATGGTATCAGAGCCAATGGTTATAGGGAATTAGGTTATTAGTAATTAGTAATGCTTTGACCTAGTCTATAACCTTCTTAGGACCCTAACGCGAGTTTACTTGCGTTTAGTCATAAAACAATACCGTCACCTATCCTTAGGCGACGACCACAACAAGAACATAAATTTCAAAACCGCTTTGAAAACTAATCATCTGTTCTAGGATGATTGATTACTAGGTTTTGAACCCTCTATTGTAAGGTTTTGAACTCTCTATTATATGGTTTTGAACCTCTTTGAGTTTTCAAAACTTCGTCAAGGTTTTGGGTTTTAAATAATGTGAGCACGTGCAAACTGGAAGGGTGAATGCCAGTATTCTGGGTTTTCTGTCTAGGCAAGCACTTCGTATACATCTCATCAGACGCGAGACCAGTTGTGCTTACCTGGGAATTCTTGGGATGAGTGTTCACTTATAGGCGAGCATGTCTTCGCGATACATTATTTTTGACCCATTTACTTTGATCAGTCACCGTCTCATTTGTTTGCCTTAGGTAACAAACAAATGATCGCAATCTTCATGCGTTATCATTCTGTTTTGATTATCCAATAATCTTTCACCTGTTTCTCCCTATGCCTTTCTTTTTCTTCAAGAATGTCTCTTCATCACGATGACGCCCAAATATCTGAGCAAGCAGCCAAAATTTGCTCAGCGAATAGGCGAAGTAGTCCTGAAGACTGTTGAATTAGCTACTGCCATGTATCATCTCCAGGATGAAGCCACTCAAGAGTCACCAAGACAGGCAGGACCTAGTCAGGCGACAACACCATCAGCCAATAAACCAATCGAGGAATCAAAGACCATGGATGAACGATCCCCTAAGAAGTCAAAGAAGCGAAAGGCTTCTCAGAACTTCGCCATGGTCGCTCACAATGGTAAAGCAGTCCCCAACCAACCAGCTCAACCCCCTGCTAGGTGTGTATGGCTTTTCCTATGATACCTACATCAAGGAACTATGTACCTTACAAACTACTCTTGTGATTTCTCTCTTTCAAATAATTGCTCATGATTCCCTCAAAAATTTTAAGTACTCGTTTCACTCTAAGAAACAAAGTACAGAAAATTAAGTGACATTATGAGTAATCGTGCTTTTCGCACATCTGTGCCTTTAAATCCTTGGTTAGATAACTAAGGGTATTTTCAAATCTCATACCCATTACGTTTTGATTTTTTCAACATACACAGTACCAGTATTTCAAAACAATCTTCATGATCTCAAAACATTTCATATAGTTTGAAAACAAATTTTCTAGATGTATTGTCTATGTTATTTCAAAAACATTGGCCATGTTATCAAAACCAACCTTTCTAATTTCAAAATATTTCATATAGTCTGAAGACAATATTAACACAATACATTTTCTGATCAAGTGCATGATTTCGAAAAGCATCATTCATGTCTTTCAAAAACCTTATACATAATTTCAAAATTCATCTCGCATGATTTTAAAACATTTTTATAAATATATCTACCTAATACACCTGCTTTATGAATTTCAAAAAGTATTATATATAAGGTTTCAAAAACGTTAAACACATTTTTCTTAAAAGAACCCCATGCATAGTTTTCAAAAAATATTTTCCTCATACATTGACTTAACCTTCAAAATTCTGCTTCATATGTCGCCTTGACATATCAAGCATCTCAACTTCATAAGCATTTTACATCATGTTTTGACCTAAGCACATCCAGTGCAAGGTTTCAAAACATCTTCAACTTCTAAAATTCATATGGGATCTTTTTATCTTCACAATTAAATCCTTGTGGATGATTATCATTCAAATCAGAGTCCTTAATTGGATTCCTTATGTACCTTAATTCGAACATTTCGGTTCCTAATAATCGAAATCGAATTTTCTTTTTGAATCTTTCTATCTTTATAGTTGGATTCTTGATAACGTTTAAAGTACCAAATGAAATCCACGGAATGGATTCCTAGTGTGCTTTAAATGCATGTACGCAATTTACAAGACAAATTAACGAACAATTTTGTGGTTATGTGATATGTGTTTATGTGTTCTCCTCTATGATTTTGTGTGATCCGATTTTCAAATCCTCATAGAATCTTTCATGTTTTCATATGAGGGATTCATAGTAGGATATTCAAAAAGTACTACCTTAAATCCTTATGGGCTTCTACGTAGTAGTTAAGACCCTTGGGTTATATAGTACCATTCCATGATTCGATGAGAGACCCTTGAGTGGTCTAGTCTAAAAGATTGATTCACAATTTGGTTAAAGAACAACATCTAGTGATGTAGCTGAACAGACTCCTTGATAGTCTATTTAGATCATTTATTGATTTAATTAAAAGGACTCTATGGCGGTCTAGTTACACTCATCACAGGTTTGTTCATTTGGTTTTACCCTACACATTATAAAATAGACTGTGTGAACTGTGCAAGGAATTGTCTAATTATGGACGCGTACATAATTATCAAATTTAGTGCATAGGAACCCAGTAAGATTTATTATGTGTAAGAACCGATAGTGACAAAAATAACGAAATGAGAACGATGTAATGGAGGTACGGTGGACGCACCAATGACGCTTCATATACTTGTATATAAGTGTCCCTCTTACATTGCAAACATAATGTTATTAAGGTTACTAGAAGTTCAAGAACCCTAACCAATGTTGTTCGATCTTTTCAACTTCATATTTCCAAGCTCTCACAAGTTTCCTCTAAATAAATTTCGGGACGAAATTTCCTAAAGTAGGGGAGACTGTAACACCTGTGCCTCCACGGCCATCAAACAAATACCAAACCAATGAAATATTATATTTCATACTTGGGATTTGTAAAAATATGTGTATCATTTGCACATATCAATTCTTGTTCAATTTCAAACTCTAAATCGCTTTCTGGAAGGTTATACGCGCACTGATGCGTAAATATAACCAGTTTAATGCAACAAACACTCCGGAATAGTGACATAGGCTTAACATACCTTAAATAACCTTTACTTAACTTAGAAATAAGTTTTGAGGGGTTCGGTGTGCTAAAATAAACTTTTGGGTCATTCAGGGACTAAAAGTGTCAAAAAGTGCACAAGTTTGCATTTTCGCGCATAACTTACGTTCTGAATACATCCGGACATCCAAAAATTTATGTAAGCACTAAAATAATTTATTTTAGTGTTCGGCATAAGAAAAATCCATTCGTCGCGTCATTTGGATCGTTTTTCGCGCTTATGCGCATTCCGTCGTAATTAAGCGAACATCGCGTTCGTACGGCCAAACGAACCAATGTACGGCATATTTTTGAGCATGTTTCATGTCCACAATGTTTAGGCATCATTTTAGGGCCTTAAAGTTGGCTTTACAGGCCTTGGAAGTGTCGGAAATGGCCTTAAACACGTGCAGGGACTGAAACTGTAATTTCTGAAACTTATTGCTGATCTGTGACTGCTAGGCGGCCCGCCTCAGTTCCTGAGCATCCTTAGGCGGCCCGCGAGGCACCTTCTGACCAGGTTAAATGTTTCTAACAGCAGATTGCAGCTGTTTGTTTCACCACCACACAATCCCAATTGTCTAGTCAGCTGATAAGGATCACATTTTAGTCACCATAAGGTCCCGACACTTGTACGGGTGGGATTAAGGCACGTTTTCCATGAAACGATCTTAACGGTGGACCTTTTACTATAAATACCCCACCCCCCATGCTTCAAAATTACAAGAACTTTGATTTGAGAAACTCTAAGTTGAAACTATTGTTTCATACCTAAGATTTTTGAATCAAAGTTAGCATTCGGGGACCCTTCGTAAGTATTCTTTCGTTCTTTTATTGCTTTTCGAGTCTTTCGAGTCTGAAAGTCAAACTTTGTTTGACTTTCTACATTGACCAATTATGGTCAATGCGAAGTTCGTTTGAACTTCGCAACGTGAGTGTAATCACGTTGGTTATAGTCCCTTGGGACTATGCCTACTGATTACCACGTTGTCTAGGGTCGTAGGGTAAGCGATCTAATAAATCGCTTATACCTCGAACCCGACCCATTTGGTCGATCATTAGGATCCGACCAAATACATTAGGTGACCATAGTAGGTAGGGAATAACCTTCCGAGGTTATACCCTATGGTCACATCGTTTAAGTAGTTGTATGATAGGTAGTTTATATGCCTTAGGTAAATTACCAGAATACCCTTTTCATGTATAATTGGTAATTAAGCATATGTAACCTAAACCTTTGTCACATAACTGATTATGTAACATGTTTAGGCATATAACACTTGTCATAGGGCTAGTTAGGCGGTCCGAACGCGTTTCACGCGCACGACGCGTTAAAGTAGCATATGTTACCTTAATGGGTCGCGATGGGTCGAAAGCACTTAGGTTTGGTTTCATTGTAGTATGTAGGCCTTGTTAAAACCATATCATATGAGTTCCAACACTCATTTGGTTTACCAAGCCTCATCCTATCCGATCTCCCGATTTAAGTCCGGTTTATTTATATAGTTTTAGATTGCCGACTGATTCCGTGCTCCCTCTAGCTTTGTTTAGTTGTTGTTCAAGACCTCCAAGCATTATCAGGCGAGTACATTATTCCCCTATTTTACTGCTTTCAATTGTTTTGGGGTGACTCATATGTGCTAAATGTTTTCGATGTTATAATGATGGTTTCAAAAACGATTAAGACGATTTATACAAAACTAATAACGATTTCGATAAAGTGAACAAACTTGTTGGTTGTATTTACATAACAAATGACATTCATTAGCAATGATCAAGCCGACCAGTATTAGGTTATGGTACCATAGGATCTGACAAGTCCCGTTATTTACTACACCCGTAGTTATGTGTGGGTGTTGTGGGTAGCGACTGAATCTGTAATTATTAATTTACTCTTTGGTAAGGGTTTATTAATGCGAGTTGTTAATCTATCCTTTGGTAAGGGTTTATTAATGCGAATTGTTAATCTATCCTTTGGTAAGGGTTTATTAATGCGAGTCAAGAAGGTTTGAATGTTATTAGCGAGACGACCATTTAAGTAGTTTCACGACCTAAAACGAATTTAACGATTGGGTAAACGATTGGTTTTCACACGATGTTTTAACGATTGGGTAAACGATTGGCTTCAAAGTGATAAACGATTGGGTTTTGGTTACATATTACATGATTTACATTGGGCATGAACATTACTTTGGTGGTTTGGTTTGATTAAGTGATTAAGTAACAATGCGTGTGGAATATGATACAAGCATGGTGGATACGCCGCTGGTACTTCCTATATATAAGTGTTTGTATGGTATTACATATTGTAGCGTTATTTGAATCATTTCAGTTTGAGACATAGAACATTTTATACAAGTAACATACTTTTCACAAGACATTTATTTACAAACAACTTATCTTATACAAACTCATTTTACATGGTTATTCATTTAATCATGCATTATTCTCTTATTATACATATCACCTGAACTTATTATTTCTCAAATGATTTACAAAGACAAAGCAAATTACAAGGTTCATGACTAAACATTTTCTTAAACAGAAGTCATGAATCTTATTTTCACAAAACCTATGTACTCGCCAGCATTTCTTTGCTGACCTCGTTTTCACATATGTTTCAGGTATTGTTGAATGATATCGATTGATAAGATGCATGCTCACATAGGACTGGACAAGGCCTTAGTGACTCAATAACAATGATAGATTATGTTTAAATTGTGTATTTAGATTTCCAAACGATGTAATTATTCAATGTTTAAATAAAACGAAACACTTTTGGTATCCATGGTTATGAAACATTAATTCTGTTGCAACACGCCCCGATGTTTCCGCCGCGATTTGTTGTTTTACGCGGTCGGGGTGTGACAATCAAAATATGAAGTAACAAGAGATCATAAGGGCCTTACTACTAGCTCTATGGCTAGGGATGAACACAAGATGATGGAGATGAAAAATGTGGAGGATAAAAGCCAATGGGAGAGGTCCTTCAAGATCCACAAGCTTCAAACTTCCTTAAACACCTTCTTACACCTTGGGATGATCTTGGAATGGATAAACAATGGATGAAAGGTGGTGGTGGTGGTGTGGCCCTTGTTCTCGATCGTGAGAAGAGGGAGAGAGTTGAGTGTGTATTGGTGTGTGAGAGATGTGAGATTATGATCCACTAACTTCTTCTTATAACTAAGTTTAGGCTTTTATCCAATGGTTATTGTGTTCCAAAAGTACATGGCATAATCTATATCAAATCTTAGTGAATCAAGCAAGATCCTGGGGTGGGGGCCACATGGTGACCGTCCCAACAAGGGGGGGGGGTATAGATTGTGGTTTAATGGCAAGTTAGGTTATCTAGTTAGTTTTCAAGTGTGATGATTAGTGTTTAAGTGTATCATGTGTTATATAGTGTGTTAGGGTGTTCGAGGATCATAACTAGCTCAGAAACATTAAAACAATGCTTCTAGTATAATTTTGATGTTTCGGGTAGTGTCCGGTTGTTCGGTTAGATACTGGTTCGTTAAAGTGTCAAACTATACCGTTTAGTGATCTTTATGTACCCTTTTGTGACACTTTTAATTCCTGACACTTAGGAAAGCATCCAGGACCATTTAGTTATATTTTTGCATGATACAAACTTGTTAAATTGCTGATTTTTGCTGAAAAATGCTGAATTCAGCACTTTAAGTGGGTTTTAGGCACTTCCCGGCACTTAAACTATCACCTAGTAAAGCAGTTTTGTGGTCCTTACTTCCCTACACACCATACTAGTGTAGTACTTTGTCTCAGGCCCATACTGGGTCTCAAAACACTGTCTGTCTATGTACTGAACCTCGTCAGCATTTTCTGAGTTATCCGCTACTGTGCTAACTGTGCTTTGTGCATCATTTATGTTAATATGGTTTGCATGTAATAATGAAGTGACATCATGCAATATGTGATGCACATGTAAGTATGATACTGTAATCAGAAAGTAGTTAATTGTAATTCAGCACAGTCATTAAGCACTAATCAAGATTAATTAACTCTACGGATACCTGGATTTTTGACAGTTGTCACATTCTCCTCCTGTTAAGAAAATTTCGTCCCGAAATTTTAGTTCTGCTACTAGCAGCAGGGGAGTTGGGGAACAAATGTGGGTACTTTGCTTTCATGCGATCCTCACGCTCCCAAGTGAACTCTGGGCCGTGTCACGCGTTCCAATGAACCTTTACGAGTTTAACACTACTCCTGCGTGTCTTGTTAACCTTCCAATCAATAACCTCAACAGGTTCTTCATTAAAGTGGAGCGTGTCGTCAATGTGAATTTCATCGGCAGGAACGACAACTGTTTCTTGAGTTGGACTCTTTTTCAGATTAGATACATGGAATGTATCATGAACGCCATTCAATTATGCGGGTAGATCCAACTTGTAAGCTACAAGACCAATCCTCTCCAGGATTTTGAACGGTCCAATGTATCGCGGGTTCAGCTTCCTACGCTTCCCAAAGCGTGCTACACCCTTCTAGGGTGATACTTTTAATAAAACCATATCTCCCACTTGAAACTCCAAAGGTTTCCTTCTTTGGTCCACATAGCTCTTTTGTCGGTCTCGAGCCGCCTTAATGCGCTCTCGGATCTGTGTAATCTTGTCAGTCGTCTCTTGAACCAATTCGGGACCAAGCTGTCTATCACCCGCGTCTGCCCAGCATAACGGTGATCGACACTTGCGTCCAAAAAGAGCTTCAAACGGTGCGGCTTGAATACTAGCATGGTAATTGTTGTTATACAAGAATTCTACCAAAGGTAGATGGGTGTCCCAACTACCACCCAAATCCATTACGCAAGCTCGTAACATATCTTCCAACGTTTGAATCGTTCGTTCGCTCTGGCCGTCTGTCTGCGGATGGAAAGCAGTACTCAGATTCAACTGAGAACCAAAAGCTTCTTGGAAGGATTGCCAAATCCTTGATACAAATCTTTCGTCTCTATCAGAAATAATCGAGAGAGGCACTCCATGTCGTGCAACTATCTCTCTGAGGTACAGCTCAGCAAGCTTACCAGTGTTATCTTTTTCCCTGATTGGTAAGAAGTGTGCAGATTTTGTCAGACGGTCCACGATTACCCAAATCGTATCGTGTCCTATGGGTGTCCTTGGTAACTTCGTTTTAAAATCCATTGAAATATGCTCCCATTTCCACATGGGTACTTCAGGTTGTTGTAGAAGACCTGAAGGCTTTTGATATTCGGTTTTTACCTTGGCACAAGTCAAACATTTGCCAACATATGTTGCAACATCACCTTTTAATCTCGGCCACCAATAAAAATCCTTCAAGTCCTGGTACATCCTATCTGCTCCGGGATGGATCGAGTACCTTGACTTGTGAGCTTCATTGAAAATAACGTCTCTAAGACCACCAAAGAGGGGAACCCAAATTCTTTTCATGAAACACAATATTCCTTCCTCACTGGGTACTAACTGTTTCTCCATCCCATGGAGGTATTCGTTCACCAGATTCTCCTTTTTAAGAGCTTCTCTCTGTGCAATACAAATGCGTAATGAGAGGTCCGTTTGTATAATCATTTCCAAAGCTCGAACCCTTATGGGCTTGATTCTTTCTTTCCGACTCAAGGCGTCTGCGACTACATTCGCCTTCCCTAGGTGATACTTGTTTCACAATCATAGTCATTTAACAACTCCACCCATCGGCGCTGTCTCATATTAAGCTCTTTTTTATCAAATATATGTTGCAGGCTTGATGTGTGTAAAATGCAACATATAAATTACATCAAATAAGGCATAAAACTAACCCTTTTTAAGTACTAATATTGGAAAAATAGTGTTTTTGTCTTCCTTTTGTATTTTCAGGATTAAATGAGCTCAAAAAACACAAAAGAAGCAAAAAGACAGCTAAATCCAACATAAATACAAGAAAAGGAACATAAGTGGATTGCCCGACCCCTCAACAGCATCTTCCAAAGCAAAATAGAGAAGGCAGAAGACTGAACACGCCCCGTACTCAGCCAGCACGGGGCCGTGCCCAAGAAGCAGCAGAAAAGACAAACCTATAGAAGCTTCTATTGCCCACCACGGGGCCGTGCCCAGTGAACACGGGGGCGTGGCGAAAGTACAGCAGGCGCATTAATTGTAATTGCGAATTACAATTAATAAGGAGAGAGAGTGTCAGACAGGCACGGGGCCGTGCCCAGCCCTCTGTTCAGCCTATAAATAGGAGTGCTTGGTTTCATTTCAACTCATCCCTTGGCACACCACCTCTCTCACACTTCATCCACCACCCACCACCATCACAACACCATCATCCACCACCTTCATCCATTGTCCATCGTAGAGTGTGTGAGTCGTCTCGGGATCCAAGATTGATCGTAAGAGTTCTTGACAATCAAGGCCATGTTTGCCTAAGTCTCTTACATCACTTGGTGAAGACAAAGTGTCTAGTATAATACTTTTTATTTCTAATCTTTTGCACTTTTTATTTGGTTTTGTATTAATGACTTTAATAACTAGTTACTTATGTTGAAGGTGATCTTTCCTTATCGTTTGTCCGTGGTGTCTTGGCATTATTTTAGTGTCTATATAAAATAAAAGATTTTCACCATTCATATCTCCACGGTCTATATGGAGGTATGTTGGCTACCTGGTCGGGGGTTAAGGGAACGGTTTGGTAAAGGTCTTGCCATTGTTCAGCGTTTAGAGGTCCTGCAATGGACCTGGGTCAAATTTAGTAGGACCTCCTTCAATGCTTCACGGTATTGGATGGCGGGGGTCCAAACTCTTTGATCCCCTCATAAGTTAACTACTATTAATACTATAACCCGGCTATTTAGGACTGTATCCCTGCTGACTCAGACTACTTAGTCGAGGGTAACGTCACCGCCAAAAGCGGGGCCTACCATAATATTGCATTAATAACTTAATTCATTATCTTCCAATAATCCACCCTTTTAGGATTGTATCCTTGCTGACTCAAAGTACTGGGGTGAGGGTAACGTCACCTTCAAAAGAGGGGCCTACTACAATAACTAAGATAATCTATTAATTATGTGCAAAAGTGCGGAAATAATCAAAGGTTATACTAGATACGAGTCGGAACCAAGTGATTCATCTTGTCTATCTGTTTTTATTTTATTTTTATTTTCGGCATTTTAGTTAGTTTTTATTTTTTCTTAGTTTAAAACCTTTTTCTAAACTTTTTATTTTGATTAGACGTTGAGGATAAACCGGTACTAAAAGCTCTTGTGTCCTTGGACGACCTCGGTATCTTACCAACGCTATACTACGCTCACGATGGGTGCACTTGCCCATATGTGTGTTTAGTGTTAGTAAAATATCGTGTTTTATAAATTTAAAACTTGGCTAAAAATAAGTGTTAAAAAGGGCTTAAAATATCCACCTAATATATATAACACTTAAACGCGCATCAAGTTTTTGGCGCCGCTGCCGGGGACACAAGGATTTTAAGAAAGCTTAAAATCAACGGCCTAATCATTTTTTTTATTTTTTTTTAGGATTTTCTTAGTTTTTCAACTTCTGCAGAGCTCAGCACGGGCCGTGCCCGCTGAACACGCCCCCGTGCTAAATCATTGGAACTGGCAATCCTGTTTTACGTCAGACAGTAAGCTGAACACGGGGCCGTGCTCACCCAACACGCCCCCGTGCCCAAGATTCACTTACTGAAAACAGAACCGTTAGATCCCGGCGGTTGGTAATTTCTGACATAAACATGAGCGATAGTAATTGTTTTTACTTTCGGCACTTTTATAGTACGTGGTGTCAATTATGTGGTGGCAAACATGAAGAAGTAGAATGCTACTTTCTAAATTATAGGCCCCACTACATGGACCCACCGACTTCTTATAACCTTAAGAGGGGCGAAAGTAAAAATAAGCACTATTTCTCCCTCGAATGCGCCCAGCCAGATATTCTAGGGGAAATGCTCCTTGATGAGTTATTTCAACTAGAAAAGCTAATTCTGAATTGGTTAAAAGAGCTTAGGAAGGATTTTATTGATCCACCCCAAGACAATGACCATGACGAAATGCTGGAACCGCATTCCGACAACCTCGTTGCTCCCGAAAATACCATCGTACCTAGAAAAGACTTGGACGATAGTCGTCCCTGTGTCGATTGTGCCGTGAAGGACTCTCCATCGACTTCGTTCGGTGCATACATAGACCTGAGCGATTCGGCATACACCTTCTTTAACGAGAGCCCGGGAAAGGGTTGGACTTGTCCACCTAGATTAAAAATAGGAATTACCCTCACCGACAACCTCTTGCGTTCTCGCCTTAGTCTAGGACAATTAAGGTATCTTAGGCACTTTAGGGTTATCCCAACCAGTAAGGAACCACCCGATATCAACGTGATCCTTAGAAATAACAAAACTCCATAAGACAGCCTCCAGACACGGGGCCGTGTCCAGGTCAACACGCCCCCGTGTTCACCTAAAAGATTCTCTGCTGATTTTGTCAGAATACGGACAAAATGTGTCAGGATTTCCTCTGCACACGGGGCCGTGTCCAGCGGACACGGGGCCGTGTCCAGTGCGCTGTCGTTTTCTTTAAATGCAGCCTGATTCCTGCTCATTTTTTACCACTTCAATTGACAGAGATTCCTGGGATCTTCACTCATACTATCCTAGGTAAGTGCTAAAAGAAGGTTCCCAAGGACCCTCTTGTCCCTTCCACTTTTATTCATTTCCTCTTCTTTCAAAATTTTTCAACATTTCCTCCATGGAAGCTTGGAAATCCCATGATTCCAACCCTCTATGTGAAGTTTGTAAGATTATTTGCTAAGGATTCTTGCTTAAAGTTAGTTGTATAACTTTATTTTAAATTATCTAAGCCTAAAAACCAGCTAAAAATCATAAGAATAATTTAAAACTCCAAGACTCCTTAGCCTAAAATCCTGCAGACAAATGGACACGGGGCCGTGCTCAGCGAGCACGGGGCCGTGTCCGAGGCACTGTTTTGTAAAAATTTAGCTTTCTTCGGCTTCTTTCACAGAAAATGGCAAGCAGAACAAGCGGATCATCTTCAAGAAGTAACCGACAAGGGAGGAGATCATCAACAACAGAAGACTCTCTGGTGAACTATGTTTACGCCCAAAGGGAGGCTATTGACGAAATGACGGGAGTGGAAGAAGCATTGGTCGACCGTATCAACCATCTAACAGTGGGGCTGGAGGGCTGTCTCCGAGAGGTAAACCTCTTGCACTAGAGGTTAAACCTTCTCGCATCCCCGCCTTTGGTGCCTATAATAACCCAAAGGGTGTGGAACGTGGTGCCCGAAGTCATCATTCCGGCCGAATGGTACGCCATGCACCAAGAGCCTCCGCAAAGGGTGGTGCAAGGAGTCCCGGTGAATGTTCCCCCTCAGCCATCAGTTACTGAGGAAAATGAAGCCGCATTCTTCCTTCCTAGGGAGATCGAAGAATGGCTTTAAAACAACGTTTAGGGAAGAATTCCTTCGGCTAAAAGTCCTACTATATCGGGAGACTATTCTCGAAATTTTCTTAAAATAGTAGAACTCCTTATGATAACCTCGTGTACCTGCTGACCAATTTAGTTAAGTTTTAATTTTATCTTAATTTAGGATTATGTAACGTCTCTCTATGATTGCAATGAAATGATGGTTTTTAAAGTTTGGATGGTTTTTCAGGAATAAAACACACTCATGGTGGTAAGGGATGAAAAGGGGAACGAGAAAAATGACCTCATGCACAAGAACAAGGCAACCCGATAATTCTCTCCATTTCAGAAGGTTCAACACGGGCCGTGCCCAACCAACACGGCCCCGTGCTGAACCACCTGCAGAAAAACGCCCAGTTCAGGTAACTGGACACGGGCCGTGTTCACCCGACACGCCCCCGTGTCCAGACTTCTGTTTCTCTTGTTTTAATTTTGTTACTGGCACTTGAACACGGGGCCGTGCCCGGACAACACGGGGCCGTGTTCAGCGCCCAGTAACACAAAATTTTTGCTTTTTAACACCATTTTACACATCTAATCAACCTAAAAATTTATTTTTGGGACACATTGAGGACAATGTGTAATTTAAGTGTGGGGGGGATGCTAAAACCTTGAATTTTGCAAGTCCTAAATACAAGCCTTACACAAAACTCTATTGGAACCGCTAATCACCCCAAATTTTTTTCAAAAATTTCATTTTTCTTACTTGTCTAGGTTTAACTCGGGAAATTCAAGTTCTCAAAAAGGTTATATTTTTACGAATTTACAACCGATAGCGTAGTGATAAAAAAAACCAACATAAGAAAATTATGAAAAGGCATGGCAAACTTAGTTAAAATTTGATTATATATACTTGATCACATAAAAACCCATTCCCACAAAAGTGAGTTTTGAGCCTTTATTGAGCATACAAATTTACATCTTTTGACTAAATGCTCATTTTTCGTTTCTTGTGTGAATAGCCGCTTGGTTCTTACAACTCTAGAACTTACCATGACGATACATTCCCGGTCCTTATCAACTTAAACCCAAGTAAGTAAATGATGGAGGCATTAGGACTAACCCTTTTTATTTCTACACCATTATTTTTCTTTTACCACCTACCCAAAAATCCCCCTAGTTAACCCCTTTGAGCCTAAACCTTTTCATTTCATCACCCAAACCAAAAACCCTTTTACCCACCAAAAACCTTTTTATTTTTAACCCTTTGTTTTAGTAACAAGTTCGGTTTTTCGTAAGGTGATCAAAAAAAAAAATCTGTTGATGATGAAGCAAAAAGAAAATAAACAAACAAGTTCATCAAAAATAACTTTGTTTGAATAAAAGCTTCATCAAAATAAAAAGTTACAAAAATAGAAAGTCTTACGAAAACCGACACTTGTTACGCTTTTCGCCCTTTTTCTACTAACCACTATCCCAACCACCTACCTTTAACCCAAGCCTAACCCTTAACCCACAAAGTCCTCTTGATATTTACAAAGGTATAAAAGTTAAAAAGGAGGAGGATTGATTGCTTGGCAAGCTTATGGTAGGAATAAGTTCCATGCCGCTCTAGAGTGATTCACTAAAAATACACCTTCGGCCGAGTGTGAGTGATTTCTCCCGTGAGATATGTGAACTTGTATATAAATGGAATTTTAAAAAAAAGGCATGTTATGCCCAAATAAGTAATTTCTCCTATGAAACGTTCTAAATAAATCATTACGAATAGGATTGTAAATAAATAAAAATAAGACCCAAAAAGATCTTGGATTCCCAACACTCTACGACAAGCCAAAAACCTTCTCTTCTACCCATTCCATTTGGGAGTGTAAGCCACATATTAAAGAGTTTTGCTTGAGGACAAGCAAAAGTTCAAGTGTGGGGGTATTTGATGTGTGTAAAATGCAACATATAAATTACATCAAATAAGGCATAAAACTAACCCTTTTTAAGTACTAATATTGGAAAAAGAGTGTTTTTGTCTTCCTTTTGTATTTTCAGGATTAAATGAGCTCAAAAACACAAAAGAAGCAGAAAGACAGCTAAATCCAACATAAATACAAGAAAAGGAACATAAGTGGATTGCCCAACCCCTCAACGGCATCTTCCAAAGCAAAATAGAGAAGGCAGAAGACTGAACACGCCCCGTGCTCAGCCAGCACGGGGCCGTGCCCAAGAAGCAGCAGAAAAGACAAACCTATAGAAGCTTCTATTGCCCACCACGGGGCCGTGCCCAGTGAACACGGGGGCGTGGCGAAAGTACAGCAGGCGCATTAATTGTAATTGCGAATTACAATTAATGAGGAGAGAGAGTGTCAGACAGGCACGGGGCCGTGCCTAGCGGACACGGGGCCGTGCCCAGCCCTCTGTTCAGCCTATAAATAGGAGTGCTTGGTTTCATTTCAACTCATCCCTTGGCACACCACCTCTCTCACACTTCATCCACCACCCACCACCATCACAACACCATCATCCACCACCATCATCCATTGTCCATCGTAGAGTGTGTGAGTCGTCTCGGGATCCAAGATTGATCGTAAGAGTTCTTGACAATCAAGGCCATGTTTGCCTAAGTCTCTTACATCACTTGGTGAAGACAAAGTGTCTAGTATAATACTTTTTATTTCTAATCTTTTTGCACTTTTTATTTGGTTTTGTATTAATGACTTTAATAACTAGTTACTTATGTTGAAGGTGATCTTTCCTTATCGTTTGTCCGTGGTGTCTTGGCATTATTTTACTGTCTATATAAAATAAAAGATTTTCACCATTCATATCTCCACGGTCTATATGGAGGTATGTTGGCTACCTGGTCGGGGGTTAAGGGAACGGTTTGGTAAAGGTCTTGCCATTGTTCAGCGTTTAGAGGTCCTGCAATGGACCTGGGTCAAATTTAGTAGGACCTCCTTCAATGCTTCACGGTATTGGATGGCGGGGGTCCAAACTCTTTGATCCCCTCATAAGTTAACTACTATTAATACTATAACCCGGCTATTTAGGACTGTATCCCTGCTGACTCAGACTACTTAGTCGAGGGTAACGTCACCGCCAAAAGCGGGGCCTACCATAATATTGCATTAATAACTTAATTCATTATCTTCCAATAATCCACCCTTTTAGGATTGTATCCTTGCTGACTCAAAGTACTGGGGTGAGGGTAACGTCACCTTCAAAAGAGGGGCCTACTACAATAACTAAGATAATCTCTTAATTATGTGTAAAAGTGCGGAAATAATCAAAGGTTATACTAGATACGAGTCGGAACCAAGTGATTCATCTTGTCTATCTGTTTTTATTTTATTTTTATTTTCAGCATTTTAGTTAGTTTTTATTTTTTCTTAGTTTAAAACCTTTTTCTAAACTTTTTATTTTGATTAGACGTTGAGGATAAACCGATACTAAAAGCTCTTGTGTCCTTGGACGACCTCGGTATCTTACCAACGCTATACTACGCTCACGATGGGTGCACTTGCCCATATGTGTGTTTAGTGTTAGTAAAATATCGTGTTTTATAAATTTAAAACTTGGCTAAAAATAAGTGTTAAAAAGGGCTTAAAATATCCACCTAATATATATAACACTTAAACGCGCATCAAGGCTCTTGTGATCGGTGAAGATCGTACAGCGGGTACCATACAAGTAATGTCGCCAGATCTTTAATGCAAACACCACTGCGCCTAATTCCAAATCATGTGTGGTGTAATTTTTCTTGTGAACCTTCAGCTGGCGCGAAGCATAAGCTATAACCTTCTGTCGCTGCAGCAGTACACATCCAAACCCCTGACGCGAGGCGTCACAATATACCACGAAGTCGTCGGTGCCTTCGGGTAGGGATAAGATCGGTGCATCGCAAAGCTTGTTCTTTAATAACTGAAATGCTTCTTCTTGCTTGTCTCCCCATCATACTTCTTGTCCTTTTGAGTGAGGGAGGTCAAAGGTTGAGCGATTTTCGAAAAATCCTCAATAAATCTGCGGTAATATCCTGCCAAACCTAGGAACTGTCGAATCTTGGTTGGCGTCTTCGGAGTCTCCCAATTCTTTATCGCTTCAATCTTTGTGGGATCCACATGGATTCCATCTTCATTTACCACGTGACCAAGGAACTGAACCTCACGCAACCAGAACTCGCACTTCGAGAACTTCGCATACAATTTCTCTTCCTTGAACAGCTCTAAGATAGCTCTTAGATGTTGCTCATGTTCTTCCTTCGTCTATGAATAAATCAAAATATCGTCGATAAACACAATCATGAATTTATCGAGATATGGCTTGCAGACTCTATTCATCAAATCCATAAAAACTACTGGCGCGTTTGTCAAACCAAACAGCAAAACCAGGAACTCGTAGTGCCCATATCGAGTCCAAAAGACCGTCTTTGGAATACTCTCCTCTTGAATTCTCAATTGGTGATACCCTGATCGGAGATCGATCTTAGAGTAAAAACTCAAACCTTGTAGTTGGTCGAACAGGTCATCAACCCTTGGCAAAGGATACTGATTCTTAATGGTCAACTTGTTAAGCTCTCGGTAGTCGATACACATGCGGAAACTACCGTCCTTCTTCTTAACGAACAAAACTGGAGCTCCCCAAGGCGAGAAGCTTGGTCTGATAAATCCTTTGTCCAATAGCTCCTGAAGTTGTGCTGACAGCTCTTGCATTTCTGAAGGCGCAAGTTGATAAGGTGCCTTAGCTACAGGCGCAGCACCTAGAACTAAGTCAATGTGAAACTCGACTTGTCTTTGCGGTGGCAATCCTGGCAAATCTTTGGGAAAGACTTCATGATATTCCTTCATGACTGGGATGTGTTCTAGCTTTGGCTCAGCGGCTTCCTTGTCCATAATGTGTGCCAAGAAGGCAACACATCCTTTCTGCAAACATCTTCAGGCTTTCAAACAACTAATGATCCTTAGAGGTGTATCGTGCTTTTCTCCATGTACTACAATTGTTTCTCCATTCGCCATCGGAATGCGAATGACCTTCTCGTGACAAACGATCTCTGCTCGGTTGCTCGACAACTAATCCATCCCCACTACCACGTCGAAGCTTCCCAAGTCGACTGACAGAAGATCAAGCGTAAACTCGTGCTCTCCCAGTTCTATCACACAGCCTCTAATGACTTCATTTGCTTCTACTAGCTTCCCATTAGCTAGTTCTATCGAATACGGAATGTCTAGCTTACTAGCTACCAACCCAAGTATATTCTTAAATTCTAGGGATACAAAACTATAATCGGCACCGGTATCAAATAGTACAGATGCAAAGCGTTAGTTGATAGGGAACGTACCAGTGACCACATTTGGATCTTGGCGAGCTTCCCTTGCTCCTATCTTGAAAACCCTTCCCTGAGCTTGGTTGATTTTCTGGCATTCACGCTTGAAGTGCCCAACATCTCCACAGTTAAAGCACCCTGGTCCCCGACCAATTCCATTTCCATTACCACCCTGGTTAGTTGCTCCGCAGTTTCCACTAGCAGCTTGATTCCCAAAATTTCCACGATTACCATTTCCGCCATTTCCTCCTTGAGGGCAGTTTCCATACCCATAACCACCACGGTTATTGTTTCCATTGCCATAACCTCTCTTGCCACCACGACCAGTACCAACCCAGCACGTCTCCTTCGATTGACCAACCTTTCCACAAGACTCGCATTTTCCAGTTCCAGCTCGGCATCGTCCATTGTGATGCAACTGACACGCATCACATTTGGGCAAGGTGCCCATATACCCTTTTCCTTTGTTTTCAGCACCAGTTTTGACCTTGGCTGGTGCGTATGCCTCTTCCTTCTTGTTAGCACTGCTAGTACCCTTCTTGAAGTTTGAGAAGTTCCTTTTGTTCTCACCGGATGACTCAACGTGAGTCTCCTTCTTCTTCTGGTCAGAGATCGAGACCTTGTTCAACCTGATTGCCTCTTCAGTTAGCGCTACACTCAGATCAATAGCCTCTGTGATAGTGGCAGGCTTTGACGTCTTCACCATACTCATAATTTGAGGTGCCAAACCCCAAATAAAACGATTGATGCATTTGAATTCCGGATCAACCATGTATGGTACAACGCGAGATAGGTCGTGAAATCTCTGCACATAATCAGCAATCTACGGGCCATCCATCTTGAGGTTCCAGAATTCAGTTTCTAACTTTTGGATTTCAGCCCTGGAACAGTATTTCTTGCGCATGAGTTCCTTCATTTCATCCCATGTCATGGCATAAGTAGCCTCTTCTCCCAAGGTCAGGACTTGGAGATGCCACCATGATTACGCTCCGTCTAAGAACAATCCAGAGATATAGGTGACCTGGTGTTATGGTGCACACTTGCTCATTCTTATCACAGAATCAGTTTTCTCCGTCCATCTGACAAAAGCTACAGCACCCCCTGTGCCATCGAAATTCAAAGTCTTACAGTCTAGAAACTGCTTATAGGTACAGCCTGTACAAGTAACATCATTCACATAAAGCATTAGCGATTGCACAAGGAATATTCAGAAGTAACGTAATGTGTCTTTTAGTGACATAAACATTACCAAGAGGTGGGTTGCTTCCCAAGGTACCCCCGCTATGCTCGGAGCGTAAGGCCTCGTGTTGTGCTATCGCCCGTGAAATCCATTCTTGTAACTCAGCCTCTATGGTAGGCAGTTGGTTATCTCTTCGAGGAGGCATCTTCTAAAGAAGATTGTATTGGTCAGGTCATAATAAGTACAATAAGTATATGACATGTACACGTAGTAGCATTTATCAACGCCAGTAAGCACGTAACATCACATTCATATCACCAATGTATAATTGCAACAATGTATATATTGAGAATATTGCGATTGAGCTTTCATATATCAATGACCACAAATACAGTTTTACAAGTTCATCAAATGTATCATACCACAACAAAAGGGACTAAAGGGTCACATCACCCTTATCCAAAATATCCATCGGTCTACAACCGTCATATACATAAAAAGTGGTCTTCAAAAAGTCTTCTCAATCTGGGCTCAATAGCGACACTCTCATCAAAAGTAGTCTACCTGCATAAGACCAAAAACCTGCTATGCTGATGGTGGAGGAGGAGGAGGAGGTGGAGGAACGAAAAGCAAGCTGCGCAGATGCGCTAGCTCCTCCTCAAGGCTATAAGTGAGTCGCAACAGATAGCTAATCTGCTGCTCCATAGTAAGAAAACGAACGTCGAAATCTGGGTATGGCAGAAGAGGAGCGTGTGGAGTCGCTAATGGTGACTGACAAGTACAAGGTGGAGGACGTGGGATCCTCTCAAGATCCATGACTCTACGACACAACATTTTCTGCTGAAGCTGTAAAGACGGGAGTAAATCATCCCTCGTGTAACCAGTGTAATGTGAAGGATGATATGGATCAGAAACAGGCATAGTGTTAGGCGGAAACCAAATAAGTGGCTCGCCTGACGGTGCAGAAGTGGAAGGAGCAGTATGTATAAACTATGGCGTGAAAGGAAAGGCTGCTGACACAGGTGGAACATGGCCAGACGGCTGGCTAGACGGTCCTTCCCCTGGATGGGGTGGAGGGATATCCTGTAAGAATGTGACCGGCAGATCAGTGTGGTGTATATCAGACACATGTGGATGAAACGGGGCAACATCAACAGGTGCATGTATCAGTGTAGGTGGGGGAGTAACAGGCTCAACGAAAGGAGGCAAGTCATCATCATCCTCTATCCACCCATTGCGGGTGAATGCATATATGGGATCTATCTGAGCAGCAAAAGGAGCATGGTCAGCAGCTGCAGGTATAGGGTCCGGTAAAAGTGGTGCAACAACAGGTACGTCAACGGGTACAGGGTCAGGCTCTGGCTAAGGATCGTGAGCAGGTATAGGCTCGGGTGTAAGCATAGGCTCAGGGTCGGCTGGTGCTAGCTCAAGATCAGGGGGCATCGGCTCGAGATCAGCGGGTACATCAAAAAGCTGATCGTCGGGAACAAAGTCAATCTAATGCTCAGGATCAAGGTCAGGATCAAACTCGTCATCAAACTCAAAGTCCTGTGGAGGAACAGGTGCGGCAGACATAGCCGTGTCAGAATCAGAATCGGTGGGATAACGCTGCAATCCCAGTGCGTGCAAAGTAGTAGATGACACAGACTCTAATGAATCAGGACCTGAATGATCAGAAGAAATCTTAACGATAGGAATCTCAATAAGTGGAATGACAACAACATCATCGACTGGAGCTCCATCATCCTGGGCCTCCTCAAGGGGACCCTCAATAAAAAGATTGATATCATCGTCAGACATGGCATCAAAAGGCAGATCCTCGAGAGGAAATGCAGCAAGGGGTATAGGATCGGGCATCGGAACAAGAAGTAGATCCTCGACAGGGAAACCATCAGCTAGCGGTATATCGTCGCCAAAATCTGGTAAAGCAAACGGATGGAAATCATCGTCATCGTCACTCGTAGTGTCGGAGGTGAAAACCTCAGGGTCTGTGGCCATCTCATCGTCCGACACAATGGTCATAGGGTCAACTGTATCAGATACTCCACTCTCTGAGGACGGCATGGTGTATGTGACAAAACAATCATGACATATACACACACATCAACAATCATCAAATAAGCATGTAAGCAGTAACAATGTAAGCATGTATTCATCCTAGTCTTCCCAGACTATCCCACCCAGCCTCTCAGACTGAACTACCTAGTCTCTCAGACTAAACTTCCTAGTTTCTCAAACTGAACTACCCAGTCTCTCAGACTGCCCCAACTAGTCTCTCAGACTACCCAGTCTCTCAGACTGAACCACCCAGTCTCTCAGACTGAACTACCTAGTTTCTCAAACTAAACTTCCCAGTTTCTCAAACTGAACTACTCAGTCTCTCAGACTGCCCCAACTAGTCTCTCATATTACCCAGTCTCTCAGACTGAACCACCCAGTCTCTCAGACTGACCCAGCTAATCTCTTAGACTAACTCCCCAGTCTCTCAGACTGAACCATAAACATAAATTTTTGAAATGTGATTTGTGTCCTTTATTTGTAAAATGTTTCTTTCCTGGATCTGGGCGTTTTGTGTATGCAATAAAAACATGTTTATGAAAACATTTTCGTGAGAGCCCTAATGATCGTAGTCTAGACTCGAGAAAGAATCTAAGTTCGCTACGATCGAAGCTCTGATAGCAAGCTGTCACACCCTGACATTTTGCGGAAGCGTGGTTATTGGTGTGACTTCTTAATACCATAGCATTCAATCACAACAACGCTATATGATAAAACCATAAGATGTTCATCAATAATATTTAGTTTGAAAATACAAAAACATAATTGTTTGAAACATCGACACCAAATTCAAATTACAAACCACAACAAGTTTTAAAGAGTTCACGAAGACTCGACAAAAGTTCTTAAATTAAACCGAGTTTAGAACCATGTATCTCGTCAAGGATTTAAGATACATCTTCTAAACCCTAATGACTTGGATGACATCCTTTATTCATGACGCAGTTTGAAAACATGCAAACACCTGCCAGATCCACTTAATTCCCTGAAATACATTTAGTTTAAAAACATCAACAAAAGTTGAGCGAGTTCATGTGTTCGTGTATGTATGTATAAAACCTTTGTAACAGTGTATGTATATTTGTAAATCCCGGTATGAAAGCAAACAAGGAAAAGATCACCAATGGTTTGCAAGGCCACTGATATGTGTGACGGCGTAGGAAAGCTCAAACCTAGCATATTTGTATCGGGCTTCCGGCTGGAAGACATAGTCACCATATGGGCCACCCCTGGTCCTCATGGGTGTGGGCTCGCTACACCCAAATAGATCTATCACTCATGCCCCTCGGTCCTACAACGAGGATTAATGGTCTCAAGTATTCGCCTACCCATTCACATGATCTATGGTACTTTCCTAGGCTAACCATACCAATTGTATTTGTATGTAATCCTTTTGTAACATGTGTTACACCCCCGAAGTTAATAAACAAAACAGTTTAGAGAAAAGGGGGACATGAACTCACAGTCTTGCGTCTTCAGAATCGTAACTCAAATCTCTTCAGCGAACACGACTACCTACAATGTACTAACGTCTATTAGACGAACGGGTCGTGCCTTGATTTGGAATTAACGTTTCTGAGTTACGTTTCTTTTATGTCTCCAATATTATTCCAATTTATAATTACTTGTTAAAATAATAATTATTTTAACTTTAAATTATATTTAATTTTGGAATAATTATTTAAACAGTATTTTGTAATAACACTTCTCAAGTATTTATTTTCGTATTTCCTTCCCAAGGATGGGGCTATCTTATACATGTATATTCGCATTGTTGTATTTGTAGTTTCCAAAATAATACATTTTCAAGTCTAACTTAGAAAATATATACATGCTTATTTTTACCCAAAATAATGTATTACAAGAAAATATATATTTTTCCCAAAAATTATATATCTCCCAAATATTCCAAGAAAATATATTTTTACTTCCCAAAAATAATATATTTTCTCCTTGTCAAAAATAAGATATAACTTGGTAATAATTATAAAAAACATATTTTCATTTCTTGTATCCAAAATATTATTTACCGAAAATATATTTATAACGGTATTTTCTGGAATATTTTGTAAGTTACGTTCTTGCGTTCGGTTTCACGATATTAAGTATGTAACTTATATATTTATTCCTTGTGATTTTTGGTAATATTTTTGGATTGTAAATTATTGGTATTTTGTTAAGTTATATAACTTTAAATCCTAAAATAATATAACTAATACCCAAAGTATACAAATAATCACACACAATGTCTCTTTAATGTAAATATATATTCTAAATACATATTTATCCATTTTTATTTATAAAAACAACCTCCAATACTTGTATTTTTTTGTAACAAAGATTATGGCAAAGGTTACATTGAAAACCATAGTTAAAACACATTTGTAAATATTTGTTTAGAAAATATTTTTCTAACTGTTTATATTTTTAGAAAATTTTGCCATAGTTTCCCCAAAAAATGGAGGTGTCCATGCTATTAAAGCATATCATTTTCTTTTAAAAATCATCACAAACAATCAATAATCAACCCTAAACAACTTACACTTACCAAGTGCCAAAACAGTGCTATTTACATGACAATCATTCTTAAAGGATTTAGGTGTTTACAACTTACTATATTATTTTTCCAAAAATCATTCTTTTGAATTTTTCTTGTAAACAATGTATTATTATACTTATTTCACCACTAGAAACATGTTTAGTTTCTTTAAAAACAATGTTTATGTAAACCTTGTGATTTCACTAGGTTTCTTGGGAAATCTAGTTTTTAAATCATCCAAGTTTATGTCTAGTAATATGTTACATACTTTATCATTCGTAAAATCATTTTCATACTTCAAGTTCATTGAAACATAAAGTATGATGATCTTGGTCTTTCACAAGATCATCATCTTAACTTACTAGATCATGTGTTTAATCACAATCTAGTAGGTTTCTTATGATGTCTAACATCACTAACACAAATAATCAATCATCAAGAAGCAAAATAACACAATCAACATGTATTCATATGGTGTTAAGCTTGTGGTAAAGATTCATGATTATGTTCTTTAGTGTTCTTCAAGATTAACAATGTTCATCATCTATTAACCATCAAAATATGAAGTAACAAGAGATCATAAGGGCCTTACTACTAGCTTTATGGCTAGGGATGAACACAAGATGATGGAGATGAAAAATGTGGAGGATAAAAGCCAATGAGAGAGGTCCTTCAGGATCCACAAGCTTCAAACTTCCTTAAACACCTTCTTACACCTTGGGATGATCTTGGAATGGATGAACAATAAAGGTGGTGGTGGTGTGGCCCTTGTTCTCGGCCGTGAGAAGAGGGAGAGAGTTGAGTGTGTGTTGGTGTGTGAGAGATGTGAGATTATGATCCACTAACTTCTTCTTATAACTAAGTTTAGGCTTTTATCCAATGGTTATTGTGTTCCATAAGTACATGGCATAATCTCTATCAAATCTTAGTGAATCAAGCAAGATCATGGGGTGGGGGCCACATGGTGACCGTCCCAACAAGGGGGGGTATAGATTGTGGTTTAATGGCAAGTTAGGTTATCTAGTTAGTTTTCAAGTGTGATGATTAGTGTTTAAGTGTATCATGTGTTATATAGTGTGTTAGGGTGTTCGGGGTTCATAACTAGCTCAGAAACATTAAAACAATAATTCTAGTATAATTTTGATGTTTTGGGTAGTGTCCGGTTGTTCGGTTAGATACCGGTTCGTTAAAGTGTCAAACTATACCGTTTAGTGATCTTTATGTACCCTTTTGCGACACTTTTAATTCCCGACACTTAGGAGACCATCCAGGACCATTTAGTCATATTTTTGCATGATGCAAACTTGTTAAATTGCTGATTTTTGCTGAAAAATGCTGAATTCAGCACTTTAAGTGGGTTTTAGGCACTTCCTGGGAATTAAACTATCACCTAGTAAAGCAGTTTTGTGGTCCTTACTTCCCTACACACCATACTAGTGTAGTACTTTGTCTCTTGCCCATACTGGGTCTCAAAACACTGTCTGTCTATGTACTGTACCTCGTCAGCATTTTCTGAGTTATCCGCTACTATGCTAACTGTGCTTTGTGCATCATTTATGTTAATATGGTTTGCATGTAATAATGAAGTGACATCATGCAATATGTGATGCACATGTAAGTATGATACTATAATCAGAAAGTAGTTAATTGTAATTCAGCATAGTCATTAAGCACTAATTAAGATTAATTAACTGTACGGATACCTGGATTTTTGACGGTTGTCACAATATATACATATATATATATAGGGATGGGTTAAAATGAGAACCATCACGACTTGTGAGAACCGTGAGAACTAAGCCATCCAAAAAGTTTTTTGAAATTTTTTTTTTCTCAAAAATCACCTGCTTTCAGCAAAAAAAAATGCCGCGTTCACACATTAACATGCGGTGTAAAAAAAAATATTTATCTTCATAACAAACTTACACCAGTGCGTAAAAAAATTTACATGAGGCAAAACTAACGACTCGACAATTTTTTTCTTTTTTCTACAGATGTGTTTATAATAGTTTCATCTACGATTGTGCAAAAAAATTTTGGCCCAACTCGCTCGTGGTGGTTCTCATTTGAACCGAGCCCTATATATATATATATGATCAGGGTAAAATGAAAACTCGTATGAGTTGTAAAAACTTAGAGAATTCGGCCTTACAAAAGATTTTTTCAAATTTTTTTTTTACCATAACTCCTAAAATTCAACTTTTCCACAAAAAAAAACCTTATTTTTTTTTTCGTTTACCGCAGCCGTAAATGCTGTAAAAAAATGATGTCATGCTAATATCATATGCTTTTACAGTAGTTGTAAGGGACCGAAAACACGACTTCAAATTATTTTTTGATTTTTTTATGGACGTCTTTGTAACATTTTAATATAGGGATGTGAAAAATGATGGCAAAACACGCACGAGAAGGCCGATTTGTCTAAGTTTTCACAACTCGTAGAGGTTTTCCTTTGATCCAGATCATATATATATATATATATATATATATATATATATATACATATATATATATATAAGTGCCCGCTAAAATGAGAACCACCTCGAGTTGTAAGAACCGTGAGAACTACTTGATCGGGGGCGAGGTAGACCAAAATTTTTTTTCATAAACGTAGATGCGTGTATTATAAACACATTTGTAAGAAAAAAATTCAAAAAAAAATGTCGTGTGTGTAGTTTTGAGCATCACAAGTTTGTGTTTACGGGTACCGTAAATTTTCCGGTTAAATTTACGGTACCCGTAAACACAAACTTGTGGTGCTCAAAACTACACACACGACATTTTTTTTTTTTTTGAATTTTTTTTACAAATGTGTTTATAATACACGCAACTACGTTTATGAAAAAAAAATTTGGTCCACCTCGCCCCGTACGGTGTAGTTCTCACGGTTCTTACAACTCGAGGTGGTTCTCATTTTAGCGGTCCCCTATATATATATATATATATATATATATATATATATAGGGTCGGGATTTGGAGAAAACGGTAGAAAGTGTGAGAACGGTGAGAATGCTTATGGATCATCCGATTAAAACAATCTATGGACTAGATTGGCGCGGTGGCGTTTTCGTAAATAACATCAATTTTATTACGTGGACGCGCCTCATTAAGGGTGAAAGCGTCTTTACACCTCTATACCAAAACACCAAACTGATGAATAAAACGCCATTACGGACCAAAACACATCGCTATATAAACAAAAACATCCCAGACATAAAAACACACCCCTAGAACCTGAAACACCATATTTTCTACTATATACCATTCAACTTACAAACGCCAAAATCCCCAAAACATCAAACACAACTACTCAAAAAAGGCCATATTTTCTACTATATACCATTCATCTTAGAAAATGCCAAAAAACTCAAACATCAAAGATTCCAAAAAAATCAACGGTTCTTTCAGATACACTATTTCCTCAGTAAAACGCCAAAAATGTCAAATATCGTTTCTTGTATTTTCAAATATTGTTCTACGCCAAAGTTTCGAATAATGCATTCTTCCCTGAGGTGTTGTGACTCAAATAACATTTTGCTGCATGAGATGGATAAATCATAAACAAAAAGATGCTGGGTCAGACTTATGTTATTTTCTATGTTTTGTTCTTGATGAATATTTTAATGGCATGAAAAGACGAATGTCACTAATGAGTTGGTTGAAGATACATATTCAAAAAAAAAACTCATGTCATTTTGTCTTTTCAAACGGCCACAAAAACACAAGCATGGCTAAGCCAAACCACCAGCGAACATGATTCAAAGAAGAAAAAGACTGATGACAGTGAAGATTTGGAAGATGAATTGTTTTTAATTTTATTTTTTTAATTTTCTTTTTATGTTGTTTGCTATGTATTTTTCAACTTAGAATAAAAAAATATATTATCTTAATAAAACGCCAAACAGTCATAATGCATATGAAACGCCATAAATAGAGTAAAAACGCCAAAAACTCCAAAGTATAATGAAAGTAATTTGCAGAAGTATTAATTAATAAAAGCTAAAAATGGAAAAAAAAAACGCCAAAAACTACTTAAACCCATTCAAAAACGCCAAACTTGGGAGATGGAAAGTCTGTAACCCTAAAAACTCATAAAAAGCTGAACAAAAACAGAAAAAATACACAGTAACTGAAAAGACGGCTACTTTATTAATATCATTTATTATAAATAAAATCTCGCCTAAACTACGCGCCAAAAACATCCTATAAAGAGATACTTCTTTGCACAAACAACTGATCACAAAACCAGAAACAAACGCCATATTTCCTAGAAACCATTCATTTTAAAAACGCCAAAAATAATGCTTAAAAAAGACACAGATGCAGAACCTCGATTCTGCTATATTGAGTATTGATCTGAATGAAGTTTCACTGAATGGATTCTTCTCTGAGTTTGGTATCTCTATAATCTTTTGCTGAATGAGATGGACAAATATTCAAGATAAAGAGACTGATAACACTGATATGACATCATGTCACTTTGTTCTTGATGGATATATTTATGGCATGAAGGGATCAATACATTAGAGCAGGCGTTGGTCTTCAACATGTCATCAAACAAGTATATATCCACCCACCATAAAGGATGCCACAAAAAATAAGCATATTTTAAAGACGGCCGTTATGTAGGAAAATAAGGATCTACATAAGGTATTCAAAAACAGGTTCAAAACGCCAAAAAGGTTAAATAAGAAAAGGCTGATGACAGTGAAGATTTGAATGAGAAATTAGATTTTTTTTTTTTTTTTCATTTTCTATTATTTGTTATGTAATCTCTATTGTTTATCATCTAATTCTCTATCATTTTAAAAAATTGAGAATAAAACGCCAAAAACTACAAACACTAAAACGCCTGATAGTTTGAAAAATTGTGAGAACAAATGCTAGCAAAATACGAGGTTGCTATATAAAACGCCAAAAACGCAAAAAAAAATATTACTAGAAAAATCAACACTAATTGACATATGAAAATTGAAAGAAACAGTAAAATAAAGAGACGGTATCATTACTGCCAAACATTATAGTTATATTAATGCCACTACATGGAAATTTGAAATTTATTTATCTTATCAAAACGCATTAATTGCCTGTCACATTATAGGTCTGTATCCTAAATGGCAAAACACTTGATATAATAAAATCAAGAAAATTACTGATGTTTTTTACATTAAAAGCCTGCAACTTGATCTAAAAAACAATAAAAACGCCAAAACAATACTTAAAACGCCAAAATATTTACTATGATTCTGATTTAAAAACAATAAAAACGCCTCCGCCCTTCTCTAAGCCCGTGACACGTGTTGGGTTAGGAAGCGTTGTCACCGTTCTCACATTTTTGAGCGTTTTCTCCTGATCCCGTTTCTATATATATATATACAGAGAGAGAGAGAGAGAGAGAGAGAGAGAGGAGGGTTCATTGGGGAACACTCTTAAAAATTATATTTAACATGTTAAAAATTATCTTTTTCTGATTTTTTGGCGCCTTTTCTTATAAATACATGTAGAAACACTTTTAATAAAATAAAAAACTAAAAATAGAAAAAAAATTTAAAAACAGTAAAAAATATATATCTTATAAAATTAAGTTAACATGTTAAAAATCACCTTTTTAAATTGTTTTAGTGCTTTTCCTTATAAAAATAGGTAGAAACTATTCGAAATAAAAAAAAATTGTAAAAGAATTAGCCTTTTCTTAACTGTTTTTTTTTTTTTTTTTAGTTTTTGATTTTTTTTTTATTAAAAATGCTTCCACATGTATTTATAAGGAGAAGCGCTGCTTGTTTTTAAAAATAATTGATTTTTAACATGTTAAGTTATATTTTTAAAAATGTTCCCTTGTTCCTCACTTTTTTAGTATTACCCAATGAACCTCACACGATATATATGGGAGGGTTTAAATGAGAACCCGCTAAATATTGCCAGAACCGTGAGAACGAATAAAAGAACCATGAGAACTTGGTAAAAAATAATTCAAATTCAAAAATTCTTTTTACACTTATCATAATTATTTGAATATAATATTAGGAATTAAATTTACACCTTCAAATTTATGTGAATTCGTAAAGAAAGAAAATTTACACATATTTAAGTTTGCCATTTACACATGTGTAAATTTGTTATATTTACACATGTGTAAAAAAATATAATAAGTGTGATTTTTAGAGGATAAATAAACTATTTGATGTTATAATTTCTTTTTTTGATGTCGTATTTTAATTACAACGAGGGTTGTATTGAAAAAAATGGTTTTGATTAGTTCTTTCATTCGTTCTCACGGTTCTCCCAATATTTAGCGTTCTCAAGATAACCCTCCCATATATATATATATATATATATATATATATATATATATATATATATATATATATATATATATATATATATATATATATACTAGTCGTTTACCCGCGCGATGCGGCGGGAAACATATCACTTAGGTTGGTGAGTTTAGGGCTATGTACGGGGATGTAGTTTCCGATGTGGTGTGCGACGACGATGGTGGCAGTGTAGCCGAATGTGGGGGTCGGTTGCGGCCTTCTTCAACGGCGGAGAATCAGCAGTGTGGGACGATTGGTGGTTTCATGATGGCGTTTGGTGGTTATTGTGTGACGGCACTTCAGGATAAAACAAAGAAAATTGTGTGATTCTAGTTATGTAATTGTTAACACAAGATGGAACCCGAAAACAAAGAAAATACCAGTTATACTGGCCGGTATTTACCGGATTTTAAAACAATGATTACAAGACATTTTGAATGTATGCGAAAACACGCCTCTTAGATTATTCTTTTAGTTAATTTAACAAATAGTTAAAAATAAAAGTTAGTTAAGTATTTAGTTAACTAATAAAAGAAATTTAAATAAGCAAACTAAAACAAAAGGAAACCACCATTGAAAACCATATTCTGTTGGGTGGGTTTTGAAATATATATATATATATATATATATATATGTTTTCTTAAGTTTATTGAGCATTTTTTATGAGAATGTCGAGCAGCTGTTCAAAAAACTCAATTAGATTTCTTCAGCAAACCACCCCCTCCCCCTGCCGTTCCAAAGAAATTAGGAGTTTCTTGAATCTGCTAACCGCCACCACCGTAACATAAACAACAAATAATGAATTTCAAAAGCAATCCTTTGATTAAGCGTTTTCATTTCCGGATCTGCAATTATCGATGTGTCCTCACTACGTTTCGTTCGTCATTGTCGTCGACTACCGCTGCTTAGAAGCTTTGGCGCACCACCGCTAGCAACGCCTTATCCCTGTCATCCAGTTGTACAACCCCTTCCGCATCTTCTGCCCCATCACACTCACATATGTGTTGGAGATGCTCGATGATATGTGGAACAGCTTTGTGGTGGTTGGCAACGGCATCAAAAGATGGTTTGGGGATTATCGGTAAGAATCCATCGTTTAACTCTGTAATTCTGTTCGGACGACTCAATTCCAAAAATATGACTTCAGAATCCAAATACACTTTCCATTTGGCTTGGATTTAATCATGAATCAATTAACTTCAAACCAATAAAAAAGAACGCTTACGTATGGTGGTGAAATTGTGGAATGTGAATGACGGTTACAGAAGAAGGTGTAATTAAAGGGGTGCCTGCCGACGTGTATATATTCATTTTAATTGGCACGTCAGTTGTGTGTATATTTTATTTATCGGTTTGTTTTAGTTGTGAATGAAGAGGTGCCTGTTAGATGGATTGTGAATGAATACCCGCCTATAATTCGTGCATGTTAAACTGTGACTGAATCGGTGCCTTGTATGGATTGTATGGACACGTCGATTACAAAACCTAGTGGTGTCCCAAGTTACTTTTTGTATTGTTATATAATATGCAAGACAATTTCATTTACACTTTCTCATCTGAACATGTCATATATCTAATTTTGACTGTTTAATTCATGCTGGCCTGGACTTCTTTCCATCAATAAATTATCGATCACCAGATATGGACCATTGATTTGAACCTCCACTCTAATGTTTTAGCCACAATCTACCATAACTGACCGTTAACAATATAATAATTTACTTTAACCCATTTTGCCAGAAAAGGTAACTTTTTAAAGGACTAATTGTGCATAGCAGCTGTCCATTTTGCCAATCAAGCCATTATTCAAAGGTCAAATATTGTAGAATTAGCCCTTTACATTTCGTTTCCTGGAAAGAAAGTGTTGCCTTCAGCCAAACCAACATGACCCATTTCTAAACACTGGAAAATTACCCATTATGAGCCATAAATAAAGTTGTTGGTTCTAACATCTTTTTGAACAAATTAAAGGTGAAAATCAAATACAATATTAAAGAGATATATGCGCTAAGAATAAATGCGACTTATGAATTCGGTTGAACTGAGATTTGTAAACTTCAAATCTGAATTAAAGTTAGATACAGATGACCTTTTAAAGCTCTTAAACTTTTCATTAGCATCATCTGGACTACAGTTGTGACAACCCTCACCAAACCAGGTATCCGTACGAATTAATTAATATTTAATTAATGATTAATTACTGTGCTTACTTACAGTTGTGATTAAACTGCTACTTGAATTCTGATACATACACATACATGCATCATACTTATTTGCCGTCACTCCATTATTTACACAGAACTATAGTGACAAACTTGATGCACAAAAGCACAGTAGCACAATGAACGGATAACCCAGTAAATATGCTGATATAGCCAGCACCAGACAGGCACTGTCTCTGAGGCCATTATGAGTCGGGAATAGATTACTACACTGGTAGGGAGTGTAGGGAGGTGAGGATTGTAGAACTGCGTCACTAGATAATATTTATAGTAACCGGATGTGCCTAAAACATGCTCTAAGTATAAAATTATGCGCTTTATATAAAAATTCAGCATTTGACATAACTAGTAAAGTGCAAAAACTTGGTAAAATAATACTAGACACTTTCCAAAGTGTTGGGAATTTGTTGTGTCACTAAAAATAATATTAAAGACACTTTAAATGCTTATTTAGCACTTTAACGGGTTAATATCCAACCGGACTTTACCCGGAACATAAAAATATTGTCAATGACACTATTTATACTTTTCTGAGCTAGTTAGGATCCCCGAATATCCTAACACCCTTTATATTTTACAACACACTTAGTATACTAACTAATACCATTAGATTCCAACTATATAATAACTATATCATCACCACCCAACCCCATACCCCCCCCCCTCTCTAGACGGTTACATGTGGGGTGGACATCCCCACTTTCCTTTGGAATATTTTATTCTCTAATGTTGGATATCATGGGGACATAATACATGATGGGTAATAAGAAGCTGGTTTATAAATGAACATAAAGGTCTTGAACCTCATTTCACCAACACACATCAAAACACAAGCTTTCTTCTCTCCCCTTCTCCCTTGCTTTCGACAGCCTCCTTCCACCATACTACCACCATCATCAAGCTCCATTTTAGCCATTTTTCATACACACAAAGGTGCAAGGGATCATACAAACAAGCTTGGAGTGTTTGGAAGCTCAAGGACCTCTCTCGTTTTCTTTTAACCACCACATTTCTTCACTTGAACTCTCCTAGCCTTGAGCTAGTGGTAAGTCTCTTAGATCCATTCATTTCACATGCTATGAAGGTGGTTAAAGTATGATTCATGGTATTAAACTTGGGAACTCTAAAAATCATAACTTAAAGCATGAACATAAAAGCTTTATACAAAGGACAAGAGATGAAAGGTGATAATACATGATAAATCTGGATTAAATGAACAAAAATCTGTTGTAAATGACTTAGGGTCTGATGTTAATCGTATTAGAATGAATGGTAATCGTATGTGTACTTTTTAACGGCACTTATACAATAAACAGCTTGCGGATTTGCATTTTCAGCCGACTTTAACTGGCTGTAAACAGGTCATAACTAAACGAAAAACTGATTTTCTTGAGTCTACAACGTGTCATTATGAAATACGGTTCTAATGGCACTAGAATCATAATTTTTGGACTTTGGTTACTATTTTTAAAGTGCCATTATGTAACAGCAGCTAAAGCTGCATTTTTACAGCAGTAAATGAGAGTCATATTTTTAGTCATAACTTGATTTCTGTGTAGAGTCAGATCATAAAATTTATAATGTAGATGAACACCAATATATTTGTAACTCTCTCACTGGAATTTCGTAAATCGAACTCTCGATGAATTTTAAATAAATTATTCCGCTGACTGTGGTCAGAAAAAGATAAATCTGATTTCGGTCCGGGAAATGATTTTCTATAAAATATTGGTGATGATTTGGACCCCGATAGTTTTACACAATAATTTTTGGTTCGTATAAGACATTCTATAAAAATTTGGAAATTTTTGGAATAAGATAACTATTTTATTAAAATACTCGAAAACGGCCCAGTTTTGTATATTAAAACTGAAACGATATAAGTAGTGTTTTGCATGTCTGAATGACGGGTTGGTTAATTGAGAACTGATTGAATGATTTTACAAAAGAAAATGATACGCTAGTAAGCGTGGACGCCTCCGTTTACAGAGGAAACTTTGGCGAAATTTTTCCAGAAATATAACGCTTGGAAATATTTCTGTGACAAGTGTTTATAAATATATTTTTAACTTGTTTTTCCAAATAAACTTCGCCAAGATTTTTATTACAAAATAACCAAGAGTCGGAGGTGGATTTTCGTAAATAAAACTTGTTAAATATATATTGAGAATATATATTTCATAATAAAACGCTTGTGTGCTTACGTGATTATTTTGTGAACTAGAGATATATTATTTTTAGGGTAAAAATAACATTAGTTGGGAATATCATGAAAATATGACTCCAAAATAATACCGACGCCCTCACGAATAAATGTTTAAGTTACACCGGTACTGTTATTACCACACGAACTTTAAAATGTAACTTATGTATTTTCGGAAAGTACTCTTAAATGTGTATTTTGATAAAAGTATTATTTTGGGAAATTGTACGAAGTAAAATATAATATTTTTGGGAAAATATGTATATTTTGGAATCAGAACATTTTAGACAAGTGATTTAAAATATATTTTCAAGTGAGACTTAAAATATATTTTCGAACTATAAGGTATACGTATATTCTGGTAAAATATCATTTTGGGAATCAAGGAAGTAAAAATATATTATTTTTGGGAAAAATACATATATTTTGGAAATAAGTTATTTTGGACAAAAAGGTTAAGTATATTTGCTAAGTGGGACTTAAAATATATTTTCGGAAATATAAAGCATACATGCATTTAAAAACCCCCATCCTTGGGAAGGGAACACGAATACTAAGACTTGAGAAGTACTAATACAGAAATCTTGAATAAACAATTATTCCAAAACTAAATACAATTATTATTACTTGGAATAATACCATAATCGTAACTCAAAAACATTTATACTAAGAAAAGACACCACCCGTTCGTCTAATAGACATTAGACCATTGTAGGTAGTCATGTTTGCCGCGGAGATTTGGGTTACGAATACGAAGACGCAATACTATGAGTTCATGTCCCCCTTTTCTCTTAACTGTTTTCAGTTTTTACACTTCGGGGGTGAAATACATGTTACATTTACTACAAACATTTTATACACGGTATGATTAGCTAAGGAACTTACTGCTAGATCACGTGAATGGATAGGCTATTATCGTAAGACCATTAATCCTTGTATAAGGACCGAGAGGCATGAGTGATAGATCTATCGGGTGTTGCGAGCCCCACACATGGGCCATCGTGTGGCTGCATGTGGTGACTATGTCGTTCCGCCGGAAGGACCGGTATGAAATACGCGTTACAGGTTTGAGTGCTTCCTAGACCATGTCACTTATTAATGTATTAGCTACACATTAATTGATCTCTTTTTCCTTATTTGCTACATACCAGGAATTTTCATACATACAAACCTATTACAAAGGTTTATACATACTCACTTACACATGAACTCGCTCAACTTTATGTTGATTTTTCAAACTACATGTATTTCAGGAAACTAATGGATCTGGCACGGTATGCACGTATTTTCAAGCTGAGTTTGAATAAAGAAGTCATCCAGTGTTTAGAAGGTGTAACCTCTTCCTGGACGGGTTACATATCCCTAAACCTAGTATTGTTTAAAGTCTTTTGCTAAGTCTTTATGAACTCAATTAAATCAAGTTAAGGTTTGTAACTTATTTTGAGATTGTTGAAAATGGGATTTTTCTAAACTTTATAAATGGATGATTATCCCATGTTTTTATCATATAGCATTGTTATGATTGTTGATGTGGTATTAAGAAGTCACACCAAATAAACCCACGCTTCCGCAAAGCCAGAGTGTGACAGCTTGGTATCAGAGCCTCGATCATAGCGAACTAGGATTCTTTCTCGAGTCTAGACTATGATCATCAGGGCTCTCACGAAAACGTTTTCAAACATTTTTACATTGCATACACTATACGTCCAGATCCAGGAAACAAACCTTTTTACAAACAAAAGGCACAAATACACATTTCCAAATTTAAATTTATAGCTCGGTCGGGGAGACTGAGGGAGTCCAGTCGGGGAGACCAGGAAAAATTAGGTCGGGGAGACCAGGAAAAATTAGGTCGGGGAGACCGGGAAAAATTAGGTCGGGGAGACCAGGAAAAATTAGGTCGGGGAGACCAGGAAGAATTAGGTTGGGGAGACCAGGAAAAATTAGGTCGGGGAGACCAGGAAAAATGTGGTTGGGGAGACCAGGAATTAGGTCGGGGAGACCAGGAGATTAGTCTGAGAGACTGAGAGATTTTAGTCTGAGAGACTAGAAAATTCAGTCTGAGAGGCTGGGAGGTTAGTCTAGTGGGACTAGGAGGATCAGTCTGAAAGGCTAGGAGGATAGTCTGAGAGACTAGGAGGATCAGTCTGAGAGGCTGGAAGGATAGTCTGAGAGACTAGGAGGATCAGTCTGAGAGGCTGGGAGGATAGTCTGAGAGACTAGGGAGTTCAGTTTGAGAAACTAGGAGGATAGTCTGGGGAAGACTAGGATGATTACTTGCTTACATTAATTGAGACTTACATGCTTATTTGATTTAATGTTGATGTACGTACATATGCGGTAGTTATTCGCATACACTAATTGTTAGTAACTACTATGGATATACATGTTACGCACCGGCACACATGTCACTCTAATTAGAGAACGAGTTATCAGACATTGATAACCCTACGACCACCGCCACAGATAATGAGACTACATTTGCGCTAGAGACAATTACGTCAGATACTGAGAGTGATCCTGATATGCTGACTAAGGGCGAGGACGACTTCTAACAGTCTGTGCTACCAGATTTTGGTGATACTTCATCTTTGCTAATGGTTTCTCTAACAAGAATCTTTATGTCACTCTTGTTTCAATCCCTGACCACTCCATCACTGGTCATCCCAACGATGGACACACCATGGCTCCAATCCTCGATGATGCGCCTCCTGCGGGCATCTCTACTGAAGGTTGGCTACTCGACAAACAATATATGACTACGTTGGCATGCTTATCGATGGTCCTCCTGCCGACGCCCATGACGATAGAAAATTAGACGAGGACACTGTTACTAACTTCACTTCTTAAGACCCCTGTTAACAAGCCATCCTCTAATTCTAGCAAGAATTCAGACTCCTTTGAGTCTGTGAAACCTGCAACCTTACAAACAGCTGGAGTACAGCATTCTACTACTGACACAAGACGACGACGACATGGCTGCTGCACTATCACCTGCTCGAGGCACCACACCGTTACACGACCCAGGGCCTGCTGCTGAGCTAGCTTCTGCACCTTTTGAGTCAGCCTGATGTTGCAACTGCTGGTCCTACATCCTTGCTTGATTGTGACCCTAATACTTTTGGTTTACTAGACATTGCACCCCTACTATCTAACCCAGTACCAGCACCTGACAATCTCCTTATTGGTTGAAACGTTTATTTTTGCATCCATAACCGCTGATGTTGCTCCTTTTTCCCCATGGAGACCGACGCCATTGCACTGGCATACCTATCGTTTCCTTTCCGGACGTGCCCGTACCCCGGAAGAGTACTCCAGGTCGGCACCAGCATAACGATCTGTTTTGCTACAACAGCATTTTCTACGGCCTTACAGGTCGCACCGTTTACCCCTTTCACCCTACATCGTTGTACGAGCCGATTGGATGGATCCTATAATACACTATGCAGATTTTAGACCCTTACCATCCCTCACGTAGTGGAGGCCACCTACGAGATGAGTTGCTCCTGTAACACCAACTACAGTTTGAGGATTTGAGTCGCAGAATGTTGGAGCTTGAGCTGACACCACAATTGGCAACTTCAGATGCAAAACATTACATAACCGAAAACATGATTTAAGTGTCTACATCACAAGACAGCATTTTGTCAGAAAAGTTTATGTAAGACACCACGTCCTCCACCCTGTCTATTGTCAGCATACTTTGATTCGCCACATACATCAAGGTTCCTTTTGCGCTCTCGACCGTTGCTATTACACCGTTCCCAGGAGTCTGATACTCATTTCTTTACTATCGAGCGGCCGAGCAGATAATTACTCCGACGTATATACAAGCTCGAGGAGGGACTCTCGCATGTTAGCGGCCACTTTTCTTTCCTCCTCCACCTCAGTCACCAGTATAGTTGGTTTCTGGATTATGCGGATTGCATTACACTTGGGTAAAGACACTAATGATAAGCCGGGATTGCAGAGACTTTTGAGGACCACTTCTGACTACGTAATTTTGATGCACTAATATACTTGTTGGACAAGGGTAGGGTGACCCTGTGTCCCTTCTGATGTGGTACATTTTGTTAGACACAGTGATTGTGGCCGGAAGATAATGAAAGCCCAATCATCTTTAGACATGCGACAATACTTATAACTAATAACTAATGAAAAACTCAGTCGCTATGTTCCCACTAAGCACGCTGTTGATCAGCATATTTATGCTATAACTATAATGCTACATGCTTACTTGCTACGTTCCTATTTACAAGTTGTGCAACAATTATGATGATACGTGATTGAATGTTATAACGACTGTGTATATACATATATGCAATATTACTCTGAGGTCTTATTCGTTAAACAGAGACTTGTGTGCTCGTGTCCCTAACAAGACCTGACCTAACCGACCTTCTTCTAGGAAGATGTCGACTCAAGGGAACACCGATACCAACCACCCTCTGCCAACGACAGAGGCGGAATTTCAAGAACGCATCTTACTGGTCATCGCACAATACGAGGCCCATCGCTCCGAGCGCAACGGAGGTACCTCAGGAAATAACCCACCCAACGGTAATGTTTAGTCCTTTAGGACACATTACAAACGTTTGGACATTTCCACAAGTGCTTTGCTAATACCTTACGCGAATAATGTTGCTTGTATCACAGGCTGCACCTACAAGTAGTTCTTAGGCTGCCAGCCCCTACATTTCGACGGCACTGGGGGTGCCGTAGCCTTTGTGCGCTGGGTTGAGAAGACGGACACTGTTTTGCGTGCGAGCAAATGCGCCCCAGAGGATCAGGTCACGTACATTTCCGGGCTGTTCCGAGATGGGGCTCTGTCATGGTGGAAACTCCAGGTTCAGACGATGGGCGAGGCTGCTACGTATGCTTTATCGTGGGACGAGCTGAAAGAGCTAATGCATAAAAAGTACTGTTCGAGAACAGAAAGACAGAAGGTGGAAACTGAGTTCTGGAACTTGAAGATGGAAGGTCCAAAAATAGCTGAGTATGTGGAGAAGTTCTAAGTGCTGTCGCGTATCGTTCCTTACATGGTAGATCCAGAGTTTAAGAAGATTGAGCGTTTCATTTGGGGATTGGCACCCCAAATCATGATTATGGTGACGACATCAAAGCCTGCAACGATTGCTAAGGCCATCAATCTAAGTGTGGCCTTGACTGAAGAGGCAATCAGGATGAACAAATTTTCAACCTCTGAGGAGAAGAAGGAGACTCATGTAGAGTCATCTGGGAACAACAAGAGAAAGTTGGCAAATTTCAAACAGGGTACCCAGTCGAGTAGCAACAACAAGGCCAAAAAGAGAAAAGAGTACATGGGTAAACTACCTAAATGCGACAGGTGCCGACGTCATCATACCGGGCGATGTAAAAATGGGAAGTGTGACAACTGTGGCAAGGTGGGACACAACAGGGAAACGTGTTGGCGGGAGACGAAGCGTGGAAAGAAAGGAAAGGGGAAAGGTAAGGGATGTTATAACTGCGGTGATATGGGGCACTTTAGGAAAGATTGCCCAAGGGAGATTTAACAAAATCATGGGAAGAATGTCTAACACCGGAGCTAGGGAAGCACGCCAGGATCCACACATGGCCATCGGTACGTCTCATAGTAGTCAATGTTATGCGTCTGTACTATTTGACATTGTTGCCGAAATTTTAGCTTCAGAATACTTGCTTTAGCAGTACGTAAGATAGATATCCAGTACATGATAAGAACTAGTTAAGGAGAAGTCTTGGCATGGTAACTGGGATGGACAAGTTGTCAAGCAATCGAGCGGAGATTGATATCCGCATCCCGATGGCGAACAAAGGAATGATCGTGGCTCATGGAGCAAGATACGCTTCTACAGATTACTAATTTCTTGAAGGCACAAAAGTTGATGCGGAAAGGATGGGTTGTTTTCTGGCTCATGTCGGGGACAAGGGAGCCGAAGAACTAAAACTCAAAGATACCCCCGTGATCAGAGAATATCCTGAAGTCTTCCTCGAAGACTTGCCAGAATTACCTCCCCAACGACAAATCGAATTTTTTTGCATCGATTTGATTTCAGGCGTCGCGCCTGCAACCAACGCACCCTAACGGATTACACCTTCGGAGATGCAAGAATTGTTAGTGTAACCTTAGAAGTGGATAGAGAAGGAAGATAACAGACCAAAACTTCTGTTTTGGATAACCTCAGTTCTGCTCGCCAAAAGAAAAGACGATGACTATCAAGTGACCGGGAGTCGGACGAGCTAGCCAACCAGAGTCGGTGGCTCTTGCTGAGGACTAACGAACTTCTTACATAACTGACTGTGAGGAACCAACTACTATTACACCTGGTCGACAATCGAGCGTCATTAGCAGTGAATTCAGGAAGAAAGTTTACCGGTGAAAATTGTGGGACAATGACTAGTTCTTAGGCGTACACAAAAACGGTGCTTCCTACACAATGCACAAACCAGTCTACACGGGATACGAAAACTGGAGGATTTAGAAAACATATATTTAGGACCTTTGTGAACCCAGGTCTAAACTCGTATGGGTTTTTATTTAGGAACCATATCTGTCAACTCAATCAACCATCATTAACCAGGCGCATATGCCAGTTCCGTTGACCAAACAGAGAGTACTTGGATTTCTTTTACTTCTGGCAAGTAGATGTTTGCATCTCTACTTCCCTTAATGGTAGTTGCATCACAATAATTTTCTCGCTGAGAGCGAACACACATTTGCTTCGATATCTGGTCATTTCTTCACTTTAGCAGATACTCGTTGTTCCTTTTCTTGGAAACTTACCTGACATACATGCATCATTTGCTACGCATGTGATTTCGTTTTGAACAAACACTTTATTGGAATTTAGATATTATTTTGCTAAACCTAATTATTGATTTTTGATTCGAGTAACCTACATTATTGTTATTATTGGCTCTTTTGTTACCAAGCCAACACACTTTCTTGAAACCGCTTTCCTTCAAATTACATTCATGGTTTATTTTGCTACCATGCCGAGAATTCCTTGTTGATACATACATTGTCGGGTTACGTTGAAACCAAGTTCAATTGCTTGAACTTATCCAGTTCACAGGTTTAACTTGAAACGCTATATGATGTATTGGGAGCATCATATTCAACTATTTTTGCAGAGATTCTTTCATTTCGAGCCGTAGTAGATTTGGTTGGTCTACGACTCCACTAAAACGTTTGATTTGTTTCGATACCTTGCGGTGAGATTTTCACAAAATTGAAGCTTGCGCTAATTTGGTTACTCACTTCGTACATGGATCCAATTCCGTATTTAGTTGTTAACAAACCATTTTGGATCTTCGCGATCAAAGCAGTCTCAACACAATTGTGTGTCAAGGCAATGGTACATATATTCATTTCATGGCACTTCCTAACAAATCTTTCATTGTCAATCGAATGCCTTGCGATACTTATTACTTTTCATCTTCAATCAGAAATAGTGGTTCTTTGATGTTCCGTATTTAATTGGAAACTCTATGACATTGCGTAAATCAAATCTTCAGATTTTCTCAGAAGACTTTCATTTGATGTCAAACACGGTGAACTTGTTCAGTCACCACTATTATTGAACTTTGTCATTACGACACCCTGTGGCGTCATTACAAACTATTAGCTTGTGCTAACTATAGTCAACCGTTACACGCTAAACCCCACACACTTTTGTTGACTTGTCATTTAAACATCTCTGATGCAATTACGAATCAAGACAATGATACACCAGATTCGCTTGTATTCCATTCGGTGTATCTTCACCATTCAAAAATGTCAACACACTAAACCTTACCAGACATTTATTCAGGAGTTGACAGATCATTTTACTATTATGTTGAGTTGCTGCTTTTGAGTTCATATAGCGGGTGCTATGGTTTGTGAAAACTCGTTTGCATATTGCAACCGATCGTTTAAAAATCTTATTAGTCAAAACTCCACTTTTGTGGAACCCCTGCTTGCTGGATTACACTAGACTATACGTCAAATGTGTCTTGTACCTTTGACATCCAATGCTAGAAGCACACACCTTTCAACCCTAGGATTCGGGTTGTTATATATTCTTGGACTCACCTAATGTGAGTAATGTTTGTTTCGATTTGATGATTATCTACTTCGATATTATTCATATACATACGTGTGTGACTTAACCATAAGGAGTAAGGTAGTATAAATTTCGAGGACGAAATTTCTTTAACGGGGGGAGAATGTGACAACCCTCACCAAACCAGGTATCCGTATGAATTAATTAATATTTAATGAATGATTAATTACTGTGCTTACTTACAGTTGTGATTAAACTGCTACTTGAATTCTGATACGTACACATACATGCATCATACTTATTTGCCGTCACTCCATTATTTACACAGAACTATAGTGACAAACTTGATGCACAAAAGCACAGTAGCACAATGAACGGATAACCCAGTAAATATGCTGATATAGCCAGCACCAGACAGACACTGTCTCTGAGGCCATTATGAGCCGGGAATAGATTACGACACTGGTAGGGAGTGTAGGGAGGTGGGGATTGTAGAACTGCGTCACTAGGTAATATTTATAGTAACCGGATGTGCCTAAAACATGCTCTAAGTATAAAATTATGCGCTTTATATAAAAATTCAGCATTTGACATAACTAGTAAAGTGCAAAAACTTGGTAAAATAATACTAGACACTTTCCAAAGTGTTGGGAATTTATTGTGTCACTAAAAATAATATTAAAGACACTTTAAATGCTTATTTAGCACTTTAACGGGTTAATATCCAACCGGACTTTACCCGGAACATAAAAATATTGTCAATGACACTATTTATACTTTTCTGAGCTAGTTAGGATCCCCGAATACCCTAACACCCTTTATATTTTACAACACACTTAGTATACTAACTAATACCATTAGATTCCAACTATATCCTAACTATATCCTAACTATATCATCACCACCCAACCCCATACCCCCCCCCCCCTCTCTAGACGGTTACATGTGGGGTGGACACCCCCACATTCCTTTGGAATATTTTATTCTCTAATGTTGGATATCATGGGGACATAATATATGATGGGTAATAAGAAGTTGGTTTATAAATGAACATAAAGGTCTTGAACCTCATTTCACCAACACACATCAAAACATAAGCTTTCTTCTCTCCCCTTCTCCCTTGCTTTCGGCAGCCACCTTCCACCATACTACCACCATCATCAAGCTCCATTTTAGCCATTTTTCATACACACAAAGGTGCAAGGGATCATACAAACAAGCTTGGAGTGTTCGGAAGCTCAAGGACCTCTCTCGTTTTCTTTTAACCACCACATTTCTTCACTTGAACTCTCCTAGCCTTGAGCTAGTGGTAAGTCTCTTAGATCCATTCATTTCACATGCTATGAAGGTGGTTAAAGTATGATTCATGGTGTTAAACTTGGGAACTCTAAAAATCATAACTTAAAGCATGAACATAAAAGCTTTATACAAAGGTCAAAAGATGAAAGGTGATAATACATGATAAATCTGGATTAAATGAACAAAAATATGCTGTAAATGACTTAGGGTCTGATGTTAATCGTATTAGAATGAATGGTAATCGTATGTGTACTTTTTAATGGCACTTATACAATAAACAGCTTGCTGATTTGCATTTTCAGCTGACTTTAACTGGCTGTAAACAGGTCATAACTAAACGAAAAACTGATTTTCTTGAGTCTACAACGTGTCATTATGAAATACGGTTCTAATGGCACCGGAATCATAATTTTTGGACTTCGTTTAATATTTTTAAAGTGCCATTATGTAACAGCAGCTAAAGCTGCATTTTTACAGCAGTAAATGAGAGTCATATTTTTAGTCATAACTTGATTTCTGTGTAGAGTCAGATCATAAAATTTATACTGTAGATGAACACCGATATATTTGTAACTCTCTCACTGGAATTTCGTAAATCGGACTCTCGATGAATTTTAAATAAATTATTCTGCGGACTGTGGTCAGAAAAAGATAAATCTGATTTAGGTCCGGAAAATGATTTTCTATAAAATATTGGTGATGATTTGGACCCCGATATTTTTACACAATAATTTTTTTTTCGTATAAGACATTCTATAAAAATTTGGGAATTTTTGGAACAAGATAACTATTTTATTAAAATACTCTAAAACGGCCCAGTTTTGTATATTAAAACTGAAACGATATAAGTAGTGTTTTGCATGTCTGAATGACGGGTTGGTTAATTGAGAACTGATTGAATGATTTTACGAAAGAAAATGATACGCTAGTAAGCGTGGACGCCTCCGTTTACAGAGGAAACTTTGGCGAAATTTTTCCAGAAATATAACGCTTGGAAATATTTCTGTGACAAGTGTTTATAAATATATTTTTAACTTGTTTTTCCAAATAAACTTCGCTAAGATTTTTATTACAAAATAACCAAGAGTCAGAGGTGGATTTTCGTAAATAAAACTTGTTAAATATATATTGAGAATATATATTTCATAATAAAACGCTTGTGTGCTTACGTGATTATTTTGTGAACTATAGATATATTATTTTTAGGGTAAAAATAACATTAGTTGGGAATATCATGAAAATACGACTCCAAAATAATACCGACGCCCTCACGAATAAATGTTTAAGTTACACCGGTACTGTTATTACCACACGAACTTTAAAATGTAACTTATGTATTTTCGGAAAGTACTCTTAAATGTGTATTTTGATAAAAGTATTATTTTGGGAAATTGTACGAAGTAAAATATAATATTTTTGGGAAAAATATGTATATTTTGGAATCAGAACATTTTAGACAAGTGATTTAAAATGTATTTTCAAGTGAGACTTAAAATATATTTTCGAACTATAACGTATACGTATATTCTGGTAAAATATCATTTTGGGAATCAAGGAAGTAAAAATATATTTTTTTTGGGAAAATACATATATTTTGGAAATAAGTTATTTTGGACAAAAAGGTTAAGTATATTTGCTAAGTGGGACTTAAAATATATTTTCGGAAATATAAAGCATACATGCATTTAAAAACCCCCATCCTTGGGAAGGGAGCACGAATACTAAGACTTGAGAAGTACTAATACAGAAATGTTGAATAAACAATTATTCCAAAACTAAATACAATTATTATTACTTGGAATAATACCAGAAGCGTAACTCAAAAACATTTATACTAAGAAAAGGCACTACCCGTTCGTCTAATAGACATTAGACCATTGTAGGTAGTCATGTTTGCCGCGGATATTTGGGTTACGAATACGAAGACGCAATACTGTGAGTTCATGTCCCCCTTTTCTCTTAACTGTTTTTAGTTTTTACACTTCGGGAGTGAAATACATGTTACATTTACTACAAACATTTTATACACGGTATGATTAGCTAAGGAACTTACTGCTAGATCACGTGAATGGATAGGCTATTATCGTAAGACCATTAATCCTTGTATAAGGACCGAGAGGCATGAGTGATAGATCTACCGGGTGTTGCGAGTCCACACATAGGCCAGCGTGTGGCTGCATGTGGTGACTATGTCGTTCCGCCGAAAGGACCGGTATGAAATACGCGTTACAGGTTTGAGTGCTTCCTAGACCATGTCACTTATTAATGCATTAGCTACACATTAATTGATCTCTTTTTCCTTATTTGCTACATACCAGGAATTTTCATACATACAAACCTATTACAAAGGTTTATACATACTCACTTACACATGAACTCGCTCAACTTTATGTTGATTTTTCAAACTACATGTATTTCAGGAAACTAATGGATCTGGCTCGGTATGCACGTATTTTCAAGCTGCGTTTGAATAAAGAAGTCATCCAGGATTTAGAAGGTGTAACCTCTTCCTGGACGGGTTACATATCCCTAAACCTAGTATTGTTTAAAGTCTTTTGCTAAGTCTTTATGAACTCAATTAAATCAAGTTAAGGTTTGTAACTTATTTTGAGATTGTTGAAAATGGGATTTTTCTAAACTTTATAAATGGATGAATATCCCATGTTTTTATCGTATAGCATTGTTATGATTGTTGTTGTGGTATTAAGAAGTCACACCAAATAAACTCACGCTTCCGCAAAGCCAGGGTGTGACAACAGTCCAGTTGCTCTACAAGAGATTAGCATCATCTGGACTACATTCCAGTACATGAGTATGTAATTTTCGATCAGTATAAAATAGTCAATACAAATACGCCCAAAATGAGACTGAGCATGAAGAGTTATGACATCATACTTGTCTAGAGAAATGGATGCGACTGAAAACTACTTGTTTCCTCTAGCCTGAGAAGCAAGAAAATATAAACACAAAATATAAAATTTATAAATGAGATCATAAATTTAGGATGCCAATCTAATACAAGTGCTTTTAATAACATTTTACATGTAATATGATAGAAATCCTTCTCAAATAAGCAGAGCAAGGTAAGAGTCTAATGTTGAGACCTTGGGGGTGTTTGGGATTCCTTCTCAAAAACAACTTATTAACTTATATAAGTCATAAGTTATAAGTTACAAAAACAACTTAAATAAGCTAACCCAAACACTATAAAAACAACTTATTAACTTTTATAAGTCAACAAGTTATAAGTTCTTCCAAAATAAGCTAACCCAAACACCCTCCTTATAAGTAAAGAAAATTGATGTTCTTTAAAAGGGTATGGTCTGAAACAAACACCACTTAATTAGCATTACAAGATACTTTCTAAGATTACCTAAATCTTATAACAAACAACGGCCTTTGTACTCAGAAAGGGCGATTCAACAAACTATCTGTTGCTAGATCATTCTTATTGGGAATATGACCAACTTATATGTAGTAAGAAACAGTCTCAGGAGTCATACCTTGAACTTATTCTATACGCCATGTTAGTGTCAGTCTTAACTTTCTTCGGTCTACATCCCAAATCTGTCCACAATTAACAGAAAAAACCATGAGTTACAGTTTAAGAAACATTGGCCCATTGATTCAAAGTTGATATGGATTCAGAAAATCGTAAACTTATTTCGATACATTTAACACACCACTAAATATTTTGTTTTTAGAATCGCCTTTGAGTATGATGGCTTGTTGTAAAGAACAAAAGGCTTCACATACATTCAAAGAACACCCAAACACACAACCCAAGTGTTTTAGAGATTTTGGTTGCATGGACCAATGGGTCAAAATCCATTTACCAAAAGGTGATGTTCCATTGGTTGATGATGTGTCAGCATACTGAGCTTTGAATCTCCTGGGGTCTGTTTTTCGCAAAATGCCATGCCCAAATCCAGGAACAACCTGCATATCAAAATCAATGAAAATTTACATATGCTTGTCAATAAAAAAAGATAAAAATAAAACCAAAAACCCTTCTAATTACATACTTTTCCACTATTTAAGGTTTTCCAGATGTAATCCTTCAGTTGCTCATTAGTTATGTTCTCTCTACATTCATCAACCACCGACTTTATCCATAGAAGAACTTCCTGCACAATAAAATAACTTACTTATGAGCCAGTGAATCAGAAACATTATACATTTATTTCCAAACTTTTTGATAATAATGGAAGAATCAAGGTGAGAGATATATAACTTAAATAAAGAAAAGAAATTAAAAGAGCCAGTAAAAATATACCTGATTAGCCGGACCATGAAGGGGTCCAGCTAGACCGTTCAAGGCTGCAGCAAATGACAGATACGGGTCCATAATGAACAAATAGTTACTTATTTCTTAGATATAAGATTCTTGTAAATTTATCATGATTTTAGTTTCAGAAAAGTCCAAGTTTTCATCAATAGTAATTAGTTAGATACTTACATTAACAGACTCTAAAAATCTCTGATATTTTCATTATAAATTACCATTATACTCTCTTTAGTATAAAGTTATATATACAACTAAAAAACATAGATCCACCACAAACAAAATTAAAAAAATTCAACTAAACTATAGCTTCTTTTTTATTTTATCAAACAAAACAAAAAAAAATTAGCAAGCCCTAAAGCACGTTATTAACCAGCTCTACAACCCCAATTCTTTTTGGGTCATATTGGGCCTAGGCACCAATTCTTAATTTAAACCCCAAACGACCTAGTACTAAATACTCATGTATTTAGTTAGAATGAAACCCACAGACCACAGTGCCTCCCCATATATTTAAGTTTGACGTTTTTGTCAAAACTTACATAAAAACCAATGTTGACACATTCACCCAATAAACACACCGAGCTTGTCAACCCGTTTTGTACCCATGGTCAGATTTAGAACATTAGGAATGTCGACAAAACCCTGTACATGACACACCTGTGCAAAAACATCAAAGGTTTTGTTCAGAATATAACTTTCAACATAAGAAAGTAGTTTGTTTGACTTTAATAAAAAGAACCTCAAATTTCCTTGAGTTTTTGCTTCTCCATCAGCCTCAATCCCAGCCAGTTTGAGCAGCTCCGTCATGATTAGCTCAATCAAAACCTCAACTTCCTTTTCCACAATCTTAATCCCAATTTTAGTGTACGCGGTCAATAGACGTGTCCTCCATCACCAATTGATATGTAGCTCGATGCTGATAAATTCTTTAAATTTAAAAGTCATTTTATATGAACAATTTTATCTAAAACCAACTATTACTTATAATCCAAACAATTATCTTTTTACCCTGATAATGAAATCTATTAAAATCTTGAACCACCCATTCGTAATTTCATAAAATGGACCAAAATACACCACATACTGCGAGACCCATATCATAAAATGGTTGAATTTAACAAAAAGTACACATATTTAATCAGTAACATTAGATCTATAACAAACATAATCAGCTACAAACATACCAGATCTGTAACAAACATAATCAGTAACATAAGCATGTAAATCAGCTACAAACATACCAGATCTGTAACAAACATAATCAGCTACAAACATGCCAGATCCGGGCTGTCAATATTCCTCTAAGAACTCAGATCTGCAAAGTTATGGTTCTCATCAAAAATCCTCAAAAATGACGGTAGATCTGAGAAAAATTTCAGCAGAAAAAATTACCTGGCTCGACGGTGGTAAGGTAGATCTAAGTCGACGGTATCTCCACCGCTCCATCTTCATCTATAACAGAACAAACAAAACAACCTCTAAGTCGATGGTGGTACGATAAATCTAAGAAAACATTTGGACAAAAAAAGTACCTGGATCTTTTTTCCACCGGAGAAACAAAACCCTAAAAGAAGTTGAACCCAGTAGATCTGATGTCGGAATCGCCGGAGAAAGAAACCCTAAAATTTCACAGATCTAATTCAAATAACACACAAAAAATGCCGATAAAGTTAAAAAGACGATACCTGAGAAGAAGGATGGGGGCGGATCTAGTGAAATCGCCGGTGAAATCCGTCACATGCAGACACCGCGTCTGGTGAGAGAGAGAGAGAGAGAAGAAGAATGGGGGTGGATGTGAATGAAATGAATTTAGGGTTTAGATTGAGTGAAAGAAATTTTATATTGGATCCATTTGAGTAAAACGGGTCAAAGAGATCCGGTTAGGATGCTCCGCGTGTTGAAGGATTTTTCAACACCTTTATGCTTTAAAGGTTGTATAATGTGCTTAAAATGGTTGTACAATGGCAAATGACCATTCTTGCCCTTCCTATATGCTTATTAAAGTAGTATATATATATATATAGGGGACCGCTAAAATGAGAACCACCTCGAGTTGTAAGAACCGTGAGAACTACACCGTAAGGGGCGAGGTGGACCAAAAATTTTTTCATAAACGTAGATGCGTGTATTATACATTTGTAAAAAAAAAATTCAAAAAAAATGTCGTGTGTGTAGTTTTGAGCACCACAAGTTTGTGTTTACGGGTACCGTAAATCCTACCGGAAAATTTACGGTACCCGTAAACACAAACTTGTGGTTCTCAAAACTACACACACCACTTTTTTTTTTTTAATTTTTTTACAAATGTGTTTATAATACACACATCTACGTTTGTGAAAAAAAATTTTGGTCAACCTCGCCTCGGATCAAAAAGTTCTGACTATATATAGAAACGGGATCAGGAGAAAATGCTCAAAAGTGTGAGAACGGTGAGAACGCTTCCTGGCCCAACACGAGTCACGCCGCTTAGAAAAGGGCGGAGGGGCTTTTTTGTCCTTTCATCTTCTAATTTTCCAGTTCCGCTTTTCCCAATATTGTTTTAATTTTTGGTTTTTAAGATTTTTTTCGTTAACCAAATTCAATAATTAATGTCGTTTTAATGGTTTCATTGTATCAACATTTTGGCGTTTATGGCGTGCGTTTATTCAAATCGTATGCCATTGGAAACCAGGGGGCAGGAAATCTATTTGAATGGCGTTTTTCAAGGGGTTTTAAACAAGATAGCCCATTGTTCTATTATTTTTTATAAACATTTTGGCGTTTGTGTTATCTTGGCGTTTTACTATTGTTAAATTATATTCCAACCACAGGAAAAAAAATACAAGCGAAGAAAATAAATTAAAAATCCTAATCGGATCTCTTTTCACAATCTTCACTCTCATCGGTCTCTCTCTTCTTTAATGGTACAAGAACTGTCAACAAATATATGGCGTTTTATGTAAAACTTAACAAACCCATCGGTTTGATTTTTTCGCCTGCTCGTCTGTTGAACTGGTTTTTTTTTTGTGAATGTTTGGGGACATAGATCTATGACGTGTGAGTGGGTTTTTCGCTTTTTCTTTATCTGGATCTTCATCTTTATAATCAACCCACTCATCAGTGTCATTGATCTTTTCTCCTCATCCAAACTTTCTTCAAGAACAAAAAATACAAAATGCCATATGACTGGCATCAGTATCTTTTTCTTGAATTTTTGTCCATCTCATGCAGCAAAATCTTTCTAAGTTACTCCCATCTGATAACAATTCATTCAGTGAAACTTCACGAAGAACAATTCTGAATATCCTAGAAAGCATATTAGCCATCTTTGATTTTTTTTTTTATTTTTTGGCGTTTACAGTGAGTGGTATTTAGTAGTATTGACGTTTGTTTTTTTTTTGGTTTGATCAAATGGAAGTTGCTGGACATATCATTTTATAGGATGTCTTTTTGGCGCCTAAATTAGGCGGTGCATTATTATAATAAAGTATTCGTCTTTTCAGTTACTGTTTTGTAATTATTGTTTTTGATAAGCTTTATCTCTGAAGTCTGTAACACGTCCCATCTTTCAAGTTTGGTGTTTTAGAATCTAATATAATAAATTTTCCCTATCTTCAGTATTACTGATTTGTATTTACTGTTTCTAGTTACATTTTCAAGTTTGCTTTTAACTGGATGATATCGTTTAAACAAGCATTTTGGTTGTTTTGGCGCTTTTATTATATATGGCGTTTTTATTATATAACAATTAACTGAAAAAGGAAAACAAAAAGAATACATAAACAATTGATCTTCCAAATCTTCATTGTCACCAGTCTCTTTCTTCTTTTTTGAATCATGTTAACTGGCTGGTTTGACTTTCGTATGATTCATTTTTTTTTTCAAGTAGTTTTTTGTGTGGCTGTTTGGAAGCACACATTCTGACATCAGCATCTTTTTCTTGAAGATTTGTACATCTCATGCAGGAAAATGTTATTGAGTTTAGACCCTTCAGCCAACAATCTTGAATTTTTACAATCAACGATGTTTGATTTTTTAACTTTTTTGGCATTTTACCGATAAAAAGAATGCCACGAAATAAGAGCAACTTAAACCTCAAATTTTGATCATGCTAAAATCAATAATGTTTTGATGTATGAGATGGACAACATTGTTAATCCTCGGTTAAGAAAGATAATTGACAATGTTGTCCATCTCATACAGCTAAACTTTATTGACAACAAACCTCAATAATGTTTTTGTATGTTTTAGCGTTATAAATTGGATGGAAGTTGAGGATAAGTCAATCAGATTTTACTCAATGAAATTGACAATATCCTCACTTAAGGATTTTGTCTATTTCATTGAGCGAAATCTTACTGACAAGCAAACTGAATTTCAAAAAAAAAACGTTTTGGGTTAGAGGATATTTTATGTTTGGGTTTTTTGGCGTTTCTAAGGCGAATGAGATATATCAAATATGGCGTTTGGGTTTTTGTGTGTGTTTTTAGTTGAAGGTCTGAGATGTTGTATATATAGGATTTTTTGGCGGTTTTTTTAGGCGGGATTTTACTATATTTAAGTTTGACGTTTTATATCTAATGGCGTTTTTAGCAGAATGTTGTGTGATTTTTGTTTTTGGCGTTTTATTTCATGAGATGGCGTTTTGTGTGGAGAAGTGAAAAGACCCTTTTACCCTTAATGAAGCGGGTCCACGTAATAAAATTGATGTTATTTACGAAAACGCCACCGCGCCAATCTAGTCAATAGATTGTTTTGATCGGACGATCGATAAACGTTCTCACCGTTCTCACACTTTCTACCGTTTTCTCTAAATCCCGACCCTATATATACATATACATATATATATATATATACAATTTTCAGAACTTACAGAACCGATCAAGACCATTCAATGAAATGATCAATGGCTCAAAAGAGTAATGACAGATATGTAAATAAATAGAATACTAAGGAGATTGAATTAAAATAAAACAGGTAATATAGTAATTTTACCCTAACTCTTTCCGTAAACTCCCCTATAAGATCTCCTTTAAATCATGATTTCATTCTCTCTCTTAAAATTCAACAAAAAATTTAGGATCCAACATACTCACGAATTGCCTATCTTCTCCTCATCGCACATCATCTGTTAAATAAATGTTGTTCCATTTCATTCTCTATTCATTACACATCTTTGTGACCAGAACTCCTTTTATAATTTTTGTTTGTCTTTTGTTGTTTATGCTTTATCTTTTGATGCTGCCTGATTGGTTCAAGTTCAATTTCAAAGTCCTTAATTATCTTCACTTATATTTTTTTTTTATCTTATGTTGCGTGTGCTTATCTTTAATTTTGAGTTTTATTTGCATTATATGTTTGTTCCAAACATTACAGGTATTTTGAGTTTTCAAGTTAATGGATAGTTGATTGATTTCGATTGAGATTTTGAGCTTCTTTGGTTCTCGATGTTGATGTTATCATTTTTTTTATTTTGCCCCGCGTCACACTTTTATTAGGTACATATATGTGTAAATAGAATTAGTTCACTATAAATTGATGATTTGTTTGTATATTTACATATATGCTAATAGTATATTTACACATATGTAGAATATTCATATATAAATTAATAGACGACTAGCTTGAAGTTTACATATATGTAAATATAGAAATTTGTTTGAAAATTGGATGAGCAGGATAAAGGTTTACATATATGCAAATAAATAATCATTAAAAAATATTAGTGTAAAGATTTGCTTATATGTAAATAATTGATAGTTTGATAAATAGACGATTAGCACGAAGGTTAATTAGATGCTCATATTTTAAATTGTTTTGATTTTTAAATATATGTAGATATGTTAAAATTGGAAATAAGAAAGAGAAAAGATGAAAGAGAATTAGTTAATTATTTAATTAAAAATATATATTTATTGATAAATTACTATTATGCCCTTTTTATTTATTTTTACTTTTTAAGTTTAGACAAAAATGAGTGGTCTATATTGGTTCTGTAAGTTCTTCTTAAAAATGAGGTTCTGAAAAGAACCCAACCCTATATATATATATATATACATATATATATACATATATATATACATATATATATATACATATATATATAGTGTAAGTATCTATGGAAAACCCATTTAATCTAGAAAACTTAGGAAACCTGAATTGTGTGGTCAAGATTGATCCACATCATATCTTTAAACACATGTTAAAAGGGCAATATAGTCATTTGCTCAAGCCATCATTTCACCATCTCTCCCCATCCCATCAAGTCATTTATTACCATCATATCACTTTTTTTAAAACCAACAATATACAGAAACTTTGCATCTCTTTCTTTCTTAGTTTTCTTAGAGAAAACTAATGTTTTTTAGAGAGAAACAACAATATTCATCTTGTTTATTTCGGATGTGTTCATGCTTGTTGAAAGCTGATTTCGGGTGTGTTCATGCTTCATCTCACGTCGTCATCTTCATCTCGGGTGTGCTGATGTTTGTTGAAAGCTGATTTTTAGAGTGAGAAACAACAATCTTCATCATATTCATCAAGAACACCAAGAACACATAGAGAGAAGCAAGTTTGAAGATCTTCATCGTGTTCATCACACGGTTTCTAGATTCGGTAAGTGTTTTTAGAGAGAGAAAGTTGCTATTTTAGAGAGAGAAACAACAATCTCTTGAGTATTTTATTTTGAAAAATCATTTCACACTTGATGTTTTAGTTAAAATGGTTGTTTATAGGTTTTTGTGTAATGGATGTTTTAGAGATGAACATGATTCTTTTGTTAAAATGGTTCTAAAAATGGGTAAATATTTATGTAATTTGCAGGTTTTTATTTTTGTGTTAAAATCATTTTTGTGGTAAAAAGTTGTGTTTGGTTTGGTTGCTTGTTTGAGGCTTTTGATCTGAATAGTAACTGTTTTTTTGTTGGGTTGGTTGCTTGTTTGGGCTTTTGATCTGAATAGTAACTGTTATTGTGTGTTATACTAGGAGGTAACACATGTTACATGTGTTACAATAAAATTTTACACGTGTATAACACGTAACACATGTTACATACCTGTAGTTACATTTGTGTTAATAAGTTTAACTTTAGGGGATTAACACCGATGTACTTGTTTTGTTCATAGGTGAATGGATGTTTATGTTCAAGATATAGATGGTTATCAAGACGCAAAGCGTAGCTATATTTTTGTAACCTTTATGATAGTTTTGGATCATTTTTATATGTTTAAGTTTTTATAAAGATTTTTGTTACCTTTTAAGTATGATTGTAATGTGTGCAATTACTAACAACCCATGATGACAAGTGAGTTTTGTTTTGATTAACATTTGTAACTGGTGTTGGACGTAACATGTGTAACCTATGTGAGAGGTAACTAACTAATAGCAAAGAATGACCTGATAAAATGTTGGTCATATGACTTTGGTACACATGTGTTACATACGTTAAAAGGGTAATATAACATTAATTGTAACCCTTAACATTCCTTTGTTTGATGTTGGTTATACCATTACATCAAACATAATATAACATTACATGTAACACATAACATCATTAAAAATAAACAATAACATCATTAAAAGTTGTTGTAAACTAATACATTAAACGTAAACTATAATGTCAGAAAAGGGTAATAAAACATTAACTGTAACCCTTAACATCATTAAAAGTGGCAGCCTACCAAGGCTTTTAAGGTTCCAAACATCATATAGTTATGATGACCACAAAAGGGTGATAAAACAACCGGAAATGGATAGTGACTGTTACATTTGTCAACATGTTGTTCATTCATGTAATAGTGACTGTTGTACAGGTTCTGTATAACATGCGTAACAACTATATAACATGTGCAACATGGCTATACATGTGTTACCATCTAGTGTAACACATGTTATAACTATATAACATGTGTTACCATCTAGTGTAACACATGTTAAAACTATATAACATGTGTTACAACTATATATACATGTGTTACCATTTAGTGTAACACATGTAACAACTATATAACATGTGCAACATGGCTATACATGTGTTACCATCTAGTGTAACACATGTTACAAATATGTGTTACATATACGCAGCCCTGTTTTGTCCAATAAAGGGCCGCTCTTACCGTAAGTAACATGTGTAACATTGTTACTACATATGTAGCTAATTACAACTTCCAGGAACCAAAACCCTAGAGGTGTTACATATGTTAACATAAAGAGATTCTCTTAAAATCAGAAGAAGTATTACATCTCGTAAAGAGGAGTATTGTTGAATGTAGGGTATGATCTAGTTCTTCAAACCATTACATCAAACATAATATAACATTACATGTAACACATAACATCATTAAAAATAAACAATAACATCATTAAAAGTTGTTGTAAACTACTACATTAAACGTAAACCATAATGTCAGAAAAGGGTAATATAACATTAACTGTAACCCTTAACATCATTAAAAGTGGCAGCCTACCAAGGCTTTTAAGGTTACAAACATCATATAGTTATGATGACCACAAAAGGGTGATAAAACAGCCGGAAATGGATAGTGACTGTTACATTTGTCAACATGTTGTTCATTCATGTAATAGTGACTGTTACATGTTACATATACTAAGTGTTTTATATATGCCAAGTGTGTTTCATACACACATGTAACATGCGTATGCCTTTGTGGTGCATATACTCATGTTACATGTATACGTATGTTATTCACTATATCGTATGTAACACGTGTTACTCATGTTACATGTATATGTATGTTATTCACTATATATGTGCCTTCTTTTTATTCACTACATCGTATGTAACACATGTTACTTACAATCTACACCATGTACTGCATTTACTTACGTAAGATGTGTAACACATGTTACAATTGCTTATTGTTTCCAAGTAACATTAAAGGTATGTACCTTGTTTTCTACTTCATCTTGTGTAACACATGTTACACTTGTTAATTAGTATCAAAGGTTACAATTGAAACAATATGTTGACCACCCAATGCTCGTCTACTACTTTTCTTACAATTGGTAATGAATAAAACATGTTAACTAATAACACATGTAACTGATAACTGGTAACCAAATACATTTCCCACCATAATTATTTAACATCCAGACACCAACATATTACAGAGAAGACCAGAATGGTCATATTGTATTTTGGGTTATGGCCATAATTTATCCCATTCATCGTCCGTTTCTTCTCTTTCTTCATCCCATTCATCGTCCGTTTCTTCGTCTACTTTCTTTCGCTTTTTTGGTATCTTACCAGTTTGCGATCTTGTTACTCTCTTTGTTGCTGCAAATAAAACAGGTTTAACACATGTTACTTAATTTCATTAACACTTGTTACATATGTTAAGATAAAGTCAGGTTTAACATATGTTACTTAATTTCATTAACCTAATATGTTTTTGATAAAATAAAGTCAGGTTTAACATATGTTACCTATTTTTATAAAAATAAGACAAGTTTAACACTTGTTAAATAATACAGGTTTAACACATGTTACATAATTTGATAAAAATAAGACAGGTGTAACACATGTTACACTAACATGTTTACCTAATAGGAGAGGTTTAACACATGGTAATAAGACAGGTTTAACACACGTTTACATCATTTGATAAAAACGAGACAGGTTTAACACATGTTACACTAATATGTTTACCTAATCAGGGAGGTTTAACACATGGTACCCTAATAAGAAGGTTTAACATATGTTACGCTAATATGTTTATATGCTTTTTAGTCTGTTGACTTGTACCCTAATATCAGACAAGTTTAACACATGTTACGCTAATATATTTATACGCTTTTGAGCCCTTGGACTTGTACCCTAATATCAGAGGTTTACCTAATTTGTTTTTGACAGAAAACAAGGCAGGTCTAACACATGTTACCTAATATGTTTTTGATAAAAAAAATATAAGACATGTTTAACACATGTTTTTGACAGTAAACAAGACGGGTTTAACACATGTTACAAATCAATAGTTTTAACGTGCAGTTGGCAAGTTGGCAATCCAAAAAAAAATAAATAAATAACCCGAGACTATTTCTACTCAAAATAACTAACACTTCCTAGTCGCATTCCAAAACAAAAATCACCATCGATCGGACCAAAAAACTATATGTGACATGTTAACATGGCTATACATGTGTTACGTGTTATACATGTGTAAACTTTTTGTTGTAACACATGTAACAACATGTTGTAACACATGTAACAACTATATGTGACATGTTACGTGTTATACGTGTTATACTATAGTGGTAACACATGTATAACATGTGTTACGTGTTATACTATAGTGGTAACACATGTATAACATGTGTTACATGTTATACATGTGTAAACTTTTTGTTGTAACACATGTAACAACTATATGTGACATGTTAACATGGCTATACATGTGTTACCACCTAGTATAACACATAAAAACAGTTACTATTTAGATCAAAAGCCCCAAACAAACAACCAAACCAACAAAAAACAATTACTATTTAGATCAAAAGCCTCAAACAAGCAACCAAACCAAACATAACTTTTTATTTGTAAAATAAACGAGACCATCAACGATTAGATTATGAACTTTTCAAAGGTAACGAATATATATCAACAATAACATTCATTATCACAATTCTAAAAAAAATTTAATCCCTTTAAAACAAAAAAACCCAACAAACTATCAAATCTATTTTACCAATACACACACAAAATCATTCAACTTTTACCAAACAAATAACATTAAGACATGGAACCAGTCCATGTCATAAGTGTGTGTGTTCTTGGTGTTCTAACAACTTTCTCTCTCCAAAAACCCATGAACCAAATGATTTCTGACCTGCTTCTCTCTCACACACTTGTGTGTGTTCTTGGTCTTGGTGTTCTAATAACTTTCTCTCTCTAGAAATACATGCAACCGAATGATTCAGGCCTGCTTCTCTCACACACACTTGTGTGTGTGTTCTTGGTGTTCTTCATGAACACGAAGGAGAATCTTGTTTCTCTTTCTCTCACACACTTGTGTGTATGCTTTTGGTGTTTCTCTTTCTTTAACAATAACGATTCAGGCTTGCTTCTCTCACACACACTTGTGTGTGTGTGTTCTTGGTGATTGAAACATGAAGAAAGAGAGAGGATGAGAGAATGGATGATGATGATGGTTTGATGGTGAATGTACAGATATTTTGAATTCTCAAAAGAGAAGAAAGAAGGAAGAGAGACAATGATGATGCTTTGATGGTGATGGTGACAACTATAAAGAAGAGAGAGAATGAGATATGGTCTTTTTGACACAAATGCCCTCCTGGCCCACTCATCAACATATGTTATGTATTAAATTTAATTCAAAAAGGCTTTAAATTATGTGAGCCATTGGATGATCTTGATCAATGGTCATAGATTGGGTTTCCTAGGTTTTCTAAGTAGAAATAAGTTTTCTATACATCCATGCCCTATATATATACATATATATATATAGGGGAATGTTCATTTGAGAAAACTTTAATGTGAGAAGAAAAAGAAGAAAGGACATATTAGTAAAATACTATTTCATTTATAACTCATATCATTAATTTTTCTCTATTTAATTAATTAGTCAACTAATCATTAATTATTCTATATATAATCTATAAAACCTACACATATCAAAATTTTCCTACATATACCCTACACATTATAGAATTTTATACTACACAGTCGAAATTTATCCTACACATCTCGAAATATATCCCACACAACTCGTAATTTATCCTACACAACTTGTAATTTATTCTACACTTTAAATTAAGTTGTTTTTTTAATTTAGAAAAAGTATATATTTTGAAAAGGAGTTACAAATTTAATTTAGTTAGTTATTAAATGGGAAGAATACAAATTAATTATTTATGTAAGTTTACCAATATACCTTTATATTAAAATTAAATGTAAATATTAAATAAAGTAAAATAAATCATTCTTATTGGTTGAAACTTCTTTTTTTTCCCTTCTTACAAAAAGTTCTTCTCATTTGAACCCTCCACTATATATATATAGGGGACCGCTAAAATGAGAACCACCTCCAGTTGTAAAAACCATGAGAACCTCTTGATCCGGGGCGAGTTGGACCAAAATTTTTTTTCATAAACGTAGATGTGTGTATTACAAACACATATGTAAAAAAAATAAAAAAAAAATGTCGTGTGTGTAGTTTTTTACACCACAAATTTGGTGTTTACAGGTACCATAAATTTACGGTACCTGTAAACACAAAACTTGTGGTGTAAAAAACTACACACACGACATTTTTTTTTTTTTTGAATTTTTTTTTTTAGATATGTGTTTGTAATACACACATCTACGTTTATGAAAAAAAATTTGGTCCAACTTGCCCCGTACGGTGTAGTTCTCATGGTTTTTACAACTAGAGGTGGTTCTCATTCTAGCGGCCCCCTATATATATATGTACATGTATAGTGAAAGTGTAAAATACAATAATCTTAAATGTACAAACGTAAGATATGAAATTATGCACGTTATAAAACTTAAAACCTTAATCACGCATGTTGAAAAATATGAACAATGCGTGATTATGTTTTTTCAACATGCGTGATTAGGGTTTTGAGTTTTATAGCGTGCGTAAGTTCATGTCGTACTTTAAGGAATATTATACCTAAACCTCTCCCCTCTCTCTCTCTATATATATATATATATATGGAGGAGTTCATGCGAGAACCACCCTTATTGCGAGAACCGCGAGAACCAATGTGAACACAACCTAAAATAGCTAAAAAAACCTAAACAAAACCTAAAAAAACCTAACCCCCCCCCCCCCCCCCACCCCAAGCTAAAATGCTAAAAACTAAACCCCCAAAAAACCTAAAAAATCTAAAAAATAAAAAAAAATATAAATTTTTTTTAATATTTTTTATGCTCAAATCGCTACTTTTTGTGACAAAAAAAAAATGTTTAATTTTTTTTTCTTCGAAAAGTAGCGATTTTTATATAAAAAATATTAAAAAAAAAAAATTGTGTGATTTTTAGCTATTTTTAGGCATTTTTTGTTGTGTTCACATTGGTTCTCGCGGTTCTTGCAATAATAGGTGGTTCTCGCATGATCTTCTCCCTATATATATATATATATATATATATATATATATCATTTAACAAACAATATATCGCGAGTTTTCAACAATTGTTGCGGTTGATTAGTTATAACATGTAATGCCAATGACCTTGTGGTCCAGTGGTGGAAAGTGCTTGAGTTCTCAAATGAGGCTCAGGTTCGATCCCCATTCACTGCAAATGAGGTGGTAAGGTTTACCTACCTTGGTGGGGTTCCTGACCGGGGTCACGGGTTCGAGCCTGGTAGTCGGGATTAAGTTTCCACGAGGTGTGAGGAAGGGCTCTGCACTACACTCCCCCTCATTCGAACCCGGGTGGCTGTGCTTCCGATAAAAAAAGGTTGAAGCACAGTCGGTAGTGGATTTCCAATCGATCTACACCTTTTAGAAAGAAAAAAAAAAGTATCGTGTAATTTCTTAGTTGCCGCATTTATTTTTTAATTGTCGGTTGATTACAAATGGTGTGAATATGTTATAAAAGCAGCCTATTGTAAATTTTCTTAATTGTCGGTTGATTACAAATGGTGTGAATATGTTATAAAAGCAGCCTATTGTAACCTTAATTGTCCTTGAAAACTCATTTAATATCAATTTCCGTAGGCGACGGATTGCAATTCCTTCTTGTGTCAAGTTGGTTTCATATATAAGGATACAACAAGACATGTTATTGAAACGAACATACTTCAATGATACATCAAGACATGTTTTGTTTGGTAAAACAAGAATAATTTCAAAGCAAAGCAAGTTGAAGTTAAATATTGCCTAGTAGTTTCAGGATTCATTGCACATCACGCTACTTTCTATAATTAACTTCAAAACCAGCAGCAACACTGACAAATGGAACATTGTATTGGGCCCTTCTAATCGGTATACAATTACTTTTTCTAAATTGTATTTCTTAGTATATGACACTTCTTAGCCTTTGTTGTTTCAAACAACTACGGTATCAATCGCTGGCATACAGTGGCGGACCCAGAAATTATTTGTTGGGGATGCGGATGAGGTGTTCAACCATATTTTCAAGGGGTGCGGTCGGGTATTTTGTCTAATATATACACTAATTTTTTTTTCAAGGGGTGCGTCCGCCCACCCTGGCCAAAGGGTAGGTCTGCCCCTACCGGCATACCGCAAAAAGTAGAAGACAAGAAAAAATTTGTGGCACCCAAAACAATCGAACAAAGATTGGGTTGGGTATTGTTGTTACTTGTTTTGGACTTCAATGGGTAGTAGGACTTTGCAAAATATACATTTTAGCTTTAAAATCACTTTGGTGCCTTTTACTACAAGTTGTTTACTTTGGGAAAAAGTAGATTTGACTTAGAGTGGAGGTATACTATTGAATGTTATGGTCATGTTTGAGTAGTCATATGAAAGATTCAAAGATGTACTTAGTTTTTTTTGTGAAAAAAAGTTGATTTTTGTGAAAATAGTTAAAAGTGATCAGGCGAGTTTAAAAAAATAATGTTCCATTGTAATTGTCTCTTTTATTTTGATCTATCTTGGTATGCTTAGAAGTGTAAAAGTATGCGTTACTAGTGCATCAAACCTAAAATCAAGATTAAGGGGGTTGTATTTAGGGGTGTAAACAACCTAAGTTACTAGGGAGCTACTCAAGATAGGCTCGAAATGAGTCTAGCTTAAACGACCTTGAGCCTCAGCCCAAGTCTAAAAAAAATGGTTTAGTAATCGAGCCCGATCATCACTTGTTGAGCCTAAGCCGGCTCACGAGCCCATTATTTATAAAATTTCGAAAAAAGTAACTACATTATATATAAATTTATAAAATATAAGAACAATAGTAATTAATATAAATTAATTAATAAATAATATACGAGCCAAGTACGAGCTTAAGAAACCATCCACAAGCCAAGCTCGAGTTTTCATAAGTTAAACGAGCTCGAGTCTAGTCGAAGTCGTCTTGACTCGTTTGCACCCCTAATTGTGCCTTTTTACGGGGTTAAGAATCATCGCCCTGAAACATAAACAATTTGAAACATGTGTTAAGATTGCTATAACAAACTACATTACAACAATAAATAAGAGTGTTGATAATAATTGGTTTTATACCCCGCGCGTGTTGTGGCGTGCTAAATTGATTCTTTTTTGATTTGATAACATGTATGTTTATGCTTTGATCATTTGTACATTACTACTCATAACACGATATCCAGAAGAAAAAAATATCTACAAGTAGATAAAAATATGAGTAAATTACACTTTTCGTCGTCCTTTGTTTATACAAAATTGCAATGCATGTCTGTTACCATTTGAAATAACCAGAATCATCCTTTACGTTTTAAAAACCTTGCACCGTATGTCCATTGACCCTAACCCACTTAAAATTGTGGGTTAAGTTTGAACAATTTAGTCATTTTATCCATATATTAAAAAAAAGATTTATTAACAAAACATAAAATAAAAATTTTATCCAGTTAAAATTTTAAGTTTAACGAGCTCTAGGTTGAGCTCGTCTTGCCTTGTTGTACCCCTAGTTGTGCCCTATTACAGGGTTAAAGAGTTATCACCTAAAACCTAAACAATTTGAAACAAACTAGAATTAAACACCCCCCGCGTTGCGGCGGGGGCCTAAAACTATGCCAAATAACATCATTGCCACACCGCTGGTAGCGACCACCAACACTGAAGTTGCAGCGTGTTAATGCGAAAATATAAGACCGAAACATATAACATGAAAAAAATAACTATGTCGATTTAGGACACACGCGTTGCGAAGAACTTGTTACATGGAAAAAAATAGACGTAAAAATGTTGAACCACACACGCACGTTGCGCCGTGTTAACTCGCAAAATAACGTAGAAAATAATAACTAAGTCAATGTAGGATCCACCCGTTGCAGCGAACTTGCCAAAGGGGGAAAATAGACACATTGCGACATACCTGTCAAATGTGAAAAAATAGACGAAAAACGTTGAACCACACACGCACGTTGGGACGTATTAGCTCACAAAATTTAGAACGAAACGTAAAACGAAAAACTTGCGAAAGATAAAAAGTATGGGGACCAAAGTTGTAAATAAAAAAGTTTTGGGTTAAATTACAAAATATGAAAAGTTTTGGGTTAAAACTAAACAAATTAAAAGTGTTAAAATACAAATGATTAAAACTTTTGGGTTAAAAATGAAAAATCACATTTTTTTTGGAAAACCCCCAATGCTTGGGGTACAACACATAATGCAACAATTTGTTGAAAAATTATATTATGGAAATGTTAAGAATGACATAACAAACTACATTTCAACAATAAATGAAAGTATTAATAATAACTGGTTTTATACTCTGCGCTGGTCTGATAACGTGTATGTTTGTGCTTTGATTATTTCTTCATGACCACTCATAACATGATCGCGAGAAAACATGTTTGTGCTTCGATTATTTTTGCATTACCACTCATAACAATATCTCGAGAAAAAATTATATCTAAAGTGGATAAAAATATGCTTGTAGGAGGAATTTTTTTTTTTTATTAAAGTTTAGAAACTGTAGAGTAACTTTATGAAAATCCAGGGGGAAGCAACTAACTTAATTAAGAAAACAAAATTGGTTAAAGTTTAGTGGATGCTATAGAACAAAAATGGCAAAGGATAGGATTTGAAACCAAATCTTTTGATTGTCCAAACTACAGTAGAACCACTCCACCATTTGCCCTTTTAAGTACTTTTTAACGGAAAATGTTATCCATTACTTTACACCAATAAATTACTCTCATACCCAGATTTAAACCTAGAACATCTACTTTAAGATATATGCCTTTATCAAATAGGCTACCCTACATTGGCATTTGCCCTAAAAGTATTCATGCTTACTTTATATTTTACATATATTAACTAGGTTATCACCCGGGAATACTCCCGGGTTGTGAATCTTTATATCTAAAAAAATAAATATACATCTATATATCTATCTATATATATTAATAAATAAAAATATACCATTTAGTTGTGAATCTTTATAACCCGGGACTTCCCGGGAAGAAAAATCAATTTATAATCTAATTATGTCATTAAATAAATTAAAAGACATGTTTTCAAACATTATTAAGTGTTTAAATAAATAAGTTAAAACACGTGAACTTTAAATTTTATTAAACACAACTGTATATATAGTAGCTTATAACACGTGAACTTTACATGCTGGAAAATTTAAATAAGTTAATCATAAATGTATAAATAAAACATATACAAACAAACGGACATGTTACATAAATTAATGGAAAAATTGAAATACAATTAAAAATTACATATAAGTATGAAATATTAGATTTTTTGAACCACATTCTATGGAATACAATGTTGAATTCACATTATTTGAAGCGCATCCATGGAACCTATATGTGGAAGTGAATCCGTATGATCGAAGCCATTAAGATACCTGCAAAATGTACATTAAAGTATTATCAAAATTCCTTTGCATAATTTTATTAAAATGAATCTTTTTTTTAACAAAATGAATAATTTTATTAAAATGCCTCTAGGTTGCTAGCAAAGAGCAATTACAAAAACATAAATTCCCTCTCAAATCCAAGGTTTCACGAACCCATTAAAGTCTTTAATGGTGCCCAAAACAGTCAAAAAGATTAAGTAGCAAGTGTTACTAAACCTACCAAACGGAAATCATAAAAAGTGTAGCCTTTTCCTATTTTCTTGCTTCCTGAACCAATATCATCATAATAAACAAAAGCTTAGAGTAGTCTAAAACAAAATATAAAAACAACTTAGGATTTGTGATTTATTGGTAGTCAAGAAGCACATCAGTTGCAAAGAAAGTGGACCTCCTTGCTTAGGTTGCTCTGTACCATATACATAAACGTGCGAGGAATCCTTTCTGACCTGCAAAGAACAAACTTTTAGAATCTTTATTCCAAATATCAAATAGATCTCTTTGAAGCTTAGTGTCCACACTATCAAGAACAACTTGATATCAACTCGAGTCACCGGAGATCACCTGTAAATTCATAAATTATTGTTCAATGCATTGACCCGTTTATTTATTAAGGGGTTGTGTTTTTATCTCAAACATCTTATATCAGATTCAGAATGACGAAACTAATTTCTATAACAACCCAAATCCACAATAATAAAAGCATACCTTAAGAGGAACAGATTCAGATAAACGGAATAATCATCTGACCTCAAATAATCAATCTTTTCTAAGGACTGATACTTTGGGAACATTGTGAGGAACTTGGAGAATGACTGATGCAGATTAGGGATCGATTGTTCTGACTCGAATATTCGATCAGCAGCCAGCGCAGTTTCTTTGAGGAATTCCTTTTGGGTTTCAAGTCATGCGAGAGATTACGATAAGCCCAATCCTTCATCTTGATCATTGACTGCAGATTCAGAGTCAATATCTTGTGATTTTATAAACACTCAGCATAAAGTCATATACTGAGAACCATATCACATTTTAAGCAACACAAATATTCTTCTTTGGGTTAATAATAAAGATTATAGAGAAAACATAAATCACCTTTTTTATTGCTTCAATAAAAGTAATGATTCCCGGAAAATATTGGCATGAGTGTTTAACTTCCTTCTCCATGCTTCACAAGGTGCAACACCATCAAAAATAGGCAGTCATCACAAATTCATTCAATAAAAATGTATTTTATTTAATTAGAAGAAAAATTGAAAACAATAACCAATATAAAGATGATTTAACTCATCATTTGCAGGCTTGTTAGATTTATGTATTCCTTAAGAGGCCGCGAATTATTTCTAAAATGGAAAGTATTTCCTCTGACCGTGTCAATTAGCCTGTTATGGCACGGACCCTTAATGACCTGAATCGATTCTGAATAATGAACTAATGACCTGAATCCCGCAACCAGTGCTGACCCGAATCCGTTCGTATTTGAACCGCATTGACACTTGAACACGTACACCCAAACCATTTTCTGACCCAAATCTGTTCCTATCTAATTGGCTTATCGAATTCGATCCCTAATCGATTAAAACCCGTAACCAATGACACTTAGCAATCTACGAAAACGAAATAACAAAAAATAAAGAAAAAAATTCAAAAAAATTAACCAATGCCGTAGCTAAATGTGGAATAAGTTCCAAGAATTTACCATTGTTTCCTCAAATATTCGTTCGACCTGGGCTGTGTCATTACGCAAGATGATTTAAACCCAAGACAATAAAATTGACTGAAACAATCAACATGAGCAAAAAATAACATTTAGGATCTACAGATTGGATCAGGTTTAAGAACCCGTTAAACAAAAAAAAAAAACAAAAAAAAAAAAACCATTAGATCATCAATTACACGTCGCTATAAAATCACTCAAAGTTTATACCCACATAAAAGATCTATATAACGTATCATATTTAACTATTTTTATGAACAGTTTATTATGTTATGAACTATAAATCAACAAACAAAGAAAATATTTTCATAGATACCTGATTGTTGCTTTAGTATTCTCATTACTTGAGAAGATGATGGTATATCTATAAATTTGTAAATCAACAAATAAAGGACAAAACTTCGGTTTCAGATAACTCACAGATCATCAAACGGAAACCAATTTCAAGTTAAGAATTGATTTACCTTGAAACCACCGATCCCAAAGTTTCGCGACACGAATACAAATCCAGCCAATTGTAACTCCTTTGTGTATCACGGAATAAAGGGTTTGCGGTGGACTGTAGATGTGAATAATTAGATAAAAGTGAATAATACAAAATACAAAAAGACTGTATTGAACAACACATTGCTGCTTATGTACCTAAGTCATGTAACAGTTCACCAAGAAGCAATAGTATCAACAGCATGACTCTATGAGATACGTGAAATAGCTTCAAATAAAGGGAAGGAACTTTTAAACATGACTCCAAAAGAAATATTTCAAAATTATTACCGAAATTCAGCACCCCCAGTGAAATTATATTAAGCATACGAATTTATAGAAATCCGCCCAAATCAATTTTAAGGGTTTAAGAATTATTTAAAATCCCCAAATTATACTTAACGATTTAAACAAACAACCTCATATCGGAGATTTTTATTAACAACCAAACGTCAAACGTTAGGTTATTAGGTTAACAGATCTGATGGAAAACCTTAAACACTACAAATCGATTCAAGATCTACAATAAATCTATATATACAATCTACAATAATCTACAATCTACAATACAATGGACTGTTAAAAGAAAATTACCTCTTCAGAAGTCGTTACAGAAACCAAAACCATCCACAGATCGTCGATGTTTGAAAAATGAATCTCATAAATTCAGCTATAGGGTTTGTGATATGAATAAAGCTGTAATGGAAATGACATCTTATATATGGAAATAGAGATTTTGTAAAAGAATCCAAAGACTGATTTGATTTGGTGTGATAAGAGTAAGAAACTGAGAAGAGAAGAATACGATTGTAAATTTTTTTGCTGCTAAAACAGATCTTACCTTCGATTGTCTGTTCTGTAGCATACAATTCCATCGTCATCAAGGGTTCACGGCGTAACCCTAGCGCCGACTGTTTCAGTCTCCAACGATAACAAATCAGTGAATTGAGATGATCAGATCTGAAGAAGATACAATAGATTAAACATTACAATAAATAATCATATAAGTACTCATACCTGGCCATTGAGAATGATGAATCGACGAAGAACAATTGAAGGAGAATCGGTATTTTGGGATTTAGGGTTTCAGGAAAGTGAGGATGTAATACGTTGTGTGGTATGAGAAAGAGAATATATATTATCCGAATTTGAGAGATGGGTGACCCGAATCAAATCCGGATCCCGCCTCTTTTGTGTTAAAATGGTGAACGTAGAAGCAAAATCTAATTTCCCTCCTAAACTCATCACAAAAAGTTGCCACATCAGCAAAAATGACCAAAATCAAATGCCACCTAGCCCAAATCCATCTCATTTATATATATATATATATATATATATATATATATATATATATAGATTTGAAGATTGGAAAACATAAAAAATGATAAAGAAACTTAGTTGGTTGGCTTGCACCCCTCTCCACAATAGGAACAATTACTATTCCCTCGACCTCCTTTTAAATAGATACTAGTCAAAATTACGCGCATTGTAGCAGTTCGGTATTAAATATCAACTTAAGGATTATTTTTACAACGACCATCACCTCCTGCTAAAAAGCAGAAGACATCAGATGTTACAACATCTGTTGTAATGACAACAGTGGTTGAAACACCAGTTGTTTCAACAACTGTTAGTCAGCCACCTTCTACCACTCAAATCACCACCACTGATCCACCCAAGACATCATCAGCCTCTCCTACAATAAAAAGGAGAAGGATTTTCATACCTGATGATGACTCTCCATCACCACCACCAACATGTTCACAATCCCATGCAGTTATTCCAAACCCTGTTCCTCTCTCATCAGCTCAAGTACAACAACCAATCCTTATCATCACTCCTGCAGGTTTCCAATATCCTCTTGAACTCATTGCAGTCAGAGAAGAGATCAAATCCTTCTACTATGAGGATGATCCTGCTAAAAGGAAGTTGCCATCAGTTGAAGGATATCCTAGGCCTAACAATATTGAAGAGTATTTGAAAGTTAAGGCTCAACAGGCAGAGGATATCTCCAAAAGAATCTCTCAAGGGAAAATTGACAAAGAAATTCAAAGGCATTATCAATTTCTATTCACTCAAGTCAGATCCTTAGAGCAGTTTGCAAAAAAATGTTTGTCAGCAAATCTCAGAGAGAGCAGATGAAACTTTGAGAAAAGACTACATTGAAAGCATCATGGCTTCCAAGAAGTATAAGGGGGAAAATATATGTACAAAGAGTGGACCATTCCTGAGCTTGAAAAAGAAGCAGCCAGGATTCAGGAAATGATCAAAAATAAGGTCAGACACACTCCTCCTGATTGGTCAAAGTACAAAAAGAATGTTCCTGAAAAGACATTGGAGCTGAAGAGAATGAAAGAGAAATTAGTTGCTGCTGATTATGGGTCTAAAAATCAAGTGTCAAGATGGAGAGAAGACAAAGTCAGGACCACCTACAAAAGGTTGGAGGAATTAAGGAAGAAAGATCCTAAAGTTCCACAAAAACCTGACTACCCTGAAGCAGAGGTTTCAACAAGACCACCAAAGCTGCAAATCAGGAGATCCACTGCTCCAGCTGGTGCTGCCATCTATAAAAGAAGACAACAACAGTTGGATACTGAAACAGTGGCAGAATTAATGGCAGGAGATGAACTTGTAAAAGAGGGAATTAAGAAGATGATAGCTGAAACTCTTGGCCTAAACCAACCTGCAAGCACTGCTCAAACAGTCATCACAAGGCCTGCATCACCAAACTCCTCATCTAATAAAGATCTCCCAAGAAACCCACCAGATTCTAAAGTACTAAAGTGGAAAACTGACAAACAGACCCATGTACTGACAGTGTTCAAGTCTAGTGGAGAAGTGAAGAAAATAACAAGGGAACAAGCACTTGGCCTAAGTCTTGAAGATTTGCAGGATCTCATTGATCTTCCACTGTGCAGGGATGAAGATGACATGGATGCTTTATCCTTTGAGTTACAACTCAAAGGGCAAATAAGGGAACTGTTAATGAGGCAATAAAGATCTACCAATAATGAAGAGTTTTGGCATTATCTGTTCCATGGGGAGATTGTTGGGATTGAACCCTATCAGAGGAACATATAATTAAAGCCAAAACTGGATCAGAGCAGTGGATCTAGAATAAGCAGATGTTATGTAATCAAGTCTCTCCCCTTGAAAGTGATTTCAACATCTGATGACCTCCAATCCACTGATCGGTACAACAGCTGACCTACAACTATTGATCAGCATCTGAAGACCAAAGCACTACTGTTCAATCTGCTGCTTTGGATCAAGCACTGCTGGATGTATCAAGTGCTGCAGGGTTCACATCAGTGGAAGGATTGAGCAGTAGTTAGTGTGTCTTTATGTAATGTATTGTAATAACAGTTGTTAGCATAGCAGTACTTGTATAGATCAGATGTTAGAGTTTGTTAGGAGGTTAGATGTCACTTTCATGGTGACGTCAGCCAAGATGCCTCAGTGGTTTGTCGGTGCCTATAAATAGAACAGTACCCTGTACTGTTCTATTAGCTCTTCACCATCTTTCTTCCTGTACGAACAAATCATTGTGAGCTCAGGCTGAGGGGGAGTTTGTTGCATACATGCAATTGTAATCATTGATGAAATAAATTCAATCATTCGTTTCGTTGTTGAAAATGTGTGTTGAAAGCAATTCTCCTGTTTGATTGTGAAAAGTTTGTTTCCATTAATATTCCGCTGCATTTCTCATTCATTGTTCATCTTAATTCAAACGTAAAACACAATCAAAACCAAACTCAGATCCTAACATCAACTTTGATGACTACACATTTGTGCTTTAATAACTTGTGCATTACTATCTAAAACTCTGTCTTAAACAAAACTTATATCAAATTTGATATGAGGGTATTTGTCTCAGTCCTAATACGTTTAATAATGTGTTTTAAGCATTTAATCATGTGAAACTAGTTTACTTTGAGAATTGTTTGATTTGTAGGTACTTGGAGCATAACTGGCACTTTTTGGAAGCTACTTGAGAGTTTGTAAGTTCGTAAAAAGCATGAGGATCAAACATGTGAAAAATGGAAGAAAATTGCGTATTCGTAAAGTATATGTAGCTTCCTCCGGGTGAATGGTTTGTTTAAATAACCTTCAAACTTTGTTTGATTTATGTTTTGGATTGCTATTTATTAAATATTGTGGAACAACTTATGTTTGCTTGATTTAAATGAATTGTTTGTGTTTCAGTTATCTATCTTTTATAATTCATATTCGGTAATTGAGTTGTGCAAGTTAGTATTAAAATCTTGTTTTAAATTATCACTTCAACTAATTAACCCCTAGACCATGTCTATGTGGTATCCAATTAATCAAACAAGTTTTATGTGAAACCTAGAACCTGAAATCCGGTGGGATTGCTTTTCATGAAAGTGATAAATTCACAATCAAGTTTTTTGCTTTGCAATCAAGTTTCTCCAAATGAACTCAAAAACCAGACCTACTTCCATACTTAGTTAAATTAGATAATTAATTGAACACTTTTTCACAAATTCCCTAAGGAGGTGATCTTACTTGCAAGCACTCGTATAGGTAGTAGTTAAGCGAACAAGATTAACTTACTTTTGATTAGAGCACGACATCAATATCAAGACGTAGATAGAAATAAGCACATCACAACGGCATAGTCAAAACTCTGTAAAACGTCGTGTCTTAAAAGTTATAAATAAATGTAAGACCCTTAATTTAATTATCAAACTTTTATATAAGTTTCACATATAATGGTGTATATACAATATACACATAGATTTGAAAATACTAGTTTCATTAAACATATTTAAATTTAAAACATTTCAACATAATAGCGTCGTTTATGCTCAACGACGAAACGTAATGCTGAAGCTTGAATCTTTGATCATGTTCAGTTCTTCGTTGAGCTTGATCGTCAACCGGTTCTTTACAATATACCTGCATTTCATAGATCATGAAATGTGTTAGTTATATGATGTTTATAACATGTCTAAGAGAGTCCGTAAGTCAAAACAAGCAAAGAAACAATTTTTGCCAGCCTTGAAGCCCGTCACGGGCCGCGACAAGATCAAGAGAAGCCGTCGCAGGGCGCGAAGGCCCGTGGCGGGCCGCGACCGATAAGAGACTCCTCTGTCGCGAGGCGCGACACCCTATTTTTCACAGAAGGTTTCGAAACCGGGGCTGCATATTCCCAGCTTAGCCATTTTTCACATAAATGGTCATAACTCCCTCAATTTTTATCTGTTTTACCTCCCGTTTCTTCCTACATAATCGTAATTTGGTTCTCTATCATATAGATTTGATATCCGACATCCGGATTAACAATTTTCTAAGTTTTTAAGCCCTCGGCTTTATATTTACTTATAAAACTTTTGACCCGTTCATGATTTATCAACCTAACTTGTCTGTTTGCATTCAAATACTCATGAACGTCATACTACAAATGTTTCCTATTATCCAAGATTCTATTCATGGGTTTTTATGCATCCATAACCCGTTTTACATGTATACGTGTTTTGACCCGTTAAGGGATTTAAGCATTTTAAACTTAAATCTCGCTCCTCCTTTGCTTACACCTTATTTACACATTAAGATATCTACTTGTCTTCCACCACAACTATATTTGTGGTGGATTTAGTATAGTAAACTATTTATTCCGAATTCTACCCTTCGGTTTGTCAATTTACAGAAAAGACCCATTAGGAGACATTTGACCATAAAGGCTTATACCTTTAACTTTTACTCTTATCCAAAAGATTTACTCAAACATAAAACTTATTTTCAAACAACCCTTAAGGGTCGTGTGCCCGGTTTATCCTTCAAGGGCGTTTTGGTCAACTTTAGCCCTTCTTTTACGACGAAGGACTTTCAATAACATGTTCGACCAAAATTGCACATTTTAGCTATAACCTTATTTAAAAATCATTATATTTCTAAAAAATGCAATGACTATAATTTAGATTATTAGGTTTACCTATTAAGGTAACCCAATGTTCATTCTAGACTTCGTTTAATTCTCATCGAACCTTAAGTTCTCAATGATAGTTTGACCCATTACACATACCTGGCTCGGGTCAAAGCATAGGCTCGTTTTAATACCTTGCTTTAATAACCGCTAATTAATACCAACGCAAATTCCATTCGCTATTCACTCCTGTGAGCATAAGACTCGACAAACAATCATTAGTCAATATTGTCAAATGGTGATATCATCACTTTTTGACCAGTTTGGTCTGAATGACCATTTTATCCTTGTGAGATGGTATTTATTTGCCATCTCATCCATGTAACCCGTCCCGGTTTACACCGTACGATCATATTACTTAAAAATCATTTCTTAATTATTTTGACCCATCATGGCTTACGCCATAGAGTGTCTTTTCCAAAAACTAATGTTTATCCATTAACTCGTAACCAAATTACCATATTAGACTGTTTACTCATTATGGGTTACACCATAAGGTAACTAAATTGATACTCATTGTTTATTCGTCATCGCATGACCGAATTACCGTGTTACCCCCTTTTAACCATCAAACATGGTTTCTTATCATTTTCACTTGTTTCGACCCGTATTACTACACGTCGGAACATCATATTCCAAATATTATTTTACCTTATTCCTAGCCAATATAATAAGTAGGTATTCTACAAAAATGGTGTAAGCTTTACTTACCTTGCGTTCCAATAATGCTTTCTCTCCCGTATTTGTTCCGTTTAACCTGCTTCTCTCCCAAGCTTCCATCTAGCTTGCCAAGCGTCAAACTATCATTTGTTATTCGCAAGATGCTTATGTTAGGCATCGTTTAACATGATTATTCCACCTTACGCATTTTGACACACCCCGACCACGTAAAACAACAAAACGTGGAATCGTCGGGGAGTGTTGTAACAGAATCATTGTTTTCATAACACATGGAAAATTTAAATTTTGTTTTATTGATTAAAAGAGTTACAATGTCTTAACATACAAAGAAGTATAACAAAATTAACTAGTCTTCCATCTTTTATTGTCACTAAGGCCCAAGTCCGCCTAAGTGTATCTTGATCAATCCTATGCATCATTTCCTGAAACACATGTGAAAATAGGTACGTCAGCATAAAAATGTCGGCGAGTACATAGGTTTTGTGAAAATAGGATTCATGACTTATAAGTTTAGAAAAAGGTTGTTTAACAAAAATCAGTCATGAACCTTGTAAGATGTTTTGTTTTATAAATCATTTTAAAAACGATGATAAAGTAGATGATAATGTAGAAGAGTAATGCGAGGTTAAATGAATAACCAAGTAAAATGAGTTTGTATAAAATAGTTGTTTGTAAAACAATGTCTTGTGAAAAATCTGTTATTTGTTTAAAATGTTCTATGTCTAAATTTAAATGATTCAAATAACGCTACGATATGCAATACCATACAAGCACTTATATATAGGAAGTACCAGCGGCGTATCAACCATGCTTGTATCATATTACACACGCCTCGTTACTTAAATCACTTTACCCAAACAAACCACTAATGTAAATTACCCATGTCTAAACCATTTGTCAAATGTCTTTGTGTAAACCATGTCAAAATGTTTATGTCAAAATGTAGTTCATGAAATGTGTATATCAATATCAAAATGTCTATGTCAAATATGTAATGTGTAAACAAAATGTCATTTATGGCAAGTGAAATATATATATATAGACATATATCCACTGAGCCATAGGTAAAATGCACAAAACAATGTATTGAAGTAAAACGAGGTTAAAATCAACGTTATGTTTTGTGGAAATGAATGCTATACTGAATACAAACATTTATGCGGTATTGTGAAAAAATGCATACATTCAAGCCTTGTGACTGTGGTGATAAACCCTTAAACAAAAGAAAGGACTATCTGTCTTATGTTTTAATCGTATTCGGTCATTCCGTCCATCCAAACAAACCTAGGATTTTAGGAACGGGAGTTGTCAATTCCTATGGTACCATTACCTACTAACGAGCGGCGTAGCTAATGTTAATGAATGTATATGGTCCCATTTAAACAAACCAAATGTCATATCAAAATGTAAGCATGTGATGAAAATATTGTACCTAGTATGCTAAGTAAACATACAAGGTAGAGATGTAAAACAATGTGTCCATATGTTACTGGAACATATGCAACAGAGATGCAATGTAAAGCTAATGTACTAAGTATGATGAACATACATAGCATGAAAATGAAATGTAAAACAATGCACTAGGTATGCGCTAAATAGACATACATAGCGTGAAATGTAATGAAAACGATGTACTAAGTATGCGCTAAATGAACATACATAGCATAAAATGTCATGTAAAACGATGTACTAAGTATGCTACAAAGGACATACATAGCAAAAACACAATGAAATCATGTACTAATAATGTACTAATGAACATAGCAAGTATATGATATGAAAACATAGAAAGCATGAAAGTAACAAGTAGGCACATGTGTTTCACCCCCAAAATGTTTGAAAAATAGTAAAAGAGGGGTCTATGTACTCACTTGAGGTTGCTTAGAAGTCTTGAACAACAACCAAGCAAAGCTAGAGGGATCACGGAATCAAACGGCACCCTATATAGATAACTACATAAATAACCGGACCTAAATCGGGGGATTGGATAGTATCAGGTTTCGTAAACCAAATGAGTATTGGAACTCATATGATATGGTTTAACAAATCCCACATACTAAAATGAAACCTAACCTAAGTGCTTACGACCCATTATGACCCGTTTAGGTAGCTTTTGCTACTTTAACGTGTTGTTCGCGTAAAACGCGTTCGGATCGCCTAACTAGTCCTATGACAAGTAAAATATGCCTTAACACGTCTAATATTGTTGCTAAATCAGTTTAGATGTCAAAAGTTACGTTACATAGGCATAAAATAAATTTTAGCGTTAAAAGGGCATTTTGGAAATTTTCCTAAGGCATAAGAACTACTTATCATACAACTACTAAAAAAAAGTGACCATAAGGTATAACCTCGGAAGGTTATTCCCTATACAACTATGGTCACCTAAAGTGTTTGGTCGGATCCTAATGATCGACCAAATGGGTCGGGTTTGAAAGTATAAGCGATTGATTAGATCGCTTACCTTTACGACCCTAGACAAGCACAAGTCTAAAAGTGACGAGCTAAACATGCTAGAACATATTTAGTTAAGTTAGAAAACAGGTTTGGTATCAAAACAAACAGTTTTGATACCCTAGAGTAGTTTGGTTACAAAATACGCGAGAAAACGCATTTTGGCCGAAACTACGACTCGTCACTGAGCCTAGATAACGTGGTAATCAGTAGGTATAGTCACTAGGGACTATGACCATCGTGATTACGCTCACGTTATGAAGTTCAAATGAACTTCGCATTGACCATAAACTGGTCAATGCAGAAAGTCAAACGCAGTTTGACTTTCAAGCTAAAAACGCATAAAAGAACGAAGGAGCACTTACAAAGGGTCCCCGCAAGATTGATTCCAAGTAATCTCAGGTAGGAAGTGTATAAACACAACCACTTAGAGAAAAACTCAGATAAATGTGGGTTGCAACAATTGAGAGCAAGAGGTATATATACTTTCGCAGTTTGTCAAATTCAGTCCCTGTAAGCGAATAAACTTGATTTTCGGCATACCAACCTTCCGAAACTTATTTCCAAGTTATGTAAAGGTTATTTAAGGTATGTTAAGCTTATGTCACTATTCCGGAGTGTTTGTTGCATTAAACTGGTTATATTTACACGTCAGATCGCGTATAACCTTCCAGAAAGCGATTTAAAGCCCGAAATCGAACAAGAATTGATATGTGTAAATGATACACATATTTATACAAATCCCAAGTATGAAATACAATATTTCATTGGTTTGGTATTTGTTTAATGGTTGAAGTGACACAGGTGTCACAGTCTCCCCTACTTCAGGAAATTTCATCCTGAAATTTATTTTAGAGGAAACTTGTGAGAGTTTGAAACATGAAGTTGAAAAGATCAAACAACACAGGTTAGAGTCCTGAACTTCTAGTAACTTTATATAACATCATGCTTGCAATGCGAGAGGGACACATATATACCAGTATATAAAGTGTTATTGGTGCGTCCACCGTACCTCTATTACATTGTTCACATTCCGTTATGGTTGCCACTATCGGTTCTTACACATAATAAGTCTTATTGTGGTTTCCGTGCACTGAACTTCGTAATTATGTATGCATCCATAATTACGTAATTCCTTGCATAGTTACGTAGTGCATCTTATAATGTGTAGGGGAAGAAAAATAATGAACGAACTTGTGATGATTGTGACTAGACCACCATAGGGTCCTTTTAATTAAATCAATAATGATTTAAATAGACTACCAAGGAGTCGGTTCAGCTATATCACCACGTGTCGTTCTTAACCAGATTCTGAATCAATCTCTCTGACAAGACCACTCAAGGGATCTCTTTGAAAGATGGAATGGTAGTATATAATCCAAGGGTCTTAACGATTACGTAGAAGCCCATTAAGGATTTAAGGTAGTACCTTTTGAATATCCTACTACGAATCCCTCATATGAAAATATGAAAGGTTCTACGAGGATTTGGATAATGAATATCCAGAGTATACAAAAACACAAAAAGGCATAAAAGAAAACACAAAATGCATAAACACATAGTTATATAACCACAAAATTGTTTAACTTGATTTGTTATCATTTTGTTAATTTGTTTTGTTAACTGTGCACATGTATTCAAAGCACACCAGGTATCCAATCAGTAGATTTTGATTGGTGCTTTAAATATTTCCAAGAATCTAACTATAAAGATAGGAAGATCTTAAAAAGAAAATTCGATTTCGATTATAAGGGATTGAAATGTTCGAACTAAGGTACACTAGGAATCCAATTAAGGACTCTGATTTGAATGATAATCATCCACAAGGGTCTAATATGAAGATAAAAAGATCCCATATGGATTGAAGATGTTTTGAAACCTTGCACTGGATGTGCTTAAGTCAAAACATGAAGTAAAAATGCTTATGAAGTTGAGATGCTAGATATGCCAAGGCGACATATGAAGCGGAATTTGAAGGTTAAGTTAATGTATGAGAAAATGTTTTTGAAAACTATGCATGGGGTTTCTTTTAAAAAAAAGTGTTTAATGTTTTTGAAACCTTATGTATAATACTTTTGAAATCATAAAGTCGGTGTATTAGGTAGGTATATTTAAAAAAAAAAATTTAAAATCATGCGAGATGAATTTTGAAATTATGTATAAGGTTTTTGAAAATATGAATAATGCGTTTGAAATCATGCACTTGATATAAGTAATTATACTGTATTAATAACATTTTGAAATCATGAAGGTTGTTTTTTTTTTTTTTGAAAACATAGACAATGCTTTTGAAATCATGGAGGTTGTTTTGAAAACTTATGTTATGCATGTTGAAAAAAAAAATCAGAACGTAATGGGTATGAGATTTGAAAAATACCCTTAGTTATCTAACCAAGGATTCAAAGGCACAGACGTGCAAAAAGCACGATTACTCATAATTTCCCTTTATTTCTTGTACTTCGTCTCCTAGAATGAAATGAGTACTTAAAATTTTTCGAGGAAATCATGAGCGATCATTTGAAAGGGAGAATCACAAGAGTAGTTTGTAAGGGACATAGTTCCTCAATGTAGGTATTATAGGGAAATGCCATACACACATGTAACTACACTTGTACATCAGAATTGTGAACAACAATTTATTTATAAACAAAACTGATTGTTTCACATTACAAGAAAAACAAAAAAAAGCATAAGATTAAAACAGCAACATCTTATACTCAGCCAGATGCTCATCCGTGGGTCAGATTTGCATTGATAATCTCTGTTCACTTGTTCCTGAAATAGCTCGTCTCGCCGTAGTTGTACCAAGTACCAGATGGTAAACGAGCTGGAACAGGGTTGACTTGGGGTTGGTTAAGACCACCTTGGATTGGGTTGAAAAGACAAGCATTTGCCAGGTGACCGAGTCGTCCACATGAAGCACACAGACGACACTGCAGGTAAGCTTTGTGAGGTACATAACACTTGTTGCACATAAGTGCAGTACGGTCATAAGGTTTCTTGGCAGGAGGTTGAGCAGCAGCAAGGCTTATAGCAGCTTTGTTTTGGATAGCAAAGCTACATAAGTTAACCAAATGTCCCCACCGTCCACAGTAGGTACATTTGAAGCAGGGTATGAGGTTTGAATGATGACGGTTGCATCGTTTGCACCATGGGGCAGCTCCTAAGTACGGCTTCCTAGCTGGTAGCCTTGCCACTTGGCTAGGTCCCGCTTGATTACGTGTAACTGCTGCGGGTTTCCTTGAAGCCTTACGCTTCCTTGATTTTGGTGCGGGCTTGACTTCTGCTTCCTTCGGTAGCTCTTGAGTGGCTTCATTGTTGAGACGAGACATGGCAATGCATAAATCCACAGTCTTCAAAATTACTTCGCCTATTTGCTGGGCAAATTTGGCTGTTTGCTCGGACATTTGACCGTTGCTGAGAGGAAAAAACATTCTAGAAGAAAATGAAAGACATAGGAAGAAACACGTGAAAGGTTATCGGATAGTCAAAACAGAATGGCAATGCATAAAAATTGCGATCATTTGTTTGTTACCTAAGGCAAACAAATGAGACGGTGACTAATCAAAGTAAACGGGTCATATTAATGTATCACTGAAGACATGTTCGCCTATAAGTGAACACTCACCCCAAGAGTTCCCAGGTAAGAGTGACTGGTCCGATACTGCGGATTTGTACGAACACTCTAGCCTTAGACAGAAAACTCAGAGTACAGGCATTCACCCTTCCAGTTTGCACGTGTTCACATCAAAAGACCCAAACTTTGACGAGATTTGAAAACTTAGAGGGTTCAAAACCTAGTAATTAATCATCCTAGAACAGATGATTGCTTTTCAAAGCGGTTTTGAAATTTGTGTTCTTGTTGTGGTTGTCGCCTAAGGATAGGTGACGGTATTGTTTTATGACTAAACGCAAGTAAACTCACGTTAGGGTCCTAGGAAGGTTATAGACTAGGCCAAAGCATTACTAATAACCTAATTCCCTATAACCATGAGATCTGATACCAACTTATCTGTCACACCCCGACCACGTAAAACAACAAAACGTGGCGGAATCGTCGGGGAGTGTTGTAACAGAATCATTGTTTCATAACACATGGAAAATTTAAATTTTGTTTTATTGATTAAATGTCTTAACATACAAAGAAGTATAACAAAATTAACTAGTCTTCCATCTTTTATTGTCACTAAGGCCCAAGTCCGCCTAAGTGTATCTTGATCAATCCTATGCATCATTTCCTGAAACACATGTGAAAATAGGTACGTCAGCATAAAAATGCCGGCGAGTACATAGGTTTTGTGAAAATAGGATTCATGACTTATAAGTTTAGAAAAAGGTTGTTTAACAAAAATCAGTCATGAACCTTGTAAAATGTTTTGTTTTATAAATCATTTGAAAAACGATGATAAAGTAGATGATAATGTAGAGGAGTAATGCGAGGTTAAATGAATAACCAAGTAAAATGAGTTTGTATAAAATAGTTGTTTGTAAAAAAACGTCTTGTGAAAAATCTGTTATTTGTATAAAATGTTTTATGTCTAAATTTAAATGATTCAAATAACGCTACGATATGCAATACCATACAAGCACTTATATATAGGAAGTACCAGCGGCGTATCCACCATGCTTGTATAATATTACACACGCCTCGTTACTTAAATCACTTTACCCAAACAAACCACTAATGTAAATTACCCATGTCTAAACCATTTGTCAAATGTCTTTGTGTAAACCATGTCAAAATGTTTATGTCAAAATGTAGTTCATGAAATGTGTATATCAATATCAAAATGTCTATGTCAAATGTCAAATATGTAATGTGTAAACAAAATGTCATGTATGGCAAGTGAAATATATATATATAGACATATATCCACTGAGCCATAGGTAAAAATGCACAAAACAATGTATTGAAGTAAAACGAGGTTTAAATCAACGTTATGTTTTATTGAAATGCATGCTATACTGAATACAAACATTTATGCGATATTATGAAAATGCATACATTCAAGCCTTGTGACTGTGGTTATAAACCCTTAAACAAATGAAAGGACTATTTGTCTTATGTTTTAATCGTATTCGGTCATTCCGTCCATCCAAACAAACCTAGGATTTTAGGAACGGGAGTTGTCAATTCCTATGGTACCATTACCTACTAACGAGCGGCGTAGCTAATGTTAATGAATGTATATGGTCCCATTTAAACAAACCAAATGTCATATCAAAATGTAAGCATGTGATGAAAATATTGTACCTAGTATGCTAAGTAAACATACAAGGTAGAGATGTAAAACAATGTGTCTATATGTTACTGGAACATATGCAACAGAGATGCAATGTAAAGCTAATGTACTAAGTATGATGAACATACATAGCATGAAAATGAAATGTAAAACAATGCACTATGTATGAGCTAAATAGACATACATAGCGTGAAATGTAATGAAAACGATGTACTAAGTATGCGCTAAATGAACATACATAGCATAAAATGTCATGTAAAACGATGTACTAAGTATGCTACAAAGGACATACATAGCAAAAACACAATGAAATCATGTACTAATAATGTACTAATGAACATAGCAAGTATATGATATGAAAACATGGAAAGCATGAAAGTAACAAGTAGGCACATGTGTTTCACCCCAAAATGTTTGAAAAACAGTAAAAGAGGGGTCTATGTACTCACTTGAGGGTGCTTAGAAGTCTTGAACAACAACCAAGCAAAGCTAGAGGGATCACGGAATCAAACGGCACCCTATATAGATAACTACAAAAATAACCGGACCTAAATCGGGGGATTGGATAGTATGAGGTTTCGTAAACCAAATGAGTATTGGAACTCATATGATATGGTTTAACAAAGCCCACATACTAAAATGAAACCTAATCTAAGTGCTTACGACCCATTATGACCCGTTTAGGTAGCTTTTGCTACTTTAACGCTTCGTTCACGAAAAACGCGTTCGGATCGCCTAACTAGTCCCATGACAAGTAAAATATGCCTTAACATGTCTAATATTGTTGCTAAATCAGTTTAGATGTCAAAAGTTACGTTACATAGGCATAAAATGAATTTTAGCGTAAAAAGGGCATTTTGGAAATTTTCCTAAGGCATAAGAACTACTTATCATACAACTACTTAAACAAAGTGACCATAAGGTATAACCTCGGAAGGTTATTCCCTATACAACTATGGTCACCTAAAGTGTTTGGTCGGATCCTAATGATCGACCAAATGGGTCGGGTTTGAAAGTATAAGCGATTGATTAGATCGCTTACCTTTACGACCCTAGACAAGCACAAATCTAAAAGTGACGAGCTAAACATGCTAGAACATGTTTAGTTAAGTTAGAAAACAGGTTTGGTATCAAAACAAACGGTTTTGATACCCTAGAGTAGTTTGGTTACAAAATACGCGAGAAAACGCATTTTGGCCGAAACTACGACTCGTCACTGATCCTAGATAACGTGGTAATCAGTTGGTATAGTCACTAGGGACTATGACCATCGTGATTACGCTCACGTTATGAAGTTCAAATGAACTTCGCATTGACCATAAACTGGTCAATGCAGAAAGTCAAACGCAGTTTGACTTTCAAGCTAAAAACGCATAAAAGAACGAAGGAGCACTTACAAAGGGTCCCCGCAAGATTGATTCCAAGTAATCTCAGGTAGGAAGTGTATAAACACAACCACTTAGAGAAAAACTCAGATAAATGTGGGTTGCAACAATTGAGAGCAAGGGGTATATATAGTTTTCGTACAACCGTTGGGATCGTTCGTCGGGAAACGTGCTTCGATCTCAACCGTACATGTGGGCACATGGTATTTGGATACCATGGGCTCTTGAAAACCATCAAATATGGCCCCTATATTGATTAAAACCAGGTGCAAAGGGTGTGGAACAGCTGTTCACAGCTGGAAACAGATTTTGCTGATCTGGGCCTCTCACGCGGGCCGCGTAGCCCATAGCATCAGCTTACGCATGCCGCCTGGCCAACTATTACATAATTGCAGTTTTGGTCCCTGTACTTCAGAATCATGCATTTTAGCTCATTTTTGGCACGTTTAAGCCCCGTTAACCTTATTTCAAGGCTCTAAAATGAAGTTAAAGTATAGGGAACTCAAAACATGCTCAAAAATATCTCGGATGTCGGTTCGTTTGGTCGTACAGTTGCGTTGTTCGGTTAATTACGACGGGAGTCGTAACGAACGCAAAAACGATCCAAATTAAGCGACGAATGGATTTTTATTATGCCATACACTAAAATAAAATATTTTAATGCTTACATAAATTTTTGGATGTCCGGATGTATTCAGAACGTAAGTTATGCGCGAAAATGCAAACTTGTGCACTTTTTGACGCTTTTAGTCCCTGAATGAGGATAAAGTTTATTTTAGCACACCGAACCCCTCAAAGCCTATTTCTAAGCTATGTAAAGGATATTTAGGGTGTGTTTAACTTATGGCCATGTTCCGGAATGTCTGTTACAGTACGAATCGACATACTTTCGCAGTTTGTCAAATTCAGTCCCTGTAAGCGAATAAACTTGATTTTCGGCATACCAACCTTCCGAAACTTATTTCCAAGTTATGTAAAGGTTATTTAAGGTATGTTAAGCTTATGTCACTATTCCGGAGTGTTTGTTGCATTAAAATGGTTATATTTACGCATCAGATCGCGTATAACCTTCCAGAAAGCGATTTAAAGCCCGAAATCGAACAAGAATTGATATGTGTAAATGATACACATATTTATACAAATACCAAGTATGAAATACAATATTTCATTGGTTTGGTATTTGTTTAATGGTTGAAGTGACACAGGTGTCACACATTTTATATCAAAATTACTATTGATCTCATTAAAGGTCGATTTGACTTTTAAAAGTCAAACTGTCTATTAACATATGCAATTGCACAACTAAGTTTAATAAACTCATTATGACATTCCACCATTTACCCGGTAGGCGTTATTTCTAGGCCACCATCCTAACTAAATTTCTCTACCAAGCCCTTACAATCGTTAACATCAATTTTAACATGATTTTAACATTCATTCCATCATATCATACAAAACCCATTCTTCGGCAAGTATGAACATATACCCGAATTTATAGATTATTCAAGCAACCACTTAACACTCTCATGCATGATGATTCTAATCATAATTATATCATCAATTTCAATCATATTATTAAAAACCCACTTATCTAAGTTTGGTAAATCATCTAAATACTTAAATCATAGCAATATATTTAAAATTTTCACTTAGGGTTTTGTTCCTAAGCAAGTATACATCTCTAATCCAGCCATAACCTCTACGATTCATGCATAAATCACAACTTGTGATGTTCATCAAATTTCACAACTTCAATAAACATCAAAATTCTACATACCTTATGATCCCCTAGCTTGGGTGATCGTTAATTCATGTTCTTTATGAGTTTGAGCCCCAATTCATCCCTCAATTTTTTATGATTCTTGATGAACTTGGGTTACACCCTTTTCTCACCTCCTGATGATCGACCTACTACACACATATGTGTGTGTAGTGTTTTAATTTTTTTTGTTTATAAAACACGAGTTTCCCATTTCACAACTTTGGCCCCTCATGTTTAGTTTAAACATTAGATAAGGCTACTACTACTCATTATTTTATTTTCTATATACATGTTACTAACTAGGTCATTTTTTTCATAGTCATTTTTGTTTACGGGTTAACTTTTACCACCAACGATACTTTCCCCGTCTTTTAATATTAACGTAGTTTGATTACCAAACCCGTTTTCGGGGTGATACAAGTCTACTCCCCTTAAAGAGGTTTCGTCCCCAAAACCTTTCTTATGTAGTTCATCGGTTTAGACCTAACGAACTTAGTTTTGTTTTCATTTGAGAATTACTCACTTTTAATAATTCAATAATCTTACCGGGAAAGTATGGTAATGTCTTCGGGCTCCTAAGTGGTGTCTGGCTCCCTTCTGATGTTCCATTCTTGCATTTTTCTTTTGGTTAACATCCTTGTTCCTCAGGTCAAGGATTATTATAGGTCATGTCGTATGCGCCTTTCATGTGTAAGGCCTCGTGGGCCGTTAGTTTCATCTAGTATTTATTGTCTTTATTACTTATTATAACGAGTCACCCTTTGGCCACTCGGTTATCTGATATAGTCAACATATTATTCCACGCTAATCAAGTGCTTTATTAAGTTGTTAATACTATTTTGACCTTGAATGATCTTGCCGGTTAGACTTACTAGTCACCGGTTACCTTATAATTTATCGCTCAGGTATACACACATTGCCTTCCCGAGGTTTACAGGTGTTTATGACCCCTAATCCCGTAGCTCGTGCTACAATGGGGTCATGCTTCACGTTATGTTTAAGTTCACAACAATCTTTTGTTTTCAAAATTTTCCTTTAAAATTCATCGTCTTGCACCTATTTATGTCAAGTCCCATTTCTTTTAATATTAAACTAGTCTTATTTGACGTCGCGCGTTGCGGCGAAACCGATTAAATGATAATGTAAATCAAACGTAATTTGAAAATAAAGCATGTTGTTTAGAAAACCAAACCATTAGAACGGTTTAGTTTATCATTGTACCGTTTTATGATACCAAATAAATACTTTATTTTGAGTACAACTTCGTTTTTAACAAAACTTATAACGGAATGCAGAGGGAAAAAATCAAGCACACAACTACATACTTAAGTTTTTATAAAAAAAGTTATTAACGTAAATTATTAAAGAAGTATCAAATTATTCGATAAATTAATATATGTTCTAAAAAAGGAAAAAATTAATAAAAATTTTTAAAAGAAATATATGGTTTTAGAAAAGAAAAAAAATTAAAATATGTTATTAAATGTAAATTTAATAATAAACTATTATAATATATTAAATTAAAAAATAATAAAAAGCTATATATTATTTTAAAAATAAAGTTACTATTCATCGTCCTTTGTAAAGTACCGTTTTATGATATCAAATAAATACTTTATTTTGAATACAACTTCGTTTTTAACAAAACTTATTACAGAATGTAGAGGGAAAAAATTAAGCTCACAACTACAAACTTAAGTTTTTAAAGAAAATTATAAACGTAAATTATTAAAGAAGTATCAAATTAGTTGATAAATTAATATATTTTCTAAAAAAATAAAAAAATGGTAAAGGAAATATATGGTTTTATAAAAGAAAAAGAAATTAAAATATGTTATTAAAAGTAAATTTAATAATAAACTATTATCATATATTAAATAAATAATAATAAAAAGCTATATATTATTTTAAAAATAAAATTACTATTTATCATCCTTTGTAAACTATATATATATAATATTTCCAATTTCTTCTCATACCATTTATGTTTGTTAAAACGTTGTTTTTTTTACTAAAACTGAATTTTAGTTTAAAGTTTTATCTTTAACTTATGTCAAGCAATTTGTCGACTTGGCATTTATTCCTTTACAGTCCCTATTTTGCGCGGGGATTCTCTATTAGTTCCCTCGCTTTGCCTAAGTACTCGTAAGCCCTTTCACTTAGCCTCATAAGCTATTTCTTTAGGCTTTCACCTCTTTAAGGTGAGGCCCCTATAGTTCATTTTTTTCTATTCGTGACCCGAGGGTTAGTCTGGTCCCGTAGACCTTTATACTGTTTATAACCCGAAGGTTATGATGATCCCATAGATCATCACTTTACTCGTGTCATTCTTTAAAATATTCTTGGTGTAAAGGCACCCCTTTTATGTTTGAAAAATCATTTATTTTCTCGTTTGAAATCCATTAACTTTGACCGTAGTCCATGACTAAGATCGTTTTCCTTCCGAGCGATATTCCTGCTCCTATAACCCATTACCCGGGCTTATTATTTTATAATTCACGTTCCCATTATGGTATGCGTTAAGACTTCGTTTTAAATCGTTTAATTATTTATATAAAATCCTCAACCCGTGCAACCTTACAAAGTTGAACATATTTATCACAAATTATTGTAACATCCGTAAAAAATATACGGATATCCAAAATTCGACCCGTTTTGAAATCTGGATCCTAATTTGTCCAACTAACTTCACTAATATATATTCTAATCATAGACTCAATTTAAATATATATAATACACTTTATTAGTAATACTTATGACTAACGTTATTTAAACATTTGTTTGGAAGAAAATTTAATAAACTTTAAAATATAAAAGTTGTGGATCATTTTGAAATTTACATTAAACGGTAGGGAACTAAAAGCATTTTTCCCAACTATATTTCTTTTCCTTTATCAACAGTGCCCATTCAATTTATACACTATTAGTAATACTTATGACTAACGTTATTTAAACATTTGTTTGGAAGAAAATTTAATAAACTTTAAAATATCAAAGTTGTGGATCATTTTGAAACTTTCATTAAACGGTAGGGAGCTAAAAGCATTTTTCCCAACTATATTTCTTTTCCTTTATCAACTGTGCCATTCAATTTATACACAAACTAGGATATAACCCCGTGTATTACACGGGTTGAATAAATGAATTTTATATACTAAATAATAAAACAATATATCTTTAAAACTCCCCTTATTGCACGGGTTAAATAAATGTAATTTTATATATTTATAATAAAAAGTTATATCTATAATAACCATATTATACGGGTTGAGTAAATGTAATTTTATATACCAAATAATAAAAAAAGTTATATCTTTAAAATCATGTGTATTACATCGGTTGAATAAATATAATATTGTTTACCAAATAATAAAAAGAGTTATATGTTTAGAAACCCTAGTGTATTACACGGCTTGAATAAATATGATTTTATATACCAAATAATAAGAAAATTAAATTTAAAAAACTAATGGATATACTTGGTACGCGATAGATATGGTGATTGCGGAGATGATTATTGAAAAGAAGATACAATGGTCAAACATGTTATTCAAGAAGTAAATAAGCAGTCATTTGATAAAATATAAATTATATTTAAAAAAACTCGTAATAAATCTAATTTTATATCTAAAGTAATATTAATATTATAAATGGGAAGTATACATTAAATTTAAACTAAATAATAATTATCTATTGTTAAGTAGAAAAGATTAAATTTTACCATAGTGTATATAATGCTAGGCATAAAAAAAAAAACATTTTGGATGTCATCAATAACTTAAGACATAATATAATAACATGTATAATATGCACTTTTTTATGAAATAATACCAAACAAAATTACAAATATAAAATCATTGATTTTATATTTAGTAGAGATTAAACTAAATAATATAATTAATTAGATTTAGTAAATAATATTTAGTAGGAAAGTTATTTATAATTAATTAGAAGAGATTAAACTAAATAGTAATTATCTATAAGATATTAAACTAAATATTTTTTAATGAATAAATACCGAACAAAATTACAAATATAAAATCATTGATTTTATATTTAGTAGAGATTAAACTAAATAATATAATTAATTAGATTTAGTAAATAATATTTAGTAGGAGAGTTATCTATAATTAATTAGAAGAGATTAAACTAAATAATAATTATCTATAAGATATTAAACTTAATAATATTTAGTAGGAGGGTTATCTAGTAGGGTTATCTATAACTAATTAAGATCCCACCTCCTAGCTCAACCGGCATCCCCATGTGGTTTGGGTTGGGCAGGCTTCCTCCTTGGAGGTCGCCGGTTCGACTCCCGGGTGGTGCATACGGGGGGTGGGACGTCCCAATGATGGATCGTATCCTACCGAGGCATGGTGCGGTCTTGAGGGCAACCCGGTTTTACCCAGCTGTTACCCAGCTGTTACCCCAGCGAGTCTCTCGTGTGGGGGCAGTATGGTTTCCGGGCAAAAGTCAGCTTACGCGACGGCCGGGGCCCGATCGAACATCACGTCCGTAGGCGCGGGGCTGATGGGGGATTGTCTTCGACATGAACCCGGTGACCACTGGTCCATTACATAGAAAGTCACCTTCCAAAAAAAATTTAGAAGAGATTAAACTAAAATAATAATTATCTATAACACATTGCCTAATACGATGACAAGTGTCCCATAAATGGTTTCTTTTATTATATAGTACTAGCGGTAAGACCCGTGTACAAACACGGGTCGTTTCTTAGAAAACCATGCATACCCATATTGACAGAGAGTAAAAAAATAATTATTGCAGACTTATAAAATTGATATACACTAATGGTCAATAGGTTTATTCAACAACAATTCCATTATGTTGATAGCAAACTACTGTTGTCTATTAACTGTCAAAAACTTCTGTTGCTTTCCAACATACTTTCCTAAAAATGTTATCCATTATCTCCAACAGAGCTTGCCAGATGGATAGATAGTAAACAGATATGCATGTTAGTCAACCTATGTTAAAAAGGTCAGTCACCAGATATTACAAAGGTTAGTAAACAAATGTTAAGAGAATAATGTTATTAACAAAGAATTTAGTACTTTCATTAAAAATGAGAGCTGCAAACACGGGTCGTTTCTTAGACAAGCATGCATAACACATACTAATAGAACATATAGATACGTTGTAGGAACGTGTTCGGACCCAAAACAAGTCAATCAGAGGCGTTCTACTCAAAATGAAAGGCGGAAACAGACATAATGAGTTGAATTCAGCAAGATATCACTTTTAACTGTCGTTTATATTGATTTGGAACAGTTTTATATCAAGACGACACTTCGACAAAGCTTCGCCGTCGGAAAACCTCGAAGTAATTTCGTACCAAATGACATGGACACACTCCTATATATAGCCTCACTAATTCCGCTTCAAACACACTCATGTGGAATTGTATACAAGCGAAATTAACAATACAAACGGAAATAACTTGTAATTCCGTGCGGAATTACATGTGATCTCTTCAAGCGGAATTAAGACCTTCAAGCAGAATTAACCATTTGACTTGTTTTCTCGATCTTTGTGCCATGTGTAATGCAAGACTCGATACAAGACGAAGTCAGCAGACGTATGCACCAACAGACTCCCCCTCGGATGTTGACGAGTCTACTGTGTCGAGTCTTCAATGTCTTCAGTCTTTATCGGTCTGTCCGCTCTTTGAAGTATCTGACATGGTAAAACTTCTTCTATCTTTTCTTTCCTTCTGCATCAACACACTCTTCTCGAATGAATCCTTTTCTCGGATGTCTTCAGACTCCCCCTTTCGATTTTCTGGGATCGCAGTCTGACTTGTTTAGATCACAGAGTCCTCAGGTATCGGAACCTGGCTCTCTATCACTCAGATATCCTGCACATTCTCTACCTCACAATAAATTTCAACAAATTTAACATTTTTCAAATTTATCTATCCAAACTTTCCTTCAAAATAAACCAGAATGATTTATCAATGATAATTTCTGATAAACCACTTGTAAGCAAAAATTCAAAATATTTTTCTCATTTGGACACACACTCCCCCTCACCACATGCTCATCATGTTTAGCACTTGGAATTTTGAAAATCAGCTCTCCAACATCAGTTGTCGAAAATCTTTTTGAATTTTTTAAAATTTTATGCTAAAACACACTAAAATCTTTTTGGATTTTTGAATGAAATGAAATGTATTAAAGAAAAATTTACATACAATATTTTTGTGAGTTTGTGTAAGAGGATCATATCAGTTTATGAGACAAATCACCAACACTATTAAGCTTTAAACATTTTAAGCTCTAAACGATTCACTTAGATTGTCAGTATACTGATCCACTTAAATTCTCACACAAATTTCAACTGTTTCGAGATACGGATTAATGTTTTAGAGACTTAAACTTATTCGCGTGTCCCACCTCAGAATATACTCCGGTATCCAGATCCCAATATTCAGTCTTACAGGTGAGTATACCACTGATGATATCTGTAAGGGGTTAAATTGCGAGGGCCGTGAGAGCTCAGGTCATAACTTCGTTTCAGCAGAGAGATGACGGCTCGACTTTAGGTGGGTCCCCTTTAGAGGATCTTTTTTACAACAGCACATGATTTGCATTTTTCAAAGTTTCATAAGTTTTTATGCTGAGGGTGGGCTATATTTCAAGCAAGCGTAAAGTATTCTCCGGGGACTAGGCCATTGCTTCGGCATTATCAGAAGTCCCGGGATAATACCCCAGATATCACTGAGCATAAAGGCCTAGTATCTCAGAAAGAGGGACCTTTCAAACAAGATTTCGGGGGTTACCCATATATCCGAGAGATGTTTCCCCACGATATAAGCAAGTATGAAATTTAGGTTTATATCTCGTCACAATCTACTAAATGTGCAAAAACCTATTGGCATATCATCAGTGAGACCATTTATCACATTTTTACTTTCCATTTCTTTAGCATGTTGTGATAGTCCACTGATGTACTATCATTTCCTCTTTTATACAACAAAACTCATTTTTGATTTTATCATGTTTTTTACTTTTTCAAATTTTCAAATGTTTTTGGATTTTCTGAAATTTCTTACTCCCCCTAAAATGCAAACACATTTAAAGAAATTTGAAAACAAACTGTACAAGTAAATTGTCAACCGATATCGAATAGCTTCAATTCGCCATCCACTTGGCATAAACAATCAGAACTCCCCCTTACAACAAACTATTTTCTCATTATGATTTCAAAACACTTTAATTTGTTTAAACCAAAATGATTTTTCCGGAAAATAAGTTTTGTTGATTTTAAACCACTTGTAGGTTAGGGGTTCATCACATTGTTTTTCTCAACAATTTGTAGAAAAGATAAATCAAGTACAATTTAATGTCCCTGATTAATCTTGAAAATTCAAATATTTCATGAATGAAATTCTCAAGAAATATGCTGATACCTACTCCTCACTTACCAGCCTGGGAGTTCCGGCTATTCCATAACCTGTAAAAATTTCACAAATTTTAAGAAACTTTCCCAAAATCAACTTTATTAAGAATGATGCTGATTCTTGCTCCACGATTACCAACTTGGGAGCTCCGGCAAGTCAGGTTTTTTAATGAAAGAAAATGTCCACCCAAGTCTGACCAGCCTTGGGTGATACTATCTCATCTGCAGTTGAGGTGTAAGTTGCTATCTTTGTAGCATAAAAATCTTTTACCCCTTTAACCTTCCTCTCGACCATCTTTCCAAAAAATTTCTTCACATTCCCATTAAAGGCTTTCTCAACATCAAATTCATTCTTTTCAGAATAAAATTGATTCGAGATCTCATCTTTACCAACTTTAGATTTCAAATTCTCAGCCCGCAATGGTGGAAAATGAACATCATCCAAAGGCGGAACTGAGTTTTCACCATTTTTAACAACATGTGGCTCGTCTGATTTTGTGGAATCAGATTCATCGCCAAATTTCTCACCAAACTTCTTAACAACCCACATTTGGTTGTCTTTCGCTCTCTTTTTGTAAAAGTTTGTCTTAGAACACTCACCAACTTCATAAGTTGAATTTTCAAAAATTTTGAATTTTTCAGTTGGTGGTTCCTTTTCTTCAACAACTTTTCCTTTAAGTTTAGAAACAACTTCCTGTTTGGTCTTTGTTACTTTTGAACAGTTCCATGCAATGTGACCCACTTTATTGCATTTGTAACAGGTTCTTGTCTCTTTTTTCTGATAAGCTTCATTTTTCTTCTTTTCAGCAAGAAACTCCTGGTTTGACTGTCTCCATAAAGGTTTCTTCTGTTCCTCTTCTGCACTTCCTCCTGAAACAAATTTTGTGTTTGTTTTAGAAATTTTATCATTTTTATAATTTTCAGGTTGAATAAATCCAAGACCTTTCTTTTTGAAATTACCATTATGGTTTGGTTTCTTTTGAAAACCAGAACCAGAACCGTAACCTTTTTTCTTGTTTAACCGTTGTTGAACTCTTGAAGTGTACTTTTTAGGTTTTCTTTAAGATTTAAATCTTTTATTTCAGAAATATTAATTTCTGTCATTTTGAAAACCTTTTTGATCTTTTCAAATTGAACACTTCTTATTGGAAATTCCTCATCAGAATATAATTTGTCTGAATCATTCAATGTATAAGCAACTTTGAATAATTCTTCATTCAAATTAGATTTTGATAACATGAATTCTTTATTGTAAACCCGTTTTCCTGACGACTTTGTACTCTTGACCAACGAACTCGAACTTCCGACTGACAAACACAAACTTTCGGATTCGGACTTTGACTCTGACTCCTCATCCTTATCTAACACTTGATCGACCACCTTTTTTATTAATACGGACTCATGATCTGTGTCAGACGCTGTAAATGTAATGTCAATATTGTCAGGTAACTCATCGGTTATTTCAGATTTTAGCTTAATATTGACTGCCTTTTCGACTTGCTCCTCATTTGGTTTTCTAGGCGAATACCCTTCCCATATTGGAGGCGGACACTTATTGTACTTGATACTTTGTTTCTTACCAGTATCCTTCTTCTCCTTTGGCTTCTTTTGATCATCTTTAAACACTTCAAAACCTGCAATAGTTGGATAGATTCGATCAATCAAATAATTAGAACTAGAATAGCTTAGCAATAGTCGTCTAATTCTTTCATTTTCAATCTTTTCTGTCTCCAACTCCTGCTTCAACTTGGCACACTCTTCGATGTAATGATTTATGGCTTTTTGCTTCGACATCATCGTAGCATTCATCATAGTCAATGCATCTTCTCTCTCAGAATTCGTCTTTTGAAGACCAGTTACTGTTCTGTTCAACACGTCATACGACACTTTCACATAATTCAGATTGAACAATAAATTTTCTTTCATCTTTTCAAACTCATTCAATTTCTCATCTTTTGTTGCACATTCCTTGCAAGGTTCTAAACACTTTAAGCAAGGCTTGATGACTTCCACAATCTTTTCTACTTCAATGATCTTCTTAGCTTCAACAACTTTCTCAACTTCAATCACTTTTTCATCTTCAACCATCTTTTTATCAACTTTAACTTCTTCATTTTGAACAGTCTCTACTTTTTGAATTTTCTTTTGTTCTTTTGCTGCTCGTTTCTCTTTCAGCTTCTTCAAGCGATCTGCAAAATAAAATTGAAAACTTTCAGAAGATAGATGAGTTTTTGCAACATTAATATGCATTTCTTCCTCATAATCACTACTGTTATCAGTTGAAGTTTTATCAAAATCTATTGTCTTTTCAGAACTATCATCTGACGAATCAGAATCAGATGGTGTTTGATAAAAACCCGTTGTTCTTTCTGAACTTTCATCTAATGAAACAGATTCTTCTTCTTGACTTGTCTCTTCATCAGATAACACTGCTATCCATTCTCTCATCAAATATGGCTTTTTAACAATTTGTGCAATGAAGGCTTTAAACTCCCCATTCTCATCCACAAACTTATCCCAGCTAAATCCTGGAGCCATTTTCTCATCATCCTGATCAATGATGCCAAAGTAAGCTTGCTTATTTGCATCTTCGATCATTTTCCCATGTGCAGTTTGTGAATCCTTTTGTTGATACGGTTGATGAGCAACCTGTTGATATATGGCTTTTCGATAGTAATCATCTTTTCCAAAAGGATTCTTTGTTCCACTAACTTCTGGATTTTTACATTCTCTCTTGAAATGGCCTTTCTCCCTGCATCGAAAACAAGTCACTTTAGATTTATCAAAACCCAAAGTAGAAACATGTGCATCCAAAAAATCATTTATTCCTGTATTCATCTTAAACTTTTCTGCTCTCCTCAAGACACTGACTAAGCACCACTTGATATCCATAAGTTCCATCTCTTCAGCATCGATCTGATCATAATCCTCTTTTGTCAGCATAGGATTTCCGATCCTTCCAGCAACTAATCCTTCATACGAATGTAACACGGTAGCAAGTAATGCCATGTGATCTTTAGCAACTTCTTCGGAAAAACTTTGACCACTCGGAAGATTCAAAGCAATGTTGCACTGTAACACAAACCATTTCCATTCTTTGTTCCTTGAGATTGATAACTTGAAGCTGAGACATTTGGAGTAACATTTGGATATGAAGAGAATCCACTGTTACTGTTTGAACTTTGATTCACTAATGCGGATGAATTCTCTGCACTGAAAGCAGTTTGAATTTTCGGACTTGCTTCAAACTCCGGAACACTCCCTTTGTAGTACATCTTTACGTCTTGTTGACCACTAGGATTGTTCATTTTTTCAATCTTTTGTTGTTCCAAATCTTGACCCTCAATCTTTTCAATGAACTCAGAAATTGTCAACTCATCATAACTTCCAGTATCCTTTAATATCATCAAAAATGTACCCCATTCTTTCTGAGGTAAAGAATCTGCTAATTTGTCGACCCATTCTTCTCGTTCTTTAGTGATACCTAACAAATTCATTGAGCGAACTAAGTGACAATATCTCTCGATCAGCTTCTTAGTACCTTCACCTGGAAAACATTTAAACAAATCAAATTCTTTCTTTAACAATGATTTCTTACTCCTAATCATCTTCTCACTTCCTTTATATTTAGTTTTAAGTGCTTCCCAAATCGATTTTGAAGTATTATCATGTTGAAGCAATATGAAGATGTCTTCTTTCACGACTTGTTGGAGTAAACTAATCATCATTTTCTCTGCTTTGTACACTTCTCGTTCTTGATCTGTGAATTGAAAAATATTTTTTCAGTTTGCAATTCTGTGCGTGGTTTAACATACTTTTTCTCAATGCACTCCCACGATCTTAAATGATTAGCTTGGACCAATTTTCAAATCGGTCCTTCCAACCATCATACTCCTCAATGCTCATAAGCTTCGGGGGTTTTTGTAGAGTTCTGGTTTCGTTTTCCATGTTCATGCTTTGAGTAATGGCAGCCGGAGTAGTTGGGGATGTGGCAAACGCGTTGTAGAAATCTTCGTCAGACATTTTCAAACGCGATTAGATTCTTCAAACGAGATCACTTCAAGCAAAAATTACTTTCAATCGAAATTACATGCAACAAACACTTCAAACGAAATTAAAATTCGAGCGGAATTACACTTTTCAAACGAAATTAGGAATTTCGTTTGAACTCAACAAGCAAAACTTAATTCCGTGCGGAATTAGAAAATAGGTTCAAGCGGAATTACAAATTTCAAACGGAATTATGATTTCGTTTGAAACTTGTCAAGCGGAAAAAGAATTCCGTGCGGAATTAGTTGCACTTTCAAACGGGATTAGACAAATCAGGTGATTTCGCGCGGAATTATAGACCACTTACAAGCGAAATTAAGGTGATGTCATCATGTTCGAACAGAATTACAAGCGGAATTACAATTTTTATCAGTTTTAGATTGAATTATAGTCCAATTCTTTCAAGGATTCTTTAAAACACTGTTTTGCTTGTAATATGTGAAATTCAGATCATTGTGACCGTTAAAACTTGTTCAATTAATAAAAGAAGGTGTAGAAGTAAGAAAACAAGATGAAATCAGGCTGAAATCTGCAGAACTCCTCCTCCTGAGCTCTGATACCAATTGTAGGAACGTGTTCGGACCCGAAACAAGTCGATCAGAGGCGTTCTACTCAAAATGAAAGGCGGAAACAGACATAATGAGTTGAATTCAGCAAGATATCACTTTTAACTGTCGTTTATATTGATTTAGAACAGTTTAATATCAAGACGACACTTTGACAGAGCTTCGCCGTCGGAAAACCTCTAAGTAATTTCGTACCAAATGACATGGACACACTCCTTTATATAGCCTCACTAATTCCGCTTCAAACACACTCATGCGGAATTATATACAAGCGAAATTAACAATACAAATGGAAATAACTTGTAATTCCGTGTGGAATTACATGTGATCTCTTCAAGCGGAATTAAGACCTTCAAGCGGAATTAACCATTTGACTTGTTTTCTCGATCTTTGTGCCATGTGTAATGCAAGACTCGATACAAGACGAAGTCAGCAGACGTATGCACCAACATACGTGCATAGATATTGTACCAAAACGTGTTATCTATTATAGCTAAAAGACAACTATAAACATAGATTATGGTTAATATATCAGTTACATACAATTTAACTATTTACCCAAAAAGACAATATAAACTGTTTATAGACATACGTACTTCATAGAATTTGAATACAACTTAACGTTCAACAAACGTTAACTACAAACACACAATCACCTGCCTCAACAACTTTCAGCAAAACTAAATCAAGGAATCAACAGATTTTAGAAATCAGCAGATCTTTATTCTCTCATCAACATTTCCCGAATTTGCCCTTTGAATTGGAGCTTAAAATCCAAGGAATCAGTATCATCTTCATCCCTATCAAGCTGAAGGTTAAAAAGATCTTGGAGGTCAACTGGATTCAGACCAAGTGCATTCTCCCTTGATATCTTTTCAACACTACCATGAGACTTGATCAAAGTCAATTCATGGGTCTGTTTGTCAGACTTCCACTTTAGTATTTTTGGGTTTGATGGGTTTCTTGGGAGAAGTTTTATTTGAGAGGAGTTTGGCGATTGAAGCCTGCTTGCCAACTTCTGAAGTGTTTGAGCAACTTGAGCTTGTAATTGCAACGAAGCATCATCCAATCCATATCGTAACTGATTTCTGATAGACTCTTTTCTGTACTCAGCATACCTATTTTCATCTTCCTCATCCATCAGTTGTTGTCTTTTTCTTTGGTTCAAGGCAGCGATGGATACATCTGCTGATGAGAACAGCTTTTTAGATGTAATGGTCTGCCGACGTATAACAGTCGTTGCATCTTTGTATACTGGCTTTTTAGGAAGGGATGGATCTGTCTTTCTTCGCTCTTCTAACCTACTGTAAGCTCGATCAATAGACTGCCTAGTCCATTTTCCAATTTGTCTAGCAGTCCCAACCTTAGCTGCTACAAGTTCTGCCTTCATTCTCTTATACTTCAACACTTCATCTACTTCAACCTTTTTGTATTGTTTCCAGTTGGGAGCAGATTTTGGCATTTGAGGATCTTTATTCATCTTTTCAATTCTATTAACTTCCTCATTAAGAGCCTCAAGGGGCCAGTCTTTGAAATCAGACCTGTAGGCTCCGTAGCGCTTGGTTTCCATGATAGTGTTCAAGAAATCATTTCTTAATGTCTTTTCTAGCTCAGCATTTGGTGACAGATTTGACATATTCTTACTCAGGTCTCTAGCAAAATCTTACAACTTCTTGACTTCACCAAGCCAATGTTGCATGCGAGCTGATAACTTAATGTCTCCTAGCCCTTTACACTCTTCATTTGCCTTATCTTCTGCTTGCTTGCCCTTTAGCTTCAGATATTCATAAATATTCTTTGGAGTTTCGAATCCCTGAAGAGATGGGAAGGTTCTTTTGGATGGATCATCCTCTGTGTAAAATTGAGTCATTTCATCTTGAACTGCAAGCAGTTCCAGAGGTAAAGTTACTGCCAATGGGTTGATCTTTGTTGATGGAGGTGGGACGAATGGTTTGGGTGAAGTTTGAATGAACGGAGTAGATGATAACGGAATTGGTGCGAGTATATCTTTTTCTTCCTTCTCTTCTTCATGCACCATGAATTTTCTCTTTCTTGTGTAAACAGATTTTGGAGAAGGAGGAGTTAGGGAAGAAAAAGGTGCCATGACTGTAAGGGTTGATTATGATGGAAATTGAAATTGGGTAGAATCAGTGGATTGACTAACAACTGTTGAAACAACTGGTGTCTCAACCGCTGTTGTCTTAACATATGCTGAAACATTTGTTGCATCAACAATTGTTCCTGTCAAGGTTGGCAGTGGTGATGAGGATTTTGTGTTCTGCTTTTTGATAGGTGGTTTTTCTGGTGAGAGTTTTGTTTTAGGTGTATCAGAATCTGACTTCTTAGGTTCAGCAGTGGTTTTGAGTTTCGCGGCAGTGGTTGGTTGTTCTGGTGGTGATATTAGTTTAGGAAATATGACAATAGGAGATTCGTTATCTTTTTGTGATTTTCTTCTATTTGAAGTTCCAATGTTGAGCACTTCATCTTCCTCTTTTGTATGCTTCCTCTTCTTCTTTCGTTCAATCTCCTTACCTGTCTGTTTGTTAACGGAATCATCAATTCCCTTTTTCTTACCAGTATCAGATTCTCCAGGAGATTTTGCAGAAGTTTGCTTGGCAGGCTTTGGATTTTGTTTTGGCTGATTCCTTGGTGTTGGTTTGCCAAAGTTTTTCATGGAATCCTTTTCCCTCTTTTCAGCATCATCTTCATCGTCTTTTTCAAACACAGGTGCAGGGGTAGTACCAATTAACTTTGCAATGCATTCTTTTATGCCCTTGATGTCAGCCTGTGTGTCTTTGTATCTTGCTTCAACCATAACTCTAATTAGCTTCATCTGGGAATTAAGTTGAATCTCAGCCAGTTCCCTTTGAGCTTCAAGAATGGGTTGTTCCGAATTCCAAAGCTCTTGGCATAACTGCTGATGAGAAGGTCGACTTTTGAAAGCATCCACCAACTGCTTCAATTGATCTTTCATATCAGCAACAGTTGTTTCCATGTTAGATATCCTGTCCGTCAAATCCTGGTATTTTAATCCATCACCTAACTTAATAGGATCATCCGAATTCCCACCAGAGGTGGTTGTATCTGCTTTTGAAAGAGGAGGTATCTCCAAATTTTCATTAGCAGATGCCCCTTGTTCTTGGTTTTGGGGACTTCCCTCTGCATCAGTGGTTACCTTAGTGATCTCACCCGTGGTTAAATTGAACTCACCAGTGGATACCTTGATAGACATAGCAGTGGTTGCCTTCATGGGAGTCTGACTGATGAAACTACTATCCAAATGTAAATCAGTGGATTTGACATTTGTAGTAGCTGCTCCACTTGAAATACCTTAAATTCAAGAGGTGTAGCCCCCTCAACTATTTCTGGGTTAGGTAATTGAAAAGGTTCAGACATAGCTATTGTTGAAGTTAAACTCTCAGTAAAGTGTTCGTGAGAGGGATTGCTATCACTCTGAATATCAATAGCTTGAAACAGTGTTACAAACTTTGGTGGAATGGAAGATGAAGGGATTGCTGTCGAAAGAGACATTTCCGCGGGAGAAGGGCTTTTAAGTATACTCTCATATGAGGGTATGACAACATATTGTGGTGTCCCTGTGAATACAACATGTTCCTTTTATGAGGAATCATGAGGAGTTTGGTTTATGGGTTGAGATCTTTCCACATGTTGTGAGGAAGTAGCAACAGTGCTTTGTAGTGACATCTGTGTTGTCACGGGGTTAACCTCTGGGATCTCATCTTCCAGAGGACCCGTTTTGCTGGTTTTGGTGGGCTTTTTGGATTTTGTTTTGGTCTTTTTGAGTTTTGTTGGTGGGGGTTTCACAGCAGTGGTTGTAGTGTTGTGATCACCAAGAGCAGTGGGCTTAGCAAGAGACATTTGAGGAGCAGTTGTAGACTCATCTAAAATTTCCTCATTCCCCTCTGCTTCAGTTTTGAAAACATCTGACTCTTTAGCCATAAGGCGAGTAAAAGTTTCAGATGTTAGTCGACTCATTTCAATAGCTTCACCTTTTTCAAAAGCTTTTTGAGAAAGGTGAAGCTTAATAGTCTAGGAAACATAAGAAAACCAGCAGTTTCCCCCTTTTTAATAGCAGCAACTTTCCCCTTTTTAATAGCATCAGTTTTCCCCTTTTTAATAGCAGCAGTTTTGCCCTTTTTAATGTTTTTTTAAATTTGCAACCAAATCAACAAACAGTTCTTGGGAGTAGTTAAAATCAATATTTGTCAAAATTACATACCCCAATGACTGAATTTTCAAAGGAATTTCATTAAAAGAAGTAGTTTTATTTGAGAGACATATTAAGAGAGTATGGAACAGGAATTTCATTGGCGGTGGAAAATTACCTTTAAACATAGTTTCCTGATTCAACTCTCCATCATATCCCCTCCCCATCAAGTATGTTTGAATCTCATTTTTTGGTAAAGAGGTCTTACCTGCCAAGTCGTTTACCTCAAATGTTGTTGATATGGTACTGGGGGTAATAGCAACCGATTCACCTCCGACTTTTGAAGTTATACTTACGGCCACATTTTTTTGTTCTTCAATATTCGCATTAGCCCAAAAATCGCGAAGCGTCTCTTGGAAAATGGGTGCGTCGACGGTAAGAATGACCTTATATTTTGACGATGTAAGAACATCAATCATTTAATGATAGAGAGTATTGTTCTCGGTTTTCTCAAAAATAGCAAGGTAGTTATGCGAATTTTTCATCACCAAAGTCATGATCGAAATTGAAAGTTGCTAGAGGTTGACGAAGAAGTGTTGAAGAAGAAGGTGGAAACCGCTCTGCTAAATTTTAAACTCGAGACGAAAGTAAAACCTCTGTTTGGGGATGCAACAGGGGTTTATAAAGTGAAAAGGTGAATGCTGACGTGTCAGAAGTTAGAAAGATCTGATGGCTAACATCTGTCCACGTCACAACCTCTGCTCTGATAATGGATGACAGTTGTTGCGAAAACCACTGTTGGCCAACAACAGATGTTAGGCAACATTAGTAACTCAGCAGTCCTCAGATTAAATAGAACCTATAAGAACAGACAATACCCTTCAGCAATAGTTGGAAACCACTGTTGGGCAACAACATATCTTATACAACAATAGTAAGTCAGCAGTCCTTTCAACAGACTTTTAATATAAACAAATAAATTGATATTAAATATCAGCAGCCATTTAATGCAAAACATTTAAAAAATAAATTTTCATGGGAAAACTTTAAAATTAAATATCAAGAAACTGAAAGGACAAATTTCAAACCTCTGCCATAAAAAAAATTAAAAAAAAAACCTCTTCATTTAAAGACAAATAATAATCTACATGGCAAACAAAGGCTACTACCACTTCATCGGACACAAATGTTGTAAACAGTGGTAAATCAACAGTTGAGCAATAACAGATGTTCAGAACTGTTGAGCAGTGGTAAAAAACCTCTTCATTTAAAGACGTTGAGCAATAACAGATGTTCAGAACTTCTATTGTGTTAATCATTGACAATTCTTTGGAAACTGCTGTTGGGAATAACAGATGTTCGCACCAGTAGCAACTCAACAGTCGTTACAAAAAACAAGAATTATGAGAACAGACAATACCTTTAAACAGTGGATGAATCTTTTGCCAAACATATGTTTTAAAAACAACTGTTTTCAACAGACTTTTAAAGATTTTTGTCAATTTTTTTCAAAATACCTATTTTTTTAAGAATGTTCAGAACTTCTATTGGGTTAATGGTTGACAATCCTTTGGAAACTGCTGTTGGAAATAACAGATGTTTTCGCAACAGTAGCAACTCAACAGTCGTTACAAAAAACAGGAATTATCAGAACAAACAATACCTTTAAACAGTGGATGAATCTTTTGCCAAACAAATGTTTTAAAAGCAACTGTTTTCAACAGACTTTTAAAGATTTTTGTCAATTTTTTTCAAAATACCTATTTTTTAAGAATGTTCAGAACTTCTATTGGGTTAATGGTTGACAATCCTTTGGAAACCGTTGTTGGGAATAACAGATGTTGGCAACAGTAGCAACTCAACAGTCGTTACAAAAAACAGGAATTATGAGAACAAACAATACCTTTAAACAGTGGATAAATCTTTTGCCAAACAGATGTTTTAAAAACAGCTGTTTTCAATAGACTTTTAAAGATTTTTGTCAATTTTTTTCAAAATACCTATTTTTTAAGATTGTTCAGAACTTCTATTGGGTTAATGGTTGACAATCCTTTGGAAACCGCTGTTGGGAATAACAGATGTTGGCAACACTAGCAACTCAACCGTCGTTACAAAAAACAGGAATTATGAGAACATACAATACCTTTAAACAGTGGATAAATCTTTTGCCAAATAGATGTTTTGAAAACAGCTGTTTTCAACAGACTTTTAAAGATTTTTGTCAATTTTTTTCAAAATACCTATTTTTTAAGAATGTTCAGAACTTCTATTGGGTTAATGGTTGACAATCCTTAGGAAACCGTTGTTGGGAATAACAGATGTGGGCAATAGTAGCAATTCAACAGTCGTTACAAAAAACAGGAATTATGAGAACAGACAATACCTTTAAACAGTGGATAAATCTTTTGCCAAACAGATGTTTTAAAAACAGCTGTTTTCAACAGAATTTTAAAGATTTTTGTCTATTTTTTAAGAATGTTCAGAACTTCTATTGTGTTAATGGTTTAATATTCTTTCGAAACTGCTGTTGGGAATAACAGATGTTGGCAACAATAGCAACTCAACATTTACAATAGCAGGTATCAACACTAAGAACTGTTGATGCTCAAATCAGTAAAAATAAAATGCTCTACAAAGATTAATAGAATTAAAATGTACATATCACATATGATGATAGATCAACAATTACATTGAGAAATGAACAACGACACTTAATAATCTTCAGCTCTTGAATAGTAGCCCTATCCCCATATACTTGATCCTCAACTTGCTTGATAAAGCTATACTTTAAATTATAAGAACCTACAGAAGTATATGATGACATTTTTAATTTGTATATTTCTTCAACTCTGATGTAAAAGAAGGATATAATGGTAGTAAAACGTGATGAAAAGCTTCTACACTGTTTTTGAATTCCGAATTGCAGAAAGACATCACCAAAACACCTCTTCAGCTCTTTAGCTCTTCAGCTCTTGAACAGTAGCCCTATCCTCATATACTTGATCCTCAACTTGCTTGATAAACCGATACTTTAAATCATAAGAACCTACAGAAGGGTATGATGACATTTTTAACTCTTGAATGTGGAGTCAAATTCATATATGTTATTTAACTTGTATATTTCTTCAAGTCTCATGTAAAAGAAGGATATAATAATCGTAGTAAAAAGTTAAATATCAATAAACTGAAAGAACAAAAACAAAATAAAAAAAACAGGTTCTCATAATTACCATTAACTTCTTCATTTATCATAAAGAAGTACTCCACTTTATGCACTTCAGACTTCAAAAACAGTGCAGAAGAACTCCCCACTGCTCGCTCGAAAAAAAAAGTTGAAATATATCAACACCTTAAAATAAATATTATCAACATATATCAACAGTTTAAAAGAATCCATAAACCTAAAATAACCCGCAACTGATTGTTTGAATTTTAAACAACTCTGATTAGGCTGAAATATAAACAGAGAATTAGAACAGATCAGTTCAAATTTTAAGATTCAAAATCAGAGAAAAAAACATACCCTCAACGATGTTGCAACTATGATGTTGGAAAAATTTCGTAAAGTACAAAAAGCTATATTCACAGATAAACAGACTAAATATGCAAATCCGAGGTCAAAGGTGAGTGTGTGAAACAGAGCTTCCATGAAACAACGATGTTGGAACAATGATATTGGAACAAAGAACTGTATATGAAGATTAACCGGCTCAATCATGATCGTAAATATAAAGGAGAGAGATAAATTGAAATTTGAATGTAGAGCCAAATTCATATGTAGATATGAGCGAGAGAGATTTGAATGTGGAGCCAGATAATTATATCTTATTTATAGGATTAGAATATATATGGTTTGAATTTTGAATTTTGAATGTGGAGCCAGAATTTTGAATTTTGAATGTGAGAAGAGGTTTTTTGAATTTTCAATAAACATCAGTACTTTAAATTATGAATGAGGGCAGACCTTTGAGTATAAGGCATTATACAAATGGGCAGACCTTTGAAAAGGTGGATGTGGGCCAACTTTGAATTTTAAAGTCTTTTAATATTAGGCATTATGATGCAATAATGACATAAGAAAAGCATTGTTGGACATGCTCTCCTGCTGACACATCAGCTTTTCTTATGTCATTGAGATTTCTCCTTTTATAGAAAGTATAGATAGATAAGCAAAATTTTGGTTTTTAAAAAAAGATTGCCGCCAAAACAGTAAGTTGACAAACATCATTTCCTTTTTCCTTTTCTCGCTAATTTTCAGTGATGATGATATTCCGCGTTTCCTTTTTACAAATCAATCACGATTTCGTTTCCAAACTTACGAGACTTGGCGAAACACTATATAAACGACACCTTCATAGCCACTCTCGACACCACCCTCTCACCATCTCAGTTCTGATAACAAATCGCCGGAAACCCAAGCAATCATCGGAGCTCCACCAGAGTCGGAGTGATCGCCGGAGTAATCGAAACATCCGCCTGAGTTCTGCACACTCGCCGGAGAACCCCGACGTGGCCGGAGACGTCCAAAATCACCACGGAGATCGGCTCGACTCGTTTCGGTATAAACTTTTTCTTTTTTTCGATTATATCCTTAATCACTTTTATGTTATCTGTTGATAATATATGTTGGGATTGAACCCTATCAGAGGAACAGATAATTAAAGCCAAAACTAGATCAGAGTAGTGGATCCAAAATAAGCAGATGTTATGTTTACATTCTCTCCCCTTGAAAGTGGTTTCAACATCTGATGACCTCCATCCACTGATCCTTTACAACAACTGCTGACTTACAACTGCTGATCAAGTTAAAGACTGATGAAGACTAAAGCCCTGTTGATCAATCTACTGCTATGGGTCAAGCACTGCTGAAGATATCAAGTACTGCTGGAGTCACAACAGTGGAAGGATAAAGCAGTAGTTTAGTCTTTCTTATGTAATGTATTGTAATCAGTAGTTAACATAGCGGTGTTTGTATTAGATCAGTAGATAGAGTTTGTTAGGAGGTTAGATGTCACTTTCATGGTGACGTCAGCAAAGATGCCACAGTGGTTTGGGCGTGCTTATAAATAGAACAGTACCCTGTACTGTTCTATTAGCTCTTCATCTCTTTTCTTCATGTACGAACAAACACTGTGAGCTCAGGCTGAGGGGGAGTTTGTTACATGCATGCATATTGTAATCGGTGATTAGAATAAATTCAAGCATTCGGTTCAATGTTAAACTTGTGTGTTAAAAGCATTTCTCCTATTTGATTGTGTGCAAAGTTTATTTCCATTTTAATTCCGCTGCATTACTTGTTCATTTTTCATCTTAAATCAAACGTAAAACACAATCAATCCAAACTCAGATCCTAACAATTGGTATCAGAGCTCGGACAGTCAAATTTGATTTAACAATTATTTTGACATAAATAGTTCAGCTCACAATCGTTGATACTGATAGTTGTTCGTTTTGTTGAAAAACAGAGTAAGGTTTAATCACCATCAAAGTTGATTAATCAGTACATGTACATGTAAAACAACCAGGATGGTGTCACAATCACAAGATGATAAGAATAACATCGGTTCACTTTTCAAACCACCCAAGTTCAAACGAAATGAATACAACATGTGGGAGAGAAGGATGGGTCACATTCTTGCTCAACAAAATACCGGATGTTGGAGATCTGTTGTTTTTGGACCACATGTTCCCATGGTGCCAAGTGCTGAGGATACAAAGAAGTTCGAACCTAAGAAACCTGAAAACTATAGTGAAACTGATTTTCAAAAATTCGAACTCGTTGCCAAAGAATTTAGAATCATTGCATCTGCATTACCCAATGAAATTTATGCTGTGCTATTACACTGTAACAGTGCCAAGGAATTATGGGATGCATTGAAGGAACAGTTTTGGGGAACGGAAGAAGTAATTGAAAATAACAGGGAAATTTTGAATCAGCAGTATGAAACCTTTTGTCACATTAAGGGTGAATCATTAACTCAACAGTTTGAGCGATTCAGTTGTCTCATTAGTGAGCTAAGACTTGTTAAAGTGGTATTTCCTAATTCTACCGAAAGTAGCAGGTTTGTTAGATCACTACCTGAAAAATGGGATACAATTGCCTTTGTAACAAGAAACTCTGTTGAGTTCAAAGATCTGACATTGACCCAACTTCATGGTAGACTCCTGACCTATAAAAGGGAGTTAAACCAGAAAAAGAAGTTGCAAGAGTCTGGCAAAGTTGCAGATGATTATTCATTTGGCAGCACAGCTCTTCTGGGTCAAGATGAGTCTGGCAGTAGTAAGGATCAGAGTTATGATCATTTTATTGACGTAACTGCTGGTGGTAATTTCAACGTTGATCCTCACTCATCCAACTTTGCTTTCACAGCAAATGGAGAAAGCCAGATCTCTGATAATCTGTCTTTTGAACTCAATGATTTACAACAATTTGATCCCGCTGACTTAGAAGAAATGGAAATTTTGCATCAATTGGCATTGCTTAGTGTAAGAACAAGCAAATTCTATAAAAGAACAGGGAGAAAATTGCCAGGGTTACATGGGAATTTAAAAGTGGGGTTGGATAAGTCAAAAATCAAGTGTTATAAGTGCAATAGGCTAGGTCATTTAGCTAGGGAATGTAGGAGTCAAACCATTGGTCCAATTATTACCCATCCCAGCTCAAACCCTAGACCACAACATCAAAGCATTGTGCACTATACCCAATATACCCCTGCACCCCATGTTAACACTACTCACTATGCTGCAACCCCTGTGCCTGTACATTATGTTCAAACCACTGTTCCACAAATTTAGTATGTTTAAGCCCCTGTTCCTCAGGCTCAAGTGCAACCAGTTGCACCACAACAAGCTGCTCCAGCAGTAGTTAACCAGTTCAACAAAGTTTTTTCACCCAAGGTTTTGTTGACTGGAGTAGTATGCCTGATGAGCTTGGTGATGAAAATTTTGCACTCTATGCTTCTAATGATACTTTTAATGATGAATTTTGTCTAATGGCATTAGAGTCAATCCCAGAAGGGGTAGAAGCTGAAGGAGAACATCTAAGTGCTGAAACAGTGGATTAAGTGGCTGAAGTAGTGGTTACTGCAGTTGCTGGTGAAATACTCCTGGGAGAAAATTCGGAAACCCTGATTGAACCACTGTTTGATCCCTGGTCCAAAGAAGAAGAAAAAGAAGAAAAATAAGAGAAGAAAGAAAGTGAGAAAGAAGACAAATGCATTATTGCATTTGCTAACATTAAAGAGGTGAATGAAAACCTTAGGGATAAAGTCTTAACTGATGAAGTCAAATTTGAGAAGCCTTTAAAAGAACTTAAAATCAAGTTCCTGAAAAGGACAAAGAAATTTGCAGTCTAAAAGAAGAGCAAAGCATAACCAAGAACCAACTCCAAACAATGATAGAAAAATATCATGTTTGCAAAAAGGAGTTGGAATCCACCCAAATCACTTGTGAAAGATGGGTGGAATCCTGCAAAGGATATGAGGTCATGCTTGAAAAACAACTTGAAAGCAATGTAAAATTTGGCATAGGGTTTAGAAAATATGATGAAATTGAAAACATTGCTGCAAAACAAGCTGGTTCAGTTGAAATAACACCAACAAACAAGGATGGCCAAGAAGTTAAGATAACTGACAAACTTGGTAACAAAATCACTATGGAAAGATCTGTGGGATCCTCAACTTTTGAGGAAATTGAGAAATACCAATTTAAACCCACATGGTCTGATGAGTGTGACATTCTTGAAAATTTTAAACCAATGGACTTCACAACCACTGATGGTGTAAAAGCTCCTAAAGCTAAGGTTATTCCTCTCAAAGACATCCCAATAGTGGTTCAAAACTCTATTGCTATGGAGTCTGAAAAGAGAAAGAAATGAGAAAATATCAAAAACCTGTTTTGTGATTTCTGTGAAAAGAAGAATCATCTAACAAAAGACTGTTTTCATCTAAAAGCATATGATCTCAACAAAATAAGTGTCATTGTACCTGCTGAGAGCTGCACCATCTATGGTAAATCAAACCACAAAACTCAAGAATGTGTGTATCTCAAATCATCTGATTTGAAAAAGAATGAATACACTGCAAAAACATCCTTGAGTTCATCAAATTCATCTGTCAAGTTCACCAAGAACCAACCACTGTTTGTGCCAATTCAAACAACTGTTACAAAACAGCTGAATCAAACATCTGTCAAAAGAGATGTTCAGGTGACTGATGCACCCCCTGCCAATCAATACAAAAGAGGTAAGGGACAACCACCATACCTAAGGATCCCACATGTTTATGACGTTTACAAAAAGCCTTCTAAACCAAGAGTGAACATGTATACTTTTGGTTATCAGCAGATCATTGGGCAAGACCCCCCAACAGTGGTTAGAGAAAAACAATTCCAAAATTGTCCAAACCCCTGACCTAACCACTGCCCATCCACCTGAACTTAACCTAGACACTACTGAGACCCCATCCAAAGCCATATTGGCTTTGGAGACCCTAATGAACTAATCTTTTACTACATGTGCAGGGAGCTTCTGCATGCTTAGATAGTCTTTGGTATGTAGATAGTGGAGGCTCCAGGAACATGACAGGATGTAAAGCCCTTCTCAAAGATTTCAAATCACATGGAGGGGGTGATATATCCTTTGGCAATAATAGTAAAGGGAAGGTTCTGGGGTCTGGTACTGTTCAGTCTGGTAAAGTTAAGTTTGAAAATGTCAATCTAATAGACAATCTAAAATTCAACCTCTTAAGTGTTTCTCAAATGAGTGATAAGGGCTATGGCTCATTCTTTACAAAAGAGTGTTGTAGGATTGTTGGACCAGAAATGGTTGAAAAGATTGAAGCAATAATAAAAAATGGAAAAACTTAATTTGTTGCTCAAAGAAATGGCAATGTTAATGTAGTGGATATGTCAAAAGAGAGCCCCAGGACTGATGCATGTCTGTTCTCAGCTGCTTCAAACAAAGAGACAGAATTATGGCATAGGAGACTGGGGCTCACAAATCTCAAGACAATCACTGCTATATCCAAACAGGGGTTAGTAAGAGCTTTACCTCAAAAACTGTTCACCTGTTCTGAGCATGTGTTTCCTGCCTAAAAGGAAAACAGCATAAAAGTTCATTCAAATCAATTGAAGAGTCCAAAACAACCAAGTGTTTGCAAATGCTTCATATGGATTTGTTTGGCCTAGTTAAAGTCATGAGTCTTAGAAAAAAAGATATTGTTTGGTTATTGTTGATGACTTTTCTAGGTTTACATGGACTTACTTTTTACACTCAAAAGATGAGACTGCAGGCATCCTGCAAGACTTTGTGAAACAGTTTGAAAAGCAATTTGACCTGCCAGTAAAAATCTTCAGAAGTGATAATGGCACAGAGTTCAGAAACAAGGAGTTAGATGATTTCTGTGTGTCAAAAGGAATTGTGAGGCAGTACAGCATTCCTAGAACACCAGAACAAAATGGGGTTGTTGAAACAAAAAATAGGACTTTGATTGAGGCTGCAAGAACCATGTTTGCTGATTCAGGTTTGCCATTAACTTTCTAGGCAGAGGCAGTAAACATTGTTTGCTATGTCCAAAACAGAGTTTTAATCAACCCCAGGCATCAAAAGACTGCCTATGAACTGCTGTATAAAATAAAGCCATTGATTTCATATTTCAAAGTTTTTGGCTGCCCATGCTTCATTTTAAACTTAAAAGATTCTATCTCAAAGTTTGCAGCCAAAATTGATTGTGGTTATCATCTGGGATACTCAACCACTGCTAAGGCCTACAAAATGTTTAACACAAGGACTAAGACAGTGGAAGAGACTTTGAATGTAAAGTTCAATGAACTTTCATCAATGAAAATCCCAGCAAACCCTACAGAATTGTTTGATCTTGATAAATTCACTTTTGAAAATACTGCTGTCAAGACTAACAGTGCAGGTCCATCAGAAAGTTCACCATCAGACTATGGATATGAGATCATCATTCCACAACAAAAGTCTGCATCAATTGAAAGAGCAACAGATGTCCAAAACAGTTTTCAAAGCTCAACCACTGCTACCTCAACAGTTGTTGACCAAAGTAGCCCATCAACCCCTGCTTCGTCATCATCAAACACTGTTGATAAAAGTCCTCAAATAATGGAACAAAGTCAACATGTGTCCACTCCATTACCACCTATTCCACCTCCATTTGAAGCCACTGCTGGATCATCAAAGTCTCCATCAGTGGTTAGCTCAGATGATTCACATCTGCAGCCTTCACCATTAAATTCCATTGTTCCGTACCAAGGGGATCTAATCTTCTTGAAATCTCATCCACCTGACCAAATCATTGGCAACATAAATGAACGGGTGCTCACAAGAAGTCAATCCCACAACATTTGTCTTTTTGCTGGATTCCTATCTCTCCATTAGCCAGTCAAGTACCAAGACGCACTAAAAGACAACAGCTGGGTAGAAGCCATGCAAGAGGAGCTCCAATAGTTCAGAAGACAACAAGTATGGGAGCTTGTACCACTGCCAGAGCATGTGAGTCCTATTGGCACAAAGTGGGTCTTCAAAAACAAAACTGATGAAAGGGGTATTGTTGTCAAGAATAAAGCTAGGCTTGTGGTTCAAGGGTTCAGACAGGAAGAGGGCATTGACTATGATGAAACATTTGCCCCTGTAGCAAGATTGGAAGCTATCAGACTATTCTTGGCCTTTGCTGTCAACCACAACATCAAGGTGTATCAAATGGATATCAAATGTCACACCCCGATATATCAGAGCATTGGCGTTACTAGACTGGTATCTTCATTGCACAGCGGAAGCAAAATAAGCTAAGACTTTTAGAATGCGAACGCCCACTAAGTACTCGACTCCACATGGTTCTCCTATTCCAACCATGTCATAACTTTGAAGAATAACATGAGAAAGAAACATGCGAAAAAATCAACATAAAGTTGAGCGAGTTCATAGTTTGTTTGTAAAATATTTGAAATAAATCTTTTTGAATAACCGGTTTTGAAATAATGTTGAGAAAACGAATTTAAAATCATTTTCTTGTCATGTATTTGTAACGCTTTATGTTCGTAAAATCATGTATTTGTAAACTCTTGTATTTGTAAAGTTTGTACAACCGTCAATGCCCACCCTGACTTTGACTTCATGCCTGCATAATTCTAAGCTTTGAATTTGTATAAAACATGGTATGTAATTTGTATAAATCAAGTATTTCTGTATGTATCGAGGTTGTTAATGGGTTGCAAGGCCATTAACATGTGACACGACATAGGAAGCATCCAAACCATAGGCATTTTTCTAGTTGTCGATTCACCACTGAGACACAAAAGCACTTCTCGGTACTAGTTTTCACCAAGAATGTGGCTGCCCGAAAACCCATTAGATCTAACCTTTTGTTCTGCGGTCTTAGTATGTACACAATTAATGGTGCTTATGTTACCCTATTCGTGACACGATCTATTGTGTCATTCCTTAGTTTAATGTACCTCTTTGTACTTGTATTTTCCCGTAGTTTAGAAAACTAGAATCCGTGTGTATGCACATTTCGAAAAATACGCTTGTTTGAAAAACCGTTATAAAACATAAGCTTTTCGTAAACCATTTGTGTCAGTTAAAACTTGCTAGTAAAATGGTTTAGGAATATGTAATTCTTGTATGCTTTGCAAAAAGTGCATGTCTTTCCACCCCGAAAACATTTAGAAAAATTTAAAACCGTAAAAAGGTGGGGTTATGAAATCACCTGAATATTCCTGTGCAAAGCTAGCTATATACGACTTCGTTTCCAAGACGTGACTCGCTAGCGTTCATTCTACAATATTCCTAACACGGAATATCTTATAAGTTTCTAATTAATGTGGTAACTAATCTACGTGTCACCGAGCTCTACCGAATCGTTAACTGAACGATTCGACGATAAGTTGTTAACTTAATAAAAATGATTAAGTTATACTTGTTAAGTTTTGTTTATTGTCGGTGATAACTAATAAGTCTTGAAAAGACTTAATTCTCGAGAGATTTAAAATAATATAAATATTTATATAGAATACATAAATATATTGTTAAAAGCGCGTTAGTCGTCTCGAGATGTCGTACGTGTATGTATCGAGTAACCGTATGAAAATAATATATAACAAACTCGTATTATTTGTTGTGTCTCATATGATAAGTATCAAAATATATGTATATGCCGTTTAGGCGCTTGAAATGAATATAAAAACTTCTACTTATTTAATAGAGTTTTCGTGTTGAGGTCGTTTAAAATAAATATGACAGTTATATTTATTTTATAAAAGAATACGAGTTGTTTGGCGTTTGAAATAAATATATAAAATATATTTATTTTATAAAAGAATTCGCGTTGTATGGTATTTGAAATAAATATGTAACTATATTTATTTTATAAAACGAATACGAGTTGTTTGATGTTTGAAATAATATATATAAACTATATTTATTTTAAATAAAAGAATCGTTGTTTTCGTATGTGATAAAGCGTCGTCGAAAGAAATTTTATGTTTGTATTTGTTTTTCTAAAAGATCAATTGAAATCAAATGTTCGTTTTATAATAAAAACACTTTTTTTTGTTTTCGGGTTTTCTCGAAAAACGGGCAGAGTTTCCTCTGTTTTTGGAATAACCAACGACAACCAAGTTGTCGTTATTTTTCAAAATTCAACACAATTAAATCACCAAATGTCAAATTACGTCAACTGTACCAAAAAAAATAAATAGTCGCTAAATAATTCGGTTCGAGCTCGAGTTTATGTAGGTAACGAAAACTATACAAAATAACATTATTAACGCGTGCCGCTATAAATTTTACCATTCTTCATGCCGTTTGTTAACTGAGTTTGACTCGTTTTGACTGGACCGAACTGAGTTGACCAGTTGACCGAGTTGACCCGTGCCGAGACTGACTTTGACTGACGTTGACTGTCTTTGATCTGCTTGCTGCTCGAAGAGGGGGGTGTTGTCGGCTGTACTTGAGTGAAGAACCACCACCGGCATCGACGCCGGTGGTTACTCCGGTCGTCTTTTCCATTCGAGAGAATGAGGCGGGGCCGAGATGGTGCAGGTAGCATCTGATCTTGTGTGGTTGTGTATGTTGGACTCGAGAGGTGGTGGGGAAAGATCTGGGTATGGTTGTGTAAAGGGGATTTAGGTTTTATTTGAAAGAAATGAAGAGGAGTGTGTGTCTGTACATATATTCGGGTTAGAGAGGAGGAGAGGGTAAGGTGGGTGTTGACTGCTTATTCTTTGTGTGTGTATTGTGTATGCTAAAAAATAAAGGGGTAATCCCCTTTTATAGATGTTGATGAGATCTTATAAGATCTTGTGTGCTCCAATATTGATCTCAACAATCTTTTGAAGAGATTTTGGAAAGATTTAAAGAGATTTGATAAGATCTTCAAAGATCTAATATATTATGTGCAGGTTTAGGCTTGTGGGTTTTGGGCTTGGGCCTAGGGCCCACAAGCTCATCTCATGTGTAAGTGGCCCGTAATTCCTACGAGACCCGATATCGTAGCCCAAACTCCATAGAATAAAAATTTTAAAATTAAAAGGCATATAATAGTGGCGTTGTCAGTATCTTGTACGGTATCAGTTCGTCGTCGCGTATTAGCAGGTTTCTCTGTAAACCACCGTTCGCGCACTGTAAAGTCGTATAGACGTTCCTAGGCGCCTAATTAAGTCAATCTTCGTCTTAATTACTATTTATTATCGCGTTAATCGCCTGTTAATCACGTACTTAAGGGTCGTAAATCACCAGTTGTCACATTATCCCCCTGTTAATAAAATTTCGTCCTCGAAATTTAGACTACGTTAACTCCTTAGAGCTACATTATGCGTAAGTAAATACGAATAATGTCAAAGGAAACGAGACATACTGATACAGTCATTAGTGTGACCAAGTTAACAGGGGTCCAATAAAAGAGGAATTTCGACCAAAATAATTCCAAATGGACGTTTACAATATGCAAATGAATGTTATAAACAATAACATTCGCTAGGAGAAGTTTAGAATCAACAAGCCCAAACGAAATAGTCTTGCATGAAACGCTCGATCATGATCAGCCCAAGCTGCAAGTTCTACCAACACCACAAGGTGTCGTAGTGAATGAAACAATTCAATAATAGCGGTGATTGAACAAGTATCACATGTGTTTGGCATCAATGCTCAATCATAATTAGCCCAAGCTACAAGTTTATACTGACATCACAAGGTGTCGAAATCAACAAACGACTTAATGGAGTCGTAGAGCAAACAAGTCTACTATGACCCGGAGCAAATGAAACGCCTGTTGAAACGAATTTGGATATGATGTTTTCAATACATCATATGGTGTCTTGGATTGAATACGTGAAATGAACAAGCTCAAACAATTGAACTTGATTTCGGCGCAAGGCGACAATAAATACATCTATCAACAAGAAAACTTTTCGGCATGGCCACAAAGAAATACCATGTATGTAACTTGAAAAAGAAAAGAATTTTCAAGAAAATGTGTTGACTTGATAACAAAGAAGCCAACAATTTCAATAATGCGGGTCATTCGAATCACAAATAAATAATTAGATTTAGCGAAACAATATTTGAACTTTGATTAAACGCTTATTTGAAACGAAACCACATGCGTAAGAAACGATGCATGCGTAACATATGAATATTCAAGAAGCGAAGAAAATGAGTACTCGCTATAACGAAAGAAATGTTCATGATACAATGACCATTAAGAGGAGTAGAGATGTAAAAATCTACTCGCTTGATACAAAAGTCAAAATTTCAAAAAAAGAAATTTAAGGACTTTACCTGGGGTTGCTGTGATAACCGGTTGTTAGGTGACATTACCATGGAATGTCGTACATAGCGTATTCGTCGTTAATAAGATAGGGGGAATGCAGAGACACATGTCTTCTCCTTAGCGTGATTTGTGTCGTTGCAGGACCGCGTGCCAAACCGCCGCTTCCTGATCGATAGTTTTCGTGCTGACAGGATCTAGCGTCGTCGCTGAATTGCGCCATCGTGTCTTTTCTAAGGCATCGCCTCGATAGTCGTATGTGACATACTTCAACCTCCATTGATGTATAGCTTAAGTTTATCGTATAATTTCGCACGCCTGTACTTCTTTTTGCGTAGGTTACCTACTTGGTTAAATAAAATAGAGTAGACGGCATAATAATGGCGTTTTCCTGAGTTAATAGACGTGGTACCTACGTGATGACCTTTGATGAACTTCAACATAAGTTTCCGAAGGTCTTAAATGCATGTTTCCTAAACTCTCAGAGTTTTGTGTACTGTATGTAATTGTTTTGTGTACCGTGTGTAAAACACCACTTTAGCGTATGTTTAAAAACAGAATTTTGACTCATGGTTTTCGGCAACGGTTGGAGACCACATTCGAGTACTAGGCGTTCTGTACGTATCCACGTTTTAATATTCTAAGTTCCCAGAGTAAAGTGAGGTTAGAGCCTAGGTATCTCTACAGAAACCTAATTCGCTGCAACCTATAGCTCTGATACCAATCTGTCACACCCCTTTCTAAGGCGGAAGCACGAGGTGTGATCATGAAAGGTTCTCATTGCATACGAAAGGTAAACATACTACATGCTCATAAAAATAACTTCAAATACCAAAAATTTCATAACTGAAAACATGGTTTAAGTGTTTACATCACAAGATAGCATATTGTCTGAAAAGATTACAACTTTATTCAAAGACAAACATAAACAACATCCATGAGCAAGAGTAAGACCGCGCATACATACACTTTAGTTACCTGAAATACATGTGAGTTTTTGGAAAAACGTCAACATAATGTTGGTGTGAATTCATGCAATTCTTGTATTGAACGTTTTTATACTTTGTATGAAAAACATGGTATGTATCTTGTATAAATCAAGTATTTCTGTATGTATCAAGTTGTTAATGGGTTGCAAGGCCATTAACATGTGACATGACATAGGAAGCATCCAAACCATAGGCATTTTTCTAGTTGTCGATTCACGACTGAGACACAAAAGCACTACTCGGTACTCGTTCTCACCAAGAGTGTGGCTGCCCGAAAACCCATTAGATCTAACCTTTTGTTCTGCGGCCTAGGTATATTGTTGATTAATGGTGCTTATGGTACCCTATTCGTGACACGATTTCTCGTATCATTTCTTGTATCATTTCTCGTATCATTTTTCAATTCTTGTATCCATCATACCATTTGTAAATATTGTAACATTTGTAACATGTATTTCACCCCCGAATTTATAAAACTGAAAACAATTAAAAGAAAAGGGGGAGCATGAACTCACAACTTTGCGTTCCTTGCGCCGTAAACTTCACCGGTTTTTACTTATCTAGCGTCGTGACCTAAACGTGTTTTACTAACGTTAGTCACTAGACTTGTATCGCACAAGTACAAGCCACTATCTTTATGTGTGCGTTCTTGTTATTAAAAATAATTTATAATTTTAACTATGTATCTTACTTATATTATTTTTTTCGCAAATAAATATATGTTTCTTGTGTTTTTCACCCAAGTTATGTACTTTGTTCAAAACTTCACTTCATGTTCATAACTTGTCCAAGTTATTTAATCTATCAAGTAATATATTTTCATAAATATATCTTCTTGTATTTGTCTAAGCATGTTGTATGTGTATTTTGTATTTCTACTCCTTGGAGGTACTTAGTGTATTTTCAAGTCCTAATACACTATCTCGTATAATACATACTACATACACTTAGCACAAAATTTGGTGATCAACAAATATATATATTTTCTCAAAAATATACATACTTTATATCAGTTTTTATCTTGAAGAAATCATCATTTCTTTACTTGAAGTTTACACAAAAATTAGGGAAACCTTGGTAAATATTTTTAGGGAATAAGTTTCACCAAACTTATATTTTTCTAAGTGTCAAAATTTATAGAAATTTTGACAGAGTTTCCCATAAAAATGGAGGTTTCCCATGTTTTCAAAACATGTGTTTATTTTCTTTTAAATCATCACAACAATCATCAACTCATTTAACAGTTACCGTGTGTCAAAATCAAGTATATTACACTATATCATGAACTTGAAGTTTTGGGTAAAAACTTGTAGTAAGTTACCATGTTATTTAGTAGGTTTAGTTACCCTTAAAAACATGGTTATTTGTTTGTAAATCACTTTATTAGAAGATCTAGTCATTTACAACTTGTAAGATGATTTTTTCTAAAAATACTTCTCTTGTATTTTCTTGTTACATACATGTTTCTAGTCATGTTTAGACACTAAAAATATTATTAGTTTACTTAGAAACCATGACTTTGTAAGTATTATAACTAGGACAATCCCGTCCCTAATCATTAAAATCATTCACGTTTCGAAAATACGCATTTTTTTGTAAAACCGGTATCTTTAGTACAAATCATTCGTAAACCATTTGAATTCTTTGTAATCCATTCGTATCATGGTTTAGAAATATGAGTTTTCGTTTATCGATAAATTGTTTATTTTTGAAAAACTTACATGCCTTTCCAGCCCGAAAACATTTATAAAATGTAAAACAGTGAAAAGGTGGGGTTATGAACTCACCTGAATATTCCTGTGCAAAGCTAGCTATATACGACTTAGTAATGTCGTTTCCAAGACGTGACTCGCTAGCGTGCATTCTACAATATTCCTAACACGGAATATCTTATAAGTTTCTAATTAATGCGGTAACTAATCTACGTGTCACCGAGCTCTACCGAATCGTTAACTGAACGATTCGACGATAAGTTGTTAACTTAATAAAAATGATTAAGTTATACTTGTTAAGTTTTGTCTATTGTCGGTGATAACTAATAAGTCTTGAAAAGACATAATTCTCGAGAGATTTAAAATAATATAAATATTTATATAGAAATACATAAATATATTGTTAAAAGCGCGTTAGTCGTCTCAAGATGTCGTACGTGTATGTATCGAGTAACCGTATGAAAATAATATATAACAAACTCGTATTATCAGTTGTGTCTCGTATGATAAGTATCAAAATATATGTATGTGCCGTTTAGGCGCTTGAAATAAATATAAAAACTTCTATTTATTTAATAGAGTTTTCGTGTTGAGGTCGTTTAAAATAAATATGACAGTTATATTTATTTTATAAAAGAATACGAGTTGTTTGGCGTTTGAAATAAATATATAAAATATATTTATTTTATAAAAGAATTCACGTTGTATGGTATTTGAAATAAATATGTAACTACATTTATTTTATAAAACGAATACGAGTTGTTTGATGTTTGAAATAATATATATATACTATATTTATTATAAATAAAAGGATCGTCGTTTTCATATGTTATAAAGCGTCGTCGAAAGAAATTTTATGTTTGTATTTGTTTTTCTAAAAGATCAATTGAAATCAAATGTTCGTTTTATAATAAAAAAACTTTTTTTGTTTTCGGGTTTTCTCGAAAAACGGGCAGAGTTTCCTCTGTTTTTGGAATAACCAACGACAACCAAGTTGTCGTTATTTTTCAAAATTCAACACAATTAAATCACCAAATGTCAAATTACGTCAACTGTACCAAAAAAAATAAATAGTCGCTAAATAATTCGGTTCGAGCTCGAGTTTATGTAGGTAACGAAAACTATACAAAATAACATTATTAACGCGTGCCGCTATAAATTTTACCATTCTTCATGCCGTTTGTTAACTGAGTTTGACTCGTTTTGACTGGACCGAACTGAGTTGACCAGTTGACCGAGTTGACCCGTGCCGAGACTGACTTTGACTGACGTTGACTGTCTTTGATCTGCTTTGACCAGGTTTGACCTGGTGTTGACCCGTACCAGGACTCGAACCGAACCGAGACACCCGAGGTTGAACCGAACCCAAAACCCGAACCGCGGCTGAAACATCTTGAAGCAAAACAAATCCTGAATTCGAAATTTGAATTGACCCGAAACAAAACCCAAACCCGCTAACATGAGCCCGAAACTGAAACGTGTTGGTGCATATTCTGTGACAACAGCTTAATAGTTTGATTATTTAGTCTTTGGATATTTTGTATTGGGCTTAGCTTATTGGTTAGGGAGTTTATTGTTGTAATGGGCTTGGAAAATGGCCTAGCCCAGTAGGAAGCCCAGTTCACAGACATGTGGTATATAAACATGTTTTGTGATTAGGGTTTCAGTTTAGAAGAGTGGTTAGAGAATTCTAGAGAGAGAAAGTCTAGAAAGAGAAAGTCTAGAGAGAGAAAGAATTCGAAATTCTGGTTTGGAGACAAGATCACAGATAGTGGCTGTGAGGTTGCGAGGTCTTGAATTGATTGTAAAACTGATTGTTTGGATAATCAATAGAAGACCTGTTTAATTGGAATTCTGTGTTTCTACTCGTTTCTGTAACAAACCTGATCTAGGGGATTCCGCACTCTAGGTTAGATATACAATTCTGTGACGATCCGTACGAACAAAGGGACCTACAATTGGTATCAGAGCTTTAGGCTCTTGAAGAAGCTCGGTTCAGAATTGTGTCTACAGATTTGGGTGGAATTTTCAAAAATTTTAAATCTGAAAACTAGGGTTTTGGAAAATTTCAAAATTTTTGAGTTTTGTTCTTGGGATTTTCGAAATTTTGGGTATTTTGATCTTATTGCGTATTTAATTTTGCTGTTTTTAGTGTTTTGGTTGCAGGAAGTTGAAGATTTTGAAGAAAAACTTGAAGATTTGAAGATTTGTTCTTCGTGTTCTTCATATTTTTATCAAAATTGTACTAATTTTGGTTGTTTGATTTTGCAGGAAGTTGTTAGGAGAATCAGGAAAATAATCAGAATTTCAAAAAGATTAAGTTTCCAATTTTGCAGGTTCAGCGACATTAACAAGTCAGCGAAATTGTCTGACCTGCGAAATTAACTGTACCACCATACTTATCGGTGAAGTAAATCCAAAGGCGACTTTGGTAACCGTGTAATTATCCACAGCGAAATTACTACGGTTTTCGGCGACTTTACCAGTCGTCGTAATTGCGAAATTGACCAGCGAAATTGAACATAACCAGCGAAATTGACATAACCAGCGAAATTGACATAACCAGCGAAATTAACCTGTTCAGCGAAATAACCAGCGAAATTGATCTGTTGAGCGAAATTAATAGCATAATTAAAAAGGTGGAAGATTTTTTGGCAAGCGTAACTGAAAATTCATGTTTTCGAAAATAGAAAGTGAACCGTAAGTCATCTGAAGAAACCGTCTGCACCGTTGAATTCCTCGCATTTTTAGGGTAAAAAAAACAGTATAATTTGGTAAACCCCGAATTCTGTTTTTGACATTATATATCATTGGATTCGTCTTTTCGAGACGATTCTAACGGTATAATTTGTTAAAAACAGTTTTCGGAAAAATATTGTACGGTTTTTATCAGTACGATTACGGTAAAACGTGTTTAAAGATGGTTAAAGTGGACAATGTTGGTGAGAATGTTAAGAATTGGCCAAAGCTGAGAAACGTCAAAGAATATTCTGTTTGGAAAGAGGAGTTTGAGGGATTTGTGAAAAGTGAAGATACCAGAATGTGGTATTGTATGATTGATGGATATGTTGCTCTTACACGTCGTGTTGAAGGAAGGGTTAAGGTGATTTCTTATGAGATGATGGATGAATCTGAGAAACAGGTGGTTGATGCTGAGAAGAAAGCTTTAGCTGCAATAAAAATGTCCTTACCTGATGGCATCAAGCATACTTTTATGAAGTACACTAATTCAAAGGATATGTGGGATGCATTAGAAAAGCGATATCAGGGATATGCAGATGTTGTGGTAGAAAAGAAGAAGAAAGCTGTTGAGAAGAAGGATACAGAAGTTTCAAAGGGCTTGACTGATGTGAACGAACTTACAGCAGAGGTGAAGGTATCATCAGAATATGTAAGTCATACATGTCATAATTGCACTGAACTACAAGGTAAAGTTGACAGACTATCGGAGCAGAACAAAATTCTGTTAGCTGAATTGGAAAAACAAAAAGAGTCAAATGTTCTTTTGATTAAAAGAGAGTCGAATTGTTTAAATGAACTCAAATCGAATGAACAAGAAATCAGCAGTTTAACAAGCAAAGTCAATGAACTATTGCAGATCATTTATTTGGCTCGTGAGACTGTAAAGGATAAAACTAATGAATTTTCTGAAAAGTGCAGGGAATTGGCCGTTGCACAAGACCAAATTGTTGAACTAAAAGGAAAGTTAGACAAATTTGGAAATTCTTCATTAGTTAGGACTCAAATTCAAAAAGGGCTAAAAAGAAGTAATGATAGAACGGGAGTGGGGTTTACTAAAGCTTCATCTTCTAAAAATCAAGACTACTCTTTTTTACCTGATGAAAATGAGTTAATTGATTTTGTGCCTACTACACCAGCTGTAGTGGATCCGATAGCTGTGGACTTGCCAAATAGTCCAGTTACTTTGAAAGAATATGTTGAGTCTAGCAGTACACCTCATAAATCGGATGAGGATACTGAAGACGAAAAGAAGAAAACATTTAAAAAGAGATTTAAGAAAAAGAGAAATTATAAGACAAAATCTTGTTTTAGATGTCACAACAAAGGGCTCGTGGCAAGTTGTTGTCCTTTGAAGAAAAATAAGCAAAAGGTTGATGAGGTTAAAGAAGGGAACAGGGTTGGTTTAAATAATAATGTGCAACCACATTGTCAAAGTAATCAACCAAAATTTCAATCTAAAACTTCAACAGTAGGACGGTTTGATAGACCAAGAAGTAATTTTACACAATTTAGTCATTTTAATGGTAAATCAAATCGGTTTCAAATTCAATATAGAAATTTTGGATATCAAAATCGATACCAGACTTTTGGTAATCGAAATTTTCAAAGAAGAAATGAACATAGGGGTTTTAATAACTCAAATGTTCAACAACATCCAAAAATTTTTCAAAATTCATGGTATAATAATGGGAGAAGATGGTATCAAGATAATAATTTTCAAAGGTCAGAAAATCCGAGATTTTATAGGAACTCTCGTGATCAAAGACCTAGTGGAAGTTATAAATCTTGTTCAACAACGGGTAAAACATCCAAGACACCAACAAGGTGTGATGGATATTGGTTAGAAGCATCATACGTGGATTTACATGGTCAACCCAAAACCGGTCAGGTTTGGGTTGTTAAGTCTAACTAAGTTGTTGAGAATGTGCAGGATGACCAAGAAGGACTGTTGATGTGTTCGACAGTGGTTGTTCCTCTAAAGCATCTGAGGTGAATAGTAGGTTAACCTTGGTAACGAACTATTTACTTTAGTGATTGTCGTGTTTATTTGAGACTTTAACATTGAAAAACTTATTGTCAGATTGAAGTGGGAGTCTGTTTGTGTTTTTAAATTTGTGTTTTCAAAACTTACTCCATAAAAACAAAAATTTAGGGGGAGAAATTTCCCTAAGCCAAAAAGAGTTTAGTTAGTGCGTGTGTTTAGGGGGAGTAAGTTATAGAATTTTAAAAATCAAAAATACAAAAACATTGAAAAATCAAAAATATAAAAAAATTAGAAAATCAAAAATGAGTTATCACTGTGTGAAAAAGAAGAAATGATAGTACATCAGCGAGTTAGACTGTCACACTGAAAATGAAATTAAATTGCTTAAGTGTGATAGTAGCTTCATCATATGATGTACCAGTAGGAAAAAAGCATGAAATAATCAACTTACCAATGTGATATAAACCTAAATGAACTGAGTATGAGTGGGGAACACATCAGTGTGAAAATGAAATGATAGTACATCAGCGAGTTAGACTGTCACACTGAAAATGAAATTAAATTGCTTAAGTGTGATAGTAGCTTCATCATATGATGTACCAGTAGACAAAAAGCATGAAATAATCAACTTACCAATGTGATATAAACCTAAATGAACTGAGTATGAGTGGGGAACACATCAGTGGTGTATGGTTTAATGACCTTAAATCTTGCGTTGATAGATTGCCAAAATCTGAAGTTTTGGGTCTTTATACTGTTATTTCATCTGGGGATATCAGGGTTGTCCTTCTGCTGCATCCAGATACATGCTGACCTAGGCACAACCAGGATATCTTAAAAGAGCTAAAAATGCCAAAACCCAAAAATGAAGAAGCTCTCATATTGAGTCATTCGAATGTGCAAAATGCATAAAGCGTACCAAAAAATGGTATTTGTCTTAGCCCTCGTTAGATATTTTGGTCTCTCTGCTGTACGGAAGTACTGACCTGTTCACCAATTATCTAAACGTTGAAAAATAAAATGGATGAATTCAGTATACTCACCTACTACGATGAATCTTTGTGCATACCTTGATCGCGGGGGTATATCCTGAAGTGGGACACACTAATATATCAGTATTAAAATTACCTTAACGTATCATACGGTAATGGTACTTGAAATGTTCATGCATTTTGTTTAAGTGGACAAATATACTGGTAATCGTCTTGGACTGCTTTTCACGAAAAATTAAATAAAGAATTATCTAATATTGTGAAAACAGTTTGATTTTGCTGATATGATCTTCTTACCGGTGATTCTCACAAAAATAGAGTGTTTATTGCTTTTGTAAATAGTTTACTGCTTTCTTAAAATATCAAAAATACCAAAAATATTTCTTTTTAAAAGGACTTCCATTTTGAATTGACAAGTTGTTGTTTTTGCATGATAAGATAAAATATTGGTTTATCTTTAAATGTGAAAAAGACTAATGGTTTTTCGAGATACTTGCTTGTATTGCTAAACAGATTGATGCAGATATCAAAATGAAGTGCAGGATACAAGTCAAGTGCATATTGAAAGTGAAATGCAGAACGTGTGAAGATGCATGGTAGGATCCTTCTACTACATTGCAGAAAGAGAAAGAGATATGGAAGAGTTGGAGCTTACTTGCTTAACCAAGGATTGCTAGCTAACTGATCTACAATGAATGAAAGTTTTGGAGATTGGAAGCATCAGCTAAGGGGGAGTCTGTTGATGTCAGAAACTATGTAGCTGACGCTATCCAAATACCAAAAGAACACAAGATGTTTGAAGACAAAGTTACACTATGAAGCTATTGTCAAGGGGGGGTTTGTTGGTGCATATTCTGTGACAACAGCTTAATAGTTTGATTATTTAGTCTTTGGATATTTTGTATTGAGCTTAGCTTATTGGTTAGGGAGTTTATTGTTGTAATGGGCTTGGAAAATGGCCTAGCCCAGTAGGAAGCCCAGTTCACAGACATGTGGTATATAAACATGTTTTGTGATTAGGGTTTCAGTTTAGAAGAGTGGTTAGAGAATTCTAGAGAGAGAAAGTCTAGAGAGAGAAAGAATTCGAAATTCAGGTTTAGAGACAAGATCACAGATAGTGGCTGTGAGGTCTTGAATTGATTGTAAAACTGATTGTTTGGATAATCAATAGAAGACCTGTTTAATTGGAATTATGTGTTTCTACTCGTTTCTGTAAAAAAACCTGATCTAGGGGATTCCGCACTCTAGGTTAGATATACAATTCTGTGACGATCCGTACGAACAAAGGGACCTACAAAACGAGACCGATCCACTTACCGGAGTCGTAAATAACCACCACCACCGTCACAGGTGCCGCCGCTGCCGGTGGTCCTCTGTCGTTCCGTTGCTCTCTCTCTCTCTCTTTCTCCTCCCCTTCACTCTTTTCTGATCGATCCGCCGCTCACCACCACCCAACAGTGGTGGTGGTGGTGGTCCGTCTTGCTGCTCGAAGAGGGGGGTGTTGTCGGCTGTACTTGAGTGAAGAACCACCACCGGCATCGACGCCGGTGGTTACTCCGGTCGTCTTTTCCGTTCGAGAGAATGAGGCGGGGCCGAGATGGTGCAGGTAGCATCTGATCTAGTGTGGTTGTGTATGTTGGACTCGAGAGGTGGTGGGGAAAGATCTAGGTATGGTTGTGTAAAGGGGATTTAGGTTTTATTTGAAAGAGATGAAGAGGAGTGTGTGTTTGTACATATATTCGGGTGAGATAGGAGGAGAGGGTAAGGTGGGTGTTTTATTTTTTGTGTGTGTATTGTGTCTGCTCAAAAATAAAGGGGTAATCCCCTTTTATAGATGTTGATGAGATCTAATAAGATCTTGTGTGCTCCAATATTTATCTCAACAATCTTTTGTAGAGATTTGTTTAGATTTTGGCAAGATTTTTATATGATCTTGAAGAGATTTTGGAAAGATTTAAAGAGATTTGATAAGATCTTCAAAGATCTAATATATTATGTGCAGGTTTAGGCTTGTGGGTTTTGGGCTTGGGCCCAGGGCCCACAAGCCCATCTCATGTGTAAGTGGCCCGTAATTCCTACGAGACCCGATATCGTAGCCCAAACTCCATAGAATAAAAGTTTTAAAATTAAAAGGCATATAATAGTGGGGTTGTCAGTATCTTGTACGGTATCAGTTCGTCGTCGCGTATTAGCAGGTTTCTCTGTAAACCACCGTTCGCGCACTGTAAAGTCGTATAGACGTTCCTAGGCACTCCAAAGGCCTAATTAAGTCAATCTTCGTCTTAATCACTATTTATTATCGTGTTAATCCCCTGTTAATCACGTACTTAAGGGTCGTAAATCATCGGTTGTCACATCAAATGTGCATTCCTCTATGGTAAGATTCAAGAAGAGGTAAATGTTTGTCAACCTCCTGGCTTTGAGGATCCATTTTATCCAGATCATGTCTACAAGCTAAACAAAGCTTTGTATGGCTTGAAACAAGCACCAAGAGCCTGGTATGAAACTCTTTCCACCTTTCTACTTTCCATTGGTTTCACAAGAGGTAGAATAGATAAAACGTTATTTTTGAAATGGAGAGGGAAAGAATTGATGATTGTCCAGATTTATGTGGATGACATCATTTTTGGAAGCACATGTAATAAAATGTGTGAAGAGTTTAGGCAACTCATGACAGCTGAGTTTGAGATGAGTGCAATGGGTGAACTCCAGTGCTTTCTTGGTCTCCAAGTAAGGCAACTGCAAAATGGCACTTTTATCCATCAAGGCAAATATGCCAAAGAACTTTTAAAGAAATTTGAGATGGATGATTGTAAGCCATGCAGTACACCCATTGCAACCAATAAAATTGTCATGTTTGATGAAAAGGATGATTTGGTTGATCAAACTCTTTATAGAAACATGATTGGGTCTTTATTGTACCTAACTGCATCTAGGCGAGACATCATGTTTGCAACATGTGTTTGTGCAAGATCCCAATCAACCCCTAGAAAGTCAAACCTTGTTGCTGTAAAAAGGATATTTTGATACCTAAAAGGTGCTCCCAAACTTGGTATCTGGTATCCAGTTGATGGAAATATCAAGCTTTCAGCTTTCTCAGATAGTGACTTTGCTGGATGTAACAAGACAAGGAAGTCCACTTCAGGAGGGTGCCAATTCCTAGGCAGTTGCTTAGTGTCTTGGCAAAGCAAAAAAGCAAGCAGCTGTTTCCACATCCACTACTGAGGCAGCATATATAGCTGCTGCAAGCTGTACAGCCCAACTGCTTTGGCTTCAAAATCAATTGCTGGATTTTGGTATCACTGCCTTAAAGACACCTCTCATGTTGGACAGTCAGGCAGCAGAAAATATCATCAAAAATCCAGTCTCTCACTCAACCACCAAGCATATAGACATCAGACATCACTTTGTGAGGGATTGCTATGAAAAAGGTTTGATTTCTTTGCACCATGTTCCAACTAAAGATCAGCTGGCAGATGTGCTAACCAAAGGATTAGACACATCCACCTTTGAAAGCTTGATCTCTAGGATTGGCATGCTAAACATGGAATAACAAGCAAAATCTTGTTTTTCCATGAATAAAAGCATTAAAATGTCTTCAGAAAATCAAAAATCCATCCTTAAAAATAGCTAAAAATGAATTTTTCATTAAATCCTTAAAAGTCTGCCATAACCACTGTTTTGTTCAAACATTTGTTCCACCAAAAAAAAATGTCCACTGCTGAAAGTCAACCCCTGTTCTCTCATTTCCTTGGTAATCACTATTGTTTAAAATCAGTGTTTTTTTATCCACTGATATGCTATCCACTGATAGTTAAAATCATCCACTGTTCTCATTGTTACCGTTACATCACTGATATTGCTTCATCAGTGGTTTCATAAAACAATTGTCCTCCATTATTCATCAGGGGTTGGCACGTGGTCAGTACATGGCGGTCAGATCTTTTGTAACCGCTGCCATGTCAGCATTCACTTTTTCCTTTATAAAACCCTCATCAAACCCCCAAACAGGGTTTTTCACTGTCGAATTGAATTCTAAAATTCCTTTCTCAAAGCAGTTTCCATTTTTCTCTCAAATCCATCTTCGTCTTCTTCATCTTACAAACCATTCATGTCTTCTTCTCCAAAATCACCGTCTTCGTCTTCTCCAAAAGACACTCAAATGGCCACCAAACCCATTGAAATTCCGTACAGAGCTCCTCACAACTATCTGGGTCTACTCACAAAACCCGGTAACATCGATATCTACAATTCCATTATTGATACTATGTCATCTTCAAAGTATAAAACTTTGTTGACTGCTGATGCTCCGATCTTCCTGGTAACCCAGAGAGAATTTTGGAAGAATGTCACCCTTGAACTTCAAGGTAAAACAGCCATAGCCTTCAATTCCTTAATAAAGGGTAAATGGGTTCAAATCACACCACAATCCATTTCAGAAGTATTTGAACTCGATGATCAGCAAGGTAAAACTTCTTTTCCCAAAATCAAGTATAAAACTGATTTTCTTGAGAGGGGGTATGCATATGAAATGAAAAAGGATACATTACAAAAAGGTAATTTTCCTCCTGCAACAAGATTCTTATTTCATACCCTTTTGATGTGTGTTTCAAATAAAACAACTGCTTTTAATGAAATACCATTAAAGATCCAATACCTGGGTTATGATATTCTACAAAATGAAAATTTTAACTACTCCCAGGAGATCTTTAATGATTTGGTTAAAAATGTTGATAAAAAACCATTCTTACTATTTCCAAGATTTCTAGGTTATTACTTTCAAAAGAAATTTGGAATGGATGATGCTCATGTGCTCACACAAGGTGAATCTTTTCAAATAAACAGCTTAACAGCTGAAACTTTTACAAGATTATCAACACCTTCCAAAACAAAAACAGGGGTCCCTGAGCAGAATTTAGCAGCTACCACTGCTCCTCAGGCACCTGCTGTTGAGCCCACTGCTCTAGGTGATCACAGCAGCAAAACAACTGCTGTGAAACCCACACCTAAAACCACCAGAAAACCACTACAAAAGAAAATTCAAAAGCCCCCCAAACCCAAATCAAAGGCAACTCTGGAAGACGAGATACCAGAGCAACTACCAGTGACAGCACAAAAGTCACAAGAAACCACTACTTCTACTTCCTCACAGCAGATGGTAGAAATATCTCAACCTATGCCTCAAACTCCTCCTGCTTCTTCTAAAAAAGAACAGGTTGTACACATTGGGAAACCACAATATGATGCTCTAGAATCACTTGATTCTATCATCCACAGCCCACTGCCCGGGGCAAATTCGCTTTCTATACCCAACCTCACATCCACAATTCCCCCACAAACAAAACTCTTGTTGGATGCCCTTGATTTGAACCAGACACAAACCAGTCTTTCTCAATCACCTGTCAATGAGAACATACCTCAACATGTGACTGGGTCTGATATTTCAATCATTGCTAACCCACCAACAAAACCTGAGGAGGTTACACCCCTTGAGTTACAAGTAACTCTTGGTGGTAGCTCAAGTGAGCAGCCACTACAAGTGCTGAACCCACTGGTTTGCATTTGGACAGTGGTTTCACCCATAAGACTTCCTTGAAGGCAATTTCTTCTCTGGGAACATTTGTGTATCCGGTTTACACTGGTTCACTAAAAAGTGTTTCTCCTTTTGAAGGAAGAGGTCCCCAGTACCAAGACAAAGGGGCATCAGTGGATGATTTTTGGGATTCATTTCCTGAGTTAACCACTGTTACAACTACTGTTAGTGGGAAATCAGATGATCCCATTAAGTTGGGTGATGGTTTAATGTACCGAGAATTGACGGGTAGAATTGATAAACTTGACACATCTATTGCAGAAATTAAAGACATGCTGCAACAGTTGTTGAAAGTTCAAAAGGTACCACCCACTGCTGCAACAACTCCATCAGCTACTACATCATCTTCTGGTACTTCAAATGAGCTTTGGAGTTTGTTTCAACCTCTGCTCATCCAACAAAGAGAATATGCTGATTTACAACATGAAATACAAATTCAAAAGATCAGAAATCTCATGGAAGCAAGGTTCAAAGACACTCAAGCTGATATCAAGGCTATCAAGGCCCATTTGCTAAACAATACTGGCACTGCTCCTCCCTCTGTTATCTTTGTGGATAACCCACCACCAGATAATGCCAAAAAGGGGGAGAAATTGAAGCAGTTGAAAAAGAAGGGGTATGAAGATGGTCTGTATATTGAACCACAAAAAGATAGTATGCTTGCAGACATTCCCCTGCCAGATGGTAGTAAAAAGATTGAGGTGAGCACAAATGCACTGGCTGAAGCAAAAGCAAGTGTAAAAAAGGATAGGGAGGCTAAGGCTAAAGCCAGGTGAGAGTAAGAGAAAAGAGCTATTATGGAGATAAATGAGCAGGGTATTTCTGAGCCTAAGAATGATGAAAATCCTGCGCCAAAAAGAAAGCAGCCCACTAGAAAAGTGAGGCAACCCAAACACACACCATCCAGACCCACAAAGCACACCTCCAAGCCTACCACCAAAAGCTCCTCAACTCAATCTTCCACCCAAACAGCTGTTGTAACACCTGTTGTATCAACAACTGTTGGTACTTCAGTGGTTTCAGCAGTTGTTAACCCTACAACCACCACTTCAACACACACCACATCCACTGCCTTACCATCACCACCAAAAATCACATCCCCACCAAAAACATCATCATTACCACCTTCACCTCCTGTCAAAAGGCAGAAGACATCAGATGTTACAACATCTGTTGTAATGGCAACAGTGGTTGAAACACCAGTTGTTTCAACAACTGTTATTCAGTCACCATCCACTACAATAGCCACCACTCAAATCACCACCACTGAACCAACCAAAACATCATCAACCTCTCCTAAACCAAAAAAGAGAAGGATTATTTTGAAAGATGATGATTCTCCATCACCACCAACATCTTCACAACCATTGTCACTTGCAATAATTCCAAACCCTGTTCCACTTTCATCTGCATAAGTCTTTAACCCAACCACTGCCATTGTTTCAGCATCTGTTCAGTATCCTTTAAAGCTCATAGCAGTAAGAGAAGAGATCAAATCTTTTTATTCTGAAGATGATCCTGCTAAAAGAAACCTACCATTTGTCCAAGGATATCCAAGGCCAAACAATATTGAAGAATATTTGAAGATAAAGGCTCAACAGGCTGAGGATATTTCTAAAAGAGACACACAAGTAAAATCTGATAAAGAAATTCAAAGGCACTATCAATTTCTGCTCACACAAGTCAGAACTTTGGAGTAGTTTTTAAAAGATTTGTGTCAAAAGCTTTCAGAAAGAGATGATGAAACTTTAAGAAAAGATTACATTGAGCACATCATGGCCTTCAAAAGGTACAAAGGTAACAAAGCTCAATATAAAGAATGTACAGTGGGTGAACTCAAAGAGGAGTTGGAAAGAATTGAAAAAAATGAATCAAGACAAAGTGAAACACACTCCTCCTATTTGGTCAAAGTACATGAAAAATGTACCAGACAAAGTGTTAGAAATGAAGAGGATGAAAGAGGAACTATCACTGCTGATTTTGGGTCAACAAATCAAGTGTTAAGGTGGAAAGAAGACAAGGTCAGGGCAACCTACAAAAAGTTGGAAGAACTTAGAAAGAAAAATCCAAATGTTCCACAAAAGTCTGACTATCCTGAAACAGTGGTTGCAGAAAAGCCACAAAAGCAACAAGTCAAAAGATCCACTGCTCCACCTGCTGCCATCCTTTACAAAAGAAGGAAACAAAACCAGATGGATAAAGAAACTGCAACAGATAAAGAAGCAGGGGATTTCGTTGTGAAAGAAGGGCTCAAGCAGATGATTGAAGAAAGACTTGAGTCTGCACAAACTTCAAATACTGCCCAGCCAGTTATTACAAGGCCATAATCTCCAAATTCCTCATCTAATAAAAATCTCCCAAGAAACCCACTGGACTCAAAGGTACTAAAGTGGAAAACTGACAAACAGACCCATGTACTGACTCTGATCAAGTCCAGTGGATAAGTGAAGAAAATATCAAGGGAACAAGCACTAGGCCTGAGTGTTGAAGATCTGCAGGATCTCCTTGATCTTCCACTGTGCAGGGATGAAGATGATACAGATGCCATAAACTTTGAGTTACAACTTAAAGGTCAGATAAGGGAGCTGCTGATGAGACAATAAAGATCTACAATAATGAAGGGTTTTGGCATTATCTGTTCCAGGGGGAGATTGTTGGGATTGAACCCTATCAGAGGAACAGATAATTAAAGCCAAAACTGGATCAGAGAAGTGGATCCAAAATAAGCAGATGTTATGTTTACATTCTCTCCCCTTGAAAGTGGTTTTAACATCTGATGACCTCCATCCACTGATCCTTTACAACAACTGTTGACTTACAACTGTTGATCAAGTTAAAGACTGATGAATACTAAAGCCCTGTTGATCAATCTATTGTTATGCGTCAAGCACTGCTGAAGATATCAAGTACTGCTGGAGTCACAATAGTGGAAGGATAAAGCAGTAGTTTAGTCTTTCTTATGTAATGTATTCTAATCAGTAGTTAACATAGCAGTGTTTGTATTAGATCAGTAGATAAAGTTTGTTAGGAGGTTAGATGTCACTTTCATGGTAACGTCAGCAAAGATGCCACATTGGTTTGGGCGTTCATATAAATAGAACAGTACCCTGTACTGTTCTATTAGCTCTTCATCACTTTTCTTCCTGTACGAACAAACACTGTGAGCTCAGGCTGAGGGGGAGTTTGTTACATACATGCATGCATATTGTAATCGGTGATTGGAATAAATTCAAGCATTCGGTTCAATGTTAAACTTGTGTGTTAAAAGCATTTCTCCTGTTTGATTGTGTGCAAAGTTTATTTCCATTTTAATTCCGCTGCATTACTTGTTCATTTTTCGTCTTAAATCAAACGTAAAACACAATTAATCCAAACTCAGATCCTAACAATATAAGAACCAAAGAAACAACAGTTGATGTTGGTTTCTGTTATGGAGATCATGAAGAATTAAAATAATAAGTTGAATCAAAGGCATAACAGTCTAGTCTGCACATGTTTTCTTTTTCTAAATAAAGAAGATGACTACAAACCGTCTTTAAAAATAAACTAAAACGATTTTTTTTTTTTTTTTTGGCTTTTACTAGTTGATTTTCCGCCGCGCGTTGCGGCGGGACCCAATAACTACAAAAGGTGTGTCAGCAACGGCAAACAAATACCGAATATGAAAACATAAATAAATAAAAAGGGTGTGGTAAGAATAGTCACTCCGTCCTAAAAAAACGATTTTAAATAACCTAATATATAATAATAGGACCCACACGTCCTACACGTTGGAAATTCGGTTGTTTTCAGTTTAGTTATTACGGTGCTAACACGTTAAAATATGGATGAGCTCAGTACCGGTAACGGCACCGAAAGTACCGATCCGGAAAATCATCGAAATTAGGTACCGGCACCGAAAATGCTCGGTACAATACGGTATGGTATTTGAAGGTAAAAATCAATAAATATAGGTATGGTGATAGACTGGTGTCGAACCGAAAGTAACGATTATGAAAACGCCAAAAGGTGGGTACCAAATTGGTACCGAAAATGATTTGTTATAGTAAATTTGGTACCGATACGATACCGGTTTGATTATAAGATTTGATACGATTTGTTCATCAATATTCTAATTTTAAATGATACAATTCATTTATTACAGAAAAAGACAAAAAAAAAAGAAAGCAAAATAAGTTGTTGTGTATATAAAACCTCATTCAAACGAAATAAAGATTACTTACTGTGTGTATGAAAAGTAATGTAAACGGCGCAATTACTTACATTGCTACGTTGCTACAGGATTTGATGAGCTCGGTATTCCCGGTACCGAAAATACCGTTACCGAAATCCCTAAAATTGGGTACCGGTACCGAATATACCTGGTACGGTACCGGTCGGTACTGGTACGTCACCGGTAAAAACCGGTGAATACCGGTGCCGAAAGTACGCCGGTTTGATAAATCGGGTACTGGTACCGGTACCCGATACCATTTGCTCATCTCTTAATGATAGTAGGATTTGATGAGCTCGGTATCAACCGGTACCGAAAATACCGTTACCGAAATCTCTAAAACCGGTACCAAATATACCTGATACGGTACGTTTTGGTACTGGTCGGTACTAGTACGTCACAAGGTAAAAACCGATGAATACTGGTGCCGAAAATACACCGGTTTGATAAATCGAGTACACTACACTACACTTTTTTATTTTGATAAGAATTAAAAAAAACCTAAAATACCCCTCTCAGCTTACTGTTCATTTCATAGCTTTATTAAAGTGGGTACCGGTACCAAATATACCTGATATGGTACGTTTTGGTACTGGTCGGTACTGGTACGTCACCGGTAAAAACCGATGAATACTGGTGCCGAAAATACACCGGTTTGATAAATCAAGTACACTACACTACACTTTTTTTTATTTTGATAAGAATTAAAAAAAACATAAAATACTCCTCTCAACTTACTGTTCATTTCATAGCTTTATTAATATAAGGGTAATTTCTTTTTACAGTTTATGTTTTTTTTTTCTTAAACGCTTTTAAACTTTAATCCTTTTTATTTTAACTATAAATTCTAAATTCATTTTTGATTTAAAACTCTTACATATTAACTCATTTTTTCCGTTGTGACTAGGGCTGTAAACGAACCGAACGTTCAGCGAACAGTTCGTGAACCGTTCGGCGGGAAGTTCGTTTATGTTCGTTCGTTTAATAAACGAACGAACATGAACAAGAAATTTCGTTCGATTAGTTAAATGAACGAACATGAACAAATGTCTCGTTCGTTCAATTGTGTTCGTGAACGTTCGGTAAGGTGTTCGTGAACATTCGTTCATTTGTGTTCGTTTATGTTCATGTTTTAATTAAAGATTTTTATACTTTCATATATTTTATCTATACTTTTTATACTATTAAACTTTTATTTATATCATTACCCAAACAATTAAACTAGGAAACCCTCTTTCACTTTGTTTATGCATCATTTCCCTTTCTTTTCTCATTATTTACATCGACGAATATGATCTACCTCCGTTTCACAATAAGGGATTCAAGTTCTAGTGCTACTCTCTGGGCCATCCACCTTTATCCTTGATTGCGTTCGCCAAATTTATTTGTGTTCGCTTGTGTTCGTGAACCGTTCGTGAACACGCTCATTTCCTTAATGAACGAACATGAACATAAAATCTCGTTCGGTAAGTGTTCATGAACCGTTCGTGAACACATTAATTTCCTTAACGAATGAACACGAACAAGGCCTCGTTCGTGTTCGTTCGGTTCGTTTACAGCCCTAGTTGTGACTAGAACTCTTAATGTTTCTTTTTCTATTTTTTTTCTATTTTTTTTTCTAACACTTTTAAATCTAACAGTAAAATTTCTATAATGTACGAATTAGACAAGATCATGATACAAAAACTTTAAATAAAGGATTAGTAAAAAAATTCTAACTTAATAATATAATCAAATTGTAAACAATGAATATTAGGAATATCATTTAACTTATATTAATGAGTTCGTTATGTGTTATTCTAAACAACTAGGATAATCGCGCTTGTTCGTTCTCTTGGATTATTCCCCATTCTTACTCGTGCGTTATTTCGAGGATTCTTACGCAATCAATGTGAGTATACATGATCCCATTTTCATTTTTTAAACACTTTTGGGTGCAACTTGTATTCTTATGCAAATTACACAAACACGTTAAACTACATTTATTCACACTCTGTCCAAATTACACATGAAATATTTGATTCTTGTTATACATGTGATGCTAATGTAAACACTTCATGACTATAAGCTCATTAACTTGTTCGCAAGCCTACCTTAACAATTATGGTACTATGCATATGCTATAGGTTGTAACGCAGTGGCGGATCCAAGAATTTTTTCTAGTGGGTTCATTAGTCTTAGGTGTTCCAATTTCATAGGACCGGACTTAAAAAATTTCGGGTCGGTTTGACGGTTCGGGTCGCCAGTTTTAATAAGCGTTATTTACTTATCTGTTTCTCGCTTCTATCAAATTCCTAATCTAATCTAAGCGATATCTAGATACCAATAACTCAATCATAAAATCATAGCCGATAATTATCTAAAAAATAAAATAATCAAACAAATAGAATAATAATTCAGAAAGTAGTCACAAACAAGTTTAATTCTGTTAAAAACTTCTATTCAATGTAAAATTAGATACCCTATAACAGTGGCGGATCTAGAAAAACATTATAGGGGTAACATTTCAAAACAAATGGGTAACGAAATCGAAAAAACGTCAATTTTTTTTCAAAATCTACACTACCGCCAGAGGGTCAAGGGGTATCGGGGGCTACCCCTATTATAGTGCTAGGTCCGCCCCTGCCCTATAAATCATGTAATATGTTCAACCTAATGAATATAACTAACAGACAATTGAGAGGAAATATAATGAAACACATCACATTAAAAGAAATGGGAAGTTTACTTCACGTGATCTTGAATTTTTGCTGGGAATTAGCCAATCACATATCATCTAAGCTAATAAATTTAGATTTTATTATGTAAAATTTGCATTTGGAGCTGGGTACAATATTTAAAACCTTATGTTCTGTTTTAGATTTTATAACGTAAAAAAATAGTCAACAATTAACTCCAAGAGTCGAACCCGCGACCTTACTAGAATAGAAGCCGCATCAGGCATTCCTTAACCACTCAGCCATCTTTCAATTTAGTGAATGGGTTCATCCCAAATTTCTTTTATGGGTTCATCCTAAATTTTCTATTACCATTTCTACTAAAAATTTGAAACCGAGTGGGTTCGTATGAACCCGTATTCCTCAACGTAGATCCGCCCCTATTGTAACGCTCCGCCCGCTATTCTTTTGGGTATTGTTAAGTTAAACATGTTAACCATCCCGCTAGACTCTTGGGATAGGCACTTTAATTGCGTTGGAAACTTTGGTTTGAGCATGTAGAGTAACATCGTTTCGGCATAACTGTTAACTTGCATCATCTTATTCATGTTGGATATGAGCACATTTAAACATTTTATTCTACTATGCTATGTATCAAACTTGTATACTTGCCAACATATTTGTTGATGTTATTTTAATACATGTTGCAGGTTGATAGTCAAGATGATGAAGGAATCAAGTTAGGATGGAACTAGATACCCATTTTAATAATAAACCTTGTTTGTTGCAATTTGTCTTTATTTGAAACAATGTATTTGAATTTAGTCATTTATGAAATTTGATTTAATCTATATTGTCACAATTAGTGTTATGATGCTTTTAAGCGATTTGTTCGTCTCATCCCGATGTTTCCGCCATCGGTTGGGGTGTGACAATTATATTTGCGAAATTTTATCATTCTTTAGTCATAACTCATAATCCGAGTCTTTTAAATTTTAAATCCGCGCTTCCGTTGCTCGATTCCTACATATATTTAAAATCCTACCCTTCAACCGGGTACTTTACCGAAGTCCTTATTAATGCATCCATTCCGGTATGAATTAAGACTTCGTTTTGACATGTTTGGTTGTCTTAGCGAAGTCCATCGCTTTTATTCAACTAAACCTTTATTCTTTATTTGACCATCCTCGATAGCCTTATAAACCATGAATGATGATTAACATCATCATTCTTTCTTTACTACGACCAAAGTCAAAGACTTTGATCGACTTTCCGTGTGGGCAATACCTCCGTTTCTATGACCCTGCGGGTCACTTATACTTTTGGTTTTACATGCATTTTTTTGTCAACCATGGCTCTTTCGTCCATAATGACTTATTTCACGAATTTCCTTGGGTCATTTATTTCTATGTGCGCCATATATCATTTTTATGGTTCCCCGCGGAAACCATTTATATAAGTATGCCTATTAAGATTATTTCTTGACTCCAAGGATCTTTTAACTTTTCATTCACCTCGTCCTTACCACATCAGATGTAAATGCGCTAATTATAAAAAGTTCATGGTATCATGTGTTTACCACTTACTTGGCCAGGGTATGTAATCAACACATGGTATGCATGACCTTATTATAATTATCACATCACTTTCCATGTAAGTAAATCCTAGATTCATTTCCATATTTATGATTTTATTTGGTAAAACCTTATTTAATTGTTATTTAACGATTATAAGTTTTACCCGTTTTATCCTCGAACATATAAAATCTCATTCGTTAATGTGATCGTTACTTTTCTCAATAGGGTTCATATCGAGAATACCTACTTGGATGATTACTCTCATCCAAGTTTCTATATAAACTGAATTATGTTATTGTCTTGTTATTCACAATTGTGAATAATACGTATTTCTACTTAATTTCTTTTGGAAACATCATCATGGATAGGTATCCTATCTAGGTTTTTCAAGTTTTATATTACGTATGTAACAGTGAGTCACTACGTATTTGTTGCATATTACTATTTGTACAATAAATTTAAAACATGCACCTCGTAGATACTCGCCCTAATGGGCTTTCACTGTCATTGACCTTTATTCGATATCATTACACGATTTAGGTCCTTGGTGAGCATGCTCTACTTGTCATACTTCGAACCGTTCCATCGTCGTATCCGTAAATCATTAAACTCTCGCCATATTAAGATGCGAGCGTCTTTCAACTAAAATGTTTACAAAAAATAGTAACGTTGACATTAATAAGCGCCCGTACTATAATACAAGGCTTTCTACTATACGTGTTAACACACGTAATTTGGTTAACTATACCGGTCTTTTACCAATTTATTTGGGGTAACGTGTGTTTACACGAGAACCTTATGTGTTGTTTACAAAACTTTAACATGCTAGACCGTTAATATACATAATAGCTTACCAGATCATGCGATCAAATCTCAAACCGAACACATTTGATCATTAACCTTGAGCTCTAATTACCAACTTGTAAGACCCTTAATTTAATTATCGAACTTTTATATAAGTTTGACTTATAATTATGTATATACAATTTACAGATACATTTGAAAATACGAGTTTCATTAAACATATTGAAATTTAAAACATTTCAACATAATAGCGTCGTTTATGCGCAACGACGAAACGTAATGCGGAAACTTGAATCTTTAATCGTGTTCGGTTCTTCATTGAGCTTGAGTGTCAACCGGTGCTTCACAATATACCTACATTTCATAAATCATGAAATGTGTTAGTTATATGTGTTTATAACATGTCTAAGTGAGTTCGTAAGTCAAAACAAGCAAAGAAACAATTTTTGCCAGCCTTGAAGCCCGTCGCGGGCCGCGACAAGATCAAGAAAAGCCGTCGCGGGGCGCGAAGGCCCGTGGCGGGATGCGACCGATAAGAGCCTCATTTGTCGCGGGGCGCGACACCCTGTTCTTCACATAAGGTTTTGAAACTGGAGCTGGATATTCCCAGCTTTGCCATTTTTCACATAAATGGTCATAATCAATTTTTATCCGTTTTACCTCTCGTTTCTTCCTACGTGATCATAATTTGGTTCAATATCATATAGAGTTGAAATCCAACATCCGAACTAACAATTTTCTAAGTTTTTAAGCCCTCGGCTTTATATTTACTTATAAAACTTTTGACCCGTTCATGATTTATCAAACAAACTTGTCTGTTTGCATTCAAATACTCATGAACGTCATACTATAAATGTTTCCAATTATCCAAGATTCTATTCATGGGTTTTATGCATCTGTAACTCGTTTTGCGTGTATACTTGTTTTGACCCGTTAAGGGATTTAAGCATTTTATACTTAAATATCGCTCCTCCTTTGCTTACACCTTATTTACACATTAAGATATCTACTTGTCTTCCACCACAACTATATTTGTGGTGGATTTAGTATAGTAAACTATTTATTTCAAATTCTACCATTCGGTTTGTCAATTTACAGAAAAAACCCATTATGAGGCATTTGACCAAAAAAACTTATATCTTTAACTTTTACTCGTATCCAAAAGATTTACTCAAACATAAAACTTATTTTCAAACAACCCTTAAGGGTCGTTTGCCCGGTTTATCCTTCAAGGGCGTTTTGGTCAACTTTAGCCATTCTTTTATGACGAAGGACTTTCAATAACATGTTCGACAAAATCGCACATTTTAGCTATAATCTTATTTAAAAATCATTATGTTTCTAAAAAAAAGCAATGACTATAATTTAGATTATTAGGTTTACCTGTTAAGGTAACCCAATGTTCATTCTAGACTTCGTTTTAGTATGATAGGTTAAATGCTGCCATAAAGATACGAATCAAGACTTTGTTAGAAAAGATGTAAAAATGAGCATGTTAAGTAAAAGAATAGTTCTTTTTTTTTTGGCTAATTTGTTGTTGCAATGCCGTCAGTGAAGCGTGAAGCAACTGAAGCCTTCAAATAGTGGCAGAAGACTTATATGTGTTTCCAACTAGTTTTTGACCCGCCCGCGTTGCGGGGTAATAAGCCGAATATTTCTCTTTCATAACATGTACGTCTGTACAGAGGGCAAAATCGTAATTATATTTTGAACTGGAGGCGAAATCATAATTTTAAACTGAGAGCAAAATCATAGTTTTGAGCTAGGGGGAAACATAATTTCATTTTGAACGGTAGGCAAAAGCGTAATTTTGAACTGAGGGCAGAATCGTAATTTTTAGCTAGAGGAAAAAACAACATTTTATTTTGAGCTGGGGGCAAAAACGTAATTTTAAACGGAGGGCGAAACCGTAATTTTAAACTGGGAACAAAATTAAAAGTGAGTTTTTGAACCGAGGGCAAAAGCGTAATTTTAAGCTAGCGGCAAAATTATAATTTTATTTTGAGCTGGGGCAAAAACTTAATTTTAAACAAAGAACGAAAGCGTAATTTTAAATTGCGAAAAAATTAAATTAAAACTGGGGTGGTTCAATAGGGAAGTGTCAGACAAATTTTGAACTGTGGGCAAAAACGTAATTTTAAAAGGAGTGCGAAACCGTATTTTTAAACTGGGAACAAAATTAAAAGTGAGTTTTTGAACCGAGTGCAAAAGCGTAATTTTAAGCTAGGGGCAAAGTAATAATTTTGTTTTGAGCTGGTGGCAAAAACGTAATTTTAAACAAATGATGAAAGCGTAATTTTAAACTGAGGATAAAATTAAATTAAAAATCGGCTGGTACAATAGGGAAGTGCCAGGTAAGCTGCCTGGCACTATTCCCTCAAGTTGTGTTGCTTGCTTGGCACTATTCCCTCAAGTTGTGTTTTGTATATGTAGGTAATAGGAATTTTAAATTGTTGCAAAACTTGTTGTCTCAAATTGAAGCACAAATTGGCAAGATGTGTAGTTGGCGTTACCAGTTTTGCTTTCAATATAATGATCTTCGTGAATTTATGGTAGCGTTTGTTACGAAGGAATAGAAGGCGGAATTGATCATTCTATTGAAATGAAAAGAAACATGTTTGGTTGTAAAGTGGTAATGGAATGGAGCATTCCACAAGGAATGTAAATCTTCCAAATATAATAATTTTCATTCCTAGATAAGGTGATGTTTTTTTTTCATTCCTTCAAGGAATGGAAAAACATATTATTATTATTATTATTATTATTATTATTATTATTATTATTATTATTATTATTATTATTATTATTATTATTATTTTACCATTATTATTATTATTATTATTTTACCATTATTATTATTATTATTATTATTATTATTATTATTATTGGTTTTAAGAACTCACTCACGGGCGACACCACTACTGCAATAGCTGCCGTCGTGACTACCGTTGCCGCCGTCACCCACTTACTCCGCCACCACCCACCTCCACCCCAGCTGTCTCCCGCCACCACCCATCTCCACCCCAGTCGTCACCCACCTCCGCCGCTACCAACCGTCACCCACCATCCACACCTCCTCCCCCGCCGTCACTCGCCACCACCCACGACACCACCGCGCCACAGCTGCCACCCACCCCCGCCTCCGCCGTCAGCCGCCACCCACCTCCACCACCGACCACCACCGTCGTCGTCACCCACCACCGTCCCTGTCACCCACCACCATTGTCGTCGCCACCACCCACCGCTGCCACCCACTGCCACCACCTCCGACCATCGCTACCATTGCCACTTATCACCACCCACCACCACCGACTACCGTCACTCATCGCTATCAAACAACACAAAGTAATGATTCATTTCATTCTCACATGGTAACAAAACAAGACATGGAACGGTAATGATCCATTCCATTACATCGTCTATTCCATTACCTCGTACATTCCATTCACCCGTCTATTCCATTACGCCATACCAAACAGACCCAATGTGTCTGTGATTGTGGGATTTCTCATTATTTAAATTGTTGCACACTAAGGATTTGACAAATTGTCTCAAAGAGAAAGAAGAAATTGCTTAGAGGATTATAGGTTTAATTAGTGATTAGGAAAGACAATGAATAAAGAAAGTTATATGAATAAATGGGTTGTTAGTGGGAACATTTTATTCCTCGGACTTGGAATCAGTGATTCGATTCTTGTGGTAAAGAAGATTAGATTAAACATAGATGAAAATTTATTATTTATTATATATAATAAATAAAAGAAATTTGGACTAATGTGGCACTGGATTAAGAACTAAATTATTTTGTCCTGGATTGCAACCTTTCATGATATGGGTCACAATTATTTTGTCCCTGATGATTGTTTTCACTTGGCAGCCAAATCCAGAAGCAAAACAGATGTTTGTGTGGAGGATAAAGAACTAAATTCTTGAATTGAGAGGGGGTCCAACCGCTCTCTATGCTCACCTTGTGAATGTCAACGAATGGACCCTGAGTAGTAGGTATCACATGAACCCAAGTTCATATTCAAGTCAATTATTCTAAGTTCGATAACTAAAGTTTTTTATTTTATTTCATAACATAGTTTTAGCGTATGACATTGCAAACATGGAAGAACCGGCGAGTGAGTGACTGACTCCTTTATTTGCCTCCCTTCTCAAGTCCGGCATTCGGGTTTTCTATTCAGGTGAGTCACCCGTTTATGTGCCTTTTTAAAATGATTACCTGATTTTGACTACTCGCAACTAGATAATTAATAGCCATAGAATTGGTTTTTAAAAGTGATATCTGATGGTTTCGAATATAGATGATCAAACCAAAAGTTGGAAGCATTAAAATCTGGTTGGCGAAGTGTTTTACATGATTTTCAAAGCTGCTGCAGACGACGACTTAGAACCAATTGTTGAAAGTGCTTTTGAGAATGTAGACATGGTATTTTACATTTTTATTGATTATTAACATTAATGTCTTTATTTTCTTTTAAAGATAAATGGTTTCGACTTGTCAACATCAATCGAAGTTGCAGTTATATTGGAACACTTTGATCAAGTTGTTGGTGACTGTTTTATGGACTGTGTTAATTGTCTATTTGGTTTTGCTATAATTTGTTTAACCAAGTGATATTAAGCCTATAATAATTGATTTTGTTATGTTTCATGTTGACATACATGTGTGTTATTTGTAGTGGGGATGGATAATAATCAATAGGGTGTAGACGGTCTGTATGTATAATAAAATACCCACTTCAAAAAGGTATCTTGCTATTCTTTGTGACCGATTGGATAATCAATAGGGTGTAGACGGTCCGCTACTTCATTTGATTTGACCATTTTTTTACTTTTTAAAAAGGTATCTTGCTATTCTTTGTGACTGATTGGATAATAAAATACCCACTTCAAAATTACAACTTTTAATTTATTTAAAGAACACCTTATTAGTTAAATTGTTATGTAAACCAAATTAATACCTTACTCATTTCTAAACAAAGTATACATTCTAAATCTCTAGCTGAAATCATTTATATATTATAAGGAAGGGTATTTGGTGCAGGGTGTGATCGTCTAAGTAGTTAATGCGGTAAAATATCGGATATCGGTTAAGGACCGATATTTGAGATATCTGTTATCACGGTTGGATATCTGTTGGATATCGGTTATTTTAATATCATAATAAATTTATATATATAATGCTTTTTATGTTAGTTTATGCTTTCATTATTTTTTATTTTAATTGTAGGAGCACCCGTATAAATATATACAAGATACACGTTACATCCGTGTCGAACAAGTTATTGGATGAAGCTACTTCTTGCTGGTAAGAGTTGAACTTAGAAATCATTGTACTATTTGTGTTGTTTACTGATACATTAAAAATTGCTCTAATTTGTTTCTTAAAAAGACATGTTTGGGTTTACACATATGTAAGTAAAGTTTTATATGAACTAATATGAATTTAAATAAGAATTTAGATATTGAAGTTTATATAAACCTTATGTCAATCCAAAGATGAAAACCATGACCTTTGGTTGATCTATTAAAGGTTCGCTGGTATGTAACAGGTTTTTGGAGAGGGAAGTGATCACTCTGTTCGGTTTTGGGGTTGTACCGGTTAGGGTCATGTATTGTCTGTTTGGGACCTGTTTGAACCCTTAGACGTGAAGCCTAAGTTTGGAAAGACCTAGAACAAAAGTGATGATCTACATGAGCTTCAATGCCAATAGATATTATATGTTTGTGTTAAGCCACCCGCGAAACTCGCGGGGTCTTAGGCTAGTATATAATAAATAAAAGAAATTTGAGCTAATGTGGCACTGGATTAGAGCTTCTTAGATGAGATTTAGGAGGGGAAAATTCGGGTTTTTTCCCCTATAGTGAAGCCCCGTTTTTCTTATCCACTCCATCCAATTAATTCGGATCCATAGGTAAACCTAAAACTAAAAGTCAGGTTTACCACTTTGTGGGTTCCTGCCCGGGAGTGCTCAGGTTCGAATCCCACTTCCACTGAGCTTTGGTCATGTATAGCCCTGACCGAGATGTTGTTCAAAAAATAAAAAATAAAAAAAAAGTCACACACTTTTTCTCTCTCCTACGTTACATTTTTTACACCAGCACTAGGGTTTTTGTTTATCTGGCATGCGACCAAAATCCTATTTGTGTTCTTCCTTCAATCAACCAGCTAATCTTCTGTGCCGCTAATCTTCGATTAACCATTGGTTTTCCGCTACGTAAAGAGGCTGAAGCGTCATCAGATTGTTGTATTTGCCAGTTTTTGTAATGCAATAGGTAACATTCATTTCTTTTAGTGACATAAAAGTAATGGCAAATTGACTTTGGTTAAACTTATAACTTTTTGTTTGACCCTAGATACGTTTTTCCTAATACACTGCAATTTTCTACAAAAAAAAAAGATACTTTGTCAAGTATGAATATTGAAGAAAATAATGTTGTCCAATATAATATGATGTGTTCAATGAAAACTTAACACTTCAGAAGTTGTTATGTATTTCTGTTTGAATTGGATATTGTTTGTATGGGTCGACGTTCAATACATTTTTCCAAAAAAAAAATGTTTCTCTCCTCCTTGTAAGTACATTTGAAGATTTTAACCATCCTTTGTGTCTGCAATTTGCAAAATGTTTAGTTCTATCATGTCTCTGAATGGTCATGTATTATGCTATAATGTATGACTTGGATCATAGCTTAATACATGTTTTTACCAATATATATGCTATTTGTACCTATCATCGATTTATTATTTTTTTAGTTCTTTATGATACATTAAAGATTTTGGACTCGTTATTTTAATCTGAAATTTAGGTGGCTATTATAGATGGGATTGCCATGGGTGCAGGCATGGCTGGCCCTGGGGTGGGTAGGGAGGATCAACGGCCAGGCCTGATATTTTGAATGGTACGTTATTTTATGAAAAAAAAACCCGATATATATATGTTAAATATTGTTTTAACAGGGTATACCCGTATAAACACCAAGATAGGCTCACTTACAAAACTATTCCTATGATTTAGATTAGTTATTAGCCCATTGGCAATAGGTTTAGCCTTTTAGTGACCCAATTTCGTTTAGGCCTAAGGGCACGTTTTTTCAAGCTCGAACAGGGTACACGAATTATCAGGGCCGACCCTAGGTGCAGGGCTGCAATTTCCATGGGGACAAAACACCACTCTTCCATCACCATCAACGTCTCCGATCTAAAAGAAGTGTTGAAGGGTTGGATTCTCCAAAGTTAGTAAGCTTCCATTTTTTTTTCTCTCATGCTATTCAATGGTGGGTGCCTAATAGCATGATTTAGCTAAAATTTCTGGCGTTGGTTATATGGTTCGTGTTTAAATTAATATGTTAATCGATTTGATACAGAACGCTAACTACCAACCATCAATCGAAGCATTTGGTCGGTAACTACAACAAAACTTGAGCAACGACGATGTGTGAGGCAGCAGTAGTTGTGGTGGAGGCAAAACAACAAAATAAGGGGAAAACATGAGTTTAGTATCAACTTCGGTTGTTGGTTTAAAGTCAAAAGAGGTCAAAGATGTGAATACCTTAACTAATTTTTTTTATCATTTAAATATTTGAACTTCCTTATGTTTTTAATACCTTAACTAATTTTTCAATTAAGATATTAGACATCAAAATTATAGTAGAAAGTAAACTATAAATACGTATCTTAACCTGTCAATAAATTTATAAGTCTGTCAACAACTTCACAACATGTTAATAAGTTTATGAATATCTTTACAAGTCTACCAGCTATAGGGAACATGTTACTATGGCCCGTATCAGGAAGCGTTGGGAGAGCGGCGAGGATGGTACCGGAGGATGGGGCATAAACCTTCTTCAAACACGCCCTCGAACTTGTCGACTTCGCAACCTCAGACTCAAGAACCCCTTTCTGAGGTAAACTACGCAATTTATAAAATGATAAACGAACGTATGTTTCCTTGTTAAATATATGTTGGTAGTGTTAATTAATATGCTAATATACGTTTTGATATTTATTATTGTAGGAACTTGTTAACAGCTTGTTCCAAACCCCGGCCTTTCTGAATCAACTTGACAACTATCTTGGTTCAAAAGGAAAAGGAAAGGCACGACTATGATTCTGATAACTTATTCCATAACGAAGATGAGGATGATTCCGATGAGTTACATATTATTTTTAACGTAGGATGATAATGTAGGACTTAAACAATGTAGGATGATAATGTAGGACTTAAACGTTGTTTGTAATTATATTACTTTTAGTATACGTTTATGGCGTTTGTTTGCGTTGTTTGTAATTTGGCAGATTTTGTTTTTCGGCTGGAAACCTGTATGCAGCTGTATTCAGCTGCTCTGCAAAAAAAAAAAATTGACTTTTAGTACCGACCAAGTTAATACCGGCGACCCATTAGCGACGACATGTCGTCGCTAAAATCTGAAGGCAATAGCGGCGAGGGTGTCATTAGCGGCGACAAAACGGGCAATACTGGTCGATCTATACCGGCGACCCTTTAGCGGCGACATACCAATAACGGCGACAAACAGTACTTGTAGCGGTGACAGCTAACGCCACTAAAGATGCCCGTTTCTTGTAGTGCTACAGGGAACATGTTACTATGTCAATTTGTTTGTATGTTTTTATTAGATGTTAGTTATAAATAGTTTTTAATGTAAGTAACTTTCTCGAGCTCGAGAAACAATTCCGGGTGATAACATAGTTATAAAAATAGACACATTAGTGAAACATAAAATTAATCTTTGGATTTGTTTCTAAGGGTAAATTAATCATTTTATCATTTATTTTTAATGAAATTAATCAAAATGGGTAAATATGCAATTACATGTATTAGTAGTTCAATGTAATGACGAAACTACCCCTACTTTCTTGTTATATTTTATGCGGGTTTGCCTTAATACCCAACATTGTTATAAAAAGGAAACCATAGAACTCATTGTTGAAACAAAAAAATATTAGTGCCTAATGTTGTTATTTCGACAAAACCACAAGAACTAACCATATAATTAACTATTTATTTTGCTATATATGTAGCAATTATTTCTTCTATTATGAGCCTTACAAGCTAGTAATTTTTCTAAAACTAATAATCGTATAGAAGAGTACAATTTAGGGTAATTAGATATGTACATAAATAAAACATACAGAAAAAAAAAAAACTAAAGTGAAAAAGAAAAGATGATGTAGTGGGTTGAGTGCTTGAGTGTGAGAGGCACTCATCTCTCATTTTATCACTTTTAAGAATTGATTTGTTTGTTATCTAGTGTAAGAAGCACTACAAGTTGTTCGTGATTATTTTTAAAATTCAAAGAGTAGAAAGAGTGGGTCTTTTAAGCAGATACTTTATTTAGGGGTTGTTTGTTTAGCTTTTAGTGAGGCTCTTAATGGTTCAGACCTTTTACTGGTTCAGTACTTAAGGGTTCAGACATTGGCCTCTGAATGGTTAAGACCTCTAATCTGAATTGGTCAGACATTTGCCTCTGAACGGTTAAGCATTATACAGGCTCTTAATGGTTCAAATCTCTTACCGATTCAAGACTTAATGGTTCAGACCTCTTACTGGTTCAGCACTTAACCATTCGGATGTTGCCAAACAGCCCCTTAGATCATATAGAGTTACAGATTTTTCGAATTTTAACAATGAGGTCTTGTTACGGTGGATGAGTATGTAATTGATAGTTATATTGGATGACAATGAGTATGCGATTTATACCCAACCACCGTGGTAGGTTTGAGGATGCCCAATTTCAAGGGTTTCGATTTTTTTTTTTTTTTTTGAAGGGCGACTTTCAATATGTACATGGACCATTGGTCACCGGGTTCCCGTCAAAGACGGTTACCCGTCAGCCCAGCTTTCGCAGACGCGATGTTCGATCGGGCCCCGGCTGCCGCTCTGACTGACCTACGCCCGGAAACCATACTGCCCCCACACGAGAGACTCGCTGGGTTAACAGCTGGGTAAAACTGGGTTGCCCTCCGGATCGCACCATGCCTCGGTAGGAACGATCCATCATTGGGACGTCCTCCCCCCATAACGCCGCAGCCGTGGATCGAACCGGTGACCTCCAAGGAGGAAACCGGCCCAACCCCACCACATGGGACCAACTGGGCTAGGGGTTCGGATTTCAATGGTTTCGATTTTAATTAGCTTATCTACAAGCCAAACAATCTTTTATCAATTTTTACTCATACCCTCTAATTCCCAAACCTCTAAAATCATTGACATCATTTTCTTCATCTTCATCAATTTTGTTTATTGTTGATCCCAGATTAAAAAAAATAATAATAAAAAAAAACCTTTAACTTTAACTTGGAGTATGATTTCTATGTGTATTGAAAATAGAGTGTGGAATCAGAAATCAAACTTTCAAGAACCAAAACACAGAATTATTCAAGTTTATATCACTTTGAGAAGATTACAAGGCGATTGATTGGTTATTTGTTAATACAAAACAATACTTAAAGAATTTTGAGTGTGAATTAATGAAAGACAATGGAGTGTGTAAGATATGGATCTTAAATCTTTGGCTCATTTACTCCTCGTTGATTCTTGATTCGGTTCTCTATGTATAGAAAGAAAATGTTTGTCATGAATAAATTTATTGTTTATTCTTGTAGTTGACTTCTGGAAAATAAATTTTTTTTTGAACGTCCAACATAAGAATCGCCGGGTACTCCGTACGCGGCACCCATTGGCCGAAAGGTAGCCCGCGGCAGCCCAACCTGCACGCACGGAGCCCCTAGCCCACCATGCCACCAGTTCCGGGGAAAACCCGACCCTGCACCCGCCCGAGGGCACGACAATGCAAAGCCGGTAAAACCCGGGTGGATCAGGAATCGAACTCGAGACCTTTCGGTCAGAAGTCTTCCCTCATTTCCATAACCACTGAGCTATAAGCCCAGGGTTTCTTATCATGTCATTGATTCCAAATCTAGTTTGGCATATTCATTGATTCTAAATCTTTCCATTTGCCAACTTGTAGTATGCCATCCTTATCATGTCACGTATGTGGGGTCATAAAGATTTGATGACCCGTCATCAAATATCTTATGATCTCATCTAATCCTTCATCAGATAGTTATCATCAGTTTAATCAGATTTCTTCTTTTTCTAATTTGATCTTCTTTCATTTGAGAAAGATCCCTTGATTTTTCTCAGATGCAAATAGTCGAAGTCAAACCATCCTTTTTTCTTCATTATCATCGTTGGTTCAACCTTCTTTGCCTGTTCTTCATCAGATATGTTTAAGTATCAGATCCTCTTCATTTTTCTTCAACACTTACATATTCAAATAAAAGGTTACAAATATCACTAAGCTAGGACTGAAATGTATTCCTTACTTAGGGTCTTAATAATCACACATGGTAAAATCTTATTTTCACATGGTGTCTTCGGGCCGTATAACCTTATACGGCCCGTATAGAATAAAATGAACTGACAAAGGTTGTGCCAGCAATCAGGGGGTCACGTTACAAATTGTTTCAAACACATGGAACTTAAAGTTTTATTTTATTGATTTATTAGAATTACATTATCTTTGGAATATAAACAAAACACAAACAAATACAAACAACTTGCTCTTTATTTTAAGCAAACTAAGACCCGAGTCTAGATCCTAAGTGTAGCATACTTGATCATGCATTAGTACCTGATATATATGTGGAAATAAAGCCGATATTGAATGTTGGTGAGTAACATAGGTTTTGTAGTCATGAATATGGCAAAAAGTTTAGTATTGCAATACCTTGGTCAACTATAAAAGTTGATGTGAAAATTTGTTTTGTAATCAAGCTTTGTTGTGAAAATAGTTAGTATTGCCATAATTTGGTTTTTGATAAAAGAACTTGTAGCATACATAAAGTATATTTTGGTTTTTGGTAACAGAACTTGTAGCATACATAAAGTATACTTCGGTTTTTGGTAATAGAACTTGTAGCATACATAAAGTATACTTTGGTTTTGTGAGAACTAAACATTTAGTATTCAACAAAAGATAAATTATATGGCTTATTTGGAAAACTTTGTATAAACAAGTGTGGTTGTTTGGTAATACATTCAAGCTTTTTTGCTGACAATTTAGATTAAGCATGAAGGTATATCCAATTGGGTAACTCGTTTTCTGTCATTCCCTAATCAAACTTCCAAACAAACCTAGGAAGCGAGAATGGGGTGTCAAATCATATAGCGCTGTATCATACTACCGATCAGCTTGGCAAAAGTTAATGAATGTATTTAAGATAATGTTCTAAAATAATGTGCTTATGAAACATACACTTAGGTAATGCCCGTTTTAAATATCTACTCTAATTATCAATATTTGTTTCGAAATCGGCGACTTTTCTTATTCTTTTCATAAATTTCAATTTTAGCCCAAATGAATGTCATCCACTATGCATTTTTTTAATCAATTTCATACAAAATAGCTTAAGTTTATACAAATTCTCTCAACGATGCAACATTTGTAAATGTTTGACGACCTGACTTACATAACTCATTGGTTCAAACCTAGACTGAACCTTTGGTTAGTGCAATCATTAATTACAGTATTTCATTTTTACAGGAAGCCACAAGAAGCCATTCCATTTGTTTGCAAGCGTGAACGATCTGAACTCCTGCTTTAAATTGTGAAACCGGCCTTGAAACCTTTTCTTTATTCCACAACAAAAGTTCCAAGCCAAGTGACCCAAACTCAAGCAATGCAAATGTTCAGAAGACTCGACCACCACGAGACAAGATCGAAGAAGAGTGCTAGAGTTCCCATTACTGTTGCGCTATTATTGATAGTGTTAAACTAAACTGATGTTCAGTAAATTCAGTATGGGAAGTATACTTTTCTATGGTCCTTTCTTTGCATACTTAAATATTTGCAGTCATGTGGTGACATGTTTGCATTGTGGAAAATGGCTTTTTAAACATTCTCTGATCAAGTGATGTATGTTGGAACTGGGTATGTTTGGCAATTTGTCAATTTGATATGCTTTGATGTATGCTTAAAGATATCGCAAATAGAAGTTTAATGATACAGAATTTGGCTGAAAGTGAAAACATGATACAAAAATAGATGATGGTTCCAAATTCTAATAAGGTGTATATGTAAAGTAGCAAGTCAAATTTCAACAACTTTTAAATGTTGATTCGAATGATTTAAATAAACGTATGAACATAAGAAGAAATTGAAAACCTGGAACTTATTTTAAGATTTCTAGCTAGGTGTCAAATTTAGATGGGAGGTCTAATCATAAAGGATTTAAGGCTTGCGATATACAATATTTTTAAAGACTAAAATATAATAACTTATGGTCTGGTCGATAGATTTATACAATGAGTTTTTTTATAAACCATAAACCAAACTATTAATTACGGTTTAAAAGTTTTCATGCCGGCCGACTTAAAGTTAAGAAGAAAAGAGTATTTTTGCCAAGAATCCCTCTATGTCTTTCAAAAGACGCCATGTTCCCATTCAAGCTAAAAAGAAAACAATTTCCCATTCGACTTAGCTTTTCCATGACTATCAACAAAGCTCAAGGTCAAAGAATTCCACATGTCGGTATTTATCTAATGGATCATGTATTTTCACATAGGTAACTTTACGTGGCATTGTCAAGAGAGGTATCACGCGAAAATACAAAGGTCTTAGTACATCCTGCCAAAGATTTTAGACGAGATGGGGTATATACCTCAGATGTTGTATATCGGGAAGTATTACGCGGTAAATGAACTACATGTGTATGAACACGTAGGTATGTTAATAGATTTTGTGCTTTTAGCTTTTATATTTCTAAACATATTTTGACTACATTCTGAGCTTATTATTATTACCCTTATTATTATTCTTTATTCATTGTTAATAGAAATTTATATACTATCTTAAAAGAGAAAGTCGGTAGCTGCCAAATCATAGCCACCGACTTTTGTTTGTATATAATGTTTGTTTGCATAATAATCTTCTACATGGAATGTTGCTGTAGTGGTTGGCCCATCTCCAACTCAACAAGAGTGCATGAGTTCGACTCTTGACCCGTCCTCTTTTCTCATATGCTTTTTAATTTATCTAGGCCCAGCTAATAATTTACATTTTTGGCCCAACTAATGTAATCTACATTTTTGCCCCCCTCGTCTTTTACATTTTGCATTTCTTACTAATACTTTAGAAATTTTTGCTCATACTTTTGTAATCTACATTTTCGGCCCCATAACTGTTTTTCTTTTTTAACGCATTGTGATTTATGCTCTTTGTCTTGCTACATGTTTTCACCCGTCGCGTGCCGCCACAATACACGGTGGGATTACTACTCTTACTTTAAAAACTTGCAATTTTAACTTCTAGAATACTACTCCTACTTCTGCAATTGTCAATACATTGTGTTTTACACTTCGTGTCTACCTTTGTGTTTTATAATTTTTTGTATTTGTCTTTTACGCATGTTTTACGCTTTTTTTAGTAACTGTCTTTTACACGTTGCATTTTACGAATCGTGTGTTGTCATACTGCACGTTTTCACTCGTCGTGCGCCGCCGCAACGCGCGGCGGGCAAAATACTAGTTAAAAAATAAAAGGTAAGACATGGGCCCCTTTATCAAATCTATCATTTACAACATGCTAACTTATTCATTTTTCTCTTACATAAATTAGAAATCTGTTGTGGACGAAACACTGAAGAATTCAAAAGAAATGTCAGGCATTAATTTGTGACCAAACCTACTACAGTAGATGTGGCGGTTAAAGATCAGAAGATAGAAGAAATTCATTGGTACCGATTGGGATGAAGAATAGTGGTCGAACAATGCAAATGAGATAATTGAGATGTGTAAGGCATATGACTATAGTTTATCTTATCACAATGCAAGGAGTTGACACGTGGATGTTTATTTTATAAATGGTTGTGTTTATGACTTATGTTTTCTTATTTGTGTGTTGATTTATTACATTGCAACGATGTTTATGACTTGTATTTTCTTATTCATGTTTATGACTTTTTACTAAATTGAATTTTGTAATGCTATTGCATAGATTAAGCTTGCATATGCTATGAATTAGAAAATAAAATAAGTACTATACCACATCATCAGAGGATTGTTAAACTAACATAAACGAGTATAGTGTTGCAAATTGTCGCCCCCGCAGCATCGCCAGGGTTTCCAGTTAGTATATATATGTGTGTAAGAGAGAGAGACACATTTTCTCAAAAAAAAAATGATAGGGACATACTGTAGTGGTCGGATAAGAAAGTGAAATGAACGAGAGGAGGAAATAATATTTGCTCAAAGTTAAAACATATATCTTATGATATAGACCATCATTAAATAAATAACAAAATAAAGTTTAATTGTTTTGTATGAATCAAAATAAAGTTTTGTGGATGGTGATGATTGTCTACAAATATCACGGAGAAAATATGAAAAGCTAAAAAGCTTGGAGGTATCACGAAAGTAATTTGATTTATATTTTATCTTAATTAAAAATGTAGATACCTTCAAAGAAATACAAAGAAAATCTTTAAAAAAATAATAATAAAAAAAAACAAAAAAAAAAAAACCTAAACTAATCAACTAGCGTTAAATTCAATAAGTATACACTATCGAGGGTATATAGGTGTCGTAATGGTCTTAACTCTTAAGCAAGCAATGATCTTTTTAACCGTAAACTAACTTACTTTCAAATACTTCTATATCTGCTTTTTCATAAAATATGAACACTTCATGTTTAAGATAAAGGTTAGACGTCTTACTACCACATCAATGAAAAAGTCTTCAGGAACCGCTAAGCAAACAACGATTGAATAGTTAAAAACTCTTTAGTATAAAAATACTCTATTATTATGTGTATGCAATTTAGTAAATCGCTATTAACTCACATTTTCTTTGATGAATATATATCTAAAATGGTCCTGTGAATTGAATCATATGCGCAATTGGAGTGTTTGTATGAAGATTTGGGTCTAGTTTTTATTTTCATGGTCGTCTTCGTTGGTGGGTAGCTATGCGTGTTGATATCAATATATGTCTTGTTCTTGTCTTTGTTATTGGCTTAGATTTTATATTTGAAGATCGGTGTTTTGGTGTTTCCAATCATATTTTGTCCTCCAAAACCCCAAAATTATGGGGTAGACTAGGTCAAGAGGGGTTTTTTGTTTATCATTATTATTTTAATTGTAATTTATATATGAAAAAAAAAAACAGAATGAACAGTGGATTTATTATTAGAATTAGAATTAGAATTAGAATTAGAATTAGAATTAGAATTAGAATTAGAATTAGAATTAGAATTAGAATTAGAATTAGAATTAGAATTAGAATTAGAATTAGAATTAGAATTAGAATTAGAATTAGAATTAGAATTAGAATTAGATTAGTAACAGAGTGGATTTATTATTAAATTAAATTTAGAATTAGATTAGAATTATTTAAAATTAGTAACATGATTAAGAGATGAGCAAATGGTATCGGGTATAGGTACCGGTCTCAAATTTACTAAACCGGAATTAGATTAGTAACAGAGTGGATTTATTATTAAATTAAATTTAGAATTAGATTAGAATTATTTAAAATTAGTAACATGATTAAGAGATGAGCAAATGGTATCGGGTATAGGTACCGGTCTCAAATTTACTAAACCGGTGTATTTTTGGTACCGGTTCCGCACAAGTATTCACCGGTTTTTACCCACAAATACCGGTGTCGTACCAATACCGACCGGTACCGAACCGTGCCATACTAGGTATATTCGGTACCGGTACCCACTTTTGGGGATTTCGGTACCGGTTGGTAACGAGCTCATCAAATCCTGTAGCAACGCAGCAATGCAAGTAATTGCACCGTTTAGATTACTTTTCGTACATACAGTAAGTAAACTGTATTTCGTTTGAATGAGGTTTTATATACACAACAACTTATTTTGCTTTCTTTTTTTGTCTTTTTCTGTAATGAATAAATTGTAGCATGTAAAATTAACTTGGATATTTAGAATATTGATGAGCAAATCGTATCAAATCCTGTAAACGAACCGGTATCGTATCGGTACCAAATTTATTATACCAAATCATTTTCGGTACCAATTTGGTACCCACCTTTTGGCGTTTTCAGAATCGTTACTTTCGGTTCGACACCGGTCTAGCACCATACCTGTATTTATTGATTTTTACCTTCAAATACCATATCGTATTGTGCCGAGCATTTTCGATGCCGGTACCTAATTTCGATGATTTTCTGGATCGGTATTTTCACTGCCGTTACCGGTACCGAGTTCATCCATATTTTAACGTGTTAGCATCGTAATAACTGAACTGAAAACAACCGAATTTCCAACGTGTAGGACGTGTGAGTCCTATTATTGTATATTAGGTTATTTAAAATTGTTTTTTTTATGACGGAGTGACTATCCTTACCATGTCATTTTATTTATGTTTTGATATTCGGTATCTGTTTGCTGTTGCTGATACGCCTTTTGTAGTCATTGGGTCCCGCCGCAACGCGCGGGCGGAAAATAACTAGTTCTTTTAAAAATAATGCCAATCACCATATTCCTCCGTTCAACCCACCAATCACAGTATCCTCCATTCAACCCACCAATTACCATCATCCATTAAACCGACACATGACCCACACCTGCGGGAATCTCCAGGCCCCCTAAGGGACTACACCAAGAAAAAAAGGTGGATGGGGAAGTATAGGGGGTACGGAGGGGCTCCCCCCCCCCCCCCCGAGTAGTCTAGCATTTTAACAAAAAAAATTGATTTGTTGATAGTAGTTCTCAAATATCTTTATAGTTACCGCATAATCTCTTTTCTCACTCTCTCTCTCTCTCTCTCTCACACTCTCTCTCATTCTCTCTCTTTAGAGCATGTGTAGTGGCTCATTATCGTGCTGTTATATTGTCGATGGTGCCCCATAACGCCGAGGAGCATCGCCCCATCAACACTATGGGTTGATTTTTTTTTTCCGAGCTCGCGATGGATATAACGGGAACATGGCGCGTGGTTTGATAAACTAAACTATTGGGGAACGGTCAAAAACATAAAAAAAAATCTTATTTACCTCTTATATAAATATACATACACACATAAAATTCTACACACATTCTACACCGAACCAACTCAACTAAAAATACTATCTACCAAATCCTTAGAAAACTCACCAAAATGGATTCACTTCCGTCGGATGATTCGTTCATCGATCTATACCACACATTATTTGCTCATAACAAAGCCGCAGATGAAGAAGAAGCGGTTATGAGTGTGTGTGCCCTCGCGATTAATGCCATGCAACATGCTAATCGTTCTCCCCCATGCCCTATCTTGAGGAGGGAATATGTTGTGCGAGACCGTGAAGCCGCAAACATTCGTCTAATGAAAGATTATTCGGCCCCCACATTTTTAGGCGCCTAGTTCGGATGAGCAAAAGGTTACTTTTGCGCATTAACGAAGATTTGGAGCATAAGTATAACTACTTTAAGCATAAAATGGACGCAAGAGGATATCTAGGATTCACCTCCATTCAGAAGTGTACTTCGGTGTTACGTTTGCTCGTCTAAGGAAACACGTATAACATCAATGACAAGTATTTGAATATCGCAGAGAAAACAACACGCGATGCCTTGTCACATTTTTGCTACGGTATATATATATATATATATTAATTTTTTTTTATTTTTAGTACTCTAGTTTAAATATTTACATAACCCTATATATATATATATATATAATTCTTTATAGGCATTTGCCAATTTTACGGAAAACCTTACTTTAGTAACCCGACTTGGAACGATCTACAACAGATTTACGAAGTGCATTTAGAAAAACAGGGTTTACCTGGCATGATTGGCTGTTTAGATTGTTGTCAATGGCGGTGGTATAATTGTCTAACCGCATAACGAGGTCAACATACACGCGTTGACCAAAAAGGACCAACGTTGGTTCTACAAGCGGTTGCCTCATATGACCTTTGGGTTTGGTCGGCCTTCTTTGGTGTCATCGGGTGTTTGAACGACTTGAGCAATCACCATTGCTAAAGGGTCACAAATCAGGTATATTACCGAAAGCCGGGTTTATAAAAATGGAAATGAGTACCCGCATGGATGCTATTTGGCTGATGGTATATACCCAAAGTATTCAAATATTGTGTAAACGTTTAGTGACCCGCTTGATATAAAAAGACAATATTTTAAGGAACTGCAAAAGTCTTCGTGAAAGGGCATCGAGAGGTGTTTTGGGGTTCTTCAACAACAACGATGGCATTTTATGAGAAATCCTTATTGAGTATAGATAAAGAAAAAATTAGAATGGTTATGTATGCTTGTATCATATTGCATGATATGATTTTAGAAGATGAAGGAAAAACAATATATAAAAACTATGTTCCGGATGATGTTGAAGAAGGAGCACAAGCAACAATGGAGGAGAGTATCTTAAACGGTCAAATCTTGCCTTACAAGTAAGCATATAACGCGTTAAAGGCAGATTTGGTTGAGCATGTTTGGGCTATTGGCCCAATTCGACACGATGGTGATAAAGATGTGGATTTAGAAGACGAAGGCGACAAAGTAGAAGATTTCGAAGATGGAGCTTACGAAGATGGAGGGTTGTATGATGGAGCCTATGAAGACGGAGCCAGCGACGGTGATAAAGACGGGTAGTATTTAATATATTGTTAGGATCTGAGTTTCTTATGATTGTGTTTTTGTTTGATAATTATGAATATGAATGAGTATGAGTGCAGCGGAATTAAAATGGAAACAAACTTTCAACACACAATCAAATGGAAGAATTGCTTTCAACACACATGTTTGCCATGAAATCGAATGATTATATTTAATACAATAATTCAATTACACTTGCATGCATGCAATACAATCTCCCCCTCAGCCTGAGCTCACAGATGGTTTGTTCGTACATAATGACTTGTGAAGAAAGAGCTAATAGAACAGTACATGGTACTGTTCTATTTATAGTACAGAACAAACCACTGAAGCATCTTTGCTGACGTCACCATGAAAGTGACATCTAACCTCCTAATAACCTGTAACCACTTACCTATACAACTACTGCTATTACAAACAACTGATTAACAATAAATACAAAGACAAGCTAAACTACTGCTTCTCATTCCACTATTATACTCCTAGCAGTGCTTTGCTTCATCAGCAGTACTTGAACCATGACAGCAGATTGAGCATTAGTGTTTGTCTTCAATAGTCTTTAGGTCTTCATCAGATGTTGAGTGATCAACAATTTTTGTAGACGGACAGTAGATAGAGGTCATTAGTTGTTAGGCCACTTTCAAGGGGAAAGAACTATTGCAATCAACTTCTTATGTGAACCCACTTATCTGATCCAGTTTTGGATTTATCAAATGTTCCTTTGGTAGGGTTCAATCCCAACAATCACCCCCTGGAACAAATGATGCCAAAACTCTTCTTTATTCTTGGATTTTTATTGCCTCGTCAAAAATTCCCTAACTTGTCCTTTGAATTGTAATTCAAAGTCCATGGAATCTGTGTCATCCTCATCCCTGCACAGTGTAAGCTCAAGGAGATCTTGAAGATCTTTTTCACCCAGGCCAAGTGCTTGTTCCCTTGATATGTGCTTCACTTCGCCATTAGATCTGAGCAAAGTCAATACGTGGGTATGTTTATCAGACTTCCACTTTAGTATTTTTGAATCCTTTGGGTTTCTTGGGAGAGTCATTATTGTTGATGAGTTTGGAGATTGTGGCCTGGTGATGACAACTTGGGCAGTATCTTGAGATTGAGTTGATCCTTGTTTCTCTGCCATAAGTGTCTGAAGAACCATCTTCATGATATACTCTTTTGAAATTTGGTCTTCTTTTGATATTGGTTCTGTATCCATCTGCTTTTGTCTCCTTCTTTGATAAAGGATGGCAGCAGGTGGAACAGTGGGTTTCCTGATGGGTAACTTTTGTGGCTTGGCTGGAACCACTGCTTCAGGATAGACAGGCTTTTGAGGAGCAGTGGGATCTCTTTTCCTCAACTCTTCCAAACTTTTGTAGTTGGCTAACACTTTATCCTCTGTCCACCTTGTCACCTGGTTCCTTGAACCATAATCAGCAGCAATCAATTCTTCTTACCTTGTTTTTGATCATATCTTGAATTCTGGTTGTTTCCTTTCCTAGCTCATTGATGGTCCATTCCTTGTACTGGTGCTTTTCTGCCCTGTACTTTTTGTAAGCCATGATATATTCAAGATAATCTTTCCTCATGCTTTCATCATCTCTTTCAGATAGTTTTTGACAAAGGTCTTTTGAGAACTGTTCTAAGGTTCTGACCTTGGTGTGCAGGTATTGCATATTTCTCTGAATCTCTTTATCAGACTTTCCCTCTGTATCTCTTCTAGATATGTCTTCTGCTTGTTGAGCTTTTATTTTGAGATACTCTTCAATGTTTCTTGGGAAAGGATAACCTTGTATGGAAGGAAGTTTCCTTTTTGCAGGGTTATCTTCAGAGTAAAAAGACTTTATCTCCTCTTTGACTGCTAGAAGATCCAATGGGTATAGTAAGCCCACTGGAACAATAGCAGCGTTTGTATTCAGAACTTGAGCTGATGATAATAGAACAGGGGTTGGAATGGTGACAAGGGCAGTGGTTGTGTGGATGTTTGAGTTGGGGAGGTATCATCTTCCAGTACAACATTGGTTACCCTTCTCCTTTTGTGCTTAGGAGAGGTTGGTGGTGTTTTTGTGGCTTCAGTGGTGGTGTTTGAAGTAGTTGGTGTCTGACTAACAATTGTTTAAACAACTGGTGTTTCAACCACTGTTGTCATTACAACAGTTGATGTGTCAACCATTGTCTTACGCTTTTTGGCAGGTGGTGTTGGTGGTGGTGAGGATGTTTTTGGTGGCACTTGTTTGGGTAACATCTGTTGGTTTGGAGGTTTGATGAGAGGAGCTTTTGGGAGGTAGAGGAGCGTGTTTTATGGATTTGGGAGGTGTGATTTTGGGTTGCCTTACTTTTCTAGTAGGCTGTCTTCTTTTTGGCTTAGGATTTTCCTGCTCATCCTTGGGTTCAGAAGTACCCTGTTCTTCCATCTCCATTAAAACTTTGTTCTCCTGCTCAAACCTTTTAGCCCCTTTTATCTCCATAGTCTCTTTTATGCCTTCTTTTGTTGCATCTAAGGCATTTTGAGACACATCAACCTTTTTAGAACCATCTGGCTTAGGGATTTCCACAATTAGTTTAGATTTTGCATCTGGTTCAATGTATAGACCATCTTCATATCCCTTCTTCTTTTTCTCCCCCTTTTTGGCATCATTAGGAGGATTATCAACAAAAATGATTGTAGGAGGAGCAGAACCAGTGGTTTGTAGTAAATGGGTCTTAATTGCCTTGATATCTGCCTGTGTATCCTTGAACCTAGATTCCATCAAATTTCTGATCTTCTGAATTTGAACTTCATGTTGTTGATCAGCATATTGTCTTTGCTGATGAAGCATAGGTTGAAATAGCTTCCAGAGCTCAGCAGAGGATGGAGCAGATGTTTCATATGTTGCAGAAGTGGGTGGTGCCTTTTGAGCTTGTAAGAACTGTTGCAGCATATCTTTGATTTCTGCAACAGATGTATCAAGTTTGTCAACCCTCTCCGTCAATTATCTGTATTTTAAACCATCACCCAAGTTAATGGGATCATCTGATTTCCCACCAGAGGTGGTTGTATCAGTGGTTGACTTAGGAAAAGTTTCCCAAAAATCATCCACTGATGCCCCTTTTTCTTGGTATTGGGGACTTCTTTCTTCTGTAGAGGTTACCAATCTAAGCTCACCAGTGAATACATGATATACACCAGTGGATTGGATGGTTCCCATAGAAGAAATTGCCTTCAAGGGAGTCTGACTTATGAAACTACTTTCCAAGTGTAAACCAGTGGGTTCAACACTTGTAGTAGCTGCTCCACTTGAACTACTGACAGGAATTACTTGTAATTCCTACAGTGTAGCCTCCTCAACTATTGGTGGGTTAGCAGAGATTGAAACACCAGACTCAGTCACTTGTTGTGGCATATTCTCATTAACAGGTGATTGAGAAGAACTGATTTGTGTCTGGGCTAAATCAATTGCATCCAATAGAGGTAATATAGTTGGTGGAATTTGTGCAGTGAAGATAGGGGTAGAAAGAGAATTTGCCTCGGGAGGTGGGCTGTGGATGATGGAATCAAGTGATTCCAGAGCATCATAATGTGGTGTCCCTGTGCTTACAACCTGATCTTTTTGAGAAGATGCAGGAGGAGTTTTAGGCTCAGGTTGAGGTCTTTCTTCCAATTGTTGTGAGGAAGTAGCAGTAGTGGTTATTGGTGACTTTTGTGTTGTCATAGCTATAACCTCTAGGACCTCATCTTCCAGAGTAACCTTTTTGATGGGTTTGGGGGGCTTTTGGATATTTTTCTTTTTGGGTCTTTTGGTGGTTTTAGGTGTGGGTTTCACAGCAGTGGTTGTGCTGTTGTGATCACCTTGAGCAGTAGGCTCAACAGCAGGATCCTGAGGAGCAGTGGTTGCTGCTAAAGTCTACTCAGGAACCTCTGTTTGTGTTTTGGAAGGTTTTGACAGCCTTGTGAAAGTTTCAGAGGTTAGGTTGTTTATTTGAAAAGGATTTCCTTGGATAAGCACATTAGCATTATCCTTTGAAAATTTCTTTTGAAAATAGTAACCTAAAAACCTTGGAAATAATAAAAATGATTTTTTATTAACATTTTTCACCATATCATTAAAAATTTCCTGGGAGTAGTTAAAATTTTCCTCAGACATAATAGCATAACCCATGTATTGAATTTTTAATGGTATCTCATTGAAAGTTGTTGTTTTATTTGAGACACACATGAGAAGGGTATGAAACAAAAACCTCATGGCAGGAGGAAAACTGCCTTTTTGTAAAGTATCTTTTTTCATTTCCTCTTCATACCCTCTCTCAAGAAAATTAGTTTGATACTCAGACTTTGGGAATGAGCTTTTACCTTGAAGATCGTTGATTTCAAATACCTCTGAGATGGTTTGAGGGGTAATTGTAACTGGAACTCCCTTTATTGAAGAATTAATGGCTAAGGGCTTTTTATCCTTAGTTTCTAATTTAGCATTTTTTCCAGAATTCTTGTTAGGTTTCCATGAAAATGGCTTCATTGCAAGTCAACAAAGTTTTGTACTTTGAGGACGAGAGTGCATCAATGACGGAGTGAAAGTCTGTGTTTTGACTTGTTTTTGCAAGTATACACAAGTAGTTATGTGGGGTTTTGAATGGAAGAGCCATGGTGATTTTAAGGTGATGAAGAACAGATGAAGAAGATGAGTGATTTTGAGAGAAATTGATGGTAACTACTTTGAGAAAGGAATTGTGAATTCGATTCGACAGTGAAAAGCCTATTTAGGGTTTTGATCAGGGTTTTATAGGTGGAAAAAGTGTATGCTGACGTGGCAGCGGTTACAAAAGATCTGACCGCTATGTACTGTCCACGTGCCAACCTCTGATGAATAATGGATGACAGTTGTTTAGGAAACCACTGATGGAGCAATATCAGTGGTTTGCAACGGTTAAAATGAAAACAGTGGTTGACTTTAAGCTATCAGTGGATAGCCTATCAGTGGGTTAAAACACTGAGGTTTAACAACAGTGATTAACAAAGAGACGAGAAAACAAAGGTTGACTTTCAGCAGTGGATAGTAGTAACAGAACGGATGTTTGAACCAAAAACAGTTGGTTATGGCAGACTTTTAAGGTTTAATGAAAATTTTCATTTTTAGCTATTTTTAAGGATGGATTTTTGATTTTCTGAAAACATTTTAATGCTTTTATTCATAGAAAAACAGGATTTTGCCTGTTATTCCATGTTTAGCATGCCAATCCTAGAGATCAAGCTTTCAAAGGTGGATGTGTCTAAAGCTTTTGTTAGCACATCTGCCAGTTGATCTTTAGTTGGAACATGGTGCAGAGAAATTAAACCTTTTTCATAGCAATCCCTCACAAAGTGATGTCTGATATCAATGTGCTTGGTGGTTGAATGAGAAACTGGATTTTTGATTATATTTTCTGCTGTCTGACTGTCCAACATGAGAGGTGTCTTTAAGGCAGTGATACCAAAATCCAGAAGTTGATTTTGAAGCCAAAGCAGTTGGGCTGTACAGCTTGCAGCAGCTATATACTCTGCCTCAGCAGTGGATTTTGAAACAGCTGCTTGCTTTTTGCTTTGCCAAGACACTAAGCAATTGCCTTGGAATTGGCACCCTCCTGAAGTGGACTTCCTTGTTGTATTACATCCAGCAAAGTCACTGTCTGAGAAACCTGAAAGCTTGATATTTCCATCAGTTGGATACCAGATACCAAGTGTGGGAGCACCTTTGAGGTATCTGAATATCCTTTTTACAGCAATAAGGTTTGACTTTCTAAGTGCTGATTGGGATCTTGCACAAACACATGTTGCAAACATGATGTCTGGCCTAGATGCAGTTAGGTACAATAAAGACGCAATCATGCTTCTATAAAGAGTTTAATCAACCAAATCATCCTTTTTCATCAGACATGACTAACTTGGTGGTTGCTATGGGTGTACTACATGGTTTGTAATCATCCATCTCAAATTTCTTTAAAAGTTCTTTGGCATATTTGCCTTGATGGATGAATGTAGCATTTTGCAGTTACCTTACTTGGAGACCAAGAAAGCACTGTAGTTCACCCATTGCACTCATCTCAAACTCAGCTGTCATGAGTTGTCTAAACTCTTCACACATTTTAGAACATGTACTTCCAAAAATGATGTCATCCATATAAATTTGGACAATCATCAAGTCTTTCCCTCTCCATTTTAAAAATAGTGTTTTGTCTATTTTACCTCTTGTGAAACCAATGGAAAGTAGAAAGGTGGAAAGAGTTTCATACCAGGCTCTAGATGCTTGTTTCAAGCTATACAAAGCTTTGTTTAGCTTGTAGACATGATTTGGATTAAATGGATCCTCAAAACCAAGAGGTTGACAATCATATACCTCTTCTTGAATCTTACCATAGAGGAATGCACATTTAATATCCATTTGAAACACGTTTATGTTGTGGTTAACAGCAAATGCTAGGAACAGTATGATAGCTTCTAATCTTGCTACAGGGGCAAAAGTTTCATCATAATCAATGCCATCTTCCTGTCTGAAACCTTGAACCACTAGCCTTGCTTTATTCTTGACAACAATGCCCCTTTCATCAGTTTTATTTTTGAAGACCCACTTTGTGCCAATAGGACTTACACCCTCTGGCAGTGGTACAAGCTCCCATACTTGTTGTCTTCTAAACTGTTGGAGCTCCTCTTGCATGGCCTCTACCCAGCTGTTGTCTTTCAGTGCCTCTTGGTACTTAACTGGCTGATGGAGAGATAGAAAACCAGCAAAAAGACAGATGTTTTGGGATTGACTTCTTGTGAGCACCCCTTCACTGATGTTGCCAATGATTTGATCTTGTGGATGGGACTTCAAGAAGATTAAATCTCCTTTGTATGGAACAATGGCATTTAATGGTGAAGGCTGCAGATGTGAATCATCTGAGCTAACAACTGTTGGTGACTTTGATGATCCAACAGTGTCTTGAAAAGGAGGTGGAGGAATTGGTGGTAGTGGTGTGGACACATGTTGACTTTTATCCACTGTTTGAGGACTTGTATCAACAGTGTTTGATGATGTGGAAGCAGGGGTTAAAGGAATACTTTGGTCAACAACTGTTGAGGTAGCAGTGGTTGAGCTTTGACAACTATTTTGAACATCTGCTGCTCTGGCAATGGATTTGAAGGTTTCTAGTGGAAGAATCACTTCATACCCATTGTCTGATGGAGGATTTTGAGATGGACCTGCACTGTTATTCTTGACAGAAACATTTTCAAAAGTAAATTTATCAAGATCAAACAATTCTGCAGGGTTTGCAGGGATTTTCATTGAAGAAAATTCATTGAACTTCACATTCAAAGTCTCTTCCACTGTTTTAGTCCTTGTGTTAAACACTTTGTAGGCCTTAGAAGTGGTTGAGTATCCCAAATGATATCCGCTGTCTACTTTGGCTGCAAATTTTGAAATTGAGTCTTTTAAATTCAAAATAAAGCATGGGCAGCCAAATACTTTAAAGAATGAGATCAGTGGTTTGATTTTATACAGCAATTCATAGGCAGTCTTTTGATGCCTGGGGTTGATTAAAACTCTGTTCTAGACATAGCAAGCAGTGTTTACTTCCTCTGCCCAGAAAGTTAATGGCAAACCTGAATCAGCAAGCATGGTTCTGGCAGCCTCAATCAATGTCCTGTTCTTTCTTTCAACAACCCCATTTTGCTCTGGTGTCCTTGGAATGTTGTACTGCCTTTCAATTCCTTTTGACACACAAAATCATCCAACTCCCTATTTCTGAACTCTATGCCATTGTCACTCCTGAAGACTTTTACTGGTAAGTCAAACTGCTTTTCAACCTGTTTGACAAAGTCTTGTAGAATGCCTGCAGTCTCATCTTTGGAATGTAAGAAATAAGTCCATCTAAACCTAGAAAAGTCATCTACAATTACCAAACAATATTTTTTCTTTTTAAGGCTCATGAATTTAACTGGGCCAAACAGATCCATGTGCAGCATTTGCAAGCACTTGGTTGTTTTGGACTCTTCAATGGACTTAAATGAGCTTTTATGTTGTTTTCCTTTTAAGCAGGAGACATAATGCTCAGGACAGGTGAATAGTTTTTGAGGAAGACCTCTTACTAAACCCTTTTTTGACAAAGCAGTGATTGTCTTGAGATTTGGGTGCCCAAATCTCCTGTGCCATAATTTTATCTCTTTATTAGAGGCAGCTGAGAACAGACAGGCATCAGTCCTGGGGCTTTCTTTTAACAAATCAACTACGTAAACATTGCCACTCCTTTGAGCAACAAGTTGGGTTTTTCCATTTTTTATTATTTCTTCAATCTTTGTAACCATTTCTGATCCAACAATCCTACATAACCCTTATCACTCATTTGTGAGACACTAAGAAGGTTGAATTTTAGATTGTCTATTAGATTGACATTTTCAAACTTAACATTTCCAAACTGTATTGTACCAGATTCCATCACCTTCCCTTTACTATTATTACCAAAGGATATATCACCCCCTCCATGAGTTTTGAATTCTTTGAGTAAGGCTCTACATCTAGTCATGTGCCTGGAGCCTCCACTATCTACATACCAAAGACTATCTAAGCATGCAGAAGCTCCCTACACATCAAGTAAATAATTAGTTCAGGAGGGTCTCCAAAGCCAATAAGGCTTTGGATGGGGTCTTAACAGTGTCTATGTTAAGTTCAGGTGGATGGACAGTGGTTAGCTCAGGTTTTTGAACAGCTTTGGAACTGTTTTTCTCTAACCACTGTTGGGGGTCCTGCCCTATCATCTGCAGGTACCCAAAGGGATACCTGTGAACTCTTGGTTTAGAAGGCTTTTTGTAAGCCTCATAAACATGTGGGACCCTTTGGTATGGTGGTTGACCTTTACCTCTTCGGTATTGGTTTGCAGGGGGTGCATTAATCACCTGGACTTCTCTTTTAACAGAGGTTTGGTTCAACTGTTTTGTAACAGCTGTTTGAACTGGCACAAATAGTGGTTGGTTCTTGAATTGTGGTTTTGATGAACTCGTTGGTGTTTTTGACATGTACTCTTCCTTTTTGACCTCAAAGGATTTCAGGTACACACACTTCTGAGTAGAATGGTTTGTTTTACCGTAGATGGTGTTGCTGCTTGAAGGCACAGCAGTACTTGTTTTGTTAAGATCATAAGCTTTTAAATGAAAACAATCTTTGGTCAAATGATTTTTCTTTTCACAAAACAAGTTTTTAATCTTTTCTCTTTTCTTCCTCTTTTCAGACTCCTTTGCAACAGAGTTTTGAACCACTGTTGGGATATCCTTAAGAGGAATTACTTTGGCCTTAAGAGCTTTGACACCATCTATAGTTGTGAAGTCCATGGGTTTGAAGTTTTCAAGTATGTCACACTCATCAGACTATGTGGGTCTGAATTGGTATTTCTCAACCTCCTCAAAGGTTGAGGACCCCACAGATCTTTCCAAACTGATCTTGTTACCAAGTTTATCAGTTATTTTTACTTCTTGGTCGTCCTTGTTTGTGGGTATGATTTCAACAGAGGTTTGAACAGATTCATTTGCAGCAGTGTTTTCAACTTGATTATATTTTCTAAAACCTGCACCAAATTTTACATTACTTTTGATCTGTTTTTCAAGCATAACTTCATAACCTTTGCAGGATTCCACCCATTTTTCACAAGTGATTTGGGTGGATTCCAACTCCTTTTTGCAGGCTTGATATTTTTCTATCATAGTCTGGAGTTGGTCCTTCGTTATGCTATGCTCTTGTTTGAGACTGCAGATTTCATTGTCCTTTTCAGCCAATTTGATTTTTAGATCTTTTAAAGATTTTTCAAATTGAACTTCATCATTTAACACTCTATCCCTAAGGTTTTCATTCACCTCTTTAATGTTAGCAAATGCGGTAACAACCCGGAATTTATAAAACTTTAAATCAGAATTTATAAAGTATTAATCAAACAAGAACCAGCTAACTGGGAAATTATAACCCATTCAGCTACGAGCCTTGTAGTGGCATATAATAAGGTTAAAACATCTGGATTATAAGTTTGCGTAATGGACTTGGGTGGCAGTTGGGACACTCACCTACCTTTGGTTGAGTTCTCCTATAACAACAGCTACCATACGAGCATTCAAGTTGCACCGTTTGAAGCTCTCTACGGACGAAAGTGTCGATCGCCGTTGTGCTGGGCAGATGCAGGCGATAGACAGTTGGTTGGTCCCGAATTGGTTCAAGAAATGACAGATAAAATAAGACGGATCCGAGAGCGCATTAAGGCGGCTCGTGATCGACAAAAGAGCTTTGCGGACAAAAGAAGGAAACCTTTGGAATTTGAAGTGGGAGATATGGTTTTGTTGAAAGTCTCACCTTGGAAAGGTGTGGCACGCTTTAGGAAGCGCGGAAAGTTGAACCCACGATTCATTGGACCGTTCAAAATCCTAGAAAGGATTGGTCCTGTAGCATATAAGTTGGAACTACCCGCAGAACTTAATGGTGTTCATGATACATTCCATGTATCTAATTTAAAGAAGAGTCCAACTCAAGAAACAGTGGTTATTCCTGCTGACGAATTTCACATTGACGACACACTCCATTTTACAGAAGAACCCGTTGAGATTACCGATTGGAAAGTTAACAAAACTAGGAGGAGTAGTGACGCGCGTGTGGTGTGATATATATTTAAGTATATTTTAACCCATTTTTACACGTTAGCCAAGTTTAAAAGTTATAAAACACGATATCTTACTAACACCAAACACACATATGGGCAAGTGCACCCATCGTGAGCGTAGTATAGTGTTGGCAAGATACCGAGGTTGTCCAAGGACACAAGAGCTTTTAATACCGGTTTATCCTCAACGTCTAATCAAATCAAAAGTTAGAAAAAAAGGTTTTTAAACTAGAAAAATAAAACTAACTAAAATGCTGAAAAATAAAATAAAAATAAAAACAGATAGACAAGATGAATCACTTGGATCCGACTCGTGTTTAGTGTAACCTTTGATTATTTCCGCACTTTTTCACTTTTTAAGAGATTACCTTAGTTATTGTAGTAGCCCCTCTTTTGAAGGTGACGTTACCCTCAACCCAGTAGTTTGAGTCAGCAAGGATACAATCCTAAATGGTCGGATTATTGAAAGATAATTAATTAAGTTATTAATGCATATTATGGTAGGCCCCTCTTTTGAAGGTGACGTTACCCTCGGCTAAGTAGTCTGAGTCAGCAGGGATACAGTCCTAAATAGCCGGGTTAAAGTATTAATAGTAGCTTACATATGAGGGGATCAAAGAGTTTGGACCCCCGCCATCCAATACCGATGAGTATTGAAGGAGGTCCTACTAAATTTGACCCAGGCCCTTGCAGGATCTATACACTGAACAATGCAAGACTCTTACCAAACCGTTCCCTTAATCCCCGACCAGGTAGCCAACATATCTCCATATAGACCGTGGAGATATGAATGGTGAAAATCTTTTATTTTATATAGACAGTAAAATAATGCCAAGACACCACAGACAAACGATAAGGAAGAATCACCTTCAACATAAGAAACTAGTTATTAAAGTCATTAATACATAACCAAGTAAAAAGTGGGAAAAGATTAAAAATAAAAAGAATTACACTAGACACTTGTCTTCACTAAGTGATGTAAGAGACTTAGGCAAACATGGCCTTTGATTGTCAAGAACTCTTATGATCAATCTTGGATCCTGAGAAGACTCACACACTCTATGATGGACAATGGATGATGGTGGTGGATGATGGTGTTGTGATGGTGGTGGGTGGTGGGTGAAGTGTGAGAGAGGTGGTGTGCCAAGGGATGGTTTGCAAATGAGCCAAGCACCCCTATTTATAGCCTGAACAGAGGCCTGGGCACGGCCCCGTGTCCACCTTCTTCTCTGTCTTCATTAATTGCAGTTTGTCTGCATTAGTTGACCACGCCCCCGTGTCCGCTGGGCACGCCCCCGTGTGCAGAAGCGTATCTGTACTATCAAGATTTCCCCAGATTCTGCGAATCTTAGAGTTGACCACGGCCCCGTGTCCGCTGAGCACGACCCCGTGGTGGTTGATAGAAGCTTCTATAGCTTTGTCTTTTCTGCTGACACTTGGGCACGCCCCCATGCTCATTGAGCACGGGGCGTGTTCAGCCTTCTGTTCTCTTGTTTTGCTTGGGAAGATGTTGTCGGGGAGGTCGGGCATGCCACGTTTGTTCCTTTTCTTGTATTTATGTTAGATTTAGCTGCCTTTTTGCTTCTTTTGTTTATTTGAGCTCATTTAATCCTGAAAATACAAAAGGAAGACAGAAACACACTTTTTCCAACATTAGTACTAAAAAATGGTTAGTTTTATGCCACAATTGATGTAATTTATATGTTGCATTTTGTGCACATCAAATACCCCCACACTTGAATATTTGATTGTCCTCAAGCAAAACTCTTTATAATGTGGCTTTACACTCCCAAATAGAATGGGTAGAAGAGAAGGTTTTTGGGCTTGTCGTAGAGTGTCGGGATTTCCAAGATTCTTTATTAAGTTTTATTTTTATTTATTTACAATCCTATTCGTCATGATTTATTTAAAACATTACATAAGATAAATTACTTAATAGGGCATAACATGCATTTTTAAAATTCCATTTATATCCACATACCTCACGGGGGATCACTCAACACTCGGCCGAAGATGTATTTTAGTGGATCACTCGAGAGCGGCATGGAACTTACTCATACCATAAGCTTGCCAAGCAATCAATCCTCCTCCTTTTTAAATCTACACCTTTGTAAATATCAAAAGGACTTTTGGGGTTAAGGGTTAGGCTTGGGTTAAAGGTAGGTGGTTGGGTTAGTGGTTAGTAAAATGGCGAAAGGCGTAAAAAGCGTCGGTTTTCGTAAGACTTTTTATTTTTGAAGTTTTTATTTTGATGAATCCATTATTCAAACAAAGTTATTTTTGATAAACTTGTTTGTTTATTTCTCTTTTGCTTCATCATCATCATTTTTTTTTGAAAGTCATAAGAAAAACCGAGCTTGTTACTAAAACAAAGGGTTTTAAAAATAAAAAGGTTTTGGTGGGTGAAAGGGTGTTTGTTTTGGGTTATGAAATGAAAAGGTTTAGGCTCAAAGGGGTTAACTAGGGGGATTTTGGGTAGGTGGTAAAAAAAAAAAGAAAAATAATGGTGTAGAAATAAAAAGGGTTAGTCCTAATGCCTCCGTCATTTATTTACTCGGGTTTAAGTTGGTAAGGACCGGGAATGTATCGTCGTGGCAAGTTCTAGAGTCGTAAGAACCAAGCGGCTATTCACACAAGAAACGAAAACTGAGCATTTAGTTTAAAGATATATATTTGTATGCTCAATAAAGGCTCAAAACTCACTTTTTGTGGGAATGGGTTTTTATGTGACCAAGTATATATAATCAAATTTTAATTAAGCTTGTCATGCCATTTCATAATTTTCTTATGTTGGTTCTTTTTATTACGACGCTATCGGTTGTAAATTTGTAAAAATATAACCTTTTTAGAACTTGAAATTCCCAAATTAAACCTAGACAAGTAAAAAAATGAAAATTTTTTGAAAAAATTTGGGGTGATTAGCGGTTCCAATAGAGTTTTGTGTAAGGCTTGTTATTAGGAGTTGCAAGATTCAAGGTTTTAGCATCCCCACACATAAATTACACATTGTCCTCAATGTGTCCCAAAAAATATGTTTTTAGGTTGATTGAATGTGTAAAAAGGTGTGAAAAAGCAAAACTTTATGTTACTGGGCGTCTGGACACGGCCCCGTGGTGTCCGGGCACGGCCCCGTGTTCAGATCGCTAGTAACAAAAGTTTGTAAAAAGAAACAGAAGCCTGGGCACGGGGGCGTGTTCATTGAGTACGCCCCGTGTCCAGTTACCTGAACTGGGCCTTTCCTGCAGATTGTGCAGCACGGGGCCGTGTTGGGCGGGCACGGCCCGTGCTGAACTTGCTGTAATGAAGAAAAATTTGTCGGGTGGCCCTGTTTTTGTGCATGGGGTGCTGGTTCAAGTTTCTCTTGTTATCCTTCATCATCCCAAGTGTGTTTTATTCCTGAAAATTAAAACTAAACTAGAAAACATAAAAATTAATCTAAACTAAGCTAAGGATAGTTCCGCGGAATGCCTCCGTGGTGCGCCACGTTTATAAGGGTCCTTGGCTAGACCCAAAGCCTGGTCATATGTCTCCCAAGTGGGATGCCTTGCATCCCATGCTACACCGTCCGAGAGCGTCATCCAAACTTGAGTCTATGACCTTCATGTAGTCGATCGGGTCTTCCTCTTCTACTCTTTTTCCAACTCCAAACTTTACTTCCTCGTCCCCAAACTTCAATGTTAGTGTTCCGTCATTCATATCTACCACTGCTTGGGTTGTGGCTAGAAATGGTCTCCCTAGGATGAGAGGGACTTCGGTGTCTTCTTCCATGTCTAGTATGACAAAGTCGGCCGGGAAGACGAAATTGCTGACTTTGACCAATAGATTTTCAGCGACACCTTGTGGATATTTGACGGATATGTCGGCAAGTTGTATGCTCATCTTTGTAGGGCTCGTTTTTTCCTAGGCCGAGTCGTTTGAACATTGATGCGGGCATGAGGTTGATGCTAGCCCCAAGATCGGCTAGTGCATTGCGAATGGGGGATTCCCCAATTGAGCAAGGAATCGTGAAGCTTCCAGGATCAATTTCTTTTGCGGGAGTTTGTTGAGTAGTAAGGCGGAGAATTCTTCGCCTAAGTTAACTAATTGCAATGATTCAATTTTCCTTTTATGAGTGAGGAAGTCCCTCACAAATTTTGAATATTTAGGCATTCGAGTTAGGACTTCGATAAATGGAATATTAACATGCAATTGTTTTAATAAATTTTCGAACTTTGTGAATTGCTCATCGGTCTTTTGACGAATTAACCGACCAGGGTATGGAACCGGAGGAGTCTTAGTAGGCTCTTGAACTGGAGGAGAAGCCTTCTCTTGTTGAGGCGTGGGTGGGATTGTGATTTGGCTAGATTGGCTTCTTTCAGTTGGTGGTAGTGGAGCCTCTTTGGGACCCACGGTACGGTTTCTCAATGTTATGAGATGTACTTGTGCCTTTGGGTTGGTTTCGGTATTACTTGGTAATGCGCCTTGTGGTCTCTCGGAGAAATTTTGAGCTATTTGATTTAATTGTTTTTCAATGTTTTGAATGCTAGCTTGTTGATTTCTAAAATTCGATTCCAACTGTTGAAACCGATCCGTGCTTTTCTTTTCGGTGTCGGAGATGAGGCGAGATACAGTATCTTCAAGCCTTTCTCGTCCACCTTGTTGTTGAGAAAAATTTTGTGGTTGTTAAAAGTTAGTTCGTTGGTTTTGTTGGTTACTACTATTGCCGAGATCTCTCCAACCAAGGTTAGGGTGGTTACGCCATCCTTGGTTGTAGGTACCAGTTGGAGGACCCGATGGCCTAGGTCGATTATCAATGTAGTTTACCGTTTCCGTTTAATCATCTAATTCTTTCATACAACTCCAATTTTCATGTGGCCCACCACACCCCTCACAAGCCATTACCGAGACCGTTTTTGCCATTTCTAACTTTTTGATTTTTGAAGAAAGGGCCTCGATTTAGGCTTGTAAAGAAGTGCTTTCATCAACCTTATGGGCGCCCGGGGCAATAGATTTATTGCCTCGGGGAGTGTGCCACTGAAAATTGGTTTGAGCAATTTCCTCAATTTGATTATATATTTCATTTGGGCGACGATTACCTAGAAGTCCCCCGGAGCTAGAATCAAGTGTTTGTCTTGTGTGTTGGAACAACCCATTGTAGAAAGTGGATACTTGTTGCCGTACCGCAAGACCGTGATGAGGACACTTTCGTAGTAGCTCCTTGAACCTTTCCCAAGTTTCATATAAGGATTTCCCATCCTCTTGTGAATATGTATTAATTTAAGTCATTAATTTAGCCGTTTTAGCAGGAGGGAAATACTTATATAGAAACTTTTGGGCTAGTTCATCCCAGGTGTTTACCGAACCAACTGGGGGGTGTTAAGCCAAGCCTTAGCTCGGTCTTTTAGTGAAAATGGAAACATTCGGAGGCGGATGGCGTCATTTGATGCTCCATTGATCCGAAAGGTATCACATATTTCTAAGAAATTAGTAATATGTAGATGGGGATCCTCGTCCGCAACCCCATGAAAGGTTGCGGAGTTTTGAAGCATTTGTATCAAATGCGGTTGAAGTTCGAAGTTGTTGGCTTCGACATTCGGTGCATTGATAGCGGCGCCGAGATTACCTACAGTGGGTCGTAGGTAATCCATGAGGGTACGTTGGTCCGCCATTGAAAGTGGGTCCCCCGAAACTTTCTCTTGGTTTTTAGCTTTAAGTCTTTTTCTGAGAAAGCGTTCGGGTTCTTCAAGAGATTTTTTTATGTCTCTACTAGAACTGGAGCTCATACACTACGTAGAAAGTTCAGATTTGGCGCCTGGGTTCCAAGTCCTGCAATAAAAACAGAAAAGAACGTTGGTCAGAAGCTTCACCACGGCCCCGTGCTCAGATGAACACGGCCCGTGGTCGGAGGTACAGTAATTGCTTTCCGGATCCCTGTTACTGGGGAGGTCGACACGGCCCCGTGTTGCACCGACACGGCCCCGTGCTCAACTCTCTGTAACTCAGAAAATAAAAACTGCCAGTAACAATGCTGGGCACGGCCCGTGTCCGACCAGGCACGGCCCATGCTGAGCTCTGTAGAAACTGAAAAATTAAGAAAATCCTAAAAAAAACAGAAAAATTTGAAAAAACGATTAGGCCGTTGATTCCTAACTTTCTTAAAATCCTTGTGTCCCCGTCAACGGCGCCAAAAACTTGATGCGCGTGTGGTGTGATATATATTTAAGTATATTTTAACCCCTTTTTACACGTTAGCCAAGTTTTAAATTTATAAAACATGATATTTTACTAACACCAAACACACATATGGGCAAGTGCACCCATCGTGAGCGTAGTATAGTGTTGGCAAGATACCGAGGTCGTCCAAGGACACAAGAGCTTTTAGTACCGGTTTATCCTCAACGTCTAATCAAATCAAAAGTTAGAAAAAGGTTTTTAAACTATAAAAATAAAACTAACTAAAATGCTGAAAAATAAAATAAAAATAAAAATAAAAACAGATAGACAAGATGAATCACTTGGATCCGACTCGTGTTTGGTGTAACCTTTGATTATTTCCGCACTTTTTCACTTTTTAAGAGATTATCTTAGTTATTGTAGTAGGCCCCTCTTTTGAAGGAGACGTTACCCTCAACCCAGTAGTTTGAGTCAGCAAGGATACAATCCTAAAGGGTCGGATTATTGAAAGATAATTAATTAAGTTATTAATGCATTTTATGGTAGGCCCCTCTTTTGAAGGTGACGTTACCCTCGTCTAAGTAGTCTGAGTCAGCAGTGATACAGTCCTAAATAGCCGGGTTAAAGTATTAATAGTAGCTTACATATGAGGGGATCAAAGAGTTTGGACCCCCGCCATCCAATACCAATGAGTATTGAAGGAGGTCCTACTAAATTTGACCCAGGTCCTTGCAGGATCTATACATTGAACAAGGCAAGACTTACCAAACCGTTCCCTTGACCCCCCAACCAGGTAGCCAACATATCTCCATATAGACCACGGAGATATGAATGGTGAAAATCTTTTATTTTATATAGACAGTAAAATAATGTCAAGACACCACGGGCAAACGATAAGGAAGAATCACCTTCAACATAAGAAACTAGTTATTAAAGTCATTAATACATAACCAAGTAAAAAGTGCGAAAAGATTAAAAATAAAAAGTATTACACTAGACACTTGTCTTCACCAAGTGATGTAAGAGACTTAGGCAAACATGGCCTTTGATTGTCAAGAACTCTTACGATCAATCTTGGATCCCGAGACGACTCACACACTCTATGATGGACAATGGATGATGGTGGTGGATGATGGTGTTGTGATGGTGGTGGGTGGTGGGTGAAGTGTGAGAGAGGTGGTGTGCCAAGGGATGGTTTGCAAATGAGCCAAGCACCCCTATTTATAGACTGAACAGAGGCTCGGGCACGGCCCCGTGTCCATTGGGCACGGCCCCGTGTCCACCTTCTTCTCTGTCTTCATTAATTGCAGTTTGTCTGCATTAGTTAACCACGCCCCCGTGTCCGCTGAACACGCCCCCGTGTGCAGAAGCGTATCTGTACTATCAAGATTTCCCCAGATTCTGCGAATCTTAGAGTTGACCACTGCCCCGTGTCCGCTGAGCACGACCCCGTGGTGGTCGATAGAAGCTTCTATAGCTTTGTCTTTTCTGCTGACACTGCGTGTTCAGCCTTCTGTTCTCTTGTTTTGCTCGGGAAGATGTTGTCGGGGAGGTCGGGCATGCCACGTTTGTTCCTTTTCTTGTATTTATGTTAGATTTAGCTGCCTTTTGCTTCTTTTGTTTATTTGAGCTCATTTAATCCTGAAAATACAAAAGGAAGACAGAAACACACTTTTTCCAACATTAGTACTAAAAAGGGTTAGTTTTATGCCATAATTGATGTAATTTATATGTTGCATTTTGTGCACATCAAGTAGTGTTAAAGTTGTTAAGGTTCGATGGAACGCGCTTCACGGCCCAGAGTTTACTTGGGAGCATGAAGACCGCATGAAATCTAAGTATCCACATTTATTCCCTAACACACCTGCAACTAGTAGTAGAGCTTAAAATTTCGGGATGAAATTTTCTTAATAGGGGGAGAAAGTGACAACTGTAAAAAAATCTAGGTATCCGTACAATTAATTAATCATGATTAGTGCTTAATAACTGTACTGAATTACAATTAATTGCTTTCTGATCACTGCATTATATTTACCTGTGCATCACATATTGCATAATGGCATATCATTATTGCATACAAACATATTGACATAAAGGATGCACGAAGCACAGTTAGCACAGTGAACGGATAAATCAGCAAAATGCTGACAGAACTCAGCACATAGACAGACAGTGTTTTGGAGACCCAGTATGAACCATTAACTAAGTCTTACACTAGTATAGTGTGTAGGAAAGTAAGGATCCCAAAACTGCCTTTCTAAGTAATAGTTTAAGTGCCGGGAAGTGCCTAAAACTCACCCAAAGTGCTGAATTCAGCAAAATTCAGTAAAAATCAGCATTTTAACAATCTAATTTCATGCAGAAATATGCTTAAATGGTCCTGAATGCTTTCCTAAGTGTCGAGAATCAAAAGTGTCACAAAAGGGTACATAAAGAACACTAAGCTGTGTAGTTTAGCACTTTAATGAACCAGTATCTAACCAAACAACCGGACACTACCCGAAACACCAAATTTACACTAGAAGCACTGTTTTAACATTACTAAGCTAGTTATGATCCCCGAACATCATAACACCTCCTAAAAACATCTAATAACTAGAAATCCTAACTAACACTTGGATTTAAACTAGTAACTAACCAATTTGGTTAAAACCTAATCTAGACCCCCCCCACCTAGTTCACGGCCAACATGGCCCCCACAAGATGATTATATTTCCTTATTTAATTGGATCTTGTTTATGCTTTTAGTGACATATTACACAAGGGTTTAAGTGGTAAAATGGTTATAAGAAAGGCATGAGAGATCTTGATCTCATTCACTTCCACACACTACTCTCTCTTCTCTCCCTCTTGTGCTCTCGGCCGAGATCAACAACACCACCATCACCATCATTTATTCATCTTACATCCGTTACAAGCATATACAAAGGTGTTAGAGATCCTACAAGGAAGCTTGGTGGCCTTGAAGCTTGAAGGACCTCTCTTGTTTGCTTTTATCCACTCATTTTCTTCACTTGAATCATCCCTAGCCTTGAGCTAGTGGTAAGAACCTTGATCTATCTATTTCACATCTATTTTAAGTGGTTAAAGATGAATCATGATCAAAAACTTGAAGAACACTAAAGATCATAAGCATGAAACATGAACATAAGCTTGTTAAATGAAGTAATCTTGATGAATATGAGTTATTATGATTGTTGATCATTGATTTTTTGTAGAAATGATGTTGATCATCATATGATCTTGCTAGATCATGATTAAAAACATAATCTAGCAAGATGAGAGGATGAACTTGATGAAAGTGAATGGATCATCCTTATGAAAATCATGAACTTGAAAGAAAAAAGTTGTTTTCTTGAAAAACCATGATCAAAGTAAGTTGTTAAACATATAGATCTAAAGATTTATGAATGATTTTTCAAAGAAACCAAGTTAAAAACATAAGTTTCATATAATCTTGGTTCTTACATAAACAAAACTTATTTTTAGTGGTTAACCAAGTGTAGAAACACTTGTGTAACAAAAAGAATGCATAAAGAAATATTTTTAGAAAATGTGACAAGAAGTTGTAAACATCTAACTTCTTTGAAAATGAAGTTTTTAAAGAACTAATCACATTTTAAAGGGTAACAAGACTTACTAAGAATACTAGTAAGTTACTACAAATTCTTACAAATATTCAAGTTCATGAAGTAGTGAAATATGCATGATTTTGGCAAGATTGGTAAGTAAAGATTATTTGTTGATGATTGTGAATTGATTGTGTTGATTTTTACAAAAGAAAATGATATGCTTGAAAGCATGGAAACCTCCATTTTTAGGGGAAACTATGGCAAAATTTTCTAAAAATATAAACACCTAGTAAAATATTTTTAAACAAATATTTACAAGTGTATTTTAAACCATAAATTGTTACTTAAACTTTGCCATAAATTTTGGTTACAAAAATAAAAATATTTGAGGTTGGTTTTTATAAATAAAAGTGACTAAACATGTATTTAGAATATATATATATATATATATATATATATATATATTGAAGACACATATGTGTGATTATTTGCATACTTTGTTTATTAGTTATATTATTTTAAGGCTTGAAATAATATAACTCACAAAAATACCAAGAATTACCACCTAAAATATTACCAAAATTCCAAGGAATAAATATACATACTTATACAAAATATTGTTGAAACCAAACTATGGAATATAGGACTTACGAAATATTTCGGAAATTTAATTTCATAAAGGATATTTTGGTAAATAATATTTTGGACACCAAGGAAGTAAAAATATGATTTTTACAATTACTACAAGAATATATCAAATTTTAACATTAGAAAAATATATTATTTTTGGCAAGTGTGAAATATATATATATTTTTTTTGAAATTTTTAGAAGATAAATTATTTTTAAGAAATATATATTTTCTTACACAAACGTGAAATACAATATTTTTGGGAAAAATATACACTCTCATAAGTAAATGCGAAGTATGTCATTTTTGGGAAAAATGAATTTATATATATATATATATATATATATATATTCCAAGTTAGACTTGAAAATATATTATTTTTGGAACTTACAAGAGAATACAAATATTTTTTACAACGAAAATTATAAATAATTTTTCTAAGTAATATTCCTTAAAATATATATATATTGGAAATATATATTGGATCTTTATTAGAGATAATATTCCGGAAAAATTAATACGACCCTAATACATGGCAAAATATACAAGTATAAGAATACGAATACAAATACCCCAATCCTTGGGAAGGATATACAAGTATAAATACTTGGGAAGTATTAAGTTAAAATAATTGATTTAATAATTATTCCAAAATTTAAAATAAATATAATATAATTTAAGTTAAAATATTAATTATTTTAACAAATAATTATATAACTTGGAATAATATAGAAGGTACGAAGGAACATAGCTCAAAGACATTAATACTAAGTAAAGGCACGGCCCGTTCGTCTAATAGACATTAGTACGTTGTAGGTAGTCGTGTACACCGGAAGAAGCTTGAGTTACTGTGACTGAAGACGCAAGACTGTGAGTTTCGTGTCCCCCTTTTTCCTTAACTGTTTTCAGTTTTATAACTTCGGGGGTGAAGTACATGTTACAACTGTTTACAAACATTACCAATTTGGTATGGTTAGCTAAGGAAGGGTACACCTAGATCATGTGAGTGGTGGGTATAACGCTTAAGGCCATCAATCCTCGTTGTAGGACTGAGGGAAATGAGTGATAGATCTATTTGGGTATAGCGAGCCCCGCCCATGTTGGACCAGGGTTGGCCCATGGGTAGACTATGTCTTACAGCCGGAAGCCCGGTGCAAAATCTGCTAGGTTTGAGCTTTCCTGCATCACTTCACACATATCAATGGCGTTGCAAACCATTGGTGATCTGTTTTTCCTTGTTGCTTTCATACTGGGATTTATAAACTTACATACATACTTTCAATGATTTCCAAGGTTTATTCATATACACAAACAGACACACGAACTCGCTCAACTTTTGTTGATGTTTTCAAAATACATGTATTTCAGGGAATTAGTAGTGGATCTGGCGGGCGTTGGATGTTTCATGTTGCGTTAGGAATAAAGATGTCATCCATGGTCTTCGGGTTTGGTCAGGGTGTCTTATTCCTGGACGAGACACGTTTTCCAAATCCTGGTTCTATTTAATGTTATTTGTCGGGTCTTGTGAACTTTTAAACAAGTTACATGGTTGTATTCGTATTTGAATTTCTATGTTTTAAGACAATATTGTCATGATTTTAAACTTAATATATGGATGAACATCTATGGTTTTATCATATAGTTGTGGTTATGATTGAATGCAATGGTATTAAGAAAGTCACACCATAATCACGCTTCCGCAAAAGTCAGGGTGTGACACAAATGCCATGTGGCATTAAGGAAACTTTTTTATTAGTATTAGATTTGTTATTTTATCATCTTTATCAATAATTAATATTTTAAATCATTTGGTTTTAGAAATATATGTGGTTAATCTATATATGTGGTTAATCTTAATGAGGTGTTATATTATCAAATAAAATAAATATAATAATGCATAAATAATTAAATCGGGGATACTAATAATATTAATAAAAAAATAATAGTTTTGTTATAGATAATAATAAACCTACGATTAAAAGGCTTTTAATTTTAAAGGATATTCATATTAAATACAGACATATTAAAAAAATATAATGACCCTTTATCGTATGTCATAGATGTCACACCCCGACCACGTAAAACATCAAATTGTGGCGGAAACGTCGGGGAGTGTTGTAACAGAATTATTGTTTCACAACCATGGCATTTAAAAGTTATGTTTTATTCATCGAACAAAGAGTTACATTGTCTTAAACATAAAGAAACAAGAGTACATAACGAAACCAAGTAAAACAATGTTTAAGTGATAATGTGTTGTAAATGTAATATGTATAAACTGAAGTGGTTTAAATGACGCTACGATATGTAATATCATACAAGCACTTATATATAGGAAGTACCAGCGGCGTATCCACCATGCTTGTACCATATTACACACGCCTCATTATTTAAGTCACTCAAACCAACCAACATTGTAAAATATCCATGTTTAATCTAATAGTCAAATGTCATAGTATAACCCAAGTTGAATATAAACCATGTAATGTGTAAACAAAAGATATGTATGGTAAAGTAAAATGAGACTACTTAAACCACAAGTAAAAAAAATGTACAAAACAAAGTATTTTGAATATATCAAGAGTTATGTCTTGTAAAATAAATGCATGTTTTACTGATACAAACAATTATGTGGTAAGTTAACGCATACATTCAAGCCTTGAGACAGCAGGATAACCCTAGAGTAAAGATTATCAAAGAAAAATGTTTTCGGATTCAGACATTCCTTACACCCAAACAAACCTAGGATGTCAGGAACGGGATTTGTCAAGTCCTATGGTACCATTACTTACTACCGAGCGGCGTAGCTAATGTTAATGAATGTATTTTTGACCCGTTGAACAAACCAAATGTCATATCAAATGTAAACATGTAAATGAAAGTAGTGTACTAAGTATGCTAAGTTAACATACAAAGCAGAAAAGTCATGTAAATCAATGTGCTAAATACGCTAAGTTAACATACAAAGCAGAAAATGTAATGTAAAACAATGTACTAATAGTGTGCTATTGAACATAGCAAGTATATGATATGAAAACATGGAAAGCACAAAAGTAACAAGTAGGCACATGTGTTTCACCCCAAAATGTTTGAAAAACAGTAAAAGAGGGGTCTATGTACTCACTTGAGATTGCTTAGAAGTCCTAGGATAACCACCAAGCAAAGCTAGAAGATCACGGAATCAAACGACACCTAATATAGGTAACTATGTTAATAAACGGACCTAAATGGGAGGATCGGATAGTATGAGGGTTCGTAAACCAAATGAGTGTAAGAACTCAGGTAATATGGTTTAACAAGGCCTACATGCCAAAATGAAACCTAACCTAAGTGCTTACGACCCATCACGACCCGTTTAGGTAGCTTATGCTACTTTAACGCGTCGTTCGCGTAAAACACGTTCGGACCGCCTAACTAGTTCTATGACAAGTAATATATGCCTTAACATGTCCAATATTGTTGTTAAATCAGTTTAGATGTCAAAAGTTATGTTACATCTGCTTAAAATGAATTTTGGCGTAAAAAGGGTATTTTGGTAATTTACCTAAGCATATAAACTACCTATCATACAACTAACTAAACGTCGTGACCATAAGGTATAACCTCGGAAGGTTATTCCCTATACAACTATGGTCACCTAATGTGCTTGGTCGGATCCTAATGATCTACCAAACGGGTGGAGGTCGAAAGTCTAAGCGGGTGTTTAGTCCGCTTGACTTACGACTCTACATAAGCACTAAACTAAAAGTGACGAGCTAAACATGCTAAAACATGTTTAGTTAAGTTAGAAAACAGGTTTTGGTATCAAGGTAAAGGATCCTGTAAAAAGTGCCCAAAGTGTGAGAAGGGTAAGAAATAATGTGGTGATGACAAGTGTCCTATATCTAAATTAATTCAAAAGGGTGAATTAGTAATTTTCTATTTTCTTTTCAATTAATTGATTTAAAGATAACTGCCCAAAATAACTTCCACCCTTTATTATAGGAATTCGATTTTAGGAATTAATCTACGAATGTGTGTAGTGTTATATATTTTTTATATAGTGTTACTTGGTGTTATATGGTGTTATAATATGGTTTTTGGTGTTATATAATTCTGTAGCGCAACCATCAAAAAACACTATATAACACCATCAATTATTAATTTTGTAGTGCAACCATCATTTAGAACTGTATAGTGTTATATATTTTTATATAGTATTATATAGTGTTACATGGTGTTATATAGTGTTCTTTGGTTATATAGTGTTATATGATGGATGCATAGTGTTATATAGTGTTATATTTTTCTGGTAGCATGCCTATGATGGATGTATAGTGTTATATATTGTTATATAGTGTTATATAATAGATGTATAGTGTTATATGATGGATGTATAGTGTTATACGTTTCTTTGCAGCAGTTACATATTTTTCTATATTTAGAATTTAGGATCGAGATAATTTAGCAATTAAATTTGAATAGCTAGTTTTTAGGAGATTGATGGCGGTTACCATATTTGAAACATTGGAAAAGACACTATTGCCCTTCAATTTTACATAAGGTCATTCTAATTAAAACACAATTTACATTTTATACCCTATTGATCTCAACCATTAGATCAAATATCCAATGGTTTAAAACACTTCTTACCCTTCTCACATTTTAGACACTTTTTACCATATCCCTACCCTTGGTATCAAAACAAACGGTTTTGATACCCAATAGTAGTTTGGTTACAAAATACGCACAAATACGCATTTTGGCCGAAACTACAACTCGTCACTATGCCTAGCCAACGTGGTAATCAGTAGGTATAGTCACAAGGGATTATAACCATCGTGATTACGCTCACGTTGCAAAGTTCAATAGAACTTTGTGTTGACCATTGACTGGTCAAAGTTGAAAGTCAAACATAGTTTGACTTTCATGCTTGAAATATAAGAACAAGCATGAAGGAGACTTACAAAGGGTCCAAGAAGGATGTTTGATCTAAAATTTTCTCAGGTATGAAGTGTTTCCACTCCAACTTAGAGAAAAATCTGATCAAGGTGTGAGAATGAAGTGAAATGGGGTTGCTATTTATAGGAAGTATGGAGCTCTAAGATCATTTCAAGTGTTGTGAAGCTCAAATCTTGACCATACATTTGTTAAACATTGATTAGGCAATGAGCAAAACCAGCAACAAGTCCACAACATTGAGAAATCAGGGATTCAAAACCATGACAGCTGCTTAATTGGAAACTTCTGATTTCTGTGTTGCTGGCACAAGCTTACGGACCGTAAGCTATGGTCCATACGGTCCGTAAGGGACCTGCAGACCAGCCACTTTCACTTATTTACAGTTTAGCCCCTGCACCTTGTTTTGTCGCGTTTCAGCACTTCTAACACCCGTCAAAGCCATTTTCAAGCTCCAAAAGGATGTTATAACTTAGCGAACTTAAAATATGCTCAAAAATATCCCGGATGTCAGTTCTTTTGGTCGTACGATTGCGTTGTTCGGTTAATTACGACGAAATGCGCACGAATGCGAAAAACGATCCAAATTGCGCGACGAATTGATTTTTATCATTCCAAACACTAAAATAAAATATTTTAATGCTTACATAAATTTTTGGATGTCCGGATGTATTCAGAACGTAAGTTATGCGCGAAAATGCAAACTTTTGCACTTTTTGACGCTTTTAGTCCCTGAATGGGCATAAGGTTTATTTTAGCACACTGAACCCCTCAAAGCCTATTTCTAAGCTATGTAAAGGATATTTAGGGTGTGTTTAACTTATGATCAAGTTCCGGAATGTCCGTTACAATTTAAATCGGCATACTTTCGCAGCTTTTCGAATTTAGTCCCTGTAAGCGAATAGACTTGATTTTGCCATACCAAAGCCTTCAAAACTTATTTCTAAGTTATTTAAAGGTTATTTAAGGTATGTTAAGCATAGATTGTTGTTCCGAAGTATTTGTCGCGTTAAACTGATTATGTTTACGCACCAATTTGCGTATAATTATCACGAAAGCGACATAGAGTTTGAAATTGAATAAAAATCAAAACATGAAAAAAATCAAACATAAACAAACAAACATTGGGGTCAAATAACTTTATTTCATTGATAACTGAATTGTTTACAATGATTACAAGAACAGATGTCACAGTCTCCCCTACTTGTGGAAATTTCGTCCCGAAAATTGTTTAGAGGAAACTCGTGAGAAAAGATGCGGATACTTCGCCTTCGTTTGATCTTCACGTTCCCAAGTAAACTCAGGTCCACGCTTAGATTCCCAGCGAACTTTAACCAAAGGAATGCGCTTGCGTTTAAGCCATTTGACTATACGGTCCATGATTTCCACTGGTTTCTCAACAAAATGCATCGTGTTATGAACACGAATTTCGTCAAGTGGTATGTGGAGGTTCTCATCAGCTAGACACTTCTTGAGATTGGACATGTGAAAGGTTGGATGAATGTTTCCAAGTTCAGGAGGTAACTCAAGTTTGTAGGCTACCTTACCGATTCTTTCGACGATCTTGAATGATCCAACATATCTAGGTGCAAGTTTTCCTTTCTTTCCAAATCTGATCACACCTTTCCAAGGTGAGACCTTAAGTAATACACGATCACCGACTTGAAATTCCAAGGGCTTGCGTCGTTGGTCTGTGTAACTCTTTTGACGGCTTCGAGCTGTCTGTAGGTTATCACGAACTTTCATAACCTTATCAGTTGTTTCTAGAACGAGGTCAGGTCCAGTAAGTTGAGCCTCACCGATCTCATTCCATCAGACTGGTGAACGACATTTTCGACCATAGAGAGCCTCGAAAGGAGCCATGTTGATGCTGGAGTGATAACTGTTGTTGTGGGAGATTTCAATCAATGGAAGATGTGTATCCCAACTACCACCAAAATCGATCACACAAGCTCTAAGCATTTCCTCCAGGGTCTGGATTGTTCTTTCAGATTGACCATCAGATTGTGGATGATAAGCGGTGCTCAGATTTAGTTGGGTCCCCATAACAGATTGCATGGTTCTCCAAAAACGAGAAGAGAAGCGAGCATCTCTATCAGAAATAATGTTCAAAGGAACACCATGTCGAGATACGATTTCATCCACATAAATTTTAGCAAGCTTGTCAGCAGATAGATCCTCACGGATCGGCAAGAAATGAGCTGACTTAGTAAGACGATCAACAACTACCCAGATGGCATCATGACCTTTCTTAGTGCGCGGAAGTTTAGTAATGAGATCCATAGCAATGTTTTCCCATTTCCAAACTGGAATCTCTGGTTGCTCCAAAAGACCAGAAGGATGTTGGTGTTCAGCCTTAACCTTAAGACAAGTACGGCATTTTGAAACGTATAAGGCTATGTCTTTCTTCATACCAGGCCACCAATACTGAGTACGAAGATCCTTATACATCTTATCCGAGCCAGGATGAATAGAATAACGAGACTTATGAGCTTGATCCATAAGCAAAGTGCGGAGATCATCTAGGCTTGGGACCCACAAACGGTCCATGAAATAATACGATCCATCGTCCTTCAGTTCAAGATAAGGCTTAATGTGATAGGGTAATTCCTTACCCATCAAGTCTTGTGAAACACAAGCATGTTGAGCCTGAGAGATGCGGGTCTGAATATCAGATCGAGCTTGAATATCAGATTGAACACAAACACAATGAAGCTTGACACGTTCTTTACGACTCAAAGCGTCAGCCATGACATTCGCCTTACCAGGATGGTAGCGAATTTCGCAGTCATAGTCGTTTAGAAGTTCTACCCAACGTCATTGCCTCATGTTGAGTTCTTTCTAATTGAAGATATGCTGAAGACTTTTGTGGTCAGCGAAAACCACACATTTTGTACCGTACAAATAGTGTCTCCATATCTTAAGAGCGAACACAACTGCACCCAACTCAAGATCATGAGTGGTGTAGTTCTTCTCATGCACCTTTAACTGTCTCGATGCATATGCTATGACTTTGTTCCTTTGCATTAGAACAAGCCAAGTCCCAAATTTGATGCATCGCATTACACGACAAAATCATCATTGCCTTCGGGCAAAGATAGGATAGGCGCATCACAAAGCTTCTGCTTCAAGGTCTGAAACGCTTCTTCTTGTTTAGTACCCCATTCAAAGGGTTTATTCTTTTGAGTTAGAGCAGTTAGGGGAATTGCAATCTTTGAGAAATTTTCGATGAAGCGACGATAATAACCCGCGAGACCAAGAAAAGAACGAACTTCAGTAGGAGTAGTAGGCGTGTCCCAATCCTTAATAACACTGATCTTGGAGGGATCTACATGAATACCTTGTTCGTTGACGATATGACCCAAAAATTGAACTTCCTTAAGCCAAAATTCGCACTTGGAGAATTTGGCGAAAAGTTGCTCTTTCTTTAGGAGTTCCAGAGTAAGACGAAGATGTTGCTCATGATCAGCTTGCGTCTTAGAGTATATCAAAATGTCATCAATAAAAACGATGATGAACTTATCTAAATATGGCTTGCAAACCGTATTCATCAAGTCCATGAAAACAGCAGGAGCATTAGTCAAACCGAATGGCATGACTGTGAACTCATAATGCCCATAACGAGTGCGGAACGCTGTCTTGGGAATATCTTCTTCATGCACACGAAGTTGATGATACCCAGAACGTAGATCAATCTTCGAAAAAAAAGAAGCACCTTGTAATTGATCAAAGAGATCATCAATGCGAGGTAGGGGATATCGATTCTTGATGGTAAGCTTGTTAAGCTCACGGTAATCGATGCACATTCTGAAAGATCCATCCTTCTTCTTGACAAAAAGAACGGGAGCACCCCAAGGTGAAAAACTAGGACGAATAAAACCTTTATCCGAAAGCTCCTGAAGCTGCTTAGATAATTCTTGCATCTCAGACGGTGCAAGACGATAAGGTGATCTGGCAATGGGATTTGCACCAGGTACAAGATCAATACGGAACTCGACTTGGCGCGCTGGGGGTAATCCAGGTAACTCCTCAGGAAATAGCTCCGGATAATCTCGAACGACAGGGATATCTTGAATAGGCTTACCTTTGCCTTTATCTGCTACAACATGTGCCAAGAAGGCCACATAGTTCTTTCGCAGATACCTCCGAGCTTGAAAACAAGACAAGAGCTTGAGGCTACTAACAGGTTTCTCACCATGAACCTGTAGGATCTCACCTGTCGAGAGTGGAACACGAATAATCTTCTCAAAACAAACTACCTCTGCGTGATGCTTGGCTAACCAATCCATACCCACAATAATGTCAAAACTCCCAAGTTGCATCGGCGTGAGGTCAATGGGAAAAAGATGGTCGTTAAGGTTTAACTGGCAGTTGCGAAGAACAGAATCAAGAACAACGGGTTCACCACTAGCAACTTCTACTGTTAAAGGCTTACCTAGTTTTGTTCTAGACATGCGAAGCAATGGCTCAAAAGATAATGACACAAAACTCTTATCGGCACCAGAATAAAAAAGAATAGATGCGGGTTGATTATTAACAAAGAACGCACCGTTAACCACTTCATTGTCTGCTTGCGCCTCTTGTGCATTCATGTTGAAGACTCGACCTCGAGCCTGAGCCTGAGCTGGATTCGCATTCACCAATCTTGGACATTGATTACGGTGGTGGGTCAGATCCCCACAGTTATAACAAGAACCTGGTGGGTAGTGAGGTCGTGCAGCTTGACCTTGTTGCTGAGCAAGAGGCTGAGCAACTTGTTGAGCCAGGTTCTGAACTGCCCGATTCTGATTGGCAGGAATGCGGCATGTGTCAGAAAGATGACCAGATCTTCCACAGTTAGTGCAATGACGGCACTGGAGGTGCGGTTGATGATGACCGTTACATCTGTTGCACAAAGGTGCATTGCCAAGATAGGGTTTCTTGGCGAGTGGTTGCGCAGGCTGATTTGGTGCAGCTTGATTTGCCTATGCAGTAACGGTGTAGTTTTGGGAAGCCTTACGCTTCCTTGAACTCTTCGAGGAACCAGAATCCTTACCCTTTTTTTGTTTTTTACCTTTCTTGCTATCCTCTTTGTCAGATGACTGCTTCTTACCCTTGTCACCTTTTCTATGCAGCTTACCCTTTCGGACTTGCGACTCAGTCAATGTCGCTGATAGCTTGATTGCCTGACGGACTGTGGTAGGGTTACTACCAGTAACGATGTCTTGTACAGAGTCAGGTAGGCCATCGATATACCTCTCGATAGCCTTATCGAGTGGGGTAACCATTGTTGGGCATAACAAACTCAGCTCCTCATACCTATTAGTATACGCTCGGTGCTCGCCACTATCCTGTTTCAGGTCATCAAATTCCCTTTCTAAAGCTCGCAGTTCATGACGAGGACAAAACTCCCTCATCATAAGCGCCCTAAGTTCAGCCCATGTTTGTGCTAAAGCAACTTCAGCACCACGGTCTCTCATAACCCCGTTCCACCATGTGAGAGCCCTCTTCTGAAACACGCTTGATGCAAACTTGACTTTTCGATTCTCAGGACACAGGACGTGACGGAATGTACTCTCAATGCTCTCAAACCACTGTAGGAGCCCAGTTGCCCCTTCAGAACCACTGAACTGGAGTGGTTTAGCCGAGTTAAAACTCTTGAAGTTGCATGGAGCATTATTGTTGTTGTTGGCTTGGTTCCATTGAGCAATAAGATTTGGGAATGCCAGTTCGGCATTTGGTAGCGGATTTTCGCGTCGAGGAGGCATTCTAAAAGAGGAAACATGAAAGGAACGAGTGAGATGATTAGATGAAAATAACGAGATGAAACAAAAATTGACAAAAGCAAAGATGGTGGTCATTCTTCCGTATCACAAAGCAAACAAATGACACACAATGACTAATCAAAGTAAATGGGTCAAATATAATGTATCGCGAAGACATGCTCGCCTATAAGTGAACACTCACCCCAAGAGTTCCCAGGTAAGAGTGACTGGTCCGATTATGTGGATTTGTACGAACACTCTAGCTTTAGACAGAAAGCCCAGGGTACAGGCATTCACTCTTCCAGTTTGCACGTGTTCACACTATTTAGAACCCAAAACTTTGACGAGATTTTGAAAACTTGGAAGGCACAAGGCCAAAAGAATCATTCAAAAATGGATGGTAAATTTTCAAAATCATTATGAAAAATCAAAGAGTTCAAAACCATTTAATAAATCATTTAAAAACAGATGATTGATTTTCAAAAATCGTTTCGGAAAATTGGGTTCTTGTTTTGGTGATCACCTAAGGATAGGTGAAGTGCATGTTTTAAGTTCTAAACACAAGAAAACTTGTGTTGGGGTCCTAGAAAGGTTATAGTCTAGGTCAAAGCATTACTAATAACCTAATTCCCTATAACCATTGGCTCTGATACCAACTCTTCTGTCACACCCCGACCACGTAAAACATCAAATCGTGGCGGAAACGTCGGGGAGTGTTGTAACAGAATTATTGTTTCACAACCATGGCATTTAAAAGTTATGTTTTATTCATCGAACAAAGAGTTACATTGTCTTAAACATAAAGAAACAAGAGTACATAACGAAATTTAACTAGTTCTAGCTTCATTTTTTTAGTCTCTAAGGCACAGGTCCACCCTAGTGTATCACGATCATCCTAAGCAACAACTGTCGCAACCCCCGATCCCTGATCCCCGGGAACAGGCGGACGCGATCACAGAGTTTCGGTCGTATCAGGGTTATTTAATCTCGCTGCGGAATTTTCATCAGGACCGTAGTTAGGAAATGTTTATCAGAGTAAAACCACCTCATTTAATATTAATAATCACATGGGTAAAACCCAAGTTTCTTATTACAATACATTTATAGGGACAAACCCTATTTTATTGAATTTAAAACATCGTTTATTAGGTAACTTTTATAGCCACATTTTTCCCAAGCCTTTAGTGCTCTCTAGCTGGCTTTCATTAATTGGCTGTTCACATTGCGTTACCTGTAACGCGTTTTAAAAACATTTGTCAGTCGGAAATACTGGTGAGTGAATCCCAGTTTAATCAAGAAACATTTTATCAATTAAAACAGTATTGAGAGCGATCACATTGTTTATGTCTACACAATTACTCATTCAGTATTTGCCACTCGACCGGATCTATGGCTATGGTCAAATTACCCATTGGCTAACTCGTTGTCCAATGGTAATGTATTGTCGTTCCCGACTTATTACTCACAAGTAGTAACAAATTTTGTATACAAAACCCCATAATACCGGCAGTAATTGAAGAACTACAAAGACTCAATCACCGCTTAATCACATTGTAAAACAACTAAGGTTTTGTAAAACATTCCGAAAACATTAACAAAAAGAGGATAAACTCACAGAAAGGTTTACACAAAAAGAAGGATTACTCACATTGCTGTCTTAGGCTTTTCGTAAAGGTTTCCTGAATATAATCTATAATTCATACAAATGTACATTGGTTAGTATCATAACCCTTTGAAAATATTAATAATACCCTCCCCGAGACGGCATTCCAACAACTACGTCGGGCAGAACCACGACAGTTGTTACGGAACCCTAAATCAATCGGGCAGCGTAACTATTATGAAACTGGGGTTATAATACTTACAATGGAGCAGAACCTCGCTAATTTGGGGTATAGTACCCGACTATAATGCCTCTAATTCAGAAAGTGAGATTGAGAAATGAAAAGTGAGCGACGGAAAACGAAACCCGACGGCCTTCTTATATAGTTGTGATATTGGGTTTCCAGGCGGCCCGCGTAAAACACCGGCCAGGGTTACGCGGCCCGCGTCAACCCTGGTCAACACAATAGCTTAGCTGGGTCAGCTAGTAGGTCCGCCACGATGTCGACACGTGTCAGCTCAGGATGTATCCGCGTTTCATGGTCTCTCGCGGCCCGCGTCGACTAACAAAGACTCTTACGTGGCCCGCCTTAACTAAAGGAATCAGCGGGGTCAAGTCCAGTCTTAATACCGCCCGCGTGAGATGTTGGGGTGGGTCTACGCGGCCCGCCTCAACTCCATTTTTCTTATTTTTGATTTATTTTATAATTATAACATAACTAGGGCTCGGTTTTCACATACGGGGTGTAATATAAAACATATTTGAGACATTTTATAATATATTAGAGGGTCGGAAATATTATGAGGGTGTTGGTTTTACCGAGGGTTGTTACATTCTCCCCACCTTGTTTTAGAGCTCGCCCTCGAGATCTACTGAAATAAGTGCGGATATTTTTTTTCATTTCAGATTCAAGTTCCCATGTGTATTCAGGTCCTCTTTTGGAGTCCCACTTCACTTTGACTAGAACTAGTCTCTTATGTTTGAGATTCTTGACTTTCCTGTCTTCAATTTGTAGAGGTCTTTCTACAAACTTGAGTTGTTCATTTACCTCTATATCCTTAAGAGGTACTATTAATAATTCATCAGCTAAACACTTTTAAAGATTAGATATATGAAACACATCATGTATTCCTGCCATTTCCTCTGGCAGTTGTAGCTGATAGGCTACTGGTCCTATTTTTCTAATCATCTTAAAAGGTCCAACATACCTGGGACTTAGCTTTCCTCTTTTGATAAATCTTACCACTCTTTTCCAAGGAGAGACTTTCAATAATACTTTATCTCCTACCTGGAATTCCAATGGTTTGCGTCGGTTATTGGCATAACTCTTTTGTCTATCACATGCGGCTTTCAGTTGTTCCTTGACTTGAATAATCTTGTTAGTTGTTTCTTGTACTATCTCAGGTCCAGATAGTTGTTTTTCCACAATTTCTGCCCAACAGACTGGGGTTCGACACTTGCGTCCATAAAGTAGTTCGAATGGTGCAGCATTGATACTTGTGTGATAACTATTATTATAAGAAAATTCTATTAAAGGTAAGTGATCGTCCCAATTACCTCCAAAATCAATTACACAAGCTCTAAGCATGTCCTCCATTGTCTGAATTGTCCTTTCGCTTTGTCCATCTGTTTGTGGATGATAAGCTGTACTTAACTTTAACTTGGTTCCCATTGCCTTTTGGAAACTTGACCAAAAATGAGATGTAAATCGACTATCCCTATCAGAAACAATTGATAAAGGAATTCCATGCAAAGAAACAATTTCATTTACATACAATTTAGATAATTGTTCCATACTAATTGTTTCCTTCATTGGTGGAAAATGAGCTGACTTAGTCTATCTACAATCACCCAGATTGTATCATTTCCTTTCCTAGTTTTGGGTAATTTAGTGACAAAATCCATTGTTATAAATTCCCATTTCCAAACTGGCATTTATAATTGTTGTAACAAACCTGAGGGTTTCTGATGTTCAGCTTTAACTTGTAAACAAGTTAAACATTTAGAAACATAGGCTGCTATGTCCTTCTTCATTCCTATCCACCATAAATTTTTCCTTAAATCCTGGTACATTTTATCATTTCCTGGATGCATCGTATATTTAGACTTATGGGCCTCTTCTAGTATACAATGACGTAAGTTTCCTAATTTAGGTATCCACATTCTCTTTTTATGGAATCTCCAAATTCCATCTGTTCCTTGTTCCAATTCTTTTAGCATACCTTTTAATTTTGCAGAATCCTCCTTGATTACTGATTCTTGTGCTTCTCTTATCTGATCATTTAAATCTACTTGCAGATTTAATTTAAGAGAACGTACCCTTTTTGGCTTTTCATGATACTTTCGGCTTAAAGCATCTGCCACTATATTGGCTTTTCCTTCATGATACTGGATATTACAATCATAATCACTAAGAAATTCCATCCAACGTCTTTGTCTCATATTCAACTCTTTTTGCTTGAAAACATACCTTAGACTCTTATGATCAGTGAATATGGTAAACTTACTACCGTAAAGGTAATGTCTCCAAATCTTAAGAGCAAAAATTATAGCTCCTAATTCTAAATCATAGGTTGAATAATTCTCTTCATGATTTTTAAGTTGTCTAGATGCGTAAGCTATAACCTTTTGTCGTTGCATCAATACACATCCATAACCTAATTTAGAAGCATCACAACTTCAGTTCCTTCTGGTAATGCTAGTATGGGTGTATGGGTTAATCTTTGCTTAAGGATTCTAAATGCTTCTTTTTGTTTAAATCCCCATTCAAACTTAACAGATTTACAAGTTAACTTAGTTAAGGGAATGGCTATTCTAGAGAAATTTTTAATAAATCTTCTATAATAACCTGCCAATACTAAGAAACTTCTAACTTTAGTTGGTGACTCAGGGGTTTTCCATTTAGTAATTGCCTCAATCTTGGTTGGATCCACATGAATTCCTTCATGATTGACTAAATGTCCAAGGAATTGTACCTGTTCTAACCAAAATTCGCACTTTGAAAACTTAGCATAAAGCTTTTCCTTTCTTAACAGACTTAAAAGTGCATGCAAATGTCTTGCATGATCCTCTTTATTCTTAGAGTAAATTAGAATATCATCTATGAAAACAATTATGAATTTATCAAAATATGGTTTACATATTCGGTTCATCATGTCCATAAATGCAGCTGGGGCATTGGTTAAACCAAATGGCATGACAATAAATTCATAATGACCATACCTTGTTCTAAATGCGGTCTTAAGAATGTCCTCTTCCTGTACCTTTAATTGATGATATCCTGACCTTAAATCGATTTTAGAGAAAAATCGAGCTCCTTGCAGTTGATCAAACAGATCATCGATTCTCGGTAATGGGTACCGATTCTTAATCGTGACCTTGTTTAATTCACGGTAGTCAATGCACATATGCATTAATCCGTCCTTCTTTTTAACAAACAGTATCGGCGCTCCCCATGGCGACGAACTCGGTTGTATAAATTCTTTCTCCAACAATTCATCTAATTGTTTCTTTAATTCTTGCATTTCTGCAGGTTCCAACCGATAAGGTGCTTTGGCAATCGGTGCTGTTCCGGGTATTAGATGAATCCTAAATTCAACTTCTCTGTCTGGAGGTTGTCCTGGTAATTCTTCTGGAAATACATCTGAAAACTGAGATACTACGGGAATATCTTTTAAATCCTTTCCTTTAGTGTTAATAATTAAAGAAATCAAATACACTATAGAACCTTTTTCTCATACAACTTGCAGTTTTCATCACAGAGATAAATTTATTGGACTTAGAGGTTTTATCTCCTTTAATTGTGATCATTTTACCTTTTGGTGAATTTACTTGAATTAACTTTTGATCACATAAAATGCTGGCTTTATTGGCTATTAACCAATCCATTCCTAAAACAACATCAAATCCTACCAGATTCATAGGATAAAGATTTGCAATAAACTTCTGATTTAAAATTTTTATGCTTGCTCCCTGCAAGAATTCAGAAATTCTAACAGTTTCCCCATTAGCTGTCTCTACTACGCATTCATGTGGTAGTTTAGTTAATGACTGATTTAAAAATTTGCAAAACGATGTATTAATAAAACTTTGGTTTGCACCAGAGTCAAATAATACTTTAGCAAAAACAGCATTAACTAAAAACGTACCAGCTATGACATCTGGAATCATCTTGGCTTCTTCTGCAGTCAAAACAAATGCTCTAGCATTTTTAGTATTCTTGTTATCTGGAGTTGGAGCTAATTTTGGACAATTTAGCTTGATATGACCTTGTTCTCCGCAATTGTAACATACCTTGCTGTTAGCTTTCTTCCTGCAGTTTTCTTCCTTGTGTCTCGATATTTTGCAAAAGTTACAATATATGGAGCATCTCCCTGAATGCTTTCTTTTGCAATACCTACAATAGGGTGCAGAGGTAGAACCTATATTTTTCCCACGGTTAGAATTTCCAGAACGGAATTCTTGGGTCAATTTCTGGGTTAGCTTTCTCCTTTGATCCTCTTCTCTGGTACGGACTAACTCATCAGTCAAGGTATTGGCTAGTTCTACAGCTTCTTCTATTGTTTGAGGTCTAGCTGCCTTGACTACGTGTCTTATTTCCCCAATTAATCCCCAAATATAACAGGAGATTAACACTGGTTCTGGTGAAGCAAGAGTTGGTACTATTTTAGCATATTCAAAGAATATCTTAGTATACCCCTTACTATCTACACCAGTCATTCTAAGGTTTAAGAATTTGTTTGCTATCTGTTCCTTCTCATTGGGTGGGCAGAATTTCCTTTCTACCTTGTTCTTAAATTCTTCCCATTCCATATTATAGGTTTTACCACTTCCTTTTGTTTGGAGGATAGTGTTCCACCATTCTAGTGCTGCATTTTTAAACAGATTAGAAGCAAACAGTATCTTATCTTCTTCAGCACACTTGCTTATCCTTAAGACTGCCTCAGTCTTTTCTATCCAGCGTAAGGTTGCAATGGCCCCTTCCTTGCCCGAGAATTCTATTGGTTTACAAGACCAAAATTCTTTATAAGAACAACCGTAAGTCACGTTTCTTCTTCTTTTGGGAATGGGCATTTGAAGTACAGGTCCATTGTTCACGTTGTTTTCTGTTTCACTTGGTCGCTTACTGCTATGCTTACTTTTATTATCAGCATCCTTAACAGTTTGAAGAATAAATGGCATTGCATCTATAATTCCCTGTGCTACTATGTGTTGGATAGCACTATTATCCACTTGATTATTATTGATGCTTGGATTCTCATTAACCACGTTAATGTTACTTTGGTTATCGTTATTCAGATTTCCTTGATTTCCTTCATCGGCCATCTAAATTTTAAACATTTACCCCATATTAATATCACAATTAATATTTTAATATAGTTAATCACATAACACATAATCTAGCCAAAAACCGTCGATCATTGCGACTATACTCTTTTTCATATACTATGCGTCTATTACACACTAGTACGGAAATAAAGATTACAATACCAACATAAATAAAATAGTAATATGCATCCGTACACACATATCTTATTTTATTTTATTATATTATTATTATTACTACCGCTTCCTCCATTCTAACATTCATGGATATGGATTCATCCAAAAATCCATATTGCGCTCATCGTATTTCCATACGAGACGCTCTCCCACCTGACGCATCCTCTCACTGTTTTCTAAAATTTCCTCCCCAAAAGTCCTAAGTTCTTGGACGTTTTCTTCACTCATTGGGGGTGCAGGTTCTAGGACTGGGTTTGGAATCTGGGGTGCTGGTTCCTGATATGGGGGTGATAATTCCTGAAATCGGTAAGGATCCTCTAAAATTTCCCTAATATATTCATCTTGGTATTAGGGATCTAGAGGGTCCATACCTGGGTAGGCTTCTATGTTCTGTATGGGTGGATAATCCTGGATAGGGTAACGTTGCACAAAATCCCTATTGTCGTCCCACCAGGGGTCGTAATTCGGGTCTAGAGGTTTGGTGCAGGCACCCTAGGGATTTCTTCTAGGTTAAAGTCGTGCATCTCCACTTGGTTTTCCTGATTTTCTATCTCAATGGGTTGTTCTGGGTTTTGTGGTTGTGGGGCTACTAGTTGTTCCAGACTCGGGTCAGCAGCAGTTGTAGATAGGATATGGAAATTAGCTAGGCTTCTATTAAGCATATCCTGTGTATGATCATCGGTTCTACGCTTAGCAGCTGCTAGAACTTTTTGCTGTTGCAACTTTCGCATTCTCTTCCTACGAGCAAAAGCTTCCTTACTGAACCATCCTCGTTTCTTATTAGGGAATGGCTCTTCTGACTGAGCTCTAAAAGCAAACACTCCCTCTTCCTGGTCAGCAGAATACCCAGAAAGGGCAAGCTGTGACGAAGTACCTTCACTCTTAGGTGATTCAGACAACAGACGATTCATGTCTGATGGTCCTTGATCACTCATACTGTAAATTAGCAGATAGTCAAATAACACAAAACAATTAAATACAGTTATGCATATACTTTCATAATTTATTTCCTAACAAAATTTTAAAATTTAAGTGTCAGCAGAACACTTCTTTGGCTCAGACCAGTGGCTAGGCTCTGATACCACCTTCTGTCGCAACCCCCGATCCCTGATCCCCGGGAAGAGGCGGACGCGATCACAGAGTTCCGGTGGTATCAGGGTTATTTAATCTCGCAGCGGAATTTTCATCAGGACCGTAGTTAGGAAATGTTTATCAGAGTAAAACCACCTCATTTAATATTAATAATCACATGGGTAAAACCCAAGTTTCTTATTACAATACATTTATAGGGACAAACCCTATTTTATTGAATTTAAAACATCGTTTATTAGGTAACTTTTATAGCCACATTTTCCCAAGCCTTCAGTGCTCTAGCTGGCTTTCATTAATTAGTTGTTCACATTGTGTTACCTGTAACGCGTTTTAAAAACATTTGTCAGTCGGAAATACTGGTGAGTGAATCCCAGTTTAATCAAGAAACATTTTATCAATTAAAACAGTATTGAGAGCGATCACATTGTTTATGTCTACACAATTACTCATTCAGTATTTGCCACTCGACCGGATCTATGGCTATGGTTAAATTACCCATTGGCTAACTCGTTGTCCAATGGTAATGTACTGTCTTTCCCGACTTACTACTCGCAAGTAGTAATAAATTTTGTATACAAAACCCCATAATACCGGCAGTAATTGAAGAACTACAAAGACTCAATCACCGCTTAATCACATTGTAAAAAAATTAAGGTTTTGTAAAACATTCCAAAAACATTAACAAAAAGAGGATAAACTCACAGAAAGGTTTACACAAAAAGAAGGATTACTCACATTGCTGTCTTAGGCTTTTCGTAAAGGTTTCCTGAATATAATCTATAATTCATACAAATGTACATTAGTTAGTATCATAACCCTTTGAAAATATTAATAATACCCTCCCCGAGACGGCATTCCAACAACTACGGGGCAGAACCACGACAGTTGTTACGGAACCCTAAATCAATCGGGCAGCGTAACTATTATGAAACTGGGGTTATAATACTTACAACGGAGCAGAACCTCGCTAATTTGGGGTATAGTACCCGACTATAATGCCTCTAATTCAGAAAGTGAGATTGAGAAATGAAAAGTGAGCGACGGAAAACGAAACCCGACGGCCTTCTTATATAGTTGTGATATTAGGTTTCCAGGCCGCCCGCGTAAAACACAGGCCAGGGTTACGCGGCCCGCGTCAACCCTGGTCAACACAATAGCTTAGCTGGGTCAGCTAGTAGGTCCGCCACGATGTCGACACGTGTCAGCTCAGGATGTATCCGCGTTTCATGGTCTCTCGCGCCCGCGTCGACTAACAAAGACTCTTACGCGACCCGCCTTAACTAAAGGAATCAGCGGGGTCAAGTCCAGTCTTAATACCGCCCGCGTGAGATGTTGGGGTGGGTCTACGCGGCCCGCCTCAACTCCATTTTTCTTATTTTTGATTTATTTTATAATTATAACATAACTAGGGCTCGGTTTTCACATACGGGGTGTAATATAAAACATATTTGAGACATTTTATAATATATTAGAGGGTCGGAAATATTATGAGGGTGTTGGTTTTACCGAGGGTTGTTACAACAACTCCTGAAAACACATGTGAAAATAGGTACGTCAGCATAAAAATGTCTGTGAGATACATAGGTTTTATGAAAATAGGATTCATGACTTGAGTTTAAAGAAATGTTTTGTAAAATTCAGTCATGAACCTTGTTAATTGTTTTGTTTTAAAAATCATTTGAAAAACGTTAGCAAAATCAGATGATATGTATGTATAAAAGAATAATGTATGGTTAAAAGAATAACCAAGTAAAACAATGTTTAAGTGATAATGTGTTGTAAATGTAATATGTCTAAACTGAAGTGGTTTAAATGACGCTACGATATGTAATATCATACAAGCACTTATATATAGGAAGTACCAGCGGCGTATCCACCATGCTTGTACCATATTACACACGCCTCGTTATTTAAGTCAGTCAAACCAACCAACATTGTAAAATATCCTTGTTTAATCTAATAGTCAAATGTCATAGTATAACCCAAGTTGAATATAAACCATGTAATGTGTAAACAAAAGTTATGTATGGTAAGTAAAATGAGACTAATTAAACCACAAGTAAAAAAATGTACAAAACAAAGTATTTTGAATGTATCAAGAGTTATGTCTTGTAAAATAAATGCATGTTTTACTGATACAAACACTTATGTAGTAAGTTAACGCATACATTCAAGCCTTGAGACAGCAGGATAACCCTAGAGTAAAGATTATCAAAGAAAAATGTTTTCGGATTCAGTCACTCCTTACACCCAAACAAACCTAGGATGTCAAGAACGGGATTTGTCAAGTCCTATGGTACCATTACTTACTACCGAGCGGCGTAGCTAATGTTAATGAATGTATTTTAGACCCGTTGAACAAACCAAATGTCATATCAAATGTAAACATGTAAATGAAAGTAGTGTACTAAGTATGCTAAGTTAACATATAAAGCAGAAAAGTCATGTAAATCAATGTGCTAAATATGTTAAGTTAACATACAAAGCAGAAAATGTAATGTAAAACAATGTACTAATAGTGTACTATTGAACATAGCAAGTATATGATATGAACCCATGGAAAGCACGAAAGTAACAAGTAGGCACATGTGTTTCACCCCCAAAATGTTTGAAAAACAGTAAAAGAGGGGTCTATGTACTCACTTGAGATTGCTTAGAAGTCCTAGGATAACCACCAAGCAAAGCTAGAAGATCACGGAATCAAACGGCACCTAATATAGGTAACTATGTTAATAAACGGACCTAAATCGGAGGATCAGATAGTATGAGGGTTCGTAAACCAAATGAGTGTAAGAACTCATGTAATATGGTTTAACAAGGCCTACATACCAAAATGAAACCTAACCTAAGTGCTTACGACCCATCACGACCCGTTTAGGTAGCTTATGCTACTTTAACGCGTCGTTCGCGTAAAACGCGTTTGGACCGCCTAACTAGTCCTATGACAAGTAATATATGCCTTAACATGTCTAATATTGTTGTTAAATCAGTTTAGATGTCAAAAGTTGTCACACCCTGGCTTTGCGGAAGCGTGGGTTAATTTGGTGTGACTTCTTAATACCATAGCTTAATCACAACAAAGCTATATGAAAATAAAACCATGCAGATCATCCATTGATTTAAGTTTGAAAAGTAAAATACCACAACATTGTCTTAAGGCGTTGACACATGCAACGGAAATTACAACCTAATAACATAAAAACATTGTTTGAAAGACACAACCACAAACTTAAGATAAACGTAGTTTAAGAACTGTGACTCGTCCAGGTAAAAGCCACAACCCCTAAACTCGGATGATCCCATAACTCTACGCAGCATGAAAACGCCGCATACCGTGCCAGATCCTTAGTTCCCTGAAATACATGTAAGTTGGAAAAATCAATAAAAATGTTGAGCGAGTTCATGTGTAAGTGAGTAAGTAAAACCTTTGTAAGTATAAAAACCCTGGTATGTAGCAAATAAGGAAAAAGAGATCACCAATGGTTTGCAAGGCCATTGATATGTGTGAAGTGCAAGTAGGAAGACTCAAACCTAGCGGATTTTGCGTTGGGCACAAAGTCACCCCGAGGTCCGTTCTGATGGGCCTGGGGCTGGGCTCGCTACACCCAGATAGATCTACCGCTACTGTCCCTCGGTCCTACAATGAGGATTAATGGCCTCAAGTTGCGCCTACCCACTCACATGATCTAAGTAGTAACCCTCCTTACGCTAACCATACCATGTAAAAAGTACTCGTAATCATAGTAACATGTATTTCACCCCCACAGTTTAAAAACTGAAAACAGTTAAGATAAAAGGGGGACATGAACTCACCGAAGTGCGTCTCTAACAAGAAATCTCCTGGTCAACCTGTTGTGCGACGACGTAGACGTACTAACTTCTATTAGACGGACGACCGTGCCTTAGCTTAAGGTTTAATGTCTTTGGGAAATAGTTAGGCAACTATTTCGTAATTACACTTCGTAATTATTTCGTAAATATATTCCTTCCCAAGGATGGGGGTTTTAATACATGTGCGTTCGTATAACTTCGAAATATATATTAAGTCTCACTTAATGTAATATATTTTATTTCATTTGTCCAAAATACTTTACTCCCAAAATATAAATATTTTTCCCAAAAATATTATATTTTATTCCATATAATTTTCCAAAATAATACTTTTATCAAAATACGCATTTAAGAGTATTTTCTGAAAATACGTAAGTTACGTTGTAAGGTTCGGGTGGTATAAATAATACCGGTGTATCTTAAATATTTATTGTGAAGGCGTTCGTTATTATTTTGGAGCCGTTAATATTTAGTAATATTATTTTTACCCTAAAAATAATATTTACGTAGTTCACAAAATAATCATAAAAATTCGCACAAGTGTTAATATGGAAAATATATACTAAATATATATTTTTCAGGTTTTATTTTGTGAAAAATCTCACCTCCGACACTTGGAAGTTTTGTAACAAAATTGCCGCGAAATTTTCTATTTTGAAAACAAGTTAAAAATATAGTTATAGACACTTGTCAAAAAATTTCCAAGTGTTTATATTTCTGCAGAGATTTCGCCAGAGTTTCCCCTGTAACTGGAGGTGGCCACGCTTTCAAGCGTATCATTTTCTTTTAAAAACTCAAATCAACAATGTTCCCAACATTAATATATCAACATAAAACTAGTCAAAATAGATATAAATCGCAAAACATGTGAACTTGTGGTTTACGTAAAAGTGCGTAGTAACTTTCCATTATTTTTAATAGATCTTTTTATCCTTAAAAATAAAGTCGGTTTCTTGAAATCTTTATTTTTAAAGAAAGTGTAAGTTTACAACTTCTTGTCAAATATTACAAAAATAATTCTTTGTTAAATCTTTTTGTTACACGAGCGTCTACACACTTGTGTGTTCACCAAAATCACCTTTGTTTATGAAAGATCCGGTTTTAAAAATATGATTTCATCTTACACTTGGTTCTTTGAAAATACCACTTGTAGATCTTTAGATCTACTAGTTTAGAACTCCATTTTATACAAAGAATCACTTTTACACAAGTTCATGGTTATAAGTAGTAGTGTTCTTCATCTAACCACTTTCACACTTAAACATACACTAGGTCATGCTCCATGAACATGACTTAGCCGGGTTAGATGACGATCCGAACTACTACTAGCATTAAACAACATAAAAGAATCATAACAAAACTAGTTTCAAAAGTTTTACACCAATATCCATTCTTTAACCAACATGTTTATTATTTTTAGTAGACTTTAAATTTCGATCTCTAGTGTTCATGATTTTTATCCGACATAATTATTATTAACCACTTTAGAATAGTTCAAGAAGGCGATTAGAGTCACTTACTACTAGCTCGAGGTTAGGGAAGAAACTAGTCGAAAAACGAGTGGTTAAAAGCGTCGTAGAGAGGTCCTTGGCAATCCGCAAGCACCGGGCTTCCTCGTCTGAGATCCTTCACACTTGAGTGCACTTGGAATAACTTGAATGAAATTGAAAAGTGGGTGGGTGTGGGGCTTGGCTCTCGGCCGAGACTTCAAGAGAAAGAGAGAGAGATGTGAATTTTTGTTAAGTAAATTATGAATGTAAATGATGAACCCCTCATGCTTTCTTATAGTCCATGTCTCTTAATTACCCACTAGGTAATGTGTAGTGAAGATATTGGGAATGTGGATTATTATAATCACAAGATTTAGTGGGATGTCCCCACATGGTAACCGAACTCGGTATTGGGGGGGGGGGGGGGTATTCGGTTGGTTTCCAACTTAGGTGATTAAGTTAGTTAAGTAATTCAAATATGGTATTATGTGTGTAGGAATTATAGCGGGTGTTAGGGTATTCGGGGACCCTAACTGGCTCAAAAAAAGAAAAACAATGTCAATGACAATATTTTTATGTCCCGGGTAAAGTCCGGTTGTATGGTTGGATATTACTCCGTTAAAGTGCTTAAACAAAGTTTTAGAGTGTCTTTAATATTATCTTTAGTGACACAATTTATTCCCGATACTTTGGAAAATGTCTAGTAATATTTTTCTCATGTTTTGGCACTTTACTAGTTAGCTAAATGCTGAATTTTTATTTAAAGTGCAGAATTTTGTACTCAAAGTACGTTCTAGACACATCCGGTCACTATAACTACCACCTAGTGACGCAGTTCTACAACCCTCATTTCCCTACACTCTCTACCGGTGTAGTAAACTATCTCTGGCTCATACAGGCCTTAGAGGCAGTGTCTGCCTGATGCTGGTTATATCAGCATGTTAATGGGTTATCCGTTTATTGTGCTACTGTGCTTTTGTGCATCAAGTTTGTCACTAAAGTTCTGTATGCAAATAATAGAGTGACAGTTGATAAAGTATGATGCAAGTATGTGTATGTATCAGTATTCAAGTAGCAGTTTATCCACAATTGTAAGCAAGCACAGTAATTAAACAGTAATTAAATATTAATTAATTCGTACGGATACCTGGTTTGGTGAGGGTTGTCACAAAAGTTATGTTACATCTGCTTAAAATGAATTTTGGCGTAAAAAGAGTATTTTGGTAATTTACCTAAGGCATATAAACTACCTATCATACAACTAACTAAACGTCGTGACCATAAGGTATAACCTCGGAAGGTTATTCCCTATACAACTATGGTCACCTAATGTGCTTGGTCGGATCCTAATGATCGACCAAACGGGTCGAGGTCGAAAGTCTAAGCGGGTGTTTAGTCCGCTTGACTTACGACTCTACATAAGCACTAAACTAAAAGTGACGAGCTAAACATGCTAAAACATGTTTAGTTAAGTTAGAAAAGAGGTTTTGGTATCAAAACAAACGGTTTTGATACCCAATAGTAGTTTGGTTACAAAATACGCACAAATACACATTTTGGCCGAAACTACGACTCGTCACTATGCCTAGTCAACGTGGTAATCAGTAGGTATAGTCACAAGGGATTATAACCATCGTGATTACGCTCACGTTGCAAAGTTCAATAGAACTTTGTGTTGACCATTGACTGGTCAAAGCTGAAAGTCAAACATAGTTTGACTTTCATGCTTGAAATACAAGAACAAGCATGAATGAGACTTACAAAGGGTCCAAGAAGGATGTTTGATCTAAAATTTTCTCAGGTATGAAGTGTTTCCACTCCAACTTAAGAGAAAAATCTGATCAAGGTGTGAGAATGAAGTGAAATGGGGTTGTTATTTATAGGAAGTATGGAGCTCTAAGAAAATTCCAAGTGTTGTGAAGCTCAAATCTTGACCATACATTTGTTAAACATTGATTAGGCAATGAGCAAAACCAGCAACAAGTCCACAACATTGAGAAATCAGGGATTCAAAACCATGACAGCTGCTGAATTGGAAGCTTCTGATTTCTGTGTTGATGGCGCAAGATTACGGACCATAAGCTATGGTCCATACGGTCCATAAGGGACCTGCAGACCAGCCACTTTCACTTATTTACAGTTTAGCCCCTGCACCTTGTTTTGTCGCATTTCAGCACTTCTAACACCCGTCAAAGCCATTTTCAAGCTCCACAAGGATGTTATAACATAGGTAACTTAAAATATGCTCAAAAATATCCCGGATGTCAGTTCGTTTGGTCGTACGATTGCGTTGTTCGGTTAATTACGACGAAATGCGCACGAACGTGAAAAACGATCCAATTGCGCGAAGAATGGATTTTTATCATGCCAAACACTAAAATAAAATATTTTAATGCTTACATAAATTTTTGGATGTCTGGATGTGTCGCAACCCCCGATCCCTGATCCCCGGGAACGGGCGGATGCGATCACAGAGTTTCGGTGGTATCAGGGTGTTTTAATCTCGCAGCGGAATTTACATCAGGACCGTAGTTAGGAAATGTTTATCAGAGTAAAACCACCATATTTGATATTAATAATAACATGGGCAAAACCCAAGTTTCTTATTACAATACATTTATAGGGACAAACCCTATTTTATTGAATTTAAAACACCGTTTATTAGGTAACTTTTATAGCCACATTTTCCCAAGCCTTCAGTGCTCTCCAGCTGGCTTTTCACTAATTGGCTGTTCACATTGTGTTACCTGTAACACGTTTTAAAAACATTTGTCAGTCGGAAATACTGGTGAGTGAATCGCAGTTTAATCAAGAAACATTTTATCAATTAAAACAGTATTGAGAGCGATCACATTGTTTATTTCTACACAATTACTCATTCAGTACTGTCAATCCTGACTTGTGGGTCATATTACACATTGGTTAACTCGTTGTCCAATGGTAACGTACTGTCATCCCGACTTACTACTCGTAGTAGTAAACTTTGTATACAAAACCCCAACATACCGGCAGTAATTGAAGAACTACAAAGACTCAATCACCGCTTAATCATATTGTAAAGCATTAAGGTTTTGTAAAGTATTACAAAAAGGTTAACAAAAATTGGATAAACTCACATTGCTATCTTAGGCTTCTTGTAAGGATTTCCTGGGTATAATCTATAATTTATACAAATGTACATTGGTTAGTATCATAACCCTTTGAAATTATTAATGATACCCTCCCCGAGACGGCATTCCAACAACTACGTCGGGCAGAACCACGACAGTTGTTACGGAACCCTAAATCAATCGGGCAGCGTAACTATTATCAAACTGGGGTTATAATACTTACAACGGAGCAGAACCTCGTTAATTAGGGGTATAGTACCCGACTATAATAACTTTTCTACAGAAATTGAGATTTGAGATTGAAATGTGAGCGACGAAAAACGTAAACTGATGGCCTTCTTATATAGTTGTGATATCTGACTTCCAGGCGGCCCGCGTAAGGTAAGGGGAAGCCTTACGCGGCCCGCTTGAACTAAAGAATTAAGCGGAGTCCGGTCAACACTCTCATACGGCCCGCGTGAGCTTGAGGTGGGATCCTACGCGGCCTGTCTCAGCTTGTTATTTCTTATTTTTAATTTATTTTATAACTATAACATATATCGGGCTCGGTTTTCACATATGGGGTGTAATATAAGACACATAAGGATATTTTAAGATATAATAGGGTATACAAAATATAATAAGGGTGTTGGTTTTACCGAGGGTTGTTACAGGATGTATTCAGAACGTAAGTTATGCGCGAAAAATGCAAACTTATGCACTTTTTAACGCTTTTAGTCCCTGAATGAGCATAAGTTTTATTTTAGCACACCGAACCCCTCAAAGCCTATTTCTAAGCTATGTAAAGGATATTTAGGGTGTGTTTAACTTATGATCAAGTTCCGGAATGTCCGTTACAGTTTAAATCGGCATACTTTCGCAGTTTGTCGAATTTAGTCCCTGTAAGCGAATAGACTTGATTTTGCCATACCAAAGCCTTCAAAACTTATTTCTAAGTTATGTAAAGGTTATTTAAGGTATGTTAAGCATAGATTGATGTTCTGGAGTATTTTTCGCGTTAAACTGATTACGTTTACGCACCAGTTTGCGTATAATTATCCAGAAAGCGATATAGAGTTTTAAATTGAATAAAAGTCAAAACATGAAAAACATCAAACATAAACAAACAAACATTGGGGTCAAATAACTTTATTTCATTGATAACTGAATTGTTTACAATGATTACAAGCACAGATGTCACAATAGAGGTGAAGATAATCTTGATATTTAATATGTAAAGTCGGTATATTCAAGAGTTAAAGTAATTCTTATAATTTTATCTATATATCATAGTATAATTTAGTAACTCAAGCATCATGGTATGTCAATTTCTTTTGAGTGAGATGATGTATAAAAAAATTATTTATTAAGGTGGTCAATGGTCTTTATATTAATTTAGTTATTATTATTATTATTATTTATTACGGTTGATGTAGGATAATAAATTGACACACGGCATTTTGATAAAATCCTTTATTATGAGAGAATGTCATGTGACATTAAGGGGACTTTTTATTAGTATTAGATTTATCATTTATAAGTATTTAGTAATAGCTTCCATTCGTTAACTTAAAAAAAATCCTAAATCCGCATCTATGTTTATTTTTTCTAACATTCCAAGTTATCTGTCCGTACGTTGTGACGGTACATTTCCACAGACATTGGATCGGTATCGATTTGGTTTTTTACAATACCGGTATGATACATGCACTCGGTATAGAAAATAACATGCGTTTTTCATCGGCAGAAAACAAAACACTGGTACCCGCATTAATGTTGCTCAAATGGTGTTTATTGGTTCACATTGCCATGCCGTCGCAGATAGAGTTGTATATAAATTATTTTTTTTGAAACCGGAAACCATAATCGATCGTTCATGGTACTGATATTCATTTATTGTCACAGTCTGAGTTGTATAAATGAAAATTTTTCGAATCTGGGAACCATAAAAATGAATACATGTACCGGTACACGATTTTGTTGGTACGATACGGTAGCAATACAATGTCATTTTATCAAAAGAGAAGGAAGTAAAAATATATACCAGTAACGAACCGATGTTCGTTTGGTTTCGGCTCGATTCACTACAGAAGAGGCACGGAATCCATTATCAAACAAGAAACTATAAAAAAGAATACACATTGGTACAAACATTGTTCAGTTCGGCACGATATGGTAGCGATACGGTTTTGTCTTATTGAAAGCAAAAACACTAAAAATAAATACCGTTACTAGTACGAATGTTTAGTCGATTTCGGTTCTGTATGATGGTGGCACAATATTCGTTGTCAATAAAGTTTATATTGCAATTTGAAAAAAAAATAAACATTGAACGCAAACCAACCGAACCGATATTAAATGAACAACCGATAGCGTAGCGATATTCGTTTTTGTTGTTTTCGGTCAATGTAAGGTTTCTATGTCGATTACTATAGCAAGGGTCAGCATACGTAATGAACCAAACAGATACTTACTGAATTTTCGCCGTGAAGCGTGGGGGTATGTTACTAGTTATAAATAAAAGATGACATGATGATTTATAGTGTGGATGAAGTCCACCCCCGAAAGGCCACCTCATATAAAATCACTCCACATGGACATGAGCTAAGGACAGATCCAGAAGTACTCATGATTGAGCCAATGGCTTGTGAGAGATCGGGAAATGAGGCAGTGAAAATGGGTGCGGGAGGGGGAGGGGATTTGGGAACACCACCCCCTCCTCCGGAAGTCCCCGCTGGTTTTCTTCGTTGCCACTCCACACAGTAACTTTTTTTTATCAACCAAAGAAAGTTTTTACACCAAACAAAATCGGCTTAGCAAGTCACCAAGCTGGAAAAATGGACAAAAAACAGAACCCCTAACAAAACTACATCCACATGCCAACAGACAAAGAACAAATGCTCACCCAAAGAAAGAAAAACACCGAAGAAAACAAGACACAAAAAGAAGGGTTATTGGATTTTATCACTCCCAACTATTGGATATTAGCCACTGCCACTCTCAACTATCACTTTGACTCCTACCACTCCCAACTTAACACTTTGTGTGTTGTGTCACTCCACAGGTGAATATTTCTTAGTGTTTGACTTGTGACATTGGTGATATTAGGCTAACACTTTGTAAATTACTAATAACTACAGATGGATCTGCTCCTAAAAGACAAAAGGGGAGCCAAAATCCACTCAACAGGAGTGTCAAAATACACAAAGTGTTAAGTTGGGAGTGGTGGGAGTCAAAGTGATAGTTGGGAGTGGCAGCCGTCAATACCCAATAGTTAGGAGTGATAAAATCCAATAAACCAAAAAGAAACCCCAACCTCTAACTGAAATCTATCCTGGTAAGTTTTTTAACGGGTGATGGAAGCCAGGTGAACATCAACTTGGGCACGAGCTCATTACATTGTTCAGGCTTATTAGGCTTATAATCTTAGTTGAGCTCTATTTGACTTGAGTCAGCTCATGACTAGGAAAACTGGACCGTTTCTTTCTCTTTCTCTTTTTTTTTTTTCTTTTTTTTTTTTTTTAAGTTTGATGACTTTGTTTGATTTTTTTTTTTTATAAAAGTATCAAATAAAAAAATAATAATATCAATTATACAAGTTTCATATAATATAGTATCTTGCTATTGAAATACGGATGATGAAAATTTATTTGAGCTAAGTTACTTTAAGCTCTAACTCGACTTGAATATTTATACAAAACATTAACTAGTGCTAACTCGAGCTAAAATACGACGAGTTTATTAAACAAGTTACTAGTACTATGAAAATTGATACTTAGGGTGGAATGTATGATTCAAACACTTTAGGGTGTTTGAGTCATTGTCCAGCGAATAATATTATGCCATGTCAAGTCTCCATTCCACTCCTTATTTTGCACTCAATCACTGGCAATGATTCAAACACTGTTAGGGTGTTTGAGTTATATATTTTTTATTTCTATAAATTATAAATTATGCATAAATAAATAAAACATATATTAAACTAAATAAAAGTACTTTTAATTTAAAAAAACACATTATGTAATTCAAATAAATAACATGACTGTAAAATATAAAAATAAATTTAAAAAAAACCTAATTTAACTATTCGTCGTCGGAATCCGTCAAAAGGTGGGGTAAATCTCGTTCTCCAAGATGCTCTACAAGATCATATTTTAGTCTATAATGCGTATCTTCATCAATGAGCTCGTTATAAGCATTGTCTTCGAAAACGGGCTCGAATGGAGATCCCGAATATGTACTGGTGCAATCGCGTTTCCGTCGTCTTTTAGAATCATATTATGCATAATAATGCACGCATATACGACACTCCTAATTTTTTTAACACTCATAGCACGCATCTGTCGATTAAGTACACACCATTTTGCCTTTAACACACCAAAAGCCCGTTCCACGTCTTTTCTTGCCGCCTCGTGTTAAATACTCGTCGTACTAGTCTTGAGGGTTACCGGTGGCAAGTTGCTTAATCGCCGACGTAACTTTTTGCATCGGTGTAAAACTCTTCTTCAAAGCCCCATCCCAGGTCTCTTGAAACCAAGAGTTATTCGCTTGCACGTCACTCACAATTTTTAAAAACAACCTTTTCGACATACGAAACCTATGACAAAAAACCTCTTCGTTGAATACGAGCTCCTCGGCAAAATAATCTCTCATAAGATTTTCGTGACATTTCTCTCGATCTCGACAGACAAAATTCCTTTTTCTAGAAGTACACGTGTCTTCCAGTTCGGCGGCTTCGTTAATAAGATTTTGGAAAAAAAATTAAACTACTATCGCTTGAGGAAGAATCGTCGTCTTCACTAATATCAATTGGAAGGAATAGCGGTGGTATATCATCCATTTTTAGAAAATAGAAGTGAAAAATGGAAGAAGTGATTTTTTTTAGAAAATAGTTGGAGAAGAGAAAAATGGAAGAAGTGAAAGATGGAGAAGAGAATGGTGAAAAATCGTGTTGAATGGTGTTGTTTTTATAAAGAAAAGTTGATTTTTTTTAATAATGGCTAGTTCAACAGTATTATTCCCCTCAAATGGCTAGTTCCAAGCGGTGACTATACACCGAAGACCGCACTCACCGCTCACCAAAAGTGGGGCGGCGGCAATTCACCGTTCGGTGAAATGTACTCCCTGATGGAGTCACCGCATTCACACCGACCCCCCTTAGGTATAAACTAATACTCGTTCTAAATTTTGTTTATCTATACTATATAATAAAAGAAATCAATAACTGACACGTGTCATTCATTGAAGGCGTCTACGTTTTAATTTCCCGTCTTTTCATACTTATCTTATATCAATTAATTAAATAATAAATAATCAATTAATATTAAAACTTATCTTACTTTTAATGTCAGATAGAATCATTCTATTTTTTTCTAATAAAATATTATCTTCAAAATTAAATTATAAATTTAAGATATTTTTTTTAAATAATAGCACAAAACAATAATCTTAAACTTAAAAAAACAATAATACGTTCATATCAAAAATTTAAAGTACAAACAAAATATATAAAATAACTTATTAGACATTAGACCAAACATTAAAAAAACACTAAATAGGAAGAGGAGCGAATAATATAATTCTGTTTTTTATTTTTCAAATTGGGGTTCTAATCAATTCGACTTAAACTTAACCAAGTTTATGATTCGATTCGAATTAAACAGAACCAAATTTATGATTTTTTAACTGAATCCAATAGCATATTATTTACTATACAAAATTACATTTATTTAACCCATATAATACAGGGTGTTTTTAAAGATATAACTTTTTTTATAATTTAATATATATAATTAGATTTATTCAACCCGTATAATACACGGCATTTATAAAGATATAACTTTTTTATTATTTAGTTTATAAAATTACATTTATTCAACTGGTGTAATACACAGGGTTACAAAATTACATTTATTTAATCCGTGTAATACACCGTGTTTTTAAAGATACAGCTTTTTTATTATTTAGTATATATAATTAGATTTATTCTACAATGCACGAGTTTTATAAAGATATAATTTTTTAATTGTTTAGTTTATACAATTACATTTATTCAACCCGTGTAATACACAGGGTTTTTAGAGATATTTTTTTTATTATTTGGTATATAAAATTACATTTATTCAGTACAACACATGGGGTTCTTAGAGATATAAATTTTATATTATTTAATATATAAAATTATATTTGTTTTTTTTTTAATTTAATATATAGAATTACATTTATTCAACCTGTGTAATAAACGGTGTTCTAAACTAGTTATAGCTTTAAAGAATACATTAATTTGTTTATTACATATACCAACAATAATTGCTGAAATATCTTGTGGAGGGACCCTGAAAACGGGTATTAATTTGTATTTGAGTATGGTCCCACGTAAAAGCTATGTATTTATTGATTTTATTGTTCAATTATTATTGATTTTGATAATATTGTAACACAGCAGATACAATTTTATTTCACTCATTTTAACTTTAAAAAATATTTATTTTAGTTTTAAACTTATGAATTTGTTTTTCATTAAGATATACTTAGTGTGTAAATGAGTTGAGTCGAATCAAACCAAGTCGAGATTAGCTTGTTTTAAACTCTATTTTTAGAACTCGATGTTAGCTCTTGAATAGGTTTTCAACTTTGAGCTCGAATTGTTTATTATTTATTTATACAAATACATAGTTACGATTTTTGATAACTTTATAATAGTTTAAGGTAATTATATATTTATGGGATTTTTACATATTTCCCCTTCCTAAGAGAGCTTATTACATATTTCCGTAAAAAAAAAAAAACAATTACATATTTCCCCTTTTTTGAGAAATTACTCAATTACCCCTTTCTTATTTTCTTAGGGGGTGTTCGTTTTTTAGAAAAAACACTTCAGAACCTCTTTTCTCTTCTTCACACAGACCACATACAGACATAAGGGCTTGCAGCTTGTTTGTTTTTCAGAAGAGTTTTCATTAAAAAAACATCTTCCCCACCTCTTTGTCTGGCAGAGGTGGGCTTATATCTTCTTCCCTCTTCAAAACACTTCTCCATCAAAACACTCCAAACCCTAGATTACTCCCACCGCACCAAGCTCCTCCCCCACCATCTCAACCGCCGCCGCCCTGCTCCTCCCCCACCATCTCCTCCGTCGCCGACCATCTCCTCCGCCGCCCCGACCTGCTCCATCTCCTCTACAGCGGCGAGACCTGGTCCATCTCCTCCCCTGTGCTAGACCTGCTCCATTTCCTCCCCCACTCTACAGCCGCACAGGTATGTTAATTTGTCAAAGATAGTCTCCTCACTGTATATTAGAATACATTGCAACAAGTTCCATGGATGATTAAGGTCGTTTGTAACCATTTATTGCACATTTTTCATGTATTTTGATTTCTCTTTTGTGCTAGACTATATTTGAATATGCACATAAGACTCACGAATACAAGAATAGCTCAAATAAAAAAAATACCTTCTCAAAAATTGCCTCTTCTGGGAAAACAATTTGATCCTATTTTTAGCTGTGTTAAGGAAAAGTAAAATTTATATTGTGAAACTGGAATAAACATTTATTCTACAAGTTAAGAGACAATAGAATTTGGGTAGATAATGGTGATGTATATAACAAAAGTTAGGATACATCTTCAACAGTGTTGTTAATTGTATATGTATATCTTCGAGGCTTGGATCTTTGGTCACAAATTTACTAGTATGTTAATTGTTTGATTAGAGTTTTTGTGTTTGTTATGGATTGAAATGATTTGCGCCTAGTATGTTAATTGCTTTTTTGTTGATTAGTAGAAATGGGAGAGAAACAACAATGGTTAAACGACCATCTAAAATGCTTATTAGAAAAAAATGTTACGAGAAGACGAGTGCACGTTGATGCAGATGAAGACGAGGTTGAAGCACATGGTACTGCATCGGATCGGGAATATATGACTCAGTTACGAGATGAGATTGCTAAGTAGATAATGCAAAACATGGATACAATGATTTAAAAAAAATTGTTATTGTCTTTTTTTATGAATATTATTTCAGTATTGTATAATTATTATTTAAGTTTGAATGTTGAAAAACTCTTTTAAGTTTAATAAATCAGTTTATTTATATTTCAGCAGTTTGCAGAAGTAAAAAAACAAACAGTCTTCTTCTTGCAGACTGCAGACATTTGGTCCAGCACTTTTGCTACAGTTGTCTACAGATGTGGTCCGCAGACTGCAGACGTTTTCCCTCAGAAAAAACAAACAGCACCTTAATCTTCTCCCATCTTCATAATCCTTTCCTCTTCCCACTCTTAACCCTACGAGAAAGACAACAGCTACAACAGAATCAAGAGCCTGCTGACCGAAGAACTAAAACAATATTTCCGTCCCGAATTCTTGAACAAATTAGACGAGATGATCGTGTTTCCACAGTTGACTAAACTGAAGGCAAAAAGATTGCTGACATAATGTTGAAGGAAGTTTTCGAGAGGCTAAAAGGTAAAGAGATTGCTGACACAGGATGGTTTGTGATTTTGATTCGGATGTTTAATGTCCATCTTCATGCTTTTCTGTCAGATTTTTATTTGTTTGTTAATTTATTTAAGTTATACCTGTAGGTGTTTAAATCTGATGCATATGGTCGTGACTTCAACTAAATTGTGCAACTTATGTCATATACTTTTACAGTTTATTTTTGTGATTCTAAATGTTTTTTTTAACAATATTAAGTAGGTGCATCATTTAATAACTGAATTCTTAGTGGTTCTTTATTTATTTTCATGTTTTTTTACAGTTTGTATTTAGAGCTTTTTGGATATATGCAAGAAAAAAATGTCATAAATATTGTTTGTGTTTTTCTTTTAATCTGAATGGTTGTTGTTACTATATAAGGTGTAATGAAACACCCAAAATGATGTAGTTATAGTATAATTAATTAACATTAGTACAAGTGTTGCGTAATTATATCGTTGAAGATGAAAATAGAAAAGAAATGGAGGAAATAAAGTACCAAGACTTGTTGTACACAGTATGACATTAACACGGAAATCGGAAGGATCCAACTATGTAGATTAGACCGAGGGGTATGGTGGGGCTTGGGTTGGGCATTGGTTGACACGTGGAATTGGAAAACTCAAGTCTTCAACCCACTTTTGAAGGGGGTATGGTGGGCGTGGCTTGGCTGGCGTAGCCAAGCCACATCAGCTTTTTTTTTTAATATATATATTTATAACCAAAAACTACATAAACATACAACATAATTATTAAAATAAACATACAAAATAATTATCAAAATAAAAACCTACATAAACATCCGCTGAGAAGTAATCGCTTACCAACAAATCGTTAGCGGTGTGTCGTTCACGAGCGATGTACCTTCTCCTCCGTTTAGGTTGTTGAGTCTCTTCCTCATCGACTTCGTCTTCCACGATAACTTTCACCACCGCCACGATCGTTTGTAGAAATATTTCGGCACCATCGTCAGATGATGATGACGATTCACTATAACTTGAAGAACTCATGGCAATATTGTGTTTTATGTGTTTGATATTGTGTGAGAAAAATGTTAAATGTGGTAAGTATTTATAAAGGAAAAAACAATTTAAAAAAAAAAATAGCCCCCAACGGCTAGTTTGAATGGGCCATTCACAACCCGCCATGTCAGCTTGCTCCCCCGCCCCACGCCCTGCTTGAAACCCAAGCCCCAATGGCCACGCCCCAACCCAAGCCCACCCGGGGTGGTGGCTTGAGCGTTTTCCCCCAACCCACGCCCCAACCCAAGCCCCACACCCCATGGCCTTAGTATGTAAATTGCATTTAAACTAGTGATATATTACCTGCGCGTCGTGGCAGAGTGTTAAACGTTGTGAGGCTCGGTTTAATTAGAAAGGAGGAAATTGATTAATGATATTAGAAAGGGGAAATATGTAATATTCATTTAATTAGTTTATTAAGAGTAAAATAATCATTCAATAAGAGTACTTTTAATAAAAAGGGGAAATATGTAATATATATGAGTTAGGGAGGGGAAATATGTAATTGAATTTTATGATTGGGTAAATATGTAATAAGCCAGCTTAAGAAGGGGAAATATGTAAAAAAAACCATATATTTATCATGTTAGATAATATTTTTGGGTAAATTACACTTTTCATCCTTTATGTTTGTATCGAATTGCAATAGATGACGTTTAACTATTTAGTTACAGTCACAATCATTTATTTGGAAAAATCATTACATTTTTCGTTCTTTAGCACTAACCTAGTTTAAAAAATTCAGTTAAGTCTATTCATTTAAGGACAATTTAGGGGGTGTTTGGTGTTGCGTTTTCAAAATAGATTATGCGTTTACAAAATAGATTTTGCGTACGTTTTGAAAAAGCATGTAGGTACATGCTTCTCCAAAACTGCGTTTTGGAGGCAGATAATCACTTTTTCATCCAAACACTTTTTTAGATTACTTATGTTTTACAAACGTAATAATCAAATAATCACTTTAAAACGTAATCCCAAACACCCTCTTAGTCTTTTTACTCAATTATTTATAAATAAAAGAAAATAACATTTAAAATCCTATGAATACAAATATAAACTCTCCTTTTCTCTCTCTCTCTCTCTCACACACATAGAGACACACCTTGAAACCCCTTTTTCTCTCTCTCTCTCTAAACAAATCAACAGTCACCACCACCAATCCCATCACCACTAGGGGTGTTCAAAACCGGATATCCGAAAATTTCGGATACTAGATTTCACTATCCGAATCCGTATCCGAAATTTCGGATATCCGAAATTTATGATGTTCGATCGGATAGTGAATTGGATATCCGAATATCTGATTTTTATTTTTTTATTATTATTTTTATATTCAGAATCGGATATTTCGAATAGTTTCGGATATCCGAATATAAGTTTTCGGATACTTTTCAGACATTTCGGATATTTTTCGGATATTTTCGGATACTTTCCGGGTTTTTTCGGATACTTCGGATATTTTCGGATATTCGGATATCCGAAAAAAATAAAAGTTAAATTTTCGGATATTTCGGATATCTGAAATATCCGAAAATTTTTAAAATCACTATCCGAATCCAAATCCGAAAATCCGGATATTTCGGATTCGGATATCGGATAATTCGGATCGGATTTTTGGATGCGGATAGTTTTGAACACCCCTAATCACCACCCACCAACAACCACTTCCAACAAATCTGAATCCTGTCACCAACAACCCACCACCAAATCTGAAGCTTGTCCCTGTTTTCAACCACCGTCGCTGCCATCGTCACCTCCTGCCACTACCACCAAGCACCCCACACCTCTCTCTCTAAATCCGACGCCTACACCACCAAAAAGCCCCTGAGACCGAAGAGATTCCAATCGACTATTCTGGATGTTGAAGCACACCGACATTTTTAGAAACCAGGCCGCTTTTGGAATTTAAGCTTGTTTTGCTGATATCTTCAGTAGAATGATGAATATTAACAAATACTAAGATCGATGAGGTCTTCTAGAGCGATTAGTTCTCTGATTTAATACGACATCATCCTTAGTAATCAGAGTGAAAGTAAAGCTTAAGTTTTTTATGCTTTTTTGCTGAAGATGATTTAGCTTATTTGACAGAGTATTCGATGTTGCGACTGGAAGAAACAGAAAAGGTTCCTTCTTTGTTTTTTGAATATCACGAGTATTAAAAGGAGTTGTGATTTCAAGTGAGATTCGAGATTTGTTGTTGTCAAGCGATAGAGAGATAGCTCTTTTTCTCTTTCTTTACTTGTGATTCAATTCCTTAATCTGCTTGATTATTTTCCTGGTTTCTTTTCTTATTCTGATTTCTTCTTCATTTGTTGGACATCTGGCCTCTCTGATTGGCAGATTATAAAAATTGTTGTTCATATTTGTTTTCATAAAATTTTAAGTGATATTTTCTTTTATTTACTCTATGAATAATTAAGTAAAAATACTAAAATGCCCTTAAGTGAATATACTTAACTAAAAGTTTTAACTAGGTTAGTGCTAAAGGACGAAAGGTGTAATGAGTTTTTCAAATAAAGAATTGTGATTGTAATTATTGAAGTTAAAGGGTATCCATTGCAATTCGATACATACATAAAGGACGAAAAGTGTACTTTACCCTAATTTTTTTATAGTGTGTTAATAATAGCCCAGTTTAAGTTTAGACCTGAAAGTCAAGATAAACTTGGTTGTATAAAGCTTGAACTGGTACTCATTTATTAAATGAGCCTTAATTTAAGGCTGGAAGGTATGGGGCGTCATCACCCATTCACCTTAGCAACTTTTTTATCAATAGCTTCCCCACACCATACCATGCTAGCTATTGGGGGATCGTTGTTCAATGCTATCCAAAGCAATAGCGGATGAAAAGTGTGCCAACATCAATTTTAAGCCTTTGAAACAAAATAAATAAATAGGGGGGGGGGGTGGGGGGTATTAGGGGGCCTTAACCCACACCATTGGTGTATGAAGAAAATGAATAGAGTCCCTTGTCTTATATGGCACCTACAGTTGATGATGTACCACAATGGAGCCCCTATACCTTGCAGCCTAATCTTGCATTAGTTTACTCTTGATTTATACTTTAAGTCAATCTCGAGTATCCCAACTCATTTACAACTCAAAAATATATTTAACCTTTTTTTAACCGCAATTTTTGGATCACTGGCGATGGGAATCGAACCCAGGACCTAATGGGCCCATTCTTATCACACCCCTAAAATACCACTAGACTATAATGCCATGGCCAAAACATATTAAACTAATTTAATTCTATAATATCTATACTATATTATAATACATGAGTGATGAACATTTTAAGATACCAAAAAAATAAGAACTTTTCCCGTTTAATTTATAAATACACACCTAAAATGAGGGTAAATTGGTCTTCTAAACAATAATTATATTTTAGCCCCTCATTTTATTACACTTAAACCCCTAAGTTTTAACATAATTATAGGTAATTAGTTACACTTTACTTTCTCCACAACAAACTTATAATTCTTTTATGTATTCTTGTCATATCTTATAAATTACGATGTTTTAAAAAAATCCAAAAGTACCGTGACGACCTACTCATTTTTGTCGACGTTTCGATAGTTGTCTTGGTTGGTATTGACATGTGGATTAAAAGGTAGAAATAGATGATGCTTTAGTGTACAAATGATTAAAATCCAACATACTCAGCCATTATCCTAGAAAGTTTAATAGCTACAGAATGTCAAGTGATTAAACTCTTGTCTTTAACAAAATTATAGATAATTAGTTAGTAGTTAGACTTTATCCCCTTATAAAAAACTAACTCCCCCCTCCCGATTTTTAAACGGACATAACTTTTTGCTACGTCAATATTTTTTAAATTACACCATATAAACACGAGTATTTTATTCTATTTCATTTGAGTATAGTATTGCTATAGTTTCTTTAATTAAAAAAATTGATATGTTACGTGATTAAAAGTGTCTAAGGGTTGAATCGTTAATTGAAACCGAACTGAAATCAACCAAAAATTGAGTTAACTGAAAACTGATTAACCAAAACCCAAATTAACCAAAAACGGTTATCGATTTTTTCGTACCATTATTTAACCAAAATTAACTGAATCAAACCATTCATATTTTCATATATTTCTAGCTTTTATACCTTCATTTCATGTATTTCATATTTATACCCCCATTTTATGTATTTATATCTCCATTTCATGTACCTATACATCCATTTCATGTATTTATACCTAAATTTCATGAATTTCTAATAAAAAGTTTTAGCCCAACTTTAGTTTTGGCTATTAACGAAATTAAATGAATTAAGCAAAAAACCGTCAATCTAACTGAATAAACCAAACCGATTAATGGAAAATGGATTGGTTAATAAAATAGACTAATCGATGACCTCGATTTCGGTTGAGAATAATAATCTAACCAACCGAACAATGCACACCGTGCCAATATCTATGTTTCCAGCCGCATCACGCACGCACCTACCCGTTATTAACTAAAACCAGTTATCGGTGAGCAATAACTAAATCGTTAACCTAAACCAAACTGAAAACAGACGAAACTAAACCGAAATCAACCAAAAACTGAATTAACTGAAAACGGAATTAACCAAAAATCGGTTATCAATTTTTTTTTGTACTCTCGTTTAACCAAAATTAGCTGAACAAAACTGAATCATTCATACTTTAATATATTACTAGCTTTTATACCTCCAGTTCATATATTTCATATTTTATATCTCCATTTTATATATTTATACTTTCATTTCATGTATTTATATCTCAATTTTATATATTTCTAAGCAAAAGGTTTAGCACAGGTATGGTTTTTGCTATTAACTAAAATTATATGAACCAAACAGAAAACCGTCAATTTAACCGAATAAACCGAAGTGATTAACCAATGACCGATTGGTTAATAAAATACACTAACTGATGCCTTTGGTTTTGGCTTCGGTTGAGGATAATAAACGAACCGACCGAACTATGGAGAACACAATGAAATGGATTACCCCATTACTTTGCTTTTGATATATATATCTATCACAATAATGCTACACTAAATATTATATGAATAAGAAAACTACCAAAACTAGTATCGCAATACGATATGTCACTCCCGTCGCATCGCGCGGGCTTCCTGCTAGTAATAAACAATGCATTTACCAATCCTCAATATTTTCCGTAAAACTGGTGAAAACAAAATTTATATATTGTATATAATATTTTTTGAAATACTTTCATTAAATACACATTAAATATGAGAGATACAAATACAAATACAAAATCATAAATATTAAAATTGACCTTTTGAAAATATCAAACAAAACCAATTATCAAGGCACCTTTATTTAACCCACCACTACAACCTTCTTCGTCACCTTACATTTGCCTTTGCATTCATCCATTCATCTATCACCACTGCTTCTGGTACATCCTCTCTCTCTCTCTCTCTCTCTCTCTCTCTCTCACTCACTCACTCACTCACTCACTCACTCACTCACTCACTCACATACACAAACACACTTTTCTTTGTATCATCATTTTTTATTAGGATCGATTAACATTTGATAGTATCGATCGATTTAACCATGATATATAGATGTGTGTTAGTTATTTGCTTTTGCTAAATTCGACTGTCTATTCAGCGGATTCTTTTTGTTTAATATCTGCATTTCGACCGAGAAAATTAACAAAATAGTCTTGACTTTTTAGGATACGGATCAACCGTTGGGGGAAGAGTATCTTTTAGCCCAACGGATTTTAATCTGGCGCAACAGATTCAATCCTTTGACGCGGGGGGCCCTGAGGGTGGGCGGGGAGGACCACCGGCCAAGGCCTGTGATTTTGAGGGGCACATTTTGGCAATTTACTCTTTGTTATAATAAAACGTTAAAAGACCATTTTGTCCTTCATTAAAAAGGAGGAAAAACACAAAAAAACTATATATTAACTGGAAAATCTGAGAAGACTTTGGATGATTTTGGTGGTTACCGGAGGTGAAGATGGAGACTCAAGGTTTTTTGGGTTTTTTAAATATATATTAAAAAAGGGTTTAAAAGGACTAAAATAAGGTTGAACCTGTAGCAAAACATGAACATAAAGGTTGGTTTTTTGACGATTTCATAATGAAATGTACGAAGTGCAGTTTGGGTATAACATAAAGGTTGATTTTTGCAATTTAATCTACATTCAAGAGTAAACTGCCATTTTGGTCCCTGTGGTTTAGGCACTTTTGCCATTTTCGTCCAAAACTCAAACTTTTTAAATCTGGGTCCCTGTGGTTTCCCTTTTATTGCCATTTTAGTCCAAAATTAAGAGTAAACTGCCATTTTGGTCCCTGTGGTTTCACTTTTATTGCCATTTTAGTCCAAATCTCAAACTCTTTGGAACAGTCAAAAAAAGGGGGATTTTGAATTTTGGACTAAAATGGCAATAAAGATGAAACCACAGGGACCCAGATTTAAAAAGTTTGAGATTTGGACTAAACTGGCAAAAATGCCCAAACCACAGGGACCAAAATGGCAGTTTACTCTTCATTCAATTTACTAAGTTGTGGTACAATTATTTAAGCTAGTTGTGGAGTTTTATAGTAATTAGTTGTTTAGGGTTCCTGTTGTAGATATTAAGAATATGAAACAAACATAAAGAGTGGGTATATATATAAAATTTAACAAATATATATTTAAAACAAATCCGGGCACCCGTGGGAGCTTGGTTTAAAAAAGCGCGAAGCGCTCCGAAGCGTTTTGGTTCCAAAAGCTTTAAGCGAAGCTTCAAGCGCGAAGCGAGAGCTTCACGTATACGAAGCGCTCCATATTATATATAATGTTAATTTTATATATATGTATAAAAAATAGCTATCCATAGTATATATATGTATTTTATAATGTTAATTTTGTACTTTTATGCATAAATTAAAAAGTTTAAGGACCAAATGTAAACTACTGAAGATAGAGGGGGTTAAATGTTTAAATAGACAAACTATCTTTACACTTTTTAAGTAAAAAGTTAGAAGTTTCAGGGACTGAATGTAAACTAATGAAAGATAGAGGGGTTAAATGTTTAAAAACCTTAACTTATAAAAACCCTAAAAGCCTAATTTCACATACGCAGCCGCTCTCACAGCATCTCCCTTCTTCTTCTTCCCCCTTCTTCCTGGTTTCCGGCTGAAAGCAACTCCGTCACCGGAATTTGTCGCCGGATTTCACATAGGAAGTCGCTATATCGTCGATACAAGGTCGATATGTACCTTGTAAAGACAGTTGGGCTTAAAAAATGGCCCAAATGGTGATCTGATTGGCTGGAGCGTCGCTTCACAACTTCATCGCTTCGCCGCTTAAAGCTCGCTTCACTTCGCTTCACGTAATGTAACGCTTCAGAGCCAAAAAAGCGTTTTTCCCATCGCTTCATCGCTTCAAGCTTGCTTCAAGCGTGCTTTTTTAAACACAGCGTGGGAGAGCGGGCCTTGGGTGGCCCCTACCCTGCCCCTCTTCCGGGCCGACCCAAATCCCCATGGGTACAATTAAAATTTAAAAAATGGAATCCGGATCGTAGATATTTTTATCCCCTTGTAGATGCTGACTGTTATACAAAGTCTGATTGGAGTTGTATAAATCCTGGACTTGAAAATAAGTTCTTACAGTTTCAAGTATGAAGTATGAATTTGGGATGTATGTTTTTAGATATTACAGGAAAAAAATTAGAGTTTGTGTAGTTAATCCGTCCCATAGACGACACGAGTAAAGAAATTTGCCATTCAAAAAAAAAAAAAAAAAAAAAGATACAGGAACCATGTATTAATGTCCTATCATTTAATCATGGTGAGTCATTGACTGTAATATTGTCCCTCAAGTAGCATCAATTGCATTGAAATTGGTTCTTCCTTGCATTTGATAATTAGAATATTTCTTTTCATATATTTGGTTCTACAATTAACATTTTTCATTAAGGTCATTCATATATTACAAATATTTATATTCCACTAAGTATGTATACAAATTCTGGCCAAAAAAAATGCCGGACGAAGATGTACTTGGCATTTTAACCTATAACATGTTGGCGCCTCGTCAAAGGTATTTTTGTCATAAGGGCGTTTATGTCTTGTATATACTTTAGTGACCTATAAAGTAGTATAATGCAGCAATATTTCTTACACAATGAAGTCAATATTTTAACATGGATTTACTTTGTATTCAATTTTACTCAATTTCTTGTTGTCAAATCGATATAACCTCTAGTATGCCTTTTTTGCAGATACTATTAAAATGGCTTCAATTCAAGCAAATTTGACGACAGTTATGCGTAAAAATATCAACCATTCTGGCCTGTCAAAGATTACAAAGACTGCTTTTCTGCCTGTTTTTGATGTGGCTGCTGATACTACCAACTTAAGGAAGACGGAAACTCACTCATTAGGCATCATGGTGCCTCGGGCCACTTTGACCTTTGACCCACCATCAACCAATGTGGAGAAAACTAAGCAAAGGAAGAGCACAGTTGACCCAACTGCCCCTGATTTCCTTCCGCTTCCGTCCTTTGAACAATGTTTCCCACAAAGCACAAAGGAATACAGGTAATTTACTTGTTGGTTCAAAATTGTTTCAGAAATGTTTCCGTGCGCACTGGTGTGGGTAACAGGTCAAACACGTAATGTTTGCGTATATGTCAAAACAGGCTGAGACGAATTTGAGCAAAAATTTTAAATGTCTTGTAAATATTTAGTGTGCCATGTATACTTAAAATAAGAAGACATTGTTTCAACTAACAATAAGAGCATTAACAATCGAACCCTTATATATTTGTGAGTAGGTTACTTGTATTATAAGGAATGGTTGTGAGTGGAGGAGAGAGAACATGTTACTGTTCATCTATAAATATACGGGAAACACAGTTCACCCCTATAAACTTTTTAATATTTTTGAAAGTGGTTGTGAGTAGAGGAGTGGGAAAAAGTAATGATAAAGGTATAAAAAAACATTATTTAATTGAAAAGGAGATAGAAAAAGTAGTGATTTTTAGTGTAATTATAGGAATGAGGATAAATGATTGAATGCGAATGCTCTAATAGCAATAACATAAGGTTCTAAAACAAAATGATGTATGTGGTTTTGCGTAGTAAAAATACATGTTCGGAGACTTTAGGCCAATTTGACCCGTTTCCTTTATAAAATGTTTTTAACTGTTTGACCCATAAGAGGAAACTCATAACTCTATTCGACCTGTTTGTATGAAAGGTTGAAATAGTAATTCTCTATAAAAGTTCTGTACCTTTTTATCCTTTTTCAATCACGTTAGTTAATTCGATGCAGCACAAATTGGAACTGATACCATCCGTTAAATTGTTCCACAGGGAAGTTGTTCATGAGGAATCTGGTAATGTGCTCAAAGTTCCATTTCGACGTGTCCACCTAGCAGGGGATGAGCCGCATTTTGACACGTATGACACCAGTGGTCCGCAAAACATAAGCCCTCAAGTTGGTATGCAAAAAGTTTCCAACTTTCACTTGGTTCTAGTTTTGACTTAATCCCTTACTGAATTTTTAAAAACCCATTGTATAATTAGATGTTATGGAAATTTTGACCCATATACATTTCAAATGAAAATAGTTGTCAATTTGGTCAAAGCGTTGAAACTTGAATGACGTCCACTTTTAATGCATACCACCTCTAAATCATTTTAATTTGAAAATTTATATAATGATTGTTTTAACATAAGTTTCTAGTTATAAATAACACATTAATTACCCATGACAATGGGGAAACATGTGGGTTAGCCCAAACCATCCCTACCCGACCCTTTTCGGCCCGTACTAAAAGTGACCTCTTCGACCCGTTAGTCCTACTATAAAGTTTTTTCTTAACTAACTAACTAACTAACTATCTGCATTACTTTATTGCATAGGACTCCCGAAATTACGCAAGGATTGGATTGATAGGAGGGACGGGCTGAGCCCACCAAGATACACTCAAATGTACTATGCAAAGCAAGGAATCATAACCGAAGAAATGCTCTACTGTGCTGCCCGCGAGAATCTCGACCCCGAGTTCGTGCGATCCGAAGTCGCTCGTGGTCGCGCAATCATCCCATCCAACAAAAAACACCTAGAACTAGAGCCCATGATTGTTGGAAGGAACTTCTTGGTCAAAGTCAACGCCAACATCGGCAACTCTGCAGTCGTAAGTTCAATAGAAGAAGTCCACAAACTTCAATGGGCCACAATGTGGGGCGCGGACACCATCATGGACCTATCCACGGGCCGACACATCCATGAAACCCGTGAATGGATTCTTCGCAATTCCGCAGTGCCAGTCGGTACCGTACCCATATACCAAGCGCTAGAAAAAGTCAATGGCATTGCTGAAAACTTGACTTGGGAGGTTTTTCGCGAGACGTTGATTGAACAGGCTGAGCAAGGGGTAGATTATTTCACTATTCATGCGGGTGTTTTGTTACGGTATATTCCGTTGACAGCTAAGCGGATGACGGGGATTGTTTCTCGAGGCGGGTCGATTCATGCGAAATGGTGTTTGGCTTACCATAAGGAGAATTTTGCTTATGAACACTGGGATGATATTCTTGATATTTGTAATCAGTATGATATAGCTTTATCTATTGGTGATGGGTTGAGACCCGGATCGATTTATGATGCTAATGATACCGCTCAGTTTGCGGAGTTATTGACTCAAGGTGAATTAACCCGTCGAGCCTGGGAGAAAGATGTGCAGGTATGTTTGTATTTTATTTTATTTTTTTTTTCAAAATTTATTTTTGTTTGCTGGAAAAGAATCATTGGCATTTTGTTCTAAGCACGAAAATATGTTTGATTATATTACAAATGATACTTAATTGGTCATGTTATATATAATTAGGGGTCAAACGTAACCACTATAATGCCAAGGAAAAAGTTCAAATACAGTCTTCTAGAATTTGGAAGTCGTAGGAAGGCTATTAAATGGACTTCGATTGAACTCATTCTAGCGGCCCTGGAACCGTCTCGTTGAACTCTACGATCTTAGATTTTAGGTTTTCGCTTTTGGATTTTTAGCGTATAGATTTAGAATTTTTGTTTCAGATCATTATGTCTTTTTATTTGGCATTATGTTTTTTTAAGTTCGTCATTTTGTTTTTGTTTTTTTTTTTTTTTGTGATTCATTGTGTCTTTTTTCCTCGGCACTTTGTGTTATATTTTGCTATCCACTGTGTCTTTTTACCCTTTCTAGATTTACGAGGCTGTGTAGGATATATAACTCAACCCTATTGCCAACTGTTTTACCACTAATTTATGTGTTAAATATGATCATGAAAATAGTAAATTTAAACCGATAATCTTGCTCTTTGAATAGAACGATTTACAAGTTTGTTAAAATTATAGCCTCAAATATGGTTACACAGTCTGAATATTTCAATAATAAACGAAGTTTTTTAAAGAAAATAATGTATGTTACTTTATGGCTTATGCACCTAAAATACAATTGTGGCCCCATTTTCGAAAGGGGTTGCGATGAGCTTGTTGCCCGTTTACCTACCATTCTTATTAAGAATTAAAAACGTCCAAGTTAAGTCTCGTATACTGATATATAAATACAATTTTGGCCCCATTTTCCTCTTAGCTGGCAACCATTTGTATTTTATGTTACTTGTTTCCTTTCTAGCTGCTTTTTAATCTTATATATTACTTGTTTGACCCATCTGAATCGACTCGTATTTTAAATGTGTTTTAGGTCATGAACGAAGGGCCGGGACACATCCCAATGCATAAAATCCCCGAAAACATGCAAAAACAGCTCGAGTGGTGCAACGAAGCACCCTTTTACACACTCGGACCATTAACCACTGATATCGCACCAGGATACGATCACATAACCTCAGCCATCGGTGCAGCCAACATCGGAGCCTTAGGAACCGCACTCCTGTGTTACGTCACACCAAAAGAGCACCTCGGTCTACCAAACCGTGATGACGTCAAAACCGGTGTCATATCATACAAAATAGCGGCCCATGCAGCCGACTTAGCCAAAGGTCACCCACATGCTCAAGCTTGGGATGACGCACTAAGCAAAGCCCGGTTCGAGTTCCGGTGGTTGGACCAGTTTGCTTTGTCATTGGACCCAATGACCGCTACCTCATTTCACGATGAAACGTTACCTTCTGACGGTGCAAAAGTGGCACATTTTTGTTCAATGTGTGGGCCCAAGTTTTGTTCGATGAAGATAACTGAAGATGTGAGGAAGTATGCTGAAGAACATGGGTATGGGAGTGCGGAAGAGGCGGTTCAACAAGGGATGGAAGCTATGAGTGCTGAGTTTCTGGCGGTCAAGAAAACGATAAGCGGTGAGCAACATGGTGAGGCTGGCGGTGAGATCTACTTGCCGGAATCATACATCAATTCTATGAAGAAATAAAGGTTAGTTAGTAGATGATCATGTCATGTTTTATCTTTAACAGGTCATAACCTTATAATTTTTGAAATTTTTGACGAGTAAAAATATTGAAGGAAATTTCCGTTATTCAGTAGGTTTCATAGCAAAATTGAATGTATACTTGTCTAAAAAAATATATTTTTTAATAAGTAGTTACTGTGTAAAATATGGCTACATTCATTTTATTATATTAATAATTAAAAAACTTATTTCAGGGAGGATGCGAAAATCGAGGATCACCTAGAAGTGTGTGCAAAACTCGGCCTAGCATAAACTGAAGTTCCAAATCCTCAGTGGTGGGTAAGTATGTAGTTTTATTTTCGTGACAAATAAGTGAAAGGCCGAACAAATGGTTCCTTTGATTTGAAGTTGTGGTAGTAGTAATGGAACTCTTGAAGTTTTTTATCCAAATAATTTATATGTTGTGTTCATTGCTTCCTTTCATGGTATTGACATAAGTATGCACCAGGGGTGTCTGAATCTGCTTGCAGCAACCGAGCCGCTGCCCCTTTTTCGGGTGGTGGTGGTGATGCGACTGCGGCAGTTTTAGGCTGAGAAAAGTCCCTTAGAACCTGAACAGGATAATGCCTGCGTAGGGAGAGTGCTTTTTTTTTTGGTTTTGTGTAGTTACACAAGAGGGAGGTTTGTTTATCGGCCCGTTATGATGATTGTGCTCCCATCGCTCACGTGGCTGGCCAAGCATCTGATTCCAAGGTTTACTTAATCAGGTTGGTTATTATCATGTAGGTAAGTATGATATGTTTAGAGTGGCAAGTTGGGTACCTGGTCAAAAGGGTGAGGTGAAAACAATAACCTTTTGCACCCAAACAAGTTGGATTGGGTTGACTTGAAACATATGGTCATTGATATTAAGTAATTTGTGTGTTAAATAGATAAAGAAAAACTATACTCTAACTACTAATATAGTAATACATGATTAGGATCAAATACAAAGGATCCTAATTGTAAGAAGTGTAAGAAAGGATTTATAGAGTGACAAGTGTCCAATAACCTAAAAAAACCCACTACACAAAAAAACCCACTAAAAAAAAAAAAAAAACTTAAACATTCACCACACCAAAAACACCACCCCCACCCCCCACATCACCCACCCCAAAAAAAAAAAAAAAAAAAAAATTTTTTTTTTTTTTTTTTTTTTTTTTTTTTTTTTGCCGAGGGGGGTGGGGGGTGGGGGTTTAGGTTTTGGGTGGTGGTGGGGGTGGGGGTGGGTGTTTAGTTTTTTTTTATATTTTTTTTTTAGGTTTTTTTTTTTTGGGGGGGGGGGGGGGGGGTGTTAGGTTTTTTTTAGGTTTTTGGGGGGTGGAGTGTGGTGTGTGTGTGGGGGGGGGGGGGGGGGGTGGGGGTGGGGGTTAGGTTTTTTAGGGGTTTTTTGGTGAGATATAGTTTTTTTTTTTTTTTTTTTTGGGGGGGGGGGGGGGGGGGGGGGTTTAGGTTTTTGGGTGGGGGGGGGGGGGGGTTAGGTTTTTTTATAAGGTTTTGGGGGGGTGGGGGGGGGGGGGTTTAGGTTTTTGGGCTGGTGGTGGTGGTGGGTGGGGGTGGGTGTTTAGGTTTTTGGTGGTGATGTAGTGGGTTTAGTTTTAGGTTATTGGACACTTGTCACTCTATAAATCCTTCTTACACTTCTTACAATTAGAAGCCTTTGTAGAATAACTTGACCCTAGTAATACATTATCGTATCAACGTATATCTAGCAGGTTGTACGTACTAAAAGTACAATTTGGGTGATCGTTCTACTGATTTGACATTTTCTTTTTTAATATTTTTTTTATTTCTTTTTTTTTTCTTAAGAATTGAAATATCGATTTCATTCATACTTGCCAAGTTACTTAATATTTTTTTTTATTTCTTTTTTTTTTCTTAAGAATTGAAATATCGATTTCATTCATACTTGCCAGTTACATCAAGAAAAAAAAAAGAATTTAAATTAAATGCAATTCACCGGTTTTGTGATATAATGGGGTTGTCGTTCTAGAATTACAATTTTAACCCCATTATTTTTTCATTATACTCCTTGCATTTAGTTTAATTGTATAAATCCTGCCGTTCATATTTAAAATGGTATATTTATTACCCTCTTTTTTTTCACCCAACTGTAGGTTAACTAAGTCCTGATTGATGTTAATGAAATATCAGATTTGAGATATCAAAATAAAGACTAATAAGATGATGGTTCTAGAGATATTAAATTTATGGGGCTACCCTACAAACATCTACAATTTCAACCCCAGTTAATTTTCATTTTGTCCCTCTCTTATTTGTTTATTCCTAATAATCTAATCGTTCATATTTAATAAAGTAATTTTATATCTTACTATTTTTTAACCTAAGTGTCTTTGTATAGGTGAACAAATCAACAAACCAAGAATAATAATTATTGTTTTTGAAATTGCTTACATTGTCAAAGAATCCTAGCTAAAACTCTCACTGTTTCAGTAGACTCAATAACAATATTCATTAACAAGATATGAGGTTTTAGTGGCAGTTATTTTTTATTTAGATAACTTCTTTAGTTACTCATGTCAGAGAAGTAATTTTCTTAAATTTGTTCGTGTTTATGACCTACCTCAAAAATAACTATTGCTTTATGTGATAAAGTTAGAATAATCTTCAAACGTAGTGACCATAGGTAATATTCAAACAAGTTCTTTCGAATAAGTATCAAAGTCCATCTCATCAAATCTGTTTTGGTGATTTATGTTTACTTTTTACTTTCTTAATTATTTTGCTTTCAGTTGTCATGTGATCTTGCCTTGTGGATTTTACCTGCAAGGATGTTAGTCGTTAAGTCCCTTAGATGAACAAGATACAATAGGAGTGTTACAAAATTGGAAAAACTAAAGGTAAAAAATTATCATACAAGAGAATAAAGAATTAACCGTTTCCATTATTAATCTAAAGATTCAACAATCTATCAAAGAGAGTTTAAAAAGATTAGAAAAATACGATTTTTCATCATTATTCTACCAAGATTCAGACTATCATAAAAAATAGATATAACTTCTTTTTCAAATAATCTTCAAGATTCATTAGTATGCTTGTTAGTCAATTAAAGCTTAGAAAAACCGCCACTGTTGTCATTCATTTGCGGATCATGGGGACCATATTCCGCAGGCCCAACACCACCACACTAGCTACAATTGTTCATTCAGAGATAGAGATACTGGTTCTATTGTTCAAAGTAGTCCTCTATTATGAAACTGGAGAAATTCATGGAAATCCCACCACCATTTGAACTTTGAGTTCAGACCATATTCTGATTAGGCAAGTGGCTCTAAATTTCCCAATTTTTTGCATTGCTCTCTATCTATTCATGATGACGTTGCGACACTTTCAACCATTGAGTACTGACCAAATTTCATCGGTCTTCTGCTTCTCAAAGAGAACATAATCTATGCAATGTCGCATAGGACCCTAAAGCTAATGATTAAATTCTTGAGTGATAAGCAAACAAGAAGGGGTGAACTTGATTTATCTTTGTTTAGATCTCCATAGCTTGAATACTCTGTTCAAGCATTGACTTGGGGCTGAAAACAAGTCAACCTCCAACATGCGATTTTCTGCTTCTGGCCACTTTGATTTTTGAACGTTTTACATTCACATTGCAACTTCCTAATGAAAGAGAGTTTGTGGTCTTCGCACCAAAGATTTCATCATTTACCTATAATGGCATTGCTCAGTTTTCATTATCTGCCAACGATCTTCTTTCATTAAAGACAATCCGCTGTAGATCTCTTGAGAAGCAACCAAAGTTTATTGAATTGATGATCAACACCTCGCAGCAACTCTATAAGGCAGATATAAAATAATAAAAGAGCAGATGGAAGTCATAATCAATTTAACCAAAAAACTGCACAATTTTTTCATGGTTTCCAAGCAAGATTCAGTATAATTGTTTTTGACATCTTGCTGACTCAATCAATCAATAAAATTGCCTTCGAAATTTCGATTTGATTAAATTCTAACTCAAGAATATTAAAAAATATAAAAAAAATCTTGGTGAATATTTTAAATTTATACAATCAGAGGATTATCTGAGAAAAAACAGGAACAAGATAATGGTTCATAAAAAGCATGATGAATATATTTGGTAAGATAAGCAATTAGCAAGAAATTAAAACCATCAAACTAAGCACGGTTAAATTTAATTAAGAAATTTCGAGTTTACAACTTTTTGTACCACCAAATCGGATCAAAATTTAAATAGAAAACGTCCTTAATTTGCAACAGATCTAAGGGGTAGCTTTAACAATTACCAGAGTCGAGATTGTCTTTCGAAATCCAATGAACAGTCAACGATCATTCTTCAACACGCTGCATGATGATACCGAATTTATGTTAGCATATAATGGTTATGATCGAATGACTGCAAATGCAATAAATTAAACCGCATCCACTTCCTAATCACTAATCACAATGACGCTTATTCCAAACAAGATATAATATATGAATTGATGAAAAGAATTTAAAATCAAAAACCACACACCGATTTTGTGATATCAGGAGGCCTGATTTCATCAAACACAGCCTAACAGACAAAAGAATAATAGTCTAACAGAGGTATTAGTGTTTTATGATCGGGCTTTTCTACGTAAAGTTACAATTTTAACCCCATTAGTTTTTCATTCTACTCTTTGCATTTAGTTTAGTTATACAAATCCAGCCTTTAATATTTACAATAGTATATTTCATACCCTCTTTTTTTTTCACCCAACTGTATGTTAGCAAACACATGACAAGAGTAAGTTCATAAGAAGAGATGTTGCAAACAAATGATCATCCTGGTTTATATCTGACTTTTGTGACTTAGGGAAAATTATTATTTTTACAAGCTCATTAATTTACGTAAAATACATGCATAGATAGATTATGATAGATAACAATATGGTTGTAAATAATCGTCGCACCAGTCGCAAATTCAGTCGCAAAATTTGGTTAGCGACGACGTCAATTGCAACTGTGATCGAAAACACAATCGCAATTGGTTAGTTTTCTAGTAGTGAGGGACAGATAATGCCATAAATTTATGTCAAAGACATGCATAGATTATGTTAAAGAAAACATATGGTTCGGATTTATGCCAACAAATCCTCCCGTTGAATCCATAGAAAGTAGAACAAACAAAATCTTATTCAAAGTTTCTATTAGTTTTATTGCATAGGTGTGTATCCAATTAAAGATTATGCCACCATAACTCAGTCAATGTGTGAACCAGGTATGGAATCTCGATTTGACTCTTAAACCTTTGCAACCAATATTACTTGTGGCCCATAAAAAGAATTTTTGGGATTCTTTCCAAGAATGATTCCTTAAACATCTCCATCATCATATATAGTGTGATGTTGTGTTTGAACCCAGTTTGCTATAGAAAACTAAATCACACAATCCTTTTCTACCACAGTTTTATTTGTGAATATTACTTTATCCCCAAAGGCACAATGATGAATCGACGAATAAGATTTGTAGCAAAGTGTAAACCACATTGGGTTTTGAGTTACTAATTATAACGATTTGGATGAATTCCAAAAGGATTTCACTAACTATCAAGTGCTGGTTGAATCGCCAAATTAGCTAGCAGTTTTACCTTCTTTCTTTTCATGCTTGTTACTTCTCCGTAAAAGGACCAAGCTTTAGTAGAATTTGTTTATCGGAAGCTGACCATCATTCCCAACCGTTTGCGTAGCTACTCAAATCAATGTTTCTGAGATTTTGGAGAGGTGCCATCATTATGTCACTACTTTGTATTCCATTTATATTTCATTATTTGGTTTTTTTTTTGACATTTTATCTAGATACAAAACAACCTGATGGCCATGGAAGGGTTTTAAAGGCTCAAAAAGTTTATATAGATGTTGGTCCACTTATTTAAAGGTGCATGTATCTCGTTAACATCCTAACACTTTGGTTTTTATGCCACGGGTGTGGTCATCGCATACCTCTCCTCCCTAAAGTTCTTTTTAAGTAAAAAATAAAATTAATTAAAATTTAATTAAAAGAATTAAATCTGTATTTCATTAACTAAAAAAAACATTTCATATTTGAAAAAAAAATCAATTAAAAAGGTGATGGTCTTTAACTAAAGAATTACCTGTGTACATTATTCATATCGGACACAAAAAACTGAAATTCCATTCAAACCAAATTGAGGTTTAATATGTACAAATTGGGTCATAGGAGGAAGGAACTGAATAGTATTTTCAAATGAAACTGGATTTTATAGCTTACTAGACATGGTTATTTGAATTCGAATGACATATTTCTTAGTTTTCTATATGAATATATATATATATATATATGGGGTGGGGTTCCGCTACAAAGTCCAATTTTCCTACAAAGTGTACAAAGTCACAAAACACCACAAGTTCAGACATAAACACACTCAAAACCCACAAATAACAGAGTGAAGATGACTAAAACACAATATCCAAACCCTAACAATCCATAAAACTTCAAACACACCATCGTAGAATTGTGCATAAAAAACACAACATGATAATCAACATAAAACACACTAATGTTAGTCATTCGATTATCAAAGCCGTATCATTCAAAACACAATACAAAACCTACAAATATGAGTAATCATCACTTTGTTATTGGTGGGTTTTGAGTGTGTTTTATAGTTGACATTACGGTGTTTTATGACTTTTTACACTTTGTAGAAAAAATGGACTTTGTAGCCAATTCCCACCCTATATATATATATGCTTTTACCTATTTTAAATTCCTAATTCGAAAAGATTTGAATTTCAAAGTTTTAAAATGGGGATATTAGCTTTAAATAATCATAATTTTCACCAATTGGCCGATAAAACTCTCAACTCTCAATTTATACCACACTACTCCCAACTTTCAACTTATTTTCTCCCACCACTTCCTAACTAACCGAACCCTAACCAGTTAATTTTTTGCTGACATGGACATTTTTAGTGACGTGGCATGCTTAAGAAGATGTCGTGACATGCTTATGAAGATTAGTGGCACATAGTGTATAATATCATGTACTTTCCTTTCTCTACTCAAACACACTGCTCATCTTCTCCATACCTTATCCCCGATCCTAACATTAAAAACTTCCGACATAACTCAATCTCCAACCTTCTTTTCCTCCCCCTCACCTTCCTCCCCCAGATTCTTCACCTCCATTGCCACCACTACAACTAGCTCCTCCACCTCCATCAATACCACCACCGACACCGTCACAGATCCAAGTCGGAGCTCCAATGAGATACTTCTAAACCTTCTCCGACAATGAAAAACCGACGATGCTTTGGTTCTACACAATTTCCCCACTTACCAAACCCTGTTTGCCTCAGTAGATTAATCAAACAATTATCCTATCAAAACATTCGGTCTGCTCTCACTAGAGCTCAGTCCATCATTTGTCGTCTCCACCATGAACACCGACGACACACTCTACGCTAACTCAAGTCTATGCTCAAATCCAAATATTTGCGGTGTATAATGCGGTTCTAACTGCTTGCGCTAATTAGGGTTAGACATAGAAGTTCAAAAACCAGGGTTGTGCTAATATTGGTTGGTGGCGGTGAGTGTTGTGGTGCCGGTGGTGGTGGTGGTCGTGCTTGGTGGTTGGAGGCTAGGGTTTTTGAGGATGGTGGAGGTAAAGTTGTGGTGGTTGTTATGCTTGTTGCGGTTGGTGGCGGTGGTGGTGTTAAATAAGCAGGTGGTGATGGTGGGGTGATGGCGGCAGTTGGTGGAGGTGATCGTGGTGGTGTTTTAGAGAGAGAAGAGGGGGAGGTGGATTTTTATAAAAAAAATCGTTTTTAATCTTCTTTAATTTTTAAATCAGAATTTAAAAAAGAAAAAGTTAATACAAGTTTTTTTTAAATAATGTTTTTTACACATAAGCATGCCAAATCGCTAAAAATGCCCACATCACCAAAGAAACTAAGTTAGGGTTGGGTTAGTTTGGGAGTGGTAGAAGAAATTAAGTTTGAAGTTGGGAGTGGTATGATACAAATCAAAAGTTAGTAGTGCCATTGGCAAATTAGTGAAAGTTGAGATTATTTAAATTTAATATAATTTTAAAATTAGAAGAACATCTATAACCAGGCTAACATATATTTCTACATTTTTTTTATATATGTGGTGATCTTTATTGTGGTTTAAATAATTTTCTTTAATAAATTCGTAATACCATTAGACGGGCATGTAACCTAATAATTAATATATTAACTCTAATTTGTGTCATAATTAAAACAAATAACAAAAAATAACATAGTAATTATTATATTAGTTGTAATTTGTGTCACAATTTAAACAAATGACAAAAAGTAACATTGTAATTAATTTACCAGCTGTAATTTCTGTCATAATTAAAACAAAAAAACAAAAACTAACTAACAAAACAAGAAGAAAAGTACTCAATATAAATGATTTATCACATGATTCATCTTACTATGAACAAATAATTCTCTTCTATTATAATTTTTCATCATTAATCCACAAAGATACAAAAATCTATCATAAAAAATAAAAATAACTACGTAATTTCGTAATAATCATCAAGATTCATTTATGTGATTGCCAATCAACTAAAGCTTAGAAAAAACACCATTTTAGATGTCATTCATTTGTGTGCTTCTGTTTACAAGACTCCTCCAAAAACTATACAACCAGGTAGGAGACTCTACGAACCTTTACAATCCAGGTTTGCACTGGAAAGTGTGGCAGAAACTTCATCTGCTTTCTGAATTGCAGCATTGCATAACACTTGAACTTCTAGACAAATCAATTGAAGTCTTCCCCATTAAGCAGTAACCCTCGTCTGTTACAAAGAAGGAACACCTAATAGATGAGAAAATAAAATGGATAGAAAAAACTCAACATTGAATATTATTAATTATATGAAGTATATCTTAATTCTTACCGGGAGAAACCATACGATCCTCTGTGAGGTCCATCTCAGTTTGATTTGTCACATCAACTGCAAAATTCAAAGACGTTAACAACAAAAACTAAAAAAAAAACACAATAATCTTCAAAAACAATCAAACTAGCAAACATGTCACACCGAAGCTAACTAACAGTAGCAAGAGAATCAAATTTAAAATCTTAAATTCTGTTAGTTTCCTAATCTCAGGAAGAATAAATCTGGCTTGTGATGAACCCACTATCAGTGTTACATTTGAAGCCGTTAATTAGGCAGACTTGTTTGAACCTAGAATCCAGACAGGCTAATCATACACATGGCATTAGAGATGTTTGTGTAAAAAATACATAATTTAATCAATTAACAGTTATCTTTGATGAGATTGTCTTACGAAATTTCATAAACAGTCAACGATTATTCTTCACCACACTGCAAGATGATATAGATTCTAAGCTTAAAATAAAACCAGAACCAGTTTCTGATCACAATACGCTTAATAAGACACTTAAATGCATATCTCGAAAACAGTGTTCGAACACGTGCTAAAGCTTAAGTGGACAAGTATATCGTTAAACATCTTGAACTGTCATTATCATTCTATGTGCTTAAATTCGTTAAACGAATACTAACTGTGATAGATTTTGACAAATAAGCTGATATGATCTTCATGTCCGCGTTTTCACAAAAAAGATAATGCATGTAAATACCTTCGTTTCATTTCCTTTTCGAATATTGAAAAGTACAAAAAGATTTTAGGTGTGTCTAATTTAAAGTTTGAAAAATACAAAAAGATTTTATTTCTCGTTTCCTGAAAGACAGCTCGTGGTGTGAGGCGATGCAGGAGGAGTTGGCTCAGTTTGACAAGCTGAAGGTTTGGAACTTGGTAGATCTTCCTAAGGGCTAGCACGCGATCAACATGAAATGGGTTTTTAAATGTAAAAAGGACAATAAAGGCGTCGTCGTTAGGAATAAAGCTCGTTTGGTGGTGCAAGGGTTCAATCAGGAAGAAGGGATCGATTACACTGAAGTTTACGCGCCAGTAGGTCGACTTGAAGCAATTCGTTTGTTCTTAGCCTTTGCTGCTCACATGTGTATTAAGTCTATCAGTTAGATGTCAAAAGAGCATTCCTATATGGGAAGTTGCAAGAAACTGTGTATGTATCCTAGCCGCTGGGTTTTGAAGATCCAGAACCGTCAAACAAAGTGTACTTGCTGGACAAAGCTTTATACGATCTTCATCAGGCTCCTCGTGCCTCGTACGAGACGCTGTCAAAGCATTTGTTGGCAAACGGATTCACTCGTGGTGTAATAGATTCCACTCTCTTCATCTTAAAGAAAGGGGGAGATTTCCTGATTGTGCAAATATATGTCGATGACATTATTTTTGGTTCTTCAAATGAGGAGCTTTGTCGGGAATTCGAACAAGTTTTGAAATCGAAGTTTGAGATGAGCACAATGGGTGAGCTGAAGTTTTTCCTCGGGTTGTAAGTGATCAAGAAGTGAATGGCACGTATATTCACCAGACGACGTACGTCCACAAGATCCTCAAGCGATTCAACATGGAAGATAATATGCCTTACGAAACTCCGTTTCCTACCGATCATAAGCTGTCAGATGAAAAGGACAAAGATCCTGAAGTGGATCCTTCGGTTTATCGTGCAACGATTGGTTCTTTAATGTATCTTACTGCATCTCGACCCGACATAATGTTTTCGGTGTGACATCTGTGCCTCCACGGCCATCATAAGAATACGAACCAATAAAATATTGTGTTTCATATTTGGGATTTGTATAAATATGTGTATCATTTTCACATATCAATTCTTTTTCGATTACGAGCTCTAAATCGCTTTCTAGAAAGTTATACGCGAACTGACGCGTACACGTAATCAGTTTAATGCGACAAACAATCCGGAACAGTGACATGGGCTTAACAAGCCTTAAATAACCTTTACATAACTTAGATAGATTCCATTCATCGCGTAATTTGGATCGTTTTTCGGGTCCGTTCGTGTTTCGTTGTAATTAACCGAACAACGCAATCATACGGCCAAACGAGCCGACACCCGTGATATTTTTGAGCATATTTCATGTTCCCTATGCTTAGGCATCATTATTGAGCCTTGAAAATGGGTTAACAAGGCTTAAACGCGACAAAAACCAAGTATTATGCATGCAGGGACCATTTCTGACAATTCTGAGATTTTGGTCTCTGGCGGGGCGCCAGAGACTGATCTGGGCAGATTCATTGTTTTTGCAAACAACAGCTGGTTTCTGGGTTTTTGCACATGGTTTCTTCATACTTGGAGCTTGTTTTGGACACCCATAGTATTATAAATCAATGGGCACACTTGTAAGGCCAAGATCGAAGCTCGTAATCCAAGAAACGATCCTAACGGTTGTCCGAAATCTATAAATACCCATCATGTTTCACTTTAATTCTCACACCTTGATTCAATTCTTCTCTAAGTTGGAGTTTCCACACTTCATACCTGAGCAACTTGAATCAAATCTCCATTGCTTGGACCTCTTGTAAGTTTCTTTCGTTCTTTTGTGCGTTTTCAAGCACGAAAGTCAAACAGTGTTTGACTTTCTGCTTTGACCGGTCAATGGTCAACACGAAGTTCGTTTGAACTTCACAACGTGAGCGTAATCACGATGGTTATAGTCCCTTGTGACTATACCTACTGATTACCACGTTGATTAGGCGTAGTGACGAGTCATAGTTTCGGTCAAAATGCGTATTCATGCGTATTTTCCAACCAAACTATTCTTGGGTATCAAAACCCTTTGTTTTCATATCAAACTTGTTTTCTAACTTCGTTAAACATGTTTTAACATGTTTAACTCGTCACTTTTAGTTTAGTGCTTATATAGGGTCGTAAGATAAGCGGTCTAAACAACCGCTTAGACTTTCGAACCCGACCCGTTTGGTCGATCATTAGGATCCGACCAAACATATTTTGTGACCATAATTGTATAGGGAATAACCTTCCGAGGTTATACCTTATGGTCACTTCGTTTAGTTAGTTGTATGATAGGTAGTTTATATGCCTTAGGAAACTGACCAAAATGCCCTTTTTACGCTTAAATTCATTTTAAGTATATGTAATCTAAATTTTTACATCTAAACTGATTAGGTAACATTATTAGAAATGTTAAGGCATATAATACTTGTCATAGGACTAGTTAGGCGATCCGAACGCGTTTTACGCAAACGACGCGTTAAAGTAGCATAAGCTACCTAAACGGGTCGTAATGGGTCGTAAGCACTTAGGTTAGGTTTCGAGTTAGTATGTAGGCTTTGTTAAACCATATTATCTGAGTTCCAATACTCATTTGGTTTACGAAACCTCATCCTATCCTATCTCCCGATTTAGGTCCGGTTATTAATGTAGTTATCTATATTAGGTGCCGATTGATTTCCGTGATCCTTCTAGCTTTGCTTGGTTGTTATTCAAGACTTCTAAGCATCCTCAAGTGAGTACATAGACCCCTCTTTTACTGTTTTTAAACATTTTAGGGTGGAACACATGTGCCTACTTGTTAGTTTCGTGTTTTTCATGCTTTTATAACATATACATGCTATGTTCATTAGTACACATACAGTACATGATTTCAATTATGTTTTTGCTATGTATGTTTTATTGAAATGTTAGCATATTGATTTCATATATTACATTTGTTTCATATGTTCATTTCAGCATATGCACACATTGTTTCACATCACATTTTTTATTATATAAGTTCATTTAGCATATTTAGTAAATTATTTTCATATAACATGCTTATATTTGGTATGACATTTGGTTTGTTTAACGGGTCATTAATACATTCATTAACACCGATCATGCCATTCATTAGTAGGTAATGGTACCATAGGAATTGACAACTCCCATTCCTGAAATCCTAGGTTTGTTTCGGTGGAAGGAATGATCGAATTCGATATTCAGAATTTAGATGAACCTTTAATTTGTTTAAGGGTTTGTCGCCACAGTCGCAAGGCTTGAATGTAGGCGTTATAACAATACCACATAGATGTTTGTAGCAGTAAATCATGCATTTATTTTTACAAAACATAACTTTTGCTTTAATCTATAATTTATTCAAATACATTGTTTTGTACATTTTACATATGGTTAGAAAAGATACTTTTATTTATTTTACCATACATGACATTTGATTATACATAAACATGATTTACATTTGACAATAGACATTGTTTACACATAAACATTTTGACATTTGTAAGACCCGTCTAATTACTACTTGAATTTAATAATAATTCATACAATTTTACATAAAAAATGTCCAACTTATAACATAAGTTCCATAGATAAAGTTCATAAGTAGAAAAACATTAGTCGACTAACGACTAATTCAAACATTCATAAGTTGTTTAACAATTTGTTTACATTACAAAAACATTTTCTATTAAAGTTAGATATCGCGGAAGCTTCTAAAGTGTGTTTGGCCCTTCAAAACTTGATTTATCATCGTCCACGTACTTGCCATACCTAGAAACAGGAAATTTCTAACAAAGATTAGTGTTAGAGTTCTTAGAAATATTATATAATCGAAACTTCGCTTAAAACGGATTCGATTTAACAAAGATATGCAAAATTCAACATCAATGTCAAGGCTCTACCGTAACTTACGGTAGTCACCGTAAGTTATGGTAGCTCCTGGGAAACTTTGGTTCCACCATAAAACAAGAAGAATTCACCGTAACATTTTGGCCCCTACCGTAAATTACGGTATATACCGTAATTTACGGTAGGCTCTGGAATGTTATGTTTTGTTTGATTACTTGAACCAAATTCTCGGATTTCACTCCTACAAACCAACATGTTAAATCCTCGTATACTAATATGTCGTTTGTCAATAATAACAAAAGACCAATTTATTATATTACGAAGCATTTGCCACGCATTAATCGATTATTCGACCCATTTGGCTCATCTACGGAATCCTCCATTATGACGACTACCAACAAGTTCTAACCAATCCTGGTCTTATAAATCAATATAGCGATCGTTATCGCTTCAAATTAAGACAACCTTTATTCTACAAATTACTATACTTATGCAAATTATCAAAGTTTACCCAATGTAACGAGTCAAGTTACATACCTTTAGTGCACACCCTTCAACCGCAATTCACCACCGGCTTGTCCACTCGACGCTCCGGTATCCTTTCCTATAGAGTTCAATTATATCGCGTTTAGAACTCTTTTAAATCACATATCGCATAATTGCCAAAACATCACAATTAGGCGTTCTAACTTCAAAATTCCAGTTTCGAGCCTCCTTTGAGGCATTTCAACAAACACTTTAAGGGCAGATTTTTACATGATTATGTAGCAAGTCCCTAGTTTATCATTTAGCCCGAATTTCACATCAATCAACCCATTTTACATAATTGTTAGCTTCTAAAATTCTGAAGTCACTTCACAATTGTCAAATTACACTAGATCAACATCCAATTTCCTAGTGTTTATCAAATTCTACATAACCCACCAATCACCTACAAGGGTGTTCATGGATTTTACTAAAATTACACATGATTTCAACTTGTATTTGTCTAGGGTTTACTCCTAGACACTACAATGCTCTTAATTCATCTATATATCACACATGCATGACCATATTTCAGATTCTCTATGTTCATGAGAATTTCAAGTAGAGGATTTTTACCGAATTTCACATACCTTATGATCTCCTTACGATGGGGATCACAAATCCAGGCTCTAATTTCAATTTCAACTTGGATTTAGCCTTCAATTTGTGAGTTTAGTGATATTTAGGGTTTTGAGAATGGGGAATCGCCCCCCTCCTGCTCCTGATCGACCAGACACCTCAAATGGGGTGTTTGGTTTTGTTTTTATTAAAATTAATAATATAAGTTTCAATTTTAACAACATAAGTCCCTCCACTTTTGTTTAACATACAGTTTGGTTATTTTAAACCTATTTCAAGTTATTTCCAGACTTGTAGTTAACTAGGTTATAATTTCCTAGTTAATTAATTCTTGTTTATTTAAACTTTATAATTCTAATATAAAGTTTCATATTTCCGGGGTGTTACAAGTCCACCCCCATTAAAAGGGTTTCGTCCCCGAAACCGAATTACGTACCAAATAATACAGGGTAGAGTCGTTGCATTTCTTCTTCGGATTCCCATGTGGTATCCACACCCTTCCTGTATTCCCATTTAACCTTCACTTGATTAATCACTTTGTTCCTCAAACTCTTCTCTTTACGATCTAAAATCGCAATTGGTTTTACTGCATAGTTGAGGCTGTTATCCACCTCGATATCATCGTAGTGGATACGAGCAGTTTCGTCTGCTAAATATTTTCGGAGATGTGACACGTGGAATGTGCTATGAATCCCACTCAACTCCTCGGGTAGTTCGAGACGATATGCTACTTTACCAACCAGTTCGGTGATTCTGAATGGCCCAATAAATCTTGGGCTCAACTTTCCTCTTTTTCTGAATCGTATTATTCCTTTCCACAGCGATAATTTCAGCGTTACCTTATCGCCCACTTGAAATTCAATCGGCCTCCTTCGTTTATCCGCGTACGACTTTTGTCGATCCTGAGCCGCTTTTAGGTGAGTTCGGACCATGTCGATCTTCTCATTCGTAGTTCGGATTATATCAGTAGGTGCTAGTCCTCGTGGACCCACTTCTCCCCAACATACCGGGGTTTGACACTTTCTACCATATAACATTTCATACGGGGCCATTCTAATGCTCGTGTGATAGCTATTGTTATATGAAAATTCGACCAAGGGTAGATAGACATCCCAACTACCCCCGAAGTCAATAATGCAATCCCGCAGCATATCCTCCAACGTTTGTATTGTTCTTTCACTCTGCCCATCCGTTTGTGGATGGTAAGCGGTGCTAATGAACAGTTTAGTTCCTATTTGTTCTTGGAATTCACGCCAAAAATTTGAAGTAAACCGAGTATCTCTGTCTGACACAATGGATATCGGTACCCCATGACGTGCTATGATTTCATTGGTGTACACCTCCGACATCTTCTCGGATGTATAAGTCTCACGAATCGGAATGAAGTGAGCACTTTTCGTCAATCTATCCACGACTACCTATATAGCATCAAACCCGCGGTTGGTTTTGGGCAATTTGCTCAACAAATCCATGGTGATTTGTTCCCATTTCCAAACTGGGATATCCAGTGGTTGCAACTTACCATATGGCTTCTGGTGCTCCGCTTTGACTTGCAAGCAGGTCAAACACTTCTCCACATATTTCACAATATCTCTTTTCATCCCGGGCCACCAATAGTTTTGTTTTAAATCATTATACATCTTGGTCGCCCCCGGATGGATGGAATAATGGGACTTGTGAGCTTCATCTAGTAGAAGCTTTTTAACTCCACATGTGTTAGGAACCCAAATTCTATTGAAACGTGTTTCCAAACCGTGATTGCCTACTTCGAGATCTTTAACTTGGCCAACAATCCTTTCCTTTCTCCAGTTTTCCGTCTTTACTGCTTCATCTTGTGCCTCTCGGATTCGTTCAAGTAAGCCCGAGGTCACAATGAGCGGCAATGATCGTACTCGTATCGGGACATAATCTGCCTTTCTGCTTAAGGCATCCGCCACCACGTTTGCCCTTCTGGGGTGATAGTGTATTTCACAGTCGAAATCTTTCACCGTTTCTAACCATCGCCTTTGTCGCATATTTAACTCCTTCTGATCGAAGAAGTATTTTAAGCTCTTGTGATCGGTGAATATGGTGCACTTTACCCCATATAAATAGTGCCTCCATATTTTTAATGCAAATACCACCGCAGCCAACTCGAGGTCGTGCTTGGGATATTTCTTCTCATGTATCTTCAATTGCCTCGAGGCATAAGCTTTAACTTTGCCCCGTTGCATCAAAACGCATCCGAGCCCCGATAGTGAAGCATCCGAATAAACCACCAAGTCTTCGACCCCGTCCGGCAATGTTAGTACCGGAGCTTGAGTTAACTTCTCTTTTAGCATTTGAAACGCTCTTTCTTGATCGACACCCCAAATGAACTTTTCTTCCTTCCGGGTTAGCTTTGTTAGCGGCGACGCAATCTTGGAGAAATCTTGAATGAATCTCCTATAGTATCCCGCAAGCCCTAAGAAGCTTCTAATTTCCGAAGGGTTCTTCGGGGGATTCCATTTCGACACGCCCTCGATCTTTGACGGATCTACCAATACTCCATCAGCACTTATGATGTGGCCAAGAAATTGCACCTCTCGTAACCAGAAAGCACACTTAGAGAATTTCGCATACAACCTCTCTCGTCTAAGTGTCTCCAACACCTCTTGTAAGTGATATGCATGTTCAGCTTCACTTTTTGAATACACCAAAATATCATCGATAAACACGATGACTGATTTATCCAACATTGGCTTGCAAACCCGGTTCATGAGGTCCATGAAAGCCGCAGGTGCATTTGTTAGCCCAAATGACATCACGAGGAATTCGTAATGTCCGTATCGCATGCGGAAAGCCGTCTTCGGCACATCTTTCTCCTTGACCTTTAATTGGTGATACCCCGATCTAAGGTCAATTTTTGAAAACCAGTTCGCACCTTGTAGTTGGTCGAATAAATCATCTATCCTCGGAAGCGGGTATCGGTTCTTTACCGTGAGTTTGTTTAACTCCCGGTAATCGATACACATGCGCATGCTTCCGTTTTTCTTTTTCACAAACAGTACCGGTGCGCCCCAAGGAGACACACTCGGCCTTATGAATCCTTTGTCGAGCAGGTCTTGAATCTGGGACATCAGCTCTTGTAATTCCGACGGCGCAAGTCGGTACGGTGCTCTAGCTACGGGTTTTGCGCCCGGAATCAATTCAATTCCGAACTCTATTTCCCGTTCGGGGGGTATCCCCGGCAAATCCTCCGGAAACACATCTTCATAATCCCTTACTACCGGTACATCTTCAATCTTCCGTGATTCTTTCTCGGGCTCATTTGCGTATATCATAAATGCCTTGCATCCTTGTTTCATAAGCTTGTGAGCTTTCAACATTGAGCATATTATGGGGTTACCTCCTTTTTCGCCATAGATAGTAACGTGTTTCCCGCTCGGAGATGTTAGCTTTATCTCCTTACGAAAACACACGACCTTTGTGTGGTGCTGAGATAGCCAATCCATCCCAACGACTACTTGAAATTCCCCCATTGACATCGGGATTAGGTCTATCAGGTATTCTTCATCATCGATGCTTAATTTGCAACCTCGAAAAATATCACAAACTATAAAACTTTTATTGTCCCCTATTTCAACTTCTAAGGGCACATATAATTTTGTCAATACAAATGAAGGATGTCGAATAAATCCATGCGAAATGAAGGATTAATCGCACCCGTATCAAACAATATACGTGCAGGAATTGAGTTAATTGTGAATATACCTGAGACCACATCGGGTTCTATCTTTACTTCGGCCGCGGTAAGTTGGAAGGACCTAGCCTTCGCCTTAGGGGCTTCTGTTGGGGATTCTTTATCGTCTCTCCTTCCAACTAAGTCTGGGCATTCAGACTTTTTGTGGCCGGGTTGATAACATTTATAACAAACTGAGACTTTACCCGGGCATAGCGACACCGTGTGCCCTGTCTTACTACATATGGGGCATGGTTTGTCTTTGAACCGACATTCTCCCTTGTGTCCTTTCCCGCACACTTTACAACTTGGCGACCCACCTTTAGCATCCATCTTCTTTCCCGATTCCCCAGTTCGAGCTTTCTTTGTAGGGCTTGGATTCACATCATGTGCCCTTTGCTCGCCCCTTTCAACTTGTTTCTTCAACTCGATTTCCCGTTCCCGAGCAACGTTTATGATCTCGGTAAGGGTATCGTATTTTGAAGGAGTCATAAACTCCCTATATTCAGGGCTCAACATGTTATAGTAGTAATATATCTTCTGTTCTTCATTCGTCATCAATTCACTACTAAACTTCATCTTATCCATAAACATTGCCGTAATCTTGTCTATGGTCTCACCCTTGTGCCTAAGTTGCATGAACTCTTCCTTGATTTTATTAATGACCGCCTTGGGACTATGATGTTTAAGAAACGGCGTCTTAAACTCCTCCCATGTCACGGTTCTCGCCGCTCCGGCTCCTATTTCATTCTTTTTGTTGTCCCACCAATCTTTGGCTTGACCTCTCAACTGACCCGTTCCGTAAGCAACAAAGTCACTTTCATCACAATGGGTCCTTTCAAACACCCCTTCAATGTCGCCCAACCATCTTTGGCAAATTATCGGGTCAACTTCCCCGTTATAGATTGGCGGTTTGCACGCCATAAATTCTTTGTATGAGCACCCTTTACGTTCTCCCGATTTCTCCTTCATAAGGTTGACACTATCCTCCAACCTTTTAACTCGCTCTTCGACAAGTGACAATACCGTGCTTTGAATTTTGTCTATAAACCCAGATAGACTACCTTCAATTGCCTTCCCTACTTCTTCGGCAATTATCTCTTTCATTTGTTCGGTGCTTGTCTGCACCGGTTCATCACCGTTTCCGTCAGACATCTTGAAACTGAAATGTTTACATTAAACGTTAAACATTTCATTTATAACTTTGCTTCATTTGTTTTGGTTTAGCCAAGTTCCCAACTTGCTTTAACCGTTCACATTTAATGCACTTTCTGGGTTTGAGTGTGTTAACACGCTCTTCTCATGCATAACAATTCATTTCTCGTTTCTTACATAAGGTACAATCTATTAAAATAGTAAGTTAATTCTTACCGGACAATTGATCAAGCTTGAACCGAACACTTTGTTGACAACCTTAAGCTCTGATTACCAACTTGTAAGACCCGTCTAATTACTACTTGAATTTAATAATAATTCATACAATTTTACATAAAAGATGTCCAACTTATAACATAAGTTCCATAGATAAAGTTCATAAGTAGCAAAACATTAGTAGACTAACGACAAATTCAAACATTCATAAGTTGTTTAACAATTTGTTTACATTACAAAAACATTTTCTATTAAAGTTAGATATCGCGGAAGCTTCTAAAGTGTGTTCGGTCCTTCAAAAATTGATTTATCATCGTCCACGTACTTGCCATACCTAGAAATAGGAAATTTCTAACAAAGATTAGTGTTAGAGTTCTTAGAAATATTATATAATCGAAACTACGCTTAAAACGGATTCGATTTAACAAAGATATGCAAAATTCAACATCAATGTCAAGGCTCTACCGTAACTTACGGTAGTCACCGTAAGTTACGGTAGCTCCTGGGAAACTTTGGTTCCACCGTAAAACAGGAAGAATTCACCGTAACATTTTGGTCCCTACCGTAAATTACGGTATATACCGTAATTTACGGTAGGCTCTGGAATGTTATGTTTTGTTTGATTTGTTTGTTTACTTGAACCAAATTCTCGGATTTCTCTCCTACAAACCAACAAGTTAAATCCTCGTATACTAATATGTCGTTTGTCAATAATAACAAAAGACCAATTTATTATATTACGAAGCATTTGCCACGCATTAATCGATTATTCGACCCATTTGGCTCATCTACGGAATCCTCCATTATGACGACTACCAACAAGTTCTAACCAATCCTGGTCTTATAAATCAATATAGCGATCGCTATCGCTTCAAATTAAGACAACCTTTATTCTACAAATTACTATACTTATGCAAATTATCAAAGTTTACCCAATGTAACGAGTCAAGTTACATACCTTTAGCGCACGCCCTTCAACCGCAATTCACCACCGACTTGTCCACTCGACGCTCCGGTATCCTTTCCTATAGAGTTCAATTATATCGTGTTTAGAACTCTTTTAAATCACATATCGCATAATTGCCAAAACATCACAATTAGGCGTTCTAACTTCAAAATTCCAGTTTCGAGCCTCCTTTGAGGCATTTCAACAAACACTTTAAGGGCAGATTTTTACATGATTATATAGCAAGTCCCTAGTTTATCATTTAGCCTGAATTTCACATCAATCAACCCATTTTACATAATTGTTAGCTTCTAAAATTCTGAAGTCACTTCACAATTGTCAAATTACACTAGATCAACATCCAATTTCCTAGTGTTTATCAAATTCTACATAACCCACCAATCACCTACAAGGGTGTTCATGGATTTTACTAAAATTACACATGATTTCAACTTGTATTTGTCTAGGGTTTACTCCTAGACACTACAATGCTCCTAATTCATCTATATATCACACATGCATGACCATATTTCAGATTCTCTATGTTCATGAGAATTTCAAGTAGAGGATTTTTACCAAATTTCACATACCTTATGATCTCCTTACGATGGGGATCACAAATCCAGGCTCTAATTTCGATTTCAACTTGGATTTAGCCTTCAATTTGTGAGTTTAGTGATATTTAGGGTTTTGAGAATGGGGAATCGCCCCCCTCCTGCTCCTGATCGACCAGACACCTCAAATGGGGTGTTTGGTTTTGTTTTTATTAAAATTAATAATATAAGTTTCAATTTTAACAACATAAGTCCCTCCACTTTTGTTTAACATATAGTTTGGTTATTTTAACCCTATTTCAAGTTATTTCTAGACTTGTAGTTAAATAGGTTATAATTTCCTAGTTAATTAATTCTTGTTTATTTAAACTTTATAATTCTAATATAAAGTTTCATATTTCCGGGGTGTTACACATTTGTTTAAACAAGACAGTTTGGTGGTTTGTTTGGGTAAGTGATTTAAATAACGAGGCGTGTATAATATGATAAAAGCATGGTGGATACGCCGCTGATACTTCCTATATATAAGTGCTTTTATGATATTACATATCGTAGCGTTATTTAAACTGTTTCAATTTTGACATATTACATTTTACACAATTAACATATTTTTATACAAACTCATTTTTACTTGGTTATTTACTTATCTATGCATTATTCTTTTACATCATCTGATTTCTTATCAATTTTTTTATAGTTTATAATAGAAAACATTTTTAAGGTTCATGTCATAACTTTTGTTAAACATTTTCTTTAAACTTACAAGTCATGAATCCTATTTTAATAAAACCTATGTATCTCACATGCATTTTTATGCTGACGTACCTATTTTCACATGTGTTTCAGGTGCTGCTGTTGGATGATTGTGATGCAAACATAGGATTGGACGAGGGGCTTAGTGACAATAAAAGATGCAAGACTAGTTAATTATGTTATGTTTCTTTGTTTGTAAGACAATGTAACTTCTTGAAATTCAATAAAACAAAACTTCAAATTTCCATGTGTTGTGTGACAATGATTCTGTTACGACACTCCCTGACGATTCCGCCGCGGTTGTTGTTTTACGCGGTCGGGGTGTGACAGAAGAGTTGGTATCAGAGCTCATGGTTATAGGGAATTAGGTTATTAGTAATGCTTTGACCTAGACTATAACCTTCCTAGGACCCTAACACAAGATTCTTGTGTTTAGATCTTAAAACAATACCGTCACTTATCCTTAGGTGACAACCACAACAAGAACATAAATTTCAAATCCGCTTTGAAAACCAATCATCTGTTCTAGGATGATTTATTATAAGGTTTTGAACCTTCAAAGTTTTCAAAATCTCGTCAAAGTTTGGGTCTTATAATGTGAACACGTGCAATCTGGAAGAGTGGATGCCTGTATCCCGAGTTTTCTGTCTAAGGCTAGAGTGTTTGTACAAATCCACATAATCAGACCAATCACTCTTACCTAGGAACTCTTGGGGTGAGTGTCCAATTATAGGCTAAAGCATGTCTTCGCGATACCTGCTGCTGCTCAACCTACTGCAAGGAAATCTTATGCCGGTACTGTGCCGATATGCAACAAATGTAATGCACCTCACCTATCGTTTTCCTCCTAGTACTTGCTACATCTATGGCGAGACGGGTTATTCCAGGATCAAATGATCAAAGCTTGTCAATGCAAATCCGACCCACGAATGAGCATCTAGCTGATTAGAAGACGTTGCTGCTTTGAATTAGTTTAAATCTTGTGCTTTTGTTTCTTTTGTTTTTCTTGAACTCTGAAACGATCTGTTTGGTTTATAAATAAATCGCTGTTCACAATTCTGATGTACAAGTGTAGTTACATGTGTATATGGCATTCCCCTACTATACCTACACCAAAGAACTATGTTCTTTACAAAACAAACTACTCTTGTAGTTCTCCCATTCATGTGAACGCTCATGATTTTCTCGAAAATTCTAAGTACTCGTTTCATTCTAAGAAACGAAGTACAGAATATAAGTGACATTTTGAGTAATCACTTTAAATCCTTGGTTAAATAACTAAGGGTATTTTTCGATCTCATACCCATATCATTTCATTCATGTTTCCATTACAACATACATAGTATATGTTTTTCAAAAACAACCTTCATGATTTCAAAATATTTCATATAATTTGAAAACAATTTTAACACAGTATATTTATTTAGTATATCAAATGCATGATTTCAAAAGCATTATCCATGTTTTCAAAAACAACCTTCATGATTTCAAAATATTTCATATAATTTGAAAACAATTTTAACACAGTATACTTATTTAGTATATCAAATGCATGATTTCAAAAGCATTATTCATGTTTTCAAAAACAACCTTCATGATTTCAAAATATTTCATATAAATTGAAAACAATTTTAACACAGTATCTTTATTTTGTATATCAAATGCATGATTTCAAAAGCATTATCCATGTTTTCAAAAACAACCTTCATGATTTCAAAATATTTCATATAGCTTGAAAACAATTTTAATACAGTATATTTACTTAATATATCAAGTGCATGATTTCAAAAAGCATTACCCATGTTTTCAAAAACCTTATACATGATTACAAAATTCATTTCACGTGATTTTAAAACAATTTGTAAACATATTTACCTAATACATCTACTGTATGATTTCAAAAGTATTACGTAAGGTTTTAAAAACAATAAACACATTTCCAAAGAACTCCATGCATATCTTTCAAAATCATTCTGCTTGTATGATTGACTTAATATACGTTGTACCCAACCTCCAAATTCTGCTCCATATGTCGCCTTGGCATATCTAGCACCTCAACTTCATAAACATTCTACCTTGTGTTTCGACTTAAGCACGTCTAGTGCAAGGTTTCGAAGCGTCTCCCGCTATTCCAATTCCAAAATCCTTATAGGATCTTCTTATCTTCACAATTAGATCCTTGTGGATGATTATCACTCAAATCGAAGTCCCTAATTGAATTCTTCGTATGTTTTAATACGTACATTACGATTCAATAAGGACAAGGCCGAATTCCTATTAAGATCTTCCTATCTTCATAGTTAGATTCTTGAGATGTTTAAAGTGCCAAATGAAATCCACAGATTGGGTTCCTGGTGTGCTTTAAATACTCGTGTTCAAATTAACAAAATGATAACAAATTGAAGATCAAGTTAAACAATTATGTGATTACGTGTTTATGTGCTTTCTTTTATGTTTTTGTGTAATCTGATTTTTTCATTATCCAAATCCTCGTAGAATCTTCCATATCTTCATATGAGGGATTCATAGTAGGATATCCAAAGGTACTACCTTAAATCCTTAATGGGCTTCTACACAATAGTTAAGACCCTTGGATTATATAGTACCATTCCATAATTCAAAAGCGACCCTTTGGGTGGTCTAGTTAAAAAGATTTATTCAGAATCTGGTTAAGAATGGCATGTGATGATATAGCTGAAAAGACTCTTTGGTAGTCTATTTAAAGAGATCATTTATTGATTTAATTAAAAGGACCCTATGGTGGTCTAGTCACAATCATCATAGGTTCGTTCATTGTTTTTTCTTCCCCGACACATTATAAAATGCACTGTGTGGACTATGCAAGGAATTACGTAATTATGGATGCATACATAATTATGAAATTCAGTGCACGAAAACCACAGTAAGATTTATCATGTGTAAGAACCAATAGTGGCAAAAAAATAACGAGACATGAACAATGTAATGGAGGTACGGTGGACGCACCAATGGCGCTTCATATACTTGTATATAAGTGTCCCTCTTAGATTGCAAGCATGATGTTATTTAAAGTTACTAGAAGTTCAAAACCCTAACCAGTGTTGTTTTATCTTTTCGACTTCATGTTTCGAGCTCTCACGTTCCTCTAAATAAATTTCGGGACGAAATTTCCTGAAGTAGGGGAGACTGTGACATCTGTGCCTCCACGGCCATCATAAGAATATGAAACCAATAAAATAGTGTGTTTCATATTTGGGATTTGTATAAATATCTGTATCATTTGCACATATCAATTCTTTTTCGATTTCGAGCTCTAAATCGCTTTCTGGAAAGTTATACGTGAACTGATGCGTAAACGTAATCAGTTTAATGCGACAAACACTTCGGAACAGTGACATGGGCTTAACAAGCCTTAAATAACCTTTACATAACTTAGAAATAAGTTTTGAGGTTTTGGTGTGTTGAAATCAAGTTTATTCAATCACAGGGACTATTTGCGTCAAACTGCAAAAGTCTGCTGATTCATATGGTATCGAACATTTCGGAACTTGACCATAAGTTAAACATGCCCTAAATATCCTTTACATAGCTTAGAAATAGGCTTTGAGGTGTTTGGTGCGCAAAAATAAACTTATGTGATCAAGAGGGACTAAAACGTCAAAAAGTGCACAAGTTTGCATTTACGCGCATATCCTACGTTCTGAATATATCCGGACATTCAAAAATTTATGTAATCATTAAAATATTTTATTGTAGTGATTGGCATGAAAAAATTCCATTCGTCGCGTAATTTGGATCGTTTTTCGCGTCCGTTCGTGTTTCGTCGTAATTAACCGAATAACGCAATCATACGGCCAAACGAGCCGACATCCATGATATTTTTGAGCATATTTCATGTTCCCTATGCTTAGGCATCATTATTGAGCATTGAAAATGGGTTAACCAGTCTTAAACGCGACAAAAACCAAGTATTATGCATGCAGGGACCATTTCTGACAATTATGAGATTTTGGTCTCTGGCGGGGCGCGACAGGCCTCTGGCGGGGCGCCAGAGACTGATCTGGGAAGATTCATTGTTTTTGCAAACAACAGCTGGTTTCTGGGTTTTTGCACATGGTTTCTTCATACTTGGAGCTTGTTTTGGACACCCATAGTATTATAAATCAGTGGGCACACTTGTAAGGCCAAGATCGAAGCTCGTAATCCAAGAAACGATCCTAACGGTTGTTCGAAATCTATAAATACCCATCATGTTTCACTTCAATCCTCACACCTTGATTCAATTCTGCTCTAAGTTGGAGTTTCCACACTTCATACCTGAGCAACTTGAATCAAATCTACATTGCTTGGACCTCTTGTAAGTTTCTTTCGTTCTTTTATGCGTTTTCAAGCACGAAAGTCAAACAGTCTTTAACTTTCTGCCTTGACCGGTCAATGGTCAACACGAAGTTCGTTTGAACTTTGCAACGTGAGCGTAATCACGATGGTTATAGTCCCTTGTGACTATACCTACTGATTACCACGTTGATTAGGCGTAGTGACGAGTCATAGTTTCGGTCAAAATGCGTATTCATGCGTATTTTGCAACCAAACTATTCTTGGGTATCAAAACCCTTTGTTTTGATATCAAACCTGTTTTCTAACTTCGTTAAACATGTTTTAACATGTTTAACTCATCACTTTTAGTTTAATGCTTACATAGGGTCGTAAGATAAGCGGTCTAAACAACCGCTTAGACTTTCGAACCCAACCCGTTTGGTCGATCATTAGGATCTGACCAAACATATTTTGTGACCATAATTGTGTAGGGAATAACCTTCCGAGGTAATACCTTATGGTCACTTCGTTTAGTTAGTTGTATGATAGGTAGTTTATATGCCTTAGGAAACTGACCAAAATGCCCTTTTTACGCATAAATTCATTTTAAGCATATGTAATCTAAATTTTTACATCTAAACTGATTAGGTAACATTATTAGACACGTTAAGGCATATAATACTTCTCATAGGACTAGTTAGGCGGTCCGAACGCGTTTTACGCAAACGACGCGTTAAAGTAGCGTAAGCTACCTAAACGGGTCGTAAGCACTTAGGTTAGGTTTCGATTTAGTATGTAGGCTTTGTTAAACCATATCATCTGAGTTCCAATACTCATTTGGTTTACGAAACCTCATCCTATCCGATCTCCCGATTTAGGTCCGGTTATTAATGTAGTTATCTATATTAGGTGCCGATTGATTTCCGTGATCTTTCTAGCTTTGCTTGGTTGTTATTCAAGACTTCTAAGCATCCTCAAGTGAGTATATAGACCCCTCTTTTACTGTTTTTAAACATTTTGGGGTGGAACACATGTGCCTACTTGTTACTTTCGTGTTTTTCATGCTTTTATAACATATACATGCTATGTTCATTAGTACACATATAGTACATGATTTCCATTATGTTTTTGCTATGTATGTTTTATTGACATGTTAGCACATTGATTTCATATAGTATATTTGTTTCATATGTTCATTTCAGCATATGCACACATTGTTTCACATCACATTTTTTACTCTATATGTTCATTTAGCATATTTAGTACATTATTTTCATATAACATGCTTACATTTGGTATGACATTTGGTTTGTTTAACGGGTCATTAATACATTCATTAACACCGATCATGCCGTTCGTTAGTAGGTAGTGGTATCATAGGAATTGACAACTGCCATTCCTGAAATCCTAGGTTTGTTTGGGTGGAAGGAATGACCGAATTCGATATTCATAATTTAGATGAACCTTTAATTTGTTTAAGGGTTTGTCGCCACAGTTGCAAGGCTTGAATGTAGGCGTTATAACAATAACGCATAGATGTTTGTATCAGTAAAGCATGCATTTATTTTTACAAAACATAACTTTTGATTTAATCTATGATTTATTCAAATACATTGTTTTGTACATTTTACATATGGTTAGAATAGATATTTTATTTATTTTACCATACATGACATTTGATTATACATAAACATGATTTACATTTGACAATAGACATTGTTTACACATAAACATTTTGACATTTGTTTAAACAAGACAGTTTGGTGGTTTGTTTGGGTAAGTGATTTAAATAACGAGGCGTGTGTAATATGATAAAAACATGGTGGATACGCCGCTGGTACTTCCTATATATAAGTGCTTTTATGATATTACATATCGTAGCGTTATTTAAACCGTTTCAATTTTGACATATTAAATTTTACACAATTAATATATCTTTACAAAACATTGTTTTACAAACAACATATTTTTATACAAACTCATTTTTACTTGGTTATTTACTTATCTATGCATTATTCTTTTACATCATCTGATTTCTTATCAATTTTTGTATAGTTTATAAAAGAAAACATTTTTAAGGTTCATGAGATAACTTTTGTTAAACATTTTCTTTAAACTAACAAGTCATGAATCCTATTTTAATAAAACCTATGTATCTCACATGCATTTTTATGCTGACGTACCTATTTTCACATGTGTTTCAGGTGCTGTTGTTAGATGATTGTGATGCAAACATAGGATTGGACGAGGGCCTTAGTGACAATAAAAGATGCAAGACTAGTTAATTACGTTATGTTTCTTTGTTTGTAAGACAATGTAACTTCTTGAAATTCAATAAAACAAAACTTCAAATTTCCATGTGTTGTGTGACAATGATTCTGTTACGACACTCCCCGACGATTCCGCCGCGGTTGTTGTTTTACGCGACCGGGGTGTGACATTCGGTGTGTTTATGTGCTTGGTACCAAGCCATTCCGAGAGAATCACATTTAAAAGCCCTTAAATGGATTTTTCGCTATCCTAAAGGTAAACCAAGACTTGGATTGTGGAATCCAGTCGAGGGAGGATTAGACTTGATAGCATATGCGGATGCGGATTTGGCGGATGCCCGATCAACAAGAAATCAACCTCTAGTGGTGCTCAACTTCTTGGAAGCCGTCTGATATCCTGGCAATGCAAAAAGCAACAATCAGTGTTCGTGTCCACATGTGTAGCAGAATACATCTTCTCTTCGAGCTGCTGTGCTCAAGTCTTATGGATACAACAACAATTGCGGGATTACGGTTTGAATTATACACAAACTCCCATCATGGTAGATAATAATTCAGCCATTTCAATAACAAATATCCTAGTACATCATTCACGCACTAGCTCGTGTGTGACATCTCTCGGATATATGGTCTTAGTACCGTAATTTCGTTTGAGAGATTACAAAAATTTTGAGATACTAGGTCCTTATATCTGATTATTATCTGGGGTATTATACTTGGTCTTCTGATTTTGTGTCGGCCATTGCCTAGACCTCGTATGATACTTTGCTAAGTGCTTTGTTTGTGTGCAAACCCTCTAGGTGGATTTCTTTTCTGCCAAACAGTCATCACCGGATGATCTGTTCAAAGCTTGTCACCACTGGGTGAACAACTGAAAAATATGTTACCACCGGGTACATAAAAAATGAAAAATGCCAAAGTGCAGCAAAAGATACCAAACCGTTGGTACACCACCTAAAGTCGAGCCTTCATCTCTCTGTCGGTGCGGTGGCACTAACCTAAGCTCTCAAGGTTTCGCAATTTTAGTCGGATGCATATATTAGTTGGATATACTCACCAGTAAGATGTAATTTTTGGTAGTCTTGATACGAGAGTATATTCTGAGGTAGGGAACACATTTATATCAGTTAATAAGACACTTAAATGCATATCTCGAAAACAATGTTCGAACACGTGCTAAAGCTTAAGTGGACAAGTATATCGTTAAACATCTTGAACTGTCATTATCATTCTATGTGCTTAAATTCATTAAACGAATACCAACTGTGATAGATTTTGACAGATAAGCCGATATGATCTTCTTGTCCGCTTTTTTACAAAAAAGATAATGCATGTAAATACCTTCGCTTCATTTCCGTTTCGAATATTGAAAATTACAAAAAGATTTTAGGTATGTTTTAATATAAAGTTTAAAAAACACAAAAAGATTTTATTTCTCGTTTCCATGTGTGGGCTTTATATTTTTAACGATTCTCAAAAAGGGTTTACAATTTCGAAAACGGATTAAAAACAATCCGATGAGGTAATTGAAAATAAGCCTTTTAATGAAAACAATCGGTCTTGCTAAGTTGGTCTAAGTGTGGATCTTCATGTGGGAAACCGTGTTCCAAGTTGGTAGAAATATTTTTAAGTATGTCTTACTTAAAATTTTTTTGAGCTTAAATATGTTAACATTGATTGGTTTTCAAATTCATTTGGGCTTTAATGGTTTCTAATGAAGTTTTGAGTTTGACAAGCTATTTTAGATTATCTGAAAGAAGACAGGAAGCTCGTTTTTCGGTGTGCTCGAGTTGTTTGATGCTGTGTGAAGAACAAGACTGGAGCGGGAAGCGACTTCTAGAAGATTTGTTGAAGATCTGCAAGATCCTGCAAATATCAAGGGGGAGTCTGTAAATGCACCTTAGGATGATAGATACTGGATGCGGCTTCTTGAAGATTTGCTGAAGTTCTACAGATCCCGCATATATCAAGGGAGAGTCTGTAAATGTACCTAAGTTTGATAAATGATGGATACTGCAACTAGAATGGACTTAGGGACTTGCTTGAAATATGATGGAAGTTATGATGACAAACGCGGACAAGGAAATGTTATAAGAGTCCGCATTTGTGGTGAAAAAGTCATCAGAACATATATCTTTCATCATTTGTCCGAATTTGTAGTTTAGGGTTGTAAGAACTTGTAGTTCTTGCAAGGTTAGCTTGTCAGTAATTGTAATTCTAGCCCCTTTGTCCGAATTTGTAGTTCTTTGGTGTGTCGATGCTTATTTGTTAAGTACTGACTAGGGTTTAAATTTTAAGGACTTGTATGTTGGAATTTAGGATTGTATATATACTTTGTGGCTGTATGCAATCAGCAGATAAAAGAGAATTCAATGAAATAGTGAATTTTTGGAGAAAACTTCTTGTGCAAACAAACCCTAGCTTTGTGTGTTTCCACACTTCATACCTGAGCCACTAGCTCCACAAGACCAACAACAGCAGCAACGAGACAACAAAGGGTGCTTTCAGTGTGGAGCTGAAGGCTACTTCAAGAGAGATTGTCCCCTGCTGAACAGGAACCATAACAACAACAATCATAACAATCAGGGGAATGGGAACAATGGGGGTAACAATGGCAACGGTGCAAGGGGTCGTGTATTCGTTATTGGCCAGGGAGAAGCGAGGAATGATCCCAATGTTGTGACGGGTAAGTTCCTTCTCGACGACTTTTACGTTACTGTCTTATTTGATTCGGGTGCTGATACTAGTTATGTGTCCCAAAAAGTTAGTCAACTGCTTAAGCGTACCCCAACACCTTTGAACCCCAAGCAGGCTGTAGAGTTAGCTAATGGTAAAAGTATAGAGGTCACACACGTAGTCAAAGGTTGTAATCTTGTTCTTGCTGATCACACTTTCTCGATCGACCTCCTTCCTATCACTCTGGGTAGTTTCGACGTTGTCATTGGGATGGACTGGTTATCCCAACACCAAGCAGAGATTCTTTGCAACGAAAAGATTGTCCGTATTCCTCGCCCAAGCGATGAACCTCTCATGATTCGTGGTGACAAGAGTGGTGCTGTTGTGAGCATCATCTCTTTCCTTAAGGCTCAGAAGTGCTTGAGGAAGGGTCACACTCCTATTCTGGCTCTAGTTACTGACACCTCGAAGAAAGAGAAGAAAATAGAAGATTTTCCAATTGTACGCGACTATCCTGAGGTATTGCCTGAGGAATTGCCTGGCCTTCCGCCTCATAGACAAGTCGAGTTTCAAATCGAGCTAGCTCCTGGAGCAGCGCCCATAGCTCGTGCACCGTATCGCTTAGCTCCATTAGAGTTGAAAGAGCTATCTACGCAACTACAGGAACTCTTGGATAAGGGTTTTATTCGTCCTAGCTCTTCGCCCTGGGGAGCTCCAGTGCTATTTGTGAAGAAGAAAGACGGTACGTTCAGAATGTGCATCGACTACCGTGAATTGAACAAGGTGACTGTGAAGAATCGCTATCCTCTTTCACGCATTGACGACTTGTTCGACCAGCTGCAAGGGTCGAGCTACTATTCAAAGATTGATTTGAGATCAGGATATCATCAGCTGAGAGTCAGAGAAGAGGACGTCTCCAAAACAGCCTTTAGAACTCGATATGGACATTATGAGTTTTTGGTCATGCCTTTTGGACTGACAAACGTACCTGCGGTTTTCATGGACCTCATAAATCGAGTGTGCAAGCCTTACCTGGACAAGTTCGTCATAGTTTTCATCGACGACATCCTGATTTATTCGAAGAGTCAGGAGGAACACGAACAACATCTACGACTCATTTTGGAACTCCTTCGAACAGAACAGCTGTACGCCAAGTTTTCAAAATGCGACTTCTGGCTTCGCGAAGTCCATTTCTTAGGCCATGTGGTGAACAAGGATGGGATTCACGTTGATCCATCCAAGGTAGATTCGATCAAGAGCTGGCCTGCACCTCGTACGCCAACGGAAATCCGCCAATTCTTGGGCTTGGCAGGTTATTACAGGAGATTCCTTAAGGATTTCTCCAAGATTGCACAGCCCCTCACCTCACTGACACAGAAAGGCGTTGTTTATCGATGGGGGAACGCACAGGAATTAGCATTTCAGCACTTAAAGGATAGACTTTGCAGTGCACCTATCCTTTCATTGCCAGAGGGCACAGACGACTTCGTGGTTTACTGCGACGCATCCATTCAGGGTCTTGGTTGTGTATTGATGCAGTGGGATAAAGTTATAGCCTACGCCTCACGCCAACTCAACGTTCATGAAAAGAACTACACTACACACGATCTAGAGCTGGGAGCGGTTGTTTTTGCACTTAAGATATGGAGACACTACCTGTATGGTACCAAATGTGCTATCTACACTGATCACAGAAGCCTCGAGCATATCTTCAAACAGAAGGAACTCAACATGCGACAACGACGATGGGTTGAGTTACTAAATGACTACGAATGCTCAATCAGATACCACCCGGGCAAAGCCAATGTTGTGGCGGACGCCCTCAGTCGAAAGGACACTACGCCCAAGCGCGTACGAGCTTTACAACTCACTATACAGTCTAGTCTTCCCTCTCAGATACGAAATGCTCAGGTAGAAGCATTGAAACCAGAAAACGTCAGGGCTGAAGCCCTACGCGGCTCAAGGCAACGCTTAGAACAGAAGGAAGACGGTGCTTACTACGTCACAGGACGCATTTGGGTCCCACTTTACGGCAACCTACGAGAGCTTGTGATGGATGAGGCACACAAGTCTCGCTACTTAGTACATCCTGGTTCGAATAAAATGTACCACGATATCAAAACTACATATTGGTGGCCTAGCATGAAGGCCCACATAGCAACATACGTTAGCAAGTGCTTGACTTGTGCGAGAGTCAAGTCGGAATATCAGAAACCTTCAGGCCTACTCCAACAACCAGAAATACCACAATGGAAATGGGAGCAAATTTCCATGGATTTTGTTACTGGCCTGCCTAGATCTCAACGTGGTAACGATACTATTTGGGTGATCGTGGATCGACTCACAAAGTCTGCTCACTTCTTGGCTATCAAGGAAACGGATAAGTTCTCCACACTAGCAGACGTATATCTTAAGGAAGTTGTCTCGAGGCACGGAGTGCCCACTTCTATTATCTCTGATCGTGATGCACGTTTTACCTCAGAACTATGGCAAGCAATGCACAAGTCATTTGGCTCACGGCTAGATATGAGCACAGCTTATCACCCGCAAACGGATGGGCAGTCTGAACGCACCATCCAGACCCTTGAAGACATGCTTAGGGCATGTGTGATTGACTTTGGCAACGGCTGGGAAAGGCATCTGCCACTTGTGGAATTTTCGTACAATAATAGCTACCACACCAGCATTAAAGCTGCTCCATTTGAGGCATTGTACGGGCGTAAATGCCGGTCACCCCTTTGTTGGGCAGAGGTGGGAGATAGTCAGATCACTGGTCCAGAACTTGTGGTAGACACAACAGAACGAATCGCTCAAATACGACAACGAATGGCGGCAGCTCGTGACCGTCAGAAAATCTACGCCGATCAGGGCAGGAAACCCCTCGAGCTCTAGGTTGGGGAGCGGGTGCTACTCAAAGTTTCACCCTGGAAGGGTGTGGTTCGTTTTGGTAAACGAGGCAAACTTAACCCACGATATGTTGGACCTTTCGAAGTCATCGAGAAAATAGGCAAAGTGGCCTACAAACTGAACTTACCAGCAGAACTCAGTGCAGTTCACAACGTTTTCCATGTGTCAAATCTGAAGAAGTGCCTGTCAGATGAGACCCACATAGTTCCTTTGAAGGAGCTCACTATCGACGAGCAGTTACGATTCGTCGAGGAACCAGTTGAAATCACGGACCGGGATGTTAAGGTCCTCAAGCACACTAGAATACCTCTCGTTCGAGTTCGTTGGAACTCCCGTCGCGGCCCAGAGTTCACCTGGGAAGGCGAAGATCAGATGAAACAAAAGTATCCCCAACTATTTGCAAGCAGTACAACCACTACTGAGGCCGAAGCTAGGGAATTTCAGGACGAAATTCCAGATCAACGGGGGGAGGATGTGACACCCCAGGAAAATCAGGAAAACCATACAACTTAACTAGCTTCCTCAGTGAGTACGTACCAAATTTCGGGACGAAATTTCTTTCAAGTTGGGGATAATGTGACAACTCGAGTTTCTGAGATTCCATCTTCGTATTGTTGCACGTTAATTGTTTAGATTGCTTGTTTACACGACTTGTTTGTTTCGCAACTGTGCACACTTGTAAAACGTTAAATCGTATTGCGATTGATATTTTATAATTGGGGTGCATTATATTTGGGTGTATGATAATAGTGTAATTTGTGTTAATTGGTGTTGTATAGTTTAATATGGATCATTGGCCCAACACCCCTGCTCATACGAAAACACCCCCTGTGAAACCACCTACTCACGAAAACACCTTGAGTGTTTTCGTCCACCTGGTGACTGACGAAATTAGTATGGGCTTTAGGCCCAGTAATGGACCTGTTATATATTATTCCAACCCTTTATGCGAGAACCTTTATTCGACAAACCCTAGACACCTATCACATTCTCTCTTGTTTTCTTTGAAACCCGACGGCAGCCCTTCCCTCATTCGAAGCCAGCTTCCTTGTTGATCATTCTGAGTCGGTTAGTGACTTTCACAATTAGTTGTTTCAGATACGATTATATTGTTATGTTGTTGCTTGTGTTCATGAAAGAATTGGATATGGTCGATCAGTTATGTAACTGTATGCGAAACATGATAGGATTAAATGATTGGTTTGGTATGATATGAACGTGATCAGGATCGGAATAGCATGTTAAATGTTATGTTCTGTGATGAATGTTAGGTATTGATGAATGTTATGTACGGTGATACTTTGATATGAGGATTGGATCACGTAACAGTTTTTGATGGTTAGAATGCTTGATAATCACAATGACTTAGTGATGATTGTATGATTGATTGAATCGGTGTGTGTAACTGATGTTGATGATGATGAAATCCGACACCCAACGAAATCCCCATCTTAACGAAATCACCAAAGGGATTTCGTTGGCCCAAGTGTTTTCGTCACTCAAAAAGGGATTTCGGCCCATATGTGATTTCGTCACATGTGCACTAGTCATGTATTCTGAGCCGTAACTCTGTTAGCTTATAACGCTGTTAGTTGATAAACTTTGTTAGATTGTTAATCCAATTAAATATGTTAACTCTGTTATGACTGTTAAGTGGTTAACTCTGTTAGTTGTTAATCCATCAGTTGTTAACTTAATTAGTTCTATTCAGCATGTAACTCTGTTAAGCTTGTTGACTTTGTTAATTCTGAAGTATATAACATTACTAGTTATTAACTCTGTTAAGTTAAGTGGAGTAATTCTGTTAACGTTACTCACTCAGTTAGCTTGCTAGTTCTGCTAGATGCCAACTCTGTTAAGTGTATGATTGGATAGTTATATTATAATAAATTGTGAAGGACATTGATGTGGTACATGAACTATATGGATGCGATTAACTATTTGTGTTGTATGATGATTAACTGCCAAATACACTATGTGACATTAGAATACATGCGAATCGTTACGAACCTAAACTGATGGTATATACGTGCGTACTATAGGTTGTGATTGATTAATTGTGAGCGTGTATACTTTAGCATACCGAGCAAACCAAGGTGAGTTCACACTAGCCAAGGCATGGGATTCCCAGGGGGTTGGGAATGGGATTGAATAACTACTCGTACAACTATTACTATTAAACAAATTATTACTGTCCTCGGTTGAAGGGCACGTACATAAAACCTACGTACAGTTATACTTACTACTGTCCTCGGATTTAAGGGCACGTACGTAAAGCCGACGTACACGATCTTAAGACCATCACCTCTATCAAAGGAAGTCCCTCAATTATCGACTTAATCGCCGAGGCCTAGGGCGAGCGGGTCATTAGTTAATAGCGCTATTAGGTTTAACAAACCTCACACCGTGCCAGTCGGACGGGCGTGTACTAATGGACTATGGGCAAAGGGTCAATGCTGATAGACATTGACTTAGGGCACCTCTTACATTTTCGTTGCAGTCGATACGCGTGGTCTTGTAACACATGAGAAGCCCCCACTAATCATCGCACATGCCTGGACTGGCCGCGATAAGGATTAATACGATACATGGTTTACAAAACAAACATACGATTTATGAAATGAATACTATAACCAAACAACCAACTGTGAACTCGCTCAACTTTGTTGTTGATTCGTTGCTACATGCCTTGCAGGTCATTAGGTACTCAGGGAGCTTGCACAGGGAGGAACAGTCGTTGTGGGACATGGCAGTGTGTGCCATGCTTTAAACCTTACTTTATTTCATACTTAATACTTGCTATGGGTTTTACTATTATGCTTCCGCTAAACATTTAACTATGCTTGGGTTTTTGAAACACCTTTCATATTGCTTGGGTGATTTATGTTTACTTTTATGTGTGTTCAATATGATTGGTGGCTTGATCCTGGTCAGTCACGCCTCCAAGCGGTGATACTCCGCACGTGGATTTTGGGGGTGTGACAGTCTAGTCACAATCATCACAGGTTCATTCATTGTTTTTTCTTCCCTGACACATTATAAAATGCACTGTGTGGACTATGCAAGGAATTTCGTAATTATGGATGCATACATAATTATGAAATTCAGTGCACGAAAACCACAGTAAGATTTATCATGTGTAAGAACCAATAGCGGCAAAAAAATAACGAGACATGAACAATGTAATGGAGGTACGGTGGACGCACCAATGGCGCTTCATATACTTGTATATAAGTGTCCCTCTTAGATTGCAAGCATGATGTTATTAAAAGTTACTAGAAGTTCAAAACCCTAACCAGTGTTGTTTTATCTTTTCGACTTCATGTTTCGAGCTCTCACGTTCCTCTAAATAAATTTCGGGACGAAATTTCCTGAAGTAGGGGAGACTGTGACATCTGTGCCTCCACGGCCATCATAAGAATATGAAACCAATAAAATAGTGTGTTTCATATTTGGGATTTGTATAAATATCTGTATCATTTGCACATATCAATTCTTTTTCGATTTCGAGCTCTAAATCGCTTTCTGGAAAGTTATACGTGAACTGATGCGTAAACGTAATCAGTTTAATGCGACAAACACTTCGGAACAGTGACATGGGCTTAACAAGACTTAAATAACCTTTACATAACTTAGAAATAAGTTTTGAGGTTTTGGTGTGTTGAAATCAAGTTTATTCAATCACAGGGACTATTTGCGTCAAACTGCAAAAGTCTGCTGATTCATATGGTATCGAACATTTCGGAACTTGACCATAAGTTAAACATGCCCTAAATATCCTTTACATAGCTTAGAAATAGGCTTTGAGGTGTTTGGTGCGCAAAAATAAACTTATGTGATCAAGAGGGACTAAAACGTCAAAAAGTGCACAAGTTTGCATTTACGCGCATATCCTACGTTCTGAATATATCCGGACATTCAAAAATTTATGTAATCATTAAAATATTTTATTGTAGTGATTGGCATGATAAAATTCCATTCGTCGCGTAATTTGGATCGTTTTTCGCGTCCGTTCGTGTTTCGTCGTAATTAACCGAATAACGCAATCATACGGCCAAACGAGCCGACATCCGTGATATTTTTGAGCATATTTCATGTTCCCTATGCTTAGGCATCATTATTGAGCATTGAAAATGGGTTAACCAGTCTTAAACGCGACAAAAACCAAGTATTATGCATGCAGGGACCATTTCTGACAATTATGAGATTTTGGTCTCTGGCGGGGCGCGACAGGCCTCTGGCGGGGCGCCAGAGACTGATCTGGGCAGATTCATTGTTTTTGCAAACAACAGCTGGTTTCTGGGTTTTTGCACATGGTTTCTTCATACTTGGAGCTTGTTTTGGACACCCATAGTATTATAAATCAGTGGGCACACTTGTAAGGCCAAGATCGAAGCTCGTAATCCAAGAAACGATCCTAACGGTTGTTCGAAATCTATAAATACCCATCATGTTTCACTTCAATCCTCACACCTTGATTCAATTCTGCTCTAAGTTGGAGTTTCCACACTTCATACCTGAGCAACTTGAATCAAATCTACATTGCTTGGACCTCTTGTAAGTTTCTTTCGTTCTTTTATGCGTTTTCAAGCACGAAAGTCAAACAGTGTTTGACTTTCTGCTTTGACCGGTCAATGGTCAACACGAAGTTCATTTGAACTTCGCAACGTGAGCGTAATCACGATGGTTATAGTCCCTTGTGACTATACCTACTGATTACCACGTTGATTAGGCGTAGTGACGAGTCATAGTTTCGGTCAAAATGCGTATTCATGCGTATTTTGCAACCAAACTATTCTTGGGTATCAAAACCCTTTGTTTTGATATCAAACTTGTTTTCTAACTTCGTTAAACATGTTTTAACATGTTTAACTCATCACTTTTAGTTTAATGCTTACATAGGGTCGTAAGATAAGCGGTCTAAACAACCGCTTAGACTTTCGAACCCGACCCGTTTGGTCGATCATTAGGATCTGACCAAACATATTTTATGACCATAATTGTGTAGGGAATAACCTTCCGAGGTAATACCTTATGGTCACTTCGTTTAGTTAGTTGTATGATAGGTAGTTTATATGCCTTGGGAAACTGACCAAAATGCCCTTTTTACGCATAAATTCATTTTAAGAATATGTAATCGAAATTTTTACATCTAAACTGATTAGGTAACATTATTAGACATGTTAAGGCATATAATACTTCTCATAGGACTAGTTAGGCGGTCCGAACGTGTTTTACGCAAACGACGCGTTAAAGTAGCGTAAGCTACCTAAACGGGTCGTAATGGGTCGTAAGCACTTAGGTTAGGTTTCGATTTAGTATGTAGGCTTTGTTAAACCATATCATCTGAGTTCCAATACTCATTTGGTTTACGAAACCTCATCCTATCCGATCTCCCGATTTAGGTCCGGTTATTAATGTAGTTATCTATATTAGGTGCCGATTGATTTCCGTGATCTTTCTAGCTTTGCTTGGTTGTTATTCAAGACTTCTAAGCATCCTCAAGTGAGTACATAGACCCCTCTTTTACTGTTTTTAAACATTTTGGGGTGGAACACATGTGCCTACTTGTTACTTTCGTGTTTTTCATGCTTTTATAACATATACATGCTATGTTCATTAGTACACATATAGTACATGATTTCCATTATGTTTTTGCTATGTATGTTTTATTGACATGTTAGCACATTGATTTCATATATTATATTTGTTTCATATGTTCATTTCAGCATATGCACACATTGTTTCACATCACATTTTTTACTCTATATGTTCATTTAGCATATTTAGTACATTATTTTCATATAACATGCTTACATTTGGTATGACATTTGGTTTGTTTAACGGGTCATTAATACATTCATTAACACCGATCATGCCGTTCGTTAGTAGGTAGTGGTATCATAGGAATTGACAACTGCCATTCCTGAAATCCTAGGTTTGTTTGGGTGGAAGGAATGACCGAATTCGATATTCATAATTTAGATGAACCTTTAATTTGTTTAAGGGTTTGTCGCCACAGTTGCAAGGCTTGAATGTAGGCGTTATAACAATAACGCATAGATGTTTGTATCAGTAAAGCATGCATTTATTTTTACAAAACATAACTTTTGATTTAATCTATGATTTATTCAAATACATTGTTTTGTACATTTTACATATGGTTAGAATAGATATTTTATTTATTTTACCATACATGACATTTGATTATACATAAACATGATTTACATTTGACAATAGACATTGTTTACACATAAACATTTTGACATTTGTTTAAACAAGACAGTTTGGTGGTTTGTTTGGGTAAGTGATTTAAATAACGAGGCGTGTGTAATATGATAAAAACATGGTGGATACGCCGCTGGTACTTCCTATATATAAGTGCTTTTATGATATTACATATCGTAGCGTTATTTAAACCGTTTCAATTTTGACATATTAAATTTTACACAATTAACATATCTTTACAAAACATTGTTTTACAAACAACATATTTTTATACAAACTCATTTTTACTTGGTTATTTACTTATCTATGCATTATTCTTTTACATCATCTGATTTCTTATCAATTTTTGTATAGTTTATAAAAGAAAACATTTTTAAGGTTCATGAGATAACTTTTGTTAAACATTTTCTTTAAACTTACAAGTCATGAATCCTATTTTAATAAAACCTATGTATCTCACATGCATTTTTATGCTGACGTACCTATTTTCACATGTGTTTCAGGTGTTGTTGTTAGATGATTGTGATGCAAACATAGGATTGGACGAGGGCCTTAGTGACAATAAAAGATGCAAGACTAGTTAATTATGTTATGTTTCTTTGTTTGTAAGACAATGTAACTTCTTGAAATTCAATAAAACAAAACTTCAAATTTCCATGTGTTGTGTGACAATGATTCTGTTACGACACTCCCCGACGATTCCGCCGCGGTTGTTGTTTTACGCGGCCGGGGTGTGACATTCGGTGTGTTTATGTGCTTGGTACCAAGCCATTGCGAGAGAATCACATTTAAAAGCCGTTAAATGGATTTTTCGCTATCCTAAAGGTAAACCAAGACTTGGATTATGGAATCCAGTCGAGGGAGGATTAGACTTGATAGCATATGCGGATGCGGATTTGGCGGATGCCCGATCAACAAGAAATCAACCTCTAGTGGTGCTCAACTTCTTGGAAGCCGTCTGATATCCTGGCAATGCAAAAAGCAACAATCAGTGTTCGTGTCCACATGTGTAGCATAATACATCTTCTCTTCGAGCTGCTGTGCTCAAGTCTTATGGATACAACAACAATTGCGGGATTACGGTTTGAATTATACACAAACTCCCATCATGGTAGATAATAATTCAGCTATTTCAATAACAAATATCCTAGTACATCATTCACGCACTAGCTCGTGTGTGACATCTCTCGGATATATGGTCTTAGTACCGTAATTTCGTTTGAGAGATTACAAAAATTTTGAGATACTAGGTCCTTATATCTGATTATTATCTGGGGTATTATACTTGGTCTTCTGATTTTGTGTCGGCCATTGCCTAGACCTCGTATGATACTTTGCTAAGTGCTTTGTTTGTGTGCAAACCCTCTAGGTGGATTTCTTTTCTGCCAAACAGTCATCACCGGATGATCTGTTCAAAGCTTGTCACCACTGGGTGAACAACTGAAAAATATGTTACCACCGGGTACATAAAAAATGAAAAATGCCAAAGTGCAGCAAAAGATACCAAACCGTTGGTACACCACCTAAAGTCGAGCCTTCATCTCTCTGTCGGTGCGGTGGCACTAACCTAAGCTCTCAAGGTTTCGCAATTTTAGTCGGATGCATATATTAGTTGGATATACTCACCAGTAAGATGTAATTTTTGGTAGTCTTGATACGAGAGTATTGTTGATGCATTTTTAGTGTCTGTGACTAGTCTTGTTTAACGATGTATTTTGTATGGTCTTTTATTAATTATCGAGTCTGTATGTTATGTTGACCAAGTCAGATATCCTCCTATCTACTTGTGTACAACTTATTTGTCTCTTTTGATATGTAAAGTATTATGAACAATGCATGTTGCATTAAAGGGTAGTTTGGTCATTACTATGTTTATATGTTGCTGTTGTTGCTGTCTGTTAACAGAAACAACCACAACAGTTGCAGCTCTCGACGAAACAGGTCTGTTTCGTCAGAACACATCATGACGAAACAGACCAATGTTCTATACTTCTGTTTCGTTGAAGGTCATGACGAATCAGACCTTGATTCGTCATGTACTGGGCTGTTTCAGGCCCAATGTCTGGCCCATGTTTAATTTCGTCGAACACCTTGTGTTTCGTCGATGTCTTGGCCCAGGGACTATATAAACAACATCTCTGTTTCATTTGAACATAGAGATGAGATAATAACCATAGTAACAAAACTCTGCCGAAATTCTGTCTGAACTGTGTTTGTATCAGTTTGTAATCGGTTCTCATCCCGTTAATCAATCGAGTGTGTTTCATTGATTAATCCGTTGTTATTATTGCTTTATATGTTTGATTTGGCATAGTTACGTGGATTCCGCACACGTAACCGTGTTTACTATAAACAAGTGATTCGGTTCGTTATCGATCCTCAGATCAAGGGACCTACAATTGGTATCAGAGCGTTTGGCTCTAATCCTTGTTTAAAATCAAACATTGTTCGGTTTTTATCAAGTTTTTGTGTGTGTTTTTCTGAAAATTTATTCTTGAAAAATCATTTTTCTGAAAAATTTTCATAAAATCTGTTTGTTTGTTGTTATTTGCTAAGAGTTTTATCAAAAACCTTGTTAGATTTATTGCTTATACTTTGAACCGGGTTTTTAGTGAAAGTCTTGTGCATTATCGTGTTTTCGGAAATTTGTCCGGTCACCGGAAAACTCATAAGTTTACCGGGAAACTCTTTGTTCTTGTGTGTGTTCTTCATATCTTCATAGAGTTCATTATAAAATTGTTCATTTGATCTTGTTGTGTTTAAATCAAAGTGTTACTCATTAAAATATATTAAGTGGACTTTTGTGTTTGTAACATTGGAACTCTAACTCAGAAAAACATACCTTGTGTCAGTTTAGATATTTTAAATATCTTAAACAGCTGTAAATATCTTAAACAGCTGTCTGAGACTCAGCATCGACGAAACAAACAGTCGACGAATCACTTGTGTTTCGTCAATAATATCTTCGACGAAACAAAGTCTGTTTCGTCATAATATCTTCGACGAAACAAGTCTGTTTCGTCATCATTCATTTAGACGAAACAAACCTGTTTCGTGAAATCTGTTTCGTCGAGAACAGATCTGTTTTACACAGAGGACTTGCAAATCTGTCATAACATTGTGTTTTCAAGTGTGTGTGCAGGTACTAACATACATACACAAATCATGGGTAGCAAAGGTCTGTGGGATTGGAGTTCGGAAGCAAGACCAAATGAAAATCAGCCTTCACTTGCCGATTTGATGAACCAATTGCCTCAAAAACAACAAGCAGCAAATGCAAGTCAATGGGCAATGGTCTCTAATCAAAATCAAAACATACAGAATCTATTGCTCAGTGAAAGTGAGACGGGAAGCAACAATCGCCCGCCAAAGCTAAATCATATGAACGACTATCCAACTTGGAAGGGTCGTTTTCATACATACATTCAAGGGCAAAACGTTGAACTTTGGACATGTTTCACTACTGAATGTAGTCCGGAACTGGAAGCAGCAGCATCAACTGCCGCTGGCATTTCTCATATGGTTGAGGAAGATAAGAAAGCCTATGAATTAGAGAAGAAGGCATTTGCTTATCTAACACAAGCTCTTCATAAAGACATCTATCATCAATTTTCTTATAGTAAGAGCACAAAAGCTTTATGGGATGCATTGGAAACAAGAGGAGAAGGAAATGAAGCTTCTAGAAAAATTCGCCATGATCTTTTAAAGAAAGAATTTGAGTCATTTCAATCTTTGGAAAATGAAAATCTAAATGATTTGACTTCTCGTTTCTATCATTTGATAAGTGAAATGAGTTCTTATAAGGTTGTTGTAAGTCATGTGGAAATGATTGCACGTTTAGCTGATGCTCTACCTCCTATATGGAGTCCATTCATTGAACTTCTAAAACATACTGGTGCTCTGGATGGGGAAACTGTCACTATCTATGGATTTGTTCAGAAGTTGGAGCACAAGTACGAAGAAGAAAATCGGAAAGCTAAACGGATTGGAGCTCCTCAAAACACAGAAATTTATTTGCCTGGTTTCGCTCCTTCTGCAAGTTCTAGTTCTGTTCAGCAGCCTAAGCTTCAAACGGCGTTTGTTTCCAACACAAACTCATCTCCGTTTCCATTCAAACCACCACCACAACCAGAGTTTAATCTAGGAGCTTATCTTTCACAATCAATATCAAAATTCAAATCTCAAGATCAATCTCCACCGCAAGTTACTACTACTCAACCAGAGTTTGATTTAGGCGCTTATCTTTCGAAATCCTTATCAAAAGCACAACCACCACCACAACAAGTACATTATACCAGCAATCCTCCATTCCAAGACACGAATACTATCAAAGTTGATACTTCGAACCTATCAAAAGTTAGCATTGAGGTTGCGAAGGAGCATTCGGAACTCATTAATACTATGGTCAGTGCTTACTGCGGTTTGGTTGCAGGTCAAATTGGGAACATCAGTATGACCAACGAAGATTATCAACAAATCGACCGTGATGAAATGGAGTTGATGGATATAAAGTGGGCGTTTGCGAGTGCAGTTAGAAGGGCAAAGGACTTCATGGCTCGAACGGAAAGAAGTTCCTTGGAAAGTAAGCAGGATACGAAGTACGGGTTTGATAAAGAAACCGTTACATGCTTCAATTGTGGCGAGAAGGGTCACTTTAAACGTGAATGCACTCGACCACCCAAGCAAGGCAATCAGAACCCTTTCAGAAATCAGACAGGTTCTTCAAATGCCAATCAAGGCAATCAAGACAATCGTGGAAGAGGGATAGTAGCTGTGAACAACACCATCAACCAGAACCAGTCTGGGCCATCAAACAACACTCGTGCATTGGTTGTTCAAACAGATGAAGGGTGTAATTGGTCTTTACAATTGGGGGAAGGTGATAATGAAGGAGGAGGAACCGCATGCTACGCAAAGATCATCAATCACATCAAGCACGTTCGTAGGGAAGAATTTTCTGAAAGTGACGACAGTTCGGGTTATACCGGGAGTTCTGATGAAGAAAGTTCTATTTCGGGTGATGTGAAAGAAGAAGCGAGTTCTATTGATGATTTGTTGAGTGAAGCAGAGGAGTTGAAGTCTCAGAAATCTGTTCTTATCAAGAAGGCTGGGATAGCATCTAAAGAAATGGAGAAGTTCTTCTCTGAAGACGGATCTTTTTCTTTTCAAACTGCCTTCATGGCAAATGTTTCAGCCTCTTCGAGTCAGGTAACATCTGAAACTCCTAGAATTTGTAATGACTGTGCTTATTTGAAACAGGAATTTGATAGAGTGAAACATGAATGTGACACAATTCATAGTCACAATCAACATTTGGTTGTTGATATGTCAAAGTGCAAAGAAGCAAATATGGCTTTAACAAGAAATGAAAAGGACTTTAAATCTTTAATTGAAAATTTAAAGAAAAGTGTTTCCGAAACTACTAAAGTTGTTTATCACAAACAAGTTAGTATTAACAAGTACATAAATCTCGTTGAGGAAACCAGAACGGAATTAGCCATTGCAAAATTGGCGCACGATGCGATCAAGCAAAAATTGGAGAGTTATTCTAACTCCCGATTTGTTCTCGATCACATAATTGACGTTCAACAACTGAAGAAAAACAAGAGTGGTGTTGGGTATAAGAAATGTCCGCCCCCTTTGAGACACAATTATGCAGCACCACCTGATGAAGAGGATATGCCTCGTTTTGAACCCAGTGTGCCTCTCAATTATGAGGAATTTACTACTGGATTAGGGTTCAAACCAGACAGCTCCTCGGGAACTTTATCTGATGAAACAGGAACTTCAACATCAGTGAGCCAAAGTCCTCCAATTGTTGAGGATTATGATTCATCTGATGATGAAACAGATGCAAATGACCAGGATGAATCACGTGAAAAGAAAAAGGGAATAGAAATTCCAATTGAGAATCATATTCTTTGTGATCCTCCTATTCCTTCTGTGCAACAAGTTGCCAAAAATGTGATTAATCCTGTCATAAATGACAAGAAACCTGTGTCTACCGTTAAGAGTAACAATGTGTTGTATACTTTGGTTGGTGATTCTAAAATCTATTCAGATAATGATTTCCCAATTAAAAATGTCAATCCATCATCGATTGATAACGTTTTTGAAAATAACACAAGTAAGTTTTTGGGAAGGTCGATTCCGGGAATTACTGTAACTCAATGTGATCAAATTCCTAAAGCTGAAATCAAAAAGAAATTTGGAAATCAAAACTTCCCAACAAAGCAACAACCGTTTGCTCCTAAGGGTAAACAACCATATCAACGAGCTCAAAGGCCAGATGTTTCTAAATCAAAATCTGAAACAAATGGAGCTCGTTATCAAAAGAAAAACAATGATGTCAGATTTGTGGCATCTGAGGGTACTGATAAAATTGAGATTTTTGCTAACAAATCAAACACTGATTTTGTACAAAAAATCAAGATTTTAAAGCGTAACAGTCAGAATAATTACACTCAACACTCAAACGGGTGTAATGAAAAGGCTAGTACCTCAGGTTCTACAGGTTTGACATATGTGCCTCGATCCGTTTCTCCTAAGTTTGTTGAGAGGAGAACGTGTTTTAAATGTGGAGAGTTTGGACACATCATCAAAGATTGTGTTAACACTCCAAAAGATAAATTTGTTGAGAAAGCACCACCTGAATCGATTCACCCTAAATGTCGTCCTGTTTCACCTAAACATGATAAAAGAACTATTAAAGAACAGGAATCGAAACAACGACATCAAAATGTGAAGAAAATAGAAAAGGCTTTAAAATCTAAGGTCAATTCTGTTCCAAGGGAACCAAGTTCACCTGTAAAACCAGAAATTTCAAAATTTGTTTACAAAACTCAATCTGGTAAACAAAAACAAACTTGGAAACCTAGGAAGGGTGAAAGTTCAGGGGGAGCTGTTCGTTTGGAAAACCATCAACAAATCGAGATCACTATTTGTGATGCTCAGGGACGACCCAAGACCACTTTGGCTTGGGTCCCCATCCTTAACTAATCATTGGATGATTCGTGCAGGATGTTCCAGGAGGAACTATCAGTAGTCATTGGATTGTTGATAGTGGGGCATCCAGGCACATGACGGGCGACTTACGGCTTCTGTACGATGTGAGAAATATTAGAGGAGGCTATGTCGCGTTCGCAGGAGACAAAGGCGGATATATCACCGGAGAAGGAATGATCTCCAATGGTGTGGTATGCTTCGAAAAGATTAATTATGTTCGTCAACTTGATCATAATCTTCTCAGTGTGTCGCAAATCTGCGATAAAAAGTTCACCGTGCATTTTGATGATGCCGGTTGTTATGTGCTTAAACCTGGATTCAAGATTCCTGATGAATGGATTCTCTTATCGGCTCCAAGAATTAATGATCTTTATATTCTTGACATGAGCCAAGCCATTACGACATCTGCGCAAGTACAATGTTTTGTCTCAAAAGCCACAGAGAAGGAGTCTATTTCTTGGCACAGAAGAATGGGGCACATTCACTTGAGGAAAATGAACCATTTGGTGAAAAACAATCTTGTGAATGGTGTACCTGTGAGAAGTTTTCATCTACAAGATATCTGTGTTTCGTGCCAGAAAGGGAAACAAACAAAGAAATCTCACCCTCTGAAGAAAATCAATTCTGTTAGCATGCCTCTCGAACGTCTTCATATGGACCTCTTTGGACCTATGAAGCACAAGACAACATTCGGAGATGCTTACTGTCTGGTTGTTACTGATGATTATTCTAGATTTTCTTGGGTAGCTTTCATGGCACACAAGAGTGATACTCCTGGAATTCTCAAGGATCTTCTCACAATGTTGGAGAATTTATACACTTTGAAAGTGAAGAGGATCCGAAGCGACAATGGAACTGAATTTAAGAACCGTGTGATGGATGAGTTCTGTACTTCTAAAGGCATTCTTCATGAATACAGTTCTCGCTATACTCCACAACAAAATGGTGTCGCTGAGAGAAAGAATCGTACGATTATTGAGACTGCAAGAACTATGTTAGTAGAGTCGGAACTTCCTGTTCAATTCTGGGCAGAAGCTGTGTCGACTGCATGCTACACTTTGAACAGAGTTCTTACAGTTAAGAGGCATGGCAAAACTTGTTTCGAACTTCTACAGAAAAGGAAACCTGATCTTTCAATTCTAGAACCTTTTGGTGGTCCATGCACTATGATTGATCCGGATGGAAAGTTTGGAGCGAAAGCTATCGAGGGTTTCTTCCTTGGATATGCTACACCAAATTTTCGTGTTTGGAATCTGACTACCAAAAAGATTGAACTATGGAGTGAAGTAAGGGTTCAGAGATATACAAATCCTGTTAAAGCTCCAGGTGATCCTTGGATGTTCGATTATGATGGGCTATTCAACTCCTTTGATCTGCCAACCTTTGATGAAGATTCCGCAGCTGCTAGAATGATATTTGATAGTGACAATGCTGCTGAGTCGTCATTAGTTAGACCTGTTGTTGTTAACTCACAAAGTTCTAATTCGTCTAACAACACAGTTCAAAATGAGGAAGTTGAAAATGCTACTGAATACAATGAGTCATCAGAAGAAGATGAAGAAAATCTGGATGCGACTGAAGGCACTAAATCTCCAGTTGTTCCAGTTCAGGGTACTTCTGTTGATACTCCTCATGTGCAAATCGATGATTCTGCTGAAGGAAATGCATCCACTTCTACGCATATTCCAGGTGTGGAGTTGGTTGTTGATCTTAATATTAACAATTTGGGTGTTAATGCTCGTGTTCCTGAAAATCCTGAAATAAGGATACACGATACCCATCCACAGCAGAATATCATAGGAGATGTCCAACAAGGTGTGCAGACACGTAATCAGCTGAGAAACAACCAGAGTGCTGGTTTGTATTCAGCTATTAGAGAATCTGGTCTACAAAATGATTGGTCTTTCGCGTGTTACGTTTCACAAGAAGAACCAAAATCTTGGAAGGAAGCTTTAAAAGATAATTCATGGGTTGAAGCCATGCAGGACGAACTGCAGCAATTTCAAAAGCTTGGTGTTTGGAAGCTTGTTGAAAAACCGGAGAATTACAAGAAAATTGGAACACGATGGGTTTATAAATGCAAGAAAGACGACCGTGGAGTTGTTATTCGCAACAAAGCGAGACTGGTAGTTCAGGGTTTTCGCCAGATTGAAGGCATTGACTACAATGAAGTTTATGCACCTGTTGCACGTCTGGAAGCTATTCGAATCTTCTTAGCTTATGCTTCTTTCAAAGGATTCAAAGTTTACCAGATGGACGTTAAAAGTGCTTTCCTTCATGGTATAGTTCAAGAAGAGGTGCACGTCGAACAACCTCCAGGTTTTGAAGATCCTATTCACCCCGATCGGGTTTGGTTGCTCAACAAAGCTCTTTATGGTCTACATCAAGCACCTAGGGCTTGGTACGCAACCTTATCAAACTATCTTCTGGAGAATGGATTTAGACGAGGTCTTATTGATTGCACACTCTTTATCAAAGAACAAGATGAAGATCTTCTGCTGGTGCAGGTATATGTTGATGATATAATATTTGGATCTACTAATGATTCTTTGTGCAGGCAATTCGAAAGTGTTATGCAAGAAAAGTTCGAAATGAGCGCTATGGGAGAGATGAATTTCTTTTTGGGCCTTCAAGTTCAACAAACAGAGTCTGGGATATTCATCCATCAGACTAAATATGTTGGTGACATTTTGAGCCGATTCCAAATGTCAGATGCAACGCCCATTGGTACCCCACTTCCGCAGAATCACGGGATTACTCCGGATTTGAAGGGAGAAAGCATCAACTCCTCGTACTATCGTGCCATAATCGGATCTCTCATGTATCTTACCGCTTCGAGGCCTGATATCATGTACCCAACATGCTTGCTAGCAAGATATCAAGCAAACCCGAAGGCCTCTCATCTGTCAGCTGTCAAAAGGATTTTACGCTATTTGAAGGGATGCCCAGACCTCGGTCTTTGGTACCCTAGGGATGATAGTTTTGAATTAATTGCATACAGTGATTCTGATTTCGGTGGTTGCAAAATCGATGGCAAATCGACAACAGCAGGATGTCAGTTCCTATGAAATCGCCTGGTCACGTGGCAGTGCAAGAAGCAAACGTGTGTTGCTACATCAACATGTGAAGCAGAATATATTGCTACCTCGAGTTGTTGCTCCCAAGTTCTTTGGATACAACAACAAATGCGCGACTACGGTTTAGAATTCCTATCTACTAATATTTTTGTTGATAATAATGCTGCCTTACAGATCACTAGAAATCCTGTGCAGCATTCAAAGACTAAACACATCGACATTAAATATCACTTCATACGTGATTGTTTTGACAAGAAATTAATCGATGTCGTTCATGTCCCCACTGATCACCAACGTGCCGACCTCTTTACAAAAGCTTTTGATAAATCACGTTTTGATTATCTACTTTTGGTCAATGGCATTAAGGTGATACCCGAGTAAACTTCGTTGGCTGATCGTTTTTGTAAATATTTTCTTTATAAACTTTGAAAATTCAAAAAGATTTTAGTTTTCGTAAACTTTGCGAATTTTAGGGGGAGATATTTCAAGAAAATACAAAAACATTGCAAAAGTTCAAAATCCAAAAAGATGTCTTTACGTTCTGTCGTTTTCGTTTGAAAAATTCAAAAATTCAAAAACAATAGAAAAACCAAAAATGAGTTTCTTGGATAAAGGAAAATGATGAAGTTCACTGGTGTGGTCGGTCAATGTGTTCAAAATGCAAAATAAAAAGAAAAAAAATGATAAGTATCTCTACTAACGATGTATCGGTAGGCTCACAATCAGACTAAAATGTGCAGGATGATACAAACCTAACAGACTTCAAGTCAGGTGGGAACCATTCATTGGCATATGGTCTTAGTACCGAAATCTCGTTTGAGAGATTGCCGAGATCTGAAATATTCGGTCTTTATGCTGCTTATCATCTGGGTATCATGGTTGTATCAAACCGTAAAAATAACGGAGACGAAGTCTAAGATCTTCCATGATACCATACATACGTGTACATACTGCATTCGACCTCAATAAGTGATCAACAATCACATGTCCAAACAAAATAAGTGATTTTATATCACAGATTCTTTGCGGGAGTCAAGTTCGTCTCTCTGCTGTACGGAAGTACTGACCTGTTCACGGACTTGCTCCTGTGCCCTCATGCATCTGAAAATCAAGTTCCTCCTCAATAAGTGATTCTATCACATAGGACTTGTTTTCAATCAAATAAGTGAGTTTCTCACATTTTTATACGGTCAAACAGATGATAATCGGTATACTCACCGGTAAGATGAGTTCTCGTGCATACCTTGATACGGGAATGTGTCGTGAGTGGATTTACATCGACTTGTAAGTATAATCCTTACCGTTAATCGTATCTCTTAAATTATGATTATGTCTGATTAGTTTGAGCTTATGTGGACCACAATACCGATAATCGAGGTAGTATACTTATCCAGAGCTTTAAACAGAAATCAAAATCATGTTGACTAAGACCGTAAGCTGGTATGATTCCTTGTCCTTGAGATTCGCAAAAAGATTGCACTTGTACAGTTGTTTAGTGTTTTTTTTAACCGTTTTCCGCATTTTCATTTAGTTTACCGTGCTTTAAATTTGTTTTTAGTATATTTGTGTAAAGTTCGTTTTTGATTAAGCCGAAGTTATTGCTTGGTGTTTTTCTACCGGAAGCCTGAAACCTTCTTCATAAAAACGTTCTTGCTTTTGAAAATTCAAACTGAATGGAAATGTGTTCATAATCTGTTTAGACTGCAAAATCTTACCACTGTTTTGACTGCAAAATGTTTTCCAGCCTCTGCTGTTTTGTAAAATCTGTTAGTGAAACAGAACAGACGACGAATCAAAAGAGTCGACGAATCAGACCAATGTCGGCGAATCAAATCTGTTTCGTCAAAACAGACGACGAATCACATGAGCCCAACTCTGTTTCGTCATGGGCTAAAGTTTAGGCCCAAGTTCAAGCCCAAATTTCTGTTTCGCCGGGCCCATTTCAGTTTCGTCGAGTTCTCAGATTCGTCGAGACAGGGTGATGTATATAAAGGTCCCACTTGTTCACTTTTTCAAAACATCAGTTTTCATCTTCTTCAAACAACCAAAAACCCATACCTACGGTTTCTCTCACAAATCATCCAAAACATCCGTTTTTAATCAAAATCTTACAAAAATCAAAGGTAGTAACATGTTCTGATTCACATTCCGAACACTTTGAACCGTCGGTTTTTCATCCGAAACCCTCAGAGACCCCTTTGAGACCTTGTTTTTCTTTGATAATATATGTGTTGATGTTGCATGTTTTGTGTTTTCCTTCTGAATCTGATAGATTTAGGTTTATTATGTTTGATTTGCTTTGGTTTGAATGTGGGTTTTTATAAACAAAAACAGGGGTTTGTTTTTGATAAAGTTATTAACTGTTTTTCAAGTTTTTTTTTGTTCGGAAATCATTTATGGGTGTTTATAAATGATTTGGGTATAAATAATGTTGATTGAATGTGTTTGTGTTTATATTTGATCTTTGTTTAAACCCAATACGGCGAAACTGAAAAACCCCCAATTTGACGAATCAAATTAGCCCTAATTCCGGCGAATCAAACATACGACGAATCAGACGACGAATCAAAGATGACGAATCAGAAAAGGAACGAAATAGACTCGACGAATCAAAAAGTCGACGAATCAAACCAGTCAATGGTCAACCCTCTGTTTCGTCGTTCAAACTTCTGTTTCGTCGTTGATCTTCTGTTTCGTCGTACATGCCTTAGCAGTTTTCTGATGTTGCTGTTTGTTCACAGTAGACATGTTAGATAGGTTATCTGTTATGTGGATACATGAAAGTGTATTCATACATGTCTAAATGCAATGTTATATCAAATGTGACTTATTCTGGACATTTTCATGTACAGATGGCTCCTAAAGCACCGCAAGAAAAAGGAAAACGCAAGAAGGCGATAAAGAAAGAAAACAAAACTGAAGAGGAGATTATGTCAGAGAAACGCCATAATCAAGTTGCATATTTGGATCCGGAAGACAAGCTCACGGAATTTAAAGATATGACGAAGTGGATCAGGGAGTCACGTATCAATCATGCTGTTACATACTCGACACCCGTCTACAAATCTCTAATTAAAGCTTTCTGGGATTCTGCAAGCGTCGTTCAAATCGATGGAAAGGATATTATAAGAGGTCGTGTGAATGATCTGTATGTCGTTGTTACTCCGGAGATATTGAATGAAGTTCTTCAATTACAAGATCAACCGAATGCTCCATATTCAATACCAATCATGTGTTCACGAGGCTGTTTGCTAAGGATGAAGTGTAAAGGAGATCTTTTCGTCAAACAAATCAACAAAGGTGATCTTCCATTACGATACAAGTTTTTATTGCATGTTCTTATTCAGTGTCTCAGCAATAGACGATCTGGATATGATATGGCTGGAGATGATCTCGTTGGTTTCATGGTTGCTTTGGTGTTAAACAAACCGTTTAGCATCTCAAAGTATATTTTCAGCAACATGAAAGAGAATATGACAAGGACTGGTAGTAGAACCACCGGGAACAAGTTTTGGATGTATCCGCGGTTTCTGCAAATGATAATGAATGTTCAACATCCAGACCTTCCTAAAGCTGATGATGATCTTCTGAAAATAGAGGCGATGAATTTCAACTCTTTAAGGCTAATCAAGACTATGGCCGCCAAAAGATACAAAGAAAGTGTTCCTCCAAGGAAGCTTTTTGGCGCGCTAGTGAATCCTGATTATGTGGCTCCAGCAAATGACAAATGGCGTCATGATGACAGCCAATCTGACAATGAAGAACCTGAGTTGGAAAGGTTAAGGATAGAAAAATTTGGTCCTGACCCAGTTGATTCAGATGAGTCTGGTAGTGATGGTGATGAAAGTAGTGGTGAAAGTGATGAAGGTGGTGATGCAGGTGATGCAGGTGCTGTTGGTACATCAAGCAAAAGTGCAGTTTCTGGTACATCAGCTAGTAGTTCGTCAGCAAGTGGTGATGATGGATCTGATTCGAGTTCTAGTGATCATATAGTTGAACCTGGTTACGAAATGTATATTGATATACGTGGAGTAAGAAGGTATAGAAAGATTAGAACTGAGGATGATCCAGAATATGTTCCAGAGGATCCTGAAGGTGAAAGAAGAACAAAAAGAAGAGCTGAGAAAGCTGTTGAAGTTCAAAAGAAGAAGTCTAGGAGATATTTGAGTACTTATACTCGGAAATCCGTGCCTCAAGAGTCTTCATCTATTCCTCAGGAACCTGTACAATCTGTATCTCAGGAGCCTGTACAAGAAGCTCCTGTAGTTACTTTAGCTACAGAAACTCCAGTTGTTACAACAGCTGCTGCTACTCCATCTGTGACTCCTCAGGCAGTTCCTGAAAGATCTATGGCTTCAGCAATTAGAGCAACCACTTCAGGGATCAGTGCTGAACGTCATAGAACATTTTCCAGATTTTCTCAAGATGAAAAGATCACATACCTATTTTCTACACTTGAAGCAGCTGCTGATCGTCTTCAAAGGCAATCTCATTTTGGTAATCTCACGAAGCATGATCAACTTAAACAATCGGTGGAAATTAACAAATTGAAATCAACCGTTGGTCAACAGCAAACAGTAATAGAGCGACAACAAGGTGAAATTGATTTGCTTAAAGCTGAAAATGCTCGCTTGAAGGCTCTTGATGAAGAGAAAGAGAGAAGGCTTGCTATTCTGTGGGACTATCATTGTAAACAACAAGAGGTACTAAAGAAAAAGGATGATGATACGGAAGACCAAGGAAATCCTGATACCTCTGGTACATCACAGAAGCAGCCAACCGCACTTGCTTCTGAAGTTGTTGCAGTTCAAACTACAGTTGTTGAATCATCTCAGGGAACTTCTACTGAAAAAGTACAACAGATAGAAGGTACTTCTTCTATAGTTAGCAGTGCTGATATTGCTCTACAGGCTATTCATCCATTTACGGGAGAGTTGCTTGAAGAAGGGGAGTTAATAGAAGATCTTTCTCAGGAGCAATTGAGTATTTTACAGTCTATGAGAGAAATAGATGATGCTGAGATAGACAAAATGTCTACTGAGACTGATACAACGAATGTTGAAGAGATTGATGAGATTGTGTTTGAAGGTGAAACACCAAAATCAACATATGTTAGAGAAGATGGTACTGAATTTGCATCGTTTGATGAAAATTGGATGAAAGAAAACATTGATGACATAGACGAGCATTTAAAGAATCGAAATTCGTCTGAAAAAGACACAGATGCATTTTCTGAATGGAGAAAACAGTTTTTATCTAAAGTCTCCAAGCCTGTACCAGAAAAAGCTCAAGTAGACTATTTGCAATTTGAAAAGAAGCCATGTGGAAGGATTCTATGCTGGATGTTTGTTCAAGATATTCACTGCATTGCTATTAAACGTGAATATGGAATTCTGTATTTTAATTCCCTGCTGAGCATTCTTTCCTTGCCATTTTATGATGTCTCTGCGTTGACAAGGCTTGAGCTTATCAATCGGTCAAAATACGATGGTGCTACGTTATTTGAGCGTCTGGTGAAAGTAAACAAGAAGTCAGGCCGGAAGGATGAATCCTACAAGCCACAATTTCCTGTTTATCAACCGATCAAGTTTACTCTTGATCCGGACACCAACACTTGCAGATACAAACTGGTGTACCAGCCTCCGAGGGTTGTAGATAAAATCCCATTGATGCCTATGAAGCAGGATTTTCTTGAAGACATGGCATTATGGTGCTACGACTCGGATACTCATGAAGCTGTAATTGTGTTTAGAGACAATCGTGCAAATTACCGGATGTTGGATCCGATGTGGATCGTCAACATGTCTGAAGCTGATATTAGCAGATTATATCGTCATGATATTTTCTATGAAGATCAAGATGCACGTCAAGCATTAAAGTTTCAGCGAGTAGCGTGTTTTTGCTATTACAGGGGCATACATTCGGGCAGTTCGTGGTCCGAACAACACTGATGGAAGATTAGAAGACCGAAGACGAGTAACAGACAAGGGGGAGTTTGTTGATGCATTTTTAGTGTCTGTGACTAGTCTTGTTTAACGATGTATTTTGTATGGTCTTTTATTAATTATCGAGTCTGTATGTTATGTTGACCAAGTCAGATATCCTCCTATCTACTTGTGTACAACTTATTTGTCTCTTTTGATATGTAAAGTATTATGAACAATGCATGTTGCATTAAAGGGTAGTTTGGTCATTACTATGTTTATATGTTGCTGTTGTTGCTGTCTGTTAACAGAAACAACCACAACAGTTGCAGCTCTCGACGAAACAGGTCTGTTTCGTCAGAACACATCATGACGAAACAGACCAATGTTCTATACTTCTGTTTCGTTGAAGGTCATGACGAATCAGACCTTGATTCGTCATGTACTGGGCTGTTTCAGGCCCAATGTCTGGCCCATGTTCAATTTCGTCGAACACCTTGTGTTTCGTCGATGTCTTGGCCCAGGGACTATATAAACAACATCTCTGTTTCATTTGAACATAGAGATGAGATAATAACCATAGTAACAAAACTCTGCCGAACTTCTGTCTGAACTGTGTTTGTATCAGTTTGTAATCGGTTCTCATCCCGTTAATCAATCGAGTGTGTTTCATTGATTAATCCGTTGTTATTATTGCTTTATATGTTTGATTTGGCATAGTTACGTGGATTCCGCACACGTAACCGTGTTTACTATAAACAAGTGATTCGGTTCGTTATCGATCCTCAGATCAAGGGACCTACAAGTATATTCTGAGGTAGGGAACACAGTTATATCAGTTAATAAGACACTTAAATGCATATCTCGAAAACAATGTTCGAACACGTGCTAAAGCTTAAGTGGACAAGTATATCGTTAAACATCTTGAACTGTCATTATCATTCTATGTGCTTAAATTCGTTAAACGAATACTAACTGTGATAGATTTTGACAGATAAGCCGATATGATCTTCTTGTCCGCTTTTTTACAAAAAAGATAATGCATGTAAATACCTTCGCTTCATTTCCGTTTCGAATATTGAAAATTACAAAAAGATTTTAGGTATATTTTAATATAAAGTTTAAAAAACACAAAAAGATTTTATTTCTCGTTTCCATGTGTGGGCTTTATATTTTTAACGATTCTCAAAAAGGGTTTTACAATTTCGAAAACGGATTAAAAACAATCTGATGAGGTAATTTAAAATAAGCCTTTTAATGAAAACAATCGGTCTTGCTAAGTTGGTCTAAGTGTGGATCTTCATGTGGGACACCGTGTTCCAAGTTGGTAGAAATATTTTTAAGTATGTCTTACTTAAAATTTTTTTGAGCTTAAATATGTTAACATTGATTGGTTTTCAAATTCATTTGGGCTTTAATGGTTTCTAATGAAGTTTTGAGTTTGACAAGCTATTTTAGATTATCTGAAAGAAGACAGGAAGCTCGCTTTTCGGTGTGCTCGAGTTGTTCGATGCTGTGTGAAGAACAAGACTAGAGCGGGAAGCGACTTCTAGAAGATTTGTTGAAGATCTGCAAGATCCTGCATATATCAAGGGGGAGTCTGTAAATGCACCTTAGGATGATAGATACTGGATGCGGCTTCTCGAAGATTTGCTGAAGTTCTACAGATCCCGCATATATCAAGGGGGAGTCTGTAAATGTACCTAAGTTTGATAAATGATGGATACTGCAACTAGAATGGACTTAGGGACTTGCTTGAAATATGATGGAAGTTATGATGACAAACGCGGACAAGGAAATGTTATAAGAGTCCGCATTTGTGGTGAAAAAGTCATCAGAACTTATATCTTTCATCATTTGTCCGAATTTGTAGTTTAGGGTTGTAAGAACTTGTAGTTCTTGCAAGGTTAGCTTGTCAGTAATTGTAATTCTAGCCCCTTTGTCCGAATTTGTAGTTCTTTGGTGTGTCGATGCTTATTTGTTAAGTACTGACTAGGGTTTAAATTTTAAGGACTTGTATGTTGGAATTTAGGATTGTATATATACTTTGTGGCTGTATGCAATCAGCAGATAAAAGAGAATTCAATGAAACAATGAATTTTTGGAGAAAACTTCTTGTGCAAACAAACCCTAGCTTTGTGTGTTCTTCATTCACTGTGTGATTGTTGATTGTGTATACTCAGTGTATTCACTATTCTCACATCTTCTACACCTTCTGTACGAGTTCTACGTTGCGGTATCAGACACGCGGTGGTTTTCGCACATCGCGTGTGTTTTCGATCGATCTAGTTCGCATGTTCTTTGAAGGAAGACGACCTTACAGCCACATATCCCAAGGTTTTATAGCATATCCAAGGACCTGATCTGGAAGTTGTTGGATAATCTTGACGGTCCGGTTCGGGTCAGCAGAAAAGGTGCGAATCTAGTTAAAACGGGTTGCAGATTTTTATTTGTTTAGTCACATGTTTGTTTGTGTTTTAGTGGGTCAAAGTCATGGGTTTGTTTCCTGGCTTCTAGGGATATTATTTTGTTCACGTTGTAGTAGGTTACTCCTTTTCTTTAAGATCAAGTTTGTTTAGTTCTCTATTTAATGTACGTATTTGATCAATGAATGAACGGGTGAGAGTTCCATAAAATAATCTTCCTGTTAGATTATGAGTTTGTTATTTCTTATTTGTAGTTCCACCCAACAATTGGTATCAGAGCTCTAGGCTCATACCGTGGGATTAGGAAGGTTGAGAAACGAGTGCCGGTTTGAGAGTCGTTTCGAGAAGAAGGGCAACCCGTGGGCTGTAGGGCTGAAGTAAGAAGATAGTGTTGATTATATCTATAAACATGGGTCAAAATATAGAACATAATCATGTTTATTCAATCATAACGTAAATATAGATAACAAGTTAGAGACACTTACTTGTAGGAGTGGTCATCTTTGAAGACGAAGATAAGGTCATGATTCCCGTTATGGTACCTTGGGTTGATGGATCACCTTAGAGAGAATTTTAGTATTGGTGTTCTTATGAAGTTGTTCATCTCTTATGATCAAATATATATATAACATCAAAATGAATGATGATCATGAATAGTGATCGGTTATGAAAACTCTTTACATTCTCTATTAAAGGTACCTAAAGGGAAATCATAATTGCCCCTTAAACTAATCAATAATTACAATTACTACCATCAAGTAATTGTCGGGGACTAGTTATGTCACATTGGTAATGTTACCAAATGATCCGTAAGGCCACATCAACGGGTTATTTCTAACATTCTCCCACTTGGCCGAGTGATCATTTGTGATAAGTATAAGTAAGTTTGGCCAAGTTAAAACATTAATCAATGTTTCAAATTGAAATTGCAACAGAAAAATACAGTCATTGAGTTATTGTCAACTCAAGACCCCCATTAATCATGTTACAACCCCAAATCAAAACATACGTAAATTTAAGACCAAAATGACTGAGGTAAGCCCTTTGAAATTAATTTGTATAATTCTTGTCTATACGTCATCAGGTGCACATAAATATTTATAGACAAATAAATTGTGTAATTGAGGAAAAATAATAACTAATCATTCATATGTACGATATGCTATTATGTAAGGCCTTAAGTAAAACCCGTCTTTATTATGAGCTCTTAGAAAGTCTTTGAGGGTAGACCTTAGTTATCGGATCCGCAAGCATATCATGAATGTAAATGTATTCGATACAAATATTTAGTTTCCTCTTCTTGTTCATAAACGAACAATAATTTTGTATCAAAGTTTAATGCAGCACCTCTCGAACTGTTACTGTTAGAGGAAATAAGGTAGCTGACTTTTCACAGTAAGTCTTCAATATAGTATTTATACGGAGTCAATAAGTTTATGAGTCCACTGATAAAATTTCAACAACATTTAGTGACGATTACGTTGTTAATTAACAACATATTATGTCATTATAATTTAGGTTGTTATTAACAGTTTCTTATCACTCCTCCATGAGATAGATTTGTCCGCAGACATAAGGATTACCACAAATTGACTTTTAGTTTCTTTTGAACATCATAAAATCAAGGTAAGAATAATCAATCTCTTCTTATAGTCTTTCTCGTTTCTTAAAGATATTGTAAGATGCTTCACAATAATCTAGAGTGATCTAATGTTCATCAATGTGAGCAATATCTAAACGAGTATAGACTTGAACCTTCATAAGCCTTCTAATTAATGAAGCATAAGGAAGTAATCTCATTTATCATTTTATCCTCATAATGAGAGCAATATTGTTTGTTACATATGTAAGGACCCACTTTAGAGTAAAGCTTATGGCACGAAACTAATGCCCCAATGGGTCTATCTCGGTATATTTTGATATTTCTCACGTAAGTGATATTTTCGAGATTCATTATATCAAAATATGTGTGAGAAATTATTTGACTTCTGTAACATATACTTATCAAAAAGAGTGTCATCTATATAAGGACAAGATTACATTAGTTGCTCCCACTCATCCTGAGGTTGGTACACATAAATCCACTTAATTTGTGATGAAAAGAATTGCATTAAGATTTCGTCACATTTTGATGTTTGCTTAAACCCATATAGGGATTTCATCGACTTAGAAACTAAGTGTTCTTGACCTTTCAGTTTAGAACTTTCAGGTTGTTTTGAACATGTAATTCTTTGTTTAGGGAAAGTTGTTTTAATATCCATTTAATGTAGCTACCAAAGATTATAAGCTACTAGAACAACAATGATCCTCAAAGAAACCTTTTGTAAGAAAGGTAAGGTGATTCTTTGATAAATAATTCTCTTCTGAGCATAACCATTAACAATCAATCTTGCTTTTAGTGTCTTAACATTTGCATTTGGATTTAGGCAATTCAACCAAATCCCAAATGTTATTTTGACACATAAAATCAAATTTGCTAATAACAATTTTTATTCCATTTAGAAAATTGATTGATTCTAATGGCTTAATTAGAAAAGGTAGGATCAGTAAACTTTCTAATATCCATTTCAACTTCAGTCAATGAGGATACATAATCATCAAAGTTAAACTTAGATGACCTCCGTAGTTGATTATTGGGTTGTATTATGAGTTTCAGTTTTATGGATTAACTCTTGATTAAGTGGCTATCATTTTCAAGTTTCCAAGTGTGTAAGAGTTGGTGGAGTATGGTGTACAAGAGGTGTAATCGGAGTAAAATTTAATAAGTCTCTTCCCCCCCGCCTCTTGTACTTCTTGCAAGTCATGATAAGGACTTTTACTACTCCCACTAATTTTAGAAATCATTAGAAATTTAGCATGCTTATGGTAAACATTAGAAGGCCAATAGATTCTAATAGAGAAACAAGTTAATGATGTAACTCATTGTAGTTTCTCTGTTTGAGGATTATAATTTTGGTAAGAAATCTGAGTGTGCCCACATTTAAGCAACAATGAAACTTTTGTTAGAGTAGCAGTAGATTCTTAAAGAGAAAAGTTGTGAAGAAGCAATGTCTTGTACAAGAGGTACAAATTGAGGTAACAACAAGTTTTCACTTCCCTACGTCTTGCAACTCTCGCAAGTTAAGATTAAGACACTTAATGCTCCCACTAAACTTTTAGATTTCTAGGAATGCTACAAGATAAGTTTCAATGATGTACGTGCTGTGGGAACCTGTCATATATGTCAGACTTGATTTCCTTAATGTCCAGATGTTATAAAATTTTGAGGGACATATTTAGAGGAATCATAGTATATATGAATTAATTTCTTTAATACCTTTATTCATATAAGACATATTAACAACAAGTAAATATTATGATAAATGAATTATGTCTGAGTATTCCATTTTGGGATAAGTTCCAATGAAATATAACTTCTAATGGAACTTAATTTATTCCCTTAGCCATTTAAATATTAAGGCTTATAACACATACTCATAACTCACTAAGAATGAGATTTGATAATATTTCATCCTTCATTAACCTAGTCATGATTTCTCATGAAATTTGGTCTTAATAGATGGAATTTGTAAGTCTCATTTTTCTTTTGTTAAATTTTCATGATAACAAAAGGTTGTGAAAAAGTGTAGCATCATCTAGTTCTATCTTATAAGGTTTCTATCCAAATTGAGATGACAAATAATATGAGAGTTTAAGGTAAGAGTGACTTTGTTTTAACCATGCAAACCTTACAACTGTCATAATGTAGCTTTTATATTGATACTAAATTCTGAATAATCTACAGAATATATAAGGTATCATAAAGCCCAATTATAAAACAGTTTATTATGGTTCTTATAGTTTTAACATAAAATTTTGCCACTAACTCTCATATTAATTATTTGTTGATTTCTGGTAAGGAAACACATAGAACTAGAGTCAACCGGTCATGTGTTGGTTAGAATATTACCATTAGCAGACTTAAATATCATAAATATCTTACTACTTATCTTAGCCAGCTGTTCCATTGAATTATGGATAGTCTCGATGCTCATGCCTAGTTTAATGGCATAAACTTGCTGTGAGACTTTCCTTTGAAGAAACTTATAGCTGGAAGTAGTAGTTGTATACTATCTCTGAATCTTAAAAGTATCCTCCTTTCAGGTTTAGTGGCGGTGAGATGAACACCATCTAATTTTCCAGTTTCATGCATTCCTTTTCCTGTACATATGCTGCTAATCAACACACTCATTTTCCTTTGGTACTCTTGAGTGTTATAGTTGATTCTTAAGGAAACTTATGGTATTAATGGAAAATTTATATGTAATGCACCGGAAAAGTGTACTGATTTCCATGTGTAAACCTTTAAATTACGGGTCATGGTATTGTACATCATGATGTATTCACATATGCCATAAACTTTATAGTAAGAATCTAAAGTAATGCATGTGTCTTAGGAGTTATTTTGATTCTTCCAAAGAAAACAAATTAGTCTTAGCAAATTTAGAATCTAGAATAGCTCACATGACAACAATAATTAAGTGAGTTCTTGATTATCATAAGAGATATAATGTTTGACTTATCCCACTAGTCATGCTCTAGTTTTCTTCTGTAATACTTTTATCAGAAAAGAGCAATAGGATTGTCATATCTTAAGAGATAATCAACAATCCAATAAGTGCAAATTTTGTAGAAACTCTTTAGTAAGCAAAACATTTTAGGTTTTGAAATTAGAGTGGATGAAATAGATGGGATACAAACTTAAGAAGAAGCTTAGAGTGATTTACATTATGGGATAATTAAGTAAGACGGACACAAATTATTATATTGAAGATATAGTCTACTATAACACCAAAATAACAGACTAATTTAATGTTCTATCTGAATTTTGGCTTCGCTTTGGCTTTGAACAAAATTCAGACACATTATGAACATACATAAATAACAGATTGTCTTGATGTTCTACATAAATTTGGCTTCGCTTTGGCTTTGACCAAATTTTATATATTATGAACATACATAATTGACTAACTTATTGTTCTACATAAACTTTGGTTTCGCTTTGGCTTTGACCAAAATTCATGTATTATGAACATACGTAAATAAAACCAACTTAATGTTCTGCCTGAAGTTTGGCTTCGCTTTGGCTTTGACCAAAATTCACGCATTATGAACGATATAAAATAATAAATCCCGGCTTAATGTTCTACCTAAATTTTGGCTTCGCTTTGACCAAAATTCAGCATTATGAAATATATAAATAATAGACCGTCTTTAGTGTTCTACATGAACTTTGGCTTCGCTTTGGCTTTGACCAAAATTCAAATATTATGAACACACATAAATATAGAATGTCTTAATGAACATACATAAAAGCACATAAATATAACATAACACCTTTGGGCCAGAAATGAAATATTTATGTAAATTATGCTAATAATTTACTATGTGTATCCTCAAATTAATAGCATTTGAGTTGTTCAACAATACACATAATTACATAAGTTGGGACATTCACAAGTAATGACCATACGAAAGTTGGGCCATGCACCCGTTACGGCCATACGAAACCAAACAAAATAAAATAAGGCTTGCAAAAATAAAGCATGCAAAAGTTATATATTTTCACATAGACGATATGCAAAATAATTTATACAAAATATATCACATGCGAAAGCCTACTATATAATTCACACGAGTCATACGAAAACATAAATTAATTCCATATATCATGTGACGTTAATAGGCATAACATAAATATATGTGACTAGTGACATTATTTTTAATCACAAAATTACGTTGGACCAAGTAAAAGTCTTAACAATGAAACCTATTGGTTCACTTTGAGCCCATTATTTTATTTAAATCCATCGTTAATCTCATTTTTAATCATAAAATTATATCCCCACTCACTTCATAGGAATACAAAACCAAAAGTTTGATGGTCAGACGCAATGAGTCAAACAAAAAAGGTTAAATATGAAAAGTGAGATTTATCAAGAACTAAAATTGCCAATAATCATTATTGTGAATGAAGACAGATATATATTAGGATTTAATAATTCATAAGAAAAATCATTCCAATCAATTATTTATGTGAGTATTAAAAGAATTGATTCATGCATTCAATTCATGAAATGCAACTAAAACGTTGCTTAGACTAAAAAAATAAATTAAAATTTAACATGGCAATTTTCAAGATCCAACTAGAAAAGCTAATTAATCGATCATAGAAAACAATTTTTAATGAATTAAGTTTCCAATTCCGTAAGATCGATTTGCCGATATACTTGCGAGCGAAAACTAGACAACGAACACATTACCATGATTAGATTGATATAATCAACATCGCTCTGATACCACATGTTGATTATATCTATAAACATGGGTCAAAATATAGAACATAATCATGTTTATTCAATCGTAAGGTAAATATAGATACCAAGTTAGAGACACTTACTTGTGGGAGTGGTCATCTTTGAAGACGAAGATAAGGTCATGATTCCCGTTATGGTACCTTGGGTTGATGGATCACCTTAGAGAGAATTTTAGTATTGGTGTTCTTATGAAGTTGTTCATCTCTTATGATCAAATATATATATAACATCAAAATGAATGATGATCATGAATAGTGATCGGTTATGAAAACCCTTTACATTCTCTATTAAAGGTACCTAAAGGGAAATCATAATTGCCCCTTAAACTAATCAATAATTACAATTACTACCATCAAGTAATTGTCGGGGACTAGTTATGTCACATTGGTAATGTTACCAAATGATCCGTAAAGCCACATCAACGGGTTATTTCTAACAGATAGAAGTCGTGAACTGCATGCAAAAGAAAGATCCTATATAGTAGTAGTAGTAAGACCGAGAGAGACCGTTGCCGGAGAAGAAGAACCGGCATGAAGAGAAGAAAGAGACCGTGGCTGGAAATTAATTTCTAGCGTGAGACCGAGAAGACGACCAAGGAGCCGCAAAAGACGGGCAAGAAGAGACCGAAGCTACAATAGACCGAGTGGCTTGAAAGAAAGACCGAAGAAAGTGACCGACACAGGGGACCATAGACCGAAGGCTCACCTAAGGAAGAAAGTTTAGACGGAAGACTGAAGGAGGTAACCGGGACCGGTGGTTTACCTGAGAAAGAAAGTCAGACCGAAAAAAGACCGAGAGAAAGAAGTTAGCTGATCGAGACATCAGCAAGAAAGAAAAAAAGAGGCGCCACAAGAAGAAGGAAGGAAAGAGGCCGGCGTCGCTTTGCGAGAAAGAAAGAAGGACTCCAAAAAAAGAAAGAGAACGAAGGTTGGTGTAGCAAGTAGCAAGACCGAACCTATGTGGTTTGTATAGAAATTCAGCAAGAAGGTTTGAAGCAAGTAAGCAATCTAGAGAGTTCGAATCAAGCAAGATTAGCAACAACGAGCAAGATCGACGTCAAGATTATGGGGGTGAGTGTTGGATAATCTTGACGGTCCGGTTCGCGTCAGCAGAAAAGGTGCGGATCTAGTTAAAACGGGTTGCAGATTTTTATTTGTTTAGTCACATGTTTGTTTGTGTTTTAGTGGGTTAAAGTCATGGGTTTGTTTCCTGGCTTCTAGGGATATTATTTTGTTCACGTTGTAGTAGGTTACTCCTTTTCTTTAGGATCAAGTTTGTTTAGTTCTCTATTTAATGTACGTATTTGATCAATGAATGAACTGGTGAGAGTTCCATAAAATAATCTTCCTGTTAGATTGTGAGTTTGTTATTTGTTATTTGGAGTTCCACCCAACAGAAGTCCCAGCACCACTTCACTACACTGTTGCGCCAAGGACCATGTTCTTGCTAATGATCCCTTGGGATAAAATTAAAGCCACGATCCCAGATTTTCAGTCACAACCTGACTCCCCCGAGCTCGTTGTGATGCAGATATCTCTCACTTGTGCTTCTGATGAACAAGAAAACAACCAAGCAGTTATACACCATTTATTCAACTTGTTACCATCATTTATCAATAAAACAACTTAGAATACCTGAATCACATGAGCCCTTTGAGATGACGACTCATTTGTGTGCTTCTTCTTACGGGACTCATCCCAAAATTGTACAACCAGTAGCGAGGAGAGTTGTGCTTTTGAGTCAGGTCCTAAAAATTTAAATAACATAGAATGTTGACTTGTTAGCACCCTTACATGGAATGCTACTTTTGTTCAAGCTTACCGTCAACATTTTAAAGGCTTTGCAACAGTTATTTTTTGGTTAATTATGAGCATAGCCCAGCAAATGTAGTAGTAAACTTTGAACATTTACGAATGGACCACTTGAAGCTTTATGTGTTAATGTGGAAATTCTAATTAGATAACCTTCCAAAACATTTACGCATTTTTCATGGATTCTGTAAGAGATACAATTACTTTTTTCCTGTATATATAGTTATTTTGACGTCTTGCTCACTAAACAAACCAAATATTGCCTTCAAATTTTAGATTCGATCCTATCAATTGTTATCTCCTAACTCAAGAGAGTTATAACTTTTATCTGGGTAAAAAATTTATTTTACACAATCAGGGACATGAGAATAAACAGCAACAAGATGATGGTTCTTAAAAGCTACAATACACTATAAGCACAAAATATAAACCATCAAATGAAGTCTTGATTGAACTTGAAGAAATATAAAAATTTAGATATCAATATAAAAACCAACAAGATGATGGTTCTAGAGAAATTAAATTTTAGATCAACAAAATTGGATCAAAATTTAAGTAAACGTCACATACAATAGATCTTATTAAAGGGCAGTTAAGACAAATATTTTCTGAGAATAAGTTACCATAGATGATTCAAATGTGCTTATTACTTGTTTTGTACATTCAATTCGAGATGTAAATCCGCTGCATCTAATGAGAAACAAATTGGTTTTGTTGTGATTCTCCTTTATCCATCAAAACCTCACACAACTTCTGGCAAATCCTTTCCTAGCTACTTTCATTCTTTAATCATCATGTTGCTTTATCATTAATCCTACAAACCGATGTGATAAGTATGGTACCTTCATAATCTACTTTAGGGGTTTCAAGCTGATTAATGAAGAAAGATATATGTTCCTTTTTCTCTAATCTGATTCAGTCAACCAATTTCGATAACTGAACTTCCAAATCAGTAGAGTTGTGAGTCCACCTTTTGATCGAGCTAACTGATTAGAAAATTAAATAGTGATGGTTTTCCTCAAATTGCCAATAGATGGTCCTCTAGTTGAAGAATAGCCTCCCCCAAGACAATGTTCTTTAACAAATTTTTCTAAGTCGGTAGTTAGAGGAACTAGGGACGGCTGCAGATTCTTTTTTCTCAAATTATGCTTCGACGCTACTTTGCTGATTCGAACAAGAGGCAGCAAGGCTAGAGCAACTGTAGCCGTTGTAAACCTTCTTAGAAACAGCAATTTCATAACTGATCAGCAGCTGCAAAACATGTGTGTCTGATCAGTGGCGAAGCTTGAGATTTCCGACTGGGGGTCGAAAACGTATATACCAAAAATTTCTATAAAACCGGGGGGTCAAAACGTATATACCGAAAATTAGTATACGAAAAATTACTTACTCTCCACTAACGAGCGAAAAGTTCGGGGGCCGGACGCCCCCTCCCGCCCGCACAAAGCTACGCCCTTGTGTCTGATAAGCATTTGTTCGTAAGGCAAATAAACGGGTCAGCAGAAGGGCTGTTGACATCTGATTGAGCTGAAGAGGCTTTCAAGAATATTTTAGGATCACTCTCTGTTGATTCTGATGATGATATGATTGAATAGCTTGCTCAAAACACGGATTTAGTAGCCATTTCAAAAGCTCACAGTGGGTCGGAGGAAGAAGGGGTTATCTCATTGAATATGATCATCTTGGTTTCTATATGACTAAGGGAAAATTACTGTTTTTGCAAATAATTTGTTCTAGGCTTTAAAAATAATTTGTTCTAGGCTTTAAAAATAATTTTTTGCTTCCTGATGTTAAATTTAGTTTCACTGTTTGTTATTCGTCTAAAATTAATTTATTGTTCTTTTGAAGTTTTATTTTGTTTCAGTTTTTAACTTAAATGTATATTTTTTAAAATTAAGTTAATTTTGAATATTCTAAAACTTAATATGAACATAAACTGGAAATGCCATTACAAAGAAAAACTAATAGGTAAAAATTAATCACAAAAGAGAATAGAAAATTACCAATTTTCATTATCAAACTAAAGATTCAACAATATCTATCATAGAAAGTTTGGAAGGATTCGATAATACGATTTTTCATTTATATATACTACAAAGATTCAGAAATCTTTCAAAATCTAATAAAATATAACTAACTTTTTTTAAGAATCTTCAAGATTCATTTGTGTGCTTGTTAATCAACTAAAGCTTAGAAAAAACGCCGTTGTAACTGTTGTGATTCATTTGCGGATCATGAGACCGGATTAGGAAAGCCCAACACCACCACACTAGCTACATTTGTTCATTCAGAGATACTAGATCTATTGTTCAAAGTAGTCTTCAATCATGAAACCGGAGAAATTCATGGAAATCCCAACACCCTTTGAACTTTGAGATCAGTCCATATTTTGATTAGGCAAGTGGCTCTAAATTTCCCAATTTTGTGCACTGCTCTCTAGATTTCCACCATTGAGTTCTCATCAAATTCGACTGGACTTCGGCTTTTCTCAAAGAGATCGTCATATATGCAATGTCGCGTAGAACCCGAAGCTAAAGATTGAATTCTTGAGTGACAAGCAAACAAGGAGTGAACTTGATTTATCTTTGTTTCGATCCTGTTATCTTGAAAACTCATTTTGAACATTGACTTTGGGCTTAAAACAAGTCCATCTCCAACATGCGATTTCTGCTCTGGCCACTTTGAATGTTGAGCGCATTACATTTACGTTGCAACTTCCTAATGAAGGAGAGTTTGTGGTCTCCGCACCAAGGATCTACTCTTGTATCGGATCGCTCGGTTTTCACTATCTACCAAAGATCTTCATTCATTAAAGATAATCCGCCGTAGATCTCTTGAGAAACAACCCAAGTTTATCGAATTGATGATCAACACAAAAGTGGTGTTGCAACTGCTTTGATGTTCTTATCATCATGACCCTGATTCTTTCTTGAAATTCCTTGTTTCTGTTAAATAAATATCAACATTTAATCATCTAATTGAGGAGTGTTTGTATTAGAAGCAGAAAAACTAAAAAAATGTAACAAATCAAATGTATGAGTGTTTGTATAAGGGGTGAATAGGAATCCAAACCTCAAGCTCGCTTAACATTTTAAGAGCGGCTTGGCCCCTTGCAACTTTCCTTGTGTTACCCGAACCCTCTGCAACCAGTAAAGCATCTTCAAGCTCAGGGGCGGTTCTTAGAAGGGTTGTGGCAGGGCCACGGCCCGGGCAAGTTTTTCGGCCGTAGTGCTAATTTTTCGCATTCCGATCGAAATTTTTTATATATACTATGTTTGGCCCGGGCTTGCCGGGGCTTTTTTTAGTGCCCGTGTCTTTCGGCCATGGCACGTTCAATGGGCAAGATCCGCCACTGTTCAAGCTGCAACCTTAGCTCTGCTATTACAGCATCACCATTGCTTCTATGCTTAGTCTTTTACAAAATACCCCTTGGAGGTACAAAACTCTCTTAATTCCCGGTATGGTGGAAGCTCGAGTTTTTCTAGTGTAACAATTGGAGGTAATAACAGCTCAAAAACTTCATCAACATCAAGTTTTGTATCGAGTAATATGGCCCCCGTATCAGTTGATGAGGTGGCACCAAAACTTTACATAATGGCAGAAAACCATGATCGATTGCAAGATGAAGAAAACCCTAATTTGATGACAGATGAATTAAAGAGATTAAGTTGGGTTGGTGTGGGTTATAAATGGGGAATTAAAAGAGTTGAGAGGGAAATTACCATTTTACCCTCATGTGCATTGCACATAACATTTTTTAACCAAGATTTCTAACCAGGTTTGGCCTAAAGGACAAAACGTGCAAGATTTTGAAAGGTTAAGGACACCGTCTGTAAACTTTTGGCCAAAAGGACAACGCCTGAAATTTGATGTAAACATAAAGGACAAAACTTGTAATTTACTTATAATTTTATTTTATGCAATCAGGATTTTAGGATTATAATAATAAACAGCCAGAGCAGGGGGATTCAAGGGTACAAGGCGAAAAAAGGCCTTTAGACCGTAACGAATTACATAAACTATTTATTTTAAAACCACCGTTAACGTTATAGCAATAAACTTAGCAAAATTATGGTATTAAAATGAGCTACCACATAAGATTATAGCAATAAACATTACAATCTGTTTTGGACCTGTTACCCGCCCTTCCCATCTTGCCACCACTAGCAAAAAAAAAAAAAAAAAAAAAAAAAAAAACTATGATATCATGGAAAAGTTAACACGTACCAGAATGTCAGCTGTCTTAGATGCCAATGGAATACTTGATTGAGGTGCCTCGGGGTCACCCACATTTTCACGACTTTTGGAAATCAACTGCTTTGATTTTTTGCTTTGTGAAGCCGTCAGTTCACCCACCCACAGGAGAAGGAATATTTTTGGTAACACATTTTGAACTGATTTGTCACCGGTATTAGCTAGCCATCAAGTTTTACACTACTGGAAAAACTAAAAAGATGCCAACAACTGCACTATGGTCAGATTAGTGTTTTAAATGGTTATACAAAAACTTGAAAGATAACACCTTTTTCATAATTTGAATAACATAATCTACTAAATAAATTACCAGAATAATGTCAAATACCAAAACATTCTAATACAAAAGTTCTTCATTAATTATCAAAACCATCAGATGTGTTAATTATTATTAGATAAGTGTGATCTAATTTAAGAAGAATTCATTAATATTAATTAACAAAAATTCAAAAAGTAATTATTATTTTCTTTTGAACGGCAAAAGTAATATAGCAAGACTTTTTGTTAACATTAAGGTTGGAGGGTTGCCGCTAAGGAATTTCTTCAAAGGAATTGTCGGTAACGGTGAAGATATCAAGTTTTGGGTTAGATCCTTGGCTAACCAACGAACCTTTAAAACAACGGTATCCCTAACTATTCAGGTTGGATTCGGATAAAAGGTGCTTGGTGGCAGACAGACTTAGAAGGAACGGAACTGAGACGGAGGCGATTTGGAGCTGGAGTTCATCGATGTCATCTCCGGAGCAGCTTTCTAGTTTTTCTCAGCTTTGCTCGCTGCTGAATGATGTCCAGATCACGGATGTCTGTGACCGGTGGAAGTAGACTACGAGTTCGGATGGCAGTTTTTCTGTTAAAACGGTTAAACGGCTTATCAATGAGGATGTTATGCACGAAAACAGGTTTACAATGGATTGGTGCAAATGGATTCCTGCCAAATGCAATATCCATATGTGGAGATCGGAAATGGATAAAATCCCGACGGCCGAAGCTCTTATAAAAAGGAACATCCCGGTTTCAGACTCCTCGTGTCCTCTTTGCAACTCGGCGGACGAGTCTACGGACCACGTTTTTATCGCTTGTCAGGTCGCGTCGATTGTTTGGAACCGCATTTCCTCTTGGTGCAAGATTCCCAACATTTTTGCTTTCACGATTAAAGATTTGCTAGGTATTCACAAAGATCTTAATGTTTCAGAGAAGAAAAAGGATGCGATCCAAGGTATCATTATGATTGGCTGCTGGAGTATATGGCGAGCGAGGAATAATGCTAAATTTTCCAACAATCCGGTTAGGATATAAAGCATTGTTAGTGAGATTAAAGCCCTCGGTTTTCTTTGGTTTTCAAATAGATCGAGACACAAAGGGATGGCGTGGAGGGAATGGCGCTCTTTTGTAAATATGTAATAGTGTAGTCTTTTTGTTGGTCGGCCCGGCTTGGGTCGGCATGTTTTCTTAGTGAAAGTTACTTTTCAAAAAAAAAAAAAATCATCAAAACCATTATGTGTGAATTATTATTAAATGTGCATGGGTTAATTAAAAAAAAGGATTAATTATTATTAAATGTACATGGACCTGCGTTTTAAATACCGATCACATCTACTTGAAAATCTATTGGTCGTTTTTGATAACTATGATAGTATATATAATTAATTAAAGGCCCTCGATAAAGATAAAAACGGGCCTTGGCCGGGATGTGGCTCTCGACCCCTAGGTGGGGCCCTGTAAACAGCAAAAGATAATGTTCTTAAAAATCATGATAAATTTGTTTGGTAGGATAAGTGATTAGCAAGCAACTAAAACCACAATTAAGCCCATGTTGAATTTGAATTAAGACTTATCAAGTTTACAACTTTTTGTATATATATATATATTAAACTGCAGATCCACAAAATCGGCTCAAAATTTAAATTGAAAATGTTCTTAGTTTGCAATAGATGTAAGGGGTAGGTTTAACAGTTACCTGGGTCGAGATTGTCTTCGAAATCCAATGAGCAGTCAACGATCGTTCTTCAACACCCTGCATGATGATACCAATTTTCTGTTAGCTTATCATGGTCATGATAAAATCGAATGGATGCAATAAATTAAACCGCTGCCTGTTTCTAATCACAACCAACACTTAATCCAAACAAGATAAAAATACAAACTGAAGAAAATAATTTAAATTAAATGCAATTCACCGATTTTGTGATATCAGGAGGCTTGATTTCATCAAACCCAGCCGTTAATGCAGTGGCCATATAAGGTTGTTTGACGCTGCGCGGCCGTTTGTTGAATATTACCTGACAAAAGAATAGGAGAGATGCTAGGGTTTTTATAATGGGGTTCTCGTTCTAGAATTACAATTTTAACCCCATTATTTTTTTTTCATTTCTACTCCTTGCATTTAGTTTAATTGTATAAATCCTGCCGTTCATATTGACCTGTATATTAAATTGACCTATATATATTATATATTATATTATATATTATTATATATTAAAAAGAAAACGAATTGAACAGTAATAATAAATTTAAGAGTAAACTGCCATTTTGGTCCATGTGGTTTGGCCAGTTTTGCCACTTTAGTCCAAATCTCAAACTTATTACATCCAGGGCCCTGTGGTTTGCATTTTGTTGCCATTTTAGTCCAAAATCCAAAAAACTCCCTTTTTGACTGTTGAGAGCTGCCTATTTTGTCCTTTAGTGCAGGGGTATTTTGGTCATTTATCTTTTCATTTAATACATTAGTCCAGATTATTCAACACATTAAAAAATCTGCATCTCATCTTGATATGCAGATGTTCATCATCATCATCGACAACACCACCATCACTCTCTCTTTCTTTCTCTCTCCAAGCACCACCATCACCGCCACTGCCGTCGTCCAACACCACCACCACTGTCAGAACACCACCGTCAAAATTCACCAAAAGCATCCAGAACCCAACTTCGTTCCTTTGATTCTGCTCCAAAACCATCAATATCAGTCTAATAAATCCCTAACACCAAAAGCAATCAAAATCCCATTAACCAAAATCACATCTTTATATCAAAATTCACCTTTACAACATAAATCCCACATAACCCAAAACACAAACCTCCTATCAACAACAAAACACTAAAATCCAGTTGGAAATTAGGTCAAAAAGAGAGAAAATTGGGGGGTTAGAGCAAAAGGGCTTACAGGCGAGTAACACGATTATCTTGATCACAAGTAATATGAAACCAGGTGCAGGGGTTAACAAGATTGGGATCCCAGCTCTCTGAAGAACGTTAACCAGATACCTCAGTTACAACCAGCAATCATCTCTTCTCCTTCTCCTATTCGATACTTACACCAACAAAGCCGCTAATCACAGATTTGCCCATTTACTTTTTCTTCGATACCTTCACTATCACTACAAACTCAGATCTAGATCTTTTCTTACACAAACAACAATTCAGATCCATAACGTTTAACTCAGATTAACTACATCGGAGAAGTAGCCACCACTGTCACCATCGTCTCCATCTCTGTCTCCGGCCAACGACGCCACCGCCTCTCTCTCGCTCTCTCTCTCTCTCTCTCTCTCTCTTTCTTCTCTCTCTCATCTACAGATAACCGCCAGTAGTTATAATTGTGCTCTGAAGAGGTGGTGCTGGTTGTGGTGTGGGGTGGATGTTGATGGTGGCGGTGGTGGTGGTGCTTGTGGCGGCAGAGAGGAGAGAGGGAGAACAGATGCTGTGTGTAGTTAGAGAGAGAAAGTAGGCTATACAAAGAGATGGGACGATGAAGATGATCTGTAAATATTATTATCTTTGTGTTAAATGTGTATATTAATATATATATATATATATATTAATTTTTAATTAAAAAAATGTTAAATGAAAAGCAAAATGACCAAAATACCCCTGCACTAAAGGACAAAATAGGCAGCTCTCAACAGTCAAAAAGAGGGTTTTTTGGATTTTGGACTAAAATAACAACAAAATGCAAACCACAGGGCCCTGGATGTAATAAGTTTGAGATTTGGACTAAAGTGGCAAAACTGGCCAAACCACAGGGACCAAAATGGCAGTTTACTCTAAATTTAAATATTCAAAAGAGTGTTCAATGAAAACTAATAGAAAAATAAATGAATGAATAGCATCGGGTACCGGTATCAAATTTACCAAACTGAGTATATTTTCGGTATCCGTTCGGCACCGGTATTCATCGGGTTTTACCCTCAAATACCGATGTCGTACCAGTACCGTCCGTATCAAGCCGTATTGTACCAGGTATATTCGGTACCGGTACCCATTTTTGGGGATTTCGGTAACGGTATTTTCGGTACCGGTTGGTACTGAGCTCATCAAATCCTGTAGCAACGTACCAATGCAAGTAATTTTACATTTTAGATTACTTTTCATACACAGAGTAAGTAAACTGTATTTCGTTTGAATGAGGTTTTATATACACAACAACTTATTTTGCTTTATTTTTTGTCTTTTTACGTAATAAATGAATTGTAGCATGTAAAATTAACTTGGATATTTAGATTATTGATGAGCAAATCGTATCAAATTCTGTAATCAAACCGGTATCGTATCGGTACCAAATTTACTATACCAAATCATTTTCGGTACCAATTTGATACCCACCTTTTGGCGTTTTCAGAATCGTTACTTTCGGATCGACACCGGTCTAGCACCATACCTATATTTATTGATTTTTACCTTCAAATACCATACCTTATTGTACCGAGCATTTTCGGTGCCGGTACCTAATTTCGATGATTTTCCGGATCGGCACTTTCGGTGCCGTTACAGGTACCGAGCTCATCCATATTTTAACGTGTTAGCACCGTAATATCTGAACTGAAAACAACCGAATTTCCAACGTGTAGGACATGTGGGTCCTATTATTATATATTAGGTTATTTAAAATCCATTTTTTAGAACGGATTGATTATCCTTTTCATGACATTTTTATTTATGTTTTGATATTCGGTATCTGCTTGCCGTTACTGACACGCGTTTTGCAGTCATTGGGTCCCCGCCGCAACACGCGGGCGAAAATTTAACTAGTTTAATGAAATATCATATTTGAGATATCAAAATAAAGACCAACAAGATGAAGGTTCTAGAGATATTAAATTTTGGGGCTACCCTACAAACATTAACAATTTCAACCGCATTTATTTTCATTTTGCCCCCCCCCCCCCCCCCCCCCCCCCCCCCCAACTTGTTTATTCCTAATAATCTAAGCATTCATATTTAATATTTAATAAAGTAATTTTATATCTTCCTATTTTTTAACCTAAGTGTCTTTGTATAGGTGAACAAATCAACAAACTGATGATAAGAATTATTGTTTTTGAAATTGCTTATATTGTTAAAGAATCCTAGCTAAAACTCTCACTGTTTTAGTAGGCTCAATAACAATATTCATTGACAAGATATGAGGTTTTAGTGATAGTTATTTTTTATTTAGATAACTTCTTTAGTTACTTGTGTCAGAGAAGTAATTTTCTTAAATTTAACCTACCTCAAATATAACTATTGCTTTATGTGATAAAGTTAGAATAATCTTCAAACGCAGTGACCATAGTAATATCCAAACAAGTTCTTTCGAATAAGTATCGTAGTCCATCTCATCAAATATGTTTTGGTGATTTATGTCCACTTTTTACTTTCTTAATTATTTTGCTTTCCGGTTTCATGTGATCTTGCCTTGTGGAATATTACCTGCAAGGATGGAAGTCGTTAAGTCCCTTAGATGAACAAGATACAATAGGAGTGTTACAAAATTGGAAAAACTAAAAGGTAAAAATTTATCATACAAGAAAACAAACAATTAACCGTTTCCATTATTAATCTAAAGATTCAACAATCTATCATAGAGAGTTTAAAAAGATTAGACAAATACGATTTTTCATCATTATTCTACAAAGATTCAGACTATCATAAAAAATAGATATAGCTTCTTTTTCAAATAATCTTCAAGATTCATTAGTATGCATGTTAATCAATTGAAGCTTAGAAAAACCGCCACTGTTGTGATTCATTTGCGGATCATGGGACCATATTCCGAAGGCCCAACACCACCACACTAGCTACATTTGTTCATTCAGAGAAAGTAGTCTTCTATCATGAAACTGGAGAAATTCATGGAAATCCCACCACCATTTGAACTTTGAGATCAGGCCATATTCTGATTAGGCAAGTGGCTCTAAATTTCCCAATTTTTGCTTTGCTCTATATCTATGCATGATACTGACCAAATTTCATGGGTCTTCCGCTGTAGATCTCTTGAGAAGCAACCAAAGTTTATTGAATTGATGATCAACACCTTGAAGCAACTCTATAAGGCAAATATAAAATAATAAAAGGTCAAATAGAAGTCATGATCAATTTTACCAAAAAACTACACAATTTTTTCATGGTTTCCAAGCAAGATTCAATATAACTGTTTTTGACATCTTGCTGACTCAATCAATCAATAAAATTGCCTTTGAAATTTCGATTTGATTAAATTCTAACTCAAGAATATTAAAAAAAAAAAAAAATCTTGGTGAATATTTTAAATTTTACAATCAGAGGATTTATCTAAGAAAAAACAACAAGATAATGGTTCATAAAAAGCATGATGAATATATTTGGTAAGATAAACAATTAGCATGAAATTAAAACTATCAAACTAAGCCCGGTTAAATTAAATTAAGAAATTTGGAGTTCACAACTTTTTGTACAACCAAATCTGATCAAAATTTAAATAGAAAACGTCCTTAATTTGCATAGTCGAGATTGTCTTCCGAAATCCAATGTACAGTCAACGATCATTCTTCAACACGCTGCATGATGATACCGAATTTATGTTAGCATATAATGGTTATAATCGAATGACTGCAATAAATTAAACTGCATCCACTTCCTAATCACTAATCACAACGACGCTTATTCCAAACAAGATATTATATGAATTGAAGAAAATAATTTAAAATCAAAAACCACTCACAGATTTTATGATATCAGGAGGCCTGATTTCATCAAACACAGCCGATAAAGCAGTGGCCATCTATAGGTTCTTTGGCTGCGCGGCCGTCTATGGATTATTACCAGACAAAAGAATAACAGTCTAACAGAGGTACTAGTGTTTTTTGAGCGGGTTATTCTACGTAGAATTACAATTTTAAAGCCATTGGTTTTTCATTCTGCTCTTTGCATTTAGTTTAGTTATACAAATCCAGCCGTTCATATGGTTAGGAAGAGAAAACATATGGTTCGGATTTATGCCACATTACTAGAAAATACACATTTCTTGACACACATTGTGCGTCATAAAAGGGTAATTATGACACGCAAAAGCATGCCGTTGATTGAGGAGTCATAAAATTAACATGACATGCATTTGTGTGTTATGTTTTTATGACACACATTTAATGACACACATTCATAACACTCATTTTATGACACATTTTAATTTTATGACACTTTTTAATGACACACGTTCATGACAAACATTTATGACACATACATATGACATTCATTTACGCATGTCATGGTTTTAATTTTTTAAATTTTTTACTATAGAAATACTAATTTGCCCTGGATACATATATAATAACAAAAACAATAAATTTTTTTCATAAAAAAATACACACACATATACACACACACACACACACATATATATATATATATATACACCAAAACAATTCATTACATAACCATTTGTCAAGTATACTACAAATATTTTAACGTTAACAAAAAACAAAAAATTGTTTGTCAATACATCGTCAACACCTAAAATACGATTTGTCACTTAAAAATAGAGGTAAACGAATAAGTCGACCAATCTTCGCGAATGCCATCCATATCCGCAGCTGAGTAATCCTCTACTCCTTTCCCAACCTAAGACAACAATTAAATAAAATAAATCTAAAAAAATAGAATTTAATCCTAATATATGAATTTAAGCATTTGTTTGGATATATAAGTACATATTTCTCTAATATACAGACTAAAATATGCCTAAACTTACATTATCATTGTCAAGTATTTCAACTCCTTCGTAAGTTATCTCTTGCATGAACTTCATCACATAGTAGCCGCATTCAGTACATCCTCCTGGCTGACGTGGGCATTACACAATTAAAAATATCAAGAAATGTGAAACCGTTTCCATTTAAGTTTAAACTAAAGGGTTTCAATATTTACATCATCATTACAACCACAATTTAAATAAGGGATTAAGTGCTTACCCTTTCGTTAATCCAGATGAGTTTAACCCTTATGTTGGCACCACTTACTGAAGCATACACGGTCATTGCCCTATAAAAAATAAAAATTATATTAAAGTATATTCCAATTCTTTTACCCGTTACCCACTGACCCGTTAACCCGCCAACTCGTTAACTTGCGGACCCGTTAACCCGTTCACCCTCTGACCCATTAAAAAGAATAAGTAAACATTTTCATGTAGGAAAAGTAGGCAGTAGCATCATCCAAGTAACATGACATCTGTCTCGGGTCTTAGGATTGTCGTCGTAACTAACGATCTAGATCGTGTTGTCACTATGCCTGAGTAATTCATCTAAACTATCAGCTTCATTACTTGTCGGTGTGGATATTGTGCACTTGAATTCTGGAAACTTTGTGATCATGAACTCTCACATGTTTTCATATTTCTCCAGGTCCTATTTAAGTTTCTCCCCTGCAATAACCTTGTTTCTCATATCTCTAGTCTTACTTGTATCTTATTGAGATGATTAGGCTGCAGATTTCATCCAATTGTCTTTTTTTGGAAAATACAAGCCTAACACCAATGCAAATTGTATTGTTTCCCCTGCCACAAATACTTTTTGTGGCTTCTTTCTCAAAACTCGTTCCATAGCAATAGTAATGGTGGTTCCTTCAAAATTTTAATTTATCCATGGCTGCCTCTATATATTGAATAATATTTTCCTAACATAACTCAAGGTACGAAAACAACATTTAAAACCAAAAGTGACCCAATATCAATATTTCACACAGACTAAATCCAAAACTAAAAGCTTTTAACAAGGAGATACTTACTGTCACACCCCCAAAATCCACATGCGGAGTACCACCGCTTGGAGGCGTGACTAACCAGGATCCAGCCACCAATTATACTGAGCATTGGTCAATAGTAAAAATGTTCACCAACCACAATAGCTAGTAAACATTATAGTTCGAAGTTTTAAAAGTTTAAGCTCAAATAACAGTTTAAGTAAACAGCGGAAGCATAAACCAAACAGTTTCAAAACAAAGTTCATAGTTCAAGATTATTTAAAACCCAACACATGGGTTAGACGACCACTACACATTCCCAAGCTGCAAGCTCCTGAGTCACTGGGTACCTGCAAAGCATGCAGTGGGGTATCAACAAAAATGTTGGCGAGTTCACGAGTTGTCCAGTTTTTTTATTTACCAAAAACTTGTTTCACCAGTTAATTTATCCGTTTATACCTGCCATGGGGAGCTACCCCATAAGTAAGCGACTAAACTGTTGTACAATACCAAATACTTACTTAACCGTACGTTTCCGCAGTGCCCCGTTTGTCAATGTTCTATCATCATTGACGGTTTGCCAGAGTACATTAGTTCACTCCCGTTCCCAATAACAAGGGTCGGTGTGAGGCTGGTTACACCTAAATAGCGCTATTAACTAATAACCCGTTCGCCAGGCCCCGGCAACTAATTGGTATTAAATGGTAGGGACTTAAGTGATAGAGTTTCGTTTAGTGTTGCTTGTTGCATTTCCGTATAAACAATAATTAACTAAGAGTCCCATTTAAGGGGAAGAAAGTAGGTTTGTATCCCTTACGAGGGGATAGCGTTGTTTAAGTTTCCGTTTCCAAAAACCACCGGGAACGCATGCTTTAATAGTTGTGAACTCACCTTGGGTTGCTCGGTAGTTTAGTTTACTTGGTCAAGTATGCTGGTCACCACGTCCTAATATGGTTACCAGTATAGGTCAGGCTCGGATACAACTAAGTCACGTAGATTCTACACATAACTAATACATAGTATGCATAACATATAATTATCCATTAAGTCATTGGGCCTGTCTAAATTCTTTAACAGCAACAGTTAACACATAGCCCACTTAAATAGTAACAAGCATGAACGGTTAATACACTTGGGCCCAATAACGAAAACAAACAGCCCAGTCGAGACCAGGTGGTCTCGACTCGAGAACAGGCGGTTTCGAGTCGCAACCAGGAGGTCTCGAGTCATGGACTTCTGGTCTCGAGTAGTGCATGCATGAGTCGCAACCTCAGAGGTCTCGAGTCGAGACCTTGATGGTCTCGAGTCCCTAGAGTCTGTTTCGAGTTGCTACTATGTGGTCTCGAGTCGCAATCACCGCGGTCTCGAGTTGTCATTTAGATGGTCTCGAGTCGAAACCGGGGGTCTCGACTTGCACACTTAATGACTGAATCCTTCTAGAACCTGTCCAATTTGTACCATCCAATAGAATTGCCATTTCATGAAATTGTGTACTGTCCAATACGATTCCATTAACATGTTTTGTTGTCTAAAATCCTAAACAAATGGATCAAACACAACATTTCAAATATGCATTTCATATTCAAGTAGTTCTTCATTTAGGGTTTTCATATATTACATCAGACATTTTTAAATATTCATAACATGTTCATGTAGTTCAACACTAGGGTTTTTATCTTTAAATTCAAGACATGTGCATAATCCTCAATTCTACAACATACAACACGAAGTTTTGATAACAAGAATCATGTGAACATACAATGATTTTCCATTCAAAATATCTTAACAAAACCTTATCACACAATGATACATCATTCATCATTCGGTCATTCAAAGCAAACATCTTAATTATACACCACATTCATTCAACAAGGTAGTATTGTTATGTATCCCAAATTGTCCAAAGATTAAACAAGCCACAAAACACTAACCGGTTAGATATAGAGGGTTTGGAAGGTTGGTGAAGAAAGTTCCCGAGTGATGATCTTGAGCTTGAGCCGAGAGCCTTGGTACTACCAGCTGAATCCGAAAGAGAGGGGATGAGGTTTGTGGTTCTAGGGTTTTAGTGAGGGATAGAGTGTGGATGAAGTGAGGGAGTGTGTGGGGGTGAGTGTGAGGGAATGTTGGTTGCCCAAAAATGGCAAGGTTGGCTAGGAGTATGGGTTTTATACTCGTTCCAAGTTGGTGCACCCTAATGGGCTTTCGGGTGGACTAAAGGAGGTCCACGGCCCAACCGGCCCACTGTTTACTGTTTACTCGAGACCGAGTGGTCTCGAGTCGTGGTCTCGGTTCACTAGTACTTATACACGTATATATGTATATATTACCTAAACGTTATCAACACATAACACATCAAGATAATTCACACCTTTCATTTAATAATTCATACGTACACACGGCTAATACAAGAGGGTTGTTCGGGAAAATCCAGAGTGTCACATTATCCCCAAGTTTTAAGAACTTTCGTCCCGAAAGTTAAGGCAGCCACTGTCAAGCCGGTGAGAACATTTCAACGGGTGTCACATTATCCCCCCGTTAGTTTGGAATTTCGTCCTGAAATTCGGTTGTAGCTTCAGTGCTGGGAGTTTCATTAGGGAACAACTGGGGATATTTGCGCTTCATCTGGCCCTCCCGCTCCCAGGTAAACTCTGGGCCACGTCGCGAGTTCCAACGAACTCGCACGAGAGGTATCTGGCTACGTTTGAGGATTTTGATCTCTCGATCCGTGATCTCAATCGGTTCCTCAGTAAAGTGTAGTTGTTCGTCAATAGTGAGTTCCTTGAAAGGAATGATGAGTGTTTCATCTGACAGACACTTCTTCAGATTAGACACGTGAAAGACGTTGTGCGCTGCACTCAGTTCCTTCGGCAGATTCAATCTATAAGCAACCTTACCGATCTTCTCGGTAATTTCGAATAGTCTGACATGTCGCGGATTTAGCTTGCCCCGTTTACCATAACGAACCACACCCTTCCAGGGTGAGACTTTAAGTATAACCCGGTCACCGACATGGAATTCTAGCGGTTTCCTACGCTTATCAGCGTAACCTTTCTGACGGTCACGAGCTGTCGCCGTGCGTTGTCTGATCTGGGCAATCCTTTCCGTTGTCTCGACCACGAGTTCCGGGCCAGTAATTTGGCTTTCGCCAACTTCCACCCAACATAAGGGTGATCGGTATTCACGACCGTAAAATGCATCAAAGGGTGTCGCCTGAACGCTGGTGTGGTAGCTATTGTTGTAGGAGAACTCCACCAATGGTAAGTGTCGCTCCCGTTCTGAGATCTTGGTAAGCATGTGACGAAATCCATAGAGATGCACTCCCATTTCCATTTTGGCAGTTCTGGTTGTTGTAACAAGCCTGACGGTAGGTGACTATGTTGGCTTTCATAACAGGCTACCAATACGTAGTCTTGAGATCGTGGTACATCTTATCCAAACCAGGCTATACCAAGTAACGAGATTTGTGTGCTTCGTCCATCACAAGTTCACGCAGATTTCCATAAAGTGGGACCCATATACGCCCTGTCACGTAGTAAGCGCCGTCTTCCTTTTGTTCTAAGCATTTCCTTGATCCTCATAGGGTCTCAGCCCTGATGTTTTCTTCTTTCAATGCTTCAACATGAGCATTTCAAATCCGATTAGGGAGGTTCGAGTGGATAGTGAGCTGTAAGGCATGAACACGCTTAGGTTTGGTTTCCTTCCTGTTGAGGGCATCAGCCACCACATTGGCCTTGCCGGGATGATACTTAATTGCTCATTCGTAGTCGTTAAGGAGTCCTACCCATCTGCGTTGCCTCATGTTCAACTCCTTCTGATCCAAGATATGCTAGAGACTCTTGTGATCGGTGTAAATCGTGCACTTGGTATCGTACAAGTAATGTTTCCATATCTTGAGTGCAAAGACGACTGCTCCGAGTTCCGAGTTGTGCGTCGTGTAGTTCCTTTCGTGAATCTTAAGTTGTCGAGAAGCATAGGCGATAACTTTCTCGCGTTGCATCAACACGCAACCGAGCCAATGAATAGACGCATCACAATAAACCACAAAGTCGTCCGTACCCTTAGGTGATGAAAGGATAGGAGTATTACAAAGGTTTTCCCTTAGCTTCAGAAAGGCAGACTCTTGAGCATCATTCCACTTGTAAGCAATGCCCTTTTGGGTGAGAGTCGCGAGGGGTTGAGCGATCTTCGAAAATCCCTTGATGAATCTACGATAGTATCCTGCCAATCCCAAGAAATGGCGAACTTCGGTCGGTGTCTTAGGGGTAGGCCAATTCTTTATAGAGTCGATCTTAGCTGGATCGACGTGAATTCCATCCTTATTGGTCACGTGTCCAAGGAAGTGGACTTTCTCGAAGCCAGAAGTCGTGTTTCGAGAACTTGGCGTACAGTTGTTCATTGCAAATGAGCTCTGCAAGTGTTGTTCATGCTCCTCTTGACTTTTCGAGTAGATTAAGATGTCGTCGATAAACACAATCACGAACTTGTCGAGGTTGGGTTTGCACACTCGGTTCATGAGATCCATAAAAACCGCAGGCGCGTTGGTCATTCCAAAAGTCATAACGAGAAATTCATAGTGACCATAACGAGTTCTGAACGCAGTTTTGGAGATGTCTTCATCACAGACTCTCAGCTGATGATAACCTGATCGCAGGTCAATCTTAGAGTAGTAGCTTGATCCTTGCAACTGATCGAATAGGTCGTCGATACGTGGGAGTGGGTAACGGTTCTTGGTGGTAACCTTGTTCAGCTCACGATAGTCGATGCACATACGGAATGTGCCATCCTTCTTCTTAACAAAGAGCACTAGTGTTTCCCCTAGGGTGACGAACTAGTGCGTAGAAACGTTCTCGTAGCCGCGTAGAATGTTCCTCCAGTTCTACGGGAGCTGGTCGGTAAGACACATGAGCCATCGGTGCTGCTCCGGGAGCTGGCTCAATTTGGAATTTGACCTAGCGGTGAGGAGGGAGTCCAGGTAGTTCTTCAGGAAATACCTCAGGATAGTCGCGTACGACTGGAAAATCTTCAATCCTGTTTTCCTTTTTCTGCGTGTCGGCGACAAGTGCTAAGATAGCGGTGTGCCCCTTCTGTAAACACTTCTGAGCTTTTAAGAATGAAATGATGCCTGTGACTTCTCTGCCTTTGTCACCTTGAACGATAAGGAATTTGCCAGAAGGACGGGAAATATGAACAACTTTCTCTTGGCGGAGGATTTCAGCTCGATGCTTGGATAACCAATCCATACCAATGATGACGTCGAAGCTTCCGAGAACGATGGGGAAGAGATTGATACGGAAGGTCTGACCAGACAAATCTAGTTTGCAGTTACGAATAACGTGTGAGGCCTCGAGGTTCCTATCATTAGCCAGCTCGACGATATGCTTAGAACTTAATAACGTAGACGTACCCTTAAGCTTTTTACTAATACGTAGGAATACATAACTAGCATCTGCTCCAGAATCAAATAAGATGGAAACCTAACGATCATCGAGTAGAAACTTACCCGCTACAAGGTTGGGGTCATTCCTCGCTTCCCCAGCTCTAATCACAAAAGCTCTTCCTCCTGCACCATTTCCAGCATTGTTGGTGTTGTTGTTGTTATCCCCCGCACCCTGGTTGTTGTTATGGTTTAACTGGGGATAATTCTTCTTAATGTGCCCCTCGGCTCCACACTGGAAACAACCCTTGATGTTCCCATGATGCTGCTGCTGCTGCGGTTGGTTCTGCCTTGCGGGATGAGGGCTCCTACAATCCTTGGCCTCATGCCCCATCTTGTTGCATCGCTGACACTTGTTCTTCGCACAGGGCCCGTTGTGATGTCGGCCACACCTGTTACACTTGGGGGCAGTTTTCTTCGGTAACCACCCGTTCGCGGGTCAGGGCCCTCGCTCCCAACGACCTCCTTTGTTGAGCTTGAGGTGGCATAGTGCTGGGACTCCCACTTTGGTAGTCATTCCACTTGCGTTTGCTGAAATCAAAAGCATTAGTTGTAGCAGTTAAACGTCTGGGCAACCTGCCCTCTTCCACCGCTTGGTTTGTGAAATGGTGTGCTAGACGGATGACTTGCTGGATTGTAGGGGGTTTGGTTGCAATCATTGAACCCTGGATTTCTGGGACTAAGCCCCTAAGGTAGAGTGCGATTCTCTTGTAGGGGGGCTGCGATAAGTTAGGACATAAAGCAGCCAAGTCATTGGACCTTTTCGTGTACGCTTCGATCTCCGAGCCAACCATCTTTAACCCATAGTATTCCATTTCCAGCTTCTGCATGTCATCCTTGTGACAGAATTCTTCCTTGACCAGATCCTCGAAATCGCCCCAGGGAGTGGCATTTGCATCTGCCAATCCGAGCATCTGGACTTGCGCGTTCCACCACGAAAACGCTCTTCCTTGAAACGTGCTAGCGGCGTACTCTACTCGTTTGCTACATGGGCTTTCACCTTCTTCGAACGCAGACTCGATCCTCCTGAACCAATGTAAAAGACCTACTGCTCCTTCCGTGCCATCGAAGGGGTGTGGTTTGCATTCCAAGAACGCCCTGAGGGTGCCAACTCGGGGTTGGGTGTATGTGGATGGCCCTTCTGGGTTGGTTGCCAAGGCTTCAGCGACCCGAGCGTCTATCAGGGCCGCCAGCTGGTCCCTTGTCAGGGTTATGCTGTCTCCATCGAGTCCGGTCATTATCTTGATGTTCAGAAGACACAGAATGAGAAAAGACGTCGTAGTGAGACAAGAATGTGGGGGAGGATTGTGTATGCATCTAGCTAGGCACACTAATATGTATATTAGCACATAAGCACTTAAACAAACAAGCAAGTAAACATAAGTGAGAGCTATGAGATCTAATGCGTTGAGTCTTGCACTTGGAGTGTAGTGTCGTCACGAGTCACGGGTTATAGTCTGGTTTTTCTCAAAAAGACTTCCTTTTTAAAACCAAGTTCACTATAACCAATGGCTCTAATACCAATCTGTCACACCCCCAAAATCCACATGCGGATTACCACCGCTTGGAGGCGTGACTAACCAGGATCCAGCCACCAATTATACTGAGCATTGGTCAATAGTAAAAATGTTCACCAACCACAATAGTTAGTAAACATTATAGTTCGAAGCTTTAAAAGTTTAAGCTCAAATAACAGTTTAAGTAAACAGCGGAAGCATAAACCAAACAGTTTCAAAACAAAGTTCATAGTTCAAGATTATTTAAAACCCAACACATGGGTTAGACGACCACTACACATTCCCAAGCTGCAAGCTCCTGGGTCACTGGGTACCTGCAAAGCATGCAGTAGGGTATCAACAAAAATGTTGGCGAGTTCACGAGTTGTCCAGTTTTTTTATTTACCAAAAACTTGTTTCACCAGTTAATTTATCCGTTTATACATGCCATGGGGAGCTACCCCATAAGTAAGCGACTAAACTGTTGTACAATACCGAATACTTACTTAACCGTACGTTTCCGCAGTGCCCCGTTTGTCAATGTTCTATCATCATTGACGGTTTGCCAGAGTACATTAGTTCACTCCCGTTCCCAGTAACAAGGGTAGGTGTGAGGCTGGTTACACCTAAATAGCGCTATTAACTAATAACCCGTTCGCCAGGCCCCGGTGACTAATCGGTATTAAATGGTAGGGACTTAAGTGATAGAGTTTCGTTTAGTGTTGCTTGTTGCATTTCCGTATAAACAATAATTAACTAAGAGCCCCATTTAAGGGGAAGAAAGTAGGTTTGTATCCCTTACGAGGGGATAGCGTTGTTTAAGTTTCCGTTTCCCAAAACCACCGGGAACGCATGCTTTAATAGTTATGAACTCACCTTGGGTTGCTCGGCAGTTTAGTTTACTTGGTCAAGTATGCTGGTCACCACGTCCTAATATGGTTACCAGTATAGGTCAGACTCGGATACAACTAAGTCACGTAGATTCTACACATAACTAACACATAGTATGCATAACATATAATTATCCATTAAGTCATTGGGCCTGTCTAAATTCTTTAACATCAACAGTTAACACATAGCCCACTTAAACAGTAACAAGCATGAACGGTTAATACACTTGGGCCCAATAACGAAAACAAACAGCCCAGTCGAGACCAGGTGGTCTCGACTCGAGAACAGGCGGTTTCGAGTCGCAACCAGGAGGTCTCGAGTCATGGACTTCTGGTCTCGAGTAGTGCAGGCATGAGTCGCAACCTCAGAGGTCTCGAGTCCAGACCATGAGATCTGGAGTCGAGACCTTGATGGTCTCGAGTCCCTGGAGTCTGTTTCGAGTTGCTACTATGTGGTCTCGAGTCGCAATCACCGCGGTCTCGAGTTGTCATTGAGATGGTCTCGAGTCGAAACCGGGGGTCTCAACTTGCACACTTAATGACTGAATCCTTCTAGAACCTGTCCAATTTGTACCATCCAATAGAATTGCCATTTCATGAAATTGTGTACTGTCCAATACGATTCCACTAACATGTTTTGTTGTCTAAAATCCTAAACAAATGGATCAAACACAGCATTTCAAATATTCATTTCATATTCAAGTAGTTCTTCATTTAGGGTTTTCATATATTACATCAGACATTTTTAAATATTCATAACATGTTCATGTAGTTCAAAACTAGGGTTTTTATCTTTAAATTCAAGACATGTGCATAATCCTCAATTCTACAACATACAGCACGAAGTTTTGATAACAAGAATCATGTGAACATACAATGATTTTCCATTCAAAATATCTTAACAAAACCTAATCACACAATGATACATCATTCATCATTCGGTCATTCAAAGCTAACATCTTAATTATACAACACATTCATTCAACAAGGTAGTATTGTTATGTATCCCAAATTGTCCAAAGATTAAACAAGCCACAAAACACTAACCGGTTAGATATAGAGGGTTTGGAAGGTTGGTGAAGAAAGTTCCCGAGTGATGATCTTGAGCTTGAGCCGAGAGCCTTGGTGCTACCAGCTTAATCCGAAAGAGAGGGGAGGAGGTTTGTGGTTCTAGGGTTTTAGTGAGGGAGAGAGTGTGGATGAACTGAGAGGGAGTGTGTGGGGGTGAGTGTGAGGGAATGTTGGTTGCCCAAAAATGGCAAGGTTGGCTAGGAGTTTGGGTTTTATACTCGTTCCAAGTTGGTGCACCCTAATGGGCTTTCGGGTGGACTAAAGGAGGTCCACGGCCCAACCGGCCCACTGTTTACTGTTTACTCGAGACCGAGTGGTCTCGAGTCGTGGTCTCAGTTCACTAGTACTTATACACGTATATATGTATATATTACCTACACGTTATCAACACATAACACATCAAGATAATTCACACCTTTCATTTAATAATTCATACGTACACACGGCTAATACAAGAGGGTTGTTCAGGAAAATCCAGAGTGTCACATTATCCCCAAGTTTTAAGAACTTTCGTCCCGAAAGTTAAGGCAGCCACTGTCAAGCTGGTGGGAACGTTTCACCGGGTGTCGCACTTACATATTCAATGCATGAATGATCATTTAGCCATCCTTATTTCTTGGTTAGAGTCATCCAGTGAAACCAGCATTTTGGTATGCCTTCTTTGTTTCTACCTGACATGTTATATTTGATTGGATGATTCTATTATATATGATAAGATTTGACCATTTTTATAAGTCATGTTGATTATTTCAAAAGAAAGAGATGGGTTGATAGGACTGCTAGCATGCGATTCTTTGGCATTTGATAATAGAGTTAAAAACGATTTCTTATAGATACACTTGTAAGAATCTAATATGAACATTTATCACTAACTTGGAGGCTTTTAGATTATCCCTCAACTTGTTACCAAATATACAATCTAAATGAAGCATGTGTGTTGCGATAATTCCTGTCTAAACGTACACTCAAACTTTTCCATATCTAAATGCATGTTTATATATGATCACTAATTTGCTAACTTATATTTGTCCAACTACAGAACAATTACATCAACGTAAAACAAAGCAACTACTTTTTGAAATAGAAGAATTATCAAGAAACCTAAAAACAACCAACTTAACTCTTACTAAATATGAAATTATGAACATGAAGAACACCACATATTTATGAGACTAAAAGGATATATAACTACGTATAAAGGATATCACATATTTCAAATAGCTACATGTATAATTGGTTCGGTTCGGTTGATTCGGTAACACAATACCCAATCTCGTAGGCTTTTTAATGTCCCACACATTCAACCATAGCAAGATAATGAATCAAAAATGAAATCAACTAAATAAATCCAGAGCAGTTAAGATATAAAAACTCACCATTCATAACATAATCAAACTCCCATAGGCCATAACCAGCATCGAAACCACTCATCTTATAGACAATCGATGATACCTAGATTAAGATTCATCAACAAAAAAAAAAAAACAAATTTTAGTCTTGTACAACATAAAAGAGTATGTTGTGTTTTGAATAGTAAAAAAGAAAGAACAAACAAAAGAATATAACTACTTGGATAATTGGATTAAAAAATTGTCATTACTGATTTTTGAGACCTGCCATGTTTAAAAATGAACTTCAAAACACCATAAAGAAAGTAAAAAGTTACAGTATTAAATGCATATCCCAAAAAAATTTCACAAAGAGCGTAAAAGAATTACATTTACCCATTTCGGGACCACTACTTACCTATTGTGATAAACATTACGCTAAAAAAAGTTCATTGATAAAGTCCCATAGATATATCAGAGATTAGTTTATTCATAATATGAGTGTCTAATTAGCCTTACCATGTCCATGCTTGTGGGTGTGACTTTCGGAGTGAGTACCATCTCAAGGAGGCTTAAAAGAGTATATAAGAAACATATAATATGGTGCGGCCATGTATAAGAATTAAGAGTATGTGTTTACATATATATATTTAAAAAAATCCACATATAACCATCATCACATGTCAAGATCGTAACCTCCCACTCCCAGCACAAAATCCATATTACTAAAGACAAAACTAGTTGCTCATGGAGTTCTTTACTCAAAAATGATCACACATTAAAGACTATTAGTGTCGAACTGGCCTATTCATTTTCAATCTTGATAATTATCATCCCTACCCAAAAATAAAAAGAAAAACATAACAAAAACCTCTAACATGTTGCCTGATGGATTTTTAACTGTTTCTGAAATAGAAGTGTGTTAATATCATCGAGACATTCAAAAGAAAAAAACGAGTGTAAAGTAAATCTAAATGGGAGGCAAGAACTCACAAGGCATTTAATCGAACAGATGGTGTCCATTAGCAGTAATTCATAATCTGAAATGAAAACTATAAGATTAGGGCACCAAACAAAAACCATAAACAAACGAGTAAATTCACGAAACTATTTTTCCATATACAAATTTGATGGGCAATTCAGAACAAGAAGTCCTCTTTAACTTGACATCATAAAGGCTGCCAAAAGATGATGACGAGAATGCTGAACGAGGATGGGGGGCTGCTGAATAGTGGTGCGAATCCTATTGGAGTTGATCGAGATTGAGAGAGAAATGAACATACAGATTGGATTTGGGACGGGGTATGGGGGGGATCTCTAAAATTTTGAGGAAGGAAACTTCAAATTTTTAGTGCAGAGAGGAGGGTTTAGATGGAAACTGAATTTTAGAAAGAAAAAAAAAAACTAAAGCAAAAATAGTAATATAAATGAATTATAAAACTAATAAAAAACATATCTATCTATATATTTTTTCTATCTATTACGATAAGTATAAATAAGTGTGAAGAATTAAAATTAAGATTTATATATTAGTTAGTACAAAAAGTTTTAATACATATTTCTTTTTTATCGTTTAATAAAATATTATTATTTATGAATAATGTTAATGGCCTGTGTGGCCTTGCGCCTCCTTCCACCTTAGCACTTTGACGCATTTAACATCAAACCACGGTACTCTTAAAGAGGGGGCGCCAAGCATGAGTTTTTCATGCCATTAACCGGTGTTGGTGCATACATCTGTCGACTTCGTCTTGTATCGAGTCTTGTTCTAGATTGTATAGATCAGGGCACGAAGTACGAGAAATTAGAGTTTAGGGGTATTTCGCACGAAATAGGAAACAACTATTTCGTACGAAATCAGTTGGTCGTTTCGCACGAAATCACTATTTCGTGTGAAACTGATTTCGCACCAACTGTTTCGTGCGAAATAGCCTAGCCTATAAATACCTATCATGCCGTGTCATTTGTAACTTTCCGATTCCAGAGCCGAAGTGCTGCTGAAGTGTCTACTCGTTGTAAAACGTTGTTATATCAATCAGAAAGACAATTAAAGTGAATATCTAGCTGAATCGAACTCGATACGTTTGTTTCCGCCTCTCGTATTGAGAAGAACACCTCTGAACGACTCGTTTTGGTCTTGAAAATGATCCTACATGTGGTATCAGAGCTCAGGAGAAGGAGTTCTTACCGAATTCAGCTTGATTTCATCAATTTTCTGACTTCTACACCTTCTTTTCAAAATTGAACAAGTTTTAACGGATAAAATGGATTGAATTTCACACATTATAAGCGAAATTGTGTTTTAACAAAGCCTTGAAAGAATTGGACCTAAATTCAAGCTAAAACCTGATCAATTTGACAAAAAATTGGCCGACATGATGACATCAGCAGTATTTCGCACGGAATAGAGCTTTCTTTTCACACGAAATCACTATTTCGCGTGGAGTATTTCGTACGAAATCACTATTTCGTTTGATATTGAGTTGATTTCGCACGAAACCACCATTTCGTTTGAAAAATTGTTTCATTTCGCACGAAATAGCTTATTTCGTGTGAAACTATTTTCATTTCGTGCGAAACCACTCATTTCGCACCAAAGGAAATCATTTCGTACGAAAGCATCTATTTCGTATCAGAGGGATCATTTCGTGTGAATTTGTATTTCGTTTGAAATCATCATTTCGTGTGAGATTTGTTTTTCAGGTCATTTAGTTTGAAAGTAGCTGATTTTGTGAAACTTGTTACCGAATCATGGAAGAGGAATTCTATAACGCATTTGCTACAACCCCAACTACTACTGCTACCATTGCTCAAAGCATGAACATGGAAAATGACACTGGAACTTTGCAAAAACCCCTGAAACTCATGGGTATTGAGGAGTACTATGGTTGGAAAGATTGGCTTGAAAACTGGGTTCAAGCTCATCATTTGAGATCTTGGGAGTGTATTGAGAAAAGGTATTTCAAACCTCGTACGGATTTGGGTGTAATCAAAACAATATCTGAACTGACGGATAAAGAAAAAGACATGTACAAAGCAGAAAAGATGATGATTAGTTTGCTACAGCAAGTTGTGAAAGAAGACATCTTTATATTGCTTCAACATGATAATACTTCACGTTCGATTTGGGAAGCACTTCGAATTAAGTTTGAGGAAAGTGAGAAGATGATTAGGAGTAAGAAATCATTGCTAAAGAAAGAGTTTGATTTGTTTTCGAGTTTGCCAGGAGAATCTTCAAAGAAATTGATCGAAAGATATTGTCACTTAGTGCGATCTATGTCTTTGTTAGAAATAGTCAAAGATCAAGAGGAATGGGTTGATAAATTAGCTGATGCATTGCCTTAGAAAGAATGGGGTACCTATCTGATGATCTTGAAGAACACCGGAGAATATGACAAACTGACAATTTCCCAGTATATTGAAAAGATTGAAGGTCAAGATCTTGAACAGCAAAAGATTGCAATGATGAATAATCCAAGTAGTCAACAATATGTTAAAATGTATTACAAAGGTAGTGTTCAGGATGTTGAAGCAAGTCCAAAAGTCCAAACTGCTTTCAGTGCTGAAAACTCTTCTGGATCAGTCAATCAAAGTCCAAACAGTAGCAGTGGATTTTCTTCATATCCAAGTGTTAGTCCAAAATCAACCTCAAGTCATCAGTTCCACAGCTCAAACAGCAGTAATGGTCATGTTTTAAACTGCAACATCGCGTTGCACCTTCTGAATGGTCAGAATTTCTCTGAAGAGGTTGCTAAAGGTCACATGTCATTACTTGCTACTGTGTTAGAATCATATGAAGGATTGGTTGCTGGAAGGATCGGAAATCCTATGCTGACAAAAGAAGATTACGATCAGATCGATGCTGAGGAGATGGAACTTATGGACATTACATGGTGTTTAGCTAGTGTTTTGAGGAGAGCTGGAAAATTTAAGATGATTACAGGGAGAGATGATTTCAGGGATGCTAATGTTTCTACTTTGGGTTTTGATAAATCTAAAGTTACTTGTTTTCGATGCAGGGAGAAAGGTCATTTCAAGAGGGAATGTACCAATCGAGAAGCAAGTGGAGCAAAGAATCCGTTTGGTGGTAATGATTATTATCAGAAAGCCATATATCAACAAGTTGCTCATCAACCGTATCAACAAAAAGAACCACAAAGTGCACATGCTAAAATGATCGAAGAAGCAAATAAGAAAGCTTATTTTGGCATAATTGATCAAGATGTTGAAAAAGTGGTAGAAGGCTTTAGCTGGGATAAATACATTCCACCTGATTCAAAAATGGTAGCTCTCACTGCAAAAATAGTTCAAGAACCAGATCTAATGAAAGAATGGATGAAAGGAAATGCTGGTGATGAGAAGAATCAAGATGAAGATTTTGTTTCTTCAGATGATTATTCAGAAAGCTCTCAAGTGTTTGATCAATCATCATCTGATAGTGATGATGAAGAAGAGACACAAATAAATATTGGAAAATATGTTTTATCTTCGGAAAGTTTTGAATTTTATTTTGCAGATAGATTGGAGAAGCTGAAGGAGAGACGAGCAGCAAAAGAATAGAGAAAGATGAAATGTGAAAGTGTTGTTCAAGAAGTGAAGAATGAACAAAGTGAAGAAGTTAAAGTCACTGAGAAGATAGTTGAATCAAAGAAAGTGATTGAAGTTGAGAAAGTTGTTGAAGTTGAAAAAAATGTTGAAGTTATCAAACCGTGTCTAAAGTGTTTGGAATCTTACAAGCAGTGTGCAGAGAAAGATGAGAAGATGAATGAGCTTGAGAAAATGAAAGAGAAATTATTGCTTGATCTCAACTACGTAAAAGAATCATATGATGTGTTGAACAGAACAGTAACTGGTTTGCAAAAGACAAATTCTGAAAGAGAAGATGCGTTGACAATGATGAATGCTGTAATGATGTCAAAATAGAAAGCTATCAATTATTACATTGAAGAAAGTGCAAAGTGGAAGCAAGAATTGGAGACAGAAAAAAAAGAGTATGAAAGAATCAGACGGTTGTTACAAAGTTATTCTAGTTCTGATTATTTGATTGACAGAATTTATCCAACTGTTGTAGGTCTTGAAGTCTTTCAAGATGAGAAACCAAAAGAAAAGGATACTGGTAAGAAACAGAGTGTCAGTTATAACAAGTGTCCGCCTCCGATCTGGGAAGGATATTCTCCCAGAAAACCGAATGAGGAGCAAGTCAAAAAGGCTGTCAATATAAAGTTAAAATCCGAAACAACTGATGAATTACCAGAAAACATTGACGTCACATTCACATCGTCTGACACTGATCATTTGTCTGATTTAATAAAAAAGGTGGTAGATCTGGTGTTGGATAAAGATGAGGAGTCGGAGTCAAAGTCTGAGTCTGAAAGATCGGGATCATTATCAGTTGACAGTCCAAAGTCATCGGTTAAACGGGTTTACAATAAAGAATTCTTGTTATCAAAATCTAATTTGAATAACGAACCAATCAAAGTGGCATATACTTTGAATGATTCAGACAAATTATATTCTGATGAAGAATTTCCTATAAGAGGTGTTAAAACTGAAATGATCAAAAAGGTTTTCAAATTAACAGAAATTAATATTTATGAAATAAGAGATATAAATCTTGCTGAAAAACCTAAACCTTACACCTCAAGAGTTAAACAATGTTTAAACAAGAAAAAGGGTTACAGTTCTGGTTCAGGTTATCAAAAGAGACCAACCATAATGGTAATTTCAAAAAGAAGGGTTTGGGTTTTATTCCACCGAAAAATCATAAAAATGAGAAAACTTATAAACCAAAAACTGTATTTGTTTCAGGAGCAAGATCAGAAGAGGAAGAAAAGAACTCATTCTGGAAGCAAACAAATAGAGAATTTCTTGCTAAGAAGCAAGAAGAAATGAGGAATGGAGCATATCAAAGAAATGAAACAAGAACCTGTTACAGGTGTCAAGAAGTTGGTCATATTGCTTGGTACTGTCCTAAAGCAACCAACATCAAACATGAAGTTGTTTCTAAACTTAAAGAAAATATTGTTGAGAAAAATGAACCACCAACTGAAAAATTCAAAGTTTTTAAAAATTCAACATATGAAGTTGGTGAATGTTCGAAGAAAAGATTTTACAAAAGAAGAGTTAATCTTGACAACCAAATGTGGATGGTTAAGAAATCTGAGGTGAAATCTGGCGATAAATCTGATTCCACAAAATCAGAGGAGCCACAAGTTGAGGTAAAAGATGAAAATTCACTTCCGCCGATGGATGATGTGAACTTTCCACCATTGAGGACTGAAAATTTCAAACAAAAGATTGGCAAAGTTGAAATCTCGAATCAATTCTATTCTGAAAAGAAAGAATTTGATGTCGATAAAGCGTTCAATGGGAAAGTAAAACACATTTTTGGGAAAATGGTCGATGGGAAGGCCAAAGGGGTGAAAAAATTTTATGAAGAAAAAAGAAATGTTGAAACCCCAAATGATACTAAAAAGGACACATCCAAGTTTGGTCAGGCTTGGATGTCTGTTTTTCACAAGTAAAAATCCTGACTTGCCGGAGCTCCAAGGTTGGTAAGTGTGGAGCAGGTATCGACATCTTTCTTGAGAAATTCACTTCGGTGATATTTCAAAAATCAAAGAATTAATCAAGGACATTAAGTTGTACTTATTTATCTTTCTTACAAGTAGTAGTGTTGTAGGTCCCATAATCTGAGGATCGATAACGAACCAAATCACTTGTTTATAGCAAACACGGTTACGTGTGCGGAATCCACGTAACTATGACAAATCAAACATGTAAAACAATAACGACACGGTATAATCAATGATACACACTTGATTGATTAAACGGGATGAGAACCGATTACAAACTGATACAAACACAGTTTAATAGAATTTTGACAGAGTTTCTTTACTGTTATGCTCTCATCTAATTTCTAAGTGAAACCAGATGTGTTTATATAGACCCTGGGCCCAACAGTCGACGAAACACAAGGTGTCTTGGCGAAACAGAATATGGGCCACACATTGGGCTTGAAGCAGCCCATTACACGACGAATCAAGTGTGATTCGTCATGACTGTCGGCGAAACAGACATAATGGACATTGGTCTGTTTCGTCATGATGTGTTCGACGAAACAGACCTGTTTCGTCGAGGTCTGCAACTGTTGTGGTTGTTTCTGCAAACAGACAGCAACAACAGCAACATATAAACAACTTATAATGACCATTCTACCCTTTGTATGCAACATGCATTGTTCGAATAGCATTACATATTAAACGGAGACAAACAAGTCAGACACAAGTGGATAGGAGGATATCCGACTTGGTCGACATCAAATACATACTCGATAATCAATAAAAGACCGTACAAAATACATCGTTAAACAAGACTAGTTACAGACACCAAAAAAATGCATCAACAAACTCCCCCTTGTCTGTTACTCGTCTTCGGTCTTCTAATCTTCCATCTCAGTGTTGTTCGGACCACGAACTGCCCGAATGTATGCCCCGGTAGTAGCAAAAACACGCTACACGCTGAAACTTCAAAGCTTGACGTGCGTCCTGATCTTCATAGAAAATATCATGACGATATAATCTGCTGATGTCAGCCTCAGACATGTTGACAATCCACATAGGATCCAACATCCGGTAATTTGCACGACCATCTCTAAACACAATCACGGCTTCATGCGTGTCCGAGTCGTAGCACCATAATGCCATGTCTTCAAGAAAATCCTGCTGCATAGGCATCAATGGGATTTTATCTACGACCCTCGGAGGCTGGTACACAAGCTTGTATCTGCAAGTGTTGGTGTCAGGATCAAGAGTAAACTTGATCGGTTGATAGATGGGAAATTGTGGCTTGTATGATTCATCCTCCCAGCCCGACTTCTTGTTTACTTTAATCAGTCGCTCAAATAAAGTAGCTCCATCGTAGTTTGAACGATTGATAAGCTTAAGCCTCGTCAACGCAGCAACATCATAAAATGGCAAAGAAAGAATGCTCAGCAGTGAGTTGAAATACAGGATTCCGTATTCACGTTTGATTGCAACACAGTGAATATCTCTAACAAACATCCAGCATAGAATTCTTCCACTTGGCTTTGCCTTTTCAAATTACAAGTAGTCAACTTGAGCTTTTTCAGGCACAGGCTTGGAGACTTTAGATAGAAATTGTTTTCGCCATTCAGAGAATGCATCTGTGGCCTTTTCAGACGCATTACGATTCCTTATGTCACACCCTGGCTTTGCGGAGGCGTATGATGTGTGACTAGCTTGTTATCATTGCATTCAATCGTAATAAACAACTACATGATCAAAACGATGTTCATCCATTTATGAAAATCTAAGTATTACAAATACTTTTTATTTAAGTCTTCAAAACACGACCTTTGACAAGGTTTCAATTCAACAAAAGTGGATGACATCTAGACTTGTAGTCTACTTCTAGTTATGACACTTGCGCCCAAGATCCATCCTGTCACCTGAAATACATGTAATTTTGGAAAACATCAACATAAAGTTGAGCGAGTTCATGCGTTTTTGTATTTCACGTTTTTATACTTTGTATGAAAACATAATCTGTGTCATGTATAATTCAAGTCTTTCTTGAGTACCCCACGTACTCAAGTATAATTCCCGTTTTCTTGAGTACCCCACGTACTCAAGTATCATTCAAGTTTTCTTGTGTTTCCCCACGTTTTAAATGATTGTTTATACAAGGACATTAAGGCACGTGAGGACATAGGGAGCTTTAGTATATTCTCCCTCTAGGCATGTGAGGACATAGGGAGCTTTAGTATATTCTCCCTCTAACTATGTCGATTTCCCTCGACTGTGTCGATTTCCCTCGACTGTGTCAATTTCCCTTGACTGTGTCGATTACCCTCGCCTGTGTCGACTGACCTCGACTGTGTCGATTTCCCTTGACTGGGACACCGAAGCACTCATGAGGTCACATAAGGACCATGAGTGGGGCTCGGCCGTACCCGTTAGATCTAACCCTCGTCCCTAATTAAGTATTAATGGCATTTCTGTGTTTAGTCTATGCTCACATGATCTAGTATTTTCTAGGCTTTTCTTAAAGCTCGTCATGTTGCACTCACCACGAGTGCTTCTCGTATTTTTACCTTTTGTAAAAATTATAATATTTGTAACATGTATTTCACCCCCGAGAGTTATAAAAACTGAAAACAGTTAAAGAAAAGGGGGAGCATGAACTCACAACTTTGCGTTCCTGTGCGTCGTAAACTTCACCGGATTTGCTTAATTAACGTCGTAACCTATACGCGTTTTCTTAACGTTAGTCACTAGACTTGCGTCGCACAAGTACAGTCACTCTCTTTTGTATATATTTTCTTGTGTTAAAAATATTTGATATTTTTAACTAAGTGTCTTACTTATATTATTTTCTCAAAAATAAATATAAGCTTTTGTGTTTTGCACTTTGCACCCGAATTATGTATCTTGTATGTTGTATGTGTATTTTTGTATTTTTACTCGTTACGAGTATCTCCAAGTCATATTATTTTTACTCTAAAAAAAATAATATATACCTAGTTCACAAAATAATCACATAATCACACAAGCGATAAATATATATTCTAAATATATATTTAGTAAGTTTGTTTACAAAAATCCACCTCCGAATACTTGGTCATTTGATAGCAAAAATCATGGCGAAGTTTGTTTGGAAAACCAGTCAAAAATTATATTCATAACACTTGTCACCAAAAATATTCTAAGTGTTATTTTCTGGAAAAATTTCGCCAGAGTTTCCTCTATAACTGGAGGTGGTCACGCTTACTAGCGTGTCATTTTCTTTTAAAAATTCAACCAATCAATTTTCGGTCGTCAAAATACCATCTTCAAATATCAAACTAGTCAAAATAAACATAAATCGCATACACATGAACTTGCAAGTTGTGTAAAATTATGTAGTAACTCTTCAACACATTTAGTGGGTCTTTCCATCTCTAAAAATAAAATCATTATCTCGAAAATTTTATTTTTAAAGAATATGAAGTTTTACAACTTCTAGTCGGTATTTACGAAAATATTTCTTTGTTAGATTCTTTTGTTAACAAGTGTCTACACACCTTTTGGTTCTCAAAAACACCTTTAGGTTAGGAATGATCCGGTTTTAAAACATGGTTTTGTCTTACAGTTGGTTCTTCGAAAATACCACTTGTAGATCTACTAGTTTAGAACTTCATTTCATAAGAAAAATCGTTTTTACACAAGTTCATGTTTGTGAGTGAAAGGGTTCGTCATCTAGTTCTTTTTACACTAAACATAGCGCTAGTTCATGCTCCATGAACATGACCTAGCGTGGTTAGATGACGATCCGTTCCCCTACTAGCATCCAACAATAATAAATAACCATAACAAAACAAGTTTAACAAGTTTTACACCGTTACATTTCTTTTATCCCACAAGTTCATCATTTTTATTAGACTTTTAATTTTTGTTCTCTAGTGTTCATAATTTTTACCCGTTAAATCTCTTATTAACCACTTTAAACAAGATCAATAGGGTGTTTAGAGTCACTTACTACTAGCTCGAGGCTAGGGAAGAAACTAGACGAAAATAGGTGGTTAATAGCGTCGTAGAGAGGTCCTTTCAATCTCCTTGCTTCCACCCTTCCTAACTATGCTTAAATCACCTTGTAGGATGCTTAGATTACTTGGAAATGGGCTAGCAATGGATGTATATGTGTGGGTAGTGGTGGCCGTGAGCTATGGAGCTCATGGAGGAGGTTATGGAGTTTTGGAAATGTTGGGAATGATAAAGAACAAGGACTTGTGGTTTTTATAAAGGTTCTTCCAACATATAATTATCCAAGGTATAATGTGTTCCCACTTTACTAAACAAATCATATAAAATATTGAATAAAATCAAAATGTTGGTCCCAAGTAGTAACCGTCCTCTAGGGGGGGTGGTTCTCCAATTACATTTCAACTCTTAGTTATATAAGTTAGTTAGTTTTTTTTTTTTTTTTTTTTTTTTTAAGTGTAATATTTAGTGTTTGATGTGTTATATAATATATAGTGTGTTAGGGTGTTTGGGGACCCTAACTAGCTTAGAACAATAAAAACAATGCTTCTAGCATTATTTTGATGTTCCGGGTAAAGTCCGGTTATTCGGTTAAATACCGGTTCGTTAAAGCGCTAAATTGCACTTTTTAGTGTCTTATAAGTACCTTTTTGTATCCTTTCAATTCCCAACACTTAGGGAAATATTCTGGATAATAAAACGACATTTCTGCGAAATATTCATATGTTTAAATGCTGAATTATTGCTGAATTATATAAATTCTGCACTTAAAGTGCGTTTCGGGTGCTTTTTAGTGCTTATTTTTGCTTTCGCAATGTCTATAAATTAAACCCTTATATGTACTCTTGGGTTTTAATGTACTTTTTTCGTCGGACCTACACTTAGGCCTCAATTCTAATGTCTGACTGCTTTCTGCAGTTCTGTTGACACAGTGTGTCTTACCGGTGAGTTTACTAATATTTTGACGCAACGCTATCATAACGTAATTCTTGTAGCATATATCATGCATGAATTCACTTGTATGGAATTCAGAAATTTATTTGTCTGGTAAACCAGATCATGCACAGTCATTTAAGCACAAATTACTGTTCATTTCGTGTACGGAATGTACGTAAAAGTGACGGTTGTCACAGTCTCCCTCCGTTAAAAGAATTTCGTCCCGAAATTCAAGCGATGCCATCGGTCGCAGGGGAGTTGTGAAACCAATATGGTCACTTAGATTCATGATTTGTCTTCATGTTCCCATGAAATCTCTGGGTCATGTCATGAATTCTATCATACTCAAATAAGTCGATCATGATTTTTCTGTATCTTGTGGACTCTTGGTCCATAACCTCAACAGGTTTCTGTAGTAACGGACTCTTGGTCCAAAACCTCAACAGGTTTCTATAGTAATTCTTGTCGTTTGTCATTGACGTGAATCTTATTTGTGGGAACAACGACTGTTCCTTAAGTCAGACTCCTCTAACGATTAGACACATGAATGTGTCGCGATCACTACTGATCTTTTTCTGGGAGTTTCATCTTGTGAACAATGGTTCTGATCCCTACACCGGGGATTCAACCTTTTCGTTTTTCAACTCACACTATGCCTTCTCTAGGCGAGGCTCTCATTTAAGTCATACTTCTTGTCTCATATTCTTACGATTTCTGCCGCTCATCGGCGTAATCTTTCTGTATTCTACGGGCTGTCCTGACATGATTACATATCTGAAGGATCTGGCCTCTAATTTTCCTGGGCCATCTCGGGCCGGTTGATTGTTTATTTCTCGTCTCCGTTCAACATGACGGGAATTTACTCATTATGTTCCGTCTAAAGCTTTACACAAAGCGGTTTAGACGACGGTGTGATAGATACCGTTGTAGGAAAACTCCACTAAGGCAAGTGAGTGTTCCGACTTTTCATCAAAGTTTATCACACAAGAACATATTGTGTTCGTACAGTCTGCTTTGTTCAGCAGCTCAGTTCATATTCGAGTTATTACGATCATCGGAGTGTTGCAACCCTTGTGATCAATAAAGATCGTGCAACGTTTTCTTTCCGGTAATGACGTCCAGTTGCGGCGCGCAATCACTGTATCTATCTCAAGATCTCTTCTCGTGATTCCTTAATCAATGTGCCGCGTGTGCAAAGTCGTGGTCTCGTTGCATCGACGTAGAATCGAGACTTGTCGAGAGACGTCACATAATTGCAACTCTAGCTCTTTAGCTCTTGGTTGCAGGGTTGGCGTGAATTTCGTTCTTATCCACCATGTATCTTAAAGTTCTCCCTTCGCGAACTCGAAATCCGCTTTTCGTCATCATTGCACATAACTGTGCTTTCTCTAAGAGTTGCAAGGTAAATTGAAGCTGTTGCTCACGACCTTCCTTGGTCGTTGGCCATATAAGAATGTAGTCAATAAGTATATGACTTATCCAGGTATGGCTCACATGTTCGATTCATGAGGTCCATGAATATTGTCGATGCATGTGTTAAGCCAAATGATACGACAAGGATCTCGTAATGCTCGAAGCAAGTCCTAAAGGTCGTTTTAGGGATATTTCCTCTTGTATTCACAGTGGAGGACCTCTTGTCCTCAAGTTGATCTTTGAGTGGTAACTGGAACCTTACGATTGGCTCATTTGTGTCATCAGTCCTTGGCAAAGGATTCTGATTCTCAATTTTCTGAAGTTTATATAAAGTGGAGACTACCAACTTTCTCCTTGTCACCTTAACTAAGGATGTTATGTCCTTAATTTCCTCTGTCTAGCAGCTCTTACCGTTATATCAGAGGTTCATTCTTCGCTGGTGAAGCTAGTCGGTATGGCGTCATTCGTTACTGGTGCTGCTCCTGGCACGCGATTTATCCTGAACTCCTCTCGTCGCTACGGAGAGGCGTTCCTGGAAAGTCTTCCGAAAAGGCTACTAGGACTTCTTCCGTCACGGGGATGTTCTCAGGCTCTGCAGTCTACTCGGAGGCATTTCTATGCCTCTTCGACCAATGAGGGATGTCGTAGATCTGCCGCCTTATGGGGTCTGGCATCCTTGCACCTATTGCAGGAAAGTTAGGTTTCATCATCCACAAGAGGGATGCGTCTGATTTTCTCATATCGAACGACTTCAGATGTATACTTGGATTTCCGATCCATGCTGACTATCATATTATGACTTCGCGAGTCAAGGGTAACAGAAGGTTCAGGCCTTCTGAGTCCCTAAAATATAATTCCTTACTTGCTTCGTCGGCTTCAACTAGCCTTCTATATGCCTATTTTGAAAGAATATGGGACGTCTATTTTACTTGAAACTAGGCCAAGCAGTTTCTTATGTTCTAAGCATGCAAGGTTAAAGTTGGTGCCAGTATTAAAAGTAGATGCATTAGGTTGGTTAATAGGGAACGTACCATTAACCGCATCTGGATCCTGGCGTGCTTCACGAGTTTCAATCGTGAAAACCCTTCCTTGCTTGTTTCTTCCTAGGGCAATCTTTCCTAAAGTGCCCTGCTTCACCACATTGTAGCAACCTGGTATTCTCTTATTTCTTCCATCTGGGTCCTTCGCCCAACAGGCAACCTTGTTGTGCCCTTCTTTTCCACATTTCCCGCACTTAGGCCTCGGACATCGACCTTCATGGTGAAAATTGCATTCTCCGCACTTCGGTTTAGTCCCCGAGTATATTCTACCATCGGCCTTATTAGTGGCTCCATCAATTTTCCTGTCATGCGGCGGTTTCACCTTCCTTCTTTTGTTTGCTTTAGAGTTTCCGTAGCTGACTCGTGTGCCCACCTTTTGGTTCGAAGACTTCCTTTTCTTATTGCCTGATGACTTCACATGAGTCTCTTTCTTGTTATCCTCAGATTCCAAAAATTTTCCCACACGTAGAGCTTCTTCAGTAAGAGCGACACTCATATCAATAGCCTCTGCAATGGTTGAGGGCTTTGAGGTAGTAACCATGCTCCTGATCTGAGGTGCAAGTCCCCAAATGAATCGTTCAACCCTTTTGAATTCCGGTTTGACTAAGTAGGGGACGACCCTAGACAAGTCGTGAAATCGTTGGACGTATTAAGGAATCTTCGGTCCGTCCATTTTCAAGTTCCAGAATTCCACCTCAAGTTTCTAGATTTCGGCCCTAGAACTGTATTTCTTTTCCATCATTTCCTTGAGCTCGTCCCAGCTTAGTGCATAAGCAGCATCCGCACCAAGGGTTTGAACCTGAAGGTTCCACCAGGAGAGTGCGCCATCTACGAATAACCCTGAGATATAGGTAACACTCTGTTGGGGCGAACAGTTACTCATTCTTAGAATGGAGTCAGTCTTTTCTGCCCAACGAACAAATGCAACGGCACCTCCTGTGCCTTCAAAATTTAATGGCTTGCAGTCTAGGAACTGTTTATAGGTGTAGCCAGTTGGAGGGTTACTTCCAGTAGTGCCATTGCTGTGCTTAGAGCGGAGGGCTTCATGTCGAGCAATCGCCTGTGAGATGCGTTCTTGCAGCTCGGCTTCTGTCCTTGGCAACGTACTGGTGTTTGTGTCTCGCCTGGGCGGCATTCTCTTCTGCCAAAATGGTATGAAGTAGGTTAGACAATATTTCAATTGTCTATGATATACATAGCACCATAAGCCACCCAATTTCACACGTGTATATAACCAGTGTATAAGCGAGGAAACAGTTATTGAGCCTTCACATAGGCTTGCCAACTTGGCATATTGTTTGAAATGATCCCGAGGCTACATCGCCTTGGTCATTCAAGTTTCAGTTATTTCCTGCTACATTGGTTTTCTTAGGTCTTTAGCTTTACTGGTGCGTATCTCTCCCCTTTGATGGGGGTTGTTTGTGTAGAGGTGATAGGGAGTGTATCGTCACTGATTCTTCCTGAATGTCATTCCACCTCTCTTGCTTAAACATCGTCTTCACAAACGTCTCGTATGCAGGTAGAAGTGTCAGTCACGAAGTAGGCTAAGACAGGCTTCCTACTTTCTAACGTGCTAAAGCACTGATCTATGTATTGTTCTATCAGATGAAGGTGAGGAGACCTATAGATTAATTTTGTATGGTTTTCATTAGCTCGGCCCGCAGAGTCCACCAGGATTCCTGTGCACTACAAGTCGTTATTACGTGGGCCCCCGTAATAATAAATTGTCTTGCACAGTTACCCAAATTTTCTCTCGTCCAAGCAGATGATCAATCAAAGAGGGGACACTACTATCCTTATACCTCTTGTCATGGAAAGGACCTTTGCGATGGTCCACGCGCTAACATTCGTTATCGTTACGCGCGTATAGGCACGATGATTAGATGGAATAGGAATAGAGAGAATTCCTAGTAATTGGAGGGGCACCTTCGAGATGAATACTTCATCTTCCTTTTCTGGTCAAGTATGTCATCAATCTTGCTTCACATAAGCCGCAGGGATCTCGTCCTGTTGATTGAGAATTTGTTCAAGGTTGCCGCCTCTGCCTCGTCATCTTCACCGTAGTTAGGCATCTTCACGATCGGGAGGGAAGAACAGCCATCTCCTACGGAAGCAAGCTCAGCATCTTGTTTGGTAATCACTCCCAGTCATGAGCTTTGCAAAGGACGCGAGGTCGGTAGCTTCATCGTGCGAGTTACGTATAGTAATAGGAGTCGGAGTCAAAAGTAACTTATTCACGTCAATAATCATTCCGTACACTTATTTGTATGTATGTATATCAATAACATATATGCTACTTAGCATAATCAAGCATTTTAATGCATTATATCACGTATAACTCTCGTTTTTGGGGGTCATTTTGTTTTTGGCTAGTCTAACTCGTGTAGACTATGCTTTGGTTGGCACCTTATTCTAAAGGTATTCCTCACTAATGTCCTTGCCTTGTATTTTCTTTGTAAAGTGTCTGACTCGTGGATCTTGGCGCTTTTGTGAATGCAATGAAAACCTTTTTGAAAAATGTTTTCGTGAGAGAACTCTAGTGATTGTAGTCTAGACTCGAGAAAGAATACTAGTTCACTACAATCGAAGCTCTGATACCAAACTGTCACACCCTGGCTTTGCGGAAGCGTATGATGTGTGACTAGCTTGTTATCATTGCATTCAATCGTAATAAACAACTACATGATCAAAACGATGTTCATCCATTTATGAAAATTTAAGTATTACAAATACTTGTTATTTAAGTCTTCAAAACACGACCTTTGACAAGGTTTCAATTCAACAAAAGTGGATGACATCTAGACTTGTAGTCTACTTCTAGTTATGACACTTGCGCCCAAGATCCATCCTGTCACCTGAAATACATGTAATTTTGGAAAACATCAACATAAAGTTGAGCGAGTTCATGCGTTTTTGTATTTCACGTTTTTATACTTTGTATGAAAACATAATCTGTGTCATGTATAATTCAAGTCTTTCTTGAGTACCCCACGTACTCAAGTATAATTCCCGTTTTCTTGAGTACCCCACGTACTCAAGTATCATTCAAGTTTTCTTGTGTTTCCCCACGTTTTAAATGATTGTTTATACAAGGACATTAAGGCACGTGAGGACATAGGGAGCTTTAGTATATTCTCCCTCTAGGCATGTGAGGACATAGGGAGCTTTAGTATATTCTCCCTCTAACTATGTCGATTTCCCTCGACTGTGTCGATTTCCCTCGACTGTGTCAATTTCCCTTGACTGTGTCGATTACCCTCGCCTGTGTCGACTGACCTCGACTGTGTCGATTTCCCTCGACTGGGACACCGAAGCACTCATGAGGTCACATAAGGACCATGAGTGGGGCTCGGCCGTACCCGTTAGATCTAACCCTCGTCCCTAATTAAGTATTAATGGCATTTCTGTGTTTAGTCTATGCTCACATGATCTAGTATTTTCTAGGCTTTTCTTAAAGCTCGTCATGTTGCACTCACCACGAGTGCTTCTCGTATTTTTACCTTTTGTAAAAATTATAATATTTGTAACATGTATTTCACCCCCGAGAGTTATAAAAACTGAAAACAGTTAAAGAAAAGGGGGAGCATGAACTCACAACTTTGCGTTCCTGTGCGTCGTAAACTTCACCGGATTTGCTTAATTAACGTCGTAACCTATACGCGTTTTCTTAACGTTAGTCACTAGACTTGCGTCGCACAAGTACAGTCACTCTCTTTTGTATATATTTTCTTGTGTTAAAAATATTTGATATTTTTAACTAAGTGTCTTACTTATATTATTTTCTCAAAAATAAATATAAGCTTTTGTGTTTTGCACTTTGCACCCGAATTATGTATCTTGTATGTTGTATGTGTATTTTTGTATTTTTACTCGTTACGAGTATCTCCAAGTCATATTATTTTTACTCTAAAAAAAATAATATATACCTAGTTCACAAAATAATCACATAATCACACAAGCGATAAATATATATTCTAAATATATATTTAGTAAGTTTGTTTACAAAAATCCACCTCCGAATACTTGGTCATTTGATAGCAAAAATCATGGCGAAGTTTGTTTGGAAAACCAGTCAAAAATTATATTCATAACACTTGTCACCAAAAATATTCTAAGTGTTATTTTCTGGAAAAATTTCGCCAGAGTTTCCTCTATAACTGGAGGTGGTCACGCTTACTAGCGTATCATTTTCTTTTAAAAATTCAACCAATCAATTTTCGGTCGTCAAAATACCATCTTCAAATATCAAACTAGTCAAAATAAACATAAATCGCATACACATGAACTTGCAAGTTGTGTAAAATTATGTAGTAACTCTTCAACACATTTAGTGGGTCTTTCCATCTCTAAAAATAAAATCATTATCTCGAAAATTTTATTTTTAAAGAATATGAAGTTTTACAACTTCTAGTCGGTATTTACGAAAATATTTCTTTGTTAGATTCTTTTGTTAACAAGTGTCTACACACCTTTTGGTTCTCAAAAACACCTTTAGGTTAGGAATGATCCGGTTTTAAAACATGGTTTTGTCTTACAGTTGGTTCTTCGAAAATACCACTTGTAGATCTTTAGATCTACTAGTTTAGAACTTCATTTCATAAGAAAAATCGTTTTTACACAAGTTCATGTTTGTGAGTGAAAGGGTTCGTCATCTAGTTCTTTTTACACTAAACATAGCGCTAGTTCATGCTCCATGAACATGACCTAGCGTGGTTAGATGACGATCCGTTCCCCTACTAGCATCCAACAATAATAAATAACCATAACAAAACAAGTTTAACAAGTTTTACACCGTTACATTTCTTTTATCCCACAAGTTCATCATTTTTATTAGACTTTTAATTTTTGTTCTCTAGTGTTCATAATTTTTACCCGTTAAATCTCTTATTAACCACTTTAAACAAGATCAATAGGGTGTTTAGAGTCACTTACTACTAGCTCGAGGCTAGGGAAGAAACTAGACGAAAATAGGTGGTTAATAGCGTCGTAGAGAGGTCCTTTCAATCTCCTTGCTTCCACCCTTCCTAACTATGCTTAAATCACCTTGTAGGATGCTTAGATTACTTGGAAATGGGCTAGCAATGGATGTATATGTGTGGGTAGTGGTGGCCGTGAGCTATGGAGCTCATGGAGGAGGTTATGGAGTTTTGGAAATGTTGGGAATGATAAAGAACAAGGACTTGTGGTTTTTATAAAGGTTCTTCCAACATATAATTATCCAAGGTATAATGTGTTCCCACTTTACTAAACAAATCATATAAAATATTGAATAAAATCAAAATGTTGGTCCCAAGTAGTAACCGTCCTCTAGGGGGGGTGGTTCTCCAATTACATTTCAACTCTTAGTTATATAAGTTAGTTAGTTTTTTTTTTTTTTTTTTTTTTTTTTAAGTGTAATATTTAGTGTTTGATGTGTTATATAATATATAGTGTGTTAGGGTGTTTGGGGACCCTAACTAGCTTAGAACAATAAAAACAATGCTTCTAGCATTATTTTGATGTTCCGGGTAAAGTCCGGTTATTCGGTTAAATACCGGTTCGTTAAAGCGCTAAATTGCACTTTTTAGTGTCTTATAAGTACCTTTTTGTATCCTTTCAATTCCCAACACTTAGGGAAATATTCTGGATAATAAAACGACATTTCTGCGAAATATTCATATGTTTAAATGCTGAATTATTGCTGAATTATATAAATTCTGCACTTAAAGTGCGTTTCGGGTGCTTTTTAGTGCTTATTTTTGCTTTCGCAATGTCTATAAATTAAACCCTTATATGTACTCTTGGGTTTTAATGTACTTTTTTCGTCGGACCTACACCTAGGCCTCAATTCTAATGTCTGACTGCTTTCTGCAGTTCTGTTGACACAGTGTGTCTTACCGGTGAGTTTACTAATATTTTGACGCAACGCTATCATAACGTAATTCTTGTAGCATATATCATGCATGAATTCACTTGTATGGAATTCAGAAATTTATTTGTCTGGTAAACCAGATCATGCACAGTCATTTAAGCACAAATTACTGTTCATTTCGTGTACGGAATGTACGTAAAAGTGACGGTTGTCACACCTTAAGTGCTCGTCTATGTCATCAATATTCTCCTTCATCCAATCTTCATCAAACGAAGCGAATTCAGTACCATCATTTCGAACATACGTTGATTTTGTTGCTTCGCCTTCAAACACAATCTCATCAATATCTTCAACATTAGTTGTATCAGTCTCAGTCGACATTTTATCTACCTCAGCATCATCAATTTCTCTCATAGACTGTAGAACAATCAATTGCTCCTGAGAAAGATCTTCTATTAACTCTCCTTCTTCAAGCAACTCTCCCGTAAATGGATGAATAGCTTGTAAAGCAATATCAGCACTGCTTACGACAGAAGAAGTACCTGCGATCTGTTGAACTTTTCCAGTAGAAGTTCCCTGAGATGATTCAACCACTGGCGGTTGAACTTCAACTATTTCTGAAGATGTAACTGCTGGCTGCTTCTGTGATGTACCTGAAGTGTCAGGATTCCCTTGGTCCTCAGTATCATCATCCTTTTTCTTCAGTACTTCTTGTTGTTTACAATGATAATCCCACAGAACAGCCATCCTTCTCTCTTTCTCTTCATCAACAGCCTTCAAACGAGCATTTTCGGCTTTAAGCAACTCAATTTCAGCTTGTTGTCGCTCTATTACCGTTTGCTGTTGACCAACGGTTGACTTCAAGTTGTTAATTTCCACCGATTGTTTAAGCTGATCATTCTTTGTGAGATTAATGAAATGAGATTGCCTCTGAACACGATCAGCAGCTGCTTCAAGTGTAGAGAATAGGTATCTGATCTTTTCGTCTTGAGAAAATCCGGAAAATGTCCTATGACGTTCAGCACTGATCTGCGAAGTGGTTGCTCTGATTGCAGAAGCCATAGTTCTTTCAGGAACTGCCTGAGGTGTAACAGATGGAGTTTCAGCAGCAGATGTAACTACTGGAGTTTCTGTAGCTGATGTAACTACAGGAGCTTCTTGTACAGGCTCCTGAGGTACAGATGAAGACTCTTGAGGCACAGGTTTTCTAGTATAAGTACTCAAATATCTTCTTGCTTTCTTCTTTTGAGTTTCAGCAGCTTTCTCAGCTCTCCTTTTTGTTCTTCTTTCACCTTCAGGATCCTCTGGAACGTATGCTGGATCATCTTCAGTTCTAATCTTTCTATATCTTTTCACTCCACGTATATCAATATACACTTCATATCCAGGCTCGACTATATGATCACTAGAGCTAGAATCAGATTCATCATCGCCACTTGCTAAAGAACTACTAGCTGATGTACCACCAGCTGCACCCTTGCTCGATGTACCAACAACACCAGTATCACCACCATCATCGCCTTCACCACTACTGTCATCACTATCATCACTATCACTCCCAGACTCATCTGAATCAACCGGGTCAGGACCAAATTTCTCTATCCTTTTTCTTTCCAACTCAGGCTCTTCATTGTCAGATTGGCTGTCATCATGACGCCATTTATCATTTGCTGGAGCAACATAATCAGGATTCTCAAGTGCGCCAAAAAGCTTCCTTGGAGGAACGCTTTCTTTGTATCTTTTGGCGGCAAGAGTCTTGATTAGCCTTAAAGAGTTGAAATTCATCGCCTCTATCTTCAGAAGATCATTGTCAGCTTTAGGAAGGTCCGGATGTTGAACATTCATAATCATTTGCAGAAACCGCGGATACATCCAAAACTTGTTCCCGGTTGTTCTACTTCCAGTCCTTGTCATGTTTTCTTTCATGTTGCTGAAAATATACTTTGAGATGCTAAACGGTTTGTTTAACACCAAAGCAACCATGAAACCAACGAGATCATCTCCAGCCATATCATATCCAGACCGTCTATTTCTGAGACACTGAATAAGAATATGCAATAAAAACTTGTAGCGTAATGGAAGATCACCTTTGTTGATTTGTTTGACGAAAATGTCTCCAGTACACTTCATCCGTAGCAAACAGCCTCGTGAACACATGATTGGGATTGAATATGGAGCATCCTGTTGATCTTGTAATTGTAAAACTTCGTTCAATATAACCGGAGAGACAACAACATCCAAATTATTCACTCGACCCCTTATAACATCTTTTCCATCCACTTGTATGACGCTTGCAGAATCCCAGAAAGCCTTGATAAGTGATTTGTAAACGGGCGTCGAGAATGTAACAGCATAATTAATACGTGACTCCCTGATCCACTTCGTGATATCTTTCAATTCCGTGAGCTTGTCATCAGGATCCAGATATGCAACTTGATTATGACGCTTCTCTGACATAATCTCCTCTTCAGTTTTGTTTTCCTTCTTTATCGCCTTCTTGCGTTTTCCTTCTTTTGGTGCCTTCGGTGCCATCTGTACATGAAAATGTCCACAATAAGTCATTTTAGATATAACATGTGTAATATACTTGTATATATATAGGTTATAGCATCAAATGATCATCAAACAAAAAATTTTAATCATTCTGTGAACAAACAGCAGAAACAGAAAACTGCTAAGGCATGGACGACGAAACAGAATATTAACGACAAAACAGAAGGGTGTGCGACGAAACAGAGGGTTGACCATTGACCAGTTTGATTCGTCGACGTTTTGATTCGTAGAGTCTGTTTCATTCCATTTCTGATTCGTCGTCTCTGATTCGTCGTCTGTTTCGCCGGAATTAGGGTTTATGCGATTCGTCGATTTGGGGGTTTTTGTTGTTTCGTCATTTGTGGTTTAAACAAAGAACAGAAACAAATAATAAACACAATCCACATAGTTTATTATCCAAACCAATCAATAATACCCATATGCACAAGAAAAATATCAGTTTCATACAAAAACCACCCATTTCAACCAAATACCCTGTATTTGTTACATACACCCAAACCCAAAACTATGCATATACACACATGTTAATCCTAAATCTATCCGATTTCGAAAGATAACAAACAAGATATAAGACTAAGCATGAAATCATTTGATGATCAAGGATTTTAAAGGGTCTCAAACAAAATACAATCGGTCCAAAAGGTTCGGAATCGGAACACGATTCTTTTTATACCTTTGTGTTTTGGTGAGATATTAGTTAAAAATGAGAGTATGAAGGATTTTGATGAAAAGAGATGATAATGGGGTTTCTGTGTGAAGAAGGAAGACAAACAGTTGTTATTTTGAAAAAATGAACAACAGGGACCCATTTATACACCGCCTCATTTCGACGAAACAGAGATCTCGACGAAACAGGATTGGGCTCGACGAAACAGAACGAAGTTGGGCTTACACTTGGGCCTGAAATTAGCCCATGATGAAACTGATTTGGGCTCATGTGATTCGTCGTAACTTCGACGAAACTGATCTGTTTCGTCGTCACAGTTTTGATTCGCCGTACATATTCTGTTTCGTCGACATTTAAATTTTCAAAACACAGAGACATGAAAAATTTCTGCAGACTGAACAAATCATGATTTAAAATGAACACTTTTCCATTTTGTTTTAGTTTCCAAATGCAAGAACCTGTTATGAAGTAGGTTTTAGGCTTTCGGTAGAAAACACCAAGCAACAACTAAGGCTTAATCAAAAACGAACTTTACAAATGACACTAAAAACGAATTTAAAGCGCGGTAAACTAAACGAAAAAGCAATAAACTGTGAAAAACAGTAAGCAACTGTACAAATGTAATCTTTTTGCGAATCTCAAGGATAAGGAATCATACCAGCTTACGGTCTTAGTCAACATGATTTTGATTTCTGTTTAAAGCTCTGGATAAGTATACTACCTCGATTAGCGGTATTGTGGTCCACATAAGCTCAAACTGATCAGATGTAATCATAATTTAAGAGATACTATTAATGGTAAGGATTATACTTACTTGTCGATGTGAATCCACTCACGACACATTCCCGTATCAAGGTATGCACGAGAATTCATCTTACCGGTGAGTATACCGATTATCATCTGTTTGACCGTATAAAAGATGTGAGAAACTCACTTATTTGATTTGAAAAACAAGCCCTATGTGATAGAATCACTTATTGATGAGGAGCTTGATTTTCAGATGCATGAGGGCACAGGAGCAAGTCCGTGAACAGGTCAGTACTTCCGTACAGCAAAGAGACGAACTTGACTCCCGCAAAGAATCTGTGATATATTATCACTTATTTGTTTGGACATGTGATTGTTGATCACTTATTGAGGTCGAATGCAGTATGTACACGTATGTATAGTATCATGGAAGATCTTAGACTTCGTCTCCGTTATTTTTACGGTTTGATACAACCATGATACCCAGATGATAAGCAGCATAAAGACCGAATATTTCAGATCTCGGCAATCTCTCAAACGAGATTTCGGTACTAAGACCATATGCTAATGAATGGTTCCCACCTGACTTGAAGTCTATTAGGTTTGTATCATCCTGCACATTTTAGTCTGATTGTGAGCCTACCGATACATCGTTAGTAGAGATACTTATCATTTTTTTATTTTTTTATTTTGAACACGTTGACGACCACACCAGTGAACATCATCATTTTCCTTTATCCAAGAAACTCATTTTTGGTTTTTCTATTGTTTTTGAAATTTTCATTTTTCAAACGAAAAGACAGAAAGTAACGACATCTTTTTGGATTTTGAAATTTTGCAATGTTTTTGTATTTTCTTGAAATATCTCCCCCTAAAATGCTCAAAGTTTACGAAAACTAAAATCTTTTTGAATTTTCAGAGTTTATAAAGAAAATATTTACAAAAACGATCAGCCAAAGAAGTTTACTCGGGTATCACCTTAATGCCATTGACCAAAAGAAGATAATCAAAACGTGATTTATCAAATGCTTTTGTAAACAGGTCGGCACGTTGGTGATCGGTGGGGACATGAACGACATCAATTAATTTCTTGTCAAAGCAATCACGTATGAAGTGATATTTAATGTCGATGTGTTTAGTTTTGGAATGCTGCACAGGATTTCTAGTGATCTGTAAAGCAGCATTATTATCAACAAAAATATGAGTAGATAGGAATTCTAAACCGTAGTCGCGCATTTGTTGTTGTATCCAAAGAACTTGGGAGCAACAACTCGAGGCAGCAATATATTCTGCTTCACATGTTGATGTAGCAACACACGTTTGCTTCTTGCACTGCCACGTGACTAGGCGATTTCCTAAGAACTGACATCCTGCTGTTGTCGATTTGCCATCGATTTTGCAACCACTAAAATCAGAATCACTGTATGCAATTAATTCAAAACTATCATCCCTAGGGTACCAAAGACCAAGGTCTGGGCATCCCTTCAAATAGCGAAAAATCCTTTTGATAGCTGACTGATGAGAGGCCTTCGGGTTTGCTTGATATCTTGCAAGCAGGCATGTTGGATACATTATATCAGGCCTCGAAGCGGTGAGATACATGAGAGAACCGATCATGGCGCGATAGTATGAGGAGTTGATGCTTTCACCCTTCAAATCCGGATTAATCCCGTGATTCTGCGGAAGTGGAGTACCAATGGGCGTTGCATCTGACATTTGGAATCGGCTCAAAATGTCACCAACATATTTAGTCTGATGGATGAATATCCCAGACTCTGTTTGTTGTACTTGTAGGCCCAAGAAGAAGTTCATCTCTCCCATAGCGCTCATTTCGAACTTTTCCTGCATAACACGTTCGAATTGCCTGCACAAAGATTCATTAGTAGAACCAAATATTATATCATCAACGTATACCTGCACCAGCAGAAGATCTCCATCTAATTCTTTGATAAAGAGTGTGCAATCAATAAGACCTCGTCGAAATCCATTCTCCAGAAGATAGTTGGATAAGGTTGCGTACCAAGCCCTAGGTGCTTGATGTAAACCATAAAGAGCTTTGTTTAGCAACCAAACCCGATCGGGGTGAATAGGATCTTCAAAACCTGGAGGTTGTTCGACGTGCACCTCTTCTTGAACTATACCATGAAGAAAAGCACTTTTGACGTCCATCTGGTAAACTTTGAATCCTTTGAAAGAAGCATAAGCTAAGAAGATCCGAATAGCTTCCAGACGTGCAACGGGTGCATAAACTTCATTGTAGTCAATGCCTTCTATCTGGCGAAAACCCTGAACAACCAGTCTCGCCTTGTTGCGAATAACAATTCCACGGTCATCCTTCTTGCATTTGTAAACCCATTGTGTGCCAATTTTCTTGTAATTATCCGGCTTTTCAACAAGCTTCCAAACACCAAGCTTTTGAAATTGTTGCAGTTCGTCCTGCATGGCTTCAACCCAAGAATTATCTTTTAAAGCTTCCTTCCAAGACTTTGGTTCTTCTTGTGACACATAGCACGCAAAGGACCAATCGTTTTGAAGACCAGATTCTCTAATGGCTGAATATAAACTAGCACTCCGGTTATTTCTTAGCTGATTACGCATCTGCACACCGCTGTGGACATCTCCTATAATGTTCTGCTGTGGATGGGTATTGTGAATCCTCAATTCAGGATTTTCAGGAACACTAGCATTAATACCCAAATTGTTAAGATTAAGATCAGCAACCAACTCCGCACCGGGAATATGAGTGGAAGTGGATGCATTTCCTTCAGCAGTATCATCATTATGCACTTGAGGTGTTTCTAAAGAAGTGCCATGAACAGGAACAACCGGGGCAGAAGTGCCTTCAGTCGCATCAAGATGTTCATCATCTTCCGATGACTCACTAGCATCTTCAAATACCTCATTTTGAACAGTATTGTTAACTGAATTAGAACCTTGTGGGTTAACAATAATTGGTCTTACCAAAGACGAGCCAGCAGCGTTGTCACTATCAAATAACATTTGAACAGCTGCAGATTCTTCATCAAAGGTAGGCAGATTAAAGGAGTCGAATATCCCATCGTAATCGAACATCCAAGGATCACCCGGAGATCTAACAGGATTTGTGTACCTTTGAACCCTTACTTCTTTCCAAAGCTCAATCTTTTTGGTGGTCAGATTCCATACACGAAAATTTGGAGTTGCATATCCAAGGAAGAAACCTTCGATAGCTTTTGCGCCAAACTTTCCATCTGGGTCAATCATGGTACATGGACCGCCAAAGGGTTCAAGGAAAGAAAGATCCGGTTTCCTTTTCTGTAGAAGTTCGAAACAAGTTTTGCCATGCCTCTTAACTGTAAGAACTCTATTCAATGTGTAGCATGCAGTCGACACAGCTTCTGCCCAGAATTGAACAGGAAGCTCCAACTCTACTAACATAGTTCTTGCAGTCTCAATAATCGTGCGATTCTTCCTCTCAGCGACACCGTTTTGTTGTGGAGTACAGCGAGAACTGTATTCATGAAGAATGCCTTTAGAAGTACAGAACTCATCCATCACACGGTTCTTGAATTCAGTTCCATTGTCGCTTCGGATCCTTTTCACTTTCAAAGTGTATAAATTCTCCAACATTGTGAGAAGATCCTTGAGGATTCCAGGAGTATCACTCTTGTGTGCCATGAAAGCTACCCAAGAAAATCTAGAATAATCATCAGTAACAACCAGACAATAAGCATCTCCGAAAGTTGTCTTGTGCTTCATAGGTCCAAAGAGGTCCATATGAAGACGTTCGAGAGGCATGCTAACAGAGTTGATTTTCTTCAGAGGGTGAGACTTCTTTGTTTGTTTCCCTTTCTGGCATGAAACACATATATCTTGTAGATGAAAACTTCTCACAGGCACACCATTCACTAGGTTTTTTTTCACCAAATGGTTCATTTTCCTCAAGTGAATGTGCCCCATTCTTTTGTGCCAAGAAATAGACTCCTTCTCTGTGGCCTTTGAGACAAAACATGTTACTTGCGCAGATGACGTAATAGCTTGGCTCATGTCAAGAATATAAAGATCATTAATTCTTGGAGCCGATAATAGAATCCATTCTTCAGGAATCTTGAATCCAGGTTTAAGCACATAACAACCGGAATCATCAAAATGCACGGTGAACTTTTTATCGCAGATTTGCGACACACTGAGAAGATTATGATCAAGTTGACGAACATAATTAATCTTTTCAAAACATACCACACCATTGGAGATCATTCCTTCTCCGGTGATATATCCGCCTTTGTCTCCTGCGAACGCGACATAGCCTCCTCTAATATTTCTCACATCATATAGAAGCCGTAAGTCGCCCGTCATGTGCCTGGATGCCCCACTATCAACAATCCAATGACTACTGATAGTTCCTCCTGGAACACCCTGCACATTTCATCCAATGATTAGTTAAGGATGGGGACCCAAGCCATAGTGGTCTTGGGTCGTCCCTGAGCATCACAAATAGTGATCTCGATCTGTTGATGATTTTCCAAACTAACAACTCCCCCTGAACCTTCACCCTTCCTAGGTTTCCAAGTTTGTTTTTGTTTACCAGATTGAGTTTTGAAAACAGATTTTGAAACTTCTGGTTTTAAAGGTGAACTTGGTTCCCTTGGAACAGATTTGACCTCAGATTTTAAAGCCTTTTCGATTTTCTTCACATTTTGATGTCGTTGTTTCGTTTCCTGTTCTTTAACCGTTCTTTTATCATGTTTTAACAAAACAGTACGACATTGAGGGTGAATCGTTTCAGGTGGTGCTTTCTCAACAAATTTATCTCTTGGAGTGTTTACACAATTTTTGATGATGTGCCCAAACTCTCCACATTTAAAACACGTTATCCTCTCAACAAATTTAGGAGAACCAGGTCGACGCTCATATGTCAAACCTGTAGAACCTGAGGTACTTGCCTTTTCATCACACCCGTTTGAATTTTGAGTGTAATTATTTTGACTGTTACGCTTTAAAATCTTGACTTTTTGTACAAAATCAGTGTTTGATTTGTTAGCAAAAATCTCAATTTTATCAGTACCCTCAGATGCCACAAATCTGACATCATTATTTTTCTTTTCATTACGAGCTCCATTTGTTTCAAACTTTGATTTAGAAACATTTGGTCTTTGAGCTCGTTGAAATGGTTGTTTACCCTTAGAAGCAAAAGGTTGTTGCTTTGTTGGGAAGTTTTGATTTCCAAATTTCTTTTTGATTTCAGCTTTAGGAATTGGATCACATTGAGTCACAATAACTCCCGGGATCGTCTTTCCCAAAAACTTACTTGTGTTATTTTCAAAAACGTTATCAATCAATGATGGATTGACATTTTTAATTGGAAAATCATTATCTGAGTAGATTTTAGAATCACCAACCAAAGTATACAACATCTTGTTACTCTTAACAGTAGACACAGGTTTCTTGTCATTTATGACAGGATTAATCACATTTTTGGCAACTTGTTGCACAACAGGAATAGGAGGATCACAAAGAATATGATTCTCAATTGGAATTTCTATTCCCTTTTTCTTATCAAGTGATTCATCCTGGTCATTTGCATCTGTTTCATCATAAGATGAATCATAATCCTCAACAATTGGAGGACTTTGACTCACTGATGTTGAAGTTTCTGTTTCAACAGATGAGGTTCCCGAGGAATTGTTCGGTTTGAACCCTAATCCAGTAGTAAATTCCTCATAATTAAGAGGCACACTGGGTTCAAAACGAGGCATATCCTCTTCATCAGGTGGTCGAGCATAGTTGTGTCTCAAAGGGGGCGGACATTTCTTATACCCAACACCACTCTTGTTTTTCTTCAGTTGTTGAACATCAATTATGTGATCGAGCACAAATCGGGAGTTAGAATAACTCTCCAATTTTTGCTTGATCGCATCGTGCTCTCATTTTGCAATGGCTAAATCCTTTTTGGTTTCCTCAACGAGATTTATGTACTTGTTAATACTAACTTGCTTGTGATAAACAACTTTAGTAGTTTCGGAAACACTTTTCTTTAAATTTTCAATTAAAGATTTAAAATCTTTTTCGTTTCTTGTTAAAGCCATATTTGCCTCTTTGCACTTAGCCATTTCAACAACTAAACTTTGATTGTGACCATGAATTTTGTCACTTTCAAGTTTCATTCTTTCACATTCAAGTCTCATATAATCACAGTCTCTACATATGATAAGAGTTTCAGGTGTTACCTGGCTAGAAGAGGCTGAAACATTTGCCATAAAGGCAGTTTGAAAAGAAAAAGATCCGTCTTCAGAGAAGAACTTCTCCATTTCCTTAGATGCTATCCCAGCTTTCTTGATAAGAACAGATTTCTGAGACTTCAATTTCTCTGCTTCATTCAACAAGTCATCAATAGAAGTCGCTTCTTCTTTCACATCTCCCGAAATAGAACTTTCTTCATCCGAACTCCCGGTATAACCCGAACTGTCGTCACTTTCAGAAAATTCTTCTTTATGAACGTGCTTGATGTGATTGATGATCTTTGCATAGCACGCTGTTCCTCCTCCTTCATTATCACCTCCCCCTAATTGTAAAGACCAATTACACCCTTCATCTGTTTGAACAGTCAATGCACGAGTGTTGTTAGATGGTCCAGACTGGTCCTGGCTGGTAGTATTATTCACAGCTACTATCCCTTTTCCACGATTTTCTTGAGTGCCTTGATTTGCATTTGAAGTACTTGTCTGATTTCTGAACGGGTTTTGATTGCCTTGCTTGGCTGGTCGGGTGCACTCACGTTTGAAGTGACCCTTTTCACCACAATTAAAACATGTAACCGCTTCTTTATCAAACCCGTACTTCGTTTCCTTCTTACTTTCCAAAGAACTTCTTCCTGTTTGACTCATGAAATCCCTTGCCCTTCTAACTGCACTTGCAAACGCCCACTTTATATCCATCAACTCCATTTCATCACGGTCGATTTGTTGATAATCTTCGTGGGTCATACTGATGTTCCCAATTTGACCTGCTACCAAACCGCAGTATGCACTGACCATTGTATTAATGAGTTCCGAATGCTCCTTTGCAACTTCAATGCTAACTTTTGAGAGGTTCGAAGTATCAACTTTGATAGTATTCGTGTTTTGAGGTGGAGGATTGTTGGTATAATGTACTTGTTGTGGTGGTTGTGCTTTAGATTTGGACATCGATTGTGAAAGATAAGCACCTAAATCAAACTCTGGTTGAGTAGTAGTAACTTGAGGTTGAGGTTGAGATTTAGAGTTGGACATTGATTGTGAAAGGTAAGCACCTAAATCAAACTCTGGTTGAGTTGATGAGTTTGTGTTGGAAACAAGAACTAGCTGAAGGAGCAAAACCAGGCAAATACATTTCTGTATTTTGAGGAGCTCCAATCCTTTTAGCTTTCCGATTTTCCTCTTCACTCTTGTGCTCCAACTTCTGAACGAATCCATAGATAGTGACATTTTCCCCATCCAGAGCACCCGTATGTTTTAGAAGTTCAATGAAAGGACTCCACACAGGAGGTAAAGCATCAGCTAAACGTGCAATCATTTCCACATGAGATGTAGCAACCTTATAAGAACTCATTTCACTGATCAAATGATAGAAACGAGAAGTCATATCATTTAGGGTTTCATTTTCCAAAGATTGAAATGATTCAAATTCTTTCTTCAAAAGATCATGGCGTATTTTTCTAGAAGCTGCATTTCCTTCTCCTCTTGTTTCCAATGCATCCCATAAAGCTTTTGTGCTCTTACTATAAGAAAATTGATGATAGAGGTCTTTATGAAGAGCTTGTGTTAGAAAAGCAAATGCCTTCTTCTCTAATTCATAGGCTTTCATGTCTTCTTCAAGCATATTAGAAATACCAGCGGCAGTTGATGCTGCTGCTTCTAGTTCCGGGCTACATTCAGTAGTGAAACACGTCCAAAGTTCAACGTTTTGCCCTTGAATGTATGTGTGAAAACGACCCTTCCATGATGGATAGTCGTTCATGTGATTTAGCTTTGGCGGGCGATTGTTGCTACCCGTCTCACTCTCACTGAGCAATAGATTTTGAATGTTTTGATTTTGATTAGAAACCATTGCCCATTGTCCTGCATTTATTGCTTGTTGTTTTTGAGGTAATTGGTTCATTAAATCGGCAAGCGAAGGCTGATTTTTAGCTGGTTGTGATTCCGAACTCCAATCCCACGGACCTTTGTTACTCATATTTGGTATATGTATGATAGTACCTGCACACACTCTTGAAAACACAAGGTTAGAATGATTTTACAAGTCCTCTGTGTAAAACAGAAGTGAATTCGACGAAACAGACTTGTTTTGTCCAAGATATTATGACGAAACAGAACTTGTTTCGTCGAAGATATTTTTGACGAAACACAAGTGATTCGTCGACTGCTTGTTTCGTCAAATCTGAGTCCCAGACAGCTGGTTAAGATATTTAAAATATCATACTGACACAAGGTAAGTTGATAGACCTGTTTTTCAACACAACATGCCTTTTCAGAAACTAATGATCACAATTTTACACTAAAGTCAAGTTAATGTTTTATATTGTAAAAACTCTTTGATTTAAACAATACAAAGATCAAATCCACAAGTATTATAAGAACTCTTTGAAGATATGAAGAACACGCTCAAGAACAAAGAATTTTCCTGGTCACCGATGATTTTCCGAAACACGAAAATGCACAAGACTTTCACTAAAAACCCGGTTTAAAGCATGAACAAACAAACTGACAAGGTTTTTGATAAAACTCTTAGCAAATAACAATCAAACAACAGATTTTATGAATATTTTTCCAGAAATATAATTTTTCAAGAACAAATTTTCAGAAAAACACACACAAATACTTGATAAAAACCGAACAATGTTTGATTTTAAACAAGGATTAGAGCCAAACTCTCTGATACCAATTGTAGGTCCCGTAATCTGAGGATCGATAACGAACCAAATCACTTGTTTATAGCAAACACGGTTACGTGTGCGGAATCCACGTAACTATGCCAAATCAAACATGTAAAACAATAACGACACGGTATAATCAATGATACACACTCGATTGATTAAACGGGATGAGAACCGATTACAAACTGATACAAACACAGTTTAACATAATTTTGACAGAGTTTCTTTACTGTTATGCTCTCATCTAATTTCTAAGTGAAACCAGATGTGTTTATATAGACCCTGGGCCCAACAGTCGACGAAACACAAGGTGTCTTGGCGAAACAGAATATGGGCCACACATTGGGCTTGAAGCAGCCCATTACACGACGAATCAAGTGTGATTCGTCATGACTGTAGGCGAAACAGACATAATGGACATTGGTCTGTTTCGTCATGATGTGTTCGACGAAACAGACCTGTTTCGTCGAGGTCTGCAACTGTTGTGGTTGTTTCTGCAAACAGACAGCAACAACAGCAACATATAAACAACTTATAATGACCATTCTACCCTTTGTATGCAACATGCATTGTTCGAATAGCATTACATATTAAACGGAGACAAACAAGTCAGACACAAGTGGATAGGAGGATATCCGACTTGGTCGACATCAAATACATACTCGATAATCAATAAAAGACCGTACAAAATACATCGTTAAACAAGACTAGTTACAGACACCAAAAAAATGCATCAACAAGTGTTGATTAAATCTAAATTTGTTAAATTTTTTTCAAGATGAAAGAAGAAAACAGTGTGATGAGATCCCCTAACCTACAAATGGTTTGTATAAATCAACAAAACTAATTTTCCGGAAAAACCATTTTGATTAAAACAAACTTAAGTGTTTTGAAATCGTAATGGGAAAATAGTTTGTTGTAAGGGGGAGTTCTGATTGTTTATGCCAAGTGGATGGCGAATTGAAGCAATTCACAACAGTTGTCATTTTATTTGTACAGTCTGTTTTCAATTTTTTCTGAAAAATCAAAATTGTAACATATTTTGATTTTAGAGGGAGTAAAAATTTTAGAAATTTCGAAAAGTTGAAAAATCCAAAAAAAAAAAAAATACATGATAAAATTTCAAAAGTCAAAAACATTAAAAATTCAAAATGATTTTTGTTGTAAAAAGAGGAAATGATAGTACATCAGTGGACTATCACAGCACGCTAAAGATTTGGAAAGTCAAATGTGATAAACGGTCTCACTGATGACGTGCCAGTAGGTTTTTACACGCTTAGTAAATTGTGTTCGAGATATAAACCTAAATTTCAAACTTGCTTATCTCATGGGGAACATCTCTCGGATATATGGGTAACCCCCGAAATCTTGTTTGAAAGGTCCCTCTTTTTGAGATACTTGGTCTTTATGCTTAGTGATATCTGGGGTATTATCCCGGGACTTCTGATTTTGCGGAAGCAATGGCCTAGTCCCCGTATAATACTTTTCGCTTGCTTGAAATAATAGCACCCCCCTCAGCATAAAAAAATGATGAAACATTGCAAAATGCTAATCATGTGCTGTTGAAGAAAAGATTCTCTAAAGGGAACACACCTAAAGTCGAAGCCATCATCTCTCTGATTTTAAGGAAGCAATAGCCTGAGCTCTCATGGCCCTCGCATTTAACCCTTGACAGATATCATCTAGGTATACTAACCTGTAAGACTGAATATTGGGATCTGGATACAGGAGTATATTCGGAGGTGGGACATGCGTATAAGTTTATGTCTCTAAAACATTAATCTTGTATCTCGAAACAGTTGAACTTTGTGTGAAAATTTAAGTGGATCAGTATACTGACAATCTAAGTGAATTGTTTAGAATTTAAAATGGTTAAAGCTTAACGGTGTTAGTGATATGTCTCATAATCTGATATGATCCTCTTACACAAACTCGCAAAAATATTGTTTGTATATATTTCTTTACTGATTTCCATTTAATTACAAAATCCAAAAATATTTTTAGTGTGTTTTAGCATAAATTTTGAAAGATCCAAAAAGATTTTCGACAACTGATGTTGAAGAGCTGATTTTCAAAACTCCAAATGCTAAACATGATGAACATTTCATGAGGGGGAGTCTGTTTATAATGAATAAAAATGAATGTTTTGCCTTCAAATGGTTCATCAGATATTAACATTGTGAAATCATTTATTGATTGATTAATTCCTTCAAGTGGTATATAAATTTGTCAAATTTTAAATTTGTGAAATTTATTGTGAGGTAGAGATATGTGCAGGTTCTAGTGATTAAACCTGAGCAGAATGTGAAGCCAGGTTACGATCTTGGTATTGCTAATGCTGATGAACTTAAGAAATCAAGAGATCTGATCAAGAGAAGATGGAGTCAGATTGAGATGATGGTAGAGAGAAGAAGAGAGAAGACTGAGGATGTTTCACACTGTCAGATACTTCAGAAAGAGTAGAAAGACTGATAAAGACTGAAGACATTGAAGACTCAACACTGAAGACTTCGTCAACATCCGAGGGGGAGTCTGTTGGTGCATACGTCTGTCGACTTGGTCTTGTATCGAGTCTTGTTCTAGATTGTATAGATCAGGGCACGAAGTACGAGAAATTAGAGTTTAGGGGTATTTCGCACGAAATAGGAAACAACTATTTCATACGAAATCAGTTGGTCGTCTCGCACGAAATCACTATTTCGTGTGACACTGATTTCGCACCAACTGTTTCGTGCGAAATAGCCTAGCCTATAAATACCTATCATGTCGTGTCATTTGTAACTTTCCGATTCCAGAGCCGAAGTGCTGCTGAAGTGTCTACTCGCTGTAAAACGTTGTTATATCAATCAAAAAGACAATTAAAGTGAATATCTAGCTGAATCGAACTCGATAAGTTTGTTTCCGCCTCTCGTATTGAGAAGAACACCTCTGAATGACTCGTTTTGGTCGTGGAAACGATCCTACAACCGGCGTTATCCATTACAAATGTCGGGACCGCCTTTTATTCAACCAATCGTATTTCTTTTCGTTTTTTAACATTTAGTTAAATCACATTAATTAAATGATGGGTTAGTTAAAGCCCCGCTTCCTACATGGTCGTGATGTAGAGCTTTAACTATCCCATACTAGCTAAACCACACCATGCCAGCCTAAGTCATGGATAAAAATCGGTTGTAATTAAATGTATTAGGTTTTAGTAAGTTAGAATGAGTTAGACAAATCGTGACAATTTATATGTCATAACGGGAAATAAGAGAACATATATATTTTATTTTAATGAAACATATTAGGTCTTAATATTCATGGAATGGTAGCTTTTATGTACCAAGATGGGCCTTAAAAAGTCATAATTGATATTAAAGGGTTAAATCGGCTTAAAGAGAGTCACACTAGATTATAATGGGCAATAATGTATCATATATGTCTTAATTGATCAAAGCAGGTAATGGTTAGGGGTGCAAACTAATCGAACTGAGCCCAAGCTCAACCAGTCTTGAGCCATACTAAATCATAGTAGGTAAGAACTAGGGGTGTAAATGAATAGAGCTTAGTCTGAGCTCGACCATACTTGAGTGTGTTTAACATGTGAGAGTTTGGATCGGGCTCGGCTCATTTTCTATCTGTTAATTAATTTATGTTAGTTATAATTATAATTTCTTAATAATTTTACTAATTTTATCATGATTAAAAATATTATTATTATTATTATTATTACTATTATATACACATATATTGATACATTAAATAAAATTAGATAAACAATAACTTGGGCTCGGGCTCGGGCTCGGGCTCGGGCTCGGGCTCGAGCTCGTAAGCTCGACTTGTTTCAAGCTTTTTGGTTTAGTCGATCTCGAGTAGCCCAACTTGTTTACATCTCTAGTAGGGGTGTGCAAAAAACCGAATTAACCGAACCGTAACCGAATTAACCGAATCAAAAAAACCGGTGGGTCGGTTAATGGTTTTTCTGAAAACCGAAAGTAGCGGGTCGGTTATGGTTATTATTTTTTCCATACCCACCATAACCGAACCGAATCGACATGTAATAAATCTTGTAGGATTTAGGACTTCTCACCGTATTTTTAATATTTGATGTTTTAGTACTTATGGGTTTTACATATCATTTTGTTGTTTTGATGGAATGTTTATTTGAATTTATGGAATGTATCATATCACTTTATTTGAAAATTCGATAATAATTGGTATTAATATTATAGATTATATGTATTTTTTAATACTATGTAATATACTAATATGTATAAATATGCAATAACAATTTATTCCATGTTAAAAAATTAGGCTATTTTGGGCTAAGCTAAATACACGGTTAAGCACCCATAACCGACCCGCTATAACCATCAAAACCGAATAACCATAACCACCATAACCGATCGGTTATGGTTATGGTTATCCAATAACCGACATCGCGGTTATGGTTATGGTTTTTGGTCAAAACCGACCCATGCACACCCCTAATCTCTAGTAAGAACAGATCATAAATGTCGAACTCGTTTACATCTCTAGTAAGAATAGATCATAAATGTCGTAATGGACCATATTAAGCCTAAATATTTGTTATAGCTTAGAATGAGTTAAATGCCCGGATAGTCCCTGTGGTTTGCCTTTTTTTCACTTTTAGACCCTAACTTTCTAAAATTACAGTTATAGTCCCCAACTTTTCAATATCCATTCCTGGATAGTCCCTGTGCCTAACATCAGTTCATTTTCTCAGTTAAAATGGTGTTAAATGACAAAAATACCATTCCTTAAGAAGGGCAAATTAATAAGTCAAATTAAAAATACTATCCGGGCATTTAATAAATAAAAATCTAATTAATAAGTCAAATTTCTAGTGGACCCCACAACCTACACCACCCTCACCCTACCCCCTATCATCTTCTTCTTCTTCTTTTTGATATCCATCACCCACCTGCGTTATCTTAGAGCATATGCATATGGACATTTCAAACACGAAAACCATACCAAAATTATAAAAATATTGTTGGCAGCCAAATCTTTACTTTAATATTGAATTTCTTTCTCATCTTGGATCGATGAATGCCCAAATATGCTCCAAGGGATAGTGGAAAAGCAACTGCAAGATACAAGAAACAAGGCTTTTTGGTGATGGTAAATCCTACAAAGTTGTAGAAAGCAATTGTAGCTAGAATAATGTATACAGATCCCTGTTGGACCCCAAAATGTACAAATGTGTTAGAAATACGACATGTGAGTAATATATGACTGTGTATATGTACTGTAATTTTGGTACCGTTTTTTGTTTGACCAAACATGTGAGTAACATATACAGATCCTTGTATATGTTTTGTAATGAAAAAAATGAAGTTATCTTTTTATACCTGAAGAAAACAAGAACCAAAACCAGCCCTGGAAATCTGTTGCTGCAGCATCCAAAATCACCCCTGATATTTTAGTCCCTGATAATTTAGTCCCTATTGATAACTTTTCTTGTAGTGTCTCGCTGGCTCCGGATATCTCCCTCTCTCTCTTTTGGATCTTTCTTTCATTCTTACCGTTCTCCCATCACGTTTACAGTTTCTCTTTCTCTTGTACGTGGAAGATTGAGAAGCGGGATGGGTCACACATGGAAGTCTGAATGTACCTAAAATACGATTCACAAGGTTGTATTTTTAATAATAGATTAATAGATTAATTTTGTACAACCATGGCATTGTTTTCTTGACACGCATTTAAGTGTCATAAAATAAGCGTTTGTCATTATTCGCGTGTCAAGATAGATCTTGTTTTTTATGACGCTAAAAGGATGACACAAAAAAAAGTGTGTCATAAATATATTGAATTTTGTAAAACCATGACATTTTTATTCTTGACAGGCACTTTCGAATGTCATAAAATGAGCGTGTGTCATTGTTTGCGTGTCAAGATAAATCTTGTTTTTTTTATGACGCTAAAAACATGACACACAAAAAAGTATGTCATAGATTTATTAAATTTTATAAACCATGACATTTTTCTCTTGACATACGCTTTTGAATATCATAAAATATGCACATGTCATTGTTCGCGTGTCAAGAGGAGTGTATTTTATTAGTTTGAATGCATAGAAACTAGAACAAACAAAATCTTATTCAAAGTTTTTATTAGTTTTATTGCGTAGGTGTGTATCCAATTAAAGATTATGCCACCATAACTCAATCAATGTGTGAACCAGGTATGGGAATCTCGATTTGACTCTTAAACATCTCCATCATCATATATATTGTGATGTTGTGTTTGAACCCGGTTTGCTATAGAAAACTAAATCACACAATCCTTTTCTACCATAATTTTATTTGTGAAAATTACTTTATCCCCAAAGGCACAATGACGAATCAACGAATAAGATTTGTAGCAAAGTGTAAACCACATTGGGTTTTGAGTTACTAATTATAATGATTTGGATGAATTCCAAAAGGATTTCACTAGCTATCAAGTGCTGGTTGAATGGCCAAATTAGCTAGCAGTTTTACCTTCTTTCTTTTCATGCTTGTTACTTCTCCGTTAAAGGATCAAGCTTTAGTAGAATTTGTTTATCGGAAGTTGACCGTCATTCCCAACCCAATCCATTTGCGGAGCTACTCAAATCAATGTTTCTGAGATTTTGGAGAGGCGCCATCATTATGTCACTAATTTGTATTCCCTTTATTTTTCGTTATTTGATTTTTTTGACATTTTATCTAGATACAAAACAACTAGATGGCCTTGGAAGGGTTTTAAAGGCGCAAAAAGTTTAAATAGATGTTGGTCCACTTAACTAAAGGTGCATGTATCACGCTAACATCCTAACACTTTGTTTTTATGCCACGGGTGTGGTCATCACATACCTCTCCTCCCTAAACTTCTTTTTAAGTAAAAAATAAAATTAATTAAAATTTAATTTAAAAAATTAAATCTATATTTCATTAACTAAAAAAAACATTTCATATTTGAAAAAAAAATCTATTAAAAAGGTTGAATATGTACAAATTGGGTCCTAGGAGGAAGGAACTATATACTATTTTCAAATGAAATCTATGGATTTAATAACTTTCTAGACATGGTTATTTGAATTCGAATGACATATTTCTTAGTTTTTTGTATGGATATATATATATATATACACACACACACGTATATGTTTTTACCTATTTTAATTTTAAATTCCTAATTCGAAAACGTCTGAATTTCAAAGTGTTAAAATGGGGATATTAGCTTTAAATAATCATAATTTTCACCAATTGGCTGATAAAACTCTCAACTCTCGGTTTATACCACACTAGTCCCAACTTTAACTTATTTTCTCTCACCACTTCCTAACTAACCGAACCCTAACCAGTTAATTTTTTGCTGACATGGACATTTTTAGTGATGTGGCATGCTTAAGAAGATGTCATGACATGCTTATGAAGATTAGTGGCAGTGCATAACATCCTGTACTTTCCTTTCTCCACTCAAACAAACTGCTCATCGTCTACATACCTTATCCCCCATCCTAAATTAAAAACTTCGGACATAACTCAATCTCCAACCTTCGTTTCCTCCCCCTCACCTTCTTCCCCAGATTCTTCAGCTCCATTGCCACCACCACAACTAGCTCCTCCACCGCCATCAATACCACCATCGACATCGTCACAAATCCAAGTCAGAGATCCAATGAGATACTTCTCAACCTTCTCTGGCAATGAAAAACTGACAATGCTTTAGTTCTACACAATTTCCCAACTTACCAAACCCTGTTTTCCAGCAGATTAATCAAACAACTATCCTATCAAAACATTCGGTTTGCCCTCACCAGAGCTTGTAGGTCCCGATACAGATCGTCGGACTATGATGACTTCTTGCTTCGGATGACGTAACGAGTGCGGAATCTCTGTTACGAAACAAACTGAGCGAGAGAGTAAAATTCAAAACAAAGATTCAACGATTAAGGCTCAAATGTATTGACTCAGGAGAGTTTAGTTGCAAGACAATACAATAAGAAATTCTCTCAAAACTTTCTGATATACTCTCGTATTCTAAACTGTGATACAAGACTACTTATATAGCCAAACATATCTGCAACTTACGAAAGACTCACTGGGCCCATAAACAAGGCCCATGAAGAACTAGGTCCACGAAACATGTGGATACTTCGTGAGTTGCATGGTGACATGCATGATTCTTCGTTGGTGTAGGTCTTTGTGGTTGTTGATGAAAGATCAGGCGCACGAAGTATTAGAGTATTTCGTGAGAATCATTTGTGTGAAAAAACAAATATAACGAATAAGGTTCTTCGGCCAAGAGGTCTTTCGTGGTCTTCATGTAGACATACAGATTATGCAGAATTAATACAACAGCAGCAAACATAAGTGTTAGGGATGGATTTTCACATTTTGTGGATAAAGGATCCTCAAGTGCAGCCAGGATCACGGATCCTCAACTCAGTTTGAATTAAGGATCCTCAGAAGACGTTGCAGGAATAAGGATCCAGGATCCTCATTATTATCCTTATATTAACAATTGTTTCCATTATATTTGAACTTGGTTTGCAGGAGTATTCGAATGGGACTTGGTCTTGCCGAGATTCCAGGGGAATATGCCTTCTAATTCTACACGTGCATGGCCCTCGTGACCGTTGTGGAGATCGTGGGAAGCTAGCATCTTTTTTGGATAGCTAGTTTGTTAGCTTATTTCTATTTTTAAATGGGGATAACGAGCTTGATGAGATAGAACAATTAGCAAACACACACTACACTTGAGCTCTCTACAACTCTCGACGATTACATTCATTTTGCACACTAGTGATCCTTGTACCAAGCTCATTGTCATCCCGATTTGTAACACTTGTTTGTTTAATATATTTGGTGATTGATAGTTTCCATCACCCAAGGTTTTTTGTGCCGGAGATCATACATTGATCAAGGGCTTTTTCCTCGTATAAATCCTTGTGTCCAACATTCATTTTATTCATTCATTGTTCATACATTTGCCCTTTAATTCAAGCATCAACCCTCACAAAATCGGATTTGGTTGCATTATCCTTGTGTGATTTTTGACCAAAACAGTTTGGCGCCCACCATGGGGCAATTGGTGCTTCAGTTCTAAGAAATTTTGCTCATTTCATTCATTTTGGTTCATTATCTTCAACCACATGGCTTCTCAAGCGAAGAACACTTCAAGCTCCATGCCGGCGATCTCCTCTTCTCAGGGCATTCCACCTTTGCCACCTGTTTTCTAGATCCCAGAAGAATGCTGAGAATGTTGCGAAGAAACAAACCCCCGTTTTCACAAACCCAACTTCTGCTGTTACTTTTGGCCCTACTAACAATGATCTTTATTCTTTGATTTTGCAGATGAGGGATTACATGCAACAGCAGGACAAAACTAATGACAGGATCCTTCGAGAGATTGATGACATCAAGAAAATGAAGAGATCAACGGAGGATCATTCTCCTTTGATGCCGAGATCGCTGAATTTCGACACTCCAGTCATAACTGCCCAGCACTCTACAGCATCAGATGTCCAGCATCAGGGTGGATCATTGGGAATGCGTTATGGATCATCGGCAATGACTTTGGCTCAAGGATCCTACTTTCAGCCTCCAGGCTCCTCTCTCAGCCTCAAGGATCCTCCTTCCGGCATCAAGGATCCTTCACTAGTTCAGGAGGACACATGGGGACGCAGACAGTTCAAGGATCCTATTCTCGGTATCCAGGATCCTCATTTCAGGTTCAAGGATCCTCGTCTCAGGGTCAAGGATCCTCATCTCAGGCTCATGGATCCATGGATTATCCTCCAAGACCCCAAACTTCGGTGTATCAAGGATCCAATATCTTTCAGGATCAAGGATCCTTAAGAAGGGTAGAACCCAAAAGTTCAGAGATTCATTTGGGAGACTTCATACCTATGTAAACTATTGCTTCATCTGGTCCCTCAATTATACCAGAATCTCGCAAATATGGATTCACATCTGGAATTCTAAACCTGAATCCTTCAGGAGGTAACACTTTGAATAATTCGTATAATGCTAACCATGGCTTTGTGCAGGGTACATGTATCAACCAAGCTATGGCCAGAGAGTTACAAAAGCTCAAGGATATGATATCCAGCGTTCCAGGAGTGGTTAAACCCATTCTTGAAATTCCAGATGGGAGTCACAAGATATCTCGTTTTGCACCACCTATTTGTGATGCAGAGATACCGAAGAGGTTTCAAATACCAACCATGAAGCTATATGATGGCTCAACGGATCCAGAAGAGCATGTAGCTCAATACAGAGAACGGATGGAAATCAATCCCATTCCTGAGAGGTTAAAAGAAGCATGTCTATGCAAGGTTTTCGGCTCCACATTGACAGGACCAGCTCTTAAATGGCTGCTAAGTCTTCCCCCTTACTCTATTACTTAATTTTCTAATCTAGTTAACTTGTTTAATAGCCAATTCTCATGTAGTAGGAAATTTGAATGTTCAACTAGTGATCTATATAGGGTAACCCAAGGTCAAAACGAATCACTTAGAGATTATATCACTAAATTCAGTAGAGAATCCTTAGAGATTCCTTATTTGGATATTGCCACGGCTGTAGAAGCCTTTAAAATGGGTTTACTTAAGGATTCATTATTCTATGATTATCTTGTCATGACCCCTTGCAGGAATCTTGATGAAGTAAGAACCAGGGCCCTTAGATTCATCCATCTAAAGGATGATAAAAGGATCCAGGAAAGACTGGCAGGATCCTCAAAGCAGGAAAAGCAAGGATCCTACTTCAGGAACAACAACTCCAAATCATACAACAAGTCTGATAATCAGAACATGCATGTATGTAGTGGAGCAAGAAGAGGATGAAGAGGATTATCCTCCCATTTCTGAGTATTGCTTTTCTGTTGATAATAATGAACTAATCCTTGCAATGCAGAATCTATGTGAAAAAGCAAGGTGGCCCAGAAAGAGTGATAAACCAGCTGCAACAAAAGACAAATCCAAATGGTGTGCATATCATGAAGATTTTGGTCATCTCACTGAGGAATGCATTGCACTCAGCAAAGAGATTGGTTATTTATTAAGCAAAGGGCATTTGAAGGAGCTGCTTAGAAGAAAAAAGTCAAGGATCCAGGATCCTGTAAAAGTTCCAGAAAGAGCTCCTTTTCCTCCCGCTGATGCACAAGTTATCAACTTCATATCTAGTGGAACAGACATATGTGGCACTTCCTTTTCAGCAGCCAAGATGCATGACAAAGAGACAAAGATGGATAATGGGGATAGACCCATCCGAACCTCTACTGTTACATAGGAGAAAGTTATCACCTTTGATGAGGATGATCGTGTGGATATTCAGGATCCTCATCTTGATGGTCTTCTTATTACATTGTTTAATTCTAATCATTTTGTTCGCAGGATTCTGATAGATGGAGGAAGCTCTGTAAATATCATTCAGCTTGATGTCCTCAAGAAGATGAACATTCCTGAATCGGAAATTATCCAAAGATCTTCGGTTCTTATTGGATTCAGTGGAGAAACCAAGAACACATTGGGGGACATTAAACTTCCCATTTACATAGAGGGACTTAGTTCTTTTCAAAATTTTGTGTTATCGATTGCTTATCCTCTTGCAATGTTATCCTTGGCAGGCCATGGATACATGACATGAAAGCAGTTCCATCTACATATCATTAATGTGTCAAACTTCCTAGTCCATGGGGTGTGGTGAATATTGAGAGTGACCAACAAGAAGCCAAGAATTGCTATACTTCATCGATGAAGCCAGCCTCAAGACCCAGGGAGCAATAGCAATTAAAGCATCCTCCAAGAGATGTCCTGGAGGCAAGAGAACAAGATGTGAAAGATATCCTGATGGATCCTCAGGATCCTGAACCCAAGGTCTTCATAGGATCCGGGATCCTCAATGACATTGAACAGGATCTAGTATCCTTCCTCAAGAAAATAAAAACTACCTTTGCCTGGAAGCATGAAGACATGACAGGTATTTCTAAAGATATTATTACTCATAAGCTTGGCATCGACAGGTCATTCAAACCCATACATCAAAAGAGGAGAAAGTTTGCATCTGAGAGGAATGCCATTATCCAGGAGGAGGTAGACAAGCTGCTCAGAGCAGGTATAATCAGAGAGGTTAAGTATCCAAGGTGGTTAGCCAATGTGGTTGTTGTTCAAAAGAAAAACGAAAAGTGGAGGGTATGTGTCGATTTTATTGAGTTAAACAAGGCATGTCCCAAGGATCCTTTCCCATTACCCCACATTGACTCCATGGTGGATACTACCGCGGGTCATGAGTTGTTGACTTTCATGGATGCTTCATCTGGATTTCAACAAATTCAGATGGAACCATCTAATCAAGAGGATACAGCCTTTATGACCCCAACTGGTATCTATTGTTATATTGTTATGCCATTTGGACTAAGAAATGTAGGTGCTACCTATCAAACGCTAGTCAATATGATGTTTAAAGAACAAATTGGACACACTATGGAAGTCTATATAGATGACATGGTGGTTAAGTCCAAGAGAGCTGAGGATCACCTTAGGGATTTGGAGGAAGCATTTGATATCCTTGACAAATTCAACATGAAATTGAATCCTTCCAAATGTCACTTTGGTGTAAAAGCAGGCAAGTTCCTAGGCTATATGATGACAAAAAGAGGGATCGAGGCAAGTCCAGAGAAAATCAAGGTGATTGTGAATATTAAATCTCCTGCCAATGCCAAGGATGTGCAAAGGTTGACAGGGAGGATCGCAGCCTTGAACAGGTTCATCTCAAAGTCACCAGAGAAATGCAAGGAATTCTATGACACCCTGAGAAAGAACAAGAAATTTGAGTGGACTGAAAAGCATGAGAATGCTCTCAAAGCCCTTAAGGATTACCTATCCTCAGCTCCAGCCTTAATGAAACCAGAAAAAGGGGATTTATTATCCTTATATTTGGCAGTCTCTTCTAAGGCAGTAAGTGCATTCCTTGTAAAGGATCATGAGGGTACCCAACACCCTGTGTATTATGTAAATAAAAGTTTGCTTGATGCTAAATCCAGGTATTCACATTTAGAAAAACTTATCCTTGATTTGATTATGGCATCCACTAAATTACGCCATTATTTTGAAACTCATGCTATTATTGTTAAGACTAACTTTCCAATTAAGAATGTACTCAGGAAACCTGAAATGTCAGGAAGGAAGGCAAAATGGTAAGTAAAGCTTAGTGCTTATGAGATAAGATATGAGCCAAGAACTGCCATTAAATCCCAAGCCTTGGCTGACTTTGTGGCTGATTTCAGTAGTGATCTACAAAGGGAAGCTGAGTTAGAAGTTCAACAGCTTGAAGAGACTAAGGATCCTTGGATACTCTTCACAGATGGACCCTCTAATTTCAAGGGAACTGGACTAGGAGTACTACTAAAATCGCCACAGGGGGACATAATACCCCACTCCATTGCTTATGAGTTTCAAACTACTAATAATGAGGCTGAATATGAAGCCATGATAGCTGGTTTGCAAATTGCCAAGCACATGAGGATCAGGTATCTTGAGGTACATGTGGATTCATTGTTGATTACTAACCACTTTAATGGTTCTTATGTTGTTAAAGGTGAAAGACTAATCAAATATCTAGAGATAGTCAAGGAATTGGCACACTCTTTTGCTTCTTTTAGTTTGACATAGGTACCCAGAGAAGAAAATGCAGAAGCTGATGCATTAGCCAACCTTAGATCATCATTGAAGATTCCAGAGGATATTAAAATTCCCATTATCCACATCTTGGCACCTACTATTGAGGATCACACAGCTTTGGAGATAGGAGAGGATTCTGCAATCATACCTAGTGACGGTGCACAATCACATTCAGGATCCTGGATCCTTCCGATCATGAGATATATACAACATGGAGAGATTCCTACAGGAGAAAACCCCAGAGCTTTCAAAGTCAAGGTATCTCAATTTACAATATTAAATAACATGTTATATAAACGATCTCTTGCAGGTCCATATCTAAGGTGCATTGAGGATCCTGAAGTTCAAGAAGTTCTATAGGATTTTCATGAAGGAGATTGTGGAAACCACACTTGGGGCAGAGCACTGTTCTCAAGGATCCTTAGGACAGGATATTTTTGGCCTACTATGAAGAAGGATGCTTTGGATTATGCCAAGAAATGTGATGCTTGTCAGAGACAAAGCAATATCCTTCATCCACCAGCAGAGCTCCTGCATCCTATATCCTCTTCTTGGCCATTCATGAGATGGGGAATGGATATAGTTGGTAAACTTCCAAAAGCACCAGGAGGAAAATTGTTTATGCTTGCCATGACTGATTACTTTTCCAAGTGGATAGAAGCTGAAGCCTTTGCTCAAGTCAGAGAAAAAGAAGTGATATCCTTTATTAAAAGAAAAATTATTACCAGATTTGGTATTCCTTCTGAAATTGTTTGTGATAATGGATCCCAATTTATTGGGAGTAGAACTACTAACTTTTGTGACAGTTGGGGGATTAAGATGATAACATCAACACCAGTCCATCCACAAGCTAATGGTCAAGCAGAATCATCTAACACGATCATCATTAACAACTTGAAGAAGAAGCTTGGATCCAAGAAAGGAAAATGGGTAAAAGAGCTACCTTATGTGTTATGGCTGACAGAACAACTCCCAAGAATGCTACTGGCCAAACTCCTTTTTCTTTAGTGTTTGGAGCAGAATCAGTGATCCCTACAGAGATGGTGGTTCCTACTGTTAGAACAAGCATCTGTGATCCTGAAGGAAATGCTGAAAACTTGATTCAAGATTTGGATACCATAGAAGAACTCAGGGATTTGGCAAGGATAAGATTGGCTAGTTATCAACAAAGGATGGCTGGAGCTTATAACAAGAATGTCAGGATCAGAAAGTTTCAAGTTGGTGATATGGTGTTTAGGAAAGCATTCCGAAATACCACAAATCCTGCTGATGGCAAGTTAGCACCAAAGTGGGAAGGCCTCTATCTTATTGAAGCTGAGGCAGGAAAGGGGGCATATCGATTATTAACAATGGAAGGTGATTTGCTACCAAGAGCTTGGAATGCTGTCCATTTGAAAATATACTTCATGTAAGAAGAATCTAGGATCCTTAGCCATCCTCACATCCGGTATATATTAAGGATCCTCATTATGGTAATGATTTGATTCTAATTCATGCAATCCTTTAATTTAATTTATTACAAGGAGAAGGATCCAGGATCCATCATCCTTTTCCACTAAGTTCTGAGTTTTGTAGAAGTTGATGCATCCTTGTCAAAGGATCAAGAATCCACAGAAGTCTCCTAAGTTTTATGGGCTTGTCCCCAGTTTTATGGGTTTATCCCCAGTTCTTGGGCCTATCCCCAGTTTAAGGTATTTACTACCTTCGCCAGTAGCGCATGATTATCCTGGTGCAGTTAAAGGCAATGGGACCAGTACCCGCTTTTGGGGCTGATAATTTCATTGTACTGGCTGTATTCCGGATCCTAAGTATAATGGTAGACGTACCATACATCCATTCATAAGGTTTCTAACGTTTTCACGTTAGCTAAGGTTTTGGCATTTTCATGTCACTAAGTTTGGATAGTCGCCAGTAAGGGCCATACTCCAGTTTACACAAGATCCTTTGAGCTTGTCCCCAGTTTTTTGGGCTTATCCCCAGTTTATTGGGCTTGTCCCCAGATTGTTGGGCTTGTCCCCAGACACTAACTCTTCCTTTTGCGGTTGGCTTAGTCCCAAGTTATGTCTTATTTCAGGTTTCTAAAGCTAAACAGTTAAGGATCCTGGATCCTAACTTCATACAAGGGTTTGTCTATTGGTTATCACAATTGTAAGTTTCAAGGATTTAGGATCCTAACTTGGATTCTCTGGTATGATCCTTATTTACTTTAATTTTATTCTTGATTTATCTATGTTACCCTTATACTTTGACAACAGGATATTTGATCCTAAAAAGTTATTTAACTTTTTAAACATTTCGATTATAGGATATTTGATCCTTGATCATATCCTAAACTTTTTGACATAAACTGATTTCTATACCTTGACTAATGACTTATAAATCTAAAAAATTGTACAATAACAATTGAAAGGTAAGTATAGACAAAATGAACAACACAAGATAGTCAAAAGGTTAAATTTTATTTATTTATCATACTAAACCGTTTAAAAGGTTGTCAAAATTGTCAACCCAAGCTTCTACCAGCAAAACGTGGCCCGTCCACTTGGGTTGGCAAAGGGTGTCCATACTAAATGTTCGATAAAGTGAAGGAAATAAAGGCGAGGGGCACCAAAGGCTTCATCCTCCACAAACAGAAGGACCCCATCCACCTTTGTTACCCCCTATTGTCTAGAGGATCAGTGATCCTTAAACCTAAAGCTATTGTTCACCATACAGACCATTTTTTAAAAACACCAACATCCAAAAAAAACATTAAACCATAAAAAATGGGCTCCGGCCACGTCTAGATAAATCCATCATCGCCCATTGTTGCAGCCTAAACCTTCTCTGCATCGCCACCACCATCAACCTCTCCCTCCGGATCCTTCAGCCCGCTTCTACCAGCCTCAATTGCCATGACCTCCTCAGCTTCCTCTTCATCATCCAGCTCCGCCAGCTTCTGATTCCAAGCCTCCTAATTCCAGGCAGACTTGTCGAAGGAAGGATCCTCAACCTCCTTGGCCATTTGTAGCCTGATCTTGAGCTTTGCCCCTTCCATCACCTCTTTCTTCTCCTGCTGAGCTATGATCTGGGTCAGGACCAGCTCCTTTTTCACCAGGTTGAGATCCTTCTCGAGGGAGGAGATTGTCTTGTCTTTGGCCAGGAACATCTTCTGGAAGTCCAGGTTCTTTTGCTCAGCCTCTTCGAGATTGTGATCTAGGAGCATTTAGATCTCAGCAATTTTCTGCATAAAAGAAGTACATGTCAGGATCCGTTACCCTTAGAAAACGAAGATCAGATTTAAGGATCCAGGATCCTTACCTCAGAGACGTACTCCTCGAACTGGTGTTGGATGAGAGGGAGGCCTTCAAGGGGTTCAACGGCTTTTCTTTTCTTGGCACCCTTGCCCCGCGTGCTCATGCCTTTAGGGTTCGGGAGGCTGGGACTGGCAGCAAGTTCCTTCTTAATGGACTTAGAGGAAGCAAATGCGTCAAGGTCACTGACACTGAACCTGGAAGCTGATCTTGAGGATTTTCCAACGCCTACAAATGCCAAACACAGATAAGTATTTATATTTTACATTCATTTAAACATTTATTTATTCATACATAGATTCGAATACTTACTTGACATTGTGAAGGAACTGGAAGATGCTTCTTGTGAATCCTTTGCCTTGATTTGAAATGTCCTTAGAGCAGGATCAAGCCTACAGAAAGCAGCAAGTCTTTCTTTTGTTGCAGGGGTTTCTTGAATGTGAGAGATTGAGATAGCTGCACAACAAAAACAGAAAGAAGGATCAGTTATCCTTAAAAGAAAGAGAATCCTACTATGATCCTTGTCTAAGGATCCCATATCCTACCCTGGGTGATCCACTTTTTAGGGAGATCCTTCCCGCCTGGGATTCAGTCCCTCCTAACAAAGAAGAACTGGTTCCTCCAATGGGTATCGTTTTTGGTGGTTTTGAGGATTGGATGAGGCTGACCAGGTTTGTTTTTAAACAAAAAGCAATGAGAAACGTGGCCAACAAGGTTGTACATTTGACTCAACTCGGACATCCCTAATTCAACATCTTCTTGCTCTATGATGTTTTCAAGGGTATAAAGAACTCTCCACATCATGGGCATGGCATGTATTTAGCACATGCCCGTGAGTGTGAAGAAGGATTATGTAAAAGCAGGGAAAGGATAAGAAAACCCTATCAGAAAAGGGGTGGCCGGAAAAGTGACCCAAGTATCAGAAACACAGTCACTCTTCATTGAAGAGTCAAAGGATCTAAAGACGGCTTCAGCCGGAAAGCAATGACGAATCCGATCAATCTCAGGATCGGTAAAACAACAGAGTTCCAGTGAAGGGTTTTTGGTAACACCCTGGCTTTTCAAGGGGCTATCTTTCTTAGGATCCTTAGCAGGTGAGGATCAGAGTGTCATCTTCGCCATGGATGCTCGGAGAATAGAGGATCGGAATAAAAGAATTTAGAGAGAAGGAAAGAGAGAATACATGTTCGATCTCCGGATGAAGATTTAAAGGAGTCAAACTCTTGAATTTAAATGCATCTTGATCCTTATCTCTAACTCTGAATTTATAATGATGATTTTGCAGGAAGTCTTGTCGCTGACGTCACGTCCACAACGGCTAGTCCGATTACAACGGCTATATTTACGATTAACTAATTCGTTTGAGATAAGGCAGAAAATATGACTCATTTAGTTATATTTAATTCCTCATATTTTGGGGGAAATTGTTAGGGATGGATTTTCATATTTTGATCAAGGGATTTTTCCTCGTATAAATCCTTGTGTCCAACATTCATTTTACTCATTCATTGTTCATACCTTTGCCCTTTACTTCAAGCATCACACCTCACAAAATCGGATTTGTTTGCATTATCCTTGTGTGATTTTTGACCAAAAACAATAAGCATCTAACAGAAGCATATGCGCAATTGTTTTACATCATGTACAAAGTCAAGTTCACTCTGAGACAAGATGGATGATATCGTGCTTCGGTCTTCACTTCGTAACGTAGTCGAACCTTCAGGAGCCGCATCTACATAATGTGCATCAACAAACTCCCCGTGGATGCTGCTCGTTATGGTTCGTTCTTCACATTGTAGGATCTTCATATGTATCCGCTCGTCATAGTTAGGAGGTGTATCAGCAAACTCCCCCTTGAGCGTTGCTCGCGAGACGTTTATCTTCAAATATTTAGATCCTTGAGGAGTTGATTAGTGGTCAGCTGCAACTCGATCATCTTGATCCTTTGATAGCGTCAATGTCATGTCTTCATTATAAAGCTTGTCATCTAACACGTTCTCTTCGCCTTTAGCCGATTCGAATGATGCATCTGCACATACATCAGAACTAAATGCGTACCGAGAACAACCACTTGGAATATAGTCAAAATAACAAACGACACACATGTGACCAACTCTCAATCAACTACCGACCGACAACAGTTTGAAAGATTTAAAATTTGATCAATTTTAGATTTTTAACTTTCAAAACTTGTTAACTTCGACGGTTTATGAAGATGCAATTGTTTTTCGGCTTATAATCAGGATTTTAGGTAGGATAGACTCGAGTTCTAACATCGGGCAATCAAAAATAACATAGAAATAAAATCTTTTTTGGCTTTTATAAAGTTTATATTAAAACACACCTAAAATCTTTTTGGTATTTTTCATATGTAAAGACGGAAAGCAATAATTAAATATTTACAGACATTCTTTTTGCAAGTTTTGAGGGTAAAAGAATCATATCAGTGTACGGTCACGCCACAACACTCTTGTTGTTCAACTAGTTAACAATTAGATAAGCATCCTATAACGATTATCGGTATTGTTGTTCACTTAAACTCAACAATCCGATGTAATCATGTGACTTGAGGATACGTTAAGGTATGATTTATACTTACCGACAGGTGTTCATCCATTCACGACACATTCTCGTATCAAGGTATGCACGAGAGTTCATCTTACTGGTGAGTATACCATTTATCATCTGTTTTTAACGTATATGATGTGAGACACTCACTTATTCGAGGATGAATACAAACCCTATGTGATAAAATCCCTTATTAACGAGGAACTTGATATTCAATGCATGCAGGGTACGAGAGCAAGTCCGTGAACAGGTTAGTACCATCATACCGACAAAGAGACAAACTTGACTCTCTGATGATAGATGTGATTTAGAATCACTTATTCGGGGGTGAATGTGATATTTTATCACTTATTGATGGTCGTATGCTTCATGTATTATATACACGTATATTTGATATGTACACGTATGTATGGTATCATGGAAGATCTAGACTTGCGTCCCCGTTGTTTTCGGTAAAAGAAACAACCATGATACACATATGATAAACAGCATAAAGACCACATATCTCAGAACCTCAGCAATCTATCAAACGAAATTTTGGTACCAAGACCATATGCCAATGAGCGGTTCCTACACGGTCTTCAGTCGATTAAGTTTATATCAATCTGTACACTTTAAAATGATTGTGAGCCTACCGATACATCTTATATAGAGCTGCTTATCGTTTTTCATTTTAGGTTCAAAGAGGTTTCCACAGACCACTGATGTACTATCATTTTCTCTTTTGCTCACCAGGAAACTCATTTTTGTTTTTCTATAGTTTTTGTATTTTTCTGATTTGGAAGTAAGTCCCCCTAAAATTCAAAAAGTAAATTCAAACTTTTAAAAACATCTTTTTGGATTTTCTCAAGAAAAATATTTACAAAAACGATTTCCCAATGTTGATTAACATATCTTTTACCTTGATGTCGTTTACAAAAAATAATTTAATCAAAAATGATTTATCGAATTTTTGAAAAATGAGTTGGCACGTTGGTAATCGGTGTGGACCAAAACAACATTGACAAGTTTCATATGGAAACAATCACGTGTGAGGTGATATTCGAGATCAATGTGTCTTGTCAAAGAGTGCTGTGCAAGATGTTAGTAATTCATAAAGCAGCTTAAATATTGACAAGGATTGGAGAGATTAGAAATTCAAAACCGTAATCCAGCAAATGCTTCGTGCATTGCTAGGAATCTGAGTGCTCTCCCAAACTGGATATCCACCCGATGTGGATTTCAGGATCGATTTTTCGGCTACTTCAATTAACCGAGAAATCTCTTCACAGCAACAAGATCAGAAACCTCCGGGTTCGGCTGGTAAGTGGCAAATAGAGCATGTGGGAAATCTTATACACATCATCATTGGTCGGTCGATACTTGATGTCGTCCACATAGTTTTCCACCAGCAAAGGTCTTCGTCTTTCTCCATGAGAAGTAATGTGCGGTCGTTTAATCCATGCCAAGGTATCCGCACACCTGGTTGGTTTGATCAACAAACACATTTTCTTCAACACACCGTAAAGAAAATGTACTCTGTACATTCATCTAGCAGACTTTGAACTTCTCATGGAAGAAAAAGTCATGAATCTTCGATAATCTTCAGACGTGCTGCATGCGCGTACATTTCGATTGAATCTATCCTATGGACCCGATTAAAGCATTAAACAAACAATTTGTTGCTCATGAATTTTCTTGTCGAAGTTATCAACTTCATTCATCGTCATTCTTTCATCGGACATTTTTTTGCGTTCTTTTCTTTTTCTCTCTCCATCAAAGGCAACAATATTCTCCTAGGTGTAACAATGTTTCGGAGCCTTGTGTCGCCGATCTTGTGCATGGATGCTCCACTATCAACAATCCTAAGACTATCAATAGTTCCTCCTAGAACATCCTGCACACTCATTCAGATATTAGTTGGAGAGTGGGACCCAAGCCTTCATAGACTTGGGTCGTCTTTCATCATCGAGGATTGTGACTTCCATTTCCCGATGATTCGGAATTGATGTAGCTCCCCCTGAAACAGTTACCGGTTTTGGTTTCCTTATATGTTTCTGTTTTTCATTTTTAACATCTAATTAAACAGACTGTGTTTGAATAACCTCAGGTTTTAAATCCTTTTCAACTTCTTTTCTTTGATTCTTTTTCTGTTTCATTTCTCGTTGTTTAACAAGACGAGAGTCCTGTTTTGGTGAAACAGATCTTTTATGTTAACTGTTACCACGGGGGGCATCAATTTTTGCCTTTCCCTTGGTGAGATATGGACAATTTCTGACAATGTGCCCATACTCACCGCATTCAAAGCATGATCTCCGCTCAAAAAGCCTTGGAGTATCATAACTATAGGAGCTTGACGTTGAACTTCGTGATTTTGAGGTACTTGGTCCTACATCACAATACTTTGTGTGTTGCGTGTAGTTGTTTTGACTGTTTCTTTTCAAAATTTTCTTTTGCATAACAAAATCTGTGTTGGATTTGTTTTCAAAAGATTCAATTTTATCCGTCCCTTGGGATTTCATGAAGTTCACCTTCTGAACCTTCTTGTTTTGAGTTCTTTTGCCCTTTCTCTTTCCTTGATTAGCGTGATTTTGCTTTTGTCGATCTGGAAGTTTTTTATTTCCATATTGTTTCCGAACTTCGGCTTTTGGGATAGGAGCACTGATGTGGGGTAAAATACACATATTTGTTTCGTGTAGATTGTATAATTTTTGTACAGTTTTTATTTGCTTTTATTTAGTTTTTAGTATTATGTTATATTATTTTGTGGTGGGTCAGGTCCTGGTGCAAATGGAGCAAAAACAAGTAATATGAAAATAACCAGCCAGTTGGGCAGAGTGAGGTGCCAGTGACCGAAGGAAATTGCAGCTATTTTCTGTGAATGGGCCAATGTCACTATCTCTATTGATAAAAGGAAGCTGCCATTTCGAAGTAGGGTCACACAATGAGAAAAAGGAAAATAAAAAAATAAAAAGGCCATGAAAGGGATATGGGACAACAGTAAAACGTGAATGAATAATTTTGTTGGGTTAGCCAAACAACAGTCAGCCCATGCATTTGATCGTAAAGTTGGAATATGGGCCATTTATTAATAATCTTTGTTATTTTAAAGATGTTAACTCATGACCCTAACAAAGAGAAAGAGAAGTGGCCTGCCCACATGAGATGAGACCAACTGCCACATGCAAGTCTACGATCATAGGTGGGGAGTTTTTATTGGGTGTTGAATAAAAAAAAAAAAAAAAAAAAAAAAAACCCTAAAAGGGAGGCTGCATATAATATAAAAACGAAGACGGCTGGACACGAGGGGAGAACATCATACGACTGGAAAAAAAAAAGAGAGCCGCAGCGCGATCAAAAAGAGGACGAAGTCAGCAGCAACTTGGAGTTCTTGGAGCGGTTTTAAGGGCTCGGATCATTGGTTTGAAGATTGGAAGCTGAAGGGATCGTCCGGATCGTTCTTACGCTATTCGGGTTCCATATTCTTGTTTCCTATTCTTTCAATCATGTTTCTTGTATTTAAAGTTACTCTTGTTTTTATGATTTTCATGATGCTTGGCTAAACTTTTTAACCAATTAGACTTGATGAATGGATTGATATAAAGTATTTACCGTTTTCGTTAATTGCATCAATATTATGGATTGATTGTGTTTAGTAAAGAGTTTGTTTTATTGATTTGATGCACATGCGTACTTTAACTTGGTTTATTAGTGTCATTTGCTTCGTATGATTCTTAGTGACGGTCTATATCACAACATAGAGTCATACTAGGGTTTAGGATTTTGGTGAGTGTCTATATCACGTAAGGAATCTTAACTCTTTAGGGTGGAATTGGCCAATAACCCCTAGAAGTAATTGTTAGTAATTTGCTAGGTTTTAGTGTTCTGCTAGTCCATACCTGGAAAGTGAGGGGCTATTGGTAGGTCTTACCCGGCAAATTGCTTTAGATAGTCCTTGGAAAAGGTCGTGTCTTAGTTGACCTGTCGGTTTTATTAGTCTATCAAGTCAAGTTAATTAATTCAAACTACCCTAGATCTATGATTGGAAAAGAGTAGGTCAACATTAGGATACTTACACAATAATTAGACAACTGGAAAGGCGTCTAATAACCGGTAGGATTAACAGCCTAGGTAGTTCCACAAGTTTCTCCTTGAGAAGGGTTGAGGGGCTTAGTTGGTTCTTAATAGGTTTAGTACTTTAAGATCCCGGTTCCATAATTCACGCATTTAACTTAATCGGTAATTCTTTAAAAGCAATCTAGGATTCTTGTCTAGATGGTCTCGTTCTCATATAAGAATCGTCTTCGTCTTTATTCGTATTAAGCTTTAGTTAATTTAGTAGTCTAATATAGATTTCCTTAGTTTTTCCGTAACCCCCCCCCCCCCAAACAAATAAACATTTTAAGTCGTGTCTGTCAGTGTCTATTAGAGTCTAGTTTACGTGATACATAGAGTCCTGTGGTTCGATACTCGAACTTGCTTAGGCTATACTACATTGACCGGTATACTTGCCGGTTGTGTGGTTTAGGATTTAGAGAGTCCTAGTCTATAAATTTAAAACTTAGAGTGTCTAGTCTAGCGAGTCTAATTTAGTTAATTTTTATAGTCTGTTTAGCACACATCAAGTTTTTGGCGCCGTTGCCGGGGACTCTTGGCAATCGCGTTCATTAGCTTTGATAGACTTTATTGACATATACGTGCTACGTGTTTGTTTTGTTTTGAGTTTTTTCCCCACCCGATAGCCCCACCTCTAGCATCCCAGAAAACTTAGAACACATGGCCAACGCTAGGCAAACCGTCCACCAGCAAGCCACCCAGGGCTTCACTGGTCTTGCTTCACCCATAGTTAGCGAGAACTCATGGCAGATTCCCTCTTATGCCATGCAGGCTATTACCAACAGCATCCAATTTCATGGCCGCGAGGATGAGGACGCCCCGGCCCACATAAACCGGTTCTCCCATATCCTTGCTACTTTTAGCCTTCACGAAAAAATGATGCTACTTACCTTCAGCTTTTCCCATTTTCCCTAGTCGGGCGTGCGGCTACTTGGTTGGACTCTCAACCAACCGGTACCTTTACCACTTGGGCGGGCCTTCGTCAAGCCTTTTTGAACAAGTATTTCCCGCCTGCTAAAGCCTCACGCCTTCGTGACTAAATTCACTCTTTCCGCATGGAGCCCGACGAGCCTTATTACCTTGCTTTGGAGCGTTTCCAAAACCTTTGTGCTCGTTGCTCCCAACATGGTCTTTCTGATTGGGCTCTATGTGAGAAATTCTACAACGGTCTCACCCAAGAGACTCGTGATAGGTTTGATACTAATGCGGGGGGTCACATGATGGGTATTCTCACTGTAGCCGAGTGTTTAGAGCGTTTCGAGGCATTTACCCAGTCTCAAACTCAATCGCGAGCCGATCAGCGGTATCAAAGTGGTAATTCTAATACCACTACTAGTGCACCCACCCGAGGGGTGAACAATGTCACCATGGATCTTAGTTTAGCCGCTGTTTTGGAAAACATGACTAGGGAGCTTAAGGAGATTAAGGCTAAGGTAGATAAGTGTGAGTTTTGCCGAGGGGGTCACCATACAAGTGCGTGTCCATTGCTAGTTAGTGAGGAGCAAGTTGATTTTATGGGAGGGGGTCAAGGTAGAGGTCAACCTAGTGCGTTTGGTAATTTTAATTCAGGTTGGCGTAATAATAATAATAATTTTAATAATAATAATTTTCGCTCAAGTGGACCCCCTAGTTTTCAAATAACTCAAAATCCAAATAGGGGTCTAGGTTCACTCTTTGGTGGGCGTTCAAATGGGCAGGTCAAGGATGGGGGGGTCAAGTAGTCAGGTTCAAACAGGTCAGGGTTCAAGTTATGATCTAGGGGGTAGTCTAGAAAGAATGGAGGCAATGATGAGTCAATTAATTGTTAAGGACCAAACCACCCAAAAGAAACTTAGCGAACAAGACCTTATGCTTAAGAATCACCAAGCTGCTTTCTAAGACCTTCAAAGGGTTGTAGGTGATATGTCTAGGAAGTTAGAGGAGAGATTACCCGGTCAGTTTGCGGGTAACACCCAACCTAACCCGAATGCTCATGTAAAGGCCATTACCACTCGTAGTGGCAAAACAGTAGGGGACCCTAATGTTGAAGAGAGAGTAGTCTATGAGGATGGGGATATTGTAGATGAAGAGATAGAGATGGAGGCTCCCGACAAAGTGCAATCGAGGCGGCGCCCAGCAAGTACAGCACAACCCGGTGAGTCTCAAAGTGAGAAGAAAGTAGAGAAACCTCCCGTGGATGTTAGGCCTTCGCCTTTAGTAGACCATTCGTATATCCCGTTTCCCTCACGTCTTAAGAACCAAAAATACTCAAGGGAATACGGGCAATTCTTAGATATCTTCAAGCAATTGAAGATTAATCTTCCTTTTATTGAGGCACCCCAGTCCATGCCAAAATACGCGAAATTTTTAAAGGACCTTCTTAGGAATAAGGAGAAGTTAGGGGAGTTTTCGAAAGTCCCATTGTATGAAGGGTGTTCGGCCATTGTCTCAAATCAGCTTCCCGAAAAGCTGACCGATCCCGGTGTTTTCACTATTCCTTGTCTTTTCGGTAGTAACACCAATACTAAAGCCTTAGCTGACCTAGGAGCTAGCATCAATTTGATGCCCTTTTCTCTCTACGAGAAGCTAGACTTAGGCGAGCTTTCACCTACCCGAATGACATTATCCTTAGCTGATAGGTCCGTGAAACACCCGAGGGGCATAGTTGAGAATTTGCTTGTTAAGGTTGACAAGTTCGTTTTTTCGGCCGATTTCGTCATTCTCGACATGGAAGCCGATGAAAACGTACCGTTAATTTTAGGACGCCCGTTCTTGAACACCGCTAAAGCTCTCATAGATGTCTTTTTAGGCACCATCACACTTAGAGCGGGCGAGGAATCGGTAGTTTTTAAGGTTATGAATTCGAGAGGGCATAGTGATAGAGTGCAGGTGGTATCGTTAGTGGGTGAGTGTGAGAAGGACGAGAGAGATGAGAAGGTGGTGAGTGATCCGAGTTTAGAGAAAGTAATAGGACTCAAGTGTGGGGACCCACCGGATAGGAGAGTAGAGGAATTAGAGGAGAGAATGGTGCGTTTAGAATCTAAGATAGAGACACTGAGCAAGGCTCAGTGCGGGGATAGAGTTCGATATGAAGAGTATAGATTCAAACCGCCAGGTGAGGAATTGAGAGGTGGTGAGAGAGATAAGAGTGTTTGGGGCGATTTGGGCAATAATAGGTATAATGGTGCTACAGCCCGTGAGTGTGTGTTTGGAGGTGGGCTGCATCTCTATGATCCTCCATAAGTATGTGAAAAGTTGCTACCCATTTGTAGAGTTTGTATTTTGAGTCTTTTATTTTGTACCATGAGTCTTAGTAGTTTTTGAGTCGGTTTTGTTTAGAGTCGGTACTGCTTTGGGTTTTGTTTTGCTGTGTTTGTGCAGGTATGGATTGTACCACCCGTACTCAATCTCCATTCGGGTGAGTTCGGAACTGCCATATTGATAAACCCAAGCAGGCTAGGCAACGATAGCGAATGAAATGCTATACGATCTTTCGTTGGATTCAAGACTCGTACGGCTGGCACTGACTTTTGTCCTAACCAGCTAAGTATTTTCCAACTTTCTCTGTATTTTATTTCTTTCGTATTTATTGTTAGTTTCCATCTTTGCATTAGGGACAATGCAATCTTTAAGTGTGGGGATAGGAAACTGTCGTTTAGGTCTTAGCTAGTGAGTCTTGAGTCATAATTTGAAAAATACAAAAAAATTAAAAAATTGAAAAAATCCAAAAAAAAAAAAAATTAAAAAATCAGAAAAAATGTCCTTTGAAATGAGAAGTTTGCAATTTTTAAACGAAAAATGATAGAAAAGATGAATTTTTGCTTGAGTTCAAATAATAATAGTATGAGTTAAAATAAATCGAGCTTGCGTCTAGTTAGGGATGTGTGGATAGGCCCGGGTTTGGTTTTAAGTCCCTTTGAGTTAATATACCTTAATTGTCGGTCTACTAGTGGGTTTTCACATGGGAGATATGGGAAATCAAAACTGCCAATAAGAGTATAAGGGACACCGTTATAAGTTAAAACTGTTAGAGTTTGTGATCATGCGAAAAATAGAATAAATAATGAGCTAGAAACTAAATGAAAGTAGCGCATTTCTATGTAGTCTGGGTTGGGGATAATGACTTTACAACCGGATTACCGCTAGGGTGTGAAATCGATTTTGCAAAGAAAAGAAAAAAAAAAGTACCGAAGCCTAAGTAATCCGAGTTGGGGATAGCGACTCTACAGCCGGAATGCCTCTTGGTTAGGGAAAGCAACGTCTACGCTCATTAAAAAAATGCTAAAAAAAGTGAAAAAAATGGAAAAAGTTGATTCTAAATTCTTTTGGTTTCGATATAAGACGGTTGGGAATTGGTCAAGTGATCGTTCCTTTACTATAAGCTTGAGGCGGGAGTAGGTGGACTGTAGATTCTAGCGTGAGGCCCTAGGTAGATTGACCGCAATTAAATTAAATTCACATGATAAGGGCTTTAGATTGGATTCGGGTTTAAAGGACAAGTATATTCGCAATCGCGGCTAACGCAAGTTTTGGTTTTAATAAAATATACATATGCTTTTGACCCGAGTGATTGTCCATCTCTGATTCCGTATGCATAGATTCTTTTTCGGGGACGAAAAAAGGTTAAGTGTGGGGATATTTGATGTGAGGTAAAATACACATATTTGTTTCGTGTAGATTGTATAATTTTTGTACAGTTTTTATTTGCTTTTATTTAGTTTTTAGTATTATGTTATATTATTTTCTGTTGAGTCAGGTCCTGGTGCAAATGGAGCAAAAACGAGTAATATGGAAATAACCAGCCAGTTGGGCAGAGTGAGATGCCACCGAAGGAAATTGCAGCTATTTTCTGTGAATGGGCCAATGCCACTATCTCTATTGATAAAAGGAAGCTGCCATTTCGAAGTAGGGTCACACAATGAGAAAAAGGAAAATAAAAAAATAAAAAGGCCATGAAAGGGATATGGGACAACAGTAAACGTGAATGAATAATTTTGTTGGGTTAGCCAAACAACAGTCAGCCCATGCATTTGATCGTAAAGTTGGAATATGGGCCATTTATTAATAATCTTTGTTATTTTAAAGATGTTAACTCATGACCCTAACAAAGAGAAAGAGAAGTGGCCCGCCCACATGAGATGAGACCAACTGCCACATGCAAATCTACGATCATAGGTGGGGAGTTTTTATTGGGTGTTGAATAAAAAAATAAAATAAAATAAAAAACCCTAAAAGGGAGGCTGCATATAATATAAAAACGAAGACGGCTGGACACGGGGGAGAACATCGTACGACTGAAAAAAAGAGAGCCGCAGCGCGATCAAAAAGTGGACGAAGTCAGCAGCAACTTGGATTTCTTGGAGCGGTTTTAAGGGCTCGGATCATTGGTTTGAAGATTGGAATCTGAAGGGATCGTACGGATCATTCTTACGCTATTCGGGTTCCATATTCTTGTTTCCTATTCTTTCAATCATGTTTCTTGTATTTAAAGTTACTCTTGTTTTTATGATTTTCATGATGCTTGGCTAAACTTTTTAACCACTTAGACTTATGAATGGATTGATATAAAGTATTTACCGTTTTCGTTAATTGGATGAATATTATGGATTGATTGTGTTTAGTAAAGAGTTTGTTTTATTGATTTGATGCACATGCGTACTTTAACTTGGTTTATTAGTGTCATTTGCTTCGTATGATTTTTAGTGACGGTCTATATCACAACATAGAGTCATACTAGAGTTTAGGATTTTGGTGAATGTCTATATCACGTAAGGAATCTTAACTCTTTAGGGTGGAATTGGCCAATAGCCCCTAGAAGTAATTGTTAGTAATTTGCTAGGTTTGAGTGTTCTGCTAGTCCTAATACCTAGAAAGTGAGGGGCTATTGGTAGGTCTTACCCGGCGAATTGCTTTAGATAGTCCTTGGAAAAGGTCGTGTCTTAGTTGACCTGTCGGTTTTATTAGTCTATCAAGTCAAGTTAATTAATTCAAACTACCCTAGATCTATGATTGGAAAAGAGTAGGTCAACATTATGGTACTTACACAATAATTAAACAACTGGAAAGGCGTCTAATAACCGGTTGGATTAACAGCCTAGGTAGTTCAACAGGTTTCTCCTTGAGAATGGTCGAGGGGCTTAGTTGGTTCTTAATAGGTTTAATACTTTAAGATCCCGGTTCCATAATTCATGCATTTAACTTAATCGGTAATTCTTTAAAAGCAATCCAGGATTCTTGTCTAGGTGGTCTCGTTCTCATATAAGAATTGTCTTCGTCTTTATTCGTATTTAGTCTAGCTTTAGTTAATTTAGTAGTCTAATATAGATTTCCTTAGTTTTTCCGTAACCCCCCCCCCCCCCCCAAACAAATAAACATTTTAAGTCATGTCTGTCAGTGTCTATTAGAGTCTAGTTTACGTGATACATAGAGTCCTGTGGTTCGATACTCAGACTTGCTTAGGCTACACTACATTGACCGGTACACTTGCCGGTTGTGTGGTTTAGGTTTTAGAGAGTCCTAGTCTATAAATTTAAAACTTAGAGTGTCTAGTCTAGCGAGTCTAATTTAGTTAATTTTTATAGTCTGTTTAGCACACATCAAGCACACTGAGTTACTACAACTCTTCGGCTCGACTTTCCCAAAAACTTACTTGTAGAATCTTTGAGAACTTTAACAATCAAGGATTGATTGACATTTTTGTTTGGGAAATCATTATTTGAGTAGACTCTATCATCACCAACCAGAGTATACAACAAATTCACACTCTCAAAGTCTTGTGCAGAAGTGGACTCAACCAGAACAATCTTAGCAGGTTTTGTGGGAGGATCACATAGAATATGATTCTCGAGAGGTATGTCCTCTTCTTTGATCACCGCATCAGACTATGCTGAGTTAGTATCCTCGGATTCATCATCTGAAGAATCGGCATCCTCAACAATGACTAGAGGATCCTGATTTTGTTCAGCTGTTGACACTTTTGCATCTGCTGATTCATCGGAATCTGAGGATACTTCCTTTCTGAAACCAAGTCCAGCTGCGAATTCCTCAACGACTAATGGAACTGATGGCTCAAAGTGAGGCTTATCCTCCACATCAGGCATTGCGGTATAATTGTGTCTAACAGGTGGGGGACACTTATTATATCCAATGCACATGATATCTTCTTTCTTTTCTTGTATGTCAATGATGTGATCCAACACATACCTCGAGTTTGAATAACTATCTAACTTAAGCTGGATCGCCTCACTTTCACACTTAATACATGCCAATTCTTTTTGTGTTTCCTTGAGCCTATTGATGTAATTGTTTATTGCAGTTTGTTTTCTTGAAACTGTTTTCTTTAGCTCGGAATTATCTTCTTTTAATGTGTCAATTACCTTCTTAAAATCCTTTTGATGATTTTCATGAAACATATTGGCCTCTGAGCATTTTGAAAGATCCACGATCAAATGTTGATTGTGGATAAATGTCACGTCATATTTGATTTACAAATCGTCATATTTGTTTTGCAAATCAGACAATTTTCTTTGCAAATCAGACAATTTAGCACTTAATTCAACACAACTATCACACCTATCAAAACTATCACATTTATCAGATTTGGTTCATCGACACAAACCTGACTGGATTCACTCTCAGATATTGACCCATCTGCCTCAGAATCAACAACCTCCCTCGATGATTCATATTCAGATCCATCCTCGTTTGAACTTGTAACATCTTCAACTGAACTACCGCCATGTTCAGAACAGTCATCATTTCCCGAGGGCTCACCATCACTGGCATCCTTGACAATTTTGGCACAAAACGTAGTTCTTGTTTGACCATTGTTCCCCAACTGTATTATCGGACCACAATTGACAGTAGATTCAGCCAATGGATTAACTTTTGATGGTGGAGGGTTATTTGACGGTATGGAGACTGAAGCCATCGTTTTGCGTTGAAATGGATGAGGAAGAGGGTATGGGAGACTGAGCCCATGAAGTCGTTAAACCCTTTCCTGTATACATGTTGTCCATATTAGGATCATGTTTCCAACCATACATATCTGTTTCCATTTTCGGTTTACTTTGATGAGAAGGATCATTTGAAGATTGAGATCCTAAAAGTGCTTAACCCCAAAGGTGTGTACTTATGATGGATTGAAAACAAGCAACTTAAAACTAACTTAAAACACAAATGTGAACCTTCTGTGAAAGAACTAATAACAGATCACCAAAAAATGACCACGAATAATAATTTTCAAGAATAGTTGATGTCTATGAAAATTGTGTTTCGTGAAGCCCAAGTTTGGAGAAGTCCACGAAAGATGAATGGCCCAATTTAAAGAAATATCTACAAAAGATATGATTCGTTGATTTCCTCGCATGAAACACCAGCCCAAAGAAATAATCCCATGCGAAATGATAATCTGAAATGGCTCCACGAAGAATGTGAGGTATTTTGTGAGCCCAAGAGAGTGACCAGGCCCAATCCTATGAATATGTGAAGTGGTATTTCATGAATGGTAGGCCCACGAAAAAGGAACTGATGAAGCCCACTACGACTACAACTCACGAAGAATGATTGTCAAGGCCCAATTGAAGAACTGAAATCCACGAAAAGACTGAGCCCAAGTGGAAAAGACTGAGCCTAAGCCCAACTATCTTGTGATCTGAAAGTTGCTATTTACGAAGTCCCACTTTAAAGTGAAGTCCCACGAATTACCAATATTCAGATAATCCACGAATTTCTAGTCCACGAAAGATTAAAGGAATAGGCCCACTAAAAGTCATCCACCAAATACACCTTTAAAAATCCCACCATGAATCAGATGGTTTTTCGTAAGTGGAGATTTTTTGTGAAAGAGTATACTTTGACGACAAACTTGGTGTTTCGTGAGAGGGGTATTTGGTGAGAATGGGTTTGGTGAAAAAGGTTTTTCACAGGATACCACAAAACAAATAAGATAATTTGCCAAAAAAGGTTCTTTGTTAAATGGTTGGTGAGACCTTTCCTTTTAAAGCAGAATATGGTTCCTGAATTTTGAATGCAAAAAGCTGGTATACCAAAGATAGTTATCACCTCCGGTGACTTTTCTGGTGACCTTGCTCGCGGGAAAAAATGGGGAGTTATAATTTTCACTTCAAAACTAAAAACTTTTCACGTTTTTTATTATCTCCATCCTTTTTCACAAGTTTTAACCAAAAAACATCAACTGATAAAGTCAAAATCTGAGATTTAGACCGTATTTTTATCCGATAAAACTGGGTTTTCAAATTTTTGTTCAATAAAGCTTCAAAAATCACTAAAAAACATCACACACAACTCGGTTATCAACAAGAAATCGTGCCTTACGCTCTGATACCACTTGTTTTAGGTCCGTTTTCGGAGGATCGATCACGAAACCAAATCACTTATTTATAACAAACACAGTCACGAGTGCGGAATCCCCGTGACGATGCCAAACTAAACACAGAATAAAACAAGAACACGAAGTAATCAACGATTCACAGTCTATTGATTAAAACAGATGAGAACAATCATCAAAAATATACACACAATGTTTGACAGTAAACTTCACAGTAGGGTATGCTCTCATAGTTTGACACAGAAACCAAGTGGTGTTTATATAGGCAGCCCAGCCCAAATGTCGACAAAAGACAAGATGGGCCTTGACGAAAAACCAAGGACGACGAAACACCAGGTGTTTCGTCATTGTTCATGGCGAAACATAGAATGACCATCACAGAGGTTTTTCGTCACACAAGAGTTCGATGAAAGATTGGTCTTTTGTCGAAGGCTACAAAACAGATAGGCTGCAAACAGTTTGCAACAGACTGGATAAACATACAAGACATAAACTACTACCATATGCAACATGCATCAGTTTTAAACATTACATACCAAAAGAGACATACTGTCGGACCTAAGTAAGATAGGAGGATATCCAACTTAGTCGACTGACGGACATACAGACTCGATAATATAAAAGACCGTAAAATACAACGCTAAACAAGAACAAGTTACAGACACAAAATATGCACCAACAAAATTCAGGAACTCGTCTTTCCAGCCTGTCCTTTTGTTCATCTTTATCTTGCGTGCAAACAACGTAGCTCCTTCGAAGTTTGAGCGATTAATGAGCTCGAGCTTCGTCAAAGTTGCAACGTCGTAAAATGGTAAGGACAAAATGCTCAGCAGCGACCTGAAATATTGAATACCGTATTCGCGCTTGATGGCCATGCAGTGGATTTCCTTCACGAACATGCAGCAAAGAATCTTTCCATGCAAGTTCTATTTCTTGTACTGTAGGTAGTCAACTTGAACTTCCGCTGGCATAGGCTTGGAAACTTTAGACAAGAACTGCTTTCGCCACTCTGTGAACGCATCAGAAGCATTATCAGAAGTATCACGATTTTTTAGCTATTCATCGATGACGTCCACATTCTTTTTCAACCATTCTTCATTAAAAGGAGCGAGCTCAGTCCCATCTTCTCGCACATATGAGGACTTCTTATCATCGCCTTCAAAGATAATTTCTTCAACATTTTCTAAATTTGCTATTTCCGGCTCACTCGGAATGTCATCAATAGCAGCATCATCAATTTCTTTCATCTCATTCAAAGCAAGTAACTGCTCATGTGAAAGATCCGCAACAATCTCTCATTCTTCAAGAATTTCTCCAGTAATAGGATGCACAGCCTGTAAAGCAAGATCAGTAGAACTAGCAATAGAAGATGTACCAGGCAATGAACTTTCAATGTAATAACTGCTCTCCAATTGTTGTACTTCTTCTACGGTCTCACTAGAGGTTCCTTGTGTAGATCCAAGCTGTGAAGGCTTGAAGACAACGATTTGAGTAGAGGTAGTGGCTGGCGGTTGCTCTGATGTGGCAGAAGGGTCAGGGTTCCTCGGATCCTCAGAATCATGATCCCTTTTCTTCATAACTTCCTGCTATTTGTATCGATCACCCCACAAATGTTGACATGCTTTCATACAAACTCAAAGCCGTCAGTGATTCTTTTGACCCCATTTGTTAACTTGTTATTGCGGATGTGGTACCACTCTTTCATGTCATTGTGCTTTTCTTTAAGAGAATCGACCAATCTTTTAACCTCGATGCTTCTTTCTTTCAAGCGGTTCATGTCAATACCACGAGCATTATCCGCAGTTCGCATCTGTTGCAACTGACGCTCTCTTTCTTCGTCAGCAGTCTTCAAGCGTACATTTTCAGCTTTCAGTTGCTCAATCTCTGCTTGTTGGCGAGTGATCTCTGCTTGTTGACGCCCAACAGTGGAATTCAACGTGTTTATCTCCAACTGTTGTTTGATCATGTCGCTTCTTGTAACGTTGATCACATCCAATTGCCTATTGATTTGACCTGCAGCACCTTGCAGTTGAGAGAACAGGAAATCTACCTTTTCATCTTGCTGCATCTGAGAGAATCTACTTTGTCTGCACTCTGAGGCCGGCTGCAAAGTAGTTGCACGAATGGTTGATGCAATTGAGCGAGCTGGTTCTTGTGGTGTCACGGTTGGAGTTTTAGGAGCTGAAGTGACCATAGGAGTTGGTTCGAATGACCTTGGAGGAGACGACACCATAGCAGAAGCTTCATCGGCCGTGAATCCAAGGTTTGGATTCATTTCTGCTTCTTAAGAAGGCTCTTACTGAGGAACAGATTGCTGCACAGACGAAGAACCAATGTTCTTCCTTGCTTTCTTCTTTCGACGGGCAACCGTTTGCTTCTTCTTCAAACGTTCAGCTTCGGTATCCGAAGGAACGTACTCAACATCATCCTCTTGTCTAATCCTCCTGACCTTTTTCACACCACGTTCATCTAAATAGAACTCGTACCCAGGCTCAGGTTGATTATCATCTGATTCCGTATCTTCTTCATCATTGTTAGTGCATTACGTCTATTGACTTCGTCTTGTATCATGTAACGTAATAGGATAGGTTAGGATAACCAGTGCACGAGGTCCAAGAATCAAAGTTTAGTGATTAAGCAAGAGGTTTCGCTCATATGGACATTGTCCATAAAAGCGAAACTACAAGCAACATGTTTCGCTCATATGGACATGTCCATATAAGCGAAACCACCTCTACTATATAAGGTGCACTTGTTGTTTCATTTGGCAGGGATCCAGAACTTGTAACGAAGTGCTGCCAAAGTTTGTTCAGGTTGTAATCATTGTTAATATCAATCAAAGTGACAGATTATATAGTATCAAGCTGTTTTCACGTCCAGTTCTCTGATTCCGCCTTTGAACCGGACATAAAGCTCTTCTGATCGACTCAGTCGGGTCAAACAACGATCCTACAAGTGGTATCAGAGCTCAGGGAGAAGAGTTTAGCTTGATATCATCCTCATTCTGACTTCTACACCTTCTTTCATCATTTCTGAAAGTTTTACCGGACAAAATCTGATCAAAATTTCATAGATTATAGATAATTGGATATAGATAAACCCTTGAAAGTTTCACATTCAAATTCGGACTAAAAATGGACTAAAATTGGTTCGGAGTAGGTTTCTCTTATACGGACTTTGTGTAGTTTCGCTTATTTGAACACTTAGTTTCGCTCCTGTGTCACATAATTGAGAGGTTTCGCTCCAAATTGTATCCTGTAGTTCCGCTCTTGTGTACATCATCAAGGTTTCACTCCAAAATTGAGAGGTTTCGCTCCAGTGAACATCATTCTTTGAGGTTTCGCTCCAAAGACCCAAGTTTCACTTATTTATCAACATAGTTTCGCTTATTTGTCAACCTGATTTCGCTCTTGTGGACTAGATAAGTGTGGTTTCGCTCATAGAACATTAGTCTTGGGATTTCGCTCCAAGATACATATGATTTCGCTCCAATGGCAGTCTAATTTCGCTCTTGTGTCAAACTTTGAGTTGATTTCACTTCAAGGGTCCTTAAGTGATTTTGCTCCAAGTGTTAAAGTCTGATTTCGCTTGAGTGTCATATTTCGCTCCAAAAGTGAAATTTCGTGTCAAGATCATTTCGCGTTGATCGAGTGTCAGTCTCTTACAATTTATTTGATAGTGATTGTACTGATTGTGTTTGTTTGATTATCTGTTCAGGTTTACATCATGGCTGAGGAATTCTACAACACGTTTTTCAACGCATTCACATCCGAATCGTCCGAGATTACAAATGTTACACCAAAAACCATCACGAAGGCGATCAATGAAAACATCAAGCATGATAACTTTTACGGAACTCACTCAAAGCCACCAACTCTGGAAAGCATTGAAGATTATACCTGGTGGAAAGAACGTTTCATCAACTGGGCTAAAGCATATGCCCATGAAAGCTGGTTCTGTTTAGATTTTGGATACGAAAGGCCAAAAGATGATAAAGGCGAAGAACTTCCATTCAAGAGGTTACCGAGAGAAGACAAAGCAGAATACGCAGCTAAACAGAGAATGATTGCTTTGATTCAGACAGCAATTAGAAATGATATATTTGCTCTGCTTACTCATGATGGATCGTCAAAATCAGTTTGGGAAGCTTTACGAGTTAAAGCTGAGGGGGGAAAACATATTAGAAAGAATAAAATTGCCTTACTTAAAAAAGAATTTGATCTGTTTGATAATATAAAAGGAGAGACAGTGAGACAAATGATAGAGAGATTTTGTCACCTTAAAATCGAACTTGAACGTTTTAAAATTGATAAAACAAGAGAGGAACTTATTGATAAAGTCATTGAAGCGTTACCACGAGTTGATCAGTGGCAAACGTTTGTGTCTATTTTGAAAAATGATGCTTCATATGACAATATTGCTCTTGATGCTTTGTTTGAAAAGATTGAAAGTCATGATTTGGAGTTGCAGAAACAGAACAAGATGACGGGTTCTTCACATCAACAGAATGTTGGTTTGTATTACAAAGGCAGTGTACTTTCTGATAGAGGCATTGGTTCACCAAAAACAGCTTTTAGTAGTGAAAAGATGAAAGAACCACTAACAAATTCAACAAGTCATCATTCTGGATATCATTCATCTTCAAAGTCGAATTCTGATGAAGCTGAAGAAATTATGTGCAACATTGCTCTTAAACTGAAGAATTATCCCGCAATGAGCATCAATGCAGCTAAGCAGCAAATGAGTTTTCTTGCATCTGTTCTGGAGTCATATGAAGGTCTAGTAGCTGGCAAAATTGGAAACTCTGAATTGACCAAAGAAGACTACGACCAGATTGATCCGAAAGAGATGGAACGCATTGACATTCGTTGGTGTTTAGCTAGTTGTATTCGAAGAGCTCAGAGGTATATGGAGATTACCGGGAAACAATCTCTTGGAGGTGCGTCAACGAAGCTTGGATTCGACAAATCCAAAGTGACCTGCTTCAGATGCAAGCAAAAGGGTCATTTCAAAAGAGAATGCAGAAACTCTGAAGTTACTGAAGGAAATGAACGTCCTTTCAACGATGACTATTATCGAAAGGCAATTTACCATCGAAGCAGAGAAGAACCAAAGTTGATTGAAGATAAACCGAAAGAGAAATCAAGAGCTTATGCTGTTATTTACGAAGATGAAGGTTATGATTGGTCTAAAGTTTGTCCAGAAGAAGATCCTTTAGAGAATGTTCGTAAAACAACTCATGGGAGAGCTATGACAGAAGAAAGAAAGTTTGTTTTTGTTGCTGAGATTCAAGATGAAAACAAAGACAAAGACACTGCTGAAATCCATGAAGAAAAAGTTGAGATCAAAGAGAAAACTCGAGAAGAGATCTTGAGTGAGAAGACGTACAGAGAAAGAAACGTGGTCTACAACAGAATGGATGAGATGCAGGAAGAGTATGAAAGTGCTGTCAACAACAGAAGATGGGATAAGAAAAGAGAGTGCTACTACAACAGAGAAGGAGAACCGGTTGTTCCAAAGAAAGACATAATATTTGATGATGTTCTTCTCATAGTCCCGTTGATAGCTGAGTATTATAGTAAGGTGATGAAAGATGACACATATGCTAAAAGGCATGAAAAGGAGATCATATATGCCATGTTATCGTGTCTGAGAAAAAGGGATGAAGAGAGAATGAAGAAGAGTGTTGAAGAGATGGTGAACAACCTGAAGAAGAATGCTGAAAAGGTTAACACAGAAGGTGTTGAAGTTGAAGAAGTTGTTACTGAAAAACAGCAGATTGAAGAGGAGGTGAAGAAAGAAGAAAACAATGAGAATTTGGAAAATGGTGATGCTGGTGATGAAGTTAGTGTTGAAAAGAAGCAAGATGATGCTGATCAGAAGCAGACAAAAGCTGCTGAAAACACCAAAGTGCCAATCACTGAGGTAAATTCTGATTCTGAAAATTTGGAACTGATTGATCAGTGCAAGAAATGCATGGAATCGTGCAGAGCTTGTACTGAAAAAGATGAGCAATTCAGAATAAGAGATCTAAAATTCACTAAAATTGAAAACATTTTCAAAGAAAAATGCAAAGAGATGTTAGAAAAAGAAATTTTTTTTAAAGAAAATGATGAAAAACTTTCAGAAAAAATGTAACAAATTAGAAAAGGACAATGAAGTTTTGAAAGAAAATGTTTTGAAAATGACAAATGAATGTGAACAAAAAGAAATTGCTTGTCAAGAAATGAAAAAGGAATACGACTCAATGAAAATATCATATCACATTACAAAAGAGTCATATGAAAAAGTGAAAGACGAAATGAAATATGCTCAATCAAGAATGAATTATCTGTCTGAAACAACCAAAGAGCTTAAACGAATGTATTCTATAAAACAAGATGTTGTTAATTCCTATATTGAGGATGTTGCTAAGTTAAAGCGACAGATTGCTGATTTAGAACAGGAAAACAACAAGTTAAAAAGTTACCACGTGTCGTCATATGTGCTTGAACGAATTTTCATTATAAAACCGGGTGATGGTGAGTCTGAGCAGAACAAGAAAGGCATTGGCTCAGAGTTTCATCAAGTTCCACCACCGGAAAAGTTTGCATTTTATGATGAGGAAAAGGTCGAAAAAGCTTTCAACATGGTAGACCAATTGCCAGACAACATTGACATAACCTATTCCAAATCTGATGATTCTCATGATTCAGAGGTGGTAGGTAAAGTCGTTGAAAGTGTGTTGAAAGAAGAGTCAGTTGATACAGGTAAATCTGAATCACAGGATGAAGATGAAGGAAATCTTCATGATGGATATCTGAAAAACATAAAATCTGAGAAAAATTTGAATGATGATTCAAAAGGATTGGTTTATACCATGATTGGATCAGACAAATTGTTCTTAGATGTTGTATTCCCGATTCAAAATGTGATTTCAGAAAAGGTTGACAAAGTTTTCAAAATGGTTGAGATTGAAAAGTCTGAGATTTCAAAGTTCGTTGGTAAGAGTCGTAAAGGTTCGTATAACAAACCTGGTTTCAAAAAGAAGAACATGAAGGCTGGTTTGGGTTATAAGAAGAAACAGAATCGAAACAAAAATGAGACGCCAAATTATCAGGCAAAAATGAGTTTTGTTCAGGGAAACAGTTTAGATGAAGAAAAAGAACTTAAAATTGTACGACAGTCTAATGATGAGTTTGATGCACAAAAGAGAAAGCAACAACCACAGGTCAAAGATGTGTCCATGAGAACATGTTTCAAATGTGATAAAAAAGGACATCTTACACGCAAGTGTCCAAATCTAAAACCTGTGGATGTTGATATAAAGAAGATTAATGCTGAGAAACAAAAATCTGAGAATGTAAGACAAAGGTCAACCAGTTTTGATTTAAAACAAACTTGGAGGTACAACACAAACAAGTTTGCTTCGAATCAAAATTGGAAGTCAAACCCGTATAGGTTTGATTCAAGACAGACCTGGAATTCTCACACACCCAGATTCAGAACAACACAGAGAGTTGGAAAACAAAAGTTGATATGACAAAACCTCAAGAGTTTTGGAAACCAAGAGTTGTTGTTCAAAATCAAAATGTTCAAAAAGATTCACATTTTTACAAACGAGGAACACCAAAAGGTCAAACCTGGAGTGTTAAGAAACATGTTGAATTGCTAAAAGATGAGAAAGTTGAAGTTAAAATTGAGAAAGTTTTTGTGAAAAAAGACAGAGTTTCCAGCATTGAATGAAAATTATTGTGTTGAAATGCCTAAGGTTCAACAGACCTGGGCTAAATTGTTCAAGTAATTCAGTTAGTTGAATGTGCAGGTGCTCAAAAATTCTGAAGATTGTAAAATTGGAACTTGGAGTAGCCAGGCACAACAAGAGGAGGAGGCTGCTGCTGAATCCTGGTTTGGTTGAACAGGGAGTTTATATGTTTTCTGTACATAAATAAACAATATTTGTAAAACCCTAAAAATTTGAAAAATTAAAAACCAAAAATATGTTTGTTTTTAGTTTTTGTCAAATAATAGAAAATTACAAAAATATGTGTTGATTGAATACGCCGAAACCCTCACGGCTGATCAAACATGATTACTTTCACCAGATTGAAAAACGGTTTTCAAACTGTAAAAATCAATGTGTTGTAAATCATGGGGGTACTTTATGTTAGTTTTTCTGCTAACTGTGCTATATAGTATGTTATATTTTCTGTAATTCGGTACACGATAAGCAGAAAATGGATGGCGAGACAAAGCTATCAGTATTGGTTGTCAAATTTTCTTTAAATGGTTTTGCATTTTAGGGGGAGTAATATTGTTAGAAAATACAAAAACATTTGAAAATTTGAAAAAAAATCAAAAACATGATAAAATTAAAAAAAAAATTGAGTTTTTGCGTAAAAAGAGGAAATGATAGTACATCAGTAGACAGTTACAGTATGCTAAAGAAATGTAATGATTAACTAGTGTTAAGCAGTCTCACTGATGATGTGCCGATAGGTTTTTGCACATTTAGTAGGTTTGTTCGGGATATAAACTTAAATCTTACTTGCTTATTTCGTGGGGAACACTACTTGGATATATAGGTAACCCCTGAAATCTTCTTTGAAAGATTCCTTTTTCTGATATACTAGGTCTTTATACTCAGTGATATCTGGGGTATTATTCCGGGACTTCTGCTGAATGGAAGTTCTGACCTAGTCCTCGAATAATACTTTCCGCAATGCTTGAAACATAGCATCACCCTCAGCATATATAATAAGACAATAAAATTGCTTAGCAATGCTGTTGTAAAAAAGATCCTCTAAAGGGGACACACCCACAAGTTGAGTCATGATCTCTCTGCTGAACGATGGTTCTGACCTGAGCTCTCATGATTCTTCATAATTTATTAACCCATTACAGATATCATTTGTGTTATAATTACCTGTAAGACTGAATATTGGGATCTGGATACGGGAGTATATTCAAGAGGTGGGACACACGTATAAGTTTAAGTCTCTAAAACACTTAATCCGTATCCTGGAAAGATTGAAAATTGTGTGAAAATTTAAAGTGGATCAGTATATTGACAATCTAAGTGAATTGTTTAATACTTACTGTGTAACTAAGCTCAACGGTACTTGTGACTTGTCAGAAACTGATATGATCCCCTAACGCATACTCAAACAAAAATAGTGACTGTAAATATGTTTGTACATATTTCTTTACTGCTTTATATTTTCAGAAAATACAAAAAGATTTTGATTTCTGCTTTATTTTCGACAACCGATATCTGAAATGCTGAGTTTCAAAATCTAAGTAAGCTGATTGTGTTTCTGAAAATAAAACAAGTTCATTAATTTGAAACTTGAATTAAAATCAAAAATTTCAAAAACAGTTTGTGATATCTCCAAGGTCATTAACTTGAACTTGGATGATTAACTGTGAGGGAGTTGGATTCTTTAACACTGCCAAATCCGTAAAGTTTGTTGATAGGGGGAGTGGATTAGAGAATTTGATTGATAATATGAAAACATTGTATTTATGAATGTTTGAGTGATTGCAGATATTCCAGACTACGATCCCGAGAGCAGAGTTTAAGGGGGAGTCTGAAGACAAACTTGAGGAAAAGAGAAGTTTGTAGATGGAAAGCTAGGCATCGATCCCAAAGCACGGAAGCTTGACGAAAGGGGGAGCCTGAAGCTGATAGGAGAAGAGAAAGATTGATGGATGCTTGCATTGTTACAATTTGAAAGAAAAGACAGAATGATCAAGACTGAAGATGTGTCATATTGAAGATTAGTCGCTGAAGACTTCGTCAATATTCGAGGGGGAGTCTGTTAGTGCATTACGTCTATTGACTTCGTCTTGTATCATGTAACGTAATAGGATAGGTTAGGATAACCAGTGCACGAGGTCCAAGAATCAAAGTTTAGTGATTAAGCAAGAGGTTTCGCTCATATGGACATTGTCCATAAAAGCGAAACTACAAGCAACAGGTTTCCCTCATATGGACATGTCCATATAAGCGAAACCACCTCTACTATATAAGGTGCACTTGTTGTTTCATTTGGCACGGATCTAGAACTTGTAACGAAGTGCTACCAAAGTTTGTTCAGGTTGTAATCATTGTTAATATCAATCAAAGTGACAGATTATATAGTATCAAGCTGTTTTCACGTCCAGTTCTCTGATTCCGCCTTTGAACCGGACATAAAGCTCTTTTGATCGACTCAGTCAGGTCAAACAACGATCCTACAATCATCACCAGCTGAACTAGCACCAGCTGTACCAGCAGCAGATGCACCAGCAGTAGATGCACCGGCGGCACCAGCATCTCCTCCATCACCACCTTCATCATCACCATTATCGTTACTGTCGGAAGAATCCGAATCCTTTCGTTCAAACTTTTCTTCCATTATTTTCTTCAACTTCGGCTCCTCATCGTCAGATTGGCTGTCATTGTGACGCCATTTATGGTCTTCTGGAGCGATGTAGTCTGTCTTACCAAGAGCACAAATCAATCTTCTTGGCGGTTTGCTTTCTGTGTACCTTTTCAATGCAATGCCCCTGAATATCTTCAGTGATTGCTCTATCATCGTATCTTCAGAATGTCATCATCGGCTTTCGGAAGATTGGGATGCTGGACATTCATGATCATTTGCAGAAAATGTGGATACATCCAGAACTTATTCCCAGTTGTACGACCACCGGTTCTTTTCATGTTCTCCTTCATGTTGGAAAAGATGTACTTCGAAATGCTAAACGGCTTGTTCAGCACTAAAGCCACCATGAGTCACACAAGATCATTGCCTGCCATGTCGTATCCAGCTCGTCTGTTGCTAATACATTGAATCAGTATGTGCCGTAGAAACTTGTAGCACATTGGCAAATATCCTTTGTTGATCTGACTACTGAAAATATCACCGGTACACTTCATTCTTAGCAAACAACCGCGAGTGCACATGATTGGAATAAAATACGGTGCATTCGGATCATCTTGAAGTTCTAGCACGGTGTTTAAGATGTCCGGAGAGACATTCACATTCACTTCATTAACTCTCCCTTGTATAATCTCAGTTCCGTCAACTTCAATAACACTTGCAGAATTCCAGAAATCTTTGATGAGTGACTTGTAAACCGGAGTTGAAAACGTAACGACCTTGTTTATCCGAGATTCCCTTATCCATTGCGTGATCTCCTTCAGTTCCGTGATCTTCCCTTCAGGATCCAGATAGGCAATCATGTTGTGACGCTTTTCGGACATCACTTGTTCTTCAGGTTTGTCGGTTATCTTGGTTGCCGGCTTGCGTTTCTTCTCTTCTGGTGCCATTCTATATTCGAAAACAATCATAGTAAGTCACAATATCATAAAATGTGCATTAGACATATGTATAAACATGTTTATGTGTAATGTCAACAGTGAACATGTATTTACATATATTCTGTGAAAGGGCACACAACTAATCAAACTGAAAATTTTTCTAAGTGTGGGACGACGAAACACCATCACTGCGACGAAAACATTTTCCATGGCGAAAAACCCCTTGGACAAACAAAGTCAGAATTGACCTTTGACCACTGGTTTTTCGTCGACAGCCTTCGACGAAAAATGCTCAATTTTTAAAAGGGTATTTCATCGCAGGTTCGATGAAGAAAGATGTATTTTGTCGAAGGAGGAGTTTCGTCATTAGTTAGGGTTTTTCGATGAGCAGCAGTTTGGGGGTTTTCAATACAATGGGTTTTTCGCCGACATAAGTTGAATCGACGATGATTCAGCAAAATCAAACACTATGACACTTTGTTTAACCACAAACAAACCCAGAAGTGTAAAACTGACACGATTTCGACCAAAAATATACCAACTGGTTTAAACATCAAACAATAATACATCCCCTATTTTGTTACCTAAAACCATAAACCAAATCGATGTTCAAATCTACACATACAAACACTATGATTATCAGGTTATATGAAAAACAAACACAATAAACAAAGATTTATATGCAAAAATCGAACAAGAAGGGTCTCCGAGGGTTTTTAAAGCATTCGAGTAAAACAGAGATATCCTTAAAGAATCAAGTCATGAAAGTAACCAGTGAATACCTTTGATTTACTGAAAATTTTAGAGAAAATGAAAAAGGGTGTTTGAACTTTGAAGTCGGTGAGAGGGGTATGGGAGGTTGAGTGTGGGAGAAGATGAACAGGTTGTTTGGTTTGAAAAAGTGAAGACTCTGATCACTGGATCCCCTTATATACTCAGACTCCCGACGAAAAACATAGTTTGGCTTGCACAGTAAGCCCATGACGAAAGTCCAAAAGGCCTAAGTGTTTTTCGTCGTGACCTCGACGAAAAATGGTATTTCGTCGCGAGCATATTTGATTTTGACCAAGACTTGAAACAGTTTGACCTGAAATGGTTTTTTGTTGACTTTTTAAGTCTTTCGTCGACCTTGAGGTTTTTCGTGAAATTTTTTTCCCAAAATTACCAAGTCTTTGAAATTTGCACACTTTGAACAGATTTTACTGATTTGAAAGAATTTTCCTTGTGATTGAGTTTACTAAATGCAAAGGACATTTTATGAAGTCGGTTTCAGGCTTTCGGCAGAAAACTCCAAGTTACAACTTCGGCTAATCAAAAACGAGCTTTACAAACTACACTAGAACATAATTTAAAGTGCGGTAAACTAACGAAAAACTATAAAAAGCAATAAACAACTGTACAATGTCACACTATTTGCGAGTTTCAAAGAAAATGAATCATACCAGCTTACGGTCTTTGTCAACATGGTTTTTGTTTCGGTTTAAAGCTATGGATAAGTATACTACCATGATTATCGATATTGTTGTCCACATAAGCTCAAACTGATCAGATGTAATCATAATTAGGAGATACGATTTACGGTAAGGGTTATACTTACAAGTCGGTGTTCATCCACTCACGACATATTCCCGTATCAAGGTATGCACGAGAGTTCATCTTACTGGTGAGTATACCACTTATCATCTGTTTTCTACGTATATGATGTGAGATACTCACTTATTTTGGATGAATACAAGCCCTATGTGATACAATCACTTATTGACGAGGAACTTGATATTCGATGCATGAGGGAACGGGAGCAAGTCCGTGAATAGGTAAGTACTAACGTACAACAAAGAGACGAACTTGACTCCCGGATAAATGTGATATATTATCACTTATTTTGATTAGACATGTGATTGTTGATCACTTATTGAGGTCGAATGCAACATGTACACGTATGTATGGTATCATGGAAGATCTAGACTTCGTCTTCATTATTTTTCGGTAAAAGATACAACCATGATACCCAGATGATAAGACAGCATAAAGACCGTATATCTCAGAACCTCGACAATCAATCAAATGAAATTTCGGTACCAAGACCATATGCTAATGAATGGTTCCCACCTGACTTGAAGTTTGTTAAGTTTGTATCATCCTGCACATTTTAGTCTGATTGTGAGCCTACAGATACATCATTCGTAGAGATACTTATCATTTCTCAATTTTTCGTTTTACATTTTTGAACATGTTGACCGACCACACAAGTGAATATCATCATTTTCATTTATCCAAGAAACTCATTTTAGATTTTCTATTTTTTTTGAATTTTTGCTTTTCTATTTTTTTTAATTTTTGAATTTTTCAAACGTAAGGACAGAAAGTAAAGACATCTTTTTGGATTTTTGACTTTTTCAAATGTTTTTGTATTTTCTTGAATTTTCTCCCCCTAAAATGAGAAAAGGTTACGAAAATGAAAATCTTTTTGTATTTTTAGAGTTTTAAAGAAAATATTTACAAAAACGATTAGCCAAAGAAGTTTTACTCGGGTATCACCTTAATGCCATTGACCAAAAGAAGATAATCAAAACATGATTTATCAAAAGCTTTAGTGAACAGGTCGGCACGTTGGTGATCAGTGTGGATTTTAACAACATCGATGAGTCTTTTGTCAAAACAATCACGTATGAAGTGATATTTAATGTCGATGTGTTTGGTCTTGGAATGCTACACATGATTTCTAGTGATCTGTAAGGCAGCATTATTATCAACAAAGATAGGAGTAGATAGGAATTCAAAACCGTAGTCGCGCATTTGATGTTGGAACCACAAGACTTGGGAGCAACAACTAGAGGCAGCAATGTATTCAGCTTCACAAGTTGATGTAGCAACACAGGTTTGCTTCTTGCACTGCCATGTGACCAGGCGATTTCCTAAGAATTGACATCCAGCTATTGTTGATTTGCCGTCGATTTTGCAGCCACCAAAATCAGAATCACTGAACGTGATCAAGTCGAAAATATCATCCCTAGGGTACCAGAGACCGGTGTCTGGGCAACCCTTCAAATAGCGGAAAATCCTTTTAACAGCTCCCAGATGTGAGGCCTTCGGGTTGGCTTGATATCTTGCAAGGAGGCACATCGGATACATGATGTCGGGCCTCGAGGCTGTGAGATACATTAGAGATCCGATCATAGCGCGATAATATGAAGAGTTAATGCTTTCACCCTTCAAATTCGGAGTAACCCGTGATTCTGCGGAAGTGGGATACCAATGGGTGTTGCATCAGACATCTGGAACCGGCTCAAGATGACACCAACATATTTTGTCTGATGGATAAATATCCCAGACTCAGTTTGTTGAACTTGTAGGCCCAAGAAGAAGTTCATTTCCCCCATTGCGCTCATCTCGAATTTTTCTTGCATCACACGCTCGAATTTCCTGCACAAAGAATCATTAGTTGAACCAAATATTATATCATCAACGTATACCTGTGCCAACAGAAGATCTCGATCCTGTTCTTTAATGAAGAGAGTACAATCAATAAGATCTCGGCAAAAACCATTCTCCAATAGATAGTTAGATAAGGTTGCATAACAAGCTCTTGGTGCCTGATGTAAACCATAAAGAGCTTTGTTGAGCAACCAAACCCGATCTGGATGCATAGGATCTTCAAAACCCGGAGGTTGTTCGATGTACACCTCTTCTTCAACCACACCATGTAAGAAAGCACTTTTCATGTCCATCTGGTAGACCTTGAATCCTTTAAATGAAGCATAAGCTAAAAAGATCTGAATAGCTTCCAGACGTGCAACCGGTGCGTAAACTTCATTGTAGTCAATGCCTTTGATCTGACGAAATCCTTGAACAACCAATCTCGCCTTGTTTTGAATGACTACTCCCCGATCGTCCTTTTTGCATTTGAAAACCCAACGTGTGCCAATTTTCTTGTTATTTTCAGGCTTTTCAACAAGCTTCCAGACACCCAGCTTTTGAAATTGTTGCACTTCATCCTGCATGGCTTCCACCCAAGAATTATCCTTTAAAGATTCTTTCCAAGACTTTGGTTCTTCTTGTGAAACATAACACGCGAAGGACCAATCATTTTGAAGACCAGATTCTTGATGGCTGAATACAAACCAGCATTCTGGTTGTTTCTCAGCTGATTACGCGTCTTCACACCACTATGGACATCTCCAATAATATTATGCTGCGGATGAGTATCATGAATTCTCGTTTCAGAAACATCAGGAACACGAGTATTGATACCCAAATTGTTAAGATTAAGATCAACAACCCAATCCACGCCTGGCATTGACGTAGAGGTGGATGCATTTCCTTCACCAGTGTCTACATTCTGCACATGAGGAGTTACTTCAGAAGCACCTTGAAAAGGAGCAACCGGAGCTGAAGTGCCTTCATTTGTGTCACACCCCGACCACGTAGAACATACAAAACGTGGCGGAAACATCGGGGAGTGTTGTAACAGAATTAATGTTTCACAACCATGGAAATTTAAGTTTCGTTTTATTGATTAAAAGTGTTACAATGTCTTAACAAACAAAGAAATACAACATAATTAACTAGTCTTGCATCTTTTATGGTCACTAAAGCCCAAGTCTGCCTATGTGTATCTTGATCATCTTATGCAACAGCTCCTGAAAAACACATGTGAAAATAGGTACGTCAGCATAAAAATGCCTGTGAGATACATAGGTTTTGTGAAAATAAGATTCATGACTTATTTTTGAGAAAATGTTTAGTCATGAACCTTGTTATTTGCTTTGTCTTTTAAATCATTTGAAAAACGATAAGATCAGATGATAAGTATAAATAAATGTAAGGTTAAATGAATAACCAAGTAAAATATGTTTGCATAAGATAAGTTGTTTATAAATCAATGTCTTGTGAAAAGTATCTTATTTGTATGAAATGTTCTATGTCTCAAACTGAAATGATTCAAATAACGTTACGACATGTAATACCATACAAACACTTATATATAGGAAGTACTAGCGGCGTATCCACCATGCTTGTATCATATTACACACGCATTGTTACTTAATCACTTAATCAAACCAAACCAACCAATGTAAGAAGTTTATGTTTAAATCAATTGTCAAATGTATTAAATAATATGTCAAAGTGTTCATGTCAAGATGTAAATCATGTAGTATGCATAACCAATGTCAAAAGTGTTTGTGTCAAATGTAAATCATGTCAAAATGTCTATGTCAAATATCCATGTCAAATGTCTATGTCAAATATCCATGTCAAATGTCTAGGTCAAATATCCATGTCAAATGTCTATGTCAAATATCCATGTCAAATGTCTATGTCAAATATCCATGTCAAATGTCTATGTCAAAATGTCATGTATGGCAAGTGAAATGTCTCAACTAAACCATATGCACAGAAACAAAGTATTGAAGTAAAACTTGGTTTAAATCAAAGCCATGTTTTGTGTAAATGCATGCAAATATTTAATATGAACATTTATGCGGTATTGTGAAAATGCATACATCCAAGCCTTGCGACTGTGGTGATAAACCCTTTAAACAAATTAAAGGTCTATCTGTCTTATATCATCGAATTCGGTCATTCCTTTCATCCCCTTTCCCTGGGATGTCCGGAACGGGAGTTGTCAATTCCTATGGTACCACTACCTACTAACGAACGGCATGATCGGTGTTAATGAATGTATTGTCCCATGTAAACAAACCAAATGTCATACCAAAAATGTAAGCATGTGATGAAAACAATGTACTAAGTATGCACGCAATGGACATACATAGCATAAAATGTAAATGTAAAACGATGTACTAAGTATGAACTAAATGGACATACATAGCATAAAACACAATGAGATCATGTACTATAATGTACTAACGAACATAGCAGGTATATGATGCGAAAACAGGAAAGCATGAAAGTAACAAGTAGGCACATGTGTTCCACCCCAAAACAGTTTGGAAAACAGTAAAAGAGGGGTCTATGTACTCACTTGAGATTGCTCAGTAGTTCTGGAGTGAGAACCAAACAATGCTAGAGATCGCGGATATCAAACGACACCTAATATAGGTAACTATGTTAATAACCGGACCTAAATCGGATGATTGGATAGAATGCGGGTTCGTAAACCAAACGAGTATAGAGACTCGTGTCATATGGTTTAACAAAGCCTACATACTAACTGAAACTTAACCTAAGTGTTTACGACCCATTATGACCTGTTTAGATAGCTTATGCTACTTTAACGCGTCGTTCGCGTGAAACGCGTTCGGACCGCCTAACTAGTCCTATGACAAGTGTTATATGCCTAAACATGTTACATAATCAGTTAAGTGATAAAAGTTTAGGTTACATATGCTTAATTACCAATTATACATGAAAAGGGTATTCTGGTAATTTACCTAAGGCATATAAACTACCTATCATACAACTACTTAAACGATGTGACCATAGGGTATAACCTCGGAAGGTTATTCCCTACCTACTATGGTCACCTAATGTGTTTGGTCGGATCCTAATGATCGACCAAACTGGGTCGGGTTCGAAGGTATAGGCGATTTATTAGATCGCCTACCCTACGACCCTAGACAACGTGGTAATCAGTGGGCATAGTCCCAAGGGACTATGACCAACGTGATTACACTCACGTTGCGAAGTTCAAACGAACTTCGCATTGACCATAACTGGTCAATGTAGAAAGTCAAACAAAGTTTGACTTTCAGACTCGAAAGACTCGAAAAGCAATAAAAGAACGAAAGAATACTTACGAAGGGTCCTCGAATGCTAATCCCGATCCAAGAACTCAGGTATGAAACAATGGTTTCAACTTAGAGCTCTCAAATCAGAATTCTTGTAAGAAATGAGGTTGGGGTGATGGGGTATATATAGTTTTCGGTGAACCGTTGAGATCGTTTCATGGAAACCGTGATTCGATCACATCCGTACACTTGTTGAAAGGTTATGGAAGCTAAATATGATCCTTATCTAGTGACTAAGCAACTTAGAACATGTGGTGGAGGATCAAACAGCTGCAACTTGTGATTAAAAACACTGAATCTGGTCTGATAGGAAGTCACGTAGCGCGACGGGTAAGCCTATAGGGCTCGCGCTACGCTAGCACCCCCCTGAATCAGAAAAGTTTCAGAATTGGCAGAAATGGTCCCTGCACGTGTTTAAGGCCTTTTTCGATGCGTTTGAACCCCGTTAACCCCATTTCAAGGCTCTAAAATGATGTTAAAGTATAGGGAACTCAAAACATGTTCAAAAATATGCCGGATGATGGTTCGTTTGGTCGTACGAACGCGATGTTCGCTTAATTACGACGGAATGCGCATAAGCGCGAAAAACGATCCAAATGACGCGACGAATGGATTTTTCTTATAGAGAACACTAAAATATAATGTAGTCATGCTTACATAAATTTTTTGATGTCCAGATGTATTCAGAACGTAAGTTATGCGCGAAAATGCAAACTTGTGCACTTTTTGACACTTTTAGTCCCTGAATGACCCAAAAGTTTATTTTAGCACATCGAACCCCTCAAAGCCTATTTCTAAGCTATATAAAGGATATTTAAGGTGTGTTTAACTTATGGTCATGTTCCGGAATGTCTGTTACAGTTCAAATTGGCATACTTTCGCAGTTTGTCAACTTTAGTCCCTGTAAGCGAATTAACTTGATTTCGGCATACCAAACCTTCCAAAACTTATTTCTAAGTTATGTAAAGGTTATTTAAGGTATGTTAAGCCTATTTCACTATTCCGGAGTGTTCGTTGCATTAAACTGGTTATATTTACGCATCGGTGCGCGTATAACCTTCCAGAAAGCGATTTAGAGTTTGAAATTGAACGAGAATTGATATGTGCAAATGATACACATATTTTTACAAATCCCAAGTATGAATTATAATATTTCATTGGTTTGGTATTTGTTTGATGGCCGTGAAGGCACAGGTGTTACAGTCTCCCCTACTTTAGGAAATTTCGTCCCGAAATTTATTTAGAGGAAACTTGTGAGAGCTTGAAAGCATGAAGTTGAAAAGATCGAACAACATTGGTTTGGGTTCTGAACTTATAGTAACTTTAATAACATCATGATTGCAATGTAAGAGGGATACTTATATACAAGTATATAAAGCGTCATTGGTGCGTCCACCGTACCTCCATTACATCGTTCTCATTTCGTTATTGTTGTCACTATCGGTTCTTACACATAACAAATCTTACTGGGTTTCTGTGCACTAAATTTCATAATTATGTACGCGTCCATAATCAGACAATTCCTTGCACAGTTCACACAGTCTATTTTGTAATGTGTAGGGTAAAACCAAATGAATGAACCTGTGATGAGTGTGACTAGACCGCCATAGAGTCCTTTGAATTAAATCAATAAATGATCTAAATAGACTATCAAGGAGTCTGCTCAGCTACATCACTAGATGTCGTTCTTTAACCAAATTGTGAATCAATCTTTTTGACTAGACCACTAAGAGGGTCTCTTATGAAACATGGAATGGTACTATATAACCCAAGGGTCTTAACTATTACATAGAAGCCCATTAAGGGTTGAAGGTAGTACCTTTTGAATATCCTGCTACGAATCCCTCATATGAAGATATGAAAGATTCTGCGAGGATTTGGATAACTAATATCCAGAGTATTAAAAAACACAAAAATGCATAAAAGAAAACATGAGATGAATAAACACATAGTCACATAACCACAAAATTGTTTAACTAGAAGTTTGTTCTGCTAACAGAGTACATGTATTTAAAGCACACTAGGAACCCATCTCGTGGATTTCATTTGGTACTTTAAATATTATCAAGAATCTATCTATAAAGATAGCAAGATTTCTAAAAGAAAAATTCGATTTCGATTTTTAAGGAACCGAAATGTTCGAATTTAGGTATAAAAGGAATCCAATTAAGGACTCTGATTTGAATGATGATCATCCACAAGGGTCTCAATATGAAGATAAAAAGATCCCATATGGATTTTAGAAGTTGAAGATGTTTTGAAACCTTGCACTGGACGTGCTTATGTCAAAACATCAAGTAAAAATGCTTATGAAGTTGTGATGCTAGATATGTCAAGGCGACATATGAAGCAGAATTTGAAGGTTAAGTCAATGTATGAGGAAATATTTTTGAAAACTATGCATGGGGTTCCTTTAAGAAAAATGTGTTTAACGTTTTTTTTTGAAACCTTATATATAATATTTTTGAAATCATAAAGTAGGTGTATTAGATAGATATATTTACAAAAATGTTTTAAAATCATGAGAGATAAATTTTGAAATTATGTATAAGGTTTTTGAAAGACATGAATGATGCTTTTCGAAATCATACACTTGATAAGAAAATGTATTGTGTTAATATTGTCTTCAGACTATATGAAATATTTTGAAATTAGAAAGGTTGGTTTTGATAACATGGCCAACGTTTTTGAAATAACATAGACAATACATCTAGAAAAAAATGTTTTCAAACTATATGAAATGTTTTGAGATCATGAAGATTGTTTTGAAATACTGGTACTGTGTATGTTGAAAAATCAAAACGTAATGGGTATGAGATTTGAAAATATCCTTAGTTATCCAACCAAGGATTTAAAGGTAAAGATGTGCTGAAGCATGATTACTCATAATGTCACTTTATTTTCTGTACTTCGCATCTTAGAATGAAACGAGTACTTAAAATTTTCGAGGGAATCATGAGCAATCATTTGAAAGAGAGAAATCACAAGAGTAGTTTGTAAGGAACATAGTTCCTTGATACAGGTATTATAGGGAAATGCCATAAACACATGTAATTATACCTGTATATCAGAATTTGTGAACAATGATTTATTTATAAACAAAACAGATTGTTTCACATTACAAGGAAACAAAAGAACGAAAGCATAAGACAGCAACATCTTCTACTCAGTCAACTGCTCATCCGTGGGTCAGATTTGCATTAGCAAGCTTTGGGCAATTTCTTCGGAAATGTCCCATCTCGCCACACTTGTAGCAATAACCTGGTGGAAAGCGAGCTGGAGTAGGGTTGACTTGGAGTTGATTTGGACCACTTTGGTTTGGGGTAAATCGACAAACATTTGCCCGGTGACCGAGTCGCCCACATGATGCACACAAACGACACTGTAGGTGAGCTAAGTGGTGTGCATTACATTTGTCGCATATTGGGGCTGTTCCCTTGTATTGCTTCCTAACAGGTGGTGTTGCCACCCGGTTGGGTCCTATTTGATTTGGTACTGCTGCTACGCAAACCTTTGCTGTATGACCTTTAAGTCCACAAATTTGGCATTTGCGGCACTTCACATTAGGGTGATGATGAAGGGTACATTGGTTGCACAAGGGTTCAATTCCGTTGTATGGCTTCCTAGCTGGTGGCCTTGCCACATGGCTAGGTCCCGCTTGATTAGGTGTAACCGTTGCGGTTTTCCTTGAAGCCTTACGCTTCCTTGACTTTGGTGCAGTCTTGACTTCTGCTTCCTTCAGTGGCTCTTGAGTGGCTTCATTGTCGAGACGAGAGGCTTCATTGTTGAGACGAGCCATGGAAATGCCTAAATCCACAGTCCTCTGAATCACTTCGCCAACTTGCTGGACAAATTTGGCTGTTCGCTCGGGCATTTGACCAGTGCTGAGAGGAATAGACATTCTAGAAGAAGATGAAAGACAGAGGAAGAAGCAAGTGAAAGGTTATTGGGTAATCAATACAGAATGGTAACGAATGAAAATTGTGATCATTTGTTTGTTACCTAAGGCAAACAAATGAGACGGTGACTAATCAAAGTAAATGGGTCAAAAATAATGTATCGCGAAGACATGCTCACCTATAAGTGAACACTCATCCCAAGAATTCCCAGGTAAGCACAACTGGTCTCGCGTCTGATGAGATGTATACGAAGTGCTTGCCTAGACAGAAAACCCAGAATACAGGCATTCACCCTTCCAGTTTGCACATGTTCACATTATTTAAAACCCAAAACTTTGACGAGATTTTGAAATTTCAAAGGGGTTCAAAACCTAGTAATCAATCATCCTAGAACAGATGATTGCTTTTCAAAGCGGTTTTGAAATTTATGTTCTTGTTGTGGTTGTCGCCTAAGGATAGGCGACAGTATTGTTTTATGACTAAACGCAAGTAAACTCGCGTTAGGGTCCTAAGAAGGTTATAGACTAGGTCAAAGCATTACTAATAACCTAATTCCCTATAACCATTGGCTCTGATACCATCTTTTCTGTCACACCCCGACCACGTAGAACATACAAAACGTGGCGGAAACATCGGGGAGTGTTGTAACAGAATTAATGTTTCACAACCATGGAAATTTAAGTTTCGTTTTATTGATTAAAAGTGTTACAATGTCTTAACAAACAAAGAAATACAACATAATTAACTAATCTTGCATCTTTTATGGTCACTAAAGCCCAAGTCTGCCTATGTGTATCTTGATCATCTTATGCAACAGCTCCTGAAAAACACATGTGAAAATAGGTACGTCAGCATAAAAATGCCTGTGAGATACATAGGTTTTGTGAAAATAAGATTCATGACTTATTTTTGAGAAAATGTTTAGTCATGAACCTTGTTATTTGCTTTGTCTTTTAAATCATTTGAAAAACGATAAGATCAGATGATAAGTATAAATAAATGTAAGGTTAAATGAATAACCAAGTAAAATATGTTTGCATAAGATAAGTTGTTTATAAATCAATGTCTTGTGAAAAGTATGTTATTTGTATGAAATGTTCTATGTCTCAAACTGAAATGATTCAAATAACGTTACGACATGTAATACCATACAAACACTTATATATAGGAAGTACCAGCGGCGTATCCACCATGCTTGTATCATATTACACACGCATTGTTACTTAATCACTTAATCAAACCAAACCAACCAATGTAAGAAGTTTATGTTTAAATCAATTGTCAAATGTATTAAATAATATGTCAAAGTGTTCATGTCAAGATGTAAATCATGTAGTATGTATAACCAATGTCAAAAGTGTTTGTGTCAAATGTAAATCATGTCAAAATGTCTATGTCAAATATCCATGTCAAATGTCTATGTCAAATATCCATGTCAAATGTCTAGGTCAAATATCCATGTCAAATGTCTATGTCAAATATCCATGTCAAATGTCTATGTCAAATATCCATGTCAAATGTCTATGTCAAAATGTCATGTATGGCAAGTGAAATGTCTCAACTAAACCATATGCACAGAAACAAAGTATTGAAGTAAAACTTGGTTTAAATCAAAGCCATGTTTTGTGTAAATGCATGCAAATATTTAATATGAACATTTATGCGGTATTGTGAAAATGCATACATCCAAGCCTTGCGACTGTGGTGATAAACCCTTTAAACAAATTAAAGGTCTATCTGTCTTATATCATCGAATTCGGTCATTCCTTTCATCCCCTTTCCCTGGGATGTCCGGAACGGGAGTTGTCAATTCCTATGGTACCACTACCTACTAACGAACGGCATGATCGGTGTTAATGAATGTATTGTCCCATGTAAACAAACCAAATGTCATACCAAAAATGTAAGCATGTGATGAAAACAATGTACTAAGTATGCACGCAATGGACATACATAGCATAAAATGTAAATGTAAAACGATGTACTAAGTATGAACTAAATGGACATACATAGCATAAAACACAATGAGATCATGTACTATAATGTACTAACGAACATAGCAGGTATATGATGCGAAAACAGGAAAGCATGAAAGTAACAAGTAGGCACATGTGTTCCACCCCAAAACAGTTTGGAAAACAGTAAAAGAGGGGTCTATGTACTCACTTGAGATTGCTCAGTAGTTCTGGAGTGAGAACCAAACAATGCTAGAGATCGCGGATATCAAACGGCACCTAATATAGGTAACTATGTTAATAACCGGACCTAAATCGGATGATTGGATAGAATGCGGGTTCGTAAACCAAACGAGTATAGAGACTCGTGTCATATGGTTTAACAAAGCCTACATACTAACTGAAACTTAACCTAAGTGTTTACGACCCATTATGACCTGTTTAGATAGCTTATGCTACTTTAACGCGTCGTTCGCGTGAAACGCGTTCGGACCGCCTAACTAGTCCTATGACAAGTGTTATATGCCTAAACATGTTACATAATCAGTTAAGTGATAAAAGTTTAGGTTACATATGCTTAATTACCAATTATACATGAAAAGGGTATTCTGGTAATTTACCTAAGGCATATAAACTACCTATCATACAACTACTTAAACGATGTGACCATAGGGTATAACCTCGGAAGGTTATTCCCTACCTACTATGGTCACCTAATGTGTTTGGTCGGATCCTAATGATCGACCAAACTGGGTCGGGTTCGAAGGTATAGGCGATTTATTAGATCGCCTACCCTACGACCCTAGACAACGTGGTAATCAGTGGGCATAGTCCCAAGGGACTATGACCAACGTGATTACACTCACGTTGCGAAGTTCAAACGAACTTCGCATTGACCATAACTGGTCAATGTAGAAAGTCAAACAAAGTTTGACTTTCAGACTCGAAAGACTCGAAAAGCAATAAAAGAACGAAAGAATACTTACGAAGGGTCCTCGAATGCTAATCCCGATCCAAGAACTCAGGTATGAAACAATGGTTTCAACTTAGAGCTCTCAAATCAGAATTCTTGTAAGAAATGAGGTTGGGGTGATGGGGTATATATAGTTTTCGGTGAACCGTTGAGATCGTTTCATGGAAACCGTGATTCGATCACATCCGTACACTTGTTGAAAGGTTATGGAAGCTAAATATGATCCTTATCTAGTGACTAAGCAACTTAGAACATGTGGTGGAGGATCAAACAGCTGCAACTTGTGATTAAAAACACTGAATCTGGTCTGATAGGAAGTCACGTAGCGCGACGGGTAAGCCTATAGGGCTCGCGCTACGCTAGCACCCCCCTGAATCAGAAAAGTTTCAGAATTGGCAGAAATGGTCCCTGCACGTGTTTAAGGCCTTTTTCGATGCGTTTGAACCCCGTTAACCCCATTTCAAGGCTCTAAAATGATGTTAAAGTATAGGGAACTCAAAACATGTTCAAAAATATGCCGGATGATGGTTCGTTTGGTCGTACGAACGCGATGTTCGCTTAATTACGACGGAATGCGCATAAGCGCGAAAAACGATCCAAATGACGCGACGAATGGATTTTTCTTATAGAGAACACTAAAATATAATGTAGTCATGCTTACATAAATTTTTTGATGTCCAGATGTATTCAGAACGTAAGTTATGCGCGAAAATGCAAACTTGTGCACTTTTTGACACTTTTAGTCCCTGAATGACCCAAAAGTTTATTTTAGCACATCGAACCCCTCAAAGCCTATTTCTAAGCTATATAAAGGATATTTAAGGTGTGTTTAACTTATGGTCATGTTCCGGAATGTCTGTTACAGTTCAAATTGGCATACTTTCGCAGTTTGTCAACTTTAGTCCCTGTAAGCGAATTAACTTGATTTCGGCATACCAAACCTTCCAAAACTTATTTCTAAGTTATGTAAAGGTTATTTAAGGTATGTTAAGCCTATTTCACTATTCCGGAGTGTTCGTTGCATTAAACTGGTTATATTTACGCATCGGTGCGCGTATAACCTTCCAGAAAGCGATTTAGAGTTTGAAATTGAACGAGAATTGATATGTGCAAATGATACACATATTTTTACAAATCCCAAGTATGAATTATAATATTTCATTGGTTTGGTATTTGTTTGATGGTCGTGAAGGCACAGGTGTTACATTTGCATCATGGAACTCATCATCTTCCGACGACGCATTGTAATCAGTAGCATCTTCAAATTCATCATTTTGAACAGTGTTGTTAACCGAATTAGAAGCTTGAGGGTCAACAACAATTGGTCGCACCAAAGATGAGTCAACAACATTATCACTTTCTAGTAGCATTTGAGCAGCAGCAGATGCTTCATCAAAGGTTGGCAGATTAAAGGAGTCGAATAGCCCATCATAACCGAACATCCAAGGATCACCCGGAGCTCTAACAGGATTAGTATACCTTTGAACCTTTACTTCATTCCGTAACTCAATCTTTTTGGTCGCCAAATTCCATACACGAAAATTCGGAGTAGCATATCCAAGGAAAAACCCTCGATAACTTTGGGACCAAACTTTCCGTGCGGCTCAATCGTAGTGCATGGAGCACCAAAAGGTTCTAGGTGAGAAATATCCGGTTTCCTTTTGTGTAAGAGTTTGAAACAAGTTTTGTCATGCCTTTTAACTGTGAGAACTCTGTTTAACGTGTAGTAAGTAGTAGACACAGCCTCCCACCAGAACTGAACGGGAAGCTCCGACTCTACCAACATCGTTCTTGCAGTTTCTATTATCGTTCGATTCTTCCTCTCAGCGACACCTTTTTGTTGTGGAGTGTAGTGAGAACTGTATTCATGAAGAATGCCCTTTGAAGTACAGAACTCATCCATTATACGGTTTTTGAACTCAGTGCCATTGTCGCTTCGGATCCTCTTCACTTTCAATGAGTACAAATTTTCTAGCAAAGTAAGAAGATTCTTGAGGATTTCAAGAGTTTCACTCTTGTGCGCCATCAAGGATACCCAAGAAAATCTAGAGTAGTCATCAGTAACCACCAGACAATAAGCATCCCCAACGGTTGTCTTGTGTTTCATATGTTAAAGAGGTCCATATGAAGACGTTCGAGAGGCATGCTAACGGTGTTGACTTTCTTAATCGGGTGAGATTTCTTCGTTTTCTTTCCCTTCTGGCACGAAACACAGACATCTTTTAGATGAAAACTTCTCACAGGCACACCATTCACAAGATTGTTTTTCACCAAATGGTTCATTTTCCTCAAGTGAAGGTGCCCCATTCGTCTGTGCCAAGATATAGACTCCTTTTCGATGGCTTTCGAGACAAAACTTGTGACTTGTTCAGATGTTATAATCGCTTGGCTCATATCAAGAATATAAAGATCATTAACCCTTGGAGCCGATAAGAGAATCCATTCTTTAGGAATTTTAAATCCAGGCTTCAGCACATAACAACCGGCATCATCAAAATGCACGGTGAATTTCTTATCGCAGATCTGCGAAACACTCAGAAGATTGTGATCAATCTGATGAACATAATTGATCTTATCGAAACACACAACACCATTGGAGATCTTTCCTTCTCCATTGATATATCCGCCTTTGTCTCCAGCAAATGCGACATAACCTCCTCTAATGTTTTTCACATCATAAAGAAGCCGTAAGTCGCCCGTCACGTGCCTAGATGCTCCACTGTCAACAATCCAATGACTATTAATAGTTCCTCCTGGAACATCCTGCACATTTCATTCAACGATTAGTTGAGGTTGGGGACCCAAGCCTTAGTGGTCTTGGGTCGTCCCTAAGCATCACGAAATGCGATCTCGATTTCTTGATAATTTTGAAATATATCACCTCCCCCTGAACTTTCACCCGTTTTAGGTTTCCAAGTTTGATTTTGTTTGCCAGATTAAGTTCTATGAAAAGATTTTGAAATTTCTGGTTTTAATGGTTGAGATGAACTTGGTTCCCTTTTTACAGATTTGACTTCAGATATTAAAGCCTTTTCTATTGTCTTGACGTTTTGACGTCGTTGTTTTGTTTCTTGTTCTTTAACAGTTCGTTTGTCATGTTTTGGTGAAATAGAACGACGTTGTTGGTGACCTTTTTCAGGAGGGGCTCTCTCAACAAATTTTTCTTTGGGAGTATTTGTACAGTTTTTTATAATTTGTCCAAACTCCCCACATTTAAAATAAGTTCTCCTTTCAACAAACATAGGAGAATCCGATTGACGAACAGATATCGAACCTGTAGATCCAGAGGTACTTTTTCCTTCATCACACCCATTTGTGTGTTGGGTGTAGTTGCTTTGACTATTACGTTTTAAAATTTTGACTTGTTGGACAAAATCTGTATTTGATTTATTTTCAAAAGTCTCAATTTTATCAGTACCCTTTGATGCTACAAACTTGACATCACTGCTTTTCTTCTTGTAACGAGCTCCTTTTGTTTCAAACTTTGATTGAGAAACTTTAGGCTTTTGAGCTCGCTTTTCTTACTGTTTACCCTTAGAAGCAATACGTTGTTGCTTTGTCGGTAATCTTTGATTTCCAAATTGTTTTCTAATTTCAGATTTTGTAATAGGATCACATTGAGTTACAACAACTCCCAGGATCATCTTTCCCAAAATTTTACTGGTATTATCTTCAAAAACTTTATCAATCAAAGATGGATTGACGTTTTTAATTGGAAAATCTTTGTCCGGATAAATTTTAGCATCACCGACCAAAGTATACAACACATTATTACTCTTAACGAAGACACAGATTCTTTCACTTCCTTGACAGGATCTATCACTTGTTTGACAACAGGTTGCACCGCAGGAGTAGGAGGATCACAAAGAATATGATTCTCAATTGGAATTTCTACTCCCTTCATCTTATCAAGTGATGTATCCTGATCACTCACATCTGATTCATCATCAAACGAATCATAGTCCTCAATAATTGGAGCACTTTGATTCGTAGACATTGAAGTTTCTGTTTCTTCAGATGAGGTACTCGAGGAACTGTCCGATTTGAACCCTAATCCTATAGTAACTTCCTCATAATCAAGAGGCACACTTGGTTCAAAACGAGGTATTTCCTCTTCATCGTGCATTTTGGTATAGTTGTGTCTCAAAGGAGGCGGACACGACTTATACCTAATGCCTTTCTTGTTCCCTTTCAGTTGTTGAGCATCTATGATGTGGTCCAACACATATCGGGAGTTAGAATAACTCTCCAATTTGAGCTTGATTGCATCATGCTCGCATTTTGCCACAGCTAGCTCTTTCTTTGTTTCCTCAATGATATTAATGTAATTATTAATCCCAATTTGTTTGTTGAAAACAATTTTTGTCAATTCGGAAACACTTTTCTTTAAAGTTTCAATTACTGATTTGAAATCCTTTTCATTTCAAGCTAAAGCCATGTTTGCCTCTTTGCATTTAGACAACTCAATAACTAAACTTTGATTATGACTAAGAACCTTTTCGGATTCCAGTTTCAAATCTGCACACATATTACATACACTAGGAGTAGGAGTACCTGACTCGTCGAGGCTGAGACATTTTCCATAAAGGCAATCTGATAAGAGAAAGATCCATCTTCAGAGAAGAACTTCTCCATTTGCTTTGATGCGACAGAAGCCTTCTTGATCAGAATAGATTTCTGACACTTTAACTCCTCAGCTTCCTTTAATAAATCATCAACATCAGAATTCAACTCTTCCTTCACATCCGATTCAGAATTATAATCTCCTGCATTCGAGCTTTCTTCATCCGAACTACCGCTATAATCTGAACTATCATCACTTTCAGAAAACTCTTCTTGATGAACATGCTTGATGTGATTGATGATTTTTGCAGTTCCTCCTCCTTCTTGATCACCACCTCCAAACTGTACTGACCAGTTACATCCTTCATCAGCTTGAACGACTAATGCTTGGTTGGTGTTTGAAGTTCCAGCCTGGGTTTGGTTGGTCGTGTTGTTCACAGCCACTATTCTTCTTTCACAGTTTTCTTGATTTGTGTTGGAAGTACTCATCTGATTTCGGAAGGGATTTTGATTGCCTTGTTTGCTCGGTCGAGTGCACTCATGTTTGAAGTGACCCTTTTCACCGCAGTTGAAACATGTAACCGCATCCTTATCGAAACCGTACTTCGTATCCTTTTTGCCTTCCAAGGTAGTTCTTCAAGTTCGACTCATAAAATCCTTGGCCCTTCTAACAGCACTTGCAAATGCCCACTTGATGTCCATTAACTCCATTTCATCACGGTCTATCTGTTGATAATCTTCATTGGTCATATTGAAAGGTTTGAAGTATCAACTCTGACAGTGTTGGGGTTTTGGGGTGGAGGGTTGTTACTGTAACATGCTTGCTGTTGTTGTGGTTGGGCTTGTGGTGGGGGCGGAATATAAGCACTTGGATCAAATTGAGGTTGAGTAGTGGAAACTTGAGGTGGAGGTTGGGGTTTAGGAAGCCAGGCACTTGGATCGAGTTGAGGTTTTGAGAAAGCGTGAGCTTGAGCAATAACATGCACCGGTGGAAGATAGGCACTTGGATCGAAAACCGGAGGAGGAGCTGACCGGGGAAAGGGAAACGAGCTTGTATTGGACACAAACGCCGTTTGTAGTTTAGGTTGCTGACTGGAACTGGAACTAGCTGCATGATTAAAATCTCCGAGGTACATTTCAGTATTTTGAGGGACTGCAATCCGTTTAGCTTTCCGGATCTCTTCATCATTCTTGTGCTCCATCTTCTGAATGAATTCATAGATACTAACAGTATCTAAAGTACCCGTATGTTTTAACAATTCAATGAATGAACTCCACTTTGGGGGTAGACCATCAGCAAACCTTGCAACCATTTCCTGTTGAGTTGCAGTAACACCATAAGAATACATTTCACTAATTAAATGATAAAAACGAGTTGTCATATCGTTTAATGTTTCGTTTTCCATGAATTGAAATGATTCATATTCCTTCTTCAACAAATCATGCCGTGTCTTTCTTGTAGCCGCATTCCCTTCTCCTCTTGCTACCAAGGCATCCCATAAGGCTTTCGTGCTAGTACAATAACCGAATTGATGATAGATGTCTTTGTGGAGTGCTTTTGTGAGAATAGCAAACACCTTCTTCTCCAGATCATATGCCTTTTTGTCGGTTTCTTGCATATTTACAAAGGTTGACGCATTTGATCCTGCTTCTTCAAGAGCTGTGTTATATGGCGTAACGAAGCACGTCCATAACTCGGTGTTTTTCCTTAGAACATAAGTGTGGAAACGACCTTTCCAAGACATATAGTCGTTCATATGATTGAGCTTTGGCGGGTGATTGTTGCTACCCATTTCACTCTCACTTAACAACAGATTCTGAATGCTTTGATTCTGGATCGTCAAGCATGCCCATTGACTTGCACTAATAAATTGTTATGGCATAACATTCCTTAACCAAACGGAAGCGGAGGTCTGATCTTCACCTGGTCTTGGGTCCATGCTCCAATCCCATTGACTAGTACTCATGATTGATGTATGAAAGAGAATACCTAGTCACACCCTTGAAAAGAGATTGTTAAAGTACTTTTGTAAAGCTTCTGTGAAAATATTACAAGAGTCCCCACGAAAAAACTATGTTTCTGGCGAAAAACCAACTTAGAAGAAAGATGATTTTTCGTCACAAACACTTCCCAAGAAAAAACAGGTATTTCGTCAACAATCCTATTACGAAAAACAGAGTATTTCGGCGAAGATTCTTTGACGAAACACTATATTATTCATCGCCTGGGTTTTTTGTCAAGATATGGTCACAGAAACAGACAGAAAGTTGGTGAGATTTTTCAAAAAGGAAATCTTATCCTTTTGTACTGTCACAGACACCCGTTCAACTTACCTACATACCCATTTTACTAACCCATCATGGTCTTACCAATATTTTAATCAATTATCAATTTTCTTTTAATTTTAAAAACCAAGAACACTATGAAGGTCACTTGAAGATATGAAGAACACAGATGAATATATGAACTTTCGGGCCAAGTTTTTCACCGGAGAAATTTTCCAAATCACAAATTTGCTTAAAACTTTCAATAAAAACCCGGTTTTACCATGTAAACATGCAATCTAACAAGGATTTTGATAAAACTTTTAGCAAACAAACAAGATTTTGACAGATTTTCAGAAACTTTTTTAGAAAATTATGAGTTTTAAAGATACCAATTTTCAGAAAATCTCAAACAAACACTTGATGAAAAACACAACTATGTTTGATTTTAAACAAGGATAAGAGGCAATGCTCTGATACCACTTGTAGGTCCGTTTTCGGAGGATCGATCACGAAACCAAATCACTTGTTTATAACAAACACAGTCACGAGTGCGGAATCCCCGTGACGATGCCAACCCAAACACATAATATAACAAGAACACGAAGTAATCAACGATTCACAGTCTATTGATTAAAACGGATGAGAACAATCATCAAAAATATACACACAATGTTTGACAGTAAACTTCACAGTAGGGTATGCTCTCATAGTTTCACACAGAAACCAAGTAGTGTTTATATAGGCATCCCAGCCCAAATGTCGACGAAAGACAAGATGGGCCTTGACGAAAAACCAAGGACGACGAAACACCAGGTGTTTCGTCATTGTTCATGGCGAAACATAGAATGACCATCACAGAGGTTTTTCGTCACACAAGAGTTCGACGAAAGATTGGTCTTTCGTCGAAGGCTGCAAAACAGATAGGCTGCAAACAGTTTGCAACAGACTGGATAAACATACAAGATATAAACTACTACCATATGCAACATGCATCAGTTTTAAACATTACATACCAAAAGAGACATACTGTCGGACCTAAGTAAGATAGAAGGATATCCAACTTGGTCGACTGACGGACATACATACTCAATAATATTAAATACCGTAAAATACAACGCTAAACAAGAACAAGTTACAGACACAAAATATGCACCAACACTTGTAGGTCCCGATACGGATCGTCGGACTATGATGAGTTCTTGTTTCGGATGCCGTAACGAGTGCGGAATCCCTGTTGCGACACAAACCGAGCGAGAGTAAAATACAATACAAAGATTCAACGATTAAGGCTCAAATGTATTGATTCAGTAGAGTTTAGTTACAAGATAATCCAATAAGAAATTCTCTCAAAACTCTCTGATATACTCTCGTATTCTAAACTGTGATACAAGACTGATTTTATAGCCAAACATATCTGCAACTTACGGAAGACTCACTGGGCCCATAAACAAGGCTCATGAAGAACTAGGTCCACGAAACATGTGGATACTTTGTGTAGGATCGTTTTGACGACCGAGTGAGTCAATATGAGTCAATACATAACAGTTTGAGTGGCGCAAACAAACAAACTGCTTTGAATCAGTAAGAAATGAGTAGAAACAGATTGATTTCACTTTAAAACAGCTTTCTCATTAAGATTTCACTTGAAAATTTGGCAGAATTCGACAACACTTCGTGACACAATCTGAAATTCCGTTACAAATGAGAAACATCAACAGCCTATATATAAGCATCTAGATTTCGTTTGAAACTGACATCTTGTCAGTTCAAATGAAATTACACTAACTGATTTCGTTTGAAGATGACATGAAGTCATTTCAAACGAAATTACATGCAAAACACATAAAATTACATTCCAACCCTTTATCATCTACTAAACAAGACCTAGACTTATCATATCTATTATAAGACATGATACAAGATGAAGTCAACAGATATATGCACTAACAGTCTCCCCCTTGGATGTTGATGGAGTCTTCAGTACGAGACTTTAGTACATCAAAACTTCAGTCTTGATCAGTATTCACGCTTTCCAAAAGATTTGACGCTGAAGCATCCTTCAAACTCTTCAAACACCATTAACAGCTATTCTCCATAATCTGATTCTGATTCTTTCACTCTTCAAATTCTCCTTTGCTAGCAGACTCCCCCTTAAGTTGTACCGGGATCGCAGTCAGGAATTTGTAGTTTGTAGCTTAGGATCGAAAACCTGACATTAATTCTCAGGAATCGAAACCTAGCTTCTTCAACGTTTCCTACACATTCTCTACCTAAAACATAAGTTTTTATTTATATTACTTTGAAAAAACTTACTGATAGAGAGCATTCATTCACCAAACATTAATAGCTACATCAAGTTCAAATTAATGACCTTGATTAACTAAACATGCAATCATTCTAAAAAAAATTTCAATTTAGCACACACACTCCCAAACCAGTTCATCTTGTTTAGCACTTGGAATTTTGAAAATCAGCTCATCAACATCAGTTGTCTAAAATCTTTTTGGATTTTCAAATAAAAGCTAAACTTCTAGAAAGAACAATATTGAAATGCAGTAAAGAAATATGTACAGACAATATTTTTGTGAGTTTGTGTAAGAGGATCATATCAGTTTATGTGACCAATCACTAGCACCGTTAAGCTTTAAACATTTTAAGTTCTAAACAATTCACATAGATTGACGATATAGTTGTCCTCTTAAACTCAATCTAAAAAACTTTCGAAATGCTTACCGATACGTTAAGGTATATTAATTTTGCACTAAATTCTTATGGACCCCACGATCTCAGCATATCCCCTCATCATGCAATACTCTAACTCAAGTAATGCCTTTAAACTTTCATCAACTGTGATATGTGCAAAAATAACGCAGAATGTTTAAACATTAACAATCAGGTCGATACTTCCGTATACGCAGAGAAAGTCCAATGTTTAAACAAAATAAGAAATAAAAAACAAGTTGAAGTTGTTTAGGCTTTAACCACCAGGTCGATACTCCCGTATACACAGAGGTGATCCAATGCTTAAACGAAACACCAAAGAAAATAAAGCAGACCGTTTAGGCAATAACATCCAGGTTGATACTCACGTATACGCAGAGGATGTCCAATGCTTAAACAAAATAAAGAAATAAAACAAGTTTAAGTCTTTGCAAAAAGAAATGCACAATCACAGCGACTTTTTCAGCAAGTTGTGAAAGTTCACAAACTGACCGGTTTTTATGCTCTTTAGCATTCAGCGATTACTGAGTAGGCACACAATGAAGAAGGACAAAACTAAGTACTATGCTTTCAATCATGTTTCCCACTAGAACTAGGCTTTTTCATTTAAGTTTGTATCTTTATCGCAAATCTACTAGTCTAGCTGAGCCTATCGTCACATCTTTAGTGAGACTGTTTATCACATTTGACATTTCATTTCTTTAGCATGCTGTGATAGTCCAACTGATTTACTATCATTTCCTCTTTTTCACAACAAAACTCATTTTGGATTTTTCAATGTTTTTGGCATTTTCAAATTTTCTAATATTTTTAAAAATTTTTCTCCCCCTAAAATCAAAATATGTTTCAATGTTGATTTTCTGAGAAAATTTGAAACTGAAAGCAATAAACTGTACAAATAACATGACAAACTGATGAGAATTACCTCAATTCGCCATCCACTTGGCTTAAACAATCAAAACTCCCCCTGACAACAAACTATTTTCCCATTATGATTTCAAAACACTTAAGTTTGTTTTAATCAAAATGGTTTTTCCGGAAAATTAGTTTTGTGTGCCATTTCATAAACTCGGGATTTCATCACCTTGTTCTTCAAATTACCACTTGTAGGAAAGATAAATCAAGTCCAACTTAATGTCCTTGATTAATTTTTGAAAGTCGAAATATCACCGAAGTGAATTTGTCAAGAAAGATGCCGATTCCTACTCCCCAATTACCAACCTGGGAGTTCCGGCAAGTCAGGATTTTCAAGTACAGAAAGTTGATACCCAAGCCTGACCAGTCTTGGGTGCATCCGAGTTGTTTTCACTCGGTATGTCAGTTCTCTTCTTTGATTCATAAAATTCCTTTACCCCTTTGACTTTTCCGTCAACCATTTTTCCAAAAATGTTTAAAACATTGGGGTTAAAGGCTTTTTCAACATCAAAATCTTTCTTTTCAGAAAAAGATTGATTTGAAGCCTTGACTTTGTCAACTTTTTGTTTAAAATTTTTAGCTCGCAATGGTGGAAATTTGATATCATCCATTGGCGGCACTGAATTTTCAAATTTGAGCTCAATTTGTGGTTCCTCTGATTTTGACGAATCAGAATCATCACCAAAATGTGGCTCATCTGACTTTGATAAGCCAAATTCATTGCCAACACATAGCTCCTTTGTTTCCGAAGAAACAAATTCATTGCTAACGACTTCAACCCTCTTTATCTCCTCTTTTGTCCTCAGATTTGCATCTGAAGAATTCGGTTTACTTGACTTTGTTGTCGAGTGAAGGATTCATCAGCACTCTTATTTGTAGTACCCGAGGACAAAATCTTTTCAAGATACTCTCGAGCTTTCTTTCTTTTCTTCCTCAGTCTATCTTTCTGCCCTTGTGAAAGCTTCACTTTCTGTTCTTTCACTTTCTGTTCTTTGGGCTTTTCTTCGACCTTGACTGATTTCTTCATCTTTTTTCTGAGATTCAACCCTCGATCTTTCCATTGATCTCATTGGGCAATCTCTGGCAATGTGTCCTTTGATTTGGCATTCATAACATCTTCTTGTCTCAAGTCTCTGGCAGTTAACAGCAATGTGTCCTTGAAAACCACAGTTGTAACACACCCTGTTATCGTACCAACCTCCACCATCAATCCAAACACTCAAATCATAAAACTGATTTGATTTGTAGTACTCATGACTTCTCCTATAAGCTTGATTTGACGCTTGAGCACTGTGGTAAAACCTGCACCACTTATTACCAACTTTTTGTGAGTTTTGATTTTCAAATTTTTGTGGTTTTTTATAGCGATTGGATGACTGAACTGATGAGCTTTTATTGTTATTTTGAAGATTTTTCGGCTTTTTAACCTTTTGTTTTTGTTCCACATTCTTCTTTACAGGCTTTTGCTTTGAGCATTCACCTATTTCAGTCGAATGTAAAATAGTTTCTTTAAATTTTTCTTTTAATTCCAAAAATATTTTCTTTTTCTCTTTTTCATCATCAGCTTTATCATCACAATCTTTAATTATGACTTTGTCATAATTTGTGACATTGTCACTTATTGGAACATAATTGATCGGTTTTGGACAGATATAATCTGGTACTGATGAATTCACAAAACCTTTCAATTTCTTTTCAAGCTCATCAATTTTATTCCAAGCAATTTCAGCTTTATTTTCAAGCCGAATGATTTTCTGAAGATGAGAATTTATTTCAATCTGTTTTTCATAATTATTTTTAAAAATAACAGATTTTTCATCTTCTAAAATCTTCATTTGACTTTGAAAATCTTTTTCAATTTTCAATTTTTCATTTTCAAAATCTTTTTCCTTTTCTTTCAAAATTTTGTTTTCCAATGTCAAACTATCCAAATCAATTAACAGTTTGACATTTTCAGATTTCAATTTCTCATAATTTTCCTGCAGTTCAAGAATCTGTTTATCATCAGATTTCTTCTTATCATTCAAATTCTTGATTTCCAATGTCAAACTCTCTACATTCTTCAAGAGTTTGGCATTGTCTGATTCAGATTTTTCACAGTTTAAACATTTTTCAGACATCTTTTCAGCTTTAGCTTTCTTCTCAACCTTAATAGCTGAAATTTCTTTAACCTGCTCCTCTACCACTTGAACATTTTTCTCAGGTTTGAATTTTTCATCAACAGACTTCATTTTTCTAATCTTTTGAAGTTCAAGTTCTTGAGCTTGAATATTCTCAACAAACGTGCTCAAATTGATACCATAATATCCAAAGCTATTCTTCCAAGCTAACAAATACGTTCCCCACACATCATTTGATAAAGCATTTGCCAACTTATCGATCCACTCCTCATTAGTCTTTTTTATTTCCAATCTCCCCATCTCCACAACTAAATGGCAGTATCTTTCAATCAATTGTTTTGTAGTTTCACCTTTGATACCAATAAAACTATCAAACTTCTTCTGTGCAATATCTGCTGGATTCTGAATAAGCATACCATATCCGAAAGACGAGTTATAAGACTCAGAATCCATGTTTCAGTATTGAAATATTCACAAAAACATATTTTACACGAAATCAGACTTTCGAACAAAATCACGAACACAATGGACTTTCACAAGAAATCAGATCAAACGGAATTGACTACAAACCTTCTTTCAAACGAGATAAGCCAAGTGTCTCAAACGAAATCACTATTTTCAAACGAAATATGTAATTTCGTTTGAGATTCAACAAATTTTCAAACGAGATTGGTTATTTCAAACGGTATAACCACTGATATTCAAACGGAATTCAAATTTTCAAACGAAATTGTCTTGGCTCGTTCAAACGAAATAAGGTTTATGGTCCATTTTTGTCACTTTTCCTTCGAATTTTGATCTGATTCTCTCAAGGGTTTGTTAAAACTCACTTTTACACACACTGTCCAAAACTCAGTCCATATTGTCCGTTAAAATGTCCAGAAATCCAATTTTGAGTAGAAAAAGCTACCGATTCAAGTGTATTGGCTCATAACTGGCTCTGATACCAATTGTAGGATCGTTTTGACGACCGAGTGAGTCAATATGAGTCAATACATAACAGTTTGAGTGGCAGAAACAAACAAACTGCTTTGAATCAGTAAGAAATGAGTAGAAACAGATTGATTTCACTTTAAAACAACTTTCTCATTAAGTTTTCACTTGAAAATCCGGCAGGAATTCGACAGCACTTCGTGACACAATCTGAAATTCCGTTACAAATGAGAAACATCAACAGCCTATATATAGGCATCTAGATTTCGTTTGAAATTGACATCTTGTCAGTTCAAACGAAATTACACTAACTGGTTTCGTTTGAAGATGACATGAAGTCATTTCAAACGAAATTACATGCAAAACACATAAAATTACATTCCAACCCTTTATCATCTACTAAACAAGACCTAGACTTATCATATCTATTATAAGACATGATACAAGACCAAGTCAACAGACATATGCACTAACACTTTGTGAGTTGCATGGTGACATGCATGATTCTTCGTTGGTGTAGTTCTTCGTGGTTGTTGATGAAAGATCAGACCCACGAAGTATTAGAGTATTTCGTTACAATCATTTGTGTGAAAAAACCAAATATAACGAATAAGGTTCTTCGGCGAAGAGGTCTTTCGTGGTCTTCATGCAGACATACAGATTATGCAGACTTGATACAACAGCAACAAACATAACATAAGCAATGCGCAACTCTTTTACATCATGTACAAAGTCAAGTTCATTCCGAGACAAGATGGAGGATATCGTGCTTCGGTCTTCACTTCGTAACGTAGACGAACCGTAACCAGTCGCATCCACATAATATGCATCAACAGAGCTCAGTCCATCATTTGTCGTCTCCACCATGAACGCCGACGACACACTCTACACTAACTCAAGTCTATGCTCAAATCTAGATATTTGTGGTGTATAATGCAGTTTTAACTGCTTGCGCTAATTAGGGTTGGACATAGAAGTTCAAAAACCCGGGTTGTGCTAATATAGGTTGGTGGCAGTGAGTGTTGTGGTGCCGGTGGTGGACGTGCTTGGTGGTTGGAAGCTAGGTTTTTGTGGATAGTGGAGGTAAAGTTGTGGTGGCTATTATGCTTGTTGCGGTTGGTGGTGGTTGGCTGTTAAATAAGTAGGTGGTGATGGTGGTTATGGCGGGGTGATGGCGGTAGTTGGTGAAGGTGATCGTCGTGGTGTTTTAGAGAGAGAAGAGGGGGAGGTGGAGTGTAAAAAAATCATTTTTTAAACTTTCTTTAATTTTTAAATCAGAATTAAAAAAAGAAAAATTAATACAAGTTTTTTAAATAATGCTTTTTTATACATAAGCATGCCACATCGCTAAAAAAGCCCATGTCACTAAAGAAACTAAGTTAGGGTTGGGTTAGTTTGGGAGTGATAGAAAAAATTAAGTTTGAAGTTGGGAGTGGTATGATACAAATCAAAAGTTAGGAGTGCCATTGGCAAATTAGTGAAAGTTGAGATTATTTAAATTTAATATAATTTTAAAATTAGAAGAACATCTGTAACCAGGCTATCCTATATTTCTGCAATTTTTTATATATATATGTGGTGATCTTTATTGTGGTTTAAATAAGTTTAATTAATAAATTCGTAATACCATTAGACGGGTATGTAACCTAATAATTAATTTATTAGCTGTAATTTGTGTCATAATTAAAACAAATAACAAAAAATAACATAGTAATTATTATATTAGTTGTAATTTGTGTCACAATTTAAACAAATGACAAAAATGTAACCTAGTAATTAATTTATTAGTTGTAATTTATGTCATAATTAAAACAAATAACAAAAACTAACTACTAAAACAAGAAGAAAAGTACTCAATATAAATGATTTATCACATGATTCATCTTACTATGAACAACTAATTCTCTTCTAATACAATTTTTCATCATTAATCCACAAAGATACAAAAATATATCATAAAAAATAAAAATAACTACATATTTTCTTAATAATCATCAAGAATCATTTATGTGATTGCCAATCAACTAATGCTTAGAAAAAACAACATTGTAGATGTTATTCATTTGTGTGTTTCTGTTTACAAGACTCCTTCGAAAATTGTACAGCGAGGTAGGAGACTCTGGGAACCTTTACAATCCAGGCTTGCACCAGAAAGTGTGGCAGAAACTTCATCTGATTTCTGAATTGCAGCATTGCATGACACTTGAACTTCTAGACAAATCAATTGAAGTCCTCCCCATTAAGTAGTAACCCTCGTTTGCTACAAACAAGGAACACCTAATAGATGAAAAAATAAAATGGATTGTTTGAAGCCGTTAATTGGGCAGGCTTGATTGAACCTAGAATCCAGACAGGAAAATCATTCACATGGCATTAGAGATGTTTGTGTAAAAAATACAAAATTTAATCGATTAACAGTTACTTGTGATGGGATTGTCTTTCGAAATTCCATAAATAGTCAACGATTGTTCTTCACCACACTGCAAGATGATACAGATTCTAAGCATAAAATAAAACCAGAACCAGTTTCTTTGATCACAATACGCTTAATAAGACACTTAAATGCATATCTGGAAAACAGTGTTCGAACACGTGCTAAAGATTAAGTGGACAACTTTATCGTTAAACATCTTGAACTATCATTATCATTCTATGTGCTTAAATTCGTTAATCGGATACTAACTATGATAGATTTTGACAGATAAGCCGATATGATCTTCTTATCTATGATTTAACAAAAAGATAATGCATCTAAATACCTTCGTTTCATTTCGGTTTCGAATATTGAAAATTACAAAAAGATTTTAGGTGTGTTTTAATATAAAGTTTGAAAAATACAAAAAAAAATTTATTTCTCGTGTCCATGAGTGGGCTTTATATTTTTAACCATACTCAAAAAGGGTTTTACAATTTTGAAAACGGATTAAAAACAATCTGGTGAGGTAATTTAAAATAAGTCTTTCAATAAAAACAATCGGTCTTGCTAAGTTGGTCTAAGTGTGGATCTTCATGTGGGAAACCATGTTCCAAGTTGGTAGAAATATTTTTAAGTATGTGTTACTTAAAAAATAATTTGAGCTTAAATATGTTAACATTGAATGGTTTTTAAGTTCATTTGAGCTTTAATGGTTTCTAATGAAGTTTTGAGTTTGACAAGCTATTTCAGGGACTTGCTTGCAATATGATGGAAATTATGATGACAAATGCGGCTTCTCGAAGATTTGTTGAAGTTCTGCAGGTCCCGCATATATCAAGGGGGTCGGTAAATGCACCTAAGCTTGATAAATGTTGGATAGTGCAACTAGAATGAACTTCAGGGACTTACTTGCAATATGATGGAAGTTATGATGACAAATGCAGATAAGGAAATGTTATAAGAGTCGGCATTTTTGGTGAAAAAGTCATCCGAAGTTATATCTTTCATCATTTGTCCGAATTTGTAGTTTAGGGTTATAAGAACTTGTAGTTCTTGCAAGGTTAGCTTGTCAGTACTTGTAATTCTAGCCCCTTTGTCCGAATTTGTAGTTCTTTGGTGTGTTATTACTTATTTGTTAAGTACTGACTAGGGTCTCAATTATATGGACTTGTATGTCGGAATTTAGAATTGTATATATACTTTGTGGCTATGTGCAATCAGCAGACTAAAAGGGAATTCAATGAAACAATGAATTTTGGAGAAAACTTCTTTTGCAAACAAACCCTAGTTTTGTGTGTTCTTCATTTACTGTGTGTGATTGTTGATTGTGTATACTCAGTGTATTCACTGTTCTCTCATCTTCTACACCTTCTATAGGAGCTCTACGTTGCGGTATGAGACACGCGGTGGTTTCCGCACATCGCGTGTGTATTCGATCGATCCGGTTCGCGTGTTCGTTGAAGGAAGACGACCTTACAGCCATCCCAATGTTTTATAGCATATCAGAGGACCAAATCTGGAAGTCCCAGCACCACTTCACTACACTGTTGCGCCAAGGACCATGTTCTTGCTTATGATTCCTTGGGCCAAAATTAAAACCACAATCCCAGATTTTCAGTCACAACCTGACTCCCCCGAGCTCGTTGTGATGCATATATCTCTCGCTTGTGCTTCTGATGAACAAGAAAACAACCAAGCAGTTATACACCATTTATTCAACTTGTTACCTTCATTTATCTATAAACAACTTAGAATACCTGAATCACATGAGCCCTTTGAGATGACGACTCATTTGTGTGCTTCTTACGGGACTCATCCCAAAATTGTACAACCAGTATCGAGGAGAGTTGTGCTTTTGAGTCAGGTCCTAAAAAGTTAAATAACATAGAATGTTGACTTGTTAGCACCCTTATATAGAATGCTGCTTTTGTTCAAGTTTACAATCAACATTTTAAAAGCTTTGCAACAAACAAACCTAATATTTGTTTCAAATTTTAGATTCGATCCTATCAATTGTTATCTCCTAACTCAAGAGAGTTATAACTTTTATCTGGATAAAAATTTTATTTTACACAATCAGGGATATGAGCATAAACATCAACAAGATGATGGTTCTTAAAAGCTACAATACACTATAAACACAAAAATAAACCATCAAATGAAGCCCTGATTTAACTTGAAGAAATATAAAAATTTAGATATCAATATAAAAACCAACAAGATGATGGTTCTAGAGAAATTAAATTTTAGATTGTAAATGCACTTCGGGTGATAAGTGCAGGCTCTCAAACTAAAGGGTCCTTTATGTATTTTGTTGAAACTATTATGTTGGTCAGGGTTTTCATGGTCAGGACTTGGGAGTTTCCCTAGTCCGAATTTTGGTGGATTGGTTTAGTCAGGGTTTGTTTTTGTATTGGGCTTTGGGCCATTCTCTGTCCTGACTTTCGTAGTCAGGACTTCCCATTTTATATAAACTCTTAGTGATATGTTATACATGGCGATTTCTTTTGTGGAATGCTTGTTCTTCAAGAAACCCTAATCATTGTCACTGTGAGTGAATTGACGGCTACTGTGTCACACCCCGACCACGTGAGACAACGAAACGTTGCGGAAACGTCGGGGAGTGTTGTAACAGAATTAATTGTTTCAAATCCATGGCAATTTAAGTTTGGTTTTATTATTCAAACAAGAGAGGTACATTGTTTTAAACAAGAAACAAAGAGTACATAACAAAAATTAACTAGTTCTTGTCTCGTTTTAAGTCACTAAGGCACAGGTCCGCCTAAGTATGTCTCGATAAGTCCTATGCATCAACTCCTGAAAACACATGTGAAAATAGGTACGTCAGCATAAAAATGCCTGTGAGATACATAGGTTTTGTGAAAATAGGATTCATGACTTGTAAGTTTAAGAAAATGTTTAATAAAGTTTAGTCATGAACCTTGTAAATTGATTTGTTTTGTAAATCGTTTGAAAAACAATAAGATCAGATGATATGTATAAATAAATGTAAGGTTAAATGAATAACCATGTAAGATGAGTTTGTTTGTAAAACAATGTCTTGTGAAAAGTATGTTATTTGTATAAAATGTTATATGTCTTAAATTGAAATGATTCAAATAACGCTACGATATGTAATACCATACAAGCACTTATATATAGGAAGTACCAGCGGCGTATCCACCATGCTTGTATCATATTACACACGCCTCGTTACCTAAGTCACTTGCTCAAACCAAACCACCAAGATGTAATGTTTAACAATTGTAGAAATGTTTATGTATAGTCTAATGTCTATTGTCAAATGTAAATCATGTCAACAGATACAAGGGGTTCACACGGTTCAACAGTTACAAACAGTTCGTATAATCAAATGGTTACGACGGTTCACATAGTCAAATGGTTACATTGGTTCAAAATGTAATATAATGTGTTCATATGCTGGATGAGAATATGCAACAGAAATGCAATGTAAAACAATGTCTAGTTATCTAAGTAAACATTCATAGCAGAAAATGTAATGTAAAACGATGTACTAAGTATGCACACAATGGACATACATAGCATGAAATGTAATGTAAAACGATGTACTAAGTATGCACACAATGGACATACATAGCATGAAATGTAATGTAAAACGATGTACTAATTATGCACACAATGGACATACATAGCATAAAATGTAATAAAATCATGTACTATAAATGTACTAATGAACATAGCAAGTATATGATCTGAAAACATGGAAAGCATGAAAGTAACAAGTAGGCACATGTGTTTCACCCCATAACAGATTGAAAACGGTAAAAGAGGGGTCTATGTACTCACTTGAGATTGCTCAACAGTCCTAGAATAACCACCAAGCAATGCTAGAAGATCACGGAATCAAACGGTACCTAATATAGGTAACTACATTAATAAACCGGACCTAAATCGGAGGATCGGATAGAATGAGGGTTCGTAAACCAAATGAGTGTGGGAACTCATGTAATATGGTTTAACAAAGACTTCATTCGAAAATGAAACCTAACCTAAGTGCTTACGACCCATTACGACCCGTTTAGGTAGCTTATGCTACTTTAACGCGTCGTCCGTGTAAAACGCGTTCGGAAAGCCTAACTAGTCCTATGATAAGTAAAATATGCCTTAACATGTCTAATATTGTTACCAAATCATTTTAGATACCAAAAGTTATGTTACATATGCTTAAAATGAATTTTGGCGTTAAAAGGGCATTTTGGTAATTTACCTAAGGCATATATACTACCTATCATACAACTACTCAAACGATGTGACCATAAGGTATAACCTCGGAAGGTTATTCCCTATACAAATATGGTCACCTAATGTGTTTAGTCGGATCCTAATGATCGACCAAACGGGTCGGGTTCGAAAGCATAAGCGATTGTTTAGATCGCTTACCTTACGACCCTATATAAGCACTAAACTAAAAGTGACGAGCTAAGCATGTTAAAACATGCTTAACTAAGTTTAGAAAACAGGTTTGGTATCAAAACAAATGGTTTTGATACCTAAGAGTAGTTTGGTTACAAAATATGCAAGAATACGCATTTTGGCCGAAACTACGACTCGTCACTGAGCCTTGATAACGTGGTAATCAGTAGGTATAGTCACTAGAGACTACAACCATCTTGATTATGCTCACGTTATGAAGTTCAAACGAACTTCGCATTGACCATAAACTGGTCAACGCAGAAAGTCAAACAAAGTTTGACTTTTAACGCTAAAAGTATAAAAAGAACGAAGGAACACTTACAAAGAGTCCCCGAAAGCTAAACTTGATCCAAGTAGCTTAGGTATGAAGCACTGGCTTCAACTTAGAGCTTTTAAATCAGATTTTGTGGGTTTTGAGTTGTGATGGGTTGGGTATTTACAGTAAATGGACAACCGTTAAGATCGTTTATCGAATAACGTGCTATGATCTTGTCCATACACTTGTTGCAACCTTATGGTAACTCAATTTGGCCCCTTATTAGTAGGAAAGGGCAAGTGTGGGTGAGTTTTGAGTGGTTAACAGCTGTAAACAGCTGTAAAAACTGATTAATCTGATCTGGGAGCCTGACGCGGGCCGCGTAAGGGATCACACAAGACTCACGCGGGCCGCCCAGCCCTTCTGGTCAGAAACAAACTTTCAAAAATGACAGTTTTGGTCCATGTTGGTGTTTAAGGCCATTTCCGAGATGTTTAAGGCTCGTTAAGCCATCTTTAAGGCCCTAAAATGATGCCTAAACATTATGGACATGAAACATGCTCAAAAATATGCCGGATGTTGGTTCGTTTGGTCGTACGATCGCGATGTTCGCTTAATTACAACGGAATGCGCATAAGCGCGAAAAACGATCCAAGTTGCGCGACGAATGGATCTTTCTTATGCCAAACACTAAAATAAAATATTTTAGTGCTTACAGAAATTTTTGGATGTCCGGATGTATTCAGAACGTAAGTTACGCACGAAAGTGCAAACTTGTGCACTTTTTAACGCTTTTAGTCCCTGAATGACCCAAAAGTTTATTTTAGCACACCGAACCCCTCAAAGCCTATTTCTAAGCTATATAAAGGATATTTATGGTATGTTTAACTCGTGGCCATGTTCCAGAATGTCTGTTACAGTTCAAATTGGCATACTTTCGCAGTTTGTCAACTTTAGTCCCTGTAAGCGATTTAACTTGATTTTGCCATACCAAAGCCTTTGAAACTTATTTCTAAGTTATGTAAAGGTTATTTAAGGTATGTTATGCCTATTTCACTATTCCGGAGTGTTCGTTGCATTAAACTGGTTATATTTATGCATCAGTGCGCGTATAACCTTCCAGAAAGTGATTTAAAGCTTGAAATCGAACAAAATTGATATGTGCAAAAGATACACATATTTATACAGATCCCAAGTATGAAATACAATATTTCATTGGTTTGGTATTTGTTTGATGGTTGCAGTGACCCTGGTGTCACAGTCACCCCTACTTTAGGAAATTTCGTCCCGAAATTTATTTGTAGGAGCCTGTCTGTGACTTTGTGTTAAATACCCATCAAGGATAAGGCATAAACCTGATATTCCTCTTTAACGGACATTTTTTTAGAAATGGAAATGAAGGAAGAATCAGGGATATTCATTTCCCTTCGATGGATGATTTTCAGAAACGAAAAATGCACGGAATGAGTCATTTTCCTTATTGGGTATCTTTCAGAAACAAAAATGCACGGAATGAGTCATTTTCCACAATTTCTTCATAAACGAAAATGCACGGAATGAGTCATTTTCCACAATTTCTTCATAAACGAAAATGCACGGAATTAGTCATTTTCCTTAATGGGTATTCTTCAGAAATGAAAATGAACGGAATGAGTCATTTTCCTCAATTTCTTCAGAAACGAAAATGAACGGAATGATTCATTTTCCACAATTTCTTCTGAAACGAAAATGAACGGAATGAGTCATTTTCCACAATTTCTTCAGAAACGAAAATGAACGGAATGAGTCATTTTCCACAATTTCTTGAGAAACGAAAATGAACGGAATGAGTCATTTTCCACAATTTATTCAGAAATGAAAATGAACGGAATGAGTCATTTTCCACAATTTCTTCTGAAACAAAAATGAACGGAATGAGTCATTTTCCACAATTTCTTCAGAAACGAAAATGAACGGAATGAGTCATTTTCCACAATTTATTCAGAAACGAAAATGAACGGAATGAGTCATTTTCCACAATTTCTTCAGAAACGAAAATGAACGGAATGAGTCATTTTCCACAATTTCTTCAGAAACGAAAATGCACGGAATGAGTCATTTTCCTAAATGGGTATTCTTCAGAAACGAAAATGAACGGAATGAGTCATTTTCCACAATTTCTTCAGAACGAGAATGAACTGAGTCAACTTTAGACACACGACCAAACTTGCTGTGGTTTCTGTGCACTGAATTTCCATAATTATGTATGCATCCATAATTACGTAATTCATTGCATAGTCCGCACAGTTTGTCTTGTAATGCGAAGGGGAAGAAAAATCAAACCTGTGATGAGTGTGACTAGACTATCATAGGGTCCTTTTAATTAGATCGACAAATGATCTCTTTAATTAGACCACCAAGGAGTCTTTTCAGCTATTTCATCACATGATATTCCTAACCAGATTTTTGGATCAATCTGTTTAACTAGACCACTCAAGGGGTCAAATTTTGGAATAGAACAATATAAAGCCAAGGGTCTTTACTATTACGTAAAAGCCCATTGAGGATTTAATATAGTACCTTTGGATATCCTACTATGAATCCCTTATACGAAGATATGGAAGATTCTACGAGGATTTGGATAACAAAACTTGGATTACACAAAAACATAGGGAACACATAAGCACATAATCACATAGTTGTTTACTTGGTTATTAATTTGTTATTAACTTGTTATCGATTGAAAATGGATATGGAAACCGGTCGATGGACTTCAATGTCCTCTGGGATCTATCTGAAAAGATAGGAAGATCTCCCAAAAATTCGATTTTGTTTTCAAAGAAACGTAATATTCGAATTAAGGAACACAACATTTTTAGGATTTATGGAAATACCCTTAGGTACCCTATTAAGGATTTATAGTGGTACTTAGGGTATTCGTCCGGTGTTGTAACTTGCGCCTTGTACTTCGTTTCCTTGGAAGAAACGGGTACTTAGGAATTTCGTGGAAAACGCAAGAGATCATAAAATAGAAAAATCTTGGGGGGTAGTTTGCTTTTCAAGGAATACGATTCCTTGATTGTCGGTACTGTAAGGGATAAGTTGTTTATACATACAACCTCATAAATACATTGCAATGTAAATAAAAGATTTATTTATAAACAATGATAACAACTGTATCATGGACCTTGACAACAAAACAAAATAATACATAAAACGTTATTATTTCTAAAGGGTGTTGTCTTTTAGTCGGTCAGATGCTCATCCCTGTGATGGATTTGCATTAGCAAGCTTTGGGCAATTTCTTCGGAAATGACCCATCTCGCCACAATTGTAGCAAGAACCTGGTGGAAAGCGAGCTTGAGCAGGATTGTTGTCAGCTTGATTTGGTGCAACTGCAGCTCGGCAAACTTTTGATGTATGACCTTTAAGTCCACAAATTTGGCATTCGCGGCACTTCACACTAGCATGATGATGAAGGTTACATTGGTTGCACAAGGGTGAAGTTCCATTGTATAGCTTCCTAGCAGGGGGTTGAGCTGGTTGGTTGGGGACGGCTTGACCATTGTGAGCGACCATGGCGAAGTTCTGAGAAGCCTTTCGCTTCTTTGACTTCTTAGGGGATCCGGTCTGTTCATCCATGGTCTTTGATTCCTCGATTGGTTTCTTGTCACTTTTTCGAAAAAGTTTACCTTTCCTGATCTGAGATTTAGTCAAGGTTGCAGCTAGCTCAATGGCCTGTCTAACTGTAGTAGGGTTGCTACCAGTCACAATGTCTTGTATTGGGTCAGGGAGACCATCAATGTATTTTTCGATCGCCTTATCCAAAGGCGTAACCATGGTAGGACACAACAGGCTCAGCTCCTCATATCGATCAGTGTATGCTCGATGTTCACCGCTGTCTTGCTTAAGATCGTCGAATTCCCTTTCCAAGGCTCTGATCTCGTGACGAGGACAAAATTCCTTCATCATCAGTGCTCGAAGTTCTTCCCACGTTTGAGGCAGTGCCACTTCGGCACCCCTATCTCTCATCACACCGTTCCACCACGTTAAAGCTCGTTTCTTAAAGACACTAGATGCGAAATCTACCTTTCGCTCGTTTGGACATTGAACATGTCTAAAGGTGCTCTCTAAACTCTCGAACCATTGCAGAAGTGCAGTCGCTCCTTGAGACCCATAAAACTTTGATGGCTTAGCCGAGTTGAACGTCTTGAAGTTGTAGGGGGCATTATTGTTGTTGAGGGCTTGGTTACATTGAGCAACGATGTTTGGGATTGCAGCAGTCATTTGCTGTGTAATGACAGCTGTCAGCTCCTCAATAGATACCTGATTTTCGCGCCGTGGAGGCATTCTAAAAAGGGGAAAATAAGAGAGAAAACAAATGAAATGGCATTGGGTAAGAATAGGACGTTATAACTACCGACCAAAATCATGGGTGATGGTCCTTTGTTTGAACCACGAAGCAAACAAACGACACACAAAGGCTGAATCAAAGCAAGTAGGTCCTCATAATGTATCGCGAAGACATGCTCGCCTATAAGTGGACACTCAGCCCAAGAGTTCCCAGGTAAGAGTGACTGGTCCGATTATGTGGATTTATACGAACACTCTAGCCTTAGACAGAAAACCCAGGGTACAGGCATTCACTCTTCCAGTTTGCACGTGTTCACACTATTTAGGACCCAAAACTCTGACGAGATTTTGAAAACTCAAAGGGGTTCAAAACCTTGTAACAGAGGGTTCAAAACCTTACAATAGAGGGTTCAAAACCTAGTAATCAATCATCCAAAAACAGATGATTAATTTTTCAAAGCGGTTTTGAAATTTGTATTCTTGTTGTGGTTGTCGCCTAAGGATAGGTGACAGTATTGTTTTATGACTAAACGCAAGTAAACTCGCGTTAGGGTCCTAGGAAGGTTATAGACTAGGTCAAAGCATTACTAATAACCTAATTCCCTATAACCATTGGCTCTGATACCAACTTTTCAGTCACACCCCGACCACGTGAGACAATGAAACGTGGCGGAAACATCGGGGAATGTTGTAACAAAATTAATTGTTTCAAATCCATGGCAATTTAAGTTTCGTTTTATTATTCAAACAAGAGAGTTACATTGTTTTAAACAAGAAACAAAGAGTACATAACAAAAATTAACTAGTTCTTATCTCGTTTTAAGTCACTAAGGCACAGGTCCGCCTAAGTATGTCTCGATAAGTCCTATGCATCAACTCCTGAAAACACATGTGAAAATAGGTACGTCAGCATAAAAATGCCTGTGAGATACATAGGTTTTGTGAAAATAGGATTCATGACTTGTAAGTTTAAGAAAATGTTTAATAAAGTTTAGTCATGAACCTTGTAAATTGATTTGTTTTGTAAATCGTTTGAAAAACAATAAGATCAGATGATATGTATAAATAAATGTAAGGTTAAATGAATAACCATGTAAGATGAGTTTGTTTGTAAAACAATGTCTTGTGAAAAGTATGTTATTTGTATAAAATGTTGTATGTCTTAAATTGAAATGATTCAAATAATGCTACGATATGTAATACCATACAAGCACTTATATATAGGAAGTACCAGCGGCGTATCCACCATGCTTGTATCATATTACACACGCCTCGTTACCTAAGTCACTTGCTCAAACCAAACCACCAAGATGTAATGTTTAACAATTGTAGAAATGTTTATGTATAGTCTAATGTCTATTGTCAAATGTAAATCATGTCAACAAATACAAGGGGTTCACACGGTTCAACAATTACAAACAGTTCATATAATTAAATGGTTACGACGGTTCACATAGTCAAATGGTTACAACGGTTCAAAATGTAATATAATGTGTTCATATGCTGGATGAGCATATGCAACAGAAATGCAATGTAAAACAATGTCTAGTGTGCTAAGTAAACATTCATAGCAGAAAATTTAATGTAAAACGATGTACTAAGTATGCACACAATGGACATACATAGCATGAAATGTAATGTAAAATGATGTACTAAGTATGCACACAATGGACATACATAGCATGAAATGTAATGTAAAACAATGTTCTAAGTATGCACACAATGGACATACATAGCATAAAATGTAATAAAATCATGTACTATAAATGTACTAATGAACATAGCAAGTATATGATGTGAAAACATGGAAAGCATGAAAGTAACAAGTAGGCACATGTGTTTCACCCCAAAACAGTTTGAAAACAGTAAAAGAGGAGTCTATGTACTCACTTGAGATTGCTCAACAGTCCTAGAATAACCACCAAGCAATGCTAGAAGATCACGGAATCAAACGGTACCTAATATAGGTAACTACATTAATAAACCGGACCTAAATCGGAGGATCGGATAGAATGAGAGTTCGTAAACCAAATGAGTGTGGGAACTCATGTAATATGGTTTAACAAAGACTTCATTCTAAAATGAAACCTAACCTAAGTGCTTACGACCCATTACGACCCGTTTAGGTAGCTTATGCTACTTTAACGCGTCGTTCGCGTAAAACGCATTCAGAAAGCCTAACTAGTCCTATGATAAGTAAAATATGCCTTAACATGTCTAATATTGTTACCAAATTAGTTTAGATACCAAAAGTTATGTTACATATGCTTAAAATGAATTTTGGCGTTAAAAGGGCATTTTGGTAATTTACCTAAGGCATATATACTACCTATCATACAACTACTCAAACGATGTGACCATAAGGTATAACCTCGGAAGGTTATTCCCTATACAAATATGGTCACCTAATGTGTTTGGTCGGATCCTAATGATCGACCAAACGGGTCGGGTTCGAAAGTATAAGCGATTGTTTAGATCGCTTACCTTACGACCCTATATAAGCACTAAACTAAAAGTGACGAGCTAAGCATGTTAAAACATGCTTAACTAAGTTTAGAAAATAGGTTTGGTATCAAAACAAACGGTTTTGATACCTAAGAGTAGTTTGGTTACAAAATACGCAAGAATACGCATTTTGGCTGAAACTACGACTCGTCACTGAGCCTTGATAACGTGGTAATCAGTATGTATAGTCACTAGGGACTATAACCATCGTGATTACGCTCACGTTATGAAGTTCAAACGAACTTCGCATTGACCATAAACTGGTCAACACAGAAAGTCAAACAAAGTTTGACTTTTAACGCTAAAAGTATAAAAAGAACGAAGGAACACTTACAAAGGGTCCCCGAAAGCTAAACTTGATCCAAGTAGCTCAGGTATGAAGCAATGGCTTCAACTTAGAGCTTTTAGATCAGATTTTGTGGGTTTTGAGTTGTGATGGGTTGGGTATTTATAGTAAATGGACAACCGTTAAGATCGTTTATTGAATAACGTGCTAAGATCTTGTCCATACACTTGTTGCAACCTTATGATAACTCAATTTGGCCCCTCATGAGCAGGAAAGAGCAAGTGTGGGTGAGTTTTGAGTGGTTAACAGCTATAAACAGCTGTTAAAACTGATTAATCTAATCTGGGAGTCTGACGCAGGCTGCGTAAGGGATCACACAAGACTCACGCGGGCCGCCTGGCCCTTCTGGTCAGAAACAAACTTTCAAAAATGACAGTTTTGGTCCCTGTTGGTGTTTAAGGCCATTTCCGACATGTTTAAGGCCCGTTAAGCCATCTTTAAGGCCCTAAAATGATGCCTAAACATTGTGGACATGAAACATGCTCAAAAATATGCCGGATGTTGGTTCGTTTGGTCGTACGATCGCGATGTTCGCTTAATTACGACGGAATGCGCATAAGCGCGAAAAACGATCCAAATTGCGCGACGAATGGATCTTTCATATGCCAAACACTAAAATAAAATATTTTAGTGCTTACATAAATTTTTGTATGTCCGGATGTATTCAGAACGTAAGTTACGCGCGATAGTGCAAACTTGTGCACTTTTTGACGCTTTTAGTCCCTGAATGACCCAAAAGTTTATTTTAGCACACCGAACCCCTCAAAGCCTATTTCTAAGCTATATAAAGGATATTTATGGTATGTTTAACTCATGGCCATGTTCCAGAATGTCTGTTACAGTTCAAATTGGCATACTTTCGCAGTTTGTCAACTTTAGTCCCTGTAAGCGATTTAACTTGATTTTGCCATACCAAAGCCTTCGAAACTTATTTCTAAGTTATGTAAAGGTTATTTAAGGTATGTTAAGCCTATTTCACTATTCCGGAGTGTTCGTTGCATTAAACTGGTTATATTTACGCATCAGTGCGCGTATAACCTTCCAGAAAGTGATTTAAAGCTTGAAATCGAACAAAAAATGATATGTGCAAAAGATACACATATTTATACAGATCCCAAGTATGAAATACAATATTTCATTGGTTTGGTATTTGTTTGATGGTCGCAGTGACCTAGGTGTCACATACTGTGTGTGACGTCATTCATCATTCTCATCATTCTTGTTCTACACTTTCTTGATCCAATACCATACAATAGCGACTACGGTTTGAATTTTACTCGAACACCTATTCTTTTCGATAACAACTCTGCCATTTCCATAACTAACAATCCAGTTAATCACTCACGCACTAAGCACATAGGCATCACTTCATTCGCGATGTGCTGAGAAGGGTTTAATAGAAGTCGTTAGGGTAGACACCTTGGATAATCTTGCCGACCTATTTACTAAGACATTCGATCGGGCTAGATTTGAAAATCTGGTCCGAATGATCAGCATGATCAACCCCGAGTAAAATGCTTTTCAAAACTCGCATAGAAACTTTATTTTATGTTTACTGAAGAGTTCTTACCGCTTTTCAAAAATTGAAAAACTCCAAAAATATTTTACTTAGTTGTAGGATAAATTTTAAGAAAAATACAAAAACATTTGAAAAATATAAAATGAAGTCGTGTTGAGATATAAGGGAAATGATTGTACATCGGTTAGTCGTATGCAGGATTATAGTATTGTATAAAATTAACCGTTAACTGTAACAGCTTCATTATACGTTGCTTTGGTAGGTTTTACGCATAAATAAGAACCTGTTTTTGGTATATAAACATAATGAACTGCGTAACTTGTGTGGTACATGTTTCGGATATATGGTCTTGGTATCGTAATTTCGTTTGATAAGTTGCCAAACTTCTGAGATACTAGGTCTTTATGTTTGTTAAATCTCTGGGGTATTATACTTGGTCTTCTAATATTGCGTGAGCAATGGCCTAGACCTCGTATAATACTTTGCTAAGCGCTTCGTTTGTGCGCAAACCCTCTTGGTGGATTTCTTTTCTGCCACAACAATCATCACCGGATGATCTGTTCAAAGTTGTCATCACCGGATGTATAAACTGCAATTCTATGTTACCACCGGGTACATAGAAAAAAAAATTGCAAAATTATGCAGAAAAAGATACCAAACCATGGTACACCACATTTAAAGTCGAGCCTTCATCTTTTTGTCTGTGCGGTGGCACTAACCTGAGCTCTCAAGGCATCACATTTTAACCGGATACAGAGATTTTTCGGATATACTCACCTGTAAGATGTAATGTTTGGTAGCCTTGATACAGGAGTATATTCTGAGGTGGGTAAACATAGTTACAATCAGTTATTAATATACTTAATCGCATATCTCGAAAACAGCGTTTGAAAGCGTGCTAAAGCTTAAGTGGACCACAATACCGTTGAACGTCTTGAACTGTTAATATCATTCTAAAAGGCTTAAACTGAAAAACTATGCTTCTTGTGTTAGATATTGACAGAAAAACCGATATGATCCCTTTGCTCCGATTTCACAAAAAGATAATTAGTGTAAATACTTTCTTAGGTTTAATTTCTTTAGTTTTAGTCTAAATTGAAAAACAACAAAAAGATTTTGCTTTCTTGTTTCTATGTGCGAGTTATCTTTCTAAAAAATTCTCTATGGGTTGTGAACATTCTTTAATAAGGTGTTAAACACTAGGTTCGGTAACTTAAAATAAGTCTTTTTCATAAAAATCGGTCGTGCAAGATACATCTAAGTGTGTGTGGGAAACTTCGTCATTTTAATATGTTCGATAAAATTTTTGTTCCGAGTAGTGATATTTTCCTTTTCAAACTTTTATGTCTTGGAGTGAAGTGTTGATTTTGAAAGTCAATTTTTTTAGAAATTCGAAGATTATCTTGATCATTAAAATTCAAAATTAAAATTCTGGGTTTCACAGTCAAAGTTTGGAAAACAAAATTCAGAGTTTGATAATGACCGGTCGTGTTTATGGTTCGAATCGGTCAGAGTCTTATTTCGGGTTTTATAAAACAAAATAATAAATAAAACTTTCGGGGTTTCAAGTCTGGGTTTTTTATTATTTCCTCTCATTCGAGTTTTATTGAGTATATAAGGGTTTTTGGTTCAGAACTCCTTCTCTCATTCAAAAACAAAGTCTCAGGGGAATGAAACCCAGCGTCACCCCTCTCTTCTCTCAACTCTTTGCACTTTCAAATCTCTTTATCTTGTGATTAGAACCTTAAATATTCTTCAAGGTATGTGTTTCTACACTCATAACATCTTCATTGTCTCAAATTTGGTAAGAATCTTGGTTTCTAGGGCTTGGATTTTCATCTTGATTGAACTTAGTGTTCTTATTTCTTGTCTATTCATGCTTGAATGCTCCTTTCTTGCTGAATGATGATGATATTTGAGGCTATTGAACATTTTGAAGTTAGGGTTTTGTGAGAAATTTTGGGGGTTTTGTGTTTGGCTTCAAGAACTTGGTGTTCTTGAGGTTGGGGGTTTTTGAATCTTGAAGAATTTTTGAATGTTTGAGTTAATTTTGTGTTTTGTTGTTTAAAATCTTGCTTATTTGTGTTTAGAATATGCTTGATTTGGTAAAAATTTGCTTGTTTGAATGAAGTTTAAGTAGAGTTCTTGGTTGGTGTTTTTGGCACGAAATTTGGTTGTTCTTCATGGAGAAGATAAGAAATATTTTTAGAAAAAATCACTATTTGATCCGTTTTGAAAAGGAGTGTTCTTGTCTGTAGTTCAGGTATTAGACTATTAGACTGTTAGACTGTTATCTGTTAACTGTTACTTGTCAATATCTAAAACTGTTATGTGTTAACTGTGTTTTAACTATTATACTGGTAATATGTGATTAGTTCATTTTTTTCTCTCTCTCTCGGATTCAGCTCTGTGGTACTATGTGATAGTGTCACACCCCGACCACGTAAAACAACAAGTCGTGGCGGAAACGTCGGGGAGTGTTGTAACAGAATTATTGTTCCACAACCATGGTAATCAAATGTTTCGTTTTATTGATTTATTGAATAATTTACATTGTCTTAAAACCAAACAAACAAGCTACATATCGTCTATCATTGTTTTTATGTCACTAAGGCCACGTCTAGATCCTAAGTGAACACGCTTCCTAGCAATCAACATCATGCAACACCACCTGAAACATATGTAAAAATAAAGTCAACAAAGAAATGCTGGCGAGCACATAGGTTTTATGAGAGTATTGGATTCATGGCTCGTTTATATGTTGCAGTACCTCATTAGACTACAAGAGTCAAAAGTACAAACCTTGTTTTGAAAAGTGTATTGCAACATAATTAACCAACTCAAATCAAGTTGGTTATAGTTTAAAAAATCTCTTAGCCATGATTCTTAACCCCAAAACATTTTTTTAGTAAACCATTTCGTAAAACAATTCGTAAAAACTCGTTAATAAAACTCGTAAGGTTTATATCATTTCGAAAACCTTGTTGTGTGACATCGTTTCAAAATCGTTTCCCAAGTGAACTAAATAATGACACAGAATATAGTATGATAAAAGCACTTATATATAAGATCTACTAGCGGCATATCTACCATGCTTTTATCATGCTACACCCGTCCCATTATCTAATCACTACCCAAAACCAATCGTGTAATCAAATCGTTTATGTCCTATCAAATCGTTTAACTCGTCCCAAAATCGTTTTCGTTTTAACTGTGAAACTACTTATGGTCGTCTCGCTAATAACATTCAAACCTTCGTGACTCGACTATTTCGTTTCTCGCATTAACAAATCACCAAAGGGTAAGTTAACAATCACAGATTCAGTCGTTACCTACATAACCCCCACACATAACCATGGGTGTAGTCTGATAACGGGATTTGTCAGATCCTATGGTACCATAACCTAATACTGGTCGGTTCGGCCAAAATTAATGAATGTCATTCGTTATGTAACTACAACCAACAAGTTCGTTCACATTATCGAAATCGTTATTAGATTAATATAAACCATTTAAATCGTTTTTGAAATCATCGTTTTATGTACTCACATTGAATGGAAAGGTATCCTTGATCTAAAGAACTTAGCGAAGCTCAGGCAAACCAAGGAAATTCAAGTAGTACCTAGTAATCGGATCACTAGTAAATAAATCGACACCTAAATCAGAAGATCGGACAGAATGATGTCTTGTAAACCAAATGAGTATTGGAACTCATGTGATATGGTTTAACAAAGCCTACATTCTAAATCGAAACCTAATCTAAGTGCTTCCGACCCGTTATGACCCATTAAGGTAGCTTACGCTACTTTAACGTGTCGTTCGCGCAAAACTACGTTGAGACATCTAACTAGTCCTATGACAAGTATTATATGCCTAAACATGCTTAATTATGTTGCATAATCAGTTAGGTGATAAATGTTTAGGTTACATATGCTTAAAATCCAATTATGCATGAAAAGGGCATTCTGGTCATTTACCTAAGGCATATAAACTACCTATCATACAACTACTTAAACTATGTGACCATAAGGTATAACCTCGGAAGGTTATTCCCTATGAAACTATGGTCACTAAACATGCTTGGTCGGATCCTAATGATCGACCAAACGGGTCGAGTTTGAAAGTCTAAGCGGTGGTTTAGACCGCTTTGACTTACGACTCTAAACAAGCACTAAACTAAGAGTGACGAGCTAAGCATGTTAAAACATGCTTAACTAAGTTAGAAAACAGGTTTTGATATCAAAACAAAGTGTTTTGATACCAAGAGTGGTTTGGTTGCAAAATACGCTTAAATGCGCATTTTGACCGAAACTACGACTCGTCAGTATGCCTAGTCAACGTGGTAATCAGTAGGTATAGTCACTAAGGACTATAACCATCGTGATTACGCTCACGTTGCAAAGTTCAAACGAACTTTGTGTTGACCAATGACTGGTCAAAGCTGAAAGTCAAACACTATTTGACTTTCTCGCTAGGAAAGCGATAAAAGAACGAAGGAAGTTTACAAAAGGTCCTTGCTAGGGAGAACTTGATCTAAATCACTCAGGTATGAAGCAAAGGCACCAACTTAGAGTGTAATTCAGATCAAGGGTGAAGAGAATGAATGAAATGGTTGGCTATTTATACTTGTTGCAAACTTACAAGATCAAGACACTTGTTTGTGTGGCCAACAAGCATGAAATCTCATCCATACAAGTGTTATGAGCTGATTGGAAGCCTTGGAGAGGTGTTAACTTGGTGATCACACAAAAGAATTGCAAGAAAGGCCCTCAAAGATCAAAGAACACCTGAAAAATAAAAAATCTGGAACTGGGCGTTTTTAGGCGGCCCGCGTAAGCAGAGGGGCAGGCTTACGCGGCCCGTGTGAACTCAGCAGATCATCAACAGTTTCTAATTTAACAGCTTTAGTCCCTGCACTTGTTTGAGCTCTGTTTTGGCACTTTTAACACCCGTTAAGCCATTTTCAAGGCTCTACAAGGTCACTAAAGTTTAGAGGACTTAAAATGGGCTCGGAAAACTCTCGGATGTCGGCTCGTTTGGTCGTACGGTCACAATATTCGTCTAGTTACGACGAAACTCAAACGGACGCGAAAACGATCCAAAGTTCGCGAAGAATGGTATTTTTGTATGCCGATCACTAAAATAAAAATATTTTAGTGTGTACAAAAATTTTGGATGCCCAGATGTGGTCAGAACGTAAGATACGCGTGAAAATGCAAACTTACGCCGTTTTTGACACTTTTAGTCCCTGTAAGATCAAATAAGCATATTTTCACACACCGAACCACTCAAAGCTTATTTCTAATATATGATTAGGTTATTTATGGATGTTTTGCTTATGATCAAGTTCCGGACTGTTCGTTGCCTTACGAAATGGCAGACTTTTGCAGTTTGATGCAAATAGTCCCTGTGAGCGAATATACTTGTTTTTGCCATACCAAACCATCCAAAACTTATTTCCAAGTTATGTAAAGGTTATTTAAGGTATGTTAAGCCTATGTCAGTATTCCAGAGTGTTTGTCGCGTTAAACTGACTGCGTTTATGCACCAATTTGCGTATAATTTTCCAGAAAGCGATTTAAAGCTTGAAATTGGAATCGAATCAAATTCGTAAAATCACCAAACACAAACACACATATAATAACACCAAAACACACTGTTTTATTAAAAATTAAGATTAATTTACATTGTTCATCGATTACAGAGCACAGTTGTCACAGTCTTCCATACTTTATGAAATTTCGTCCCGAAATTTTAACTAGAGGAAACTTGTGAGAACAATTGCGGATATTTCTCCTTCATTTGGTCCTCATGTTCCCAAGTGAACTCTGGGCCACGTTTGGATTCCCAGCGAACCTTGACCAGTTGAATCCGTTTGTTCTTCAACTGTTTGAATGTACGGTCCGTTATCTCCATAGGTTTCTCGACAAAGTGCATCGTTTCATCAACTTGGATTTCGTCGAGTGGAATGTGAAGATTAGTGTCAGCTAGACACTTTCGCAAATTGGACACGTGAAAAGTCGGATGAATATTTCCAAGCTCCGGAGGTAGCTCTAGTCGATAGGCAACCTTTCCAATTCTTTCAACAATATTAAATGGTCCAACATATCGTGGTGCAAGTTTTCCTTTCTTTCCAAATCTCACCACTCCCTTCCAAGGTGACACCTTGAGTAGGACATGGTCTCCGACTTGAAATTCCAAAGGCTTACGTCGCACATCCGCATAACTCTTTTGACAGCTTCTAGCTGTCACAAGATTATCGTGAATTTTCTTGATTTTGTCTGTCGTTTCCAGAATGAGCTCAGGTCCAGTAAGCTGAGCTTCACCGATCTCATTCCAACAGACAGGTGAACGACATTTTCGACTGTAGAGAGCTTCGAATGGTGCCATATTAATGCTAGCATGAAAACTATTGTTGTAAGAGAACTCAATCAATGGCAGATGAGAATCCCAATTACCACCAAAGTCAATCACGCATGCTCTAAGCATATCCTCCAAAGTTTGAATCGTCCTCTCAGATTGTCCATCTGTTTGGGGATGATAAGCAGTGCTTAGATTTAGTTGTGTTCCCATAGCAGATTGCATGGTCCTCCAAAAATGAGATGAAAATCGAGCATCACGATCGGATATGATGTCCAAAGGAACACCATGTCGAGATACAATCTCATCAACATAAATCTTTGCAAGTTTATCTGCAGATAGATCCTCGCGAATCGGAATAAAATGAGCTGACTTCGTTAATCGGTCGATAACAACCCAAATAGCATCGTGACCTTTAGATGTACGCGGTAATTTAGTGATGAGATCCATAGCAATGTTCTCCCACTTCCAAACCGGTATCTCTGGCTGTACAAGCAAACCAGATGGTCATTGATGTTCAGCCTTGACTTTGAGACAAGTTAGGCATTTCGATACATACAAGGCAATATCCTTCTTCATACCAGGCCACCAGTACTGGGTACGAAGATCCTTGTACATTTTATCAGCACCAGGATGGATAGAATATCGAGATTTATGAGATTCGTCCATCACTAAAGTGCGAATATCGTCTTGTTTTGGAATCCACAAACGATCCTTGAAATAGAGTAAACCATCATCCTTTGCTTTGAGCTTAAGCTCAAGTTGACGTGGTAATTCCTTACCCATCAAATTTTGTGAAACACAAAATTGTTGAGCTTGAAGAACACGAGTCTGAATATCAGATAGAGTTCGAACAGAATGAAGCTTGACTCGCTCCTTTCGACTAAGTGCGTCGGATGGCAGCGAATCTCGCAATCATAGTCATTTAAGAGTTCTACCCAACGTCGTTGCCTCATGTTCAGCTCCTTCTGGTTAAGAATATGCTGGAGACTTTTGTGGTCTGTGAAAACCACACACTTCGTGCCATAAAGATAGTGTCTCCAGATTTTGAGAGCAAAAACTACAGCACCTAACTCAAGATCATGAGTTGTGTAGTTCTTCTCGTGAACTTTCAATTGTCTAGACGCATATGCTATAACTTTTCCTCGTTGCATGAGGATACAACCAAGGCCTAAGTTGGATGCATCGCAATAGACAACGAAATCATCGTTTCCCTCGGGTAAAGATAAAACGGGAGCATCACAGAGCTTCTGTTTCAGCGTTTGGAACGCTTCTTCTTGTTTGGGCCCCCACTTAAAAGGCTTATTCTTTTGAGTCAAACCAGTGAGTGGAACCGCAATCTTTGAGAAGTTCGAAATAAAACGACGATAATATCCAGCAAGACCAAGAAAATATCGAATTTCTGTGGGTGTTGTCAGTGTATTCCAATCCTTAATAGCAGCTATTTTGGATGGATCCACATGAATACCTTGCTCGTTGACAATATGTCCCAAAAACTGAAGTTCTTTAAGCCAAAATTCACACTTGGAGAATTTAGCAAAAAGTTGTTCCTTCTTCAGGAGTTCCAATGTCAAACAAAGGTGTTGCTCGTGATCGGCTCGAGACTTCGAATAAATGAGAATATCGTCAATGAACACAATGATGAACTTGTCTAAATAAGGTTTACGTACCCTATTCATTAAGTCCATGAAAATAGCTGGGGCATTTGTCAAACCAAAAGGCATGACAGTGAACTCGTAATGCCCATATCTCGTGCGGAAAGCAGTTTTGGGAATATCTTCATCGAATACACGAAGCTGATGATACCCAGAACGCAGATCGATCTTGGAAAAACAGGTAGCACCTTGCAGCTGATCAAAGAGATCATTGATTCGAGGTAGGGGATATTGATTCTTGATGGTAAGCTTATTAAGCTCACGATAATCGATACACATTCGAAAAGATCCATCTTTCTTTTTCACGAAGAGGACAGGAGCACCCCAAGGTGAATAACTCGGTCGGATGAATCCTTTATCAGATAACTCTTGAAGCTGTTTCAATAACTCTTGCATCTCAGACGGTGCAAGACGATAAGGTGCTTTCGCAATCGGGTTGGCATTGGGTACAAGGTCAATATGAAACTCGACTTGACGATCTAGAGGCAAACCAGGCAGTTCATCAGGAAACACCTCTGGATAATCCCGAACAATCAGAATATCCTGAATACTCTTGCTCTTGCCTTTCTCCTTGGTGACATGTGCCAGAAAAGTAACATATCCTTTTCGTAAATAACTTTGGGCTTTCGTACACGACATGAGTTTCAATCCACCAGATGGTTTCTCGCCACGAACTTCCAGAACATTGCCAGACGAAAAAGGAATACCAATGATCCTATCGAAACAAACCAACTCACATGATGTTTGGTTAACCAATCCATCCCCACGATAATGTCGAAACTCCCAAGTTGCATCAGTATGAGGTCAATAGGAAAAAGATGGTTATCGAGGTTCAATTGACAACCACGAAGAACAGAATCGAGTACAAGAGGTTTACCAGTAGCAACTTCGACAGATAAGGGTTTCCTCAGTTTAGTTCTAGGTATTGCAAGTAAAGGCTCAAAGGATAACGAAACAAAACTCCTATCGGCACCAGAATCGAAAAGAATAGATGCAAGTTGATTGTTAACAAGGAACGTATCGTTAACAAACTCGTTGTCCGCTCTCACCTCATTCGCGTTCAGATTGAATGCTCGTCCACGAGCGGGATTCACATTTGTGATCGCGTTTGGATTCGCATTTGCATTTACCAACCTCGGGCAGTTGTTGCGGAAATGACTCATTTCTCCGCAATTAAAACACGAACCAGGTGGTAATCTCGCAACATTCGCTTGAGCTTGTGCTGGAACCTGAGCAGCTTGATTTTGGCCAAAACGACAAATGTTGGCAAGATGCCCAAGTCTACGACACCCAGTGCACTGCTTGCAAGCCTGTTGGGCAACATGATGACCGTCGCATCGAGCTCAATGAGGTGCGGTACCAGCATATTGCTTCTTTGAAGGAGGTAGGGCTGGTGGGTTCTGAGGGTTCTGTGCAGTAACTGCAAAGTTCTGGGAAGCCTTGCGCTTCCTCGACTTTTTAGAAGTCTCACCCTGCTTCTTACCCTTACCCTTACCCTTGTCTTGTGCAGAATCAGCTGATTTCTTCTTATCACCCTTACGGGTCAATTTACCCTTTCTGACCTGAGACTCGGTCAGAGTAGCAGCCAATTCAATCGCTTGACAGACAGTGGTAGGATTACTGCCAGTCACAATGTCTTGCACAGAATTGGGTAACCCATCGATATACCTCTCTATCGCTTTCTCCAACGGGGTAACCATAGTGGGACACAATAAACTAAGCTCCTCATATCTATCCATGTAAGCACGGTGTTCTCCCCCGTCTTGTTTCAAATCATCGAATTCTCGTTCCAAAGCTTGAATTTCGTGATGGGGACAGAACTCTCTCATCATGAGAGCTCGAAGCTCTTCCCAAGTTTGTGCCATCGCTACATCGGCACCCCTATCACGCATCACTCCGTTCCACCATGTAAGAGCACCCTTCTCGAACACACTAGATGCAAACTCAACCTTACACTCATTCGGACATTGCACATGTCCGAATGTGCTTTCCAAACTTTCGAACCACTGCAGGAGCGCGGTTGCTCCTTGAGACCCAGAAAATTTCAACGGTTTAGTCGAATTGAAGTTCTTGAAACTACATTGTGCATTATTGTTATTATTGTTGTTATATAACTCATGGATCTGGGTTACTACGCCAGGAAGTACTGCAGCCATTTGCTGAGCGACAAGGGCTGCGACTTCTTCAGCAGTAAAAGTTTGAGCATCACGTCGAGGAGGCATTGTCTAACCAGGAAACAGGGGAATCGAGTGAGATCGACAATTGGAAAAACAAAAGAGGTATTGAAAACATCGACAAAACACAAGGAAGGTGATCATTCATTTGTTACCTCGAACAAACAAATGACACGCAATGACAAATAAAAGTAAATGGGTCAATATAATGTATCACTGAAGACATGCTCACCTATAAGTGAACACTCACCCCAAGAGTTCCCAGGAAAGAGTGACTAGTCCGATACTGCTGATTTGTACGAACACTCTAGCCTTAGACAGAAAACTCAGGGTACAGGCATTCACTCTTCCATTTTGCACGTGTTCACATTATTTAGACCCAAACTTTGACGAGATTTTGAAAACTAAGAGGGATCAAAACCTTGTAATCAATCATCCAAGGATAGATGATTAATTTTTGAAGCGGATTTGTTATTGTGTTCTTGTTGTGGTTATCACCTAAGGATAGGTGACTGTATTGTTTTAAAATCTAAACACAAGTAAACTTATGTTAGGGTCATAGAAAGTTATAGTCTAGGTCAAAGCATTACTAATATCCTAATTCCCTATAACCATTGGCTCTGATACCAACTCTTCTGTCACACCCCGACCACGTAAAACAACAAGTCGTGGCGGAAACGTCGGGGAATGTTGTAACAGAATTATTGTTCCACAACCATGGTAATCAAATGTTTCGTTTTATTTATTTATTGAATAATTTACATTGTCTTAAAACCAAACAAACAAGTTACATATCGTCTATCATTGTTTTTATGTCACTAAGGCCACGTCCAGATCCTAAGTGAACACGCCTCCTAGCAATCAACATCATGCAACACCACCTGATTCTTAACCCCAAAACATTTGTTTTAGTAAACCATTTCGTAAAACAATTCGTAAAAACTCGTTAATAAAACTCGTATGGTTTATATCATTTCGAAAACCTCGCTGTGTGACATGGTTTCAAAATCGTTTCCCAAGTGAACTAAATAATGACACAAAATATAGTATGATAAAAGCACTTATATATAAGATGTACCAGCGGCATATCTACCATGCTTTTATCATGCTACACCCGTCCCATTATCTAATCACTACCCAAAACCAATCGTTTAATCAAATCGTTTATCTCATTTATGACGTATCAAATCGTTTAACTCGTCCCAAAATCGTTTTCGTTTTAACTGTGAAACTACTTATGGTCGTCTCGCTAATAACATTCAAACCTTCGTGATTCGACTATCTCGTTCTAGCATTAACAAACCACCAATGGGTAAGTTAACAATCATAGATTCGGTCGTTACCTACATAACCCCCACACATAACCATGGGTGTAGTCTGATAACGGGATTTGTCAGATCCTATTGTCCATAACCTAATACTGGTATGTTCGGCCAAAATTAATGAATGTCATTCGTTATGTAACTACAAACAACAAGTTCGTTCACATTATCGAAATCGTTATTAGTTTAATATAAACCATTTAAATCGTTTTTGAAATCATCGTTTAAATATCGAAATCGTTTAATACATATGAATCACCCCAAAACAATTGAAAACAGTAAAATAGGGGAACTATGTACTCACATTGAATGGAAAGGTATCCTTGATCTAAAGAACTTAGCAAAGCTCAGGCAACCCAAGGAAATTCAAGTAGTACCTAGTAATCGGATCACTAGTAAGTAAATCGACACCCAAAATCAGAAGATCGGACATAATGAAGTCTTGTAAACCAAATGAGTATTGGAACTCATGTGATATGGTTTAACAAAGGCTACATTCTAAATCAGAACCTAACCTAAGTGCTTTCGACCCGTTATGACCCATTAAGGTAGCTTACGCTACTTTAACGTATCGTTCGCGCAAAAGCGCGTTCGAGACGTCTAACTAGTCCTATGATAAGTATTATATGCCTAAACATGCTTAATTATGTTGCATAATCAGTTAGGTGACAAATATTTAGGTTACATATGCTTAAAGTCCAATTATGCATGAAAAGGGCATTTTGGTCATTTACCTAAGGCATATAAACTACCAATCATACAACTACTTAAACTATGTGACCATAAGGTATAACCTCGGGAGGTTATACCCTATGAAACTATGGTCACTAAACATGCTTGGTCGGATCCTAATGATCGACCAAACGGGTCGAGTTCGAAATTCTAAGCGGTGGTTTAGACCGCTTTGACTTACGACTCTAAACAAGCACTAAACTAAAAGTGATGAGCTAAGCATGTTAAAACATGCTTAACTAAGTTAGAAAACACGTTTTGATATCAAAACAAAGTGTTTTGATACCAAGAGTAGTTTGGTTGCAAAATACGCTTAAATGCGCATTTTGACCCAAACTACGACTCGTCAGTATGCCTAGTCAACGTGGTAATCAGTAGGTATAGTCACTAAGGACTATAACCATCGTAATTACGCTCACGTTGCAAAGTTTAAACGAACTTTGTGTTGACCATTGACTGGTCAAAGCTGAAAGTGAAACACTGTTTGACTTTCTCGCTAGGAAAGCGATAAAAGACAGAAGGAAGCTTACAAAGGGTCCTTGCTAGGGAGAACTTGATCAAAATCACTCGGGTATGTAACAAAGGCTCCAACTTAGAGTGTAATTCAGATCAAGGGTGAAGAGAATGAATGAAATGGTTGGCTATTTATACTTGTTGCAAACTTACAAGATCAAGACACTTGTTTGTGTGGCCAACAAGCATGAAATCTCATCCATACAAGTGTTATGAGCTGATTGGAAGCCTTGGAGAGGTGTTAACTTGGTGATCACACAAAAGAATTGCAAGAAAGGCCCTCAAAGATCAAAGAACACCTGAAAAATAAAAAATCTGGAACTGGGCGTTTTTAGGCGGCCCGCGTAAGCTGAGGGGCAGGCTTACGCGGCCCGTGTGAACTCAGCAGATCATCAACAGTTTCTAATTTAACAGCTTTGGTCCCTTCACTTGTTTGAGCTCTGTTTTGGCACTGTTAATACCCGTTAAGCCATTTTCAAGGCTCTACAAGGTCATTAAAGTTTAGAGGACTCAAAATGGGCTCGGAAAACTCTCGGATGTCGGCTCGTTTGGTCGTACGGTCACGTTATTCGTCTAAATACGACGAAACTCAAACGGGCGCGAAAACGATCCAAAGTTCGCGACGAATGGTATTTTTGTATGCCGATCACTAAAATAAAAATATTTTAGTGTGTACAAAAATTTTGGATGCCCAGATGTGGTCAGAACGTAAGATATGCGCGAAAATGCAAACTTACGCCGTTTTTGACACTTTTAGTCCCTGTAAGATCAAATAAGCATATTTTCACACACCGAACCACTTAAAGCATATTTCTAAGCTATGTTTAGGTTATTTATGGTATGTTTAGCTTATGATCAAGTTCCGGACTGTTCGTTGCCTTACGAAACGGCAGACTTTTGCAATTTGACGCAAATAGTCCATGTGAGCGAATAAACTTGTTTTTGCCATACCAAACCATCCAAAACTTATTTATAAGTTATGTAAAGGTTATTTAAGGTATGTTAAGCCTATGTCACTATTCCAGAGTGTTTGTCGCGTTAAACTGACTGCGTTTACGCACCATTTTGCGTATAACTTTCCAGAAAGCGATTTAAAGCTTGAAATCGGAATCGAATCAAATCCTAAAATCACCAAAGACAAACACACATATAATAACACCAAAACACATTGTTTTATTAATAATTAAGATTATTTTACATTTTTCATCGCTTACAGAGCACAGTTGTCACAGATAGTATCTTTGCCAAAAATTTAACAGTCGAAGTTTACTAAGTGTAAACTGCGAACTGTTTGTTTACTTGTGTATTTCTTTTCTGAGACAATTTTTTATGCTTTGTTTACAGATGGCCGAACAACATAATCAGGGTGCACAACCTGCTGTCGTAGCCGCCCCAGCTGTTCCTGTTAGGCACTTTGTTCCAAAACATAATCAGATCGCTATTTTGGATGAAGCAATTCAAGGTGCCGCAGATTATGCTCCGATCATACACTTTTTACGGCACTCAAGAATATCCTATGCGATTTCAGAGGACGTGTAGCTAGTGATCACGTACATAGATGATTTTTGGCAGTCCGCTAGACCAGTTGATAACACTATTGAAACGACAATTAATGGAAACAAAATTGTCATTGCTGAAGATGTCATCCGTGCAGCGTTACGGTTCGGTGATCTAGACCATGGTAGAACATGTTATTCAAGGACTATTCGCGAGCGAGCAGCTAGAGCGTTCGGTTATGTCGACTAGTTTCCTTCAAAACAACTTGTAAAAGGAATGATTATCTGTCAATGGCGGTACTTCTTTCATGTGTTGATGCAGTGTCTAGCTTCGCAAAAATCAGGGATGGATGGCATGGGTCATAGTCTTCTTTCAGGCATGATTGGTCTCACTTTCAACTAACCGTTCAACTTTTCATTGATGATTCTTCAATCGTTTTAGTCACAACTTGGTTATCGTGCTAATGATAAACGGCTTCGGTTGCTATATCCATGTTTTCTGACATTGATTTTTCGTCATCTACTTCCGAATCTCCCATTTGGTGATCATTTGCAAGCCTATGCTCTAACACCAATGCACAGGCACATTTTCAAGGATTGCAGAAATCCTAAAGAATCAGTTCACGCCACTGTTCATCCTGCTGTTCATCCGTTGCTTGGAGCTATGGTACAGGAAGATGGATACAATCCGGAATCTAACCAGACATGGATTAACATCAGAAATGGTGTTGCTCAGTTGTTTAATTCTGATGTTGATGTTGTTCTTGTCCCACAACAACATGCGGTGGTTGTTCATCCTCAAGTTGATCTTCAACAACCTCCGCCTATCGTGCACGAACCTATTATTGAGGAGTCGGTAGTTGGAGTTCGGGTTGTAGAAGATGTCTTTGTTAGTCAACCGATGGATGTGGTTCCTTCTTCTAGTGAGATGGTTGATCTAGTTATGGGTGATAGAGGTGATATGGTTTTGGAGCAAACTGTTACAAGTATCGATACTTCTGCGCCAATTGATTGGGCTGAAACAGATCCAGTTATTATTGCCTTGGATGCTGCTCTTGAAACTGGATCTTCTTCTAAAATATTGGATAAAGGAAAAGGGGTAGTTATAGAAAGTGCTGAAGATACATCTGACGATACGTTGACTCGGGATGAGTATTTGGAGTTGGTTCGTAAAGATATGCTCAACAAGATCTCCCAGTCTGACAAAGAGAAGCTTGAATTGTTTCGAGCAACAGTTGCCTCTCTCGGTCCCTCTTCCGGTTGGGGTTTATGTCTAGCCTCTTGGAACAAAGACTTAAACAATCTTTTGTCGGACACTGCTGCAGCTGTCATATTCTCACTGCCTTCTAGAGTTTATAAACGAAGAAAAGTCATCAGTAGTTCTAGTTCTTCTATTCAGTCTTCGAGTTCTCTTCCAGTTGTGACTGCAGCTGTTCCAGTTGATTCCACACGTCTTGCGTCCTCCATAGATGCTTTTCCTCCAGTTTCATCCTCCCCTATTCCTTCTGCACCTCTATTTAGCTCGCTTCGCACTTCTATGTGTTCTATTAATATGTTTACTGTTTCAGAAAGTGGAAGCTTGCCGCCGTTGCCGTCGATTTTTTAGCGGGCCGCAGGTCATTCAATGTCCTTCAGGTCCCCGAATGATTATGCCAACTTCAGCAACGGGTGTAGCCTCGTCTAGTGGTGGTCGCCCAGAAACTGCTTTCGGTTCTCGACCTCCCACTTTTTCTCCGAGACCTCGAGGTACAGCAAGTGGTAATGGTGCACATAGCTTTCCTGAATTCGTCCGTCAATAGTTTTCGGATGTTCATTCAGTTATGAAGGAACATCGGGAACTGATCCAGCTTCACAGGAGAGAGATTGCTTATTGGAAACGGAAAGATGAATTGAAGTCTCAGCAGATAACTCATTTGTTTAGTCTGACAAAGGAACAAGGCTCTTAGTTACGTCAGCTCAGTAGAAAGGATGCTGCTACAATGGCCAAACATGAGAATCTAGTTAAAGCTACTGATCAGCTACATCAGATCATTACGGATCTTGTGGAGCTCCTCGCTGCTCAGGGGGAGAATTCAACTCTGTAAGTGCAAGCTCAATGCAAGATTGATGAGCTCAAGAAAATTCGTGATCATTTGGACAAAGACAAGGATCCCGAAGCCGCAAGGCAGGGGGAGCAGCGAAGGAGCTCACAAGCTTCTTAAGCTACTACCATTGCTCAGGTTGAGGGGGAGTCTGGTTCAGGAGCTACGGCTGGACAAGACATGGGTCCTTCTGTTGCTGATGATTCTGGTTGTTTTTCTGATCCTGATGATCATGATTTTTCTACTGATGTGATTCTGGATGAGGGTGATGTTCTGATTGGTCTAGTGGAAGATTGGAGGACAGATGATGAGATGGCAGATAAGTTTGCTTATGTTGAAACTTGTAAGGGAAAGAATATTGAATATGACTCCGTGGGTGCGGTGAATATGAATGATCTAAGAAGCTATGCTTTTGGAGATGCTCCTCCTGGCGAAATTACCGGTCCCATACAAATTACTGAAGAATTCCGTTTGGCGTCTCACAAATGGTTCAAATCTCTTCCTGATCAGACTCAAAAGAAGAGCTATGTGAACACAAAAGGGGAATACACGGGTCAGATAATAAGTTGGGATTTTGACGAACAACATAGTCTGGTTACGATCAAACGAACTGACGGGGTGTAATATTTCAGGCCGTGGGCCAAATTCTTGCAAACCTTACTTGCACGTGATCTTCATCATCTAGCACAATTGGATTTAAACAACCATACCAACGTAGCGAGCATTAGAGGTTTAATTCCTCATCTGGTAGCCGAAAGCCGCGAAAGGAAGTGTAAGACTTTCAAACCTGCAGTCGGCCGAGCCATCAAAACCAGAGATAAGTTCACTGGTAAACAGGTTTTGAAGATGGTTTACCCACCAGCCAGATGCCTACATAAGATTCCTATGCGCAAGTTCGATCTTGACAAGATTCAGGGAATTAGGGATTGGTATTATGATGGAAAAAGAAGCTGACTGAAGAGATCCTTCAGATTTTGGATCCGGTTTGGCTGGTGAATCTAAAGATGGAACATCTGAAAGTTCTTCGTCGTCTGCCTCTGCGCTACAATAAAGAAGATCGTCCTTTGGCAGTTCATTTCATCAAGGTAGTGCAGTTCTGTGTGAAGAATCAAGTTTGTGCAGACATCGATTACTCGAAGCGTTAACAAAGAGAAGATCTTGAGCTTTACATTGAAGATTCCGCACTAATCAAGGGGGAGTCTGTAAATGCACTTTGGGTGATAAGTGCAGGCTCTCAAACTCAAGGGTCTTTTATGTATTTTGTTGAAACTATTATGTTGGTCAGGGTTTTCATGGTCAGGACTTGGGAGTTTCCCTAGTCCGAATTTTGGTGGATTGGTTTAGTCAGGGTTTGTTTTTGTATTGGGCTTTGGGCCTTTCTCTATGCTGACTTTAGTAGTCAGGACTTCCCATTGTATATAAACTCTTAGTGATATGTTATACATGGCGATTTCTTTTATGGAAAGTTTGTTCTTCAAGAAACCCTAATCATTGTCACTGTGTGTGAGTTGACGGCTACTGTGTGTGACGTCATTCATCATTCTCATCATTCTTGTTCTACACTTTCTTGATCCAATACCATACATTAGTGATTGCTAGGTGGATTACGCACACCTGGTGATTGTTGTCTGGGTGAGATCCTTGGGTAGGAGACCTTACATAGATCAACAAAATTGGCTCAAAATTTAAGTAAACGTCACATACAATAGATCTTATTAAAGGGCAGTTAAGACAAATATATTCTGAATATAAGTTACCATAGATGATTCAAATGTGCTTATTACTTGCTTTGTATATTTAATTCGAGATGTAAATCCGCTGCATCTAGTGAGAAACAAATTGGTTTTGTTGTGATTCTCCTTTATCCATCAAAACCTCACACAACTTCTGGAAAATCCTTTCCTACTTAAATCATCATGTTGCTTTATAATTAATCCTTCAAACCGATGTGATAAGTATGGTACCTTCATAATCTACTTTAGGGGTTTCAAGCTGATTAATGAAGAAGGATATATGTTCTTGCTCTAATATGATTCAGTTAACCAATTTCGATAATTGAACTTCCAAATCAGTAGAGTTGCGAGTCCACATTTTGACCGAGCTAACTGGTTAGAAAATTAAACAGTGATGGTTTTCCTCAAATTGCCAATCGATGGTCCTCTAGTTGAAGAATAGTCTCCCCTAAGGCAATGTTCTTTAACAAAATTTCAAAGTCAGTAGTTAGAGGAACTAGGGACGGCTGCAAATTCTTTTTTCTCAAATTATGCATCGACGCTACTTTGCTGATTCGAACAAGAGGCAGCATGGCTAGAGCAACTGTAGCCGTTGTAAACCTTCTTAGAAAAAGCAATTTCATAACTGATCACCAGCTGCAAAACATGCGTGTCTGATATGTGTCAAAGCTTGAGTTTTCCGACCGGGGGTCTGTCACACCCCGACCGCGTAAAACAACAAATCGCGGCGGAAACATCGGGGCGTGTTGCAACAGAATTAATGTTTCATAACCATGGATATCAAAAGTGTTTCGTTTTATTAAACATTGAGTAATTACATCGTCTGGAAATCTAAATACACTATTTAAACATAGTCTATCATTGTTATTGAGTCACTAAGGCCTTGTCCAGTCCTATGTGAGCATGCATCTTATCAATCGATATCATCCAACAATACCTGAAACATATGTGAAAACGAAGTCAGCAAAGAAATGCTGGCGAGTACATAGGTTTTGTGAAAATAAGATTCATGACTTCTGTTTAAGAAAATGTTTAGTCATGAACCTTGTAATTTGCTTTGTCTTTGTAAATCATTTGAAAAATAATAAGTTCGGATGATAAGTATAAATAAGAGAATAATGCATGATTAAATGAATAACCATGTAAATGAGTTTGCATAAGATAAGTTGTTTATAAATCAATGTCTTGTGAAAAGTATGTTATTTGTATAAAATGTTCTATGTCTCAAACTGAAATGATTCAAATAACGCTATGATATGTAATACCATACAAACACTTATATATAGGAAGTACCAGCGGCGTATCCACCATGTTTGTATCATATTACACACGCATCGTTACTTAATCACTTAACCAAACCAAACCAAACAATGTAAAATGTCTATGTTTAAATCAATTGTCAAATGTATTGAATAATATGTCAATGTATTCATGTCAAGATGTAAATCATGTCAAAATGTCTATGTCAAATATCCATGTCAAATGTCTATGTCAAATATCCATGTATGGCAAGTGAAATGTCTCAACTAAACCATATGCACAAAAACAAAGTATTGAAGTAAAACTTGGTTTAAATCAAAGTTATGTTTTGTGGGTAATACATGATCAAATGTCAATCATGTACAAATGTTTACCCAATCGTTAAACCATCTTGTTTTAATCGTTCAAATCGTTCTTGTTTTAACAAACCCTTACCAAAGGGTAAGTTAATATTTTAATTGTGAAACTACTTTATGGTCGATTCTCTAATAACATTCAAACCTTCTTGACGTGTTCCTCGTTCCAACTCGCTCTCGTTCTCGTTCTTAACAAACCCTTACCAAAGGATAAGTTAATAATTACAGATTCAGTCGCTACCCACAACCCCCACACATAACAATGGGTGCAGTAAATAACGGGATTTGTCAGATCCTATGGTACCATAACCTAATACTGGTCGGCTTGATCATTGCTAATGAATGTCATCGGTCATGTAAACTACAACCAACAAGTTTGTTCACTTTTTGAAATTGTTATTAGTTTTTGAAATCATTGTATTCGTTCTTGAAATTATTGTTAGCGTTCTTGAAATAATTGTTATTGTTCTGGAAACCACATTGTAATTGTTCTTGAAACCACATTGTAATTGCTCTTGAAACCATTGATAAAACATTTAGCACATATGAGTCACCCCAAAACAGTTGAAAACAGTAAAAGAGGGGAATAATGTACTCGCCTGAGAATGCTTGGAGGTCTTGAACAACAACCAAACAAAGCTTGAGGGAGCACGGAATCAGTCGGCAAATCTAAACTATATAAATAAACCGGACTTAAATCGGGAGATCGGATAGGATGAGGCTTGGTAAACCAAATGAGTGTTGGAACTCATATGATATGGTTTAACAAGGCCTACATACTACAATGAAACCAAACCTAAGTGCTTTCGACCCATCGCGACCCATTAAGGTAACATATGCTACTTTAACGCGTCGTGCGCGTGAAACGCGTTCGGACCGTCTAACTAGTCCTATGACAAGTGTTATATGCCTAAACATGTTACATAATCAGTTATGTGACAAAATTTTAGGTTACATATGCTTAATTACCAATTATACATGAAAAGGGTATTCTGGTAATTTACCTAAGGCATATAAACTAACTATCATAAAACTACTTAAACGATGTGACCATAGGGTATAACCTCGGAAGGTTATGCCCTATACTAGGGTCACCTAATGTATTTGGTCGGATCCTAACGATCGACCAAACTGGGTCGGGCTCGAAGGTATAGGCGATTTATCAGATCGCCTACCCTACGACCCTAGACAACGTGGTAATCAGTGGGCATAGTCCCAAGGGACTATGACCAACGTGATTACACTCACGTTGCGAAGTTCAAACGAACTTCGCATTGACCATTACTGGTCAACGCTGAAAGTCAAACAAAGTTTGACTTTCTGACTCGAAAAGCAGTAAAATAAGGAAAAGAACGAAAGAATACTTACGAAGGGTCCCCGAATGCTAAACTCGATTAAAAAATCTCAGGTATGAAACAAATGTTTCAACTTAGAGTTTCTCAAATCAAATTTCTAGTGATTTTAGCAATGGGGGTGGTTGGGTATTTATAGGAATACCCGAACCGTTAAGATCGTTTGTTGAATATCGTGCCTTAATCCAAGCTGTACATGTGTCGGAATGTTATGGTGACTAAATTGGCCACTCACCATAGGGTATCAACATGTGGCAAGGGATTAAGGAGTGGAGAACAGCTGTTAACAGCTGTTAATACGTCGAATCTGGTCCCGAAAGCGAAAAACTGAGTTTCTGCATGTTTTCTGCCCAGAATAGGCAGTCGCGTAGCGCGACTGGTAAGGCTACATGCAGTGGCGCTACGCCACTGCCCCCTTGTTTCAGCAAACTTTCAAAATTGGCAGAAATGGTCCCTGCAGCCCTTTTAAGCGATTTTCGATGCGTTTGAACCCCGTTAACCTCATTTCAAGGCTCTAAAATGAAGTTAAAGTATAGGGAACTCAAAACATGCTCAAAAATATGCCGGAGGTTGGTTCGTTTGGCCGTACGAACGCGATGTTCGCTTAATTACGACGGAATGCGCATAAGAGCGAAAAACGATCCAAATGACGCGACGAATGGATTTTTCTTAAGGCGAACACTAAAATATAATGTAGTCATGCTTACATAAATTTTTGGATGTCCGGATGTATTCAGAACGTAAGTTATGCGCGAAAATGCAAACTTGTGCACTTTTTGACACTTTTAGTCCCTGAATGACCCAAAAGTTTATTTTAGCACACCGAACACCTCAAAGCTTATTTCTAAGCTATGTAAAGGATATTTATGGTATGTTTAACTTATGGTCATGTTCCGGAATGTCTGTTACAGTTCAAATTGGCATACTTTCGCAGTTTGTCAACTTTAGTCCCTGTAAGCGATTTAACTTGATTTTGCCATACCAAAGCCTTCAAAACTTATTTCTAAGTTATGTAAAGGTTATTTAAGGTATGTTAAGCCTATGTCACTATTCCGGAGTGTTTGTTGCATTAAACTGGTTATATTTACGCATCGGTGCGCGTATAACCTTCCAGGAAGTGATTTAGAGTTTGAATTTGAACAAGAATTGATATGTGCAAATGATACACATATTTTTACAAATCCCAAGTATGAAATATAATATTTCATTGGTTTGGTATTTGTTTTATGGCCGTGGAGGCACAGGTGTTACAGTCTCCCCTACTTTAGGAAATTTCGTCCCGAAATTTATTTAGAGGAAACTTGTGAGAGCTTGGAAATATGAAGTTGAAAAGATCGAACAACATTGGTTAGGGTTCTTGAACTTATAGTAACCTTAATAACATTATGTTTGCAATGTAAGAGGGACACTTATATACAAGTATATGAAGCGTCATTGGTGCGTCCACCGTACCTCCATTACATCGTTCTCATTTCGTTATTTTTGTCACTATCGGTTCTTACACATAATAAATCTTACTGGGTTCCTATGCACTAAATTTCATAATTATGTACGCGTCCATAATTAGACAATTCCTTGCACAGTTCACACAGTCTATTTTATAATGTGTAGGGTAAAACCAAATGAACAAACTTGTGATGAGTGTAACTAGACCGCCATAGAGTCCTTTTAATTAAATCAATAAATGATCTAAATAGACTATCAAGGAGTCTGTTCAGCTACATCACTAGATGTCGTTCTCTAACCAAATTGTGAATCAATCTTTTTGACTAGACTACTAAGAGGGTCTCTTATGAATCATGGAGTGGTACTATATAACCCAAGGGTCTTAACTACTACGTAGAAGCCCATAAGGATTTAAGGTAGTACTTTTTGAATATCCTACTATGAATCCCTCATATGAAGATATGAAAGATTCTATGAGGATTTGAAAAATCGTAACACACAAAAACATAGAGGAGAACACATAAACACATATCATATAACCACAAAATTGTTCGTTAATTTGTCTTGTAAATTGCGTACATGCATTTAAAGCACACTAGGAATCCATTCCGTGGATTTCATTTGGTACTTTAAACGTTACCAAGAATCCAACTATAAAGATAGAAAGATTCAAAAAGAAAATTCGATTTCGATTATTAGGAACCGAAGTGTTCGAATTAAGGTACATAAGGAATCCAATTAAGGACTCTGATTTGAATGATAATCATCCACAAGGATCTAATTGTGAAGATAAAAAGATCCCATATGAATTTTTGAAGTTGAAGATGTTTTGAAACCTTGCACTGGATGTGCTTAGGTCAAAACATGATGTAAAATGCTTATGAAGTTGAGATGCTTGATATGTCAAGGCGACATATGAAGCAGAATTTTGAAGGTTAAGTCAATGTATGAGGAAAGTATTTTTGAAAACTATGCATGGGGTTCTTTTAAGAAAAATGTGTTTAACGTTTTTGAAACCTTATATATAATACTTTTGAAATCATAAAGTAGGTGTATTAGATAGATATATTTACAAACATGTTTTAAATCATGCGAGATGAATTTTTAAATTATGTATAAGGTTTTTGAAAGACATGAATGATGCTTTTCGAAATCATGCACTTGATAATAAAATGTATTGTGTTAATATTGTCTTCAGACTATATGAAATATTTTGAAATTAGGAAGGTTGGTTTTGATAACATGGTCAATGTTTATGAAATAACATAGACAATGCATCTAGAAAAAAATTGTTTTCAAACTATATGAAATGTTTTGAGATCATGAAGATTGTTTTGAAATACTTGTACTGTATATGTTGAAAAAAATCAAAACGGAATGGGTATGAGATTTGAAAATACCCTTAGTTATCTAACCAAGGATTTAAAGGCACAGATGTGCGAAAAGCACGATTACTCATAATGTCACTTAATTTTCTGTACTTTGTTTCTTAGAGTGAAACGAGTACTTAAAACTTTCGAGGGAATCATGAGCGATCATGGCGAAGTTCTGAGAAGCCTTTCGCTTCTTTGACTTCTTAGGGGATCGTTCATCCATGGTCTTTGATTCCTCGATTGGTTTCTTGGCTGACGGTGTTGTCGCCTGACTAGGTCCTGCCTGTCTTGGTGACTCTTGAGTGGCTTCATCCTGGAGATGATACTTGGCAGTAGCTAATTCAACAGTCTTTAGGACTACTTCGCCTATTCGCTGAGCGAATTTGGCTGCTTGCTCAGATATCTGGGCGTCATCGTGATGAAGAGACATTCTTGAAGAAAAAGAAAGGCATAGGGAGAAACAAGTGAAAGATTATTGGACATTCAAAACAGAATGATAAAGCATGAAAATTGCGATCATTTGTTTGTTACCTAAGGCAACCAAATGAGACGGTGACTAATCAAAGTAAATGGGTCAAAAATAATGTATCGCGAAGACATGCTCGCCTATAAGTGAACACTCATCCCAAGAATTCCCAGGTAAGCACAACTGGTCTCGCGTCTGATGAGATGTATACGAAGTGCTTGCCTAGACAGAAAACCCAGAATACAGGCATTCACCCTTCCAGTTTGCACGTGTTCACATCATTTAAAACCCAAAACCTTGACGAAGTTTTGAAAACTCAAAGGGGTTCAAAACCATATAATAGAGAGTTCAAAACCTTACAATAGAGGGTTCAAAACCTAGTAATCAATCATCCTAGAACAGATGATTAGTTTTCAAAGCGGTTTTGAAATTTATGTTCTTGTTGTGGTTGTCACCTAAGGATAGGTGACAGTATTGTTTTATGACTAAACGCAAGTAAACTCGCGTTAGGGTCCTAAGAAGGTTATAGACTAGGTCAAAGCATTACTAATTACTAATAACCTAATTCCCTATAACCATTGGCTCTGATACCATCTTTTCTGTCACACCCCGACCGCGTAAAACAACAAATCGCGGCGGAAACATCGGGGCGTGTTGCAACAGAATTAATGTTTCATAACCATGGATATCAAAAGTGTTTCGTTTTATTAAACATTGAGTAATTACATCGTCTGGAAATCTAAATACACTATTTAAACATAGTCTATCATTGTTATTGAGTCACTAAGGCCTTGTCCAGTCCTATGTGAGCATGCATCTTATCAATCGATATCATCCAACAATACATGAAACATATGTGAAAACGAGGTCAGCAAAGAAATGCTGGCGAGTACATAGGTTTTGTGAAAATAAGATTCATGACTTCTGTTTAAGAAAATGTTTAGTCATGAACCTTGTAATTTGCTTTGTCTTTGTAAATCATTTGAAAAATAATAAGTTCGGATGATAAGTATAAATAAGAGAATAATGCATAATTAAATGAATAACCATGTAAATGAGTTTGCATAAGATAAGTTGTTTATAAATCAATGTCTTGTGAAAAGTATGTTATTTGTATAAAATGTTCTATGTCTCAAACTGAAATGATTCAAATAACGCTATGATATGTAATACCATACAAACACTTATATATAGGAAGTACCAGCGGCGTATCCACCATGTTTGTATCATATTACACACGCATCGTTACTTAATCACTTAACCAAACCAAACCAAACAATGTAAAATGTCTATGTTTAAATCAATTGTCAAATGTATTGAATAATATGTCAATGTATTCATGTCAAGATGTAAATCATGTCAAAATGTCTATGTCAAATATCCATGTCAAATGTCTATGTCAAATATCCATGTATGGCAAGTGAAATGTCTCAACTAAACCATATGCACAAAAACAAAGTATTGAAGTAAAACTTGGTTTAAATCAAAGTTATGTTTTGTGGGTAATACATGATCAAATGTCAATCATGTACAAATGTTTACCCAATCGTTAAACCATCTTGTTTTAATCGTTCAAATCGTTCTTGTTTTAACAAACCCTTACCAAAGGGTAAGTTAATATTTTAATTGTGAAACTACTTTATGGTCGATTCTCTAATAACATTCAAACCTTCTTGACGCGTTCCTCGTTCCAACTCGCTCTCGTTCTCGTTCTTAACAAACCCTTACCAAAGGATAAGTTAATAATTACAGATTCAGTCGCTACCCACAACCCCCACACATAACAATGGGTGTAGTAAATAACGGGATTTGTCAGATCCTATGGTACCATAACCTAATACTGGTCGGCTTGATCATTGCTAATGAATGTCATCGGTCATGTAAACTACAACCAACAAGTTTGTTCACTTTTTGAAATTGTTATTAGTTTTTGAAATCATTGTATTCGTTCTTGAAATCATTGTTAGCGTTCTTGAAATAATTGTTATTGTTCTGGAAACCACATTGTAATTGTTCTTGAAACCACATTGTAATTGCTCTTGAAACCATTGATAAAACATTTAGCACATATGAGTCACCCCAAAACAGTTGAAAACAGTAAAAGAGGGGAATAATGTACTCGCCTGAGAATGCTTGGAGGTCTTGAACAACAACCAAACAAAGCTTGAGGGAGCACGGAATCAGTCGGCAAATCTAAACTATATAAATAAACCGGACTTAAATCAGGAGATCGGATAGGATGAGGCTTGGTAAACCAAATGAGTGTTGGAACTCATATGATATGGTTTAACAAGGCCTACATACTACAATGAAACCAAACCTAAGTGCTTTCGACCCATCGCGACCCATTAAGGTAACATATGCTACTTTAACGCGTCGTGCGCGTGAAACGCGTTCGGACCGTCTAACTAGTCCTATGACAAGTGTTATATGCCTAAACATGTTACATAATCAGTTATGTGACAAAAGTTTAGGTTACATATGCTTAATTACCAATTATACATGAAAAGGGTATTCTGGTAATTTACCTAAGGCATATAAACTACCTATCATAAAACTACTTAAACGATGTGACCATAGGGTATAACCTCGGAAGGTTATGCCCTATACTAGGGTCACCTAATGTATTTGGTCGGATCCTAACGATCGACCAAACTGGGTCGGGCTCGAAGGTATAGGCGATTTATCAGATCGCCTACCCTACGACCCTAGACAACGTGGTAATCAGTGGGCATAGTCCCAAGGGACTATGACCAACGTGATTACACTCACGTTGCGAAGTTCAAACGAACTTCGCATTGACCATTACTGGTCAACGCTGAAAGTCAAACAAAGTTTGACTTTCTGACTCGAAAAGCAGTAAAATAAGGAAAAGAACGAAAGAATACTTACGAAGGGTCCCCGAATGCTAAACTCGATTAAAAAATCTCAGGTATGAAACAAATGTTTCAACTTAGAGTTTCTCAAATCAAATTTCTAGTGATTTTAGCAATGGGGGTGGTTGGGTATTTATAGGAATACCCGAACCGTTAAGATCGTTTGTTGAATATCGTGCCTTAATCCAAGCCGTACATGTGTCGGAATGTTATGGTGACTAAATTGGCCACTCACCATAGGGTATCAACATGTGGCAAGGGATTAAGGAGTGGAGAACAGCTGTTAACAGCTGTTAATACGTCGAATCTGGTCCCGAAAGCGAAAAACTGAGTTTCTGCATGTTTTCTGCCCAGAATAGGCAGTCGCGTAGCGCGACTGGTAAGGCTACATGCAGTGGCGCTACGCCACTGCCCCCTTGTTTCAGCAAACTTTCAAAATTGGCAGAAATGGTCCCTGCAGCCCTTTTAAGCGATTTTCGATGCGTTTGAACCCCGTTAACCTCATTTCAAGGCTCTAAAATGAAGTTAAAGTATAGGGAACTCAAAACATGCTCAAAAATATGCCGGAGGTTGGTTCGTTTGGCCGTACGAACGCGATGTTCGCTTAATTACGACGGAATGCGCATAAGAGCGAAAAACGATCCAAATGACGCGACGAATGGATTTTTCTTAAGGCGAACACTAAAATATAATGTAGTCATGCTTACATAAATTTTTGGATGTCCGGATGTATTCAGAACGTAAGTTATGCGCGAAAATGCAAACTTGTGCACTTTTTGACACTTTTATTCTCTGAATGACCCAAAAGTTTATTTTAGCACACCGAACACCTCAAAGCTTATTTCTAAGCTATGTAAAGGATATTTATGGTATGTTTAACTTATGGTCATGTTCCGGAATGTCTGTTACAGTTCAAATTGGCATACTTTCGCAGTTTGTCAACTTTAGTCCCTGTAAGCGATTTAACTTGATTTTGCCATACCAAAGCCTTCAAAACTTATTTCTAAGTTATGTAAAGGTTATTTAAGGTATGTTAAGCCTATGTCACTATTCCAGAGTGTTTGTTGCATTAAACTGGTTATATTTACGCATCGGTGCGCGTATAACCTTCCAGGAAGCGATTTAGAGTTTGAATTTGAACAAGAATTGATATGTGCAAATGATACACATATTTTTACAAATCCCAAGTATGAAATATAATATTTCATTGGTTTGGTATTTGTTTGATGGCCATGGAGGCACAGGTGTTACAGGGTCGAAAACGTATATTCCAAAAATTTCTATAAAACCGGGGGGGGGGGGGGGGGGTCAAAACATATATACCGAAAATTACTATACGAAAACTACATACTGTAGGTCCCTAGAGGGGGATCTAGAACAACCTATCCTTGTTATCGAACACACCCGCAAGTGCGGAATCCAAGCGGGTATGCAACCAAGACAAAGAACACACACATAAGAAGAAGATTCACACTTTAAAGCTCAAATGTATTCCACAGTAGAGTTTGTTACAAGATAATACAACCAACTTCTCTCAAACTCCCTGTATATTCTCTCTGTGTTCTCTAACCTTATTTGTTTGTGATACAAGCTGCTTTTATAACCAAACATGTATGCATACCCATGAAAAACATACTAGGCTAAAAACAAAGGCCCATGAAACACCGAAACCTACAAACCATTAATGGTTCTTCGTTGATGAAGACGAATGATTAGATCCATGAAGTATCAATGTTATTCATGGATAATATATCAGTGAACAACTATCTGATGAAAGATGATTCTTCGTTAATTCCAATACCTGCGAACAATCATACCCACGAAGAAGGTTCATCGTGGGTTGCATGGTTATGCATGTTCTTCGGAGGCCGATTTATTTTGTGAACTCCAATATTGCAATGATCTTTGGTGGGTATAGCTAGTACATGTTGTACCTGCAGCAACATGATACAAACAGCAAGTGACAAAAACAACATCTAACAGATTGCATTCTTGCATCTGTTTACAACACGTACGAAGTTGAATTCGTCCCGATACTCGATGGATGATAACGTGCTTCGATCTCCATTTCATAACGTAGTCGAACCGAACGAGCCATATCCACAAGATGTCCAACAACAAACTCCCCCTTGGATGCTGCTTGTGAGGTTCATTCTTCACGTTGTCGGATCTTCAAAGTCTTCGCGAGTCACAAACAGGGAGTGTATCAGCAAACTCCCCCTTGCACATTGCTCGTGAGACGTTAATCTTCAAATCTTTAGATCCTTGTGGTGTTGATGAGTGGTCAGCTCCAAATCGATCACTTGATCCTTTGATTGCATCAATGTCCTGTCTTCATTCCACAACTTGTTATCTAACACGTTCTCTTTGCCTTTAGCGGGTTCGAGTGCCACATCTGCACATACAAAAGAGCTAAACGCGTAATGAGAACAATCGCTTGGAATATAGTCAATATAAACAAACGACACACATGTGACCAACTCTCAATCAATCAACTACTGACAGACAACAATTTGAAAGTTGTAAAATTTGATCAATTTTAGATTTTAACTTTCAAAACTTGTTAATTTCGACCGTTTGTGAAGATGCAATTGTTTTAGGTTTCGATCAGGTTTTAGGAGGAAAAGACTCCAGATCCAACATCGTGCAATAAAAAATAACATAGAATTAAAATCTTTTTGGCTTTTATAAAGTTTATATTAAACACACCTAAAATCTTTTTGGCATTTTTAAATATTTCAAATTTAAAGACGGAAAGCAGTAAATAAATATATACAGAAATGCAGAAACGGAGAAATGTAAATAAATATTTACAGACATTCTTTTTGCGACTTTCGAGGGTAAGAGAATCATATCAGTGTACAGTCGCGCCAAAACACTCTTGTTGTTCAATTAATTAACATTTAGATAAGCATCCTATAATGATTATCGGTATTGTTGTCCACTTAACCTCAAGTTATCAGATGTACTCGCGATTAGGGGATATGATTAATGTATGATTTATACTTACCGACCGGTGTTCATCCACACACGACACATTCCCGTATCAAGGTATACACGAGAGTTCATATTAGTGGTGAGTATACCATTTATCATGTGTTTTCAACGTATATGATGTGAGATACTCACTTATTTTTGGATGAATACAAGCCCTGTGTGATTAAATCACTTATTAATGAGGAACTTGATATGCGATGCATGCAGGGCACGAGAGCAAGTCCGTGAATAGGTTAGTACCATCGTACCGACAAAGAGACAAACTTGAATCTCAGATGATAAATGTGATTTAGAATCACATATTCGAGGGGACTGTGATATTGTTATCACTTATTGATGGTCGTATGCATCATGTATTATAAACATGTATGTATGATATGTATACGCATGTATGGAATCATGGAAGTTCTAGACTTGCATCCCCGTTATTTTTGGTAAAAGAGTCAACCATGATAACCAGATGATAAACAACATAAAGACCACGTATCTCTAAACCTCGACAGACCGCTGACTTACTATCATTTTCTGGTTTGCTCACCAGGAAACTCATTTTTGTTTTTCTATTATTTTTGTGTTTTTGTATTTTTGAAATTTTTTAATGTTTTTGTATTTTTCGTTTTTACTCCCCCTAAAATGCAAAAAGTATGAGAAATTAAAATAAAAAATAAATATTTACAAAAATGATTTTTCGATGTTGGTTTACTCTGGCTTGACCTTAATGTCGTTTACCATAAGTAAAAAAGTCAAATCGTGATTTGTCAAAAGTTTTGGTAAAAAGTTCGGCATGTTGGTCATCGGTGTGGAGCTTAACAATATCGAGAAGTCTTTTATCAAAACAATGTCGATGTGTTTGGTCTTTGAATGCTGCACAGGATTTCTAGTTATCTGTAAGGCAGCAGAATTATCAACGAAAATAGGAGTAGATAGGAATTCAAAACCGTAGTCGCGCATTTGTTGTTGAATCCACGGGACTTGGGAACAACAACTTGCGGCAGCAATGTACTCAGCTTCACAAGTTGATGTAGCGACAAAAGTCTGCTTCTTGTACTGCTAAGTGACAGGCGATTTCTTTAAAACTGACATCCAGCCGTTGTGGATTTGCCGTCGATTTTACAGCCACCAAAATCAGGATCACTGAATGCGATCAAGTCGAAGCCATCATCCCTAGGGTATGAGAAATTAAGAAAACACAAATAAATATTTACAAAAATGATTTTCTGATGTTGGTTTACTCAGGCTTGACCTTAATGCCGTTGATCATTAGTAAAAAGTCAAATCGTGATTTGTTAAATGCATTAGTAAAAAGGTCGGCACGTTGGTCATCGGTGTGGACCTTAACAACATCGATACGTCTTTTATCAAAACAATCACGTTGAATTTACTCCCACTAAAATGCAAAAAAATACGAGAAATTAAGAAAACACAAATAAATATGTACCAAAATGATTTTCCGATGTTGGTTTACTCAGGCTTGACCTTAATGTCGTTGATCATTTGTAAAAAGTCAAATCGTGCTTTGTCAAATGCTTTGGTAAAAAGGTCGGCACGTTAGTCATCGGTGTGGAAATTTTAAAACTTAATATGAACATAAACTGGAAATGCCATTACAAAGAAAAACTATAGGTAAAAATTAATCACAAAAGAGAATAGAAAATTACCAGTTTTCATTATCAATCTAAAGATTCAACAATATCTATCATAGAGAAGTTTGGAAGGATTCGATAATACGATTTTCATTTATGTACTACAAATATTCAGAAATCTTTCAAAAAAATAAATAAATATAACTAACTTTTTTTAAGAATCTTCAAGATTCATTTGTGTGTTTGTTAATCAACTAAAGCTTAGAAAAAACACCGTTGTAACAGTTGTGATTCATTTGCGGATCATGGGACCGGATTCGGAAGGCCCAACACCACCACAATAGCTACATTTGTTCATTCAGATATACTAGATCTGTTGCTCAAAGTATTCTTCTATCATGAAACTAGAGAAATTCATGGAAATCCCAACACACTTTGAACTTTGAGATCAGTCCATATTCCGATTAGGCAAGTGGCTCTAAATTTCCCAATTTTGTGCACTGCTCTCTAAATTTCCACCATTGAGTTCTGACCAAATTCGACTGGACTTTGGGTTTTCTCAAAGAGATCGTCATACATGCAATGTTGCATAGGACCCGAAAGCTAAAGATTGAATTCTTGAGTGACAAGCAAACAAGGAGTGAACTTGATTTATCTTTGTTTCAATCTTGTTATCTTGAAAACTCTTTTTGAACATTGACTTTGGGCTTAAAACAAGTCCATCTCCAACATGCGATTTCTGCTCTGGCCACATTGAATGTTGAGCGCATTACATTTACGTTGCAACATCCTAATGAAGGTCAGTTTGTGATCTCCGCACCAAGGATCGACTCTTGTATCGGATCGCTAGGTTTTCATTATCTGCCAAAGATCTTCATTCATTAAAGATATTCCGCCGTAAATCTCTTGAGAAGCAACCCAAGTTTATTGAATTGATGATCAACACATTCCAGCAACTCTATAAGGCATATATAAAAAGATAAAAAAGGCAGATAGAAGTCAGGATCAATTCAACCAAAACATTATACAACTTTTTCATGGATTCCAAATCAGATTCAGTATAATTGTTTCTACATCTTGCTGACTCAATCAATCACAAAAATGCCTTAGGTTTGATCATTTTCTAATTCAAGAATGTTAAAAAAAGTTTCTTGGTCAATAATTTTATTTTATGGAATCAGGATTATTGGATTATAACAATAAACAGCCAAAGCCAGTCCCGAGACTCAAGGCGGATAGTTATCAAAGGCGCACTCAAGGCGCATAGGCTTCGCCTAGGGCATAGGCGAGAAGCGCAAAAAAAGCGCGGGCCCCAGAAAAAAGCGCATTTAAAAAACCATAAAAAGATATATATTATATATTAAAAAAATAATTCTTTTTTTTTTTTCAAAATACTAATATATTGCAATACCAAAACTTGAAAAATAACACCTTTTTCATAATTTGAATAACATAATCTACTAAATAAAGTACCAAAATAATGTCAAATACCAAAACAATATAATACAAAATTTCTTCATTAATTATCAAAACCATCAGATGTGTTAATTATTATTAGATTAGTGTGAGCTAATTTAAAAAGGATTCATTGACATTAATTAACAAAAAGTTCAAAATTATTTTTTTTAAAAAGTAATTTTTTTTTTTTGAACGGCAAATTTGGATCACTGACGGACCACTGGAGTATCATCGTGCCACCCGCGGAACCACCCGATCATATCCATCTCCACTAGGCATAATGCCTATACACCAATTCAGGAGGAAACCCAATAAATATGGGAAAACCCCCCTTGTGGGAATCGAACCCAGGACCTATTGGTCCCAAAGCCTTATCCCACCACCAAGATGCCGCTAGGCAAAAAAAGCGCGGGCCCCAGAAAAAAGCGCATTTAAAAAACCATAAAAAGATATATATTATATATTAAAAAAATAATTCTTTTTTTTTCAAAATACTAATATATTGCAATACCAAAACTTGAAAAATAACACCTTTTTCATAATTTGAATAACATAATCTACTAAATAAAGTACCAAAATAATGTCAAATACCAAAACATTATAATACAAAATTTCTTCATTAATTATCAAAACCATCAGATGTGTTAATTATTATTAGATTAGTGTGAGCTAATTTAAAAAGGATTCATTGACATTAATTAACAAAAAGTTCAAAATTATTTTTTTTAAAAAGTAATTTTTTTTTTTTTTTTTTGAACGGCAAATTTGGATCACTGACGGACCACTGGAGTATCATCGTGCCACCCGCGGAACCACCCGATCATATCCATCTCCACTAGGCATAATGCCTATACACCAATTCAGGAGGAAACCCAATAAATATGGGAAAACCCCCCTTGTGGGAATCGAACCCAGGACCTATTGGTCCCAAAGCCTTATCCCACCACCAAGAAAATTTGTATAATGGAATCAGCGATATAATTTTTTTTTTTTTTTTTAAAAAGTAATTAGTTGTAAACTAGAAAAGCTTCTTCATCGAACATCAAAACCATCATGTGTGAATTATTATTAAATGTGCATGGGTCAATTAAAAAAAGTATTAATTATTATTAAATGTGCTTTAAATACCGAAGCGCATCTACTGAATATCTCCCCTAGGCGTCCAAATCAGTCGCTTTTGATAACTATGATAATATATATAAAAAAATTTACTCCATTAAAACGCCTTGGCCGGGATGTGGCTCTCCAAACCCTAGGTGGGGCCCTATAAAAAGCAAAAGATAATGTTCTTAAAAATCATGATAAATTTGTTTGGTAAGATAAGTGTTTAGCGAGCAATTAAAACCACACTTAAGCCCAAGTTGAATTTGAATTAAGATGTAAGGGATAGTTTAACAGTTACCACAAAGACTTAATCAACTCATTTGTAGAATATATTCTGCAAAGCCAGAGGAATGCTACCCGATGGCATATCATTCTTGGTTGTTGGAATATGATATACAGCCTAATTCAAAAGTTAAACATGAGTGACTATATTATACTTTTAGTGAAAATAGAATGATGGGGCATAATGTGAAATCACCAACCTTTCTGAAGTAAGGTATATGGTATAAAGTCTGTATCAGTGAATTCATATAGCAAGTAGCTCCTTCATTTTTAAGTCCAGCATAACCCGTTTACAACTTTTAAACTGCAGATCCACAAAATCGGCTCAAAATTTAAATTGAAAATGTCCTTAATTTGCAATAGATGTAAGGGGTAGCTTTTGTAGGTCCGGCTAGGGGAGGATCTAGTCGCCTAATCCTTGTGTACAAACCAACCCGGTTGTGCGGAATCCAACCGAGATAGCAAACCGAGATAGAACATGCAAATAATCAACACACAAGACTCAACGATTAACACCACTTGTATTAAACGTATGAAAGGTCCGGTTACAGCTCAATGTTTACAAATCAGTCCTGTAAACTCTCTAAGTGTGTGTGTGTTCTCTGCTAACTGTCTGGGTGTCTCACTTGTCTGACTCTCGAAATGAACACAACACACGGGTATTTATACCCAAACACAGCAGGTCTGGTCGAAGGATCATGCAGACTGGTCGAACGATCATCTGTCGACCAGAAACAGCTCGAACGACCAACATGTACCACGAAAGATGTGATCTTTCGTGGTCCATCCATCGAAGGTCCATCTTTCGAGCTCATCATCGAAGGATATAGGCAATCCTTCGATGGCTCATCCTTCGACCCAACACCTTACAAACACAATGTTGACTGTTTGGCCAAGTCAAACCAGGAGGATGGTTGACTTGGTCAAACTTACATGACTAAAAAAGACATCGTCTCGTATACAGACAAAGTACAGACACAAGTGCATCAACAAACTCCCCCTTGGCTGTATCTTTGTCTCTATCTTCATTCTTGTAAGTCTCTCGTGTCTTCAAGTCTTTGACTTCTTTTCAAGTCTTCAATGTCGGAGGATCTTCAAAGTCTTCACGTCTTGAAAGCAGAAAGTGTACCAACAAACTCCCTGTTTTATGTAGGAAGTATGTTGACAAACTCCCCCTTAACATAAGCTCCCCCTTGAGTTATGCTCGTGAAAGTCTTTATCTTTATGAAGTGAGATCCTTGTGGTGTTGAAGGTCAGCGGCAACTCCATCATCTTTGTCTTTTGAGTGCCTTCACGTCGTGTCTTCATTCCGAAGCTTGTCATCGACCGTGTTCTCCTAGCCTTTAGAATCTGCACATGCAAGAAATCTAAACGCGTAATGAGAACAACTGCTTGGAATATCATAAGCAAACGACACACATGTGACCATTGTTCAATCAAACACCGTCCGACAGTTTGAAAGTTTAAAATATTTTATCAATTTCAATTTTAACTTTCAAAACTTTGCAAATTTCGACCGTTTATGAAGATTTAGTCATTTTCGGTTTTCGTTCAGGTTTCAGGTAACGAAGACTCGAGTTCTAACATCGTACGATCGAAAATAAAACAGAAATAAAATCTTTTTGCCTTTTCGAAATTTTATATTAAAACAGATTTTAGGTGTGTTTTAATATATGAAATGTAAAGACTGAAAGCAGTAAATAAATATATACAGACAAACGGAAACTGAAAGCATTAAATAAATATTTACAGACATTCTTTTTGCGAGTTTCGAGGGTAAGAGAATCATATCAGTGTACGGTCATGCCAAAACGCTCTTGTTGTTCTTTTAGTTAACATTTAAGATAAGCATCCTATAACAATTATCGGTATTGTTGTCCACATAAGCTCAACTTATCATTTGTAATCATGGCGAGGGGATACGTTAAGGTATGATTTATACTTACCGACCGGTGTTCATCCACATCACGACACATTTCCGTATCAAGGTATGCACGAGAGTTCATCTTACCGGTGAGTATACCAATTATCATCTGTTTGACCGTATATGATGTGAGAAACTCACTTATTTTGATTGAAAACAAGCCCTATGTGATAGAATCACTTATTGATGAGGAACTTGATTTTCATATGCATGAGGGCACAGGAGCAAGTCCGTGAACAGGTCAGTACTTTCGTACAGCAGAGAGACGAACTTGACTCCCGCAAAGAATTTGTGATATTTTATCACTTATTTGTTTGGACATGTGATTGTTTATCACTTATTGAGGTCGAATGAAGTATGTACACGTATGTATAGTATCATGGAAGATCTAGACTTGCGTCCCCGTTATTTTTCCGGTAAAAGATACAACCATGATACCCAGATGATAAGCAGCATAAAGACCGAATATCTCAGAACCTCGGCAATCTCTCAAACGAAATTTCGGTACCAAGACCATATGCCAATGAGTGGTTCCCACCTGGTCTTCAGTCGATTTAAGTTTATATCACCCTGCACACTTTAAAATGATTGTGAGCCTACCGATACATCTTATATAGAGCTGCTTATCGTTTTTCATTTTGGGTTTAAAGAGGCTTAGACAGACCACTGATGTACTATCATTTTCTCTTTTGCTCGCCAGGAAACTCATTTTTGCTTTTCTATTGTTTTTGTGTTTTTGAAATTTTCGATGTTTTTGGATTTTCAAATTTTGGAATACTCCCCCTAAAATCAATAAACTAAGACAAATTTAAAACACACAGCTGTTTTAATATATGAAATGTAAAGACTGAAAGCAGTAAATAAATATATACAGACAAACGGAAACTGAAAGCATTAAATAAATATTTACAGACATTCTTTTTGCGAGTTTCGAGGGTAAGAGAATCATATCAGTGTACGGTCATGCCAAAACGCTCTTGTTGTTCTTTTAGTTAACATTTAAGATAAGCATCCTATAACAATTATCGGTATTGTTGTCCACATAAGCTCAACTTATCATTTGTAATCATGGCGAGGGGATACGTTAAGGTATGATTTATACTTACCGACCGGTGTTCATCCACATCACGACACATTCCCGTATCAAGGTATGCACGAGAGTTCATCTTACCGGTGAGTATACCAATTATCATCTGTTTGACCGTATATGATGTGAGAAACTCACTTATTTTGATTGAAAACAAGCCCTATGTGATAGAATCACTTATTGATGAGGAACTAGATTTTCATATGCATGAGGGCACAGGAGCAAGTCCGTGAACAGGTCAGTACTTTCGTACAGCAGAGAGACGAACTTGACTCCCGCAAAGAATTTGTGATATTTTATCACTTATTTGTTTGGACATGTGATTGTTTATCACTTATTGAGGTCGAATGAAGTATGTACACGTATGTATAGTATCATGGAAGATCTAGACTTGCGTCCCCGTTATTTTTCCGGTAAAAGATACAACCATGATACCCAGATGATAAGCAGCATAAAGACCGAATATCTCAGAACCTCGGCAATCTCTCAAACGAAATTTCGGTACCAAGACCATATGCCAATGAGTGGTTCCCACCTGGTCTTCAGTCGATTTAAGTTTATATCACCCTGCACACTTTAAAATGATTGTGAGCCTACCGATACATCTTATATAGAGCTGCTTATCGTTTTTCATTTTGGGTTTAAAGAGGCTTAGACAGACCACTGATGTACTATCATTTTCTCTTTTGCTCGCCAGGAAACTCATTTTTGCTTTTCTATTGTTTTTGTGTTTTTGAAATTTTCGATGTTTTTGGATTTTCAAATTTTGGAATACTCCCCCTAAAATCAATAAACTAAGACAAATTTAAAACACACAGCTGTTTTAATATATGAAATGTAAAGACTGAAAGCAGTAAATAAATATATACAGACAAACGGAAACTGAAAGCATTAAATAAATATTTACAGACATTCTTTTTGCGAGTTTCGAGGGTAAGAGAATCATATCAGTGTACGGTCATGCCAAAACGCTCTTGTTGTTCTTTTAGTTAACATTTAAGATAAGCATCCTATAACAATTATCGGTATTGTTGTCCACATAAGCTCAACTTATCATTTGTAATCATGGCGAGGGGATACGTTAAGGTATGATTTATACTTACCGACCGGTGTTCATCCACATCACGACACATTCCCGTATCAAGGTATGCACGAGAGTTCATCTTACCGGTGAGTATACCAATTATCATCTGTTTGACCGTATATGATGTGAGAAACTCACTTATTTTGATTGAAAACAAGCCCTATGTGATAGAATCACTTATTGATGAGGAACTAGATTTTCATATGCATGAGGGCACAGGAGCAAGTCCGTGAACAGGTCAGTACTTTCGTACAGCAGAGAGACGAACTTGACTCCCGCAAAGAATTTGTGATATTTTATCACTTATTTGTTTGGACATGTGATTGTTTATCACTTATTGAGGTCGAATGAAGTATGTACACGTATGTATAGTATCATGGAAGATCTAGACTTGCGTCCCCGTTATTTTTCCGGTAAAAGATACAACCATGATACCCAGATGATAAGCAGCATAAAGACCGAATATCTCAGAACCTCGGCAATCTCTCAAACGAAATTTCGGTACCAAGACCATATGCCAATGAGTGGTTCCCACCTGGTCTTCAGTCGATTTAAGTTTATATCACCCTGCACACTTTAAAATGATTGTGAGCCTACCGATACATCTTATATAGAGCTGCTTATCGTTTTTCATTTTGGGTTTAAAGAGGCTTAGACAGACCACTGATGTACTATCATTTTCTCTTTTGCTCGCCAGGAAACTCATTTTTGCTTTTCTATTGTTTTTGTGTTTTTGAAATTTTCGATGTTTTTGGATTTTCAAATTTTGGAATACTCCCCCTAAAATCAATAAACTAAGACAAATTTAAAACACACAGGTATTTACAAAAATGATTTTCCGATGTTGGTTTTACTCTTGCTTGACCTTAATGCCGTTTACCAATAATAGATAGTCAAATCTTGATTTGTCAAAAGCTTTGGTAAAAAGGTCGGCACGTTGGTCATCGGTGTGGACGTAAGCAACATCGATTAGCCTTTTCTCAAAGCAATCACGTATGAAGTGATACTTAATATCGATGTGCTTAGTCTTTGAATGCTGCACAGGATTTTTAGTGATCTGTAATGCAGCAGAATTATCAACGTAAATAGGAGTAGTTAGGAATTCAAAACCGTAGTCACGCATTTGCTGTTGTATCCACAGGACTTGGGAGCAACAACTTGAGGCAGCAATGTATTCAGCTTCGCATGTTGATGTAGCGACGCACGTCTGCTTCTTGCACTGCCATGTGACTAGGCGATTTCCCAAAAACTGACATCCAGCTGTTGTGGATTTGCCGTCGATTTTGCATCCGCCAAAATCAGAATCACTGAATGCGATCAAGTCAAAGTTATTATCCCTAGGGTACCATAGACCGGTGTCAGGGAAACCCTTCAAATAACGAAAAATCCTTTTTACAGCTGCAAGATGTGAGGCCTTCGGGTTGACTTGATATCTGGCAAGCAGGCACGTTGGGTACATTATATCTGGTCTTGATGCTGTGAGGTACATAAGAGATCCGATCATTGCGCGGTAGTATGAGGGGCTAACATCTTGACCCTTCAAGTCTGGAGTAATTCCGTGATTTTGCGGCAATGGGGTACCAATGGGCGTTGCATCAGACATCTGGAACCGGCTCAAGATGTCACCAACATATTTAGTCTGATGGATGAATATCCCAGACTCTGTTTGTTGTACTTGTAGGCCCAAAAAGAAAGTCATTTCCCCCATAGCACTCATCTCGAATTTATCCTGCATAACACGCTCGAAATCCCTACACAAAACATCATTAGTAGAACCAAAAATAATATCATCAACGTATACCTGTACCAGTAGAAGATCTCCATCTTGTTCTTTGATGAAAAGAGTGCAGTCGATAAGACCTCTGCGAAAACCGTTCTCCAGCAGATAATTAGATAAGGTTGCGTACCAAGCTCGCGGTGCTTGATGTAGACCATAGAGAGCTTTGTTGAGCAACCAAACCCGATCGGGATGGATAGGATCTTCAAAACCTGGAGGCTGTTCGACGTACACCTCTTCTTCCACCACACCATGTAAGAATGCACTCTTCACGTCCATCTGGTATACCTTGAAACCTTTGAATGAGGCATAAGCCAGAAAAATCCGAATTGCTTCTAGACGTGCAACAGGTGCATACACTTCGTTGTAGTCGATCCCTTCTATCTGACGAAAACCTTGAACGACTAGCCTTGCTTTGTTCCGGATAACGATCCCACGGTCATCCTTTTTGCATTTAAACACCCAACGGGTACCAATCTTCTTGTATCCAGCAGGTTTCTCTACGAGTTTCCAGACACCAAGCTTCTGGAATTGTTGCAGTTCTTCCTGCATTGCTTCAACCCAAGAGTTATCTTTCAAAGCTTCTCTCCAAGTTCTTGGCTCTTCCTGTGAGACATAACACGCGAAAGACCAATCATTTTGTTGACCAGATTCTCTAATCGCCGCATACAAGCCTGCATTGTTGTTGTTCCGCAACATGTTTCTTGTTTGAACGCCACTTTGTACATTTCCTATGATGTTTTGTTGAGGATGGGTATTGTGAATCCTTGTTTCTGGATTATCTTGAACTGGAATATTTGTACCCAGATTGTTGAGATTCAGATCAACAATCAATTCAAGGCCCGGAATTGACGAAGAGGATGATGCAGAAGTTTCAGCTGTTCTAGGGACATCCACTGGAGGTGTACCCTCTGAAATACCATGAACTGCTGTTGGAGCTTCTTGATCTGCATCGAGAAATTCATCATCCTCTGAAGATTCGTTCAAGTCGGTAGCATCGTGAAAATCCTCATTGTCGAGAGCATTGTTGTTCACTGAAGATGGTTCTTGATTGACAATAATGGGACGAACCAACGGTGAATCTGTTGCATTGTCACTCTCGAAAAACATCCTTGCCGCAGCACTTTCTTCAACGGCTTCGACATTGATCGAATTGAAAAAGTCATCGTACTCAAACATCCAAGGCTGACCAGGATTTCTAACCGGTAAAGTGTGCCTTTGTACTCTGACTTCAGACCATTCCTCGACCCTTTTAGTCTCTAGATTCCAGACTCTTAAGTTCGGGGTGGAATACCCAAGAAAGTATCCCTCAATTGCTCTTGCCCCAAACTTTCCATTAGGATCGATAATTGTGCAAGGAGCTCCAAACGGTTCAAGATATGACAAGTCTGGTTTCTGTTTGTTAATAAGCTCAAAGCAGGTCTTGTTGTGCCTTTTGACTGTAAGGACTCGATTCAACGTGTAACATGCAGAGGACACAGCTTCAGTCCAGAATGGAATGGGCAGCTGCGACTCTACCAACATAGTCCTAGCAGTCTCGATCAATGTGCGGTTCTTACGTTCAGCGACGCCATTCTGTTGAGGAGTATAAGCTGCACTAAATTCGTGAAGAATACCTTTTGAAGTGCAAAACTCCGCCATGGCATGATTTTTGAATTCAGTACCATTGTCGCTACGTATCCGCCTAACCTTCAAGTTGTAAAGATTCTCAATCTGAATGATCAAGTTTTTGATAATACCGAAGGTTTCACTCTTGTGTGCCATGAACGCCACCCAAGAAAATCTTGAATAATCATCAGTAAACACGAGGCAATATTGATCATTCCTAATGCTTTTGTGCTTGACAGGACCGAACAAATCCATGTGCAAACGTTCAAGAGGAACAGCCACCGTGTTGACTTTCTTTGTAGGGTGTCGCTTCTTCGTTTGTTTTCCTTTCTGGCACGAAACACAGACGTCTTGAAGATGGAAAGTTTTAAGAGGAACACCATTCACCAATTCATTTGATACCAAATGATTCATTTTGCGCAAGTGAATGTGACCCATTCGTCTGTGCCAAGAGATTGTGTCTTTTTCTGTGGCTTTAGAAACGAAACAAGTTGCTTGTGCAGACGTTGTGATAGCTTGGCTCATATCAAGGACATACAGATCATTTATCCTTGGAGCCGACAAAAGAATCCATTCTTTCGGAATCTTGAAGCCGGGTTTCAGCACGTAACATCCATTTGCATCAAAGTGTACTGAGAACTGCTTATCACAAATTTGAGAAACACTAAGAAGATTGTGATCAAGTTGTTGTACGAAGTTGATCTTGTCAAAACTAACAACCCCGTTGGTAATCATTCCTTCACCCGAAATATATCCGCCCTTATCTCCAGCAAAAGCAACATAACCTCCTCTAATAGATTTGACGTCGTAGAGAAGCTTCATGTCGCCTGTCATGTGCCTGGATGCCCCACTATCAACAATCCAGTGACTACTGATAGTTCCTCCTGGAACACCCTGCACATGAACTCACACAATTAGTTGGAGATGGGGACCCAAGCCATTGTGGTCTTGGGTCTTCCATTTTCATCAATCACAATAACCTCTATTCTTTGATGATTTGAAAATTGTGATGGTCCCCCTGATTCAGTAACCGTTTTTGGTTTCCAAGTCTGTTTTGTTATACCAGAGTTATTCTTTAAAAACTTAACTTCATGATTGTCTGAAGTTTTTAAATTGTTTGGTTTGACAGAAACAGATTGTTTTTGAGCCACATCGGTTTTAATTGCTTTTTCAATTTTCTTGACCTGTTGACGTTTCTGTTTCTTTTCCCTTTCTCTTATGAGTCGAGGATCTTGTTTTACAGAAACAGATCGCTTGCGGTCAGTTGGGCCACGGGGATCATCAACTATGCCTTTTTGTTTATGAAGATACGGGCAATTTCGAACAATATGCCCGATTGTTCCACATTCAAAACATGATCTTCGTTCAACAAACCCCGAAGTATCATGTGGTCGTCTTGCCGATGATGAACTTTGTGATTTCGAGGTACTAGGTTTTGAACTATTTGGTTCATTCCTTTTCATCACTGTTACTTTCTGGAGAATTTTGTCCGTTCCCTTCGATTTCACAAAGTTCACATTCTTCTTCTTCTTCTGATTTGGCTTCTTTTGACTTTGAGTCGGTGTCTTACCTTTGAATTTGGTATGATTTTGCTGTTTTTCCACTGTTGGTAATTTCTTGTTCCCAAATTGTTTTCTAACTTCAGCCTTTGGGATAGAAGGACACTGTGTGACTGTAACATGTGGTCCTGTCTTTCCCAAAAACTTACTTGTCGAATTTTCAAAGACTTTACTGATTAAAGATTGATTAACATTCTTAATCGGAAAATCTTTGTCTGAGTAAATTTTATCATCTCCAACAAGAGTGTACAGCAAATCCACACTCTCCGACTCTTTCTCAGACGAGGACTCAGTTGCAACAGTCTTAGCGGGAGGATCACAGAGAATATGATTCTCAAGAGGTATGTCCTCTTCTTTGATCACCGCATCAGACTTTGCTGAATCAGTATCATCAGATTCATCATCAGAAGAATCAGTATCCTCAACAACAACTGGAGGATCCTGATTCGGTTCAGCAGAAGACACACATGTATCTGCTGACACATCTGAATCTGATGATTCCTCTTTCTTGTATCCGAGTCCTGTTGCACATTCTGCTGCAAATTCCTTAATATCTAGAGGAACAGATGGCTCAAAGTGAGTTCTATATTCCTCATCAGGCAGAGCATCAAAATTGTTTCTCACGGGTGGTGGACATTTCTTGTAACCTATGCATGTGACATCCTTTTTCTCTTTCTGAACATCAATGATGTGATCCAACACATAGCTAGAACTCAAATAACTGTCTAACTTGAGTCGGATCGCCTCACTTTCTGTTTTAACACAAGCCATTTCTTTTTGCATCACCTCAAGACGAGTGATGTACAAATTAATGTCAGTTTGTTTTCTGGAAACCATTTTTGTCAGTTCTGTTTTATCTTTCTTTAATGTTTCAATCATCCTTTTAAATTCCTTTTCATGGTTTTCATAAAACATGTTGGCTTCAGTGCACTTTGAAAGATCCACTGTTAATTTCTGATTGTGAATGAATGTCACATCATATTTCTCCTGCAAAGCCTCGTGTTTGCTTTGCAATTCACACCACTTATCATTCACAGAAACATGTTTGTCTTGCAATTCAAACAAACTAGCTTGTAAAGCATCGTGTTTGCCTTGCAACTCAGACATGTTTGCTTCCATCTCAGCACATCTAACATGCAAACTATCACAGTTATTACAGCTAACAGAAGTGGGTTCGTCGACACATACCTGACTTGATGAACTGTCGACATTCGCCATAAAGGCTGAATGGAGAGAAGACGAAGAATAAGCAGCTTGATCCACCAAAATAGATCTTCTTTGAATTCCTGTTGCAGCTTCCTCCAAAAGTTCATCAATGTCTGCATTAACTGATGCAGTTGATGTGTCATCTTCCTGATCATTGCCTGAAGCAGAGGACTCTTCATCTGAACTTCCACTGTACCCGGAGCTGTCTTCATCTTCAGAAGATTCAACACCATTGGTGTAAGATTCTCCACCACTGGCGTGTTTAAGATCATCAACCACTTCAGCAAAACAAGCTGTTCCATCAGGTGCATCATTTCCCAACTGGATTGACCAATCACAACCTTCATCTACCTGAACCACAAGTGCCTGGTTGGCATTAGATGGTCCTGCTTGACTCTGGTTATTGACAGGCACCAGTGTTCGTTCGTTGTTCCTTCCTTGGTTCTGATTTGCCCTGTTGCCTTGACCTCGGAAAGGATTCTGGTTCCCATGCTGAGATGGCCTTGTACATTCACGCTTGAAATGACCACGTTCACCACAGTTGAAGCATTTAATAGCCTGTTTATCAAACCCATACTTGGTGTCTTTCTTGCTTTCCAAGCTGGTTCGGCCTGTTCTTTCCATGAAATCCTTTGCTCGCCTAACAGCACTGGCAAAGGCCTATTTAATGTCCATCATCTCCATCTCCTCTTTATCGATCTGCTTATAGTCTTCTTGTGTCAGATTAATGTTCCCAATCTGACCTTCTACTAATCCACAGTATGCGCTCACCAAAGTGTTTAGCAGCTCCATGTGTTCCTTTGCTACTTCCACACTGACTTTAGAAAAACTTGAGGTGTCGAGCCGTACTGTATTTGGCTTTGATTGTTGACCAGCAGATGATGTACTTCCATAACACGCTTGCTGTTGAGGAGGAAGAGGATTCCCATACATGTCTGTTGCTCTGATAGGTTGTTGGCCTTGCTGTTGTGGTACTGATTTAGGGACTGGTTCAAGCGGAACTCCATATATGTCTGTTGTTGGAGGAGGAAGCCCATACAAGCTAGTGCTAGACACAAATGCTGTCTGAATTGGAGCGTGTGAAGAAGGTTTTGTAGAAGTGCTAGAAGCTCCAAAATACATTTCAGGATTTTGTGGCACTGGAACTCTTTTTGCCTTGAGAGTTTCTTCCTGATTCTTGTTTTCCAGGAGTTGAGCAAAATCATTGAAGTTTGTTGTATCCAAAGTGCCATTGTACTTCATGATTTCTAAGAAATTATTCCATTGAGGTGGCAGTGCATCTGCAAACTTCTTCACTATCTCTGCTGAAGTTGTTACAACCCCAATATTTCCCAATTCAGTCAGCAAATGATTGAATCTACTTGTCAAATCTCCTAAAGATTCATTCTCCATACAAGTAAAACCATCAAACTCTTTCTTTAGCAGGTCTTTTCTCAATTGACGTGTCGCTTCATTTCCTATGCCCCTTATCCTCAATGCGTCCCACAACTTCTTCGTTGTCTTGTGACTGACAAATTGATGATAAATATCTTTACTTAATGCCTGAGTAAGAATGGCATACGCTTTCTTCTCTAAGTCATAGACCTTCTTCTGATCTTCCGTAAGATCAGCAAATGTAGCAGCAGATGAAGCGGCAAGCTCTATTGTTTGATCAAAATCTGTGACGAAACGTAACCACAATTCTGTATTTTGACCAAGGACGTATGTATGAAATCTATCAAACCATCCCGGATATTCACTTAAGTGCATCAACTTTGGAGGCCTATTTAAACTTCCCGTTTCACTTTCGCTTAACAAAATGCTTTGTACACTTGGAGTTTGATTTGATACGAATGCCCATTGACCGGTAGATATAGCCTTAGCTTGCGCAGATACAGGTACGGGAGATTCGGCCCATGCAGGAGATGCAGGTAAGGGAACACCCCAGGCCGAATTCATTTTTGATCAGCCGAAGGACACCTGTTAGAAAGACTTGAAAAACACAAACTGTTAAACACAAACAGACTAATGATCGAAAGATCAACACCTGTTCGAAGGATCACAGGGTTCGAAGGATCTCTGTTGAATTTCGAACAATGTTTTTCGAAAGATTCTCCAACCGAAGGATCCTTATCTTTCGAAAAAGTACTGTACACCAAAAGATGATTTCGAAAGATGACTTCGAAAGACTCCCCAATCGAAGGATCCTTGTCTTTCGAAAATGAACAGTAGACCGAAAGATGAATGTTTCGAAATGATTCCTTGGTTCGAAGGATGATGATCTATCGAACCTCCACTGATCGAAAGATGGTCTTTCGAGTTCGAAGGATATCTTTCGAACGGTTCTGACACAGTTGACAAACGATGACAAGTTGGTGAAAAAGTTGACGGGTTGGTGAGAACTTTCGGCAGAAAGTATGTTCAGACCATATCTTTCAGGTCTGAACATGCAGGTTTTTCACCAACCGGGTAATGATCAATATTTTAATCAGTAAACAACTTCTAACACAAACAAACACTTTGTAATTTAAAATTATTAAGATCAAAAGTGTAGTTTATCAAGAACACTATGAATAGACCAAGAACACTACCCAGAAAAACAAGAATTTCGGTGAACCGAAACTCTCCCAAACACACAATTTTGCCAAAATGTTTAACAAAAACCAACAACTAACATGTAAACATGAAGAATAATAAGGTTTTTAACAAAACACCAAGCAAAAACAACAAGATTTTCCAGAAAATAGAGAACTTTTTAAACCCGAAAAACAGTCCGAAAACTCTCGGTTTTAACAAGGAGAAGAGCCAAGGCTCTGATACCACTTGTAGGTCCGGCTAGGGGAGGATCTAGTCGCCTAATCCTTGTGTACAAACCAACCCGGTTGTGCGGAATCCAACCGAGATAGCAAACCGAGATAGAACATGCAAATAATCAACACACAAGACTCAACGATTAACACCACTTGTATTAAACGTATGAAAGGTCCGGTTACAGCTCAATGTTTACAAATCAGTCCTGTAAACTCTCTAAGTGTGTGTGTGTTCTCTGCTAACTGTCTGGGTGTCTCACTTGTCTGACTCTCGAAATGAACACAACACACGGGTATTTATACCCAAACACAGCAGGTCTGGTCGAAGGATCATGCAGACTGGTCGAACGATCATCTGTCGACCAGAAACAGCTCGAACGACCAACATGTACCACGAAAGATGTGATCTTTCGTGGTCCATCCATCGAAGGTCCATCTTTCGAGCTCATCATCGAAGGATATAGGCAATCCTTCGATGGCTCATCCTTCGACCCAACACCTTACAAACACAATGTTGACTGTTTGGCCAAGTCAAACCAGGAGGATGGTTGACTTGGTCAAACTTACATGACTAAAAAAGACATCGTCTCGTATACAGACAAAGTACAGACACAAGTGCATCAACAGCTTTAACAGTTACCTGGGTCGAGATTGTCTTGGAAATCCAATGAGCAGTCAACGATCTTTCTTCAACACCCTGCATGATGATACTAATTTTCTGTTAGCTTATCATGGTGATGATACAATAAATTAAATCGCTGCCTGTTTCTAATCACAACGAACGTTTAATCAGAATAAGATAAAAATACAAACTGAAGAAAAGAATTAAAATTAAATGCAATTCACCGATTTTGTGATATCAGGAGGCTTGATTTCATCAAACCCAGCCGATAATGCAGTGGCCATATAAGGTTGTTTGACGCTGCGCGGCCGTTTGTTGAATATTACCTGACAAAAGAATAGGAGAGATGCTAGGGTTTTTATAATGGGGTTGTCCTTCTAGAATTACAATTTTAACACCGTTATTTTTTTCATTCTACTCCTTGCATTTAGTTTAATTGTATAAATCCTGCCGTTCATATTTAATGAAATATCATATTTGAGATATCAAAGTAAAGACCAACAAGCTGAAGGTTCTAGAGATATTAAATTATGGGGCTACCCTACAAACATTAACAATTTCAACCGCATTTATTTTCATTTTGTCCCCCCCCCCCTTTATTCCTAATAATCTAAGCGTTCATATTTAATAATGTAATTTTATATCTTCCTATTTTTTAACCTAAGTGTCTTTGTATAGGTGAACAAATCAACAAACCGATGATAAGAATTATTGTTTTTGAAATTGCTTATATTGTCAAAGAATCCTAGCTAAAACTCTCGCTGTTTCAGTAGGCTCAATAAAAATATTCATTGACAAGATATGAGGTTTTAGTGATAGTTATTTTTTATTTAGATAACTTCTTTAGTTACTCGTGTCAGAGAAGTAATTAATTTCCTTAAATTTATTCGAGTTTCTGACCTACCTCAAATATAACGATTGCTTTATGTGATAAAGTTAGAATAATCTTCAAACGCAGTGACCATAGTAATATTCAAACAAGTTCTTTCGAATAAGTATCGTAGTCCATCTCATCAAATATGTTTTGGTGATTTATGTTCACTTTTTTCTTTCTTAATTATTTTGCTTTCAGGTTTCATGTGATCATGCCTTGTGGAATATTACCTGCAAGGATGGAAGTCGTTAAGTCCCTTAGATGAACAAGATACAATAGGAGTGTTACAAAATTGGAAAAAGTAAAAGGTAAACATTTATCATACAAGAAAACAGACAATTAACCGTTTCCATTATTAATCTAAAGATTCAACAATCTATCATTGAGAGTTTAAAAAGATTAGACAAATACGATTTTTCATCTGTAGGTCCACCCGGAGGATCGAGTAACCTATATTCCCTGTTTTCCGACAAACCCGAAAGTGCGGAATCCAAACGGGTAAGTTAAACCAAGTTACGAACACGTAAGACACGATATTCAACGATTAACACTCAATGTATTAATGCTAGAAAACGGTTACAAAACGGTGTTTACAAATGGTCTCTGTAAACTCTCAGTGTGTGTGTTACAATGTGTTCGTTCAGTGAAATCTATTCAGACTTCTCTATGTGTTCTGTCTGATGTCTGGGTATTTATACTAACCCATCGACGAAATCAGGTGGCCCACGAAAACACATGACGAAATCAAAGGATCTTGATTTCGTCCCATAGTGTTTTCGTCCCTTTTGGTTTTCAACCAAAAGTGTTTTCACCTAAACAGTGTTCTCAACAAAGTGATTTCGTCACTTTGTTGGGCTTGGGCCTTTGTCAACTGGGCTTCTACATGTATGGGCTAAACCAAACAAACAGACATATAACTAAACAATACTAACATGTAAACTGCACACACGCAGTTACATGTACATGAACATTATGAAATAATTAGCATACCGAGTCAAGACAGGAGGTTGTCTTGACTACGGCCTTCACTTCGTAGCCGAGTCGAACCAAGCCGAGCCGTATCCACAAAATATGTATCAACAAACTCCCCCTTGAATGCTGCTCGCGAGGTTCGTAATCTCGTTCTCCATCTCTTGATGGTTCATTCATTCTTGTCGTAGGATCTTCAAAGGCTTCACGTGTTGCACATAGAAAGTGTATTAACAAACTCCCGCTTTTATCTAGGAAGTGTATCAATAAACTCCCCCTTTGATTATGCTGTGAATCTTTTGTTTTTCGATAAACGTGAGATCCTTGTGGTGTTGAGGATTGATCAGCGGCAACTCTATCATCTTTATCATTTGAGTGCCTTCACGTCGTGTCTTCATTCCAAAGCTTGTCATCGAACATGTTCTCCTCGCCTTTAGCATCTGCACACGCAAGAAATCTAAACGCATAATGAGAACAACCGCTTGGAATATAGTTTCCATAAACAAACGACACGCATGAGATCAAATCTCAATCAAACACCGACCGACAACAGTTTGAAAGTTTAGAAAATGATCAATTTTAATCCTTTAACTTTCAAAACTTGTTAACTTCGATTGTTTATGAAGATGCAATTGTTTTCCGGCTTACAATCAGGATTTTGGGTAGGATAGACTCGAGTTCCAACATCGGTCAATCAAAAATAAACTAGAAGCAAAATCTTTTTGGCTTTTATAAAGTTTATATTAAAACACAACTAAAATCTTTTTGGAATTTTTCATTTTTCAAATGTAAAGACGGAAAGCAATAAATAGATATATACAAAGATGCAGAAACTGAAAGCAGTAAATAAATATTTACAGACATTCTTTTTGCGAGTTTCGAGGGTAAGAGAATCATATCAGTGAACGGTCATGCCAAAACGCTCTTTTTGTTCAATTAGTTCACATTTAGATAAGCATCCTATAACAATTATCGGTATTGTTGTCCACATAAGCTCAACTTATCAGATGTAATCATGGCGAGGGGATACATTAAGGTATGATTTATACTTACCGACCGGTGTTAATCCACACACGACACATTCCCGTATCAAGGTATGCACGAGAGTTCATCTTACCAGTGAGTATACCGTTTATCATCTGTTTGACCGTATATGAAAATGTGAGAAACTCACTTATTTTGATTGAAAACAAGCCCTTTGTGATAGAATCACTTATTTATGAGGAACTTGATCTTCAGATGCATGAGGGCACAGGAGCAAGTCCGTGAACAGGTCAGTACTTTCGTACAGCAAAGAGACGAACTTGACTCCCGCAAAGAATTTGTGATATATTATCACTTATTTTGTTTGGACATGTGATTGTTGATCACTTATTGAGGTCGAATGCAATATGTACACGTATGTATGGTATCATGGAAGATCTAGACTTCGTCTCCGATTTGTTTCGGTAAAAGAAACAACCATGATACCCAGATGATAAGACAGCATAAAGACCGAATATCTCAGAACCTCGGCAATCTCTCAAACCAAATTTCGGTACTAAGACCATATGCCAATGTGCGGTTCCCACCTGGTCTTCAGTCGATTTAAGATTTATATCACCCTGCACACTTTAAAATGATTGTGAGCCTACTGATACATTTTATATAGAGCTGCTTAACATTTTTCATTTTGCATTTCAGTTCGAAGAGGTTTCGACAGACCACTGATTTACTATCATTTTCTCTTTTTCTCGCCAGGAAACTCATTTTTGTTTTTCCAATGTTTTTGGGTTTTGAAATTTTTCGATGTTTTTGAATTTTCAAATTTGGATTTACTCCCCCTAAAATCAACAAACTAAGATAAATTTAAAAGACACAAAGAAATTTACAAAAACTATTTTCCGATGCTGGTTAACTAATGTTTTACCTCAATGCCGTTTACCAAAATTAAGTTTAATCAGAAATGATTTATCGAATTTTGGAAAAAATCAGTTGGCACGTCGGTAAGCGGTGCGGACCATGACAACATTGACAAGTTTTATAGTGAAACAATCACTTGTGAGGTGATATTTTTGATCAATGTGTCTGGCCAAAGAGTGCTACGAGAGGATAACAATTTATAAAGCAGCTTAAATATCGACAAGTATAGGAGAGATTAGAAATTTAAAACCGTACACTGCAACTGCTTCGTGCATTGCAGTGAATCTGAGTGCTCTCCCAAACTGGATATCCACCCGGTGTAGATTTCAAGGTCGATTTTGCAGCTTCTGAGAAATCTCTTCACAGCAACAAGATCATAAACCTTTGGGTCCGACTGGTCTTCCACATTGCAGCAGCGAAGGTCTTTGTCTTTCTCTTTCAGAAGTAGTGTGCGGTTGTTCAATCCATGCCAAGGCATCCGCACACCTGGTTGGTTTGTTCAACAAACACATTTTCTTCAATCACACCGCGAAGTAATGTACACTGCACGTTCATCTTGTTGAATTTGAACATCAGACGTGCTGCAGGTGCGTACATTTTGATTGAATCTATCCTGGGGACCCGATCAAAGCCTTTAACAATCAAACTTTTGAAAGATTTTTCATTTTGTCGAAGCTTTTCAATTTCTTTTGACAGACAATTCTGTCTTCTTTTCTTTTTCTCTCCATCAAAGGCAACAATTTCTTTTGTCGCCGATCTTGTGCATGAACATTCCACTATCAATAATCCTATGACTATCGAAAGTTCCTCCTGGAATATCCTGCACACTCACTCAGAGATTAGTTGGAGAGGGGGACCCAAGCCTTAATAGACTTGGGTCGTCCTTCATCATCGAGGATTGTGACTTCGATTTCCTGATGATTCGGAATGGATTGAGCTTCCCCTGAAACAGTTACCAATTTGGGTTTCCAAATCTGTTTTTGTTTTTCATTTTTAATTTCTAACTTAACAGACTTTGTTTGGACAACCTCCGGTTTTAATGCCTTTTCAACTTCTTTGACGTTTTGACGTCGTTGTTTTGTTTCTTGTTCTTTAACAATGCGTTTATCATGTTTTGGAGAAACAGGACGACGTTGTGAGTGACCTTGTTCAGAGGGGGCTCTTTCAACAAAATTTGGTTTGGGCAAGTTTGTGCAGTCTTTAATGATGTGCCCACACTTCCCACATTTGAAACAAGTTCTCCTTTCAAAAAACTTAGGAGAACCGATTCGACTTTCACATGTTGAACCTGTAGACCCTGAGGTACTTGCTTTTTCATCACACCCGTTTGTATGTTGAGTGTATTTGTTTTGGCTGTTACGTTTTAAAATCTTGACTTGTTGGATAAAATCGGTGTTTGATTTGTTTTCAAAAGTCTCAATTTTATCAGTACCCTTAGATGCTACAAATTTAACATCATTGTTTTTCTTCTTGAAACGAGCTCCTTTGGTCTCAACCTTCGGTTGTGAACCTTTAGAATTTTGAGCTCGCTGCTGTTGCTGTTTACCCTTAAAAGCGATAGGTTGTTGCTTCGTTGGTGATTTTTTATTTCCAAATTTTCTTCTAACTTCAGCTTTTGGAATCGGATCACACTGAGTTACTGAAACTCTCGGGATCCCCTTTTCCAAAAACTTACTTGTAGTATCTTCAAACACTTTATCAATTCAAACATTTTTAATTGGAAAAGTTGTGTTTGAATAAATTTTATCATCACCAACTAAAGTGTACAACACGTTATTACTCTTAACGGTAGACACAGATTTCTTGTCATTCTTGACAGGATCTATCCCTTGTTGGACAACTGATTGAACAGCAGGAGTAGGAGGATCACATAGACTATGATTCTCAATTGGAACTTCTACTCCTTTCGTTTTGTCAAGTGATGTATCCTGATTTCTCACATCTGATTCTGGTTCATCATCAGACAACTCATAGTCCTCAATGGTTGGAGGACTTTGATTTGAAGCACATGATGACTTTTCTTTTCTATCAGATGAGCCCTCCGATGAATTGTCCGTTTTGAACCCTAAGCCAGTTGTAACTTCCCCATAATCAAGAGGTACAGTTGGCTTAAAACGTGGCATTTCTTCCTCATCGGGCATCTTGGTATAGTTGTGTCTCAAAGGAGGTGGACACGACTTATACCCAACGCCTTTCATGTTTCCCTTTAGTTGTTGAACGTCGATGATGTGATCGAGCACAAATCGGGAGTTAGAATAACTCTCCAATTTTTGCTTGATAGCATCATGCTCGCATTTGGCAATGGCTAATTCCTTTTTGGTTTCCTCAACAATGTTAATGTAATTGTTAATACTAACTTGTTTATGATAAACAGTTTTGGTCACTTCAGAAACACTTTTCTTTAAGGTTTCAATTACAGATTTAAACTCCTTTTCGTTTCTAACCAAAGCCATATTCGCCTCTTTGCACTTAGACATTTCAACAACCAAACTTTGATTATGACTATGAAGCTTTTCAGATTCAAGCTTCAAATCAGCACAATCATTACAAACACTAGGAGCAGGAGTTTCAGAATTTACCTGACTCGTAGAGGCTGAGACATTTTCCATAAAGGCAGTCTGATAAGAAAAAGATCCGTCTTCAGAATGATAATCTTCCGCATTCGAGCTTTCTTCATCTGAACTCCCGCTATAACACGAGATATCGTCACTTTCAGAAAATTCTTCCTTGTGAACGTGCTTGATGTGATTGATGATCTTTGCATAACATGCTTTTCCTCCTCCCAACTGTACGGACCAATCACATCCTTCATCAGCTTGAACAGTCAATGCTCGATTGGTGTTTGAAGGTCCAGACTGGTTCTGGTTCTGGTTCTTACTTTTGTTCACCGCTACTATCCTTCGTTCACGATTGTCTTGATTTGCATTAGAAGTACTCCTCTGATTTCTGAACGGATTCTGATTGCCTTGCTTGCTTGGTCGGGTGCACTCACGTTTGAAGTGACCCTTTTCGCCACAATTGAAACATGTAACTGTATCTTTATCAAACCCGTACTTCGTATCATCTTTGCCTTCCAACGAAGTTCTTCCAGTTCGAGTCATGAAATCCTTTGCCCTTCTAACAGCACTTGCAAACGCCCACTTGATATCCATTAACTCCATTTCATCTCGGTCTATCTGCTGATAATCTTCATTGGTCATATTGATGTTTCCAATTTGACCTGCTACCAAACCGCAGTAAGCACTGACCATAGTATTAATGAGTTCCATATGTTCCTTTGCTACTTCAATGCTAACATTTGAGAGGTTTGATGTATCAACTTTGATTGTGTTAGGGTTTAGGGGTGGAGGATTGTTGGTATAATGAGCTTGCTGTTGTTGTGGTAGGGCTGTTGTTGTTATGGTTGGGCTTGAGGTTGGGGTATAGATTGTTACATGTAAGCACGTTGATTCCACTGTGGAGATGGTGATGAGCTTGTATTGGATACAAACGCCGTTTGAAGCTTCGGTTGCTGAATGGAACTAGAACTAGCTGAAGGACCAAAAGGCAAATACATTTTCGTGTTTTGAGGAGGTGCAATCATTTTAGCTTTCTGAATTTCCTCTTCGTTCTTGTACTCCAACTTCTGAATGAATTCATAGAGAGTGCCATTGGCTGTATCCATAGCGCCCGTATGCTTTAGAAGTTCAATGAATGAACTCCACTTAGGAGGTAGAGCATCAGCAAACCGTGCAATCATTTCCGGATGAGTTGTAGCAACATTATAAGAACACATTTCACTCGTCAAATGATAAAAACGAGAAGTCATATCATTTAGAGTTTCATTATCCAAGAATCGAAATGATTTGAACTCTTTCTTCAATAAATCATGACGTGTCTTTCTAGAAGCTGCATTTCCTTCTCCTCTCACTACCAATGCATCCCATAACCCTTTCGTGTTGTCACAGTGAGCGAATTGATGATAGATTTCTTTGTGAAGCGATTGTGTAAGAATAGCAAACGCCTTTTTCTCTAAGTCATAGGCTTTCTTGTCATCTTCAAGCATATTAGTAAAACCCGTTGCAGTTGATGCTGCTTCTTCGAGAGCATTGTTGCGTGGAGTAATGAAACACCTCCAAAGATCGGTGCTTTGCCCTTGAGCGTATGTGGTGAAACGACCTTTCCATGTCAGAAATTAATTCATGTGATTCAATTTTGGCGGGCGATTGTTGCTACCCGTCTCACTCTCACTAAGCAAAAGATTTTGAATGCTCTGATTTTGATTCGACACCATTGGCCATTGACTGGCACTAATAGATTGTTGTTGTTGAGGTATGGTACTCCTCATATATTCGGCCATCGACATCTGTTTTAGATCTGGTTGTGAGTCCGTACTCCAATCCCATGGGCTAGTATAACTCATATTTGATGTTAGAAGAATAACACCTGGTCAAACAATTGAAAACACAAAGTTAGAACAGTTTTGCAAGTCCTCTGTTTAAAATCACAAGTATAAGAATGTTTGACGAAATCCAAAAGTGATTTCGTTGAATACAGCAACTGATTTCGTCCAAAGGTTACACAGGTGATTTCGTCCAAGCTGGTGTTTTCGTTGACTGGATACACCAACTGATTTCGTCCAATAGGTTGCAAGATATTTATAAGTGATTTCGACAATAGGTTGCACCAGGTGATTTCGTGGGGGTGTTGGATTTCGGCTGAGAAGTGAAAGGGATTGAGTGATTTCGTGGGGTGGGATTTCGTGGGGGTGAGGAACTGTTTTCGTTGACTGAAATGTGAAGTAATTTCGTCCAAGAGTGTTGTTGAGTAATTTCGGCTGAAGTTAAGATACCAGATGTGATTTCGGCTGGAATGAAAGCTGGTGATTTCGGCCCAGAATTTGATTTGGGCCTAGAACTGATTTCGGCCCAGATATTTGATTTCGGCAACAAGTTGGAAGCTGATAAGGGATTTCGGCCAAGTTGTTCCAGCTTGATATTATTGACTAAAGGGTGTTTTCGTTGACTGAGATATGTATGGTGATTTCGTCGGGCTGGTTTTCGTTGATAATTGAACCAGACAAGAAGATATTTATCAAACCTTATCTTATCTATTATTGACACAAAGAACTCTTTTGTCAAACCACCATACTTTCCTGATTTCGAAGCTTGTTATTTTCAACAAACATCATTTCAATGGACAAGTTTATCAAAAAATGATTTAATAATATCAACAAACACAACAATTCAGACCACAATATAGATCAAATTCAGATATTATCAAGAACAAAATAAGAACAACTTGAATATCTTGATGAACTCGAAGAAGTTATGATTTTTCCGGTAACCGATAAACTTTCCGAACAACAATTTTTGCAAGAAACTTCAATAAAAAACCTTAATACAACATGTATAACAAAGATTTTAACAAGGTTTTGAATGAACTAACGGCAAAATACAAGATTTTCAAGACTTTAACACTAGATTTTCCAGAAAAGTTGAAATTTAAAGCTCAAATCTTAAAGAACAATTTCTGAAAATGCATGAAAATCTTTCAAAACACAAGATAAACAAACTTGGTTTTAACAAGGAATCGAGCCAATGCTCTGATACCAATTGTAGGTCCACCCGGAGGATCGAGTAACCTCTATTCCCTGTTTTCCGACAAACCCAAAAGTGCGGAATTCAAACGGGTAAGTTAAACCAAGTTACGAACACGTAAGACACAATATTCAACGATTAACACTCAATGTATTAATGCTAGAAAACGGTTACAAAACGGTGTTTACAAATGGTCTCTGTAAAGTCTCAGTGTGTGTGTTACAATGTGTTCGTTCAGTGAAATCTATTTAGACTTTATTCTACAAAGATTCAGACTATCATAAAAAATAGATATAACTTCTTTTTCAAATAATCTTCAAGATTCATTAGTATGCATGTTAATCAATTAAAGCTTAGAAAAACCGCCACTGTTGTGATTCATTTGCGGATCATGGGACCATATTCCGAAGGCCCAACACCACCACACTAGCTACATTTGTTCATTCAGAGATACTGGTTCTATTGTTCAAAGTAGTCTTCTATCATGAAACTAGAGAAATTCATGGAAATCCCACCACCATTTGAACTTTGAGATCAGGCCATATTCTGATTAGGCAAGTGGCTCTAAATTTCCCAATTTTTGCTTTGCTCTATATCTATGCATGATGACGTTGCGACACTTTCAACCATTGAGTACTGAACAAATTTCATGGATCTCCCGCTGTAGATCTCTTGAGAAGCAACCAACGTTTATTGAATTGATGATCAACACCTTGAAGCAACTCTATAAGGCGGAAGAAACACTAGATAAATGGTCGGAACCGAGATATCTAGGGAGCTTGAATCCGCATAAAAAGGTTAGTTTCCTCTCGATTGATTCAGTTGCAACAGATCTTCTTCTCCGAGAACTCTGCAAAAAAGAGCACCGTTAGCCTCGCCAAGAGGAGAAGAGGGTTCTCTCCTTGACCCGACTCCGGTGTGAGAATAAGTATGGGTAATGAAGAAGAAGAAGTATTTGAGAAGTGTGTGTAACTTGAATTCATACCTGGGTTTTTTCTCATATTTATAGCCGGAAGTCGTTTAGGCGGGAAAAACCCGTTAGTGAAAAGTTGACGGAAGATGCTAACCCCGTAAGCGGTTACATTTCCTCCGTCAAGCTCCTTGATCCGACGTAAGAGCACACGGATCGTGGTTTAGATCGAGGGCTGGGGATTTGCCACGTGTAAAGTGATCAAGTGGAGATTACTCTCCAATTGCATGCCTTCGTTGTGATTTCAGGGATGCTTGAGATAGTGACACGTGTCCAGACGGTTGTAACCATCTTGATGGTGCACGATTGTATTTCTTCTAGAAGATTACTGCTGTAATTTGGTGTGGCACTTTTATTGTGTGGAAACAGCTGAAAGAATAAATCCCAAGTCTGGGTAAATAATATCCAAGTCTGGATATTCAAGCGGAAGTGTTTATTTTAGGATTTTCATCCTTTGCTAATGAGAGAAGGCGCAAGGATTTATGATTTCCTTTGGGCGCGCGATTATAGATTGCTGACTGTTTCTTCCTTTTGTAAGACCAGTGCGCGGCCGCGCAAGGTTAAAAGGCTAAAAGGCAAGGTTGTGGTATGGCCTCAAGTACTTATTATGATGTTTTTGGGACCTTACCCCTTCAAGTCCCCCCAGTATAGTGTTGTACTTATGAAAATAAGTGGAGCACTGGACTTATAAGATGGAAATGCTTTTGGGCGCGAAAAACAAAGAATCTTCTATGAGAAGATTTAATTTTGTTAAAGAGGGAGAAAAATGTGACTTTTGTAATCATGTCGTGACGTGTAATGACGTCTGTTGGCAGTAAAAGTTGGTATTTTTCGAGAGTTTGTTCTTTTATATTGGGATGTGTAATGGCGCTTTTGTCAGACTTCATTTATGAGGATATGGCGCTTACTCCTGTAGCGCCGTTTGGAAAAGACACTTGTCAGGTAATTATGCCCTTCTTATTCCCGGAGTTATGTGCCTCTATATATATATATGTGGGTGTTACTTTCCTTGTCTTTGTTTGTGTATAAAGATGAGGATTAGCCGTTCCTCTCGTACTCGACGCCTTTTGGATGTTTTGAACATGTTTGAGGCTGCTGAAGGTCTTTTGCTTCTTGCTAACTCACCATCGCCGATGATTACCGGAACCGGTAAGCTGACGTCTTCTGTTTATCCTCTCTCAGGGGTTAGTTCTGATCCTCGCCTATCGGAGATTAAGGAAGAAGCTGTTGTGTTGTCTGTTGAAGCTTTGATGGCTCGTTTCCCAACTCTTCAACCTAGTCGGTGTGAGTTGGTGTACCGTCGTCGCCGGAAACGTCAGGTTGGTGATGCTTCGGTTGCTGACGAAGATGCTATGGTTGAATAGGGTAGGTTCTGGGAACCGTGTATTCTTCCCCTTTTGTTGATGTTTTTTGTTGTAAATCTGAACAATTTCTTTTTTGAAGATCATTGCCATGATCTTGTTAAGTGTTTGTGTTACACTTTTGATGATATGTATATTGTGATATACTACTACTCCCATAGGGTTTGTTTCTTGCATGTTTGGTTTACAATATGTTGCATGTGTTGAATTGCTTTTGGATAGGTAGGGCAAATGAGAAATGGTATTATGTTCATGTGTGAACGTTTGTCCAAGAGGCGTGATAGCTTGCCTGGTTTAGACTGTTCATGAGGTGTACAATGTTTGACCATATTGTTTTCGCGCAAACCAAAGAAATTACATGCAATTTGTAATAAACATTGGTACAAGTAAAGATGATGTTTGTATTGATAAGAGTGCAAGGCTTGTAATACAAGGGATAATAAAGAAATACATTGCCTGTATGTTCTTTCGCTTTTGTAGACTGGTTTATATGTAACACCTGCGCAACTGTTGCGCGTTCCAGGTGCGCGGGACTAGTGTCCCATCAAGTCTTTTTAAAGTGTACGCTCCTTTGCCTAAGACTTCGTTGATAATGTATGGTCCTTCCCATTTTGGCGCTAATTTGCCTGGTTTTTCAATGTTTGAAGCTTCATTGTCGCGCAAGACGAAGTCACCGGGGACAAAGGTACATACGCGGACGCGTGCGTTGTAATATTTTTCGAGTTTGGATTTGTACCTTGCTTCTGTTATGGCGGCGTTCTCGCGCCTTTCTTCAAGAAGGTCTAAATCCATTCTTCGCTCTTGTTCATTGTTCTGTTTTTCCATGGCTATCATGCGCGGTGATGGTAGGCCGATCTCAGCTGGGATGACGGCCTCAGACCCATAGACTAGACTGAACGAAGTTTCTCCCGTGCTGGTCTTTGGCATTGTTCGATGTGCCCATAAGATGCTAGGAAGTTCGTCAACCCATCCCCTGCGCGCTGTGCTTAGTCGTGCTTTGATGCCGTCGACGATCTGCTTGTTGACGCTTTCAACTTGGCCGTTTGCTTGTGGGTGCGCCACAGAGGCAAAGTTGTGCTCAATCTTCATTTCTTTGAACCATTTCTGAAGATCTTCTGAGGCAAAGTTTGTGCCGTTGTCGGAAATGATGCGCAATGGTAATCCGAATCTACAAATGATATGTTCCCATATAAATTTACGAATTACCATTGCTGTTGTCGAAGCTAGCGCTTTGGCTTCGACCCATTTCGTGAAATAGTCGACTGCTACAATGATGAACTTTACCGCGCCTGGCGCGTCGGGGAATGGATCCACGAGATCGATGCCCCACTGTTGAAAAGGCCAGGCGGAGGTGACGGGCATGAGTGGGTTCTTTGGCCGGAGTGTTTTTGGCGCATGGCGTTGGCAGGCTGCGCATCTCCTCAATAAGTCAACTGCGTCCATGTGCATTCCTGGCCAGTAGTATCCGGCGTTCATAATCTTTGCCACGACCATGCGCGGTCCTGCGTGTATTCCGCATAATCCCTCGTGGATTTCTCTGACCAGGTATTGGGCATCTGTTTTATCAACACAGCGTAATAATGGTCCCATAAATGACTTCCGGTACAGGACGCCATCCGCCATTTCATAATTTATTGCTTTGTGTTGGATTTTTTGGGCTTCTGCCTTTCCTTTCGGAAGTTTTCCGTGTTGGAGGTACAAGATAATTGGGGACATCCAGGATGGATTTCCCATTTCTATGACGTTCACTTGTTTGAGATGAATGGAAGGGTTGGACAGTACCTCTATGCGTACCTCCTTTGCTAGGTGCTTGAAGCTGGTAGCGGCTAACTTACTTAGCGCATCTGCGTGCTTGTTCTCGCTTCTGTTTATGTGGTTAACTTTGAACGTTTGGAATTGGCTGATTAGCATCCGCGCTTGTTCAAGGTATAATGCCATAGCTTCTCCTTTTGCATCATAGTGGCCATTAACTTGCTCAGCCACCAGTTTTGAATCGACGTTAGCTTCACGATTTCTTGCCCCCGTTTTTAGTGCTAAACGGAGACCTGCCAAAAAACGCTTCGTATTCTGCTTCGTTGTTGGTGCTTCGGAAGTCTAAGCGTATGGCATATGTGAGTTCGTGATTGTCTGTGCTGACTAGTCGGAGACCTGCCCCTGCTCCGTCGTCATTGGAAGCGCCATCTGTGTGTAAGGTCCAGACTCTATCGTCGAAAACGGGTATAGGGTTCTGGATTGCTTCGCACTCTTGAACTTTATCGATGGGAACTTCGGTGGCAAAATCTGCTAGAACTTGCCCTTTGATTGCTGGTCTTGGCCTATAAAAGATATTGTATCCTCCCAGCTCAATGGCCCATTTAGCCAATCTTCCCGCTACGTCGGGTTTGGATAAGATTTGGCCCAAATGATAATTGGTGAGAACTGTGATGACGTGGCCCGAAAAATATCTGCGTAGACGCCGTGATGCATGTACTAGTGCGAGGACTAGCTTTTCTATCATCGAGTAACGAGTTTCTGGGCCGGTGAGCATTTTGCTTATATAGTAGATTGGAGTCTGAATGTTTTCGCGTTCTACCATCAATACAGCACCAACCGCTACTTCCGCAGCAGATAGATATAAAATCAGTGGTTCTTTTTCTTTTGGCGCGGTCAGCGTTGGTAGCTGGATTAAACATTCTTTCATTTGCTTGAATGCTGCTTCAGCTTCAGATGTCCATTGAAAGTCAGTTTTCTTTGCCCAGTTTCGTAGCGTGCTGATGAATGGATAAGACTTTGCTGCGTGATTAGCCAAGAATCTGTTCAAGGCTGCTAAACGCCCGGCGAGCCTTTGCATTTCTTTAACTGTTGCAGGTGATGGCATTAGCTGGATGGCCTGCACTTTTTCTGGATTAACTTTAAAACCGTCTCTTGTGACTATAAAGCCCAAAAATTTTCCTTCTTCCATGCCGAAGGAGCATTTTGTCGGGTTAAGTTTTCAGTTTACGTTGCGCAAAGAGTCGAACGTGCGCTGAATATTGTTGAGCATTGTGTCTTCCTCATGGCTCATGATGACGAGGTCATCCATGTATACTTCGACAGTCTTGCCAATATCCCCGCTGAAGACTGTGTCCATTAAGCGTTGGTAAGTTGCGCCTGCGTTGCGCAGGCCGAAAGGCATTTTGGTGTAGCAGAAGATGCCTTTATCTGTGTGGAATGCGGTTTTGTCTTCGTCTTCTTCCTTCATCTGGACCTGATGATAACCCTTATAACAGTCAAGAAAGCACTTCCATCTGAATGATGCTAGGGAGTCGACTTTCTTGTCTATCTCCGGAAGCGCGTAGCAATCTTTTGGGCATGCTTTATTCAGGTCTTTGAAGTCGACGCAAATTCTCCATCCGCCACTGTGTTTTTGTACCATTACGGGATTGGCAATCCATGTATGGTATTTTACTTCGGGCAAAATTCCCGCATTGAGTAGCTCTGTCACTTGCTCGTCCATAGCTTTTGCTTTTTCTTCGCTAAAACTGCGCCTTCCCTGAGCAACAGGTTCTGCTGTTGGCTTGATATTCAAGCAATGTTGCGCTATGTCGCGTGGAACCCCAGTCATGTCTGCTGGGCACCATGCAAATATATCTTTGTTGTTGGTCAACAATTCTTTTAGTTGTATTCGTGTTGTTGATGAAATGGCATGTCCTAGTAGGATGGTCTGCTCTGGGTATTCGTTGTTCAGGACCCATTTCTCCGGTTCATTTGATGCCGAAGGTTTGACTACTTTTGCCGGTGGCTCGTCGTCTACGTACATGACTTCTTTGCTCGAGTATAGAATTGCAACTCCGGTTTCCGTTGGAAATCCACATGCAGCATGTGGAATAGAAGTGATCTTGCTAAATTCTCTTTGTGACCTTCTTCCGAGCAGGACATCATGGCGTGATGTTGCCGGCATGACCATGAAATTGACTGTGACTGTTCGTGAATGCTCTCCATCCGGTAAAGTCACAGGGAAAGCAATTTGCCCCAATGGGAATACAGCTTCATTGAAGAATCCGGTGAGGGGAAAATCGACCGGTTCTAGACGTGCTTTATCTTCTGGGTCCAGCTGTTTGAAGCATTGCTCGTATATGATGTCCATCGAGCTTCCCGGATCTATAAACATATAGTCCGTCCGGTAATGTCCGAAGATGCCACTAATAATCACTGGTCGTTCTTCCTGAGGGCCCCCAGGAACAACAGGAAACACAACTTGCTGTTCCCTCCAATGTTGATCATGGTTTCGTTTATTTGGCCTTCGTGACGGACCTCCTTAAACCATGTTTATTTGTTTAGTTTTCTGATAGCTGCTATTTCTGGATTGTATTTCAATGGTACGCCTAGATTGGATGTCCCCCCGACATGGTGTTGGTGGGTCCAATACTGTAATGTTGATTTCTTCTCCAGATCTGATGTTTGGGAACTCAGATCCGGCGATTTGCATAACAATTGTGTTTAGAGCAGCTTGGCATCTGTTGAACCAATGTTCTGGGGATCTTTCTATGATTAGATCTGAGAAATTCTCCCTATCCGAATGACCGTTGTTTCTGTTTTCTCCCATGATTTCGTTAATCTGAGTGTTTTGGGTTGTAGAACCTTTGAATTCAGATCGGGGATCTGATAGGTGGGATAATGAATTCCCTGCCATGTGCAGAACAGAGGATGAAAATAACTGAATCGAAACGAGATAAAAACTAGAAAAAACAGAGGAATCAGTGGGCGCCAATGAAGAAACACTAGATAAATGGTCGGAACCGAGATATCTAGGGGGTTTGAATCCGCATAAAAAGGTTAGTTTCCTCTCGATTGATTCAGTTGCAACAGATCTTCTTCTCCGAGAACTCTGCAAAAAAGAGCACCGTTAGCCTCGCCAAGGGGAGAAGAGGGTTCTCTCCTTGATCCGACTCCGGTGTGAGAATAAGTATGGGTAATGAAGAAGAAGAAGTATTTGAGAAGTGTGTGTAACTTGAATTCATACCCGGGTTTTTTCTCATATTTATAGCCGGGAGTCGTTTAGGCGGGAAAAACCCGTTAGTGAAAAGTTGACGGAAGATGCTAACCCCGTAAGCGGTTACATTTCCTTCCGTCAAGCTCCTTGATCCGACGTGAGAGCACACGGATCGTGGTTTAGATCGAGGGCTGGGGATTTGCCACGTGTAAAGTGATCAAGTGGAGATTACTCTCCAATTGCATGCCTTCGTTGTGATTTCAGGGATGCTTGAGATAGTGACACGTGTCCAGACGGTTGTAACCGTCTTGATGGTGCACGATTGTATTTCTTCTAGAAGATTACTGCTGTAATCTGGTGTGGCACTTTTATTTTGTGGAAACAGCTGAAAGAATAAATCCCAAGTCTGGGTAAATAATATCCAAGTCTGGATATTCAAGCGGAAGTGTTTATTTTAGGATTTTCATCCTTTGCTAATGAGAGAAGGCGCAAGGATTTATGATTTCCTTTGGGCGCGCGATTATAGATTGCTGACTGTTTCTTCCTTTTGTAAGACTAGTGCGCGGCCGCGCAAGGTTAAAAGGCTAAAATGCAAGGTTGTGGAATTGCCTCAAGTACTTATTATGAGGTTTTTGGGACCTTACCCCTTCAAAGGCAGATATAAAATAATAAAAGGTCAAATAGAAGTCATGATCAATTTTACCAAAAAAAACTACACAATTTTTTCATGGTTTCCAAGCAAGGTATAACTGTTTTTGACATCTTGCTGACTCAATCAATCAATAAAATTGCCTTCGAAATTTTGATTTGTTTAAATTCTAACTCAAGAATATTAAAAAAAAAAATAAAAAAATCTTGGTGAATATTTTAAATTTATACAATCAGAGGATTTATCTGAGAAAAAACACAACAAGATATTGGTTCATAAAAAGCATGATGAATATATTTGGTAAGATAAACAATTAGCATGAAATTAAAACCATCAAACTAAGCCCGGTTAAATTGAATTAAGAAATTTGGAGTTTACAACTTGTTGTACCACCAAATCGGATCAAAATTTAAATAGAAAACGTCCTTAATTTGCATAGTCGAGATTGTCTTCCAAAATCCAATGTACAGTCAACGATCATTCTTCAACACGCTGCATGATGATACCGAATTTATGTTAGCATATAATGGTTATAATCGAATGACTGCAATAAATTAAACCGCATCCACTTCCTAATCACTAATCACAACGACGCTTATTCCAAACAAGATATTATATGATTTGATGAAAAGAATTTGAAATCAAAAACCACTCACAGATTTTATGATATCAGGAGGAGGCCTTGATTTCATCAAACACAGCCGATAAAGCAGTGGCCATCTATAGGTTCTTTGGCTGCGCGGCCGTCTGTGGATTATTACCAGACAAAAGAATAACAGTCTAACAGAGGTACTAGTGTTTTTTTGAGCAAGTTATTCTACGTAGATTACAATTTTGAAGCCATTGGGTTTTCATTCTACTCTTTGCATTTAGTTTAGTTATACAAATCCAGCCGTTCATATTTACAATAGCATATTCCGTACCCTCTTTTTTTCACCCAACTGTATGTTAACAAACACATGACAAGAGTATGCTCATCAGAAGAGATGTTGCAAACAAATGAGCATCCTGGTTTATATTTGACTTTTGTGACTTAGGGAAATTACTATTTTTTACAAGCTCATGAATTTACGTAACATCCATGCATAGATAGATTATGATAAATAACAGTATAGATGTAAATAACGGTCGCACAAGTCACAAATTCGGTCGCAAAATTTGGTTAGCAACGATGTCAATTGCAACTTTGATCGAAAAACCAATCGCAATTGGTTAGTTTTCTAGTAGTGAGGGACGGACAATGCCATAAATTTATGTGAAAGACATGCATAGATTATGAAAAGAAAACATATGGTTCGGATTTATGCCAGCAAATCCTCCCGTTTGAATCCATAGAAAGTAGAACAAATAAAATCTTATTCAAAGTTTTTATTATTTTTATTGCGTAGGTGTGTATCCAATTAAAGATTATGCCACCATAACTCAATCAATGTGTAAACCAGGTATGGAATCTCGATTTGACTCTTAAACATCTCCATCATCTTATATATTGTGATGTTGTGTTTGAACCCAGTTTGCTATAGAAAACTAAATCACACAATCCTTTTCTACCATAATTTTATTTGTGAACATTACTTTATCCCCAAAGGCACAATGATGAATCAACGAATAAGATTTGTAGCAAAGTGTAATCCACATTTGGTTTTGAGTTACTAATTATAATGATTTGGATGAATTCCAAAAGGATTTCACTAGCTATCAAGTGCTGGTTGAATGGCCAAATTAGCTAGCAGTTTTACCTTCTTTCTTTTCATGCTTGTTACTTCTCCGTTAAAGGATCAAGCTTTAGTAGAATTTGTTTATCGGAAGTTGACCATCATTCCCAACCCAATCCATTTGCGGAGCTACTCAAATCAATGTTTCTGAGATTTTGGAGAGGCGCCATCACTATGTCACTAGTTTGTATTCCCTTTATTTTTCGTTGTTTGATTTTTTTGACATTTTATCTACATAAAAAACAACTAGATGGCCTTGGAAGGGTTTTAAAGGCGCAAAAAGTTTAAATAGATGATGGTCCACTTAATTAAAGGTGCATGTATCACGCTAACATCCTAACACTTTGTTTTTTATGCCACGGGTGTGGTCATCACATACCTCTCCTCCCTAAACTTCTTTTTAAGTAAAAAATAAAATTAATTAAAGTTTAATTTAAAAAATTAAATCTATATTTCATTAACTAAAATTTTTTTTTCATATTTGAATAAAAATCAATTAAAAAGGTAATGGTATTTAACTAAAGAATTACCTGTGTACATTATTCATATCGGACACAAAAAACTGAAATTTCACTCAAACCGAATTAAGGTTGAATATGTACAAATTGGGTTATAGGAGGAAGGAACTATATACTATTTTCAAATGAAATCTATGGATTTTATAACTTTCTAGACATGGTTATTTGAATTCTAATGACATATTTCTTAATTTTCAGTATGAATACATACATATATATATATATATGGGACCGCTAAAATGAAAACCACCTCCAGTTGTAAGAACCATGAGAACTACACCGTACGGGGCGAGTTGGACCAAAAAAATTTTTCATAAACGTAGATGCGTGTATTATAAACACATTTGTAAAAAAAATTCAAAAAAAAAATGTCGTGTGTGTAGTTTTGAGTACCACAAGTTTGTGTTTACGGGTAGCGTAAATTTTAAATAAAATTTACGGTACCCGTAAACACAAACTTGTGGTGCTCAAAACTACACACACGACAATTTTTTTTACAAATGTGTTTATAATACACGCATCTACGTTTATGAAAAAAAAATTGGTCCAACTCGCCCCGGATCAAAAAGTTCTCATGGTTCTTACAACTGGAGGTGGTTTTCATTTTAGCGGTCCCTTATATATGTATGTATATATATATATATAGGTAAAGAGTAAGGTACAAATTAGCTTATCGTACATTATATACGCTAACATAATAGCCATACACGTGTCCTGATTGGTTTTTCATATATAAGGTTAAATGACACAATTAATTCAATCATCTGAGGGTAAATTCGTGTCTTCATTCAATCAGCGAGCGAGAAGTTCGTTACACTAATATCCCGGTATTTATCATTCGAATCAATTTCAAATTTTTCATAATTCTCAATTTGCAGTTATCGTTCTTCTGTGTTAGGGTTTTATTCAGTTGTTTTTTTTTTCGATGGATCCACAAAGCAGCACTGGATGTGCAAATGTTGTTGATGTTGAAGAAATTCGACCGATCGGTGATCATGCTCAATTATCTGCATATCAGAGAGTTTCTCTTGAGGATGTTTTAAATCCGCCATCTGCAAATTCAAATCCAATTGCAAGTTCAAGTGCTCTAAACGATTGTTTTAATGGTAATTATGTTAATTCAGATCTCTAAATTGTTCGTATACCTGTTTTTTGTTTAATCGCTCCTCTGATTTTACATTTTTGTAACTGTTTTTGAAGTTTGAATGTTCAGTATATTTTTTAGATGAAAGCAACATGTACAAATTCGCATGTTATTAGTCTATCAATTCGCATTTGATGTTTTTTTCCTAAGTATTTCGCATGCTATGGTATATTAAATCGCATAGATAAATCAGATTAATCAAAATCATCAATCTCGCATGTTTTCTTCATAGATTTCGCATGTTTTTTTATTTTTCTGATTTGATTCATTTAGATGAAAGGGTTTACACTCCGGAGGTTCAAGCATCAGCTACACATGTGGTTGGAATGCAATTTATCTCTATTGAACAAGCATATGCGTTTTACCAATCATATGCTAAGTTAGCTGGTTTTTCTATTCGGAAAGGTGGTGAAGTACACAGTGGTGGTATAATCAAAACTAAGTATTTTGTTTGTTCTAAAGAGGGACATAAGCCACTGTGTATTGACGATCGTTCGAAGTCAAAAAAGCAATTCAAAACAAGGAACAGGGGGACTATTAGAACTGGATGCAAAGCTCAACTTATGATTTGCACTATGGATGGTAGATTATATACAGTAAAGAGATTTGTTGATGGCCATAATCATAATTTTGTATGCCAAGATGATATTCACATGTTGCCAGCTTACAGACAATTGTTAGATGTCCAGGAGGAGATGGTATGGGAACTAGGCACTTTAAACCTTGGTCCTGTCAAAGCTTTCCATATAATGAGGAAACGTTATGGTGGTTTCGAGAACGTTGGTGCCACGGTTGATGATTGCAAAAATTTTAGGAAGCGAATTAACAGCTATATAGGAGAATATGATGCTGACATTAGGGGTGAGCAAAAACCGAACCGAAAACCGAAACCGCACCAAAAACCGTAAAAACCGAAACCGCAAAACCGCAACCGACACAAAAACCGCAAAAACCGAAACCGCAAAGGTATGGTGCGGTTCGGTTTTAGCTTTAAAAACCGCACCAAAAAACCGAAACCGCACCGCAAAATTATTATTATATATATATATATATATTATATATATAATATACTTAAAGATTTAAATATAAAATTCCCTATATATTATATAATCTGCGTTTGTTAAAAAAAAAAAGTACAGACTTGACTTTGTTAAGTTAACTATCGTCTGCTCCCTCTAAAAAAAAAATGATGTTAACCTACTAGTTACAAGCCCATTAAATTAGCACTCCAAACAGCCCAACTTTCAACCCAATAACCTTTTGATAAAAAAGAAACCTACGTACCTTTCCCTTCATTTCCCTAATTTAACATCCAGACGACAATCTTTTCTTCATCTGGTGCGATCATCTTCAGCCGGTGCGATCATCTTCAGCTGGTGCGATCATCTTCATCTGGTACGTATGTGTTGGTTCATGTTTGAGCTAGGTTCATGTTTTTGGTTCTTGTTTCATCGCTTGTATGTGATTTTTGATTTCCTATACTATCCAAAATAGCTAGACATGTTTTGGCAATGCCGATCTCGACAGTTGCATCAGAATCGGCGTTTAGTACGAGTGGTAGAGTTATCGACAAGTATAGAAGTTCACATAACACCGAAACTGCGGAAGCTTTGATTTGTGCACAAGATTGGATAAGGTGTACAAGGGTTGATCTTGAGCTCGGATGTTCTATGAAGAATAAAGACATAGATGAATTTAATAAGAAGATGGCGGGTTTAAAAATTGGTAAGGTTTTCTTTACATGTGTGAGTTTATATTTCAAATACCTACTAACATATATTTTTTGTTTTTTTTTTCTATCTAGGAAACACTAATGGCAAATGATAGTTGGAAACATTGAAAGTTGGAAAGATTGAAAGTTGGAAACAAGAATGAGTTGGAAACAATATTACGTTTTTATTTGGATATGACTATGTGATTAAGCTTTCACCGTTTCACATAGCAACTATTATTCTAGACATGTTTCTAGTACAAACTCTTGTTTTGATTGATGTCCTCTAGCCCATACATATGCTCTTCACATTGCTCTTGCAAAAATTATATTCTAATTACCATCAAGTATTAGATGTATTCCAGTATTAAAACCGAGAGTTTTTTTTAGATGTATTCAAGTATTGCTGAGAGTTTTTTTTAGATGTATTCAACTATTAAAACCGAAACCGCACCGAAACCGAACCGCAACCGCAAATAAACCGCAAAAACCGTATCGCAAAAAAACCGCAACATGTGGTTTTAAAAAAATAAAAACCGCACCTCGCGGTATGAGTTGCGGTTTTATGCTAAAACCGCACCAAACCGCACCATGCTCACCCCTAGCTGACATGGTGATTAATAGGATGACTGACAAAAAACAGTATTTAGCTGATTATTCGTTTGAATATTCTGTTGATGATGGCAAACGTTTAACTGGTTTGTTCTGGGCTGATGGTTTATGCAAGCTTAATTATATGGAATTTGGGGATGTGATATCCTTTAATGCAACTTTCAAGACAAACAGGTTAGTGTTTGAAGACAAACATGTTTTTTTTTTACTATTTTCGCATGTTATATCTCTTCATGAGCTGTGTATATCGCATGTGTAAAATTGGTGTTGATTATATCGCATGTTATACTTTTGTTTTCGCATGTGTTTTTTTAATTCGCACGTTTTTAACATATTTTCGCATGTGTGGTGCAGGTACAAGATGGTGTTTGTCCCGTTCACTGGCATTGACAACCACTGTCGATATGTAACATTTGGAGCTGGGTTGTTGGCATCGGAGAGCATTGAATCATATAAATGGCTTCTGAATTCATTTTTAAAGTCATTTGGTGAGCAGCCAAAGGTTGTAGTGACTGATCAAGACCCTGCTATGAAACAGGCTATTGAGGAGGTTTTCCATGTCAGCAGACACAGATTGTGCATGTGGCACATAATGAAAAAAGTGGCAGATAAGGTATAGTATGCTATATTGTCTTCTGTTAGTGTTATTTTTTTGTATATCATATATTTTTTGTTATAGGTTGATATAAAAAGCATTTATTTGTCATAGGTTGGTCACGAGTTGTGCAATAACGATGAGTTTAAAAGGAGGATGTGCGACATTGTATGGACTGATTCGATTGAGCCCGAAGAATTCGAGAGACAGTGGAAGTTGGTGATGATTGAGTTTGGTCTCATAGAAAACAAATGGATCGATGATATGTTTGTGATGAGATCCATGTGGATTTCGGCTTTTTACCGACACGAGCCAATGTCGGGACTTATGAGAACAACCTCAAGATCAGAGAGTGAGAACCATTTTTTTGCCAGGTGTCTAATTCACAACTCACTCTCGTAGAGTTTATGAATCATTTCGATGGTGCAATGGATGTCCAACGTTTTAATCATAGAAAGAATGATCATATTTCAAGATATACTGAGCCTGCTGATTTGACCGGAACTTCTTTGGAAGCAGATGCAGCTAAGAGATTCACCAGGCCTATATTCTTTGATCAGCGAATAGAGATTTGTGGTACAATTTCTGAATGTCTGCCGATGGACACCAAAGTAGAGGGTCCACAGATCAGGATAATGTTGAAGGACTTTAAAGCACATGGAAATGGTTTACTGGAGGTATTATAGCATATTTATTTCACACATGCGATTTGTTGATAAAATATTTGCGATTTTTTTTTTTGCAAAATTATGATCTTTAAAATATGCGATTTTCAAAATTTATTCATTTACATATTTTTTAAGACATGCGAAATTGTCTTGTTACACATGCGATTTTATTTTTGAATATATATATATATATTCTTTTTTGTTGGTTTTTCCTAGGTGTGGTTCAAGAATCTTGAAAATGATGTAACTGCACAGTGTAGCTGTTTGCGTTTTGAGCAGTATGGGCTGCTATGCAAACACATCTATTTTCTTTTCAAGATGTTTGGTGTTAAGGAAATACCAAACAAATATGTTAGGAAGAGATGGACGAAGGATGTGGTGCCGAATGAGTTCAATGTGAAGTACAATCTAAATGTGGGTGGCAAGGATGTGCAACACAAGGCTAAACGGATTGCTCGTGAAATCATCCACACAGGGGAGTATTTGGTTAGCAATTTGATTTCCGACCTTGATCAACTTGTTTTAGTGAGGGATCAAATGATGCAGCTTAAAGAAAGAGTTGATCAGAGTTGCATAACCAAGCAACTTGATCCAAAATTTGACCGATTTTCAAAGTTGATTGGTTATCAACAACCAGTAACTAATGCTCCTCCTACTGTCCGTGTGCCGGCTGGTATAAGAAACAAAGGTCGCGGCTCGCATAAAAGGATTAAATCTAAGAAAGAACAAATGATCAGCCGCAAGGGGAAAAGGTGAAGGACATGTAGCGTATGTAATGTAAAAGGTCATGACATTCGGACTTGTGAGGAGCTGAAAGCCAAACAACAAGGTAAACAGCAAAACAAGAAGAAGAAGGGCATCCAGATCGAAAATGTTGCTAGAGACAAAGACAATGAGGTTGAATATAATGAAGAGGAAGATGAGTTTGAAGATTACAGTAGTGATGATGGATCTGAAGAAGAAGATCAGTGGGAGGAGGTTTTGGAAGATGATGAGGATGAGTAGTTTTTTTCTTAATGGACATGCGAATTTATACGAAACACTTGCGGTTTTTATATTCATCTGTTTATATCTCTTTCACATGCGATTTATAATGTACAAACATGCGATTTTATATGATTCAGTTTATAATAATTCTAACATGCGATTTTCACTTTTATTACATGCGATTTGTTGAGTTATATTTTTTTTTATGTGACAAACAGGGGCAATATCATTCATGCGATTTAATATTTTTATAAGCAAGCATAATATGTGTTCTAAATATATAATATGTGTTCTAAATACATACCAAAAATATAAAATAATTGCGCACAAACACAAAAGGATTAAAAAGATAATTTAGTTACTTGAAGAAAAGATTTTATCACGTTCAGAAGAGCTAAACTCCATCTTCTCCTTCACAGTGTTCAGAGCATCTGCCAGGAAAGAGAAGGCCAAGTCATCAGCTCGAGATTGCTCTTTTATGTGATCCATAGCTCTGTCCTTGAAGCTTGATGGTGGTTCTTGAAGTAGGCGTTCCCATATATCTTGATTTTTCTTTATTTGTTCAAGAATTTTACCCTGCACATCAAGAACCAGATGAGAAGAGTTGACATCAGTGCTTAGTTCTGTCAACGTGCGAGTTGACAATAGTTCTTTGATTGCAATGTTTTTGATTTGTTCTGAATCATCAGATGCCATTTTTGTTTGTATGTTTTGTGTGTCTTTTTGATAATCTTCTATGTATGACTTAATATGGAAGGTAGTTATATCTAGGTTTTTTATATTAATATAGTAAATTTATTACGTAGGTAGGGTGGTAAGTTCAATAGTAATTATTGTAAAATTGATCATTACATGTCAATTTACAGTCACATCGGTCATAAATCAAGTATTTTTTTATAAATCAAGTATTTTTAGTTTTTTAGATTGGTTATTTGTTTTTTATAGTTATTTATTTATTATTTAATTTTTTTTTTTTTGCATTTTTAAGAGAAAGCAATTTTTAATTGTTTTTGCACTGTTTTTTATTCGAAATCGCATTTGAATGGATACAAATTCGCACACTATATAAAATCTCAAAGAATTCTTAACATTTTACTGAAATCGCAAATGCTTTATCATGAATTCGCACACTATATGAAATTTTAAGGAATACTTAACTTTTTTATCGTAATCGCATGTACATTGATATGAATTCGCACACTATATGAAATTTGAAAGAATTTATTTTTAATTTAAATCGCATGTGCATTGTCCATGAATTCGCACATGATCTCACAACCTGCATCATCTTCTTGATTAATTGTTGTAATTTCGATTTATAAATTCATCAGAAGTTCACAAGAAGTTCACAAAAGTGTCCATCGATTTGTGTTAGTTCATAATTTCTAAATTCATCAGATTTTCATTTTTCACATAAGGATTTGGTGAATAGGAATCGATCGATTTTTGATTAATTGTTATAATTTCGATTTCGGTTTTGATTTTTGAATCTTACGTTATGATTTTTGAGGTTTTTGTTTGCTGATTATCAAGGGTTTTGATCTCGCATTAGACGATTTTAACCTTGGCGGTTACTTTGTATTAATTTTAATTTGATAAATTTAATAGTAAAACACGCTGTTTAAATCAGATGATCCGACGGTTGTGGATGAAGTGTACATAATGTACGATTAGGTTATTTGTATGATAACCGGCCTCTATATAAATATATACATATATATATATATATTAGATTTTTTTAAATCACGTGCCCCTCGAAATCACGGGCCCTGTACGGAGGTCCTCCCAGCACACCATTAGATCCGCCACTGATTGTTATGAACTGACATTTATCTTGATTTATCGTTCCTTCTTCCGCTTGATGACTATCAGCTGAAGCCGTATTCAAGTTGCATCCTACCTAATCGTGTTTTGTATGATTAAGCCCAACTAGTAAATCTGACACGTCTAAAGCAAATTGGTGCGGTTTTAAATCATCCGTCAGAAGTGAACATGCCTAAGGGAGGACGGGGCACCACACGATTCTTCTAATTAAGTTTTTTTTTCTTTTTAAGACAAGTCTTTGAAGCAGCTTAGTCAAATTTCAGCAAGTGTATATGTAATATTTTGCATCACTATCCCTGCCTCTCCCATTGCTTAATCTCTCTACCGACCCTCCTCAACGATTTTAACTTAGAAATTTGGAAATCTGGATCGATTGCCACTTTAAACGATTCGAGATCACTTTTGATGTTCATCTGAAATTCAAGATCTCGAATCGTTTTTTACGTTTGTGATATATTTTCATGTGTTTGATGGTTGCACATTTCACAATCCATTCAGTTTCACAGCTACAAAATGCAATAGTTCGTCATCTGGTGTTCACAAGATCAATTCAAGTAAGTGTTCCTTTTTTGATGTAGAATTGAACTAGATGGAATGAAACATGTTTAGTCCTTATCATTTTGGGGCTTAATTGACCAATAATATTAAGTATTTTGATTAATTTACTAATGCACTCCAAGTGTTCGATAAAATGCCTCATATATATATAAAACTAGTTTAAATGAGAAAACCAAAAAACTAACTAAAAAAGCTTAAAAAACATACCAATTTTTTTTAAAAAATTTTTATAAAAAAATCGCAGATTTTATGCATGGAAAAAAATTTAAAAAAAAATTATTTTTTTTGTTGTATTGCACTATTACGGATATAGTGCACATGTGTAGTACACATATAATGCATATGTGCAGTACAACAAAAAAAAAAATTTGAATTTTTTTATATATAAAAACTAGGGATTTTTTTTATAAAAAATTGTAAAAAAGAATAAAATTTTTGGTATGTTTTTTATCTTTTTTTTAGGTTTTTTTAGTTGGTTTTCTAGTTTTCTCATTTATATGTAGTTTTCTCATGATACTCTCCCTATATATATATATATATAGGAGAAAGATCCGTTTGGAACCACCCTTTATTGAAAGAACCGCGAGAACCAGTGTGAACACAAACACTTATACCTAAAAAAATCTAAAAAACACTCAAAAAAAAATTTTTTACTATTTTTTTTTTTTTGTAAAAATCTCTATATTTGGTTTATAATAAAAAAATTCGAGTAACAGTTATCCATGCACATGTGCATTTATATCATTTCGTTGACAAATTCCGTAATTCATTACTATTATACAATTGCACTTTCATTTACACTACCACGTGTAATACACTACTTTTTACGTTAACAATATTAGAAATGACATGTGCATCTATATGTATCAACATAAATAATGTGTCTTGGTACACTACTTTCTCTTTCATCTATCATTCCATCCATAATACACAAATATGGACATGTGCATTTTTGTCATTTCTTTGACAAATTCCGTAATTTATTACAAATATTAGACAATTGCACTTTCATTTACACTACCATATGTAATACACTACTTTTTACATTACCAATATTTGAAATGCACATGTGCATCTATATGTATCAACATGCAATAAGGTGTTTTGGTACACTACTTTGAATACACTTTCCCTTTCATCTATCATACCATCCATAATACACTACCATTACCTTCTACCATCCATAATACAATACCATTACCAATATTTTCACTTTATTACATGTATATCAACACCATTTATACCATCCAATTAACATATTACATCATAAATTGACAACTATAAGCAAACCATCAACCACTAGATATAACTAACCAAAAAACATGTATATGGGCCTACTTCTCCATTCAAAATCACAAACTTTTTGTACTAAAACATGTTATGTCATGGTTATACCTAATGATGCACATGTGCATTTTGAATATTGGTAATGTAAAAAGTAGTGTATTACGGATGATATTGTAAATTAAAGTGCAATTCTCTATTACTGATAACGTATTACGAAATTTGTTGAAGTAATGATACATATGCACATGTGCATGGATAACTGTTACTCGAAAAAAAAAGTTTTTTTTTTTGTTTTTTGCTAACTAAATAGAGCGATTTTTTTTAAATATTAAAAAAAATTGAGTGCTTTTTTTATTTTTTTAGATTTTATTTTGTGTTCACATTGGTTCTCGCGGTTCTCGCAATAAGGGTGGTTCCGCGGTTCTCGCAATAAGGGTGGTTCTCGCATGAACCTTACCCTATATATATATATATATATATGTGTGTGTGTGTGTGTGTGTGTGTGTGTGTACGGGATCAGGAGTAAAAGGTGAAAAGTGTGAGAACGGTATGAACGGATCCTGGCCCAACACGTGGCAGGGGGCACTAATTGATATGTAGGGGTATGATTGTCCTTTTATACGTTCCCTCCTTATTCACGTTATAAATCTGTTTCGAATTAAAACTCCAAAGATTTCCTGTTAGTTGTTACCTCATTTCCAAGCTTTCTCAGATCTAAAGCGTCTAACGTGGATTCTGTTCGACAAAGTAAAATTCGATGACGTTTCCTATTTTTATTCCAACAAATCATGCAACAGATATGACGTTTTGTTCCTTTTATGCTTGTTTCATTGTTTTTTTTAATTTATATTTTCATAATGTGTTGTATGCTTTTCAATGGCGTTGTTCATGTATCCACTTTATTCACGTTTTCATTGGTAGTTAAACAACTAGTAAGAACTGATAATTAGAGTTTTCATTATTAATTTTAATTGTCGTTTGGGATCTAGTATATTTCTTATGTTTTTACGATCATTGGCGTTTTACACCTGATTAGTTTTGAATATTATTTAGTAGTATTTTTAAACATCAGTTATTACTATTTGTTAATTCGTGTAAAGATCAGTTTTGTTAATTATGGCGTTTTCATTATGATGTTATATTTTGTAAATTATTTATGTTGTTAACTATTTTTAATTATTCATCTCATGCCGTTTTCATTATCACGTCGCATTAGTATTGTTAGTTCATTATTTTTGTTAATCTATAAAGTTATGGTGTGCATATTTGGGCGTTTTCAAATTATGTGTTTATTATGTCTTGCTTATTATTCAATTAATGGCGTTTTAATCTATAATGTTATTACGAGACATTTTCTATTTTTAGTCACGTTTTTTCTGAATTGTTTGTTCCTCACTGTGTTTTCTCAGACGAAGTTGCTTCCTCGAGTCAAAGGTTTTGCCCCAAAACTAGATTACCATTTATCATTCATGACGTTAGTGAAGAAATAAAGCCCACAATGGACATGGTATTCACAAGCCTCGATGAGTGTGATTCAATGTATCTTAAGTATGCTAAGGCTTGTGGGGTTTCAGTCATGAAAGGAACTGAAAAGACAAACTCCTAAGGTGTATTACATATTAAGTATTACATGTGTACAAGAGCTAGGGTATATAAGGACAAGAAGGTTGATACGTTGGACCCCAATCAAAAGGAGCGTTTAGTGCGATCCAACTTTTCAAATAGGACTCATTATGGTGCACTATTATGTGTAATTTTTAAGGCTGGATCATGGAAGGTTTATAAGTTTGTAGAGGAGCACAACCATGATCTTGTTGAACGTCCTAATAAGCATTTTCTTCCAACTGAACGACACCTCACTCAACTCTAGAAGCATGTTTTACACAGCATGTCTAAGTTGAATTTGGGTCCAGTCAAGGCGTTTAATGTTATGAAAACTTGTTTTGGCGGTTTTGAAGATGTGGGTGCAAGTAAAGTTGAATTTAAGAACTACAATAGAAGCATTTTTTTGGTCAAGTATGCAATTCAAAAGCTACTCTTGTTGAGTTCATGACTCATTACGAAACTGCAATAGAAGCACAGCGTCACACGCATCGGAAAAATGATCATGAATCTCGATACAAAAGACCCCAGTTGAAGAGTAATTACCAAGTGTTGGAAGGCTAAGCTACTGACATATACACAAAAAATATTTTTGTGACGTTCAAGCTGAGCTAATTGGAATTGCGGATTGCATAAATCAACGTTACTAAGATCAGCCCGATGGGTTTGTTAAGTTTTACATAAATGACTTCCAGCAGCCTTGTACATCCTTATTTGAGGTAAAACAATGGCGTTTTATGTGCATGGTGTTTTATCATATCCAGTTGTGTTTTTTATTTTTATTTTTTAGACAAACATTCTCTGTGTGACATTATAGAGATATTGTTTTTGGCGTTTTTTAGGTAATGTACTGTAAGTCTGATTGCACATGCAGTTGCTCATGCAGGTGTTTTGAGCAGTTTGGTTTGCTATGTAGACATATATTCTATGTTTTGAGAAGTATGGACATTAGGGAATTTCCAAAACAATACATTTTGAATAGATGGCGCAAAGAGGCTTCCCCAAACTGCTCTCCCGGATACTCAATTAGTCGTGAATATATGACCGAGCTTGATCCCGATGTGCAAAGTATGTTGCGAGATATTAGTTTTTCAACAGAATATGCTTTGAACCGTTTATCTGGTAATAAAGAGGAGCTATTCTTATACAAGGATCATGTTAAATCTTATATGGAAAAGGTTCAAGATATGCAGATTATTGCTCGTCCCGCTAGTGCGAGGGATAGATTTGCTGAGATAACCAGTCAATATAAAAATGACAAGAATCCGATAAGAGTCGCTGTTGGGTATACATCCAAAGGTTCTGGTTCTTGGAAGCGCCTGAAATCTAAACATGAGATAGCAATCAAGAAAAAAAAATCAAAGTCGAAACCCGGGGCCAAAGAAAGACTGTGTCAGAACTGCAAAGGCTATGGACACTATGCATCGACATGCAAACAGGCTGTAATTAAAAGAAGATCGACAAGGTCTTTGAGAGCTAGTGAAGAGTAGTTTGGCGTTTTGTATGTTTCATTCTTACAGAACACACACAGATTTCAGTTTGGCGTTTTACATCTCTTGTATATCATTTTTTTCCATCTTTTTTTTCTATCTATTTTTTCATAACACGTTACTTCAGAGTTACATAACAAACAATATAAGACTGGACAAGCAAATCAAACGCAAAAAAAAAAAAAAACAACGCCATTAAATAAAATCACCATAAACCTCTAATTTTGGTCATGCTAAACTCAATAATGTTTTGCTAAACGTGATGGACAACATTGTTAATCCTCAGTCAAGAAAGATATCTAACAATGTGGTCTACTCCGTTCAGCTAAACTTTATTGAGAACAAAACTGAATCTCTAAGAAATGACGTTTTTGCAATTTGTGGTTTTTGTATGTTTTGGCGTTTATATTGAGGATAGACTTAATAAGATTTTACTCAGATGGACAATATGTAATACCCCGAACCTTATACTAGTTATAAACGTATGAAATATGTAATTTATATTTCATATATTGTTAAATGAGTAAGATGATGGTGTGAAAGGTGAAATATCTTGACAAGCCTTGGCTAGTATAGGAGACCGTTTAATATTAATAATTAAATATATTATTTTTTTGACCTTACTCCGTTTTTAATGAAACTTAGGTTAAAACGTAGAAAAAAATTTGCTTGTTCTAATGACATATTCGTCGTTTTATAAAACGTCATATTTTAAAAGTTATACGAGAAAAACGAGTGAAGCAGGTGAATTAATATATATAAGCAAGCAAGCTAGCAGGTCAAGCAGGCAGGTAGGCATGTCAATTGTATCCCACATCGACCCAGAAAGGTTTTGAGGTGGTTGCTTGCTTCCTTTAAATAATAGTCTCAGTAGTTTGTTTAGGTACCAGTTTCTTTAACGGGAATGCTCTAGTATAGAGAATCCTAAGTATACGATACCCCGTTGGGTATTGTTAGTAGTCTATTTTGGAGCGCGAGTAGGAGCAGGAGTAGGAAAACTCTACATCAACGTGCCGTAGATAGTTTTAAGGTATGCTCTCGTTTACGTCTATGTTTAGTTATTTATTATTTAATTTTAGTAGTTAATAGGAGTATTATTATTAGTAGTAATATTATTATTAGTAGTAGTAATGTTAGTATTATTTTTAGGTACTAGGGTTATTGTCAGGGGCGGGTATTGGGTAGCCTAGCCTTAGTTAAGCATAGACTGATCAACCATGCTTAAACAAGGCAGCACTAACTAATATCCAACCATGATAATGACTAGTTAGGTGTACCATTACCTAACCTAGGATTATGTAATTGTGTCAGGACCTTGAGACATAACCCAGTCGTACTAGCGGCAGTTAAGTAATTGCTAATCATGTGAGTCATCATACTTGTCTTTTAAACTGTGATAGTATACTCGTCCATAACTGGTAATAATGAGAATGCTGCAGTATGCATGTGTCAGTAGGGGTATATGGGATCCTATTATGCTTAATGAGGTGTGTCACTATGGGAAGGGTAATAAGGTGTTGTACCCACAGGCACTTCGTGCTTATAAGGTCCAGCGACACACACTCATACCTATGTGACGGCCGTAGGGGGACACAGCTAGAGGACCCGTATGTCTCTTGTACGGTGGTTTGTGACAAGTCAAATGTGACCTATAAGGTTCAATGAGGCCCAACCTGACTATAATGTAGTCACATGCCCATATTGTGTATGCATATAATGTAAACTGTGGTCTGTCTTTATAAAAATTGTATAGTATGAGCTCACCAGTATATATCTGACGTCGTTTTGAGTATACTTATCTCAGGTGAGTCATGAGGAAAGCAATAGGAACCACTTGACAGTTGTGGAGTTTTAGAAGATCAAGGAGTTCTTAGTTGCCGAAAGATTGTAAATAAATAAAGTGTTGTACTCAGACTATTATAAGTTTTAATGAAAGTTTAGTTTGTTTCCACTGTAAGTGTATCAATTGTGCATAATCACCCGGGTTACGAGGGGGGTGTTACAGTTGGTATCAGAGCCTGAGGTTTTAGCGAATTAGGTATTGTAGGAATGCCTAAGCTTTAACCAGTAGTTCTTTAAAGACTAATAGCACACTCAGACTAGGCCAAATAACATGTTCTCAGGAAAAGTACTTGCATAGCCAATTGAGTGACGCTAGAAGAAGTAAAACTATGTTGTGCCTTTTTATGTGCTATATGTATACGTATATATATATATATATGTGTGCTGTATATAGTTGTTATATTATAATAATGTATCATACATACTAGTAACTCTTTATACTCATATTACTATAGGAAGGAGACAATGTCTGAACATAGAGATGAACAAGGGTCTAGAAATAATCAGAATAACAGAAGGAGAGAGGAAGGCTCTGATAGGACTCGAACTCCCTCTCACAGTGTCAGGTCCCGGTCTAGTACAAGCATGCGTCTAAATACTAAGGATATCCACAATATAGCTATGGAAGTGGCTAAGGTAATGAAGAATGCACAAACCGGTAATGTTAACCAATCTGGAGAACGACATGAAGAAAGCTCAGCAGCCTCCACGCCAGTACAAAGGGAAGGAATGGGCGAAAGGAAAAACACTATTGCAACCATGCCACTAGAAGGAAAAGGTGAATATTCCAAATCAAAGGAATGTACTTATAAGCACTTCATGTCCTGTAAACCTCAGTCCTTTGATGGAAGAAAGGGAGCACAAGAAGCTCAAGACTGGCTCAACAGAATGGAGTCAGTATTAGACATATGTGAGTGTGATGACCGCAACAAAGTACGGTTCGCCATACATATGTTTGAAGCTGAAGCCCTTCACTGGTGGAACATTGAAGGTTAAGGAGATGAAGTGGGAGGAGTTTATTCATAAGTTTCTTGCTAAGTATTGTCCTCCCAGTGAGACTGAGCAACTGGAAGTGGAATTCTTTCAGTTAAAAATGGGAAATAAAACCTGTAGAGAGTATGTTTCTCGTTTCAACGACATATCCCGACTTGTTTCTTATTTAGCATTGACTAAGGAACAACTGATCAATAGGTTTATTTGGGGTCTACGCTCTGAAATGAGGGTGTTTATCAAATCCAAATCCCCTAAGACTTTTGCAGAAACTGTTGAGGCTGGCGCCGTCATGGCTGCCGAGATGATTCTGCGACAGGCTGAATCTCCCGCACCAAAAAGGAAGTGGGAAGAAAGAAAGGGGGACACCCAGAATAACAACTTTAAAAGGCCTAAAACATTTCCTCAATGTCAAATTTGCAAACGCTTTCATACGGGGGAATGTCGTTTTCCTTGTCCAAATTGTAAAAAGACGGGTCATGCTCTTCAAGAATGCAAGGAAAAGAAGTGTTTCAAATGTGGAGACCCTAACCACATGAGATCTGAATGTCCCGAACTCAAAAGAAATGATAGGACACAACCAAATTAGCCAAAAGGGCATGCATTTGTACTCACCACGGAAGAAGCCAAGACCAATACAAACGTTATCACGGGTACGTATCTCGTAAATGATGTATATGCGCGTGTGTTATTTGATACCGGTGCAAATAGAAGTCTAGTGTCGACTACCTTTAGACCTTACTTGAACTAGGCGTCCCAAAACCTAGATCATGCCTTTACAGTAGAAATGGCTGATGGAAGTCAAAGAGTGTTGGTGCACACATCTGTCGTCTTCGTCTTATATCGAGTCTCGGGTTTGTTGCAGATTTGAACAAGTGTGACATCATCAAAATGACATTATGTGATATCACAATGATGACATCACATCTTACAAAATCAAGTGAAAAAAACATATGGAAACAGAATTGTCATGACCGTTTGAAGAGGTCATGTTTGAGAGGCTACCGTTTGAAGTTGTAACAGTTTGAAAGTGTCATGACAGTTTGAAGAGGTAACCATTTGAAGGGTGGCATGTCACCTTCAAACGGTCAGGGTCTTGTCCTATAAATACCCCTCAAACTTTCATCATTTGTAACTTTCAAGAATTTTCTGGCCAGAGCAACGAAGTGCTGCCGAAGTGTTGTCAGGTTGTAAAACATTATAGAATCAATCATACAACAGTTTTAAGCGTGAATCTTTCTGAATTGAACTCTACACGTCTGTTTCCGCCTTTCGTGTTGAGATAAACTCTTCTGATCGACTCGTTCGGGTCTGAAAATGATCCTACAAGTGGTATCAGAGCTCAGGAGGAAGAGTTCATACCAATTCAGTTGCTTTTTCTATCTTCTACACCTTCTTTTCAAAACTGAACAAGTTTTCACGGATAAAATCGGCTAAAACTTTCACAATGTGTGCGTAATTGTATTTTAACAAACCCTTGAAAGTTTCAGCTTAAAATTCGAAGTAAAAGTGGTAAAAATGGACTGAAAACTGGTGTCCGTTTGAACGAAGACTGGCCTGACCGTTTGAAATCTGTACATTACCGTTTGAAACTGGACTGACCGTTTGAAAAATGCACCTTTCCGTTTGAAAACTGCCTGACCGTTTGAAATCTGCACATGACCGTTTGAAAATTTGGGTTAACCGTTTGAAGCTGACATGACCGTTTGAAACACGACTACCGTTTGAAAGTTCATCATTTTGTGTGATTCATCTAACAAGGTGTCAGTACATCGGGAATAAGAGATCATGTAGTTTATGTCGGTTTGCATGTGATTTTGGTTTGATCAGTCTTTTAGTCAACATTAGTAAAAGTATCAAGTGAATCATCAGATTTTGCATGTGAACTAGAGATGTGGCCCAATCATACTTTAAAGTGATTCAGATTTATAGAGCGGCCCAATGAGATTATTATTTTGAAATTGGTGTTGTCGATTAAGTGATTTGGGCGGCCCAAAAAAATCTAGTAAATCAAAGTTGTTGTCGACCACCTACATTGATTAAATACAAAAAAAAAATTGATTCAAAGTTTGCTTGTGTCAGGTCTTTAAAAAGGTTGTTGGCTTAGTGGTTATTGTGGTTAAATTGCAACAGACTGCATGTGATGTTGCATGTGAGTATCTCGGTTTGATCAATATTAAAGCCAAAATATTCAGCACAATCAATTGAGTGTTCCGGCCCATGTGTTAAATATTGTTTCGGCCCAATCATAGTTAATCAAATTGTTTAGTTTACATTAAGTCTACAGGTCACACGGTTTGAAGTTCAAAGTGTTTAAAGGTTCATCAGGTCGATTGTAAGTCCGTCAGTTTGCACGTAAAAGGGTCAAGTCATTCGAATTTGATCCGGGTCACAGCTGTCCGCACAGTGTGTCAACCTTCAGTCCGCACAAAATATTCACCAGTTCGAGTACCAGTCTTATTCTGTTAATTGATAAATCTTTAAACTGATTGTTGTTTGTTTGTTTGTTGTCAGGTATTTATGTGATACAGCTCATTCGAGACCAGTATTTTTGAAACAAGAAAGTTTGTGTTATGAAAAAGTTTCCAAATCATGAGTGAAGATTTCTACAACGCGTTTGCTACTCCGTCTACTCCGGCTATCATTGCTCAGAACATGAATTTGGAAAACGAAACGGGAACTACTCAGAAACCCCCGAAGCTAATGAGCATTGAGGAGTATTACAGGTGGAAAGATAGGTTCGAAAACTGGGTACAAGCTAACCATCTAAGATCATGGGAATGTATTCTGAAGAAGTATGTTCTACCACGGACAGATTTACAAGTTATTAAAGAACTCTCGGAATTCAGTGACAAAGAACGTGACATGTACCGAGCTGAAAAAATGATGATCAGTTTACTTCAGCAGGCTATCAAGGAAGACATTTTTGTGTTGCTACAACATGACAAGACTTCAAAGTCAATCTGGGAGGCTCTGAAAGTCAAGTTTGAGGGTAGTGAGAATATGATCAAGAGCAAGAAGGCATTGCTCAAGAAAGAATTTGATCTTTTTACGAGTTTGCCCGGGGAAGATACCAAGAAGCTGATTGAACGGTATTGCCACTTAGTGCGATCCATGTCGATGCTGAGTATAACAAAAGATCGTGAAGAGTGGGTAGACAAGTTAGCCGACGCTTTACCGCAAAAGGAGTGGGGAACTTACTCGATGATTCTAAAGAACACTGGTGTATATGATGGGTTAACGATTTCTCAGTTTATAGAGAAGATTGAGGGTCAAGATTTGGAACAGCAAAAGATTGAGAGGATGAACAATCCAAGTGGTCAACAGGATGTAAAGATGTATTGCAAAGGCAGTGTTCCAGAAGTTGAAAGAAGCCCGAAAATAAAAACTGCATTTAGTGCTGGAGATTCTAAAGAAAAGGTTGATCAAAATCCTAAAAGCAGCAGTGGTTTCTCTTCATACCCGAGTGTCAATCCAAAAGATACTACATCAAGCTTCCATTCTCAAAGCACAAAGACTGGGAATGGTTGTGTGATACAGTGCAACATTGCATTAAATCTTCCAGATGGTCAAAGTTTTTCTGAAGAGGTTGCAAAAGATCACATGGCATTACTTGGTTCGGTGTTGCTATCTTATGAAGGATTAGTTGCAGGGCGGATTGGGAATCCTATGCTCACAAAGGAAGATTACGATCAGATAGACGCCGAAGAAATGGAGCTTATGGATATCAAATGGTGTCTAGCTAGCGTTCAGAGAAGAGCTGAAAAATTCAAGCTGATTACTGGAAGAAATGACTTTCTTGATGCACACGTTTCTACTTTGGGTTTTGATAAATCTAAAGTTACTTGTTTTAAATGCAGGGAGAAAGGTCATTTCAAGAGGGAATGCAAGAATAGAAGAGCAAGTGACATGAAGAATCCATTCGGAAAAGATGACTACTACCGGAAAGCCATATATCAACAGGTTGGTCAACAACAACTACATGAACCACAAGTGGCTCATGGTAGAAAGGTGATAGAGGATTCAAAAAGAGCATGTCTGGGGAATCAAGAGAATTTTAACTGGCATTTTCAAGATGACGAAAAGTTACCTGAAGGTTTTAGCTGGGAAATGTTTGTGGATGAAAAAAGGAGAGTTTAAAGCATTCATTGCTAAGATTGTGAAAGAACCAGATATGTTTACCACATGGATGAAGTCTATTGGTGAAACTGTGAAGAATGTGTAGAAAGAGTCTGTTGCATCTGAAGAAAGCTCACAGAGCTCAGATGAAAGTTCACAAAGTGATGAAAGTTCAGAAAAGGAAATTGTTTTTGATCAAACACCAGTTGATTCTAGTTCTTCAGATGATAATTCTGAAAAATCTGTAGAGTTTGATCAGTCGCCAACTGATGACAGTAGTGATGATGAAGAAGAAAAACATATTAATGTTGCAAAATCTCATCTTTCTCCTGAAAGTTTTCATTTTTATTTTGCAGATCGTTTGGAGAAGCTGAAGGAAAAACAAGCTGCAAAAGAACAAATGAAACAAAAGTCTGAAAATGGTGATCAAACAAAAGAAGCTGTTCAAAATGAAGAAATAAAAAGTGTTGCTGAGGAGATTGCTGAACCAGAAAAGGTGACTGAAGTTGAGAAAGTAGTTGAAGCTGAAAAAATCATTGAAGTTGAAAAGATCATTGAATTTGAAAAGATCATAGAAGTTGAAAAGATTTGTTGAAGTCATCAAACCATGCCAAAAGTGTTTTGAGACTTGCAAAGAATGTACAGCAAAAGATGAGAAGCTGGCAGAGTTTGAGAAGATGAAGGAACAATTACTGTTCAATCTTAACTACGTGAAAGAATCCTATGATGTTTTGAACAGAACAGTAACGGGTCTACAAAAGACAAATTCTGAACGAGAAGATGCTTTGACAATGATGAATGCAACACTGATGACAAAGCAAAAAGCTATAAATTTCTACATCGAAGAAAGTGCTAAGTGGAAGCAAGAGTTGGAAACTGAAAAGATTGAAAATGAGAGGATCAGAAGATTATTGTAGAGTTATTCTAGTTCTGATTATCTTATTGATCGAATTTACCCGACTATTGCAGGTTTCAAAGCATTCAAGGATGAGAAGACAAAGAAGAAGGATACTGGTAAGAAACCGAGTGTTACCTATAACAAGTGTCCGCCTCCAATCTGGGAAGGTTATTCTCCCAGAAAACCAAATGAGGAGCAAGTCGAAAAAGCAGTCAATATAAAGCTAAAAACCGATACAACTGATGGTTTACCAGAAAACATTGATGTTATTTTCACATCGTCTGACACTGATCATGAGTCTGAGTTAATCAAAAAGGTGGTCGATCAGGTGTTGGATACTGATGAGGAGTCTGAGTCAAAATCTGGGTCTGGAGGGTCAAGTTCATCAGTCAACAGTTCAAAATCGTCGGTTAAAAGGGCTTACAGTAAAGAGTTTTTGTTATCAAAATCGAATTTGGATGATGAAACATTTGAAGTAGCATATACTTTAAATGATTCTGACAAATTATATTCTGACAAAGAGTTTCCAATAAGAAGTGTTAGATTTGAAATTATCAAAAAGGTTTTCAAAATGACCGAAATTAAGATTTCTGAAATAAAAGATTTAAATCTTACTGAAAAACCTAAAAAATACACTTCAAGAGTACAACAACGATTAAACAAGAAAAAAGGTTACAGTTCTGGTTCTGGTTTTCACAAGAAACCGAACTCTAACCGCAATTTCAAAAAGAAAGGTCTTGGTTTTATTCCACCAGAAAATTATAAAAATGAGAAAAATTCTAAAACAAAAACAGAATTTGTTTCAGGTGGAAGTCCTGAGGAGGAACAGAAGAAACCTTTCTGGAGACAATCAAACTAGGAGTTTCTTGCTGAAAAGAAAAGGAATGGAACTAGAGTGTTTCATCCAAAAGAGACTCGAACCTGTTTCAAATGTAATGAAGCTGGTCACATTGCATGGAACTGTCCGAAAAATGCTAAGATCAAACATGGAGTTTCTGAAAAACTGAAAGAAATAGTTGTTGATGTTGAATCACCAACCGAAAAATTCAAAATGTTTGAAAATTCAACTTATGAGGTTGGTGAATGCTCTAAAAAGAATTTTTACAAAAAGAAAGCTAAAGATAACCAAATGTGGGTTGTCAAAAAGGGTGATGTAAAAGTCGGCGATGAATCTGGTTCCACAAAACCAGATGAGCCACAGGTTGAGACAAAAGAGTCAGTGAATGATGATGGTTTTCCATCACTGAAATTTGAAGAAATTAAAAAGAAAATTGGTAAAGTTGAAATCTCGGATCAGTTTTACTCCGGGAAAAATGAAATTGATGTCGAGAAAACATTCAATGGGAATGTTAAGAAAATTTTTGGAAAAATGTTTAATGGGAAAGTAAAAGGGGTTAAAGATTTCTATGCAACTAAAAAGGCAACATATAACCCTACTGAGCAAGAATTGAAAACCCTCAAGTCTGAAAAGACTTGGGTGGAAATTCTTTTCCCTTGATAATCTGACTTGCCGGAGATCCCAAGTTTGTAATCGTGGATCAGGAATCGGCATCTTTCTTAGTAAATGATTGTGTGTTTGAATCTTAAAAATAGTTGAATTTTTACAGGATAATTGTGAATTGCCGGAGCTTCTAGGTTGGTAAGTGTGAAGCAGGAATCGACATCTTTATTGGTAAAATGATTTTGTGTAGATGTGGTATTCCTACATGTTGATTGATGAAGGTTTACACCTACAAGTGGTAAATCAAGGACATTAAGTTGTACTTGTTTTTCCTACAAGTGGTTAATCAAGGTCATTAGGTTGAACTTGATAGGACCATACTTACAAGTGGTATTTGAAGGACAATATGATGAACCAAACCCCTAAGCTACAAGTGGTAAAATTAACAAAACTTATTTTCCGGAAAAATCATTTTTGTTAAAACAAACTTAAGTGTTTTGAAATCATAATGAGAAAATAGTTTTGTGAAAGGGGGAGTTCTGATTGTTTATGCCAAGTGGATGGCGATTTGAAGCGATTCGATATCGGTTGTCAAGTTTGTTGTATAGTTTATTTTCAAATTTCCTAAAATGTGTTTGCATTTTAGGGGGAGTAGAAATTTTCAGAAAATCCAAAAACATTTGAAAATTTAAAAACCCAAAAACATGATAAAATCAAAAATGAGTTTTTGTGTCAAAGAAGAGGAAATGATAGTACATAAGTAGACAGTTACAGTATGCTAAAGAATTGTATTGTTTAAATAGCGTTAAACGGTCTCACTGATGATATGCCGATAGGTTTTTACACATTTAGTAAATTTTTTTTGGGATATAAACTTAAATTCAAACTTGCTTATTTTGTGGGGAACATTACTTGGATATATAGGTAACCCCTGAAATCTCGTTTGAAAGATCCCTCTTTCTGAGATACTAGGTCTTTATGCTCAGTGATATCTGGGGTATTATCCCGGGACTTCTGATTTTGCGGAAGCAATGGCCTAGTCCCCGGAGAATACTTTCCGCTTGCTTGAAAAATAGCGTCGCCCTCAGCAAATTGATGAAACAATAAAATTGATAGTCATTGCTGTTGTAATACAAAAGATCCTCTAAAGGGGACACACCAAAAGTCGAGCCGTCATCTCTCTGCTGAATGGAAGTTCTGACCTGAGCTCTCACGGTTTCGTACTATAATTTATTCCCTTACAGATATTATCTGTGGTATACTCACCTATAAGACTGAATATTTGGATCTGGATACGGGAGTATATTCAAGAGGTGGGACACATGAATGAGTTTAAGTCCTTAAAACATCTAACTCATATCCTGAATTAGTTGAAATTTGTGTGAGAATTTAAGTGGATCAGTATATCGACAATCTAAGTGAATTGTTTAATTCTTAATGTGTAACTAAGCTCAACGGTACTTGTGACTTGTCAAAAACTGATATGATCCTCTTGCGCAAACTCACAAAAATAGTGTCTGTAAATATTTCTTTACTGCATTTCTTTATATTAAAAAAATCCAAAAATATTTTTAGTGTGTTTTAGCATAAATTTTGAAAAATTCAAAAAGATTTTCGACAACTGGTGTTGGAGAGCTAATTTTCAAAATTCCGAGTGCTAAACATGATGAAGAGATGGTTTGGGAGAGTGTGTTGATTTGATAAGAAAAACGATATTTCTTCAAGTGGTTCATCAATGATAAACATTGTAAAATCATTTTTTGATTGGATAATTCCTACAAGTGATTCAGTGGATGGTGAGATTGTTTTTACAAGTTATCTTCAGAAAATTTACTTTTGGGTATAGAATGTGCAGGTTATTTGAATGAGAGAGAGTCAGGTTCTGATACCTGAAGACTTTGTGATTTCAACATGCCAAACTGCGATCCCAGCATATCGAAAGGGGGAGTCTGAAGACATCCGAGTAGAGATTGTTCGTGGGAAGTCTGTTGATGATGAAAAGAGAAGAGAGAAGATTTAAGGATTCTTACAGCGTCAAATACTTAAAAGAGTTTGAGAGGACTGATAAAGACTAAAGATGCGAAGACTCGACACTTAAGACTCGTTAACATCTGAGGGGGAGTCTGTTGGTGCACACATCTGTCGTCTTCGTCTTATATCGAGTCTCGGGTTCGTTGCAGATTTGAACGAGTGTGACATCATCAAAATGACATTATGTGACATCACAATGATGACATCACATCTTACAAAATCAAGTGAAAACAACATATGGAAACAGAATTGTCATGACCGTTTGAAGTTGTAACAGTTTGAAAGTGTCATGACAGTTTGAAGAGGTAACCGTTTGAAGGGTGGCATGTCACCTTCAAACGGTCAGGGTCTTGTCCTATAAATACCCCTCAAACTTTCATCATTTGTAACTTTCAAGAATTTTCCGGCCAGAGCAACGAAGTGCTGCCGAAGTGTTGTCAGGTTGTAAAACATTATAGAATCAATCATACAACAGTTTTAAGCGTGAATCTTTATGAATTGAACTCTACACGTCTGTTTCCACCTTTCGTGTTGAGATAAACTCTTCTGATCGACTCGTTCGGGTCTGAAAACGATCCTATAAAGAGAGATAGTTGACATTGTTAAGAATTGTAAAATAAGCTTAAACAACCATGTTATCCCTATAGACCTAATGCCTATGGAACTTGGAGAATTCGACATAGTAATAGGAATGGACTGGTTGACACCATATCATGCGGAAGTTATATGTGATAAAAGGATCATCCGACTCCGATTACCCAACGGCAAACAACTAACTGTATCGGGAGACCGCACTGACAAGACTAAGAACCTCATCATGATAGCACAAGCACATAAATGCCTAAGGAAAGGGTATGTTGCCTTTCTAGCATATGTCGTAAACACTACAGAAAAGCAGAAGGTCGAGGACGTGCCAGTAGTACGAGAATACCCCGAAGTGTTTCCCGATGAGCTCCCGGGACTACCATCGGATAGACAGGTTGAGTTTCGCATTGACCTAGTTCCCGGTACATCACCGATTGCTAAGTCGCCGTATAGACTAGCCCCGACAGAAATGCAAGAACTCAAGAAGCAACTACAAGAGTTGCTTGACAAGGGGTTTATCCAACCTAGTTCGTCGCCATGGGGAGCACCCATATTATTTGTCATGAAGAAAGATGGGACGATGCGCATGTGCATCGATTATAGAGACTTGAATAAAGCCACTATAAAGAATAAATGCCCTTTGCCCAGGATCAATGACTTGTTTGATCAATTACAAGGGGCAAGCTATTTCTCTAAAATAGACTTGAGGTCTGGATACCACCAAGTGAAAGTTGCACTAAAAGACATACCTAAGACTACCTTCAGGACTAGGTATGGTCATTACGAATTTTTGGTAATGCCATTTAGATTAACCAACGCACCTGCAGTGTTCATGGACCTCATGAACAGGGTTTGTAAACTTTACCTCGATAAGTTTGTGATCGTTTTCATTGACGATATCCTTATCTACTCTAAGAATGAGGCAGAACATGAACAACACCTGAGAGCAGTCCTTGAAATGCTAAAGAAAGAGAAACTCTATGCAAAGTTCTCTAAGTGTGAATTTTGGATACGTGAGGTGCAATTCCTAGGCCACGTGATAAATGAACATGGAATACAAGTTGACCCTGCAAAGATCGAGGCCATCAAGAAATGGGAAGTACCGAAGAATCCCACTGAAATCAGAAGATTTCTGGGGTTAGCAGGATACTATAGAAGGTTTATTCAAGACTTCTCAAAGATTGCAACACCATTAACCACACTAACCCAGAAAGCCTCCAAGTTTAATTGGGGACCTAAACAAGAAGAAGCCTTTAACACGTTAAAGCATAAGTTATGTAGCGCCCCAATACTGTCACTTCCTGAGGGAATAAAAGATTTTTCCGTCTATTGTGATGCATCTCACTATGGTATGGGATGTGTACTCATGCAAAGAGGCAAAGTGATTGCCTACGCCTCTAGACAGTTGAAGATTCATGAATGGAACTACACAACCCATGATTTGGAACTTGGTGCCATAGTGTTCGCATTGAAAATTTGGAGGCACTATCTTTACGGTACAAAGTGCACTATCTATAGTGACCATAAAAGTTTAAAACATATATTTGAGCAGAAGGAGCTCAATATGCGTCAGAGACGATGGATGGAGTTATTAAGTGATTACGACTGTGAGATCCAATACCATCCAGGTAAGGCAAACATAGTAGCAGATGCTCTAAGTAGAAAAGAGAAACCTCAACCAATAAGAATTCGTGCAACCAGAATAGAGGTTAAAACTAGTCTCTTAGATCAAGTTAAGAATATACAACAAGAAGCCTTAAAAGAGAATCATATTGTAAAAGAAAGAATGATTGGGAGACTGAAGCTACTGACAATGGGAAATGATAATATCCTTAGGTTCAACAATAGGATAGGGGTTCCTAATTTTGTAGGACTGCAGGATACAATCTTAGAGGAAGCACATAAGTCTAAGTATTCCATTCACCCTGGCAGTGACAAGATGTATAAGGATTTAAGGAGAGATTATTGGTGGCCAGGAATGAAGCGATCTATTGCCCATTATGTGGAAAAGTGCCTTACATGCCTTAAGGTGAAGGCAGAACATCAAAAACCCTCTGGATACTTGCAACAACCAGAGATTCCAGAATGGAAATGGGAGAAAATCACCATGGATTTTATCACAAAGCTCCCAAGGTCAAGTAACGATTATGATACGATTTGGGTAATAGTGGACAGACTGACCAAGTCTGCACACTTCGTGCCAATTCGTGAGGACTATAAGATGAACAAGCTAGCTCAAATTTACATCAAAGAAATAGTCTCACGACATGGGGTGCCTGTATCGATCATATAAGACAGATATAGTCGTTTCACATCTAAATTCTGGTAAAGTTTTCAACAAGAGTTGGGAACCAAGCTTAATCTAAGCACTGCATATCATCCTCAGACGGATGGGCAGAGTGAACGGACTATTCAGACATTAGAAGATATGCTTCGGGCTTGTGTAACTGATTTTGGTGGAAGTTGGGACAATCATCTACCACTCATTGAATTCGCTTACAACAATAGCTATCACACTAGCATTAAAGCTGCACCATATGAAGCTTTATACGGAAGAAAGTGTCGAACTCCTATCTGCTGGACAGAAGTAGGCGAAAGTCAACTGTCAGGACCAGAAATCATTGTGGGGACCACCGAAAAGATTCAGCAAATCAAAGAAAGGATGAAAAGTGCTCAAGATCGACAAAAGAGTTATGCAGATCAGAGGCGTAAAACCCTAGAGTTCCAAATAGGGGATAAAGTAATGCTTAAGGTATCACCTCTGAAAGGAGTGATTCGGTTTGGAAAGAAGGGAAAGTTGAAACCCCGATACATTGGGCCGTTTGAAGTAACAAGAAAAGTAGGACCAGTGGCTTATCGGCTAAAACTTCCTGAACAGCTGGCAGGAATACATAATACTTTTCATGTATCAAATTTAAGGAAGTGCCTAGTGGACGAAGCCCAACAAATACCCTTGGAAGACGTACAGGTTGACGACAAACTCAACTTCATTGAAGAACCACTACAAATCGAAGATAGGAAGGTTAAAAAGTTACGCAAGAAGGAAATCCCGTTAGTCAAAGTCAAGTGGAACGCACGTCATGGACCCAACTTTACATGGGAATTAGAAAACCTAATGAAAGATAAGTACCCTCATCTTTTTAAGTGATGACAAATTTTGAGGACGAAATTTTTGTAAGGAGGAAGGATGTAATACCCCGAACCTTATACTGGTTATAAACGTATGAAATATGTAATTTATATTTCATATATTGTTAAACGAGTAAGATGATGGTGTGAAAGGTGAAATATCTTGACAAGCCTTGGCTAGTATAGGAGACCGTTTAATATTAATAATTAAATATATTATTTTTTTGACCTTACTCCGTTTTTAATGAAACTTTGGTTAAAACGTAGATAAAAATATGCTCGTTCTAATGACATATTCGTCGTTTTATAAAACGTCATATTTTAAAAGTTATACGAGAAAAACGAGTGAAGCAGCTGAATTAATATATATAAGCAAGCAAGCTAGCAGGTCAAGCAGGCAGGTAGGCATGTCAATTGTATCCACATCGACCCAGAAAGGTTTTGAGGTGCTTGCTTGCTTCCTTTAAATAAGAGTCTCAGTAGTTTGTTTAGGTACCGGTTTCTTTAACGGGAATGCTCTAGTATAGAGAATCCTAAGTATACGATACCCCATTGGGTATTGTTAGTAGTCGTTTTTGGAGCGTGAGTAGGAGCAGGAGTAGGGAAACTCTACATCAATGTGCCGTAGATAGTTTTAAGGTATGCTCTCGTTTACGTCTATGTTTAGTTATTTATTATTTAATTTTAGTAGTTAATAGGAGTATTATTATTAGTAGTAATATTATTATTAGTAGTAGTAATGTTAGTATTATTTTTAGGTACTAGGGTTATTGTCAGGGCGGGTATTGGGTAGCCTAGCCTTAGTTAAGCATAGACTGATCAACCATGCTTAAACAAGGCAGCACTAACCAATATCCAACCATGATAATGACTAGTTAGGTGTACCATTACCTAACCTAGGATTATGTAATTGTGTCAGGACCTTGAGACATAACCCAGTCGTACTAGCGGCAATTAAGTAATTGCTAATCAGGTGAGTCATCATACTTGTCTTTTAAACTGTGATAGTATACTCGTCCATAACTAGTAATAATGAGCATGCTGCAGTATGCATGTGTCAGTAGGGGTATATGGGATCCTATTATGCTTAATGAGGTGTGTCACTCTGGGAAGGGTAATAAGGTGTTGTACCCATAGGCACTTCGTGCTTTTAAGGTCCAACGACACACACTCATACCTATGTGACGGCCGTAGGGGGACACAGCTGGAGGACCAGTATGTCTCTTGTACGGTGGTTTGTGACAAGTCAAATGTGACCTATAAGGTTCAATGAGGCCCAACCTGACTATAATGTAGTTACATGCCCATATTGTGTATGCATATAATGTAAACTATGGTTTGTCTTTATAAAAATTGTATAGTATGAGCTCACCAGTATATATCTGACGTCGTTTTGAGTATACTTATCTCAGGTGAGTCATGAGGAAAGCTATAGGAACTACTTGACAGTTGTGGAGTTTTAGAAGATCAAGGAGTTCTTAGTTGCCAAAAGATTGTAAATAAATAAAGTGTTGTACTCAGACTATTATAAGTTTTAATGAAAGTTTAGTTTGTTTCCACTGTAAGTGTATCAATTGTGCATAATCACCCGGGTTACGGGGTGGGTGTTACACAATATCCCCGCATAAGGATTTTGCCCATAACATCGAGCGAAAGTTTACTTAGAAAATGGTGTATCTCAAAGAAACGTCGACTGGAATCTTTGATATTTGGGTTTTTGGCATTTTTAAGATGAATGGTATATAGGAAAATATGGCGTTTGGGGTTTGGTGTGGTTATTAGTAGGTCTGAGAGGTTGCTTATATAGGAACTTTTGGCAGGTATTTTAGGCGCGATTTTATTGTAATAAATGCTAGTAATTAAGTTCTATCGTTTCATTTACTGTTTGTTCAGCTTTATCGTTTAAAAACAAAGTTTGGCGTTTTATATCTAATGGCGTTTAGATTAGGATGATGTGTGCTATGTAGGTCAAGGTGGGAATTTTAATTGCGTTTTATTCATGAGTTTGGCGTTTTATGTAGAAAAATCAAAAGATTTTTTTACCCTTAATGAAGCGCGTCCACTTAATAAAGGTGATGTTATTTACGAAAACGCCATCGCGTTATGTAGTCCATAGATTGTATTGATCTGACGATCCATAACCGTTCTCTCCGTTCTCACACTTTCATCCATATATATATATATAGGGAAGGTTCATTGGGGAACACTAAAAAAGTGGGGAACAACGGGGAACCGACTCAAACGAACTCCGATTGGACTCATTTCTGCGGCGTTGGAACCGGCTCGTCGAACCCTAACTAGAATCTCTTAATCCTAAACCCTAAATCCTAACTCCTAAACTCTAAACTCTAAAGCTAAAAAAAATAAGGCTAAAACCTAAGCTAAACTGTAAAATCTAAACTATAAACCCTAGAAGTTAAACCCTAAAGGCTAAAACTAAAGCTAAACCCTAATCCTAAACCCTAAAGTTAAACCCTAAACCCTAAGACTAAACCCTAAAGCTAAACCCTAAAAGCCAAACCCTAATATATTTAGGGTTTAGGGGTTATGATTTATGGTTTAGGGTTAAGAGATCCTAGTTAGGGTTCGATGAACCGGTTCCAACGCCGCTGGAATGAGTTTAATCGGAGTTTGTTTGAGTCGGTTCCCCACTATTCCCCACTTTTTTAGTGTTCCCTAATGAACCTCCCACTATATATATATATATATATATATATATATATATATATATATATATATATATATTTGGTTCAAACGAGAACCACCACGAGTTGCGAGAACTAGGCCATTCAAAAGGTTTTTCCGAATTTTTTTTCACAAAAGTCGTAAAAATAACCACTTGTTTCAGCAAAATAAGAAAGTTTGGACCAATCAACGGAGATGTGAAGCCAGACCCTGTCATGACATCATGGCGTTTTGATGATGAAACAGACATGGTAACAGTTACATACGACAGCGGAGAGCAGAAAGTCTACTGGCTAGAGACCATCATGACAAAGCAGCGACTGGGTTTCATGGAAGAATTGCATAACACCACTTGTACCAACACAGAAATAGACTCAAAATTGTAGGTAACGCAAGACATGTTCAGGTGGAGGCTTCAGAATCTTCAAGAACAAGAAGCTGATGAAGGTGAATGTGATGACATGGATGAAGATCAAGATGAAGACTCCGAGGAGGATGAAGATGACACAAGTGATGGATACTATTTAGATAAAGTACCTTCTGACGAACGATTTTAAATTTTTTTCCTCTTTTTTTTTCTTCTATGTAATCTTTTTTTTAAAGATAATTAAATGATATATTACTATCTTTATTAGCAAAACGCCAAAATAATACTAAAAATGGTTAACCCTAACAAAACGCCATAAATAACAAAAAATATTTTTCCTCCTTACTATTTTATTTACTCCGTTATTGTATTTTGTCATGTTGGCCTGCATAAGGCCATTTAAAAAAAACGCCAAACTTAGAAGATGGGACGTCAATAACCTATAAAACTGATAAAAGCTGATCAACACAGTAAATACAAAATACTGTAACTGAAAAGACAGTTACTTTATTACTATCATTTATTACAATAAAAAGTCCCGCCTAAACTACGCGCCAAAAAACTGCTATAAGAGAGGGGTCTATACACAATGAAAATTAATCACACCTAGAAAAACACAAAAACGCCATATACTCTATAAACCACTCCCTTTAAAACGCCACAGATGTCAAAGCTTTCACTGAAATTGATCATTTTTCTGACGGGGTTAACTCAATAATATTTTGCTTGATGAGATGGACAAATATTCAAGAAAAAGAGACTGATGACAGTGATATGCCATCATGTGAGCTTTCTTCTTGATGATTATAGGCATGGAAGAAAGGGTTCAACTAAAGTGTAAAATGCTATTTTGGACTCCATTATTACAAATAGCATCAAGCAAGAGTTGATCTTCATTGACATGCCGCCAAACAAGAATATCACACCAAAAAACAGAATGCCACTAAGCAGCTTCTTCTGAAAAAAGACAGGGTTTATGTAGGAAAGTTGGCATCTAGCTAAACTATTAAAAAAATGTTCAAAACACCAAAACAAATTCAAGAAGATTTAGGCTGATGACAGTGAAGATTCGGAAGAGAAATTAGATTACAATTTTTTTTATTATTTTAGATTTCATTTCATATTGTTTTGATATCAAGTTATATGTTGATTTGTTAATTAATTCTCTATAAAAAATAACATTATTATATAAAACGACAAAAACTACAAACACCAAAAAGCTAGACGTATGAAAACTGAGAGAACAGCTGCTGGCAAAACACCTTGTAAACGGTATTAAATGCCAAAAAATTCACTAAACGCAAAAAAAAAATTGGTCTTATTGTAATCTTATGCAAATATTAGAGACTCGTAGTGAATTATTATAAAAAACGCCATATCGCCAAAAAAATTAACCATAAAACTCTATAATGCCAAAAAATTATATATGTGACACAAAAACAATTAATTCAACGCCAAAAAGTTTAAAAAATACAATTAACGCCAAAAAAAAAAACCTAGACGTCATAAAATATTATACCGCGTTGAAATAAAAGAAGAATGAAATGACAAAAAAGCCCCTCCGCCCTTCTCTATGACGCGGGACACGTGTTAGGCCAACAAACGTTCTCACCGTTCTCACAGTTTTGAGCGTTTTCTCCTGATCACGTTTCTATAGATATATATATATATATATATTGAGAATCATTACAGAACACTAACTATTGCGAGAACAAAAAGAACAACTCTAAAACACTAAATTTTGGGATTTAAGTTTCATGTTATTTTAAATTTTATGTTTCTTACATTCATATGTGTATTACATATACATAAAAAAAAACACATTTTTTACCTACACTTAGCTTACATACATGTTGGTAATTTAACATACACATAACCTACATATGTGTAGGTTATAGAAAAAGTGAAAGTTTTCCATATTTTGTTTTGAATTCTGGTGTAAGAAACAATAAATGTTACATTTGCAACATTTTCATTTACTTTTTAGGTTTTTAGGATTGAAAAAAAATAGGTGATTCATTGTGTTCTGCGTGTTCTCGCAAGATTTTGTGTTCTACATAGAACCTTCCCCATATATATATATATATATATATATATATATATATATATATATATAAGTGACCGCTAAAATGAGAACAACCTCGAGTTGTAAGAACCGTGAGAACTTTTTGATCCGGGGCGAGGTGGACCAAATTTTTTTTTCATAAACGTAGATGCGTGTATTATAAACACATTTGTAAAAAAAAATTAAAAAAAAAAATGTCGTGTGTGTAGTTTTGAGCACCACAAGTTTGTGTTTACGGGTACCGTAAATTTTTCGGTTAAATTTACTAAAATACTAAAAAAAACTTTTGTGTGTTTTTTTTTTATAGATTTTTTTAGGTTTTTTGGGGGGGTTTAGTTTTTAGCATTTAGTATGGGGGGAGGGGGTTAGTTTTTTTTAGCTATTTTAGGTTGTGTTCACATTGGTTCTAGGGGTTTTCGCAATAAAGGTGGTTCTCGCATGAACCTTACCCTAATCAACTATTATGATACATATTTTTATCTCTTTCATTAAAATCTTTAGAACCGAAATGGCAAAGCAGGTTGGGATGGATCTAATCTTATGATCTTACAAGTATAATCATTAAAATTGTTCCGTCCAGGAATTTACATGAGAACGGGTCACGATAATTAGACAAAATTGCAGAAAACAACCTTTATGTATACCCCAAACTGCATTTTATACCTTTCACTATGAAATCCGCCAAAACCAACCTTTACGTTCATGTTTTGTTACACATCACAACCTTTACACCAAACCTAGTAAAAAAAAGTCAGTTAAGTTGCCCCATGTGCGATGCATGTGAGGGCATATATGTCTTTTCCTTTGACCCCTTTTACAATGAATATTATATTTAAACCTTTTTATTTATTTTCTTCAACAAACCCCCACCTCTCTCTCTCTCTCTCTCCAGAATCTAAAAACCCCATCTCTCCTTCTTCCTTCTCCACCCACCACCACCACCCACCCTACTGGAGGAGGAGCAGAAAGTTCATGATCGGTGCACGGGTCAAGAAGGATACATGTACTCGATCAAGAATTAGAGAAGCCAAAAGCCAGGCATTCACAGTAAAAGACCATCGCTGTATGGCTGATGTGACGTCCCTTATTGTTTGCTCAACCATGCCAATGTCGATTTTATAGCTCTAAACCATGTCATTTTCGACACTGGGTATATTTTAGAGAGGCCTATAATCATATCATTTAAAAGGTTAAAAAGTAATACTCTTATAAATTTGATTTAATGGCTACTTAACTAAACACTTGTGTCAACATGTGTGGTGCTTAAAAGTTTAATAAGAGTTTTAAATTAGCAAAACACCATCAACCTTTAAACAATATCATTGTTTCAGCTTGGGAACACAAAAAAATAAGTTCATTTTCTTTCTTTGTCCTTTCTTTTCTGTCCACTTGTTATGCATTAACATTAACTTGTGTTTTAACATGAAAACTGCAGAATGCATTTCAGCTAGCCTTCTTTTCATGGACTGCGGTAAGAAAGAATTAATGTCATGTATATATTATTGATTACATAAATATAATTAACAGACTGTTAAATTTTTTTTCTTATGATCCAGTATCAATTTGGATTGAAATCTTGTTTTCATGAGCAAACACAGGATGTTATCATCAGAATTACAATGGGGTCAGTTATTAAGTCTCCATTTTATGCTTCAGTTTTATTGAGAAACAATGGGGTCAGTTATTAAGTCTCCATTTTGTTGAGCAACCAATAAGGGACGTCACATCAGCCATACAGCGATGGTCTTTTACTATGAATGCCTGGCTTTTGGCTTCTCTAATTCTTGATCGAGTACATGTATCCTTCTTGACCCGTGCACCGATCATGAACTTTCTGCTCCTCCTCCAGTAGGGTGGGTGGTGGTGGTGGTTGGAGAAGGAAGAAGGAGAGATGGGGTTATTAGATTCTGGAGAGAGAGAGAGAGAGGTAGGGGTTTGTTGAAGGAAATAAATAAAAAAGGTTTAAATATAATATTCATTGTAAAAGGGGTCAAAGGAAAAGACATATATGCCCTCACATGCATCGCACATGGGGCAACTTAACTGACTTTTTTGACTAGGTTTGATGTAAAGGTTGTGATGTGTAACAAAACATGAACGTAACGGTTGGTTTTGGCGGATTTCATAGTGAAAGGTATAAAGTGCAGTTTGGGGTATACATAAAGGTTGTTTTCTGCAATTTTGTCCGATAATTATAATAAATCGCAGCAAAAATGATTTTTTAGGGACCTACTAATAGAGTTACATTATCCTGTTTGGATTAGTTGAAACAAATATAATTTTAAGTTAGTCACTTATAACTTCATTCAGGGTTTCAAAATTAACAAATATGTAGTATTTATATGTCTGGAATTTTGGTGGGAGAATCTATATAATCCCCGTTTAATTCTTGTTTCAGTGTTTACATTAGATAGGAAGAAAAGTCCTTTTAGATATATTATAATCCACGTTCTTTAATAATTTTATTTTTATAAATATTATACTATATAGGTATGCATATATTGTTTTAACATGAATATTATATCAGACCATTACACAGTATTTAGTTATTTTTCAAGGTTCTAGAATTTTTATAGAAACATATATTTGCTTTGATTGTGTGTAACCTGCTTCCTGTATGATGTACACTCCTAAGAGCACCCACATTGACGGTTAGGTGGGTGACATCCGGATAGATGTGGCAATAGCGTACGGGTAGTGGTCCGGATTCCTGGACTTTAATTCAGACTAGAAAATGAGGCCCTTCAGTCACGTATTCAGTGGCGAATCTTGAAATTTTCGACGGGTGGTCGAAAACGTATATACCCAAAGATTTCTATAGAGTCGGGGGTCGAAAACGTATATACTCAAAAATTTCTATGCGAAAGCTACATACATAACACTACTGAGCGAAAAGTTCGGGAGATTGGGCGCCCCCCGGCCCCTTCTAACCTGCGGCCCTGCACGTATTTAATATTTTTAAGAGTAAATTGCACAAATCAACCTTTATGTTATACCTAAACTGCACTTCATATCTTTCACTATGAAATCGGCCAAATCCAACCTTTATGTTCATGTTTTATTACATTCTATAACCTTTACAATTAACGTCGTCCAAAAAAGCAACATTGTTAAGACCTTAGCATTTTTCAGGTCATTGTGTGTTGAAAACTGAAGTTGCTGCTGGTTAAAATTATAGAATGTTATGACCCAGTTTATCACGTTGTAGTGTGCGTAGGGTTTAATCTATTTTAATAAAAACAACATTGTTAAGATATTTAATTGAGCTATTTATACCAAGAATGTGGGCTTAATTGAATACTCAATTTAGTGTTACTTGAACCAGTGATTGTACTCTTGAATTGTATTAGTAACAATCGGTTATCAACCAACATGATTTTGATCTAATATCTTTTTTGTAGTATTATTACTTTTCTCTTCTTAATGCTAATAATTTATATGTTTAATTAGCCTTCAAATTATTTTTTTTATAATTTTATTTAAATACTTTATATAAAAAGTAATTTATATAAACTATCTAAAAATATTAAAATCAGATTTTTTTATAGAATAAATTTAAAACTATTTTTTATATATGTGTATACATATATAAATATATAATTATTAACAAATAATAATGGTTTTGCAAAAAAAAAAAAAAAAAAATTCTACTATATATAATAATATTATTCCACAAATCAACCTTTATGTTATAAATAATATATTTGCAGAAATCAACTTTTATGTTGTAAAAGACCATAGTACCATCACATGTAAAGCATGTGAGGTAACTGAGTTTTTGGACGACGTTAGTTGTAAAGGTTATAAAATGTAACAAAACATAAACATAAAGGTTGGGTTTGGTCGATTTCATAATAAAAGGTATGAAGTGCAGTTTAGTTATAACATAAAGGTTGATTTTTGCTATTTTGTCTATTTTTAATGGGGTTTGCGAATTTTGTTCATGTAGAAAAAGTGATGTTTTTTAAAAAAAGTTTAAAATCTGTTAGGGTAAGCGGGGCACCTTCGGTGACCGCATGCGGGGACTCCTTTCACCGTACGGGTACACCGCCACCAACAAAGGTTTACCGCGCGGTTTGTGTTTGGCTCGGTAAGTAGTCACCGCTTGAGAGAGAGGAGAGAGAGAGGGGGTGATTCGTTGTTAATGTGGGTCCACCCTTTTTTCACCAATTATATTTTTTTCTTCTTTTTTTATAAAAAATAATTGTGTGAGTGGAGTGATGCCAACGTTTGAGTGCAAAATGGGGACTTAAGAGGGGAGTTGACGTGGCGTGTGCTGATTGGGTATGTGTAAGAGATGTCACTCCCTTAAGAGAGGGGTGCCCCTCTCACCCTTATGACGCTCTTTTAGAGATTTGTGAGTGTTTGTTGATGGAGATGGTCTGACTACATCAGGGGCGGATCTACTTCATTGCAAGGGGGAGCGCCCGCTACCGCTTGGTCGGAAAATTTTTGACGTTTTTAGTGTAAATTTTGGAAAAATTTGACGTTTTTTCGATTTCGTTACCGCTTATTTATAAAACGTTCCCGCTTGGTCGGAATTCTAGATCCGCCACTGAACTACATTAAACAGAATTTAATGAAACACGTCTCCTGAGTAGTGCAATCGTAGGGGTTACAATAAAAATAGTTTTATTTGTTTCAACTACTGAACAATTTTTTTAAGAAAAACTACAAAATGACGACTACCTTTATACTATACATAGGTAAAATTACAAAAGTTACACTCATGCGTATCTTAATAAATACATAAAATGCGTACCTTGTAATTAAGATAAGACAGATCACATATGTTTGTTTATCTCATACGTTAATCTAATCCATTATAAGACAGATCACATATGTTAGTTTATCTCATACGTTAATCTAATCCATTATAAGACAGATCACATATGTTAGTTTATCTCATACGTTAATCTAATCCATTATTATTATTTAATAACTTGATAAACCCAAGGAGGATGCATTCTCGTGGAGCCCGTGCCCTACACAAGCTTTTTTTTGTGCCTCCATTGCAAGCGTGGCATTTGCATGTGTAGTCCACACTTTTATGTTTTAATTATTTTATTTACTTTATTGTAAAACATTAATATATTCAAAAAACAAAGGCTGTTTGATTATTATACGTAATTTCATACAAAAGACAGTCAATTGTCTTTCTAGAGGTATTTAGGAAGAAAAAATACCAATTTTTTGTTTCTCGTTGGCTATGAATTATTGTGGACTTAAAGATAATGAAAAAATAGAATTGGGTGTTGTAATAAAAATATGTCGTAGTGATAGAGAATATGAAGAATCTTCTAATTAAACAATTCTACTATGAATTTTGAACTTGATTTAAGATGAGAAAACTTGGGTTGTGAAAAGTTTTATTAATGACCATAAATGTCTTCATACCCGAGATGTAAGATTATACGCACTAATTAAGCTGGCTTGCAAAAGAAATTAAAGAAATTATATTGGTCAATCAAAGCATACTACTGGCAGTTCTCCAAGACCAGGTACAAAAGAACTATCAGATCCAAGTATCTAAGCATAAGATTTTTAGGGTTAAGGCTGAAGGCATCAAGAAGGTTGAAGGAGACTATATATGCAGCCTAGTATGCAATACTTTGGAATTATTCTGATGACTTATAACATCTAACCCATGAACCACTGTAAAAATGAAGTGGAAAAGACAGTTCAAGAGGATTTACGTCTGTCTAGGGCCTTTGAAGGAAGGTTTTAGATTATTAGGGAGAGAACTATTGGGGTTGGATGGTTGCTTCATGAAGGGACCTTTTCCGGGACAAATTTTAAATGTCGTTGGCCAGGTTAGACAACAACAATAGTATTTACCCGCTGGCTTATGCCTTAGTAGAAAACTAGAAACAGAAAACATAAGTTCTCGGACCTCGTTCTTGTAGTGTCTTGGAGATGATCTTGGACTTTGTTCTAGGTCCATCTGCACATTCAGTAGTGACAGACAAAAGGTGTAATTATTTTCACTTTCGGTTTTTGTTTAATTGTTTGCATTTAGTCATGGTAATGTGTCTTCTAAATGTAGGGCATTATACATGCAAGGTATTATTTCATTTGTGAATGTGTTACATTACATAAAAGGAGTTTAAGTTTTAGATCACATTGCAAGTCTCAGATACAGTTTCGTAATCATCTGAATCAATCATATCTTGGTATTTTGGTGGTACTCTCTCAAGTCTCAATGATATAGGCATTTTGAATAAATCTTTTATGGAGTCTAAATTTAATGAATTTATAGAATATCTTGGTCATTGAAATATATGTCCATTAGATATCTTTTAATCACACTATTATCAAACTTTGATAACCTTCTTTACAATTCCTAAAATGCATTCAGTGGTTTTTTCTATACAAGAAACTAATACATGTGTACATTAAGCAGAACTCCCGAAGCACTAAAGGCCTGTGTTATGGAGTCCGTAATCATTACCCATGGATGTCGGTATGTACCAAAGGACAGAATTCACAGCCGCGAAGGTCTATTAATTTGTCGGCTGCTAAAGATGTTAGAATGTACTGTACGTCTGTTGATTACTTGGATGGTTCGATTCATCTAATCATTGGTGGAAAGCATTGAGCTTCTCCTTTAACTTTTCGGCCTTGATTTTATGATCCCCTTGCACCTATTAAACACAACATACAGTAATTTAGTCATCACAAAATGTGAATTTAGCTATAACATTGCTGAAAAATTTTTTGATATAAAAAAATAATATATGTACCTGAATATGCAAAGTGCTTAATAACATCCCTTTGCCGGAAGATTTGAAGGTAGTTGCATTTATCAAAACAAGTTCATCTTCTTCCTGCTCTAAGTAGTCCAAAACCTTAGACAATAAGTTATTCCTCTTATTCTTGCTCATATGATCTGCTGAGGATATCAGCTGGATGACAGCTTCTTGGTCACCTACAATGCTCACAGAAGAAGCGACTGATGATTTTGTTTTGGTTGTTGTGTCTTCAGCACTTTGTGCCCTGATAGGATGCTCTTTCCTTGTATTACCAGTTGACGATGAACATGACAACAGTTTTTCCTTTTTAGATCTTAATATCTCCACTTCCTTTTGTAGTTCGGGTATATATTGTAGCACACGCGATACTGTCCTCGGAATACTCAACTTTTTCTGTTACAAAGGGAATTAAGTTAAAACTCTTTTGGTTTATGAGGTCTTAGAGTAAAGATCTGAATAATGCTTTAATTTTTGTACAGTATTAATAAGATAGGTACCTTTTGATCACTTGAAATGGGTAGCAATGAGCGAAGCATTACATACAACTCATTACACCTTTTACGGCGATCTCTTTCACTTGCGTTATGATTGAGCTTTTTCGCCACCGTCATCTCATCTCCAGTACCGCCATTTGTGGTTTCGCCAGAAGAAATGGAATGTTCTGGTGCTAAATCAAGCTTGATTTGATCAAATGTATGAAAATTAAAAGCTGAATTATATGAGCTTGCTTCATTGCAGTCATGTGGAAGATTTTGGCTGATGAGATCCTCCAAAGCCCATCCATGGGTTGTGGGAAACAATGAAGGGGATAGTGCTAGCATCTTAGCTATATTTCTTTCTGTAATAATGAATGATTTTTGATAAGAAAATGAGGATAAGATGGGGTATTTATAAATGGTACAACTATGCATACCACTTGCATTATAAAACTGTGTTTGTTAGTTTGATTTTTTTTTTTAAACTGAACCATATTTAATAATGACAAAAGAGGAATTAATTTTCAGTTTAAGATACATGAATCTCTAGATGCATATTTTCACCCCTTAATAAAATAATAATAAATTAGAACCTAAATGGCAAAGCATATTGGGATAGATCTAATCTTATGATCTTACAAATATAATCACTAAAAAATAGTTACACCGTCTAAGAATTGACATGAGGCCGGATAAAAATAATTACATTAAATCGCAGCAAATAATAAATTATTAGGGACCTACTAATAGACGTGCATAATCTTGTTTGGATTAGTTGTATCAAATATGCTTCTTAATTAATCTGCGGTTACTAACTTCACTCAGGTTTTAAAAGCAACAAATAATTATTAGTTACTATATGTCTGGAATTATGGTGGAAGAATCTATATACACGTCTTTTTCTTGTTTCCGTGTTCACATTAGATAGGAAGAAAAGACATTTTAGATAAATTATAATCCATGTTCTTTAATAATAATATTTTTATACATATTATACTATTTGGGTATGCATATATATTATGATATATTTTTCTAACATGAATATTATATTAGACCAATACCCAGTATTTAGTTATTTTTTAAGGTTCTAGATTTTCTTTTAGAAATTTATATCCGCCTTGATGGTGTGTAACTCGCTTCATGTATGATGTACACTCCTAAGATCACCGGCATCCGTGTTCTTGATGTGGTTGTAGTTTGTGGGTGAAGTCAGGGGCAGTAGTCCAGATTGTCGGACTTTGGTTCGGACGAGAAAGTGGCACCCTCAACTCAAATGTTTAATATTTTGAAATCTGTTATGATGCCGAAGTGAAAGATTATAGGGTTTATTGATCGAGATGGTCTAACTATGTTGTTTAAACCAACTTATAGGTTAAACAAAATTTAATGAAACAGTCTCCTGAGTAGCACAATCCCAGGCTACAATAATAAGACTAATGGGTATGGGGGTCGGCTAGCCCCGGCTAGGTCCGGCGCCGAGCCCCCACACCGCCCCCTTAGCCCCGGCCCGGCTCAATCGACTCACACCGGACGACTTGGACGGGGCCCCACATCAAAAAACTAGCCGTTAATGAACGGCACTTTTAAAAAAAAAAAAAATTCATTTTTCAATTTAAATACCCAATATCTCAACCATTTTTATACATTTCTATCCTTTCTACTCCCATTCTTCTCCAATTCTCTTCCTTTTTTATAAAAACACTCCATATTTTTTATACCCTTTTCTCTAAATCATGAATCCTTTCAACCCAAACAACCCCAACCCGAACAACCCCAACCCAAACAACCCCAACCCGAACCAACCTAACTTTTTTTCGACCCCCGGTTACACTCCGAGTATGGATCAATCGTGGGGGGCTCCGCAATTTCCTTTTTCGGGTTTCCAACAAACACCCAACGCATTCTCACAAATGTCTCAAGTTCAACAACTCCAACAATACCAAGCGCTACAACAAATCATGCAACACAACTCGTTTGAACAACTCCAATCGCAACCGCCAATTTCCCAACCGGTTAACCTTGACGATGATGATGATGAAGTCGTCCCCGAATCGCCACCGCAAGAGCTCAAGCGAAAAAAAAAACAAGGGGAAGGGGAAGAAGGTTGAAAACGTACCCGAAACCGCGTCAAAAAGCGGTTCGAGAAAACCGGGGAGACCTTGGACGAAAGTAGAGGAGGAGGCGCTAGCAATGGCGGTTACTAAGTCCTCTACTAACCCGATAATCGGTATGAACCAAAGTTTAAATATTTAATTTAAATTTTAAAAGTTTTAAATTTTTTTTTTACTAATGCATTATTTTTTAAACTTTAGGAAACAATCAAACGGGTGATAGTTTTTGGAAGAAGGCAACGGCTAAATTTTATGAGATTATGGAGCATAGCTCGGATCGTGATTTAGAAGCCGTCTCGGGCAAGTGGCGTAAAATGAGCAAGGTCATCAATAACTTTAACGCAATTTATAACCAAATTGTCATGAATCCTCCTAGCGGGAGTAACGAGACGGACATTCTTAACCTTGCTATCGCTAAGTGGGACTCTCAAAATACAAAGCCTTTCCCGCACTTCCGAGCATGGAACGTAGTAAAGAATCAACAAAAATGGGCGCCGATTCCAAATGAGGTAGCAACCGCCAAACGGACTAAAACTTCCGAGTCCGGAAGTTATAGTGCGGGAGGCTCCACCGGTCGTTGTCAAATCAACATAAACGACGACCCGGAAGATGACGAGGACGTGTTGCCCATTCACGAGGCGGAACGTCCCCCCGGGAGGGACAAAGCAAAAAAAGAGGCGGCCGGAAAGCGCAAAGGGGCCGGGTCGAGTGGAGGGGCCGGCTCGGGTGGAGGGGGCGGGTCGAAGGCATTGGCGAAAATGGACGAGTTGATAGACGAATTCCGTTCGTTCAAACAGTTCGCGGCCGAAAAATACACTCACAAGAAAACCGTGTCGGCCGACCAAGCTCGAGCGGAGGATTTTAGGATTATGAGGTTGGATCTCAACTCGGTTCCGGAGGAGGAACGAGCGGTTTATCGGAGGATGAAGGAAGAAGTGATGAAAAAATGGTCGTCGTAGGTTGTTTTTTTATTTTTAGGAAATGTAATTTTTTATTTTTATTTTTCGGTAATTTTTTTTTTTTAGGAAATGTAATTTTTTTTTATGTTATGAAATGTAATTTTTTTTTTATGTTATGAAATGAAATTATTTATGTTGTTTTATGTTGTATTTTTTAATTTTTATAAAGTTTTAATTAAGTTAATAAATTAAAACTTAGAAAATTATAAAATAATGAGGTGGGGCCCCATCCCACACGAGCCTCCTTCCCCCTCAAATTTCATGGAGGCCCATCCCCACGAGCCGCCCACGTGACGCCTACGTGGAAGCTCATCCCGGTGGGGATGGGCCAAACCATACCCATTAGTCTAATAGTTTTATTTATTTCAACCACTAGTACATTTCATACCTAGTTAAAATTGCTCTTGGTAGACTCTTGCTAATCTTAATAAATACTGTATATAAAATGCCTACCTGTTATTAAGATAAGACAGATCACATATGTTAGTTTAGACCGTGCGGTATGAGGGGCTTGGGTTGGGGGCTTGGGTTGGGGCATTTGTTGACACGTGGAATGGGGGCCCCTCCACAACCAAAACCCACGCCCATGGGGTATGGTGGGGCTTGGGTTGGGGGCTTGGGTTGAGGGCATGAGTTGACACATAGCCATTAAGAGCCCGCCATGTCACCATGCTAGGCGCCCCACGCCCGGCTTCAAACCCACGCCAAAGGGGGCCACGCCCAAACCCAAGCCCCAACCCAAGCCCCCGGGGTGGTGACTTGGGCGTTTTCCCCCAACCCAAGCCCCATAATGGCCTTATTTAATATGTTAATGTTAATTTAATCCATAATTAAATAACTTGACAAACCCTAGGAGGGTGTATTCTCGTGGAGCCTGTGCCCTACACAAGCTTTCTTTGTACCTCCATTGCAAAAGTAGCATTTGCATGTGGTGTCCACACTTTTATTTTTTATTTTATTGTTCTTACTTTATTGTAAAATGTTAATTTATTCAAAAAGCAAAGGGTGCTTGATTATTATTCATGAACTTATACAAAAGAGTCAATAGTCTTTCTAGAAGTATTTAGGAAGAGAGGATATTAATTTTTATTTGTAGTTGGGCAGTTGGCTATGGACGATTGTGGACTTAAAAGATAATGAAAAAATAGAATGGTGCGTTTTAATAAAAAAATGGCATTGTGATAAACAATATGAAGAGAGGTTCCAAACAATCAATTATCACTTCTGAATTAACTTAAACTAGCATAAGTTGACAATGTACAATCCCATTGTAAACTTATTACTTTTAATCTCCTTTACTAAAGCCACTTTCTACTGCAAAGTGGTTATGAAATCGAGCATGAAGTGTTATCACTCACACTCTGGCATTTTGATAACTTTACAACATGCACACCACCACTCGCATGATTGAGCTTACAAGATATATGATATGCTTGGATCATGGTCGTGTATAAAAATACCACGTATTCATATTGATCTCTATGCTTGTATGGTTTATATAATTTATAGAATCGGTTTATAGATGTGTTGGAGCTTCATATATTCAATGGGAATACTTATAACATGCATAAATATTACATTGAAAATACGAGTCAAATTCGTGTTTGAATTAATTTCTTTATCAAAAAGTACAATTTATTGTTGATACGCGATGAGAAGATGATACACAACAGTCGTTTTACGTACGATGGGATTTTAAGCAAGAGTTTCATGTATAAAAAAAGGATACACAATTACATGGTTTAAAGTGGATTACACTAATTACTGACATGATTCAAGAGGCGTATTATACTAATTACGTACGATGGGATTTTAAGCAAGAGTTTCATGTATAAAAAAAGGATACATAATTACACAATTTAAAGTGGATTACACTAATTACTGACAAGATTCGAGATGCGTATTATACTAAATAACTTTTTTAATATTGGTAATAATTATCTTGATCGAGTTTGTTTCCAAGATTAAAAATAGTTACTAGTTTGTAAAAAAAAGATCAAAATTCATATTTAAACTGACATGGCAGCTAAAATAAAACCAGTTTTAATAACTCAACACCAACATTTACCTTTCAAAAAATCCTATGTGTATGTGTATACTGTATAGTTGTTATAAAATTCATCATTAGTTTATCATAGAAAATTGTATTGATGTTTGTAAAATAATAATAATGTATGAAACATAACTACATAATCCTTTTTTTTTAAACATACCCAAAGCCAAGAATACAATCACCCTAAACTAAATGTTGTTGCTTATTTATAGTGTAGATTTAAGATGTTATAATGTCAAATTACCTTAAGGCTGGTTGTTTGATGTGGATTAACTAAGACTCTATTAACGATGCCACGTAGGCCGTTGTCGGCTACTACACCACGCCCTTAGTTAACCGTGATAGTGAATGAAGATTTTGTTCATCGGAAGAGAATGTAAAGATGATGGGGCCCTCCCCAATCTAAGAAAATCATATTTCTTGCTTTATTTATTATTCCTTGTTTCTTTTATTTTATTGGTATTTTATCCACAATGCATTGTTAACTGATATTTAGTTAATGGTCACATGTTTATGTGACAATGATGTGGCAAAGAGTTTAGTTAATCCACAACACATAGTCTAAGAGTTATACACGGTATTCAGATGTTGTTGATGGCGAGCCATCGAAATTAACCAAGACTGATTAGTTTGGTTTGAGGATTTTTGTGATTTGTATGGAGCAATAAGAAAGAAATTCTCAAGAAAAATTGAAGATTTGGATCGAGAAGGAAAATTACTTTGAGAAGATAAGTGGTTGATCAATTTTGCCAATGCTTCTGTGCACACAAACGAGTCCTCTATCAGCTGCGAATACAAATTCACATTGCTTGACAAGTGCAATAACATTTGTATCAGTGACGTGTATATGCAATAGAAAAGATATGTACAAATTATTAGCCCAGATGGTTAGATAACTGAATCAACCAAACGAACAAACACGGGGATATAGGAAGCTAACCCACGACTCTTTTGAGTATAGTACAGTTCAAATTAAAAAATGTTGATCCTATTTATAGGACTATCCTAACTTATTCTCAAAGAAAAAATCTAATCCTAAAATATAACTCAATATCTAAACAAAAATAAAACACACTTTAAATCTAATCAAAGCAAACCCTAACTTTTATTTAATTTTATGATCAGTCCTTAATTCACCCCCCTAATCTGCAAATATTCATCTTCTTGCCTTTATTCCTTTTATTTAGTTGTATGTAACATACTTGATTAACCGGTTCTACAAACTTAGCATTTGTTCCTTCCATATTCAACTTTACAGGACATTGCTACTTTCTTTCTCGACTCACTTATTCTCATCAACGTCTCATACTTGACTAATACTTTCAAGAATTCTAAACAAATCCTTTAGGAACATTCCAAACCGAATTTCCCTCACTTTCATAATTGGTTTCACATGAGGAATTTCTTCCTATTCATCTTCAAAGCTGTTAGGATTAGAATACACCTGAAGCTTAATGTGTACATTCTATTCAGGGTTCTTTGAACATTCATCAACAATCTTCCTTTTTGATCCTTTAGCTTCTTTATCCCATTGGCTATTCCAGTCTTGCAACCTTCTTCATCCAAGTGCCCTAAGCTAAGAAGATTGATTTTCAACTTAGGTATGTAGAAAAAATCTTAAAATGTTTTCTTTTCTCCATCCTTACTTAACACGGTTATATGCTCTTTACCTTTAACTTTCCTTTCAGATTTGGTGAACAAGAGCTAACCTTGGGATGAACTTTCATTCACGGTCTTGAACTTATTTTTTACTCATAAGCCTTCAATTTTCCAACCACATCTTCATGTGTCATGTTCTTGATATCTGTAAATTTCTTGATCGAGGAAACTATAGGTAAGTATTTTTTAGGCATAGAGTTCAGGAATTTCCTTAACACAATTTCTTCTTCAAGTGTTGCTCCAAACTTTTGTACATTAACTGTACTTGTGACACCCCAAATTACCACCTGCGGATTTCACCGCGAGACGTGTGACATACCAGGATCTAGCCACTAATCACGTTGAACTGACAGTAAAGTATTATTAAACGCAATTATCTTGTCCAACATGAATAGTGTAATTCCAAATAACATTTCAACATAATATGTGTTCAGCGGAAGCAATTGTAACTGTTTCAACTTAGTCAAAAGCAAACCATTTTATATCGCATAATGTTAATCGTTTGCATCAAGTAACATGCCCCATGACACTCCCAGCTCCCCAGACTGCAAGTTCCAATGCATAATGCGTCTAACAACCTGCAAGCATACAGAAAAAGTGTGTCAACATAAAGTTGGCAAGTTCACAGTTTTGTTTAATGTAAATCATATAAGTGTTTAGTTTAAAGACATGTTACAAATAATAAACTTAATACCGATTGACTGTTCTGGTTTTGGTGCCCTCATCAATGCCTATCATCATTTATCAAAGTGTTTAAGGTCATTAGTTCACGCCGGCTCCTAGCACGATGTGAAGTTTGTCAGGCCTAATAGCGCGATCAACTAATACCATGTTGCCTCCCAGGCAACTAGCTCGGTATGTAAGTAGAGACTTTCGTGATAGAGTTTGAGTTTATTAACCAACATCGAATTTAAACTACAACATATAGAAAAAGTATTCCTCCTAGGAATAATAGTTTGTTTGTCCCCTAGGGACTCACGCTTGTGAAAAAGTAGTGAACTCAGCTTAGTTTATTCGGTACGTATTAACATGTGTCTAGCGTTAAAATAAGTGTTAGGTCCGTTATACGCGACTTATTGTACAACACCGTGTAAGTAAGTATACGAGTAGGATTACAATACCCTAAGTGTCCAAACAACAGTGTTTAATGTGATCAGGTTTACAACTTTAACACACAGGGATGCAATTGGTGATTGAGAAACACAGACTTCACATATACTCAGAACAACCAATCATATATATAAACTTGGAGCATTTATTCACATATCTAAATACATCAGTTCGTAGCACAAGATACATTGTTTATAATAACCATGGACAAGTAATACATATATATAATTAAAGCCGGACAGTTGATATAATGCATATACTCGGCAGTTAATAGACAAGTTCTGACCTTAAACATAAAAACCCTAACCCCATATGTTTAGTATGTGCGGACAGTATAACACCACCTCAAACCCGGACCCTATATTGTTTAAATATAAATTCACAACCTCATAATCGTTTTACATAAACTCGGATTGCTCAAGAACCACATAAGCCCGGACACTTATTTTAGGTAAAATCGGATCCCTTTTGAACTTATAAACTCGGATCACATCTTTATACAAATTCGGACCTCATATGTTAAAGATATAAACTCGGACATCATCCCCTTTAAGAAAATCAGACATCATTCATATTAAACTCAGACCCAATACTTGATATTAAACTGGGACTCACTACGTCTAATAAGCTCAGACTCATACACATTCAGACTCTTGATTTAACTCGACCTATAAGCATGTTATAAACCGGGATCCATGACAAACTCGGACATCATGTGCAAAGTCGGACTAACATTTCTTCACAAATCAATAACACAGAAAATGTCACAGTTTTCAATAACAATCCTACGACCAAAACCCTAATCGTAGTAATCACTCATGTTGTGAATCAAAGCAATAGTTTAGCATTCATATCATATAAAATAGTATCTCAAATGACTAGCAACAAGCATACAATTCAATCAATCTAACAATTATCACACATTCATTCAAGCATGATTAACTAATCACAGATCAGTTGTCTGGATATCTAGGGTTTGCTTGAAATCAAAAGAACAAGAATCACAAACACTTGCCTTAGATTGACATAGAGTTTGTTCTAGGAGAATTGAAGGACCAAAGATCAATGATTTGCGTGAGGACTCAGAGTCGCCAAAACATCAGAGAAATGATGTAGAGAATTGCTGTACAGTGGGATTATGTGTAGTTTAGGGTTTTGAGTAGTTTATTAGAGTTTCAAAAATATCTCTAAACACCCTTACTAATTAACTTTCACACAAAAGCACATAAATCTTGCAATTCACATTTAAAACACACAATTCACGTATTTGTCATGCACTTATAAGTTTCATATAAATCGTCCGTTTATGATTTTTATTGGAGTTAGTCACCAACGTTCGAGTGTTATCATGTGTATGTTCCAGTAATTCCTCGAATTACCAATGTATTATGTTCCGGTAATTCCATGAATTACCAAAGTAGACTCATTTAACTAACCCTAGTTAAATGCAGTGCTATGGATGTATGCCTAGGTTAACCGTGGTTAGGTTAAAGTATTAACCTGAAGTTGTTGGTTGTCACAGTACTCCACACAACTTTATTGCAAATTCATCAATAGTTTTCATTTCTCTAATCATTAATCCATCCAACTCACTTCTTATCATTTGAAGACAAGCCTTTTATGTTTTTTTGGAACCAAGTTAACAAATTCATAGTGCTTCTCATACATCTTTCGGCTTGGTGTCCTTGGTCATCTTAAACATAACATCTCTTGTTAGAGTTTGCAAGATGACATCTAGAGCCATGAACCTCTTTCTGCCTCTAATTCATGTCCTCTTTTCTTGATTAATCACATCTGCGAGCTAATAAGTTTCATTTTATACATAATTTATCGTTCAAATTCCCAACATTTTGATGAGTTCGTATATATTTCCCCATGTTTTCGATACCAATTTGATTACTTTATGAATTTCTAGGACATTGCGAAAAATCAAGCACTTAGATGGAGAAAACGAAGAAGATCAGATAAGATGAAGAGATTGTGGATAGGCATGCTGAAAAAGAAAAAAATAATAAATATTGTTGTCGTTGAAGACCCCTTGGAGACCGCAAGGGATATGTAATTCGGTTCGCAAGGGACCATGGCAGTGAAAAAATTAAAAACGCATTGCGGACCGCAAAGTAGCGCCTATACGGTCCGCAAGCAGTTCGTGAAATAGAAAACAAATTACATTAAAAAACCCTACAGCCGTAGGGTTTAACCACTTTGCAGCTTGGATGATTCAAATCAGCAAAGGATGACTTTTGGAGCTTTAGGTGAAGATCCTAAGGCTCGGGAGCGAGAGGATTGAAGATTGGAGCACCTCGGGTTCGGTTTTAGCTTGTTTCTTGGTACTTTAAGCATTGAATACATGATATCTTTTGTTTTCAGATCCGATTTGGTCATGTTTTGAATATTATGAGTAGCTAAAAATGTGGCAACTACTTAGGTTAATGAACTAGACGTTGTGTTCATTGAATGATAATTTGGTTGTTGATTGAATGTGTTGATTTATGTGATTTTCTATCATTTCCTATTCTGATTTTCGTAAACTAGGTTTTCCATCAAGATCTAGTCTTTAGAAACAAAACAAGTTGAACTTCCATTAAAATTGGTTAACTAAAGTGGGTGATTCATTCCTGATGATTCAAGAGATAATTCAGGATTGCTAGGTTATTAGCTAAGCATTGTTTGATAGTTGGGTGATCGATAACTCGAGTTCAGCTATTTATTCGTGTTTTGGGTTTCAGTTACCCGTTTTAGTCATCTTCAGAATTTGAGGATTTTGGCACTATAGTTGTCATATATCTAATAATTGTGGGATTTGGTATTTATAGGTTGATCCAGTTCATTTTAGCACTTCGACACTATGCCCCACTTTCATGCACGATTTATCATAGATGCGGGCCCAAGTGTGGAGGAGCGGGCCATCTTGTATTTGGAGGCCCAAGATCGCATAACAAAAGGGGCTGCACTAAAATGGCTCTAACTTGGGCTACGGGGGTCCGTTTTGGGCGTGTGACCAGGCGAAACGAACGTGAGAACGAGCTCCATCTTGCTGCAAATGGCCTATGGCGGTTTGGGTCATCATCCGGGCCAAAAATCGCTTATTTTTATTAGTTATTTGCTTTTTTATGTTTTTTGAGGTATTTTGGGCATTTTGTTTTTGGGCTTGTGTTTGGCCCGTTATCTTTTTTAGGCCCATTTCGAATTTCTGTTCTTATTTATATGTCCCTCTAGTTATTTGAACAATGAGATTTTAATTTGAGAAAACTCATATTTCACTTCAAATTCCGTGCCCTTTGGGTTGAATTTTGGGGTTGGGGAAGAACTACACGGGTATTCGTAGAATCAACGTGTTTGATCTTCATTTTCGTATCACACGCTATATTAATCATCCTTAGCGGGAGGTTTATCGAGTAGATTAGGATCTTCAGTCAATTACCAGAGTCAGGATATCATTACATGTTTCTAGGGAGTCGGCTTGCTTGTTAAGTTTAGTATGTTGTGTTGAGTTGTTGGTTGAAATATCACTTTTACAGCTTTCATAGTTATTTGTTTTAGTAGGTTTAGAAGAAAATACCAAAATCTAAATTAAACTAGGCTAGTATCGATAGACATTCATTGTCAAGAGTTTGCCCATAGTGTCAATGGATTGATATCTGGTCTTGCCTACTTGCTACACCGGGACTGGTACATTTGTAGATTGTGTGTGGGTTAGTTTGGTGATTCCCATTTTAAAACTTGTTTGAAATTAATATAAACACTTTTCACACATCACGAGCCACTCAGGCTCAACACGAACTTCACCTTAACAGACCATGATGTGTCGTTGGTGGAGGTCAACTTTGATGCCAGCTGTGCCAAACGGCAAAATTACAAGCTAATCTGTACAAACAAATCACTGTTTATCTATTTAATTACGTGCATTTGGACTTAATTATGCGTTAATTGAGTCCACAAAGTCTAGCAATGTCCGGGAAATGCATGAATATTTGCATTTAGTACAATTGTTATTGCTTCGTCACACTACCACGAAACTAGTTTTTAACTAGCGTTGACGATTATCAGGTAAACATTTTATCCCAAAACGCTTCAAATATGCCTAGTACATTAAACTGATGGCGTTAATATGTGTTTGGAATAAATAACGAATAAAAACTTATTTTGAATAAGTAAAACGCACAAGTATTATTTTCGTTAGTTTTAACGTCGAAACTTATAATTTTTCACCAAACAAATACTAATATATGATCCATGTGGGACATTAATTAGTATTGGGTGTAATTAAGAGATACAATATGTCATAATGTCTAAATAATAATTACTGGTTTTTATTTGGTAAATATTCGTTAGCCGAATAACTACTTAAATAAGAGTCGTTTTGCACCAAATCACTAGGTAAGCAATATTTAGTGAACTAGTTAATAGTGTTAGTGAGTTAGCACCTAGTTAGGATCCTGATCATCCTAATTAGCCTAATGACCCTAATTTCAATTATTAAGGGTAATTAGACATAAAAGCAATTAAAGATATGCTTAGTCTAATCTAAAGACCAAATGGGACCCACATTGACTTTTGAGCAACCTACATACCCCCCCCCCCCCCCCGCCCCTCTCCATACTCATTTATGGTTTCTTTCACTTGTTGTTTCGGTAATACAAGAGTATGGTTCTTTGATTATATATAGTATGTTGTACCATTATGTTGTTAGGAAGATATTTTGAAGACCTACACATACTGTTGGGATTGAACCCTACCAGAGGAACAGATAATGTAAAGCCAAAACCAGGTCACAACAGAGGATTCACAATAAGCAGCGGTTTACACTTTGCTCTCCCCTTGAAAGTGATTTATAACAACTGATGGTCTCTATCGGCTGCTCATATTCAAACTGCTGCTGTCCTTTCAACTGCTGATGAAAACCCTGAAGTATCCAACACTGCTGGTCCTATCTACTGATGATAAAGCACTGCCCAGTCAAGGACTGATCAACCTTGAGGAAAGCACTGGCATAAAGGGAGAGCAGCTGTTTAGTGAAATATCTGTTTTATGTATAGTCAGTGGTTAGGTTAGCAGTGTTTGTGTAAGGACAGTAGATACAGGTTGTTAGGCTGTTAGACGTCGCTTTCATGGTGACGTCAGCTGAGATACCTCAGTGGTTTGGTTTGCCTATAAATGTAACAGTGCCCTGTACTGTTACATTTGATTGACTGAGCGAGTTCTTCTCCTCATGTCTAATCCTTTCATCTTGTGTGCAACCAACCTTCGGGCATCAGGCTGAGGGGGAGTATAGTTTGTAAGCATGACTGTAATCTTTTGCTTTGATTTGTAATCTTTTGACTCTATGTGAAGCAATTGTTTATCAAACTATTTCCTCTTTTGATTGTGTTTACAAAGTTTGTTTTCACTTCCGCTGCACCTAACATGTTTTCATATTCATTGATCATTCATTTTAAACAAACAAACACTATCATGAGAGCCTCAGATCCTAACAATTGGTATCAGAGCCTGGACAGTCAAATTCGATCTAACAATCAATTTGACATAACCGTTCGGCTCAAAATTCATTGATACTAAGGTTGGTTGTATTTAGTTGAAAAACAGAGTACTGTGTAAATCATGTTCAAAATGGTTATTCGAAAACTCTGTAAATTAACCAAGATGTCATATGACACACAAATTTCACACAACAAGTTAATTCATGCACAAGACACTCATGCTTTCTAGATCTGAAAGCAATATCTGTTAAACCTTGAGATCAATTTTATTCTCTAAATTGATTTAAACTGTTGTTGTGTAATATGTGATGTTTTCATTAAATACTAAAGTACAAACCTCAGATTAACAAAACCTATGTTCATAAAAGCATTGTCGTTTTGTTAATACAAAAAGAGGGAAATAAAACTTTAGTTATTTAGATCTTATGTGTTGAAAACAGGTTGAGTTCCTAAAAAGGACAAAATCAACTATGTTCAAATACATTAAGAAAACAGGGGTCAACATAGTCCGCATCATATGTAATGTGAGATTGGGTGAAAAACTTGTGAAAACATGACCAAGTCTCTCAAAACATTACTGCAAAATGATTTTGGACTAATATTCACAAAACTCGGAAGTGTGTTTATCTCAAAACTTTTTGAAGTCAAAAGAAAAGAGTATAAACATAAAACACTTATGAGTCAAAGTTTAGGGTAATAATGGTCAATTTAGCAACTGCGTGTGCTTATTGGGTCAAGGAAATTCAGGTGAAAATTGTGTTCCCAGTGATTGAACTTACAAAAGGACTAGACAAATTGTCAAAGTCATCACGTAGAAATTAGATCCACAACAGGATCTTAAAAACTCATGTGTTCATGTGTCCTCATGTTTGCAATCAACTAACACAGAAAATGGTACCAAACAGTGGTCAAAATATTCTATCACTGCTGTCAAACCACTGACCATTTTCATAAAACTTGAGAATGATATGATTATGTCTTCTATTGTATATACACCAGATCCTTTTTGATACTGTTCTCAGAAAATCCTTTAACCATTTTTTCAAAGGATTTTCTCAATATAACCAGGATATATTATTCATTTTTTTAGGAATAATATTTTTGAAACTCTTGCTTGTTTTTGTTGGCGATAGTTTCAGCTCCTGACAGGATGTGATACTTTATTTTTTTGGTATTTTGTCCTCATACATGGGTCAAAAGGAAATGGTACATATGTCATGATCATGTCATACTCAGGTTTGCTCTTAAATTTTCATCAAAAATTGATTGCAAACTGTGCTTGAATTACTAGGGTACTCATGTTTTAATTAAATATTAAACGAAAATGAGTTACCTTAGTAAAAAGTTTTCATCATCTGGGGTACTAAACCACTGTCTTTCAAAATTGACATGTGGCAAAACCTTGAATAAAAATCTTCAAAACTGTTGCTGAAACACCTGTTCTTCATATTTGTGCCATTTACCCTAACCACTGTTGTGTTCCAACGTCTGATCTCTAAACACTGTCCACTGCTGAAAGTTAATCACTGATCCCTCATTTTCCTAAAAAGCACTGATGCTCAAAATCAGTGTCTTATCCACTGATATGCTATCAACTGATAGTAAAAATCATTCACTGCCCATAATTCTTACCGTTGTAACCACTGATGCTTGATACGTCAGTGGCCCTTAAAACAACTGTTCTTCATACTTCATCCACTCCATCAGTGTTTGACACGTGGTCAGTTTTTAGCCCTCGGATCTTAATAACCGCTACCGCATCAGCGATCATTTTTAAATAAAACCCTGCCCTAAACCCCAAACAGGGTCTTACACTGTCGAATTGAATTCCAAAATTCTCTTCTCATAGCAGTTTCCAACCCTTCTTCTCAAAATCTCCAAAATCCTTCTTCGTTCTTCTCCGCAACCATGAAAAAATCAAAATCAAAATCAAAATCTAAATCACCATCACCTTCCAAAGAGGTCGCTCAAACGGCCGAAGAACCCATCGAAATACCGTTAAAACAATCTCACAACTATCTGGGTTTATTCACAAAACCTACTGATAATCACACCTTTGATACCATCATTGATACATTATCTGCATCAAAGTACAAAACTTTGTTGACAGCAAATGCTCCCATCTATCTGCAAACCCAGAGAGAATTTTGGAAAAAGGCGTCGCTTGAAAAACAAGACGGAAAAGTCATAGCCATTAACTCCTTAATACAGGGTAAAGCAGTTCAAATAACCCCACAGTCGATCTCCGAAGTCTTTAATCTCAACGATCAGAAAGGTAAACTCTCTTTTGAGAAAGCCGAGATGAAAACTGATTTCGTAAACAGGGGGTATGCAGAACAATCAAAGGTTGATACCTTACAAAAAGGTTATTTTCCTTCTGCACCAAGATTTTTATTTCACACACTTCTGATGTGTGCTTCGAATAAAACAACATCTTTCAACGAAATACCATTGAAAATTCAATGCCTGGGTTACGCTATTTTGAATAGCAAAGACTACAACTACTCCCAGGAAATTTTCAATGACATGGTGAAAAATGTTGAAAGTAAAGCATTTTTACTTTTTCCAAGATTTTTGAGTTACTATTTTGAACAAAAATTTGAAAAGGAAAATTTAAGTTTGCTAAAACAAGGTGTTCATTGTCAAATAAAAAGCTTAACAAAAGAAACATTTTCAAGGATGATGGTACCAATAAAAACAAAAGCAGGGGTACCTGAGCAGATTTTAGTGGTTACAACTGCTCCTCAGGTATCAGCTGCTGAGCCCACTGCTCCAGGTGATCATAGCAGCACAACCACTGCTTTGAAACCCACACCTGACATCACCAAAAAGACCAAAAAGAAAACATCCAGAAAACCTACCAAACCCAAAACAAAGGCAACTCTGGAAGATGAGATCCCAGAGGAAATGCCTGTGACAACACAAAAGTCACCACAAACCACTGCTGCTACTTCCTCACAGCAGTTGGAAGAAAGATCTCAACCCTTGCCTAAAACTCCTCCTGCATCCTCACAAAAGGATCAGGTTGTAAGCACAGGGACACCACAATATGAAGCTCTGAATCCACTTGGATCCATCTTCCTCAGTCCTGATCCCAAGGACATGTCTCTTTCAACCCCCATCCCCTCACCAATAATAATGCCACAATCCATGCTACCTTTGTTGCATGCAGCTGCTATAGCTCAGACACAAACCAGTTCCTCTCTATCACCTGTCACTGAGAGTATACCCCCACAAGTAACTGGGTCTGATGCTACTACTCCTGCTATCCCAGCAACAACTGAGGAGGTTACACCCCCTGAGTTACAAGTAACTCTCGGTGGTAGTTCAAGTGGAGCAGCAACTACAACTGGTGGATCAACAGGTCTCCAGTTGGCCAGTTGTTTCATAAATCAGACTCCCTTGAAGGCAATTTCTTCAATAGCACCAATGTTAACCACTAGTTAGCCTATTTTGACCACTAGTAACATCAAAGGTTTATCAAGTGCTGAAGAAAGAAGTCCCCAGTACCGAGAACAAGGGGCATCAATGGGTGATTTTTGGGACTCTGTTCCTAAGACACACATTGATATAACCACTGCTAGTGGGGATTCAGATGATCCTACTAAAGTAGGTGATGATTCAAAATATCAGGAATTGACGGGCAGAGTTGACAAACTTGAAGAATCAGTTGCTGAAATAAAGGAGATGGTGCAAGAGATTTTAAAAGCTCAGAAAGCACAAGCCACTGCTATTCCTGCTCAAGCACTTGCACAACATGCATTTGCTGAAAATGAGCTTTGGAATATTTTTCAACCCATGCTTGAAGCACAGCAACTTATGGCTGACAAAAAGCATGCCATTCAAGTACAAATGCTGACCAACATGGTTGAATCAAGATTTAAAGACACTCAAGCAGATCTCAAGGCTATAAAGGCAAGCATTCAAAGTGTCTCTGGCAAAGCTCCTTCTTCCATATCATTCCTTGATAACCCCCCTTCAGATAATGCCAAAAAGGGGGAGAATATCAAGCTGTTGAGAAAACTGAATACGAAGGGAATAGAGCATGGCCTTCATGTTGAGCCTGAAAAGGAAAAAGAAAAGCAGGTCTCTAAACCTGTTAGCCAAACAGCTGATACAGTAGCAGTTACAAAAACTGCTGCAGCAGCATTTACAAAAACTGCTGTCAGTAGCCAAACAGCTGCCATGTCATCAACACACACACCACTCTACCACACACCACCACAACTACTGCTCTACCACCATCATCTACAATCACACCATCACCACTGCCTCCTGTCTTAAAACAGAAGACAACAGATGTTACAACATCTGTTGTAATGACAACAGTGATTGAAACACAAGTTGTTACAACCACTGTCAGTCAATCACTGCCACAAACCACTGCTATCCAATCTACCACCACTGATCCACCCAAAACATCATCTGCTCCTTCTTCATTAAAAAGGAGAAGAAATCTCATATCAGATGATGATTCACCACCATCACCACCAACATCACCACTTCCATCCCCTGCTCAAAAGCAGAAGACAACTGCTGACATATCAGCAGTTGTAATGCCAGCAGATGTTGAGACAACAGCTGTTAGTAAGTCATCCACCACTGCTCTCACCTCTCCTACTTCACAGCCAAGGCTTTTCAACAGAATAAGAAAACCAATAACTGCTGATGCGGGTACACATGATCCTAATGCTGCACAACATCCACTGGAACTTGAAGCTATCAAAAATGAGATGAGGCAATTCTATACAGAAGAAGATCCTTCAAAAAGGAGATTCTCCTCACTCATAGGCTACATGCCTCCAGAGGATATGGATGATTACCTCAAACTCAAGGCAAGGCAGGCTAAAGCAAAAGCAAAATTTGAAAGTGAACGTGATCATTTAAGCGAAGTTGGCATTGCTAAAAGACTGGAGTTCTACTTAACAAAAGTAAAGCAGATAGAAGAATTTTCACAAGAACTAAACAAAGAAAAGGCTGATCAAAAGAAAGAATTAAGAAAACAATATCTAGCCTACATCATGAAAGAAAAATTCTATCCTGCTGAAGAACAACAGTTCAAAGAATGGCCAGTAGTAGCTCTTAAGCGTGAAGCAGAAAGAATTGAGAAGATTAAGAATGATCCTACGAAGAAGAGAAATGCTCCTAACTGGAGAAAATATGAAAAGCTCATTGCTGACTTAACTGCTGAATATAAGAGAAAGAAAAAGGAGCTGGTGGATGCAAAAATGGATACTGCTGATGCCATATCAAAATGGTCAAAACAGCAGACTGATGAAGCCTACGAAAGGCTGAAGAAAAGAAAGATAACTGTCTCAGGCACTTCTAAGAAGCAAGAACAAATGATGAAGCTTGAACAGAAGATGGGAAACCTCGACACACTGTTCCGGTCTACTTTTGTAACAAATCAAGAAGAGGGAGAACAACTGACTGAAGAAGAGGTAGTAGAAAAGGAAGCAGAGTACTTCAAAGATACCATCACGAAAATGGGTCTAAAAGAAGAAACTTCAACAAAGCTTCAAAGCCTTTTTAAGGCATTAAACAAACCTGCGTCTCCAAACACTGCTAAAGACAAGACAGAAGCTGAAAGACAAGAATTCATTGAACAAGAAACTGCAGAAGATATAGCTGCAGCAGACAAAGTCATTGAAGAAGCTTTCAAAAGAATGTCTGAAAGTCTGCAGATGTTTTCAAGGCCATTATCCCTCAACTCATCTTCAAATAAATCTCTCCCAAGAAATCCATTGGGTTCGAAAGTACTAAAGTGGGTGTCTGACCAAAAGACCCATGTATTGACTATTGTCAGATCCAATGGAAATATGAAGTACATATCAAGGAAAGAAGCACTAGGCCTTAGTGTTCAAGATTTGCAGGATCTCCTTGAACTTTCATTGTGTAGGGATGAGGATGACCAGAGTGCAAAGGAATTTGAAGCTGAATTCAAAGAACAAGCTAAGGCACTCTTGATGAGTAATAAAGGTCCTGAATAATGAATGGTTTTGGCATTATCTGTTCCAGGGGGAGATTGTTGGGATTGAACCCTACCAGAGGAACAGATAATGTAAAGCCAAAACCAGGTCACAACAGAGGATTCACAATAAGCAGCGGTTTACACTTTGCACTCCCCTTGAAAGTGATTTATAACAACTGATGGTCTCTATCTGCTGCTCATATTCAAACTGCTGCTGTCCTTTCAACTGCTGATGAAAACCCTGAAGTATCCAACACTGCTGGTCCTATCTACTGATGATAAAGCACTGCCCAGTCAAGGACTGATCAACCTTGAGGAAAGCACTGACATAAAGGGAGAGCAGCTGTTTAGTGAAATATCTGTTTTATGTATAGTCAGTGGTTAGGTTAGTAGTGTTTGTGTAAGGACAGTAGATACAGGTTGTTAGGCTGTTAGACGTCGCTTTCATGGTGACGTCAGCTGAGATACCTCAGTGGTTTGGTTTGCCTATAAATGTAACAGTGCCCTGTACTGTTACATTTGATTGATTGAGCGAGTTCTTCTCCTCATGTCTAATCCTTTCATCTTGTGTGCAACCAACCTTGGGGCATCAGGCTGAGGGGGAGTATAGTTTGTAAGCATGACTGTAATCTTTTGCTTTGATTTGTAATCTTTTGATTCTATGTGAAACAATTGTTTATCAAACTATTTCCTCTTTTGATTGTGTTTACAAAGTTTGTTTTCAGTTCCGCTGCACCTAACATGTTTTCATATTCATTGATCATTCATTTTAAACAAACAAACACTATCATGAGAGCCTCAGATCCTAACACATACACACTTCACTTACTTATCTTACCATTTTCAACAACAACAAACATTCTTTCTCTCCTTCTCTTATCCACAACCCAAAACCCCACCATACAGTTTCCATTTTTCAAGCTAGTTGAAATAATCTAAGGGTTTCTAATGGTAGTCTAAAGTGATACAATTTCCTAGGATCATTCAAGAAGCCTTCTCTTTCAAGTAATCGAAGCTTTTCTTTTCTAGTTTTATCAAGACTATCATCCCTAGCCTAGGATAGTAGTAAGCCCTTTTGATCTTTTGTTTTTAAACATATTATGTAAAAAAATGTAAGGATTCACCAATGATCCTGTTAAGGCACTTGAAAAGATTAGGGCAAAAGATTTTTTTACGTAAATGTTGGTGATTTTGATGATCTTTAGTTGGTATGAAGTTATTTATTGTTGATGTTTATTTTTATCACCTTATTAAGATTGAATTGCATGTTAAACATTTTAAAATAATTAACCAAAAATTGTTTTATTTCAATATAGGATTTACTCACCAATTTATGCTGACCTAAAATATTTTTACACATGATACATGTGATGAGGTTTGAAGTAACGAGGATGAGGACACTTAGGAGATTGCCTTAGAAAATAAACCAGTTATTTTTTTATGTTTCAATTCTTGGATTTTGTTTGGATTATTTGAATATTTATTTGATTAGGTAACATTGTTTAATTTTGACATGAATAATATCTAAACTTTTAATAGTTGTCATGAGCAATGAACAATCATCATGCCCTTGTCAATAATCAGGCACGGGGTGTGACATACATCCTAAAGTTTCTATTTTGTAGAAACTTCAATTCAAAACTCCACTTTCGGTCCCTTTTGTTTGTTATTTGATCACAATTGTCACCAATTCCATTTCTTACTTATTTAACTAAGTTAAATAACTTAATTATTTTATTTCATGCCATAACACAAGAAAATATATTAATTAAAATTTTGAGTTTTTGAGCGTTACATATAAGGACATCATATACAAATCCCTATATTCTCATTATACTAATAATGAAGTAACTAGGGGGATATATGTCTTCTTTCTAGGGTATTTATATTAGATTTTGCCACGTCAATTACCATCATATGAATTTTCAGGGTTTTTTTATGGTATCTTTATAAATTTGTCAAGCATAAATTTATCATTTATGGTACCTTTTAAATTCTATAACTATTTAATTTTACTTCTAATAAACGATTTTAAACTATATCAGGTATCAACATCATATCATCCGTTAAAAAAATGTTCTTAACCAAAAAAATGTTTTTTTTTTTTTAAATTGGGTTAATATTATAGAATGGTAACATTGCTTATTTTAAAATTCTTACACTAATATCCACCCTTACTCCATATATATTTTTAAGTTGACCCATGTTTTTACAAATTAATATGTGAAACCACCCACAAATCTGCCCTTCAATATATGTTGAAATTATAATTTATAATTTATAATTTATAATTTATAATTTATAATGATAATGATATTTTTAATTAAACTTTACCAAAAATAGATTTGTATGAAATGTTTTATAGTTAGATTTATAATGATAATGATATATTTGAATTGTTGGAATTTTGATTACTTCGTTGGCTAACGATGTAAAGATAATTAAAAAGCTTCTTAAAGAATTGATGACTGTGACCAGAGTTGTTAAGCAGTTTTAAAACAAGTTATGTATTGATTACTATGAGCAATAAATTGCAAGATTGTGGGATGACTATCCGCTACATCTATTTGTCTGATTATGCTATGCAAATAAATTGTTTTCGTTATTTAATCCATGTATTACACGAGATTATAACCCAGTAAATTTATAAAAGTTATGGTTTTTTTTTTTCAAATTACAAACTGATGTTTTAGGGCTTTTGATCAGAACGAGGATACAAGTTGATTCATTGAAAATTTACTTCGAAACAATGCTCTAAACTTCAGTTCGGGTGTTTAAACTTCTAATTAACAAAAATCAAATCGTTTGAAGCACTGTTTCAAAGTAAGTTTTATAACAATCGACTCGTATCCTTGTTCTAATCAAGAGCCCTTAACTATCAGTTTGTAATTTGGAAAATTCTTAACCCCGTTAAGTCATTTTTAACGGGTACATTATACAAACAAAATGAAAAAGGTTAGGCCACTGGCCGGAAAAAAAAACTCAGGTAGGTTATTATTGGCCAAAAATAGCGATATTGAATTATTTAAATCCAATTTGCCATACATAACTTTGACTTCAGATTTCAATATCTTTAATTTGATAACAAAGCTATACATTCAAATTCAAATTCAAATTCCATATTAATAAAAATGAATTACATATGGTCATAATATTATATAATTCTGATTTATTAACAAATTACTTTTCTTTTCACATTTTATCATATATTTAGCCTGGCCAGATTCTAGACTAGTACCACATACATAGAAATTTGCATGTGTCACGCACAAAATGTGTTTCGGTCAAAAATTACCAAAGCAATTTAGTGATCAAATTAGTTTAGTGACGTAGTGTGCTAGCAGTGTTTGTGAATAATATGATGATTTGGTTGTTTGCAAAAACAGTTTTCAGGATATAGCTCAGGATACCAAGCTATATCAATAATAAAACAGTGAGCAAAGATGTTAAGGTTGACACGAGATATACGAGGAAAACCCTTGATCAATCTAGATCTCCGGCATAAAACCTCGAGAGTTGACAATCGCCGGCTGCCTTGTTCTTCTTATTGCTTGAATAACCAGGATACAGTGCATCATAATGCTCAGATCGTTACTAAGTGTTATAATGCTTGCTAGTGATGTGTGTTGGTGTGTAATTACGAGAGAAAATGTAAGAGTTCGAGAGTAGTGACTGTGCTGTTGTGACCTATCGATTTGGTTATCCACATATTTATTGTTATAAAGAAAGAACAAATTCTCCTAAAATGGTGGGATGCCTCAGAATATTCTTTATTGAACGTTGTAGACCTAGTCTTGCGGCTTCAACGTCTTCCTTCTAACCGTATGGAATGAGTCTGCAGGAGAACAGGTCCTAGTTAACGTTATTATCCTGCAATCGTAACCTGAAAGAAAACTGTTAGCAAACACCAGGATACAACATCAGGATTTTATCCTGGTCCAACATCCTGGTTGTAAAAAGCTATTATGTAATCAAGATATAATTCAAGATAAAATCTAGGATATGGGCTCGGAATTTCACTCATAACAATTGTCCCCAAAAATGTTACCGTTGAGGATCTTGAGCCCTAACGGTTACATTTTTCACGATAATCAAGGCAATTAAGAGATAAGACTTCTGATTTGCCTACTTGTAACTGCTCAGACTGATTTCACTCATTACTCCCCTATATCTTCTCAAGCTAATCCCCATTTAATCTCCACCAAGAAGAAAAAGGTAAAAAATCCTTTCTCTCATCTTCATCTCTTTTCTCCTCCTTTTTCTCAATCTCCGGCGAAGGATGGCAATGCAAACTAGATCAATTTCTGGTGATTCATCCCCCACTTTCTTACCACAGAATCTTCTCCAATAGCCGGAGAAGGAATGGTGCACTTTTGATAGTGTTTATCTATCAGCCCTGCAATCCTCCAGCTCTCGGAGGGGACGGTGTTCAGACCCTACGATCGGGAGATCCGGTCGGACATGTCATCCACCGAATGGCTCTGTTTCAACGCCTTCCCTTTCACCTTAGGCCTTCGATTCCCTTTTCCTGATTTCATCACCAAGTTCTTCCGTATCATCAGCCTCAGCTTTAGCCAGGCTATGCCGATGCTCTGGCGAGTGTTGCTCATTCTTGATCAAATCAAGAACGCTCACATTCCCGATCTTTCCGTCAATGATCTTCCACTAGCATACCGGCTAAGATCCCACGGTTCTAGCTGATTTCTGTTCTACTCCATTTCCATCGATCCTTTGATACTCCGAGCCACCAGGAACGAAGAGGAATGGAAGTCCAAATTCTTCTTCGTGAAAAGAAGTTCGATTCCTGGTGGAGCGGATTATCTGGTGAAGTGGTTGAGAAGGGGTAGGATTTAGGGTTTTAGGATGATCCTCTGTAATATCCTATCTTGTATCCTGAACGGATTTTTCTTATGTTTTATGCAGCTGACTTCAAGAAATTAGCACCTTCCCTTGCTGACTCAGAGAAAAGGAACCAATCCATCAGACTTCTTCCCGAAATTGAAAGAAGCTTTATTCCGTACCCAGCATCCTCAAGCCAACACTCCAGTTCAAACATGTCTGGTAAGGATTCTGTTTAATTTCTACACACATTTTGTTATTTGATACTTTATATAACAAGGTTTTAAGATTAATCCCTGTATGCAGACGCTAGCAAAGTTCCAATCCTCCTGGATCTTGATGAGCTCGATAGCTATCCCACTCCCATCCAGGTCAAGAAGGAGACCCCGGCCGTTACTAGTTCCAAACCAGCCGCAACCCCAAAGCCTAACCCAAGAACTCGTGCTTCTACGTCAAAGAAAAGAAAGGGTTCTGAAAACACTGCCCTCCAGCTTCCGAGGGGTTCTCCTATGAGGACCTCAGCTTCACTGATTCCCTGGAGCCCATGACCTCCTTTCTTCATAAGTGTTTTGGTCAAAAATCACACAAGGATAGTGTAACCAAATATGATTTTGTGAGGTATGATGCTTAGTTAAATGATTAAACATATGAACAACAAATGTAAGAAATGAGTGGTGAACACAAGGATTTATACGAGGAAAAAGAACTTGATCAATAAATGATCCCCGGCATAAAAAACCTCGGGTGATGGAAACAACTGATCACCAACTAAATTAAATGAACAAAGTTTACAAATCGGGATGATAACAAGCTTGGTACAAGGATCACTAGTGTGCAAAAGTGTGTAATCGCATAAAGTTCTTGAGAGCTCTAGTGTAGTGCGGTTGTGTGTTGCTAATAATCATTCTATCAAGCTTGTATCCCCATTAAAAATAGAAATATCTAGCCTAACTAACTATCCACAAATGATGTAAGTCCCCCACGATCACCACAACGGTCGAAGAGTTCATGCACGTGTGGAATCACCAAGCATATTCCCCTAGAATCTCGGTTAGACCAAGTCCTATTCGAATACACCTGTAAAACTAGTTCAAAAATGATGGAAACAATTGTTAGTGTTAGGATAATGAGGATCCTGGATCCTTAGTCCTGCAACATCTTCTGAGGATCCTTAATTCAAACTGAACTGAGGATCCATGATCCAGGCTGCATTTGAGGATCTGTGATCCACAAGATGTGTAAATCAATCCCTTACAATTGCCCCCAAACATGATTAGTTAATATCCAATTAGATAGTCATGTTTGAACGATTTCCGGACTAGTCGTTAGTAAGAGATATAGCCGTTACAGGCTGATGTCAGCAACAGTCACCTTCCTACAACAACAATCATTATATATAGGGTTAGGGATAAGAACAAAAATTTTCATTTATACTCGAGACCCTCTTCTTTAAATCCATATTCAAAGATCTCAGCAGTTATTCTCTTTCTCCCTTCTCTCTAATTTCTTATCCCTGATCCTCTGTTCTTCAAAATCAATGGCAAAGATGAGCCTTTTTTCCTTCCCTGCCAAAAATCATGAACATAATAGCCCATTGAAGAGTCAGGGTTTAACCAAAAACCCTTCAATTGAGCTATGCCGATTCACTGATCCTGATATCGATCAGTTACGCCCCTGTTTCCCTGATGGCACTATATTCAGACCCTTCAACTCTTCAACCAAAAGTGATTGTATCTCAGATAAATGGATCACCTTCCCTGCTGCCCCTTTTCTTATCGGATTCACTTACCCTTTCCCTGTTCTCACACAGGGATTCTTCACACTTACTGGCTTATGCTACATATAAGCCATGCCAATAGTGTGGAGGATCCTATATACACTTGAGCACATAGTTGAGCAGGAGGGTATTGACATAGGGATATCTGAATTGAGCCAGTTGTATAATCTTGTTAGTCATGGTTCCTACCGATATCTCTTCCAATCCAAACAGGAACAACCTCACCCGATCTTGAAAGCCACCAAAAACGACACTAACTGGAGGAATCAATTCTTCTTCGTGAGGAGGGATTCTATTCCAAATGGGAACCAACTTCCCAAAAAGTGGAACACCGATGGTAGGATATAGGATCCTTAGGTCAGGATAACGGTAAGGATTCTTCTTTCATTGAGGATAACTGATCCTTCTTTTCTGGTTTGTTTATGCAGCTATCACCCTATCTCACATTCAAGTGTCACCTGCCATAGAAGAAAAGATAAAAGCTTTCTGGAAGCTTGACCCTGCAATCAGGACATTCCCCCCAAAAGCACAGGATCCAGAGGAAATTTCATCTGCCTCCCACACTATGTCAAGTAAGTATCCATTTTCATGTATAAAAGTATTTAATAAAATAAGGATATGAATACTTATCTGGGTTTTGTACTTGTAGGTGCTGGAAAGTCTTCTAAGTCTGTCTCCAGGTTCAGCGTTGCCGATCTTCAAGATATTGCATCCCCAAATTTTCTAAAGAAAGAGCTTGCCACAAGCTCAAGCAAACCTGAGCCTAAAGGCATGAGCACCAGGGGAAAAGGTTCCAAGAAGAGAAAAACTGCTGAACCCACTGAAGGCCTCCCTGTCATTGAACATCAGGTCCATGAATACGTCTCTGAAGTAAGGATCCTGTATCCTGAAGTCTGAGCTTTTCTTTTTGAGGTCAAAGGATCCTGATTGTTAACTTTCTTTGTGTAGAAATTTGTTGAGGTTCATATACTCCTTGATCAGCATCTGGCAGAGGCCGAACAAAAAAATCTGGACTTCCAGCAGATTTTCCTTGCCAAGGACAAAAAGATCTCTTCTCTGGAAAGGGACATCAATGTGCTGCATAAGGAGCTGGTTCTCACTCAGATAATGGCCCAAAAAGAGAAGGTTGAGATCATGGATGGAGCCAAATTATCCGCTGCAATCGCCATGCTGAAAATCAAGCTGCAGATGGCTAAAGAGGCTGAGGATCTTGCCTTTGACCGGTCCGGCTGGGAAGTGGAGGCTTGGAAGCAAAGGCTTGTGGAGCTTGGGGATGAGGATGAACCTGAGGAAGTGCTAGCTCTCGAAGGTGGTGGCAGCGGAGCAAAGGATCCTGAGGCAGAGGCAGCTGGTGGGAGTGGCAAAGGTGGTGAAGAAGAGGTGGAGAATGCAGCGAAGGTCTAGGCTACACAAATGGGCGATGATGGAATTTTCTAGACATGGCCGGAGCCCATTTTTTATGGTTTTTAGTGATGTTGTTTTTATTTCAAACAATTATGGTCTGTAACTAAACAATAGTTTTTAGGGTTAAGGATCATGGATACTTGGGACAATAGGGGTTAGCAAAGGTGGATGGGTCCCTCTGTTTATGGAGGATGAAGCCTTTGATGCCCCTCGCCTTTTGATTTCCTGCACTCAATGAACCTTATGAACATGGACACCCTTTGCCTACCCAAGCGGACGGGCCACGTGTCATACCCTGACTTTTGCGAAAGCGTGGTTATTGGTGTGACTTACTTAATACCATAGCATTCAATCATAACAACGCTATATGATAAAACCATTAGATGTTCATCCATAAATTAAGTTTGAAAATAGCACAACATAAATTGTCTGAAACGTTGACACCGAATTCAAATTACAAACCATAACATGTTTGAATGAGTTCACGAAGACTCGACAACATAACTTAAACCAAACCGAGCTTAGAACCATGTATCTCGTCCAGGAGTAATATACATCTCCTAAACTCTAAAGACTTGGCTGACATCTTTTATTTATAATGCAGCTTGAAAACATGCAACACCTGCCAGATCCACTTAGTTCCCTGAAATACATGTAGTTTAAAAACATCAACAAAAGTTGAGCGAGTTCATGTGTTTCATATATGAATAAACCTTTAAAGTATGTTGTATGTATGTATGTCCCTGGTATGTAGCAATAAGGAAAACAGATCACCAATGGTTTGCAAGGCCATTGATATGTGTGAAATGGTGCAGGAAAACTCAAACATAGCAAATTTGTACCGGGCCTCCGGCTGGAAGACATAGTCACCCTATGGGCCACCCTGGTCCCCATGGGTGTGGGCTCGCTATACCCAAATAGATCTATCACTCATGTCCCTCAGTTCTACGACGAGGATTAATGGCCTTAAGTGTTATACCCGCCTTTCACATGATCTAGGAGTAACCCTCCTTAGCTAACCATACCATGTATAAAACGTTGGTAAACAATTGTAACATGTATTTCACCCTCGAAGTATAAAACAAAATAGTTTAAAGAAAAGGGGAACATGAACTCACAGTACTGCGTCTTCTATACTCGCAACTCAAACCTTGTCAGCAAACACGACTACCTACAACGTACTAATGTCTATTAGACGAACGTGTTGTGCCTTTGCTTGATATTAATGTTTTGGAGTTAGTTTCTTTTAAGTCTTCAATATTATTCCAAGTTATAATTACTTGTTAAAATAATAAATATTTCAGCTTAAATTATATTTAAGTTTTGGAATAATTGTTAAACAATATTTTTGTAACAATACTTCTCAAGTTTTTATTTTCGTATTTCCTTCCCAAGGATGGGGGGTATTTCATACAAGTATTTTCGTATTATTGTATTTGTAGTTCCAAATTAATATATTTTCAAGTCTCACTTTAGAAAATATATTTAACTTGTTTTTATCCATAATTAATGTATTCCAAGAAAAAATATATATTTTTCCCAAAAATATTATATCTTCTAAAATTTCCAAGAAAATATATTTTTACTTCCCAAAAATAGTATATTTTCTACTTGTTGAAAATATGATATACTTTGTAATAAAAATCATACTTTCATTTCTTTTCGTATCCAAAATAATATTTACTAAAAATATATTTGTAACGGTATTTTCCGGAATATTTTGTAAGTTACGTTCTTGCGTTCGGTTTCACAATATTAAGTGTGTAACTTATATATTTATTCCTTTGTGATTTTTGGTATTATTTTGGATTGTAAGTTCTTGGTATTTGTTAAGTCATATTATTTTACCCTAAAATAATATAACTATTTCACAAAGTATACAAATATTCACACAAGTGTCTTTAATATACATATAGATATTCTAAATATGTATTTACCCATTTTTATTTATAAAAATCAACCTCCAACACTTGTATTTTTGTAACAAAATCTATGGCAAAGTTTATATTAAAAATCATAGTTAAAACACACTTGTAAATATTTGTTTAGAAAATATTTTTCTAAGTGTTTATATTTTTAGAAAATTTTGCCATAGTTTCCCCTAAAAATGGAGGTGTCCATGCTATCAAAGCATATCATTTTCTTTTTAAAAACATCACAAACTATCAACAATCAACCTACACTTACCAAGTGCCACATTAATGCTATTTACATAACAATCATGAACTTGATCTTTCATAAAAACTTGTAGTAACTTGGTAGTGTGTTTAGTAAACTTAGTTGCCCTTTAAAGTGTGTTTATTTCTTTCAAAATCTCATTCTTGGAAGTTTTAGGTGTTTACAACTTGTAAACATGTTTTACAAAAAATGCTTCTTTATGAAATCTTCTTGTTTCTCTAGTGTTTCTACACTTGTTTTATCACCAAAAATAGTGTAAGTTTAAGTAAGAACCGAGATCTTCTAAAAATCACATTTTGAACTTGGTTCTTTTGGAAAACCATTCACAAATCTTAGATCCATAATATTATCAACTCACTTGATTATTATTTTTCAAGAAATCATTTTATTTTTCAAGTTCATGCTTACACATGAGGATGATCATCTTGTTTCATCACATAATCATCCTCTCACTTGCTAGGTCATGTGTTTAATCACAATCTAGCAAGCTCCTTATGATGATCAACATCATAATCTCAAGTAAACAACAATCAAGTATCATACCCACAGTAAACAACATAGTTTCATCAAGATTTCATTATATGTTAAGCTTATGTTCATGCTCCTTGATTATGTTTCTTTAGTGTTCTTGTGATTAACAACATACTACATATTTTAACCAACCAACAAAATTAGAAGTAACAAAGGGTTACAAGGGCCTTACTACTAGCTCTATGGCTAGGGATGAACACAAGAGGTTGAAGGTGATGAATGTGGTGGATAAAGGCAAGCAAAAGAGGTCCTTCAAGTTCCACAAGCTCCAAGCTCCCTTGAATGAAGTTTAACACCCTTGTATGAGCTTTGAATGGATGAGAAAGTTTGAATGAAGGTGGGTGTATGGTGGGTGATGTTCGGTCGATAATGGAGGAGAGGGGAAGAAGAATAGTTGGTGTTTTGTGAGAAGTAAGAAGTTGTGGTGAAGTCTTGTGGTTAATATAAGCTCGTGTCCAACAAGTGTTTATCCAATAGGTTTAATGTCTTCTTAGTACAAGACACAATCTATTAAACAACTCAAATAAAATCCACCATTTATACATGTGGGCCGATTATTAGCTTGTGGGGGGGGGGGGGGGTCTAATTGTAAATTTGAACCATGTAGTTAGATTATAATTCAAATCCAAGTGTATAGTTAGTTAAGTTAGTTACTAGATATTTTAGTGGGTGTTAGGGTGTTCGGGAATCATAACTAGCTTGGAAATAATAAAACAGTGCTCTAGTATAACTTTGGTGTTTCGGGTAGTGTCTGGTTGTTCGGTTAGATACCGGTTCGTTAAAGTGTCAAACTATTCATTTTAGTGATCTTTAAGTACCCTTTTGTGACACTTTTAATTCATGACACTTAGGAAAGCATTCAGGACCATTTAGTCATATTTTTACATGAAACTAGCTTGTTAAAAAGCTGATTTTTGCTGAAAAATGCAGGATTCTGCACTTTGGGTGAGTTTTAGGCACTTCCCGGCACCTAAACTATCACTTAGGAATGCATTTTTGTGGTCCTGACTTCCCTACACACTATACTAGTGTAGAACTTGGTTTCTGGCTCATACTGGGTCTCAAAACATTGTCTGTCTATGTACTGAACCCCGTCAGCATATTCCTGTTTATCCGTTAACTGTGCTAACTGTGCTTTGTGCATCATATATGTCAATAAGGTTTACATGTGATAATGAGGTGACATTATGTAATATGTGATGCACATGTAAGTATAATGCAGTAATCAGAAAGCAGTCTAAGTTATTAGTTGTAATTCAGCACAGTCATCAAGCACTAATTAACATTAATTAATTGTACGGAATCCTGGATTTTTTACGGTTGTCACACCACGTATTGCTGGTAGATGTTTAGGTAGGCAGTTTTGACAACCTTTAAAAGGGATAACTATGATAAATAAAACTTTAACCTTTTGACTATCTTTGTACTGTTTATTTTCATACATTTAACTTTCAACTGTTATTGTACAATTTTTTGAATTTACAAGCTATTGGTGAAAGTATAAAAATCAGTTTGTGTCAAAAAAATCTAGGATATGATCAAGGATCAAATATCCTTTAATCAAAGAGTTTGGAAAGTGAGACAATTGTAGGATCATATATTCTGTTGTCAAAAATAAGGGTATGAACAACAAACAAAGAATAATGTTAAAGTAAATAAGGACCATACCAGAGAATCCAAGTTAGGATCCTATATCCTTAATCCTTACAACTGTGATAAACAAAAGAACAAACCATGTAGAAAGTTAGGATCCAGGATCCTTAACTGTTCAGCTCTAGAAACCTGAAATAGGATATAACCTGGGACTGAGCCAATTGTAAACAAGATGTTAGTATCTGGGGACAAGCCCAACAATCTGGGGACAAGCCCAAAAACTGGGGACAAGCCCAAAGGATCTTGTGTATACTGGAGTGTGGCCCATACTTGCGACTATCCAAACTTAGTGACATGAAGATGTCAAAACCTTAGCTAACGTGAAAACATTAGAAATCTTAGGAACGGGTGTATAGTACGTCTACCATTATACTTAGGATCCTAAATACAGCCAGTACAATGAAATTGTCAGCCCCTAAAGCAGGTGCTGGTCCCATTGCCTTTAACTGCACTAGGATAATCGTGCACAACTGGCGAAGGTGTAAGAACCTGATTCGTAGAAGGTAGCAGATACCTTAAACTGGGGACAAGCCCAAAAACTGGGGATAAACCCAAAGACTTAGGAAACTTCAATGGATATTTGATCCTTTGTCAAAGATGCATCAACTTCTGCAAAACTCAGAATTTAGTAAAGAAGGATAAAGGATCCTGGATCCTTCTCCTTGTGATCAAGTAATTTAAAGGATTAGGTAACTTAAAATCAAATCATTACCAGAATGAGGATTATATATCCTCTATGGATCCTTTATGTGTACCAGATACGAAGGCGGCCAAGGATCCTGGATCCTTCTTACATGAAGTACATCTTTAGATGGACAACATTCCAAGCTCTTGGTAATAGATCACCTTCCATTGTTAATAAACGGTATGCCCCCTTTCCTGCCTCAGCTTCAATAAGATAGGGGCCTTCCCACTTTGGTGCTAACTTGCCATCAGTAGGATTTGTGGTATTTTGGAATGATTTCCTCAACACCATGTCACCAACCTGAAACTTTCTGATCCTGACATTCTTGTTATAAGCTCCAGCCATCCTTTGTTGATAACTAGCCAATCTTATCCTTTCCAAATCCCTGAGTTCTTTTATGGTATCCAAATCTTGAACCAAGTTTTCAGCATTTCCTTCAGGATCACAGATGCTTGTTCTTGCAGTAGGAACTACCATCTCTGTAGGGATCACAGATTCAGCTCCAGACACTAAAGAAAACGAAGTCTGGCCAGTAGCATTCTTGGGAGTTGTTCTATCAGCCCATAACACATAAGGTAGCTCTTCTGCCCATTTTCCCTTTTTGGATCCAAGCTTCTTCTTCAAGTTATTGATGATGATCTTGTTGGATGATTTTGCTTGACCATTAGCTTGTGGGTGGACTGGTGTTGATGTTATCATCTTAATCCCCCAGCTGTCACAAAAGTTAGTAGTTCTACTCCCATTAAATTGGGATCCATTATCACAAACAATTTCAGAAGGAATACCAAATCTGGTAATAATGTTTCTTTTAATAAAGGATATCACTTCCTTTTCTCTGACTTGAGCAAAGGCTTCAGCTTCTATCCATTTGGAAAAGTAATCAGCCATAGCAAGCATGAACACTTTCCCTCCTGGTGCTTTGGCAAGTTTGCCAACTATATCCATTCTCTATCTCATAAATGGCCAAGAAGAGGATATAGGATGCAGAAGCTCCGCGAGTTGATGAAGGATATTGCTATGTCTTTGACAAGCATCACACTTCTTTGCATAATCCACGACATCCTTCTTCATAGTAGGCCAATAGTATCCTGTTCTAAGGATCCTTGAGAACAGTGCTCTGCCCCCAGTGTGCTTTTCACAATCTCCTTCATGAAAATCCTTCAGAACCTCTTGGATTTCTGGATCCTCGATGCACCTTAGATATGGAATTTCAAGAGATCGTTTATATAACATGTTATTTAATATTGGAAATTGAGATACCTTGACTTTGAAAGCTCTGGGATTCTCTCCATTAGGGATCTCTCCATGTTGTATATATCTCATAATTGGGAGGATCCAGGATCCTGAACTTGATTGTGCATCATCACTAGGTATAATTGCAGAATCCTTCACTATCTCCATACCTATATGATCCTCAGTAGCAGGAGTTAAGATATGGATAATTGGTATCCTAATATCCTCCGGAATCTTCAATGATGATCCAAGGTTGGCTAAAGCATCAGCTTCTGCATTTTCTTCCATGGGTACATGTGTCAAACTAAAAGAAACAAAAGAGTCTACCAACTTCTTGACTATCTCTAGATATTTGACTAGACTTTCACCTTTAACAGCATAAGAACCATTAAAGTGGTTAGTAATTAACAATGAATCTACATGTACCTCAAGATACCTGATCCTCATGTGTTTGGCAATTTGCAAACCAGCTATTAAGGCTTCATACTCAGCCTCATTATTAGTAGTTTGAAACTCACAAGCAATTGAGTGGGGTATTATGTCCCCCTGTGGCGATTTTAGTAGTATGCCTAGTCTATTTCCTTTGACATTTGAAGCCCTATCTGAGAAGAGTATCCAAGGATCCTTAGTCTCTTCAAGCTGTTGAACTTCCAATTCAGCTTCCCTTTCTAGATCACTACTAAAATCAGCCACAAAGTCAGCCAAGGCTTGGGATTTGATGGTAGTTCTTGATTCATATCTGATATCATAAGCACTAAGCTTTACTGCCCATTTTGCCATCCTTCCTGACATTTCAGGTTTCCTGAGAACATTCTTAATTGGAAAGTTAGTCTTAACAATAATAGTATGAGTTTCAAAATAATGGCGTAATTTAGTAGATACCATGATTAAAGCACGGATAAGTTTTTCTGAATGAGAATAGATGGATTCAGCATCAAGCAAACTTTTACTTACATAATACACAGGATGTTGGGTACCTTCATTGTCACACCCCGACCGCGTAAAACAACAAATCGCGGCGGAATCGTCGGGGAGTGTTGTAACAGAATCATTGTTTCATAACACACAGAAATTTGAAGTTTTGTTTTATTGAATTTAAAAGAGATTAGAATGTCTTAAAAACAAAGAAACATAATATAACTGACTAGTCTTGCATCTTTTATTGTCACTAAGGCCCTCGTCCAGTCCTATGTTTGCATCATAATCATCTAACAACACCTTAAACATATGTAAAAAACAAAGTCAGCAAAGAAATGCTGGCGATCACATAGGTTTTATGAGAGTGTCGGATTCATGGCTAGTTTTCATGTGGCAATACCTCATTAGACTACAAGAGTCAAAAGTTAAAAACCTTGTTTTGAAAAGTGTAAAGTATTGCAACATAATTAACCAACTCAAATCAAGATGGTTATAACTTATAAAATCTCTTAGCCATGATTCTTAACCCAAAACATTTATTTAAAAAAAAACCAAATTGTAAATCATCTCGTTAATAAAACTCGTATGGTTTATATCTTTTAGAAAACATCGTTGTGTGACATCATTTCAAAATCGTTTACCCAAATGAACTAAATAACGCCACGGTATGTAATATTATGAAAACACTAATATATAAGAAGTACCAGTGGCGTATCTACCATGTTTTCATCACATTAAACCAGTCCCGTTATCTAAACACTAACCAAAAACCAATCGTTTGTTCAATTTGTTTAACTCGTTTAAATTGTTCCAAAATCGTTTAACTCGTTTAAATTGTTCCAAAATCGTTTAACTCGTTTAAATTGTTCCAAAATCGTTTAACTCGTTTAAATCGTTTAAATCATTCTCATTTTAATTGTGAAACTACTTTTGGTCGCCTCGCTAATAACATCCAAACCTTCGCAACTCCCCTATCGCTTCTCGGATTAACAAACCACCAAAGAGTAAGTTAACAATCATAAATTCAGTCGTTACCCACATACCCCCCACACATAATCATGGGTACAGTCTGATAACGGGATTTGTCAGATCCTATGGTACCATAACCTAATACTGGTCGGTTCGGCCAAAACTAATGAATGTTATTTATTATGTAATTACGCCCAACAAGTTTGTTCACATTATCGAAATCGTTATTAATTTAATATAAACCATTTTAATCATTTTCGAAACCATCGTTTAAAAACATCGAAATCATTTAACACATATGAATCACCCCAAAACAATCGAAAACAGAAAAATAGGGGAACTATGTACTTACTTGAGAATGCTTAGAAGTTTTGAATAACAACCAAGCAAAGCTAGAAGGATTACGAAAATCAATCGGCACCTAATATAGGTAACTATATTAATAAACCGGACCTAAATCAGAAGATCAGATAGGATGAGGTTTCGTAAACCAAATGAGTATTGGAACTCATATGATATGGTTTAACAAAGCCTACATACTAAATCGAAACCTAACCTAAGTGCTTATGACCCATTACGACTTGTTTAGGTAGCTTACGCTACTTTAACGCTTCGTTCGCGTAAAACGCGTTCGGATCGCCTAACTAGTCCTATGATAAGTATTATATGCCTTAATATGTCTAATAATGTTACCTAATTAGTTTAGATGTAAAAATTTTGGTTACATATGCTTAAAATAAATTTATACGTAAAAAGGGCATTTTGGTCATTTTCCTAAGGCATATAAACTACCTATCATACAACTAACTAAATGATGTGACCATAAGGTATAACCTTGGAAGGTTATTCCCTATACAACTATGATCACAAAATATGTTTGGTCGAATCCTAATGTGTGACAACTGGCACCAAACCGGTAATTTCCGTACACTTTAATTATTATTTTATTACTGCAATTATGTGCTTAAATGTCAACATTGCCTGAATACATAATATACAAGTGAATTCATGCACGTTTTATACTACAAAATATTGCTTTATGCATAAACGAGAGCGTTGCGTCAGAAATACTAGTAAACTCACCGGTAAGATACAATATGTCAACAATTCTGTAGTAAGCAGTTAGACAGTAAAATTGGAGCCTAGGTGTAGGTCCAATGACAAGAATACATTAAAACCCAAGAGTACATACAAGGGTTTACATATAAACATTCCGGAAGCAAAAGTAAGCACTAAAAAGCACCCGAAACGCACTTTAAGTGCATAATTTATTTAAATTCAGCTATAATCAGCATTAAGACACTGAAATATTATGCAGAAATTATGATTTATCATCCAGAATACTTCCCTAAGTGTCGAGAATTGAAAGTATTACAAAAGGGGACATAAAGGACACTAAACGGTGCAATTTAGCACTTTAACGAACCGGTATCTAACCGAACAACCGGACATTACCCGAAACATCAAAATATTACTAGAAGCATCGTTGTTATTTTTCAGAGCTAGTAATGATCCCCGAACACCCTAACACACACTAAATTATCTAGTAACTAATACTTGTAACCTTACACTTAGATCGTGTTGGTGCACTGAATGTCTGCTGACTACGTCTTATTGAGTCTTATGTCAAAGCTGACCATTTGAACAGGGTCTAGTTTGAACAAGGTCTAGTTTGAACAGGGTCTAGTTTGAAGCAAGTTGTGTCATCTTCAAACTAGAGGGTCACTACTATAAATAGGAGAGTGCTATGTTCATTTCAAACAGTCATGTATGTGTGTGTGAGCGAAGGTGCTGCCGGATTTTTGTCAGAATACATTGTAAAAGCTCACAATCAGTAATATAAAGAAAGTTAAAAGGATACAAGCTGTTTTTTACTTCGTTTACGTTGATTCCGCCCTCGTATTTGAAGATGAACTGCTTTAACTGACTTTAGGGTCACCGACAACGATCCAACAAGTGGTATCAGAGCTCAGGACAAGGAGTTCATACCAAATTCAGCTTGATTCTACCGGATTTTCTATCTTCTACTCACTTTCTTTCATATTTTTCTGATTCGGACATATTTCACGGTTAATATGGTCTAAAACGTTCACATAACAGGCGAAACTTATGGATAACAAATCCTTCAAAGTTTTGAACCATAATTCGACTTAAAACTGATCGAAATCAACCTGACCGTTTGAAAATGTTCGCGAAATGCTGATGTCATCTAGTTTGAAACTGACACCCTCCAGTTTGAAAATGACACTTCCCGTTTGAAACTGACACCCTCTAGTTTGAAAATGACACCTCCCGTTTGAAACTGACACCCTCCAGTTTGAAAATGACACCTCCCGTTTGAAACTGACACCCTCCAGTTTGAAAATGACACTTCCCGTTTGAAAGTGGTTCCCGTTTGAAAGTGACATCAAGTTTGAAATTGACATCAAGTTTGAAAGTAACATCAAGTTTGAAAGAGATTTGAGGTGTTTTACAAGGCACAAATACCAAGAAATCAAAATGTTTGACGAAAAGGAAAACAAGAATCTTGAAAATTTAAATGATTGGCTTTGTGAATCTTGGTGTGGGAGATTAGGTGATAAGGATGTTTATGTTAAAAGATTCGAAAATTTGTTGTGTATGAAGAATGAATCAGTGGAGAAGTTGGTAAAACGATTTGATGAGTTAGTTTACAAGTTAGAAAGACATGGGATATATTTTTCAAAGGATGAACAAATTTCAAGATTTGTTAATGCTTTACCTTTGGAATGGGATAAATTTGTGAATGAACTGAAACGGGATTCTAGTTTATCACACTTTGATTTAAGAAGTTTTATCAATACAATAACAAATCATAGGCATCATGAAGATTCAAGAAAAAGGAAGTTATTGGATGAAATAAAAGAAGAATCAGAAAAGATAAATTTGGATGTAATCATTGAAATAAGAAAACGAATCACTGTGTGTCTTGCAGCAAAAAATGTTATGAGATACGATATTAAGAGGGGTTGTTATATTGATGAAAATATGAATCCTCTTGATTTTGTTAAAATTTTCTGTGCAGGAACATACAAGATGGAAACAAAGAAAGAAGCCGCTGTTGAAAAGATGAATGAAAAATGCTCAAATTGTGATAAATTTGGAGTAGACAATGTCAATCTCTCGAAAGATGTGGAAAATTTGACATTGGAAAACAAAACTTTGAAAGACAAAAAGAAAGCGGATAGTGAACAGATTCTGGAGTTGCGCTTGAATTGTGAAAAACTGAGATCTGAAAATGACAAACTTTTGAAGAATGATGAAAGTTTGTTACTAGAAAACAAAAAATTTAAAGAAAATGAAAAAGATTTTGACAATGAAAAATTAAAATTTGAAAAAGATTTTCAAAGTCAAATGAAGGTTTTAGAAGATGAAAAATCTGTTATTTTTAAAAATAATCTTGAAAAACAGATTGAAATAAATTCTTATCTTCAGAAAATCATTCGGCTTGAAAATGAAGCTGAAATTGCTCGAAATAAAATTAACGAGCTTGAGAATAAATTGAAAGGTTTTGTGATTTCTGCACCATATGTGTGTCCAAAACCAATCAATGTTGTTTCAATAAGTGACAATGTCACAAATTTTGACAAAGTCAAAATTGAAGATTGTGATGAAATATCTGATGATGAAAAAGAAAAGAAAAGAAAAATATTTTTAGATTTACAAGAAAAATTTAAAAATACTGTTTTGCAATCTACTGAAACAGGTGAATGTTCTAAACAAAAACCTGTTAAGAAGAGTGTAGAACAGAAACAAAAAGTTAAAAATTTGAAAAATTTTAAAAATGAAAATAAAAGCTCATCAGATAAGTCATCCAATCATTATCAAAAATCACAAAAATCTAAAAATGAAAACTCACAAAATGTTGGTAATAAGTGGTGCAGGTTTGACCACAGTGCTCAAAAGCCAAATCCAGCATTGAAGAGGAGAAATGACTATAACCAAGCCAAACAATGTTATGATCTGAAGGTTTGGACTGACAGAAGTGGATGGTACGATAACAGAGTGTGCTACACCTGTGGTGTGAGAGGACACATTGCTGTTAACTGCCAGAATTGGAATTATGAAACAGGAAGATGCTATAATTGTCATATCAAAGGACATATTGCCAGAAATTGCCCAAGGAGATCAATGGGAAGATCGAGGGTTGAATCTCAAAGAATGGCAAAGAAACCAGTCAATGTCAAGTCTAAAGAACAGAAGGTTCAAGAACCTAAAGTTCAAGATCAGACAATTCAGGAAAAGAAAGTTAAACTTTCACAGGGGCAGAAAGACAGACTACGAAAGAAAAGGAAGAAGGCGAGAGAGTATCTGGAGAAGATTTTGTCTTCGGGTTCACCGGACAGATTAAATAAGAGTTCTGATGAATCAACTAACTCGACTGCAAAGCCAAGTAAATTGAATTCTTCAGATGAAAATCTGAGGACAAAAGAAGAAAAGAAGAAGAAAATGGTCGGCGATGAATCTGATGTGTTAAAGTCAGACAAGCCACCATCAGGCAATGAATCTGACAGGTCAAAGTCAGACAAGCCATGTGCAGGCAATGATTCTGGTTCATCAAAGCCAGAGGAGCCTAGTGTTGAGGTAAAAAATGTCAAACCCAAGGCTGGTCAGGCTTGGGTGAATCTTTTCAAATAGAAAAACCTGACTTGCCGGAGTTCCTAGGTTGGTAAGCGTGGAACATGAATCGGCACATTTCTTGAGAAATTTCACTCTGGTGATTTTTCGCCTTACATGTGGTAAATCAGGGACATTAAATTGTACTTGATTTTCTACAAGTGTTTATGTTGATAGAATCTTGAACTGTTAATTCTTTCAAAATGGTTAAAGGAGAACAAAGTGATGATGTAATCCCCTAACCAACAAGTGGTTTGTTAATTCAACAAAACTAATTTTCCGGAAAAACCATTTTGATTAAAACAAACTTAAGTGTTTTGAAATCTAAATGGGAAAATAGTTTGTTGTCAGGGGGAGTTCTGATTGTTTATGCCGAGTGAATGGCGAATTGAAGTGATTCGATATCAGTTTGTCACTTTATTTGTAAAGTTTGTTTTCAAATTTTCCTTGAAAATCAAAATTGAAACATATTTTGATTTTAGGGGGAGAAAATTTAAAAAAAAATAGAAAATTTGAAAATGTAAAAAATATTGAAAAAGCAAAAATGAGTTTTGTTGTAAAAAAGAGGAAATGATAGTAAATCAGTGAACTATCACAGCATGCTAAAGATATGAAATGTCAAATGTGATAAACGGTCTCACTGATGATGTGTCGATAGGTTTTCGCACATTTAGTAGATTTATTCGGGATATAAACCTAAAATTTCAAACTTGTGAAATTCGTGGGGAACACTACTTGGATATATAGGTAACCCCTGAAATCTCGTTTGAAAGGTCTCGTATTCTGATATACTAGGTTTTTATACTCAATGATGTCTGGGGTATTATTCCGGGACTTCTGCTGAATGGAAGTTCTGACCTAGTCCTTGGATAATACTTTCCACAAATGCTTGAAACATAGCATTAAACCCTCAGCATGCTGATGAAACAATAAAATTGATAGTCGCTGCTGTTGTAGCTAAAAGATCCTCTAAAAGGGGACATACCGTAAAGTCGAAGCTGATATCTCTCTGCGTATACGGAAGTATCGACCTGAGATCCCTCGGCCCTCGCATTACCTAATTTATGTACAGATATCATTGTAGTATACTCACCTGTAAGACTGAATATTGGGATTCTGGATACGGGAGTATATTCAAGAGGTGGGACACATGAATGAGCTAAGTTCATAAGACATCTAAATCGTATCCTGAGTAAATTGAAATTTGTGTGAGGATTTAAGATGGATCAGTATATCGACAATCAAGGTGAATCGTTTAGAGCTTAAAATGATTAAAGCTTAACGGTGCTAGTGATTTGTCTCATGAACTGATATGATCCTCTTACACAAACTCACAAAAATATTGTTTGTATATATTTCTTTATTGTATTTCATTTAAAGCTCAAAATACAAAAAGATTTTCGACAACTGATGTTGGAGAGTTGATTTTCAAAATTCCAAGTGCTAAACTTGATGAACTAGATGATTGGGAGAATATGTTGAAAACTTTAAATGTCATATACAAATGTTTTGAAAGATTGTGTGTTTAGTTAATCAAGGTCATTCATTTGAACTTGATGTAACTAGTATGTTTGTTGAATAATTGATTTCTACCAGTAAGTTTCTTAAATCTAACTGTTATAAATTTGTGAAACTTATGTTGTGGTAGAGGATTTGCAGGTAACATGAATCCCCATGGCAATGAAAAAGTCAAAGTTTGTACCTGAATTTCAAGTCCCAGTATTTTGAGAGGGGGAGTCTGCGAAAGGGGGAGTTAGAGTTCTGGATCAACAGTCAAAGGGGAGATTGAAGATGGAGCTAGGTTGAGTTCCTGAACCTGTGAAGAAGGAGCTTTACAATGACAAAATTTGGAAAGAGACAAAGACTAAAGACTTGACACCGAAGACTTCGTCAACATCCAAGGGGGAGTCTGTTGGTGCACTGAATGTCTGCTGACTACGTCTTATTGAGTCTTATGTCAAAGCTGACCATTTGAACAGGGTCTAGTTTGAACAGGGTATAGTTTGAAGCAGGCTGTGTCATCTTCAAACTAGAGGGTCACTACTATAAATAGGTGAGTGCTATGTTCATTTCAAACAGTCATGTATGTGTGTGTGAGCGAAGGTGCTGCCGGATTTTTGTCAGAATACATTGTAAAAGCTCACAATCAGTAATATAAAGAAAGTTAAAAGGATACAAGCTGTTTTTGACTTCGTTTACGTTGATTCCGCCCTCGTATTTGAAGATGAACTGCTTTAACTGACTTTAGGGTCACCGACAACGATCCAACAGATCGGAATGATGAACTAACTAGATAGTTCAAAATTGCATTTAGACCCCCTCCCCCTCATCCTAAGAACCAGCCCACATGCCTAATTGTGGGATTTTATGTGAATTGTTTACTAGATCTTGTAGTGTACTAGAGGGGACATAATATCCAAGGGTTGATTTGTTGTGGGAAGTTAGTTTATAAAGACCTTTGGATCATCATTCTCTTTCATCACAACACATAAACAACTTCATCTTCCTTTCTTCTTCCCTTGGCTACGGCTCCAACCATACACACACATACATCCATTTCAAACTCCATACCAAGCAATCTAAGGTGACTCCAAGGTGTAAGAAGCTAAGTTAGGGAGTGTGGAAGCAACGGAACTTGAAGGACCTTCTTCGTTTGCTATTAACCACCACTTTTCTCTTCTTGAACATCCCTAGCCTTGAGCTAGTGGTAAGAACTTGAATCTCTTCATTCTACATCTTATTTAGGTGGTTAAAGAATGATACATGATGTTAATCTTGAATAACACTAAGAATCACAAGAAAAGAACTTGAACAAAAGCTTTAAATATGAAGAGATCATGTTGTTTAGTGTTGCTATACTTGTTGATGGATGATATTTTGACAAAATGATGTTGGTTAGTAGAAATATGGTGATTGTTTGTTGTTTATTTGAAATATTGATGATGATGATGATTACTTGAAGCTTGCTAGATTGTGATTAAACACATGATCTAGCAAGTTAGGAGATGGTTAAGTAACAACATGAAATAATCATCTTCTTGTTAAGTCATGAACTTGAATAAATATGATGTTTCTTGTAAAATTATAAACAAGTAAGTTTAAAGTCTTGTAAATCTAAATATTTCAAGTATGATTTACCAAGAAACCAAGTTAAAAATACAAGATTCACTAAATCTTGGTTCTTACATAAATAAACATCATTTTTAGTGGTTAACAAAGTAAAGAAACACATGTGTAACAAGAAAAATACATGAAGAAGCATTTTTAGAAAACATGAACATAAGTTGTAAAGGATCATATTCTTTAAAAATGGAGTTTTTAAAGAAGCAAATACACTTTAAAGGGTAACAAGACTTACTAAATACCCTAGTAAGTTACTACACATTTTTATAAATTTTCAAGTTCATGAAATAGAGAAATTTATGTATATTGTTGATGATTGTTGTTGAAATTGATTGAGGATGATTTTATAAGAAAATAAACACATGTTTTGAAAACATGGGAAACCTCAATTTTTAGGGGAAACTCTGTCAAAATTTTTATAAATTTTGACACTTAGAAAAATATAAGTTTTTGAGAAACTTATCCCCTAAAATGTATCTAAAAACATTTACCAAGATTTCCCTAATTTTTGTGATAAGAAATGATGATTTCTTCAAGAATAAAAATGGATATTAAGTATGTATATTTGTGAGAAAAATATATATATATTTATCACCACATTTTTGTGCTAAGTGTATGTAGTATGTATTATACTTGATAGTGTATTAGGACTTGAAAATACACTAAATACTCTTGAGAAGTAAAAACACAAAAATACACATACAACATACAAGATACATAACTCGGGTGCAAAATACAAGAAACTTATAGTTATTTTTGAGAAAATACTATAGGTAAGACACATATTTAAAAATATAAATTATTTTTAACACAAGAATACATATACAAAAGATAGTGACTTGTGCTTGTGCGGTACAAGTCTAGTGACTAACGAAAATAAAACACGTTTAGGTCACGACGCTATATAAGCAAAATCCGGTGAAGTTTACGACGCAAGGAACGCAAAGTTGTGAGTTCATGCTCCCCCTTTTCTTTAACTATCTTCAGTTTTATAACTCCAGGGGTGAAATACATGATCCTGAATGTTTACAGGAAAGTTCGTGTCCCCACTTTTAAACTTGGGGCGAACACATAAAAATTGATACTTGATGTAATAAACGAGAATTGATACATGATATAATAAACGAGAATTGATACTTTATATAATAAACGATAATTGATACTTGACATGATGAATACATAAACAAGAAGCACTCTTGGTGATCACTAGTACCAAGTATGAACTCCAAAGACTGGAAACGGAGTTCTGGCACTTGACCATGGAAGGTGCTGACATTAATGGTTATACTCGAAGGTTCCACGATCTGTCTAGAGTGCTTCCCTACATGGTGACTCCCGAATTTAAGCGTGTTGAACGCTACATTTGGGGACTGGCCCCAGAGTTTCGCGGCATTGTAACTTCAGCCAAACCCCAAACAATCACTGAGGCTGTAACTCTGGCTGTCAGCCTTACTGAAGATTGTGTTCGAATGAAGAAACTATCACTGAACCCAACAGAAAAGACCGAGACGCATGCTGAGTCGTCCGGCGACAAGAAAAGGAAACATGCAAACCTGAATCAGGCAACTCGTAACAACAATGGTTCCAACAAGAAGAGTGACACTAATCCGCCTCAGGAGGCAAAAACTCTTGCAAACATGAATGATGCTTCTACCAAGAGGTACCTGGGCACTCGGCCCATTTGCAACAATTGCAAGCATCATCACGAAGGGATTTGTCGTGTTCCAAAATGCGACAAGTGTGGAAAATTGGGTCACCGCACAGAAGATTGTTGGGGAAAAGGAAAGAACCGGAATGGGAATGGTGCTGGTAACAGGAATGGTAACGGGAATGGAAAGAATCAAGGATGCTTCAGTTGTGGAAGCAATGATCATTTCATGAAAGACTGCCCAAAGGGAAACAACGCTCAAGCTCGAGCATTTGTGATTGGAGCAAAGAACGCACGCGAGGACCCTAATGTGGTCACCGGTACGTTTCTCGTTAACAATCACTTTGCATCCATATTATTTGACACTGGCGCCGATTATAGCTTCATGTCTGTGGAATTTAAATGCATGCTTGGAATAGAATCTAGTAGATTAGAAATTCCTTATTCCATAGAACTAGCCAACGGTAAACTTGTTGAATCGGGCGAAGTCGTTAGAGGCTGCTCATTGGAACTTGGTGAACAAAATTTTAGCATCGACCTCTTACCTATTCAATTGGGGTAGCTTCGATGTAGTAGTCGGAATGGACTGGTTGTCCAAGAACAAAGCTGAAGTTATTTATCATGAGAAAATCATTCGCATCCCTTTAGAGAATGATGAAACTCTCATTGTGCATGGAGAAAAATGAGACGCACCTCTGCGAATTATCAGTCGTATGAAGGCACATAAGTGCCTAAGGAAAGGATGTGTTGCTTTCCTAGCGCATGTTGTAGACAAGAAGGCTGAGGAGCCGAAACTCGAAGACATTCCTGTGGTGAAGGAATTCCCTGATGTTTTTCCCGAAGATCTGCCAAGATTACCTCCACAACGACAAGTCAAATTCCTTATAGACTTGGTTCCAGGAGCCGCTCTTGTAGCTAAGGCACCCTATCGGCTTGCACCATCCGAAATGCAAGAGTTATCTACACAACTTTAAGAGTTGTTGGATAAAGGATTCATAAGGCCAAGCTTCTCGCCTTGGGGATCTCCAGTATTGTTCGTGAAGAAAAAGGATGGGACTCTGCGGATGTGTATTAATTACAGAGAACTGAACAAGCTCACTATCAAGAATCGGTATCCATTACCGAGGATTGATGACTTATTTGATCAGCTGCAAGGATCAAGCTACTATTCCAAGGTCGATCTTCGATCTGGATACCATCAGTTAAGGATACAAGAAGAAAGCATACCAAAGACTGCATTCAGAACACGCTATGGGTATTACGAGTTTCTTGTGATGCCATTCGGACTGACGAACGCACCAGCGGTCTTTATGGATCTGATGAACCGTGTATGCAAACCTTATCTCGATAAATTCGTGATTGTATTTATCGATGATATCCTGATTTACTCGCGAATGAAATAAGAGCACGAGCAACATCTCAGAACCGTCTTGGAACTACTGAAGAAAGAGAAGCTTTATGCAAAGTTCTCAAAATGCGAATTCTGGATTCGCGAAGTACAATTTCTGGGTCACGTTGTGAACGAGAAAGGCATTCATGTAGACCCATCCAAGATTGAAGCAATAAAGAACTGGGAAGCCCCCAAAACCCCAACTGAAGTTTGACAATTTTTGGGCTTAACGGGCTATTATCGGCGATTCATCGAGAATTTCTCAAAGATAGCTCAACCGCTAACGACCCTTACTCAGAAAGACAAGAAATACGACTTGGGTTACAAACAGGAAGAAGCCTTCCAGCTACTTAAAAACAAGCTATGCGATGCACCGATACTATCCTTACCTGAAGGCACTGAAGACTTCGTGGTTTACTGCGACGCTTCATGACAAGGTTTGGGTTGCGTGCTTATGCAGCGCCAAAAATTCATCGCTTACGCTTCAAAACAATTGAAGGTACATGAGAAGAATTACACCACGCACGACTTAGAACTAGGTGCGGTGGTATTCGCCTTGAAGATCTGGCGACATTATTTATATGTTACTCGATGCACAATCTTCACAGATCACAAAATCCTACAACACATATTTGACCAGAAAGAATTAAACATGCGTCAGCGATGATGGGTCGAGCTGCTAACGATTATGACTGTGAGATTAAGTACCATCCCGGAAAGGCAAACGTTGTAGCGGACTCGTTGAGCCGAAAGGAAAGGGTTAAGACCCTAAGGGTTCGAGCATTGGAAATGACTATTCGAACGAACCTCACTGCACGCATTCGCGATGCACAACAAGAAGCTCTTAAAGGAGAAAACCGTAAAGTTGAATACCTCCGGGGTATGTTGAAATACATGGTGCCAAATGAAGAGGGAGCCTTATACTTTAAGAAACGTATTTAGGTTCCGCTCTATGGTGGCATACGAGAAGTCATCCTTGATGAAGCGCACAAGTCAAAATACTCGATCCATCCAGGATCGGACAAAATGTATCAAGACTTGAAAGAATATTATTGGTGGCCGAGACTCAAGAGCGACGTTGCTGTTTATGTTGGAAAATGCCTAACCTGTGCTAAGGTTAAGGCTGAAAATCAGAAACCGTCCGGACTACTACAACAACCAGAGATACCCATGTGGAAGTGGGAGCAAATCTCGATGGACTTTATAACGAAATTACCCAGGACCCCGAGAGGGCACGATATGATATGGGTGATAGTTGATCGATTAACGAAATCTGCGCATTTCCTACCGATCCGAGAAAAAGACAGCACTGGAAAGCTTGCTGAGATATACTTAAAGTAAATTGTGGCACGTCATGGAGTGCCTATCTCAATTATTTCAGACAGAGATGGCTGCTTTGTCTCAAGAATCAGGCAATCATTTCAGGAAGCCTTTGGATCTCAAGTAGATCTAAGTACGGCATTCCACCCACAGATAGACGGCCAGAGCGAACGGACTATACAAACGTTAGAAGATATGCTTCGCGCATGTGTCATGGATCAAGGCGGCAGCTGGGATACTCATCTACCTTTAGTTGAGTTCCCCTACAATAACAGTTATCATACGAGCATAAAAGCCGCACCGTTCGAAGCTCTGTACGGCCGCAAGTGCCGATCGCCCTTATGTTGGGCAGACGCTGGAGATAAACGTATGGTTGGTCCTGAACTTTCAAGAGACAACCGACAGGATTATGCAGATCCGAGAGCACATTAAGGCGGCTCGAGATCGACAAAAGTGCTACGCTGATCGAAGACGAAAACCATTAGAATTCGAGGTAGGAGACAAAGTGTTGTTAAAAGTCTCATTTTGGAAGGGCGTAGTAAGATTTGGAAAGCATGGAAAGTTGAATCCACGACACATCGGACCATTCAGAATCTTGGAAAGAATTGGTACCGTGGCATACAAGTTGGAGTTACTGGAAGAACTTAATGGAGTACATGATACGTTTCATGTATCCAACCTTAAGAAGAGTCCAACACAAGAAGATGTGATCATCCCTGCCGATGAAGTGCACATTGATGATGCCCTCCGATTTACAGAACAACCCGTTGAGGTTACCGACTGGAAAGTCAACAAGACCAGGAGGAGCACTGTTAAACTTGTCAAAGTACGTTGGAACTCTAAGCACGGACCCGAGTACACGTGGGAACGTGAAGAGCAGTTCAAAGAAAAGTATTCCCACCTATTCAAGAAGACTCCTGCGAGAGTTAGTTCAGCCTGAATTTCGGGACGAAATTCTTTTAACGGGGGGAGACTGTGACAACTGGCACCAAACCGGTAATTTCCGTACACTTTAATTATTATTTAATGACTGCAATTATGTGCTTAAATGTCAACATTGCCTGAATACATAATATACAAGTGAATTCATGCACGTTTTATACTACAAAATATTGCTTTATGCATAAACGAGAGCGTTGCGTCAGAAATACTAGTAAACTCACCGGTAAGATACAATATGTCAACAATTCAGCAGAAAGCAGTTAGACAGTAAAATTGGAGCCTAGGTGTAGGTCCAATGACAAGAATACATTAAAACCCAAGAGTACATACAAGGGTTTACATATAAACATTCCGGAAGCAAAAGTAAGCACTAAAAAGCACCCGAAACGCACTTTAAGTGCAGAATTTATTTAAATTCAGCTATAATCAGCATTAAGACACTGAAATATTATGCAGAAATTATGATTTATCATCCAGAATACTTCCCTAAGTGTCGGGAATTGAAAGTATTACAAAAGGGGACATAAAGGACACTAAACGGTGCAATTTATCACTTTAACGAACCGGTATCTAACCGAACAACGGACATTACCCGGAACATCAAAATATTACTAGAAGCATCGTTGTTATTTTTCAGAGCTAGTAATGATCCCCGAACATCCTAACACACACTAAGTTATCTAGTAACTAATACTTGTACCCTTACACTTAGATCGGAATGATGAACTAACTAGATAGTTCAAAATTGCATTTAGACCCCCTCCCCCTCATCCTAAGAACCAGCCCACATGCCTAATTATGGGATTTTATGTGAATTGTTTACTAGATCTTGTAGTGACTAGAGAGGACATAATATCCAAGGGTTGATTTGTTGTGGGAAGTTAGTTTATAAAGACCTTTGGATCACCATTCTCTTTCATCACAACACATAAACAACTTCATCTTCCTTTCTTCTTCCGTTGGCTACGGCTCCAACCATACACACACATACATCCATTTCAAGCTCCATACCAAGCAATCTAAGGTGACTCCAAGGTGTAAGAAGCTAAGTTAGGGAGTGTGGAAGCAAAGGAACTTGAAGGACCTTCTTCGTTTGCTATTAACCACCACTTTTCTCTTCTTGAACATCCCTAGCCTTGAGCTAGTGGTAAGAACTAGAATCTCTTCATTCTACATCTTATTTAGGTGGTTAAAGAATGATACATGATGTTAATCTTGAATAACACTAAGAATCACAAGAAAAGAACTTGAACATAAGCTTTAAATATGAAGAGATCATGTTGTTTAGTGTTGATATACTTGTTGATGGATGATATTTTGACAAAATGATGTTGTTTAGTAGAAATATGGTGATTGTTTGTTGTTTATTTGAAATATTGATGATGATGATGATGATTACATGACGCTTGCTAGATTGTGATTAAACACATGATCTAGCAAGTTAGGAGATGGTTAAGTAACAACATGAAATAATCATCTTCTTGTTAAGTCATGAACTTGAATAAATATGATGTGTCTTGTAAAATAATGAACAAGTAAGTTTAAAGTCTTGTAAATCTAAATATTTCAAGTATGATTTACCAAGAAACCAAATTAAAAATACAAGATTCACTAAATCTTGGTTCTTACATAAATAAACATCATTTTTAGTGGTTAACAAAGGAAAGAAACACACGTGTAACAAGAAAAATACATGAAGAAGCATTTTTAGAAAACATGAACATAAGTTGTAAAGGATCATATTCTTTAAAAATGGAGTTTTTAAAGAAGCAATTACACTTTAAAGGGTAACAAGACTTACTAAATACCCTAGTAGGTTACTACACATTTTTATAAATTTTCAAGTTCATGAAATAGAGAAATTTATGTATATTGTTGATGATTGTTGTTGAAATTGATTGAGGATGATTTTATAAGAAAATAAACACATGTTTTGAAAACATGGGAAACCTCCATTTTTAGGGGAAACTCTGTCAAAAATTTTATAAATTTTGACACTTAGAAAAATATAAGTTTTTGAGAAACTTATCCCCTAAAAATGTATCTAAAAACATTTACCAAGATTTCCCTAATTTTTGTGATAAGAAATGATGATTTCTTCAAGAATAAAAATGGATATTAAGTAGGTATATTTGTGAGAAAAATATATATATATTTATCACCACATTTTTGTGCTAAGTGTATGTAGTATGTATTATACTTGATAGTGTATTAGGACTTGAAAATACACTAAATACTCTTGAGAAGTAAAAACACAAAAACACACATACAACATACAAGATACAAGATACATAACTCGGGTGCAAAATACAAGAAACTTATAGTTATTTTTGAGAAAATAATATAAGTAAGACATATAGTTAAAAATATAAATTATTTTTAACACAAGAATACATATACAAAAGATAGTGACTTGTGCTTGTGCGGTACAAGTCTAGTGACTAACTAAAATAAAACACGTTTAGGTCACGACGCTATATAAGCAAAATCCGGTGAAGTTTACGACGCAAGGAACGCAAAGTTGTAAGTTCATGCTCCCCCTTTTCTTTAACTGTCTTTAGTTTTATAACTTCGTGGGTGAAATACATGATCCTGAATGTTTACAGGAAAGTTCGTGTCCCCACTTTTAATCTTTTACATACTTTTAAAGTTGGGGCGAACACATAAAATTGATACTTGATGTAATAAACAAGAATTGATACATGATATAATAAACGAGAATTGATACTTGATATAATAAAGGAGAATTGATACTTGACATGATGAATACATAAACAAGAAGCACTCTTGGTGATCACTAGTACCAAGTATGATGCGTTTTGAGGAATGATACGAGAAATCGTGTCACGAATAGGGTACCATAAGCGCCATTAATCGTGTACATACTTAGACCGCAGAACAAAAGGTTAGATCTAACGGGTGACCGGGCAGCCACACTCTCGGTGAACACTAGTACCGAGTAGTGCTTTTGTGTCTCAGTCGTGAATCGACAACTAGAAAAATGCCTATGGTTTGGTGACTTCCTATGTCGTGTCACATGTTAATGGCCTTGCAACCCATTAACTATACAAGAATACTTTATTTGTATGAAGTTCGTACACAAGAATACTTTATTTGGTTCATACCACAAGAATACTTTATTTTCACAAGACATTTATCATGTTTTCATACAATGTATACGAACGTGTTCAATATAAAAACCGCATGAATTCACACCAACATTATGTTGACGTTTTTCCAAAACTCACATGTATTTCAGGTAACTAAGTGGATGTGCGTGCGGTCTTACTCATGCTCGTGGATGTCGTTTATGTTTGTCTGAAATAAGTTGTAAACTTTCAGACAATGTGCCGTTTCGTGATGTAAACTCTTAACCATGTTTTCCGTTATGTAATGGTAATGACATTTGAAGTTATTTTTATGAGCATGTAGTATGTTTACCTTTCGTATGCAATGAGAACCTTTCATGATCACACCTCGTGCTTCCGCCGCAGAAAGGGGTGTGACATAATGATCGATCAAACTGGTCAGGTTCGAAACTCTAAACGGTTGTTTCGACCGCTTATCTTACGACCCTATATAAGAACTAATCTAAAAGTGACGAGTTAAACATGTTTAACGAAGTTAGAAAACAAGTTTGATATCAAAACAAAGGGTTTTGATACCCAAGAATAGTTTGGTTCCAAAATACGCATAAACGCGTATTTTGACCGAAACTATGACTCGTCACTACACCTAATCAACGTGGTAATCAGCAGGTATAGTCACAAGGGACTATAACCATCGTGATTACGCTCACGTTGCGAAGTTCAAACAAACTTCGTATTAACCAATGACTGATTAAAGCAGAAAGTCAAACACTGTTTGACTTTCGTGCTTGAAAACACATAAAAGAATGAAAGAATACTTACAAAAGGTCCAAGCTTGAAGATTTGAACTCAATTTGCTCAGGTATGAAGATTGAGAGCTTCAACTTAGAGCAAGAATGAGAACAAATGTGAGGATTGCAAATGGGGAAGGTGGGCATTTATAGAAAGTGAAGAACCGTTAGGATCGTTCCTTGATAATTGAGCTTCGATCTGGACCTTACACATAAGGCACATGGTTTTGGAATACTAGGGGTGCCCAAAACCATCACACGGTATTGAGAAAAGTTACACAAAAGACCCCCAAGTTCAACCTGGTTGTCAAAATGAAGTTTCTGCCCAGATGAGGCCATGGCGTCGCACCACGACAAAACCATATAGTGGTGGCGCAGCGCCATCACCTACCAGTGACCAGAAACTTTGCTAAATTGTCAGGTTTGGTCCCTGCAACTTGTTTAGGCCATTTTCGATGCGTTTAAATCCCGTTAACCCCATTTAAAGGATCTAAAATGAATCTAAAGTATAGGGAACATGAAATATGCTCAAAAACATCTCGGATGTCGGTTCGTTTAGTCGTATGGTTGCGTTGTTCGGTTAATTACGACGAAACACGAACGGACGCGAAAAATGATCCAAATTACGCGACCAATGGAATTTTATCATTCCATTCATTAAAATAAAATATTTTAATGATTACATAATTTTTTGGATGCCCGGATATATTCAGGACGTAAGATATGCACGTAAATGCAAACTTGTGCACTTTTTGACTCTTTTAGTCCCTTTTTGACCAAAAAGTTTATTTTTGCACACCGAACACCTCAAAGCCTATTTCTAAGCTATGTAAAGGATATTTAGGGCATGTTTAACTTATGGTCAAGTTCTGGAATGTTCAATACCATACGAATCAGCAGACTTTTGCTGTTTGACGCAAATAGTCCATGCGATCGAATAAACTTGATTTAGACACACCAAACCTTCCAAAACTTATTTCTAAGTTATTTAAAGGTTATTTAAGGTATGTTATGCCCATGTCACTGTTCCGGAGTGTTTGTCGCGTTAAACTGATTACGTTTACGCCTCAGTTCGCGTATAACTTTCACTACAAGAAAAGTGACCATTAGAGACTAAATTATTAGATGCTGATATATCAGTCTCAGATACGTAATATCTAGGACTGATTTATCAGTCACTAATAATATTGGGGACTGATTTCTACATCACATATTTTAGTAACAAAAAATCAGTCCCTAATACCTTGACACCTTATTTGAGACTAAATTTCATTCGCAAATATGTTCGAACCATATAACTTTTTGGAGGGACATTTATTTGCTACTAGATTTTAGTGTCAAATGTGTTCCCTGTGTAATGAAAAATGGCGTAAATGTATCGGCAGTTCATCTTCAGTCTTTAATATGGGGGGACATATTAGAATCTTAAAATCACTTCTTATTATTCCAAAATCAGATCGAATTAGGGACTGGTATTCAGTCTTGAATGTCTTTTATATATGAAATGATTAAGGGCTGATTTTAGTATTCAATTACGTGGCTCAAGTTCTACAATTATAAAGGAAGTATCTGAGACTGAAAAATGAGTCTCAAACATCTTGTAAGTGACCTTATTCAAAACTAAATATTCAGTCACCTATGAATTTGATTGATGAAATAGTTATGGGCTAATATTCCATCTCCATACTTGACACATACGTTACCAATTTGACGAGTTATATTATAGATTGAAACTCAGTCCAAATAATTATTGTAAGGGATGATATTAGGCTATAGGGTGTGATCATGACCCCCATGACTACCATGATCCTCCACATAAGCACCACATCATCCATCTTTAATCCATCATTTAAAATCACTACCCTAAGGGTGTGGTCATGACCCAAACCACTATCCCTTTTATTTGTTTAATTTATTTTTGTCTTAAAATTATCAAATAAGAGGGTCGTGGTAATCGTGGTTTAATCCATGGGAACCACCATCAATCAAGAAGGGGGATGGTGTACTATTTAATTAATGGTCCTATGTGGAAATAATGTTTTCATCCATGATCCCCACACCCCATAGCCTTAGAGATTAGTAATTAGTCTTGAATGCCTTTTATGTAAGGCTAAAGGGTGTGGGGATCATGGTTGGGATATGATTCACCACCTAGGATCATGAATAGTAGGCTACACCACCCCCTTGCTTGATCCACCCTGATTTGTATGGATTAAACCATGGCAACCATGATCCCCCTTTCTATTTTTTAAGAAATTCTTTCCTTTTTCTTTGGATAAAGATAAATTAAAATAAAAAGAGAATAGTGGTTTGGGTCATAACCACACCCTTAGGATAGTGGTTTTGGATGATGGATTAGAGGTGAGTGACATGGCACTAACGTGGAGGGTCATAGTGGTCTTGAGGGTCATGACCACACCCTATAGCCTAAGAATTGATTAAAAACTATTTTTTGTCAACCGTATGTTATTTTCAACTAAACTATTAGTGATTAAAGTAACACCGACTAATGTATGAGTTTCTAATGTATAGTATTCAGGAATGTTTTATCATTTGATACTATTTTATATGCCACTTATGTTAGTAACTATATTTAATATCTAATAATGATGACATATTAGGGACTAAAAAGTAGTTCTTAATATTCTTATAACTGATCAAACTAGGGAATGAGAAGTGTTTGTAGATTAAAATAGGGATGAGCTTGGTCACGCATGAATCCAATATGAATTTTGTGGGTAATCACGAACATGATTCGTTTAACCTATTTTTTTAATAATAATAATAATAACAGAAAACAAACTAACCTGTTACTTTTTTTCCATTTATTTGATATCCTTTATATATTTTTAAATATAATTCTTAAGATATACAAATTGTGAATAAACTTTACAGGTATTTTATAAATAAATTTTAATGTTTAATAAAACTATGAAGATTTATTCTTTTATTTTCTCCATCTAAAATTTCTAATTTACCCATGGCATTATAGCCTAGTGGTATCTTGGTGGTGGGATAAGGCTTATGAACATTCGGTCATGGGTTCAATTCCCACAAAGGGGGTTTTCGCAGATTTATTGAGTTTCCTCCTGAATTGGTGTATAGGCATTATTGCCTAGTGGAGATGGATATGATGGGGTGGTTCTGCTGGTGGCACAATGATACTCCAGTGGTCCGTCAGTGATCCTAATTTTGCCATCCTTCCCAAAACTCCCGCTGCTTTCCAAAGACCTAATTCATTATTCCCACGTGATCTCTCAACTAAATTCATAATCGATCTCTTCTCCAAAACCAACTCATATGGTTTCCTACCTATAATCCCAATCGTTTGACTGTGCTTAGCCGCGTGCGACCACCAATAGACCGTTTGCAGTAGTTCGACTTGAGCAATCAACCCATTGAATTGCTTCAACTACAACAATCAACCACGTTTCAATCGACCCCTTTGTAAGTTTGTATACGTTACTATATGTTCCACTTGTTTGTAATCCTAATTGCAATATTTTGTTTGTCATATTTTCTTTGCACGCCCAACATTTTCTACTTCTTTTGTATGTTTGAGGGTTAATGTTTTCTGTGATGTTTATAAGTTAAAGGTTTGAAGTTGCACGCCAACTGCTCCATGAAATGCTTCATCCAAACTGATTTTGATTTTTAATTTCATATGCCTTTTTTATGAGGTAAGTGAATCTTTGATATCTTGTTTTTCAGTAATATTTTTGGTTTGCAAACTGTGAAGACTTAGTAAAACAGAGATTTCTTTTAAAACTGAGATTTGAATTATGCTTTAGAATCAATCCTTTATTTTTTATTTGCTTGTTTAGTTTTTAGCTAGTTTTTAACACTCGTGCTATTAGGAAAATATGATCATTTTGACCACTTTGAACAATTTTCTTTTAAAGGCTAAAGTTTATGATTCAATTAATAAAAATTGTTGCTTATAAATTATAACTAATTCAGCCTTATCCCTTTTAAAATACATCAGGGGAAGCTGCTTACCATGGGCATTTTTTGGGATCATTACTATTATAGAAAGTGTTCTTAAGAATCTAGCTTGTTGTTGAATCTTTAACAAAATGCTAAATGCTTATATTTGCGGAGCTTTTGCAGTTGAATATACTATTTACTTTGAGTTACTTACTTGAGATCGGCTCGAAACGCTTAAATGAGCTCAATCCCGAGCGTCGAAACAAGCTCGTTTAGTAAACTAGCCCAAGCTCAAGCTGGTTGCAAGCCTAAATGAGCCTGCTATTTCTATAATTTTTAATTAATATATATATATATCTAAATAATAATAATAATAATAATAATAATAATAATCATCTATAAAATTATGATGATATAGCTAAATTATATATAAAATAATAACCATAATTAATATAAAATAGTTAATAAATAACAAAAAATCCGAGCCAGAGGCCAAGCTGAGCTTTAGAAACAAAGCTTGAATCGAGCCGAGCTCTAGCCTAATCTAGTTCAGGCTCTACTCGACTTGTTTGCAACACTAAGTAAACTTCTTGAATATTTTTTTCCCTGGCTGGTGCTGTAGTTTTGCTTCATTAAAACAACTGCCATGGAGGTTAGTCCAATTCTTCTGCCCTTTAAGTAAGCATATTTTTTTGTCTCTTATTTGTCATTGATTTGTCTGCTTTTAATTGTTAGGCCATAATCTAACTGAGGTTGAGAGGAAATTTTGGTGCCTGATACCACAAAGAGAACAACAAATCAAATCTATGTGGTGATGATTATTTTTCTTATACTTAGTCAAGATGCTTCTTTTAATGCTATGGTACATATCAAACTGAACTAACGGGTCAAATTAACCCATTTCCTACTGCTGATCATAGACCCATGATCCAGTCAAATGACCCAATTAATTGTAGTCAAATGGCTTATGATTTACTCCAAGAGTCTAACATTATTTTCATTTCAATGTGTTGATCAGCAACCTGCTTGATTTGTTTTAATCACCGTTTGACAGGTTGGGCGTCAAGGGCGCAAGAAACTCATTTAGAGAGCTGCACAAGGCAAAGATCAAGGTTGCGATCTGGTTTTAAACTTAAAAGAGGCAATATATTGTGTTGAAAAAGACATCAAAGAAACTTGTCACGGAAGTTGTGGACCTTGCAACGAGTCTTGTGCCAAACCTAGGACTAGTGCGCCCAAAAGCACATGTGGTGATCAAAGTCAAGCAGTCTATTCAGCTTTGTTTATGCAATTTTAGCTCTCTATATTTGTAGAACTTATACATTGTTGTAAATTTTTAAGAATATAATATTTGTAAAATACGTTTAGCATCGTATTTGTAATAGAACTCAGTGAAAATCATTCGTTTTGTATTAAGACATGTTGGATACTAAAAGTAAATGTTACCTGATATTGATTTCTAGTCTCTAAAACCATACAGAGTCTAAAATGACATGATATTTGAGATTAATTTTCAGTCTTTAAAAGAATCATAATAAGAACTAAAATGATGCGGTTTCAGAGACTAATTCTTAGTTTCCAAAACATCTTATTAGAGACGGACTAGACATGGTTTAAAGTACTAATTTTAAGTCCCTAAAAAATGTGTAGGGAACTGATATATTGTCGTATCAGAAACAAAATTTCAGTCAGGGAAAAAATGTTTCGAAGACTGAAATGATGTGGTACCAGGGTAAACATTTATGACTAAATTTATATGTATCAGAGACTGAATGATAGTTCCTGTTGGTGCCATCCAATGGGGACTGTTTTTTAGTTACTAAAACCACTATCTAGTACTAGGTATCCGAGACTGGCTAGGTACTGGCAAATCAGTCCCTGATACCCATTAGGGACTGATTTTGATGCATTAGATACTGATTTTTCAGTCCTTAATAATCATTTTTTTTGTAGTATAATTTCCAGAAAGCGATTTAGAGCTCGAAATCGAACGAGAATTGATATGTGCAAAAGATACACATATTTATACAAATCTCAAGTATGAAACACAATATTTCAATTGTTAGGTATTTGTTTGATGGTCGTGGAGGCAAAGATGTCACATTCATGATCCTTTACAAGGACTGCACTTACTGGCTTAGAAGAAACTGCCAAGTATAAGGATAATATATCCCCTTTTTCTGGTTTCATTAAGGCTGGAGCTAAGGATAGGTAATCCTTAAGGGCCTTGAGAGCATTTTCATGCTTTTCAGTCCATTCAAATTTCTTGTTCTTTCTCAGAATGTCATAGAATTCCTTGCAGTTCTCTGATGACTTTGAGATTAACCTGTTCAGGGCTGCGATCCTTCCTGTCAATCTTTGCACATCCTTGGCATTGGCAGGAGATTTGATGTTCACAATCGCCTTAATTTGCTCTGGACTTTCCTCTATCCCTCTTTTTGTCACCATATAACCTAGGAACTTGCCAGCTTTTACACCAAAGTGGCACTTGAAAGGATTCAATTTCATATTGAACTTATCAAGGATATCAAATGCTTCCTCCAAATCTCTATGGTGATCCTCAGCTTTCTTGGACTTAACCATCATGTCATCAATATAGACTTCCATTGTGTGTCCAATTTGTTCTTTAAACATCATATTAACTAGCCTTTGGTACGTAGCACCTGCATTTCTTAGTCCAAATGGCATAGCAATACAACAATAGATACCAGTAGGGGTCATAAAGGCTGTATCCTCTTAATCAGATGGTTCCATCTGAATTTGCTGGAATCCAGATGAAGCATCCATGAAAGTCAACAACTCATGACCTGCGGTAGCATCCACCATGGAGTCAATGTGGGGTAATGGGAACGGATCCTTGGGACATGCCTTATTTAAATCAGTGAAATCGACACATACCCTCCACTTTCCATTTTTCTTTTAAACAACAACCACATTGGCTAACCACCTTGGTTACTTAACCTCTCTAATCATACCTGCTCTAAGCAGTTTATCTACCTCCTCCTGGATGATGGCATTCCTTTCAGGTGCAAACTTTATCCTCTTTTGATGTATGGGTTTGAATGACCTGTCAATGTCAAGTTTATAAGTAATAATATCTTTAGAAATACCTGTCAAGTCCTCATGCTTCCAGGCAAAGGTAGCTTTTCTCCTCTTTAGGAAGGATACTAGATCCTGTTCAACGTCATTGAGGATCCCGGATCCTATAAAAACTTTAGATTCAGGATCCTGAGGATCCATTAGGATATCTTTCACATCATGTTCTCTTGCCTCCAGGACATCTCTTGGAGGATACTTTAATTGCTATTGCTCCTTGGATCTTGAGGCTGGCTTCATGGATGAAGTGTAACAATTTTTGGCTTCTTGTTGGTCACTTTCTATCTTCATACACCCCATGGAGTAGGGAGTTTCACACACTGATGATATGTAGATGGGACTGCTTTCATATCATGTATCCATGGCCCGCCAAGGATAACATTGCAACAGGATAAGCAATCTATAACACAAATTTTTTAAAAAGAATTAACTCCCTCTATGTAAAGGGAAGTTTAATGTCCCCCAATGTATTCTTGGTTTCTCCATTGAATCCTACAAGAACCAATGATCTTGGGATAATTTCTGATTCATGGATGATCATCTTCTTGAGGACATCAAGTTGAATGATGTTCCCTAAGCTTCCTCCATCTATGAGAATCCTGCGAACAAAATGGTTAGAAATGAACAATGTAATAACAAGACCATCATGATGAGGATATTGAATATCCACACGATCGTCCTCATCAAAGGATATAACTTTATCCTGGGTAAGGATTGAGGTTTGAGTAGGCCTATCCCCATTCTCCATCTTTGTCTCTTTAGCATCCCTCTTGGCTGTGGAAAACGAAGTGCCACATATGTCTGATCCACCAGAAATGAAGTTGATAATTTGTGCATCAGCTGGAGGAGTAGGAGCTCTTTCTGGAACCTTTTCAGGATCCTGGATCCTTGACTTTTTTCTTCCAAATTGCTCTTTCAAATGTCCTTTGCTTAACAGGTAAACAATCTCTTTTCTGAGTGCTATGCATTCATCAGTGAGATGACCGAAATCTTCATGATAGGCACACCATTTAGATTTATCTTTTATAGCAGCTGGCTTATCACTCTTTCTGGGCCATCTTGCTTTTTCACCTAAGTTCTGCATGGCAAGGATTAGTTCATTGTTATCAACAGCAAAGCAATATTCAGAAATGGGTGGATAATCTTCATCATCCTCTTCTTGCTCCACTGCATGCACGTTTTGATTATCAGACTTGTTGTATGATTTGGATTTGTTGTTCCTGAAATAGGATCCTTACTTTTCCTACTTAGAGGATCCTGACAGTCTCTCTTGGATCCTTTTATCACCCTCTAAATGGATGAATCTAAGGGCCCTGGTTCTTACTTCATCAAGATTCCTGCAAGGGGTCATGACAAGATCATCATAGAATTATGAATCCTTAAGCAAACCAATTTTAAAAGCTTCTACAGCTGTAGCAATATCCAAATTGGGAATCTCTAAGGATTCTCTACTGAATTTAGTTATATAATCTCTAAGTGATTCATTTTGACATTGTATTATCCTATATAGATCACTAGTTAATCGTTCAAATCTCCTACTGCATGAGAATTGGCTATTAAACAAATTAACTAGGTTAGCAAATGAAGTAATAGAGTAAGGGGGAAAACTTAGCAGCCATTTAAGAGCGGATCCTGTCAGTGTGGATCCAAAACCCTTGCATAGACATGCTTCTTTCAACCTTTCAGGAATGGGGTTGATCTCCATTCTCTCCCTGTATTGAGCTACATGCTCTTCTGGATAAGTTGTACCATCTTAGAGCTTCATATTTGGTGTTTGAAATCTTCTTTGTATTTCTGCATCACATATAGGAGGTGCAAAACGAGATATCCTGTGACTTCCGTCTGGAATTTCAAGAATGGGCTTAACCACTCCTGGAACACTAGATATCATATCCTTGAGTTTTTGTAATTCTTTAGCCATAGCTTGGTTGATCCCTGGTTCCTGCACAAAGCCATGGTTAGTATTAAAGAATGTGTTTAAAATGTTACCTCCTGATTGGTTCGAGGCTAGGACTCCAGATGTGAATCCAAATTGATGTGAAAAATGGCATGATCGAGGGACCAGATGAAGCGATAGTTTGTGTCACACCGTGGCTTTGCGGAAGCGTGGTTAATTTGGTGTGACTTCTTAATACCATAGCTTAACCATAACAATGCTATATGAAATAAAACCATGCAAGATCATCCATTTAATTAAGTTTTGAAAACCAAATACAACAACATTGTCTTAACAATCACAAACATCAACATGACATAAACACAGTTTAAGGATTGTGACTTGTCCAGGAAAGAGTCACATTCCCCAAACCCGGATGACCTCGTAACTAGTGCAGCGGGAAAACGTGTCATACCGCGCCAGATCCTTTAATTCCCTGAAATACATGTAAGTTGAAAAATCAACAATAATGTTGAGCGAGTTCATGTGTTTAGTATGTGCGCGCGAATAAACCTTTGTAATCATTGCAAGTATGAATGTTTTGTAAACTCTGGTATGAAAGCAAATAAGGAAACATATCAGTTATTGTGTATCCACATGGTCCAACCTGCGGGCGCATGGGAGGGGATAGGTCAAGGTCACCACATGGTCCAACCTGCGGGCGCATGGGTGGTGTTATGACAAGGTCACCACATGGTCCAACCTGCGGGCGCATGGGTGGTGTTAAGACGGGGTCACCACATGGTCCAACCTGCGGGCGCATGGGTAGTGTTAAGACAAGGTCACCACATGGTCCAACCTGCGGGCGCATGGGTGGTGTTTGTTATGCTCAAATAGGCCTATCACTCGTATCCCTCGATCGCACTACGAGGACTAATGTTCTTAAGGTTTCACCTACCCAATCACATAACCTAACAGTTCCTTCCTTAGCTGACCATACCATGTAAGAAACATTCGTAATCATAGTAACATGTATTTCACCCCCGCAGTAAAAAAACTGAAAACAGTTAAGAGAAAAGGGGGACATGAACTCACAGTGGTGCGTCTCTTCCAAGTATGCCTCCAAATCGATCAGCTGTATGACGACCTACACGTGCTAACTCTATTAGACGGACGGCCGTGCCTTAGCTTTATGGTTTAAGTTTTTGGGAAATAGTTAGGCAACTATTTCGTGTTTACGTTCTGTATATACTTGGTAGTTATTCTCCTTCCCAAGGATGGGGGATTTAATACATGTGTGCTCGTAACATTCGGATTTACACTATTAAGTCTCACTTAATATATTTTATTTTCTATCTCCAAAATATAAATATTTTTCCCAAAAATAATATATTTTATTCCATATAATTTTACCCAAATAATACTTCTAACGAAATACACACTTATGCGTATTTTCTGAAAATACGTAAGTTACGGATATAGATCGGGTGGTAATAATAATACCGTTGTAACTTAAATATTTATTGTGAAGGCGTTCGTATTATTTTGGAGCCGTTAATATTTAGTAATATTATTTTTACCCTAAAAATAATATTTACGTAGTTCACAAAATAATCACAAAAATTTACACAAGTGTTGTGTATGAAAAATATATACTAAATATATATTTTAGCAAGTTTTATTTTGTGAAAATCCCACCTCCGACACTTGCTTAATTTGTAATAAAATCGTGACGAAATTTATTTGGAGAAATAAGTTAAAATATATCCATAACACTTGTGATAAAAAAAATATTTACAAGTGTTAGATTTTTGGAAAAATTTCGCCAGAGTTTCCTCTGTAACTGGAGGTGGCCACGCTTACAAGCGTATCATTTTCTTTTAAAGTTTCAAATCAACAATGTTCCCAACATTAACAAGCGATATATCAACATCAACTAGTCCAAAATAGATATAAATCGCATAACACATGAACTTGTGGTTTGTGTAAGATATGTAGTAACCTTCCCCATATTTTAGTAGATCCTTTATAAATAGACTCGGTTTCTTTGAGAACCTTGTTTTTAAAGAAGATACCTTTCTACAACTTCTTGTCCAAAATTTATAAAAATAATTCTTTGTTAAAACTTTTTGTTACACAAGTGTCTACACACTTGTGTGTTCACAAAAATCACTTTTGTTTAGGAAGGATCCGGCTTTAAAATTATGATTTCATTTTACACTTGGTCCTTCGAAAATACCACTTGTAGATCCGTAGATCTACTAGCTTAGAACTCCATTTTGTAAGAAAAATTGTTTTTACACAAGTTCATGGTTATAAGTAGTAGTGGTCTTCATCTAACCACTTTTCACACTATAACATACACTAGGTCATGTTCCATGAACATGACTTAGTCGGGTTAGATGACGATCCGAACTAACACTAGCATAAAACAACACTAAATAATCATAACAAGACAAGTTTTATAATTTTTACACCAATATTCATCTATTAACCACTTGATTATATTATTTTAGTAGACTTTAAATTTTGTTCTTTCATGATCATAAATTTCATCCGTCAAAATTATTATTAACCACTTTAGACTAGATCAAAAAGGCATTTAGAGTCACTTACTACTAGCTCGAGGCTAGGGAAGAAACTAGTCGAAAAACGAGTGGTTAAAAGCGTTGAGGTGAGGTCCTTGACGATCCGCAAGCACCGGGTCTCCTCGTATGCGATCCTTCACCCTTGGTTGTATGTTAAATTGCAAGAATGAAATTGGAAAATAGATGGATGGAAGTGAATGCTCTCGGCAGACTCACAAAGAGGGGAGGAAAAGAGTGTAAATTGTTAAGTGTTTGAATAATTGGAAGTCTTGTCTTATAAGCTAAATCATAAACCATGTAATTCTATTATCCATCAAATAAGGTGTCATATAGATATTAAACATAGTTTATTAAAATAATCATAAAGTAAAAGTGTGTCCCCTCCCATGGGAACGATCAGACTAAGGAGGTCAGCTTTGGTTTGTTTTCAACTAAAAAAAAAATTAGTGCTAGTATTTAGTTAATTAGATATTTAAAGTAGGGTATTATGTGTGTAGTAATTATAGCGGGTGTTAGGGTATTCGGGGACCCTAATTGGCTCAGAAAAAGAAAATAGTGTCATTGACAATATTTTTATGCCTTGGGTTAAGTCCGGTTGTACGGTTGGATATTACTCCGTTAAAGTGTTAAATAATTATTTAAAGTGTCGTTAATATTTCTTTTAGTGACAGTTTATTCCCGACACTTTGGAAAGTGTCTAGTAATATTTTTCCAACTTTTTGCACTTTACTAGTTTAGGTAAATGCTGAATTTTTATTTAAAGTGCATAATTTTTGTACTCAGGGTACGTTTTAGGCACATCCGATCACTATAATTATCACCTAATGACGCAGTTCTACAACCCTCATTTCCCTACACTCTCTACTAGTGTAGTAATCTATTCCCGGCTCATACTGGCCTTAGAGACAGTAACTGTCTGATGCTAGCTATGTCAGCATGTTTAATGGGTATCCCGTATAGTGTGCTCACTGTGCTTTTTGTGCATCAAGGTTGTCACTGATGTTTGTGTAAAAATAATAGGGTGACAGTATAAAATGTGATGCATGAGTATGTATGTATCAGAAATCAGTAAGCATTTTATCCATAATTGTAAGCAAGCCCAGTAATTAAGCAGTAATTAAATATTAATTAAGTCGTACGGATACCTGGTTTGGTGAGGGTTGTCACATTCTCCCCACGTTAAATAAATTTCGTCCCGAAATTTAAGTTCTGCTTGTAGATGCAGGGTTCTTAGGAAATAGGTGGGGGTATTTCTCTTTCATCCGGTCCTCACGCTCCCAGGTGAACTCAGGACCATGCCTGGCATTCCAACGAACTTTGACGAGTTTGACACTGCTCCGGCGGGTCTTGTTAACTTTCCAATCTGTGACCTCAACAGGTTCTTCAACGAAGTGGAGCGTGTCATCAACATGAATCTCGTCGGTGGGAATAGCAACGGTAACTTGAGTTGGACTTTTCTTTAGATTGGATACATGAAATGTATCGTGAACACCATTCAGTTTAGCAGGTAGGTCCAACTTGTATGCTACTAGTCCTATTCTTTCCAGAATTTTGAAGGGACCAATGTAGCGCGGATTTAACTTCCCATGCTTTCCAAAGCGTGCCACCCCCTTCCAGGGTGAAACTTTCAATAACACCATTTCTCCAACTTGGAAATCCACATGTTTCCGGTTTGGATCCGCATAGGCCTTCTGTCTGTGGCGAGCTGCTTCGATGCGTTTAAGAATTTGCGCGATCTTGTCTGTCGTCTCTTGGACGATTTCGGGACTAGCAAGCTGCCTATCACCTGCGTCAGCCCAGCATAGGGGTGATCGGCACTTGCGTCCGTAAAGAGCTTCAAATGGCGCGACACCAATACTGGTGTGGTAGCTATTGTTGTATGAAAATTCGACCAGAGGCAAATGCTTGTCCCAGCTACCGCCCAAATCCATTACACATGCTCTCAGCATATCTTTTAACGTCTGAATCGTTCGCTCGCTTTGACCGTCAGTTTGCGGATGAAACGCAGTGCTCAGATTTAATTGTGAGCCAAAAGCTTCTTGGAAGGATTGCCATATCCTTGACACCAACCTTCCGTCTCTATCAGAGATGATCGAGAGAGGCACTCCATGACGTGCGACGATCTCTCTCATGTAAATTTCGGCCAACTTGCTCGTATTATCCTTCTCTCTGATAGGTAAGAAGTGTGCTGACTTTGTTAATCGGTCCACTATTACCCAACTAGTGTCATGGCCTCTCGGCGTTCTTGGCAACTTTGTAATGAAATCCATGGAGATTTGTTCCCATTTCCACTTGGGAATCTCAGGTTGTTGCAGAAGTCCTGAAGGCTTCTGGTATTCCGCTTTAACCTTAGCGCATGTTAAACTTTTGCTCACATAAACAGCAACATCGCCTTTCATCCTAGGCCACCAATAATAATCCTTGAGATCCTGGTACATCTTATCCGCTCCTGGATGGATAGAGTACCGCGATTTGTGAGCTTCATAAAAAACAACCTTCCTTAAACCTCCAAACAAAGGAACCCAAATCCTTTTCTCAAAACATAACGTTCCTTCCTCGTTTGGTGCCAGTAGCTTCTCCATCCCACGGAGATATTCTTCTTCAAGGTTTCCTTCCTTGAGAGCTTCTTTCTGCGCGGCACGAATGCGCAAGGAAAGATCGGTTTGGATAATCATCTCCAAAGCCCTAACCCTTATGGGCTTGATCCTCTCTTTTCGACTTAGGGCATCGGCGACCCCATTCGCCTTCCCTGGATGATACTTTATCTCGCAGTCGTAATCGTTCATCAACTCAACCCATCGTCTTTGTCTCATATTCAACTCCTTCTGGTTGAATATGTGTTTTAGGCTCTTGTGATCTGTAAAAATTGTACACTTTGTACCATAAAGGTAGTGTATCCAGATCTTTAATGCAAAAACCACTGCGCCAAGTTCCAAATCATGCGTGGTATAGTTCTTCTCATGTACCTTCAACTGACGTAATGCGTAAGCAATAACCTTCTGGCGTTGCATCAACACGCAACTCAATCCTTGACGCGAGGCGTCACAGTATACCACGAAATCGTCAGTACCTTCCGGTAGTGCTAGAATTGGCGCATTGCCGAGCTTATCCTTCAACAGCTGAAACGCTTCTTCCTGTTTGATTCCCCAATCAAACTTCTTATCTTTCTGGGTGAGGAGTGTCAATGGTTGAGCGATCTTCGACAAATCCTCAATGAACCTTCGATAGTAGCCAGCCAAACCCAAGAATTGTCGAATCTCGGTTGGCGTCTTTGGCGTTTCCCAACTCTTGATCGCTTCGATCTTTGTGGGATCAACATGGATTCCATTTCCATTAACCACGTGTCCAAGAAACTGGACTTCGTGTAGCCAAAACTCGCACTTAGAGAATTTGGCATACAGCTGTTCTTCCTTCAGCAGCTCCAAAATAGCTCTTAGATGCTGTTCGTGCTCAGCCTTTGTTCTTGAATAAATCAAGATGTCGTCGATAAACACAATCACGAACTTGTCCAAGTACGGCTTGCAAACTCTATTTGTCAAGTCCATAAACACTGCAGGTGCGTTTGTCAAACCAAACGGCATAACAAGGAACTCGTAGTGTCCATAACGAGTTCTGAAGGCTGTCTTCGGGATACTTTCCTCTTGTATCCTTAACTGATGGTATCCATATCGCAAGTCGATCTTTGAGTAAGAGCTTGAACCTTGCAGTTGATTAAACAGATCATCAATTCTTGGCAGAGGGTATCTATTCTTGATCGTCAGCTTGTTCAGCTCCCGGTAGTTGATGTTTATTTGAAAATCATCATCCTTCTTTTTGACGAGTAGAAATGGGGTTACCCCAAAAGGGAATTTTGGTCTGTTATCTTCCTTCTCTATCCATTGCTAAAACTTCTCTGTCAATCCTTGCATCTCCGAAAATGTAAGTCGCTACGATGCATCGACAACGGGTGCAGTGCCTGGAATTAAATCGACGTGGGATTCGACTAATCGTTGAGGAGACGATTCCGGCAAGTCTTCTTTGCCTGATAATCCGCAGGAGCGTATCATGCTCCATGAATCACAATCATTTCTCTGTTCGTCGTCGGGGCGCGGATGACAATCTCCGCCGGGTTGTTCGACAACCAGTCCATCCCAATTATCACATCTAAGCTTCCGTTAGGCTTGTTCTATCGAGAACTGGGTATCTAGGTTACTTACTACTAAAACAACTATATTTTCTTAAGCTAAAATTTGACAATACTGTCAAATAGAGCATAACATCGACTATTATGAGACGTACCGATATCCACGCTCGGATTCTATCCCCGCTGTTGAACTTTCATCCACGTGCCTGAGTGTTCTTAGGGCAATACTTCCTGAAATGCCCCACATCACCGCAATTAAAACATGCTTGGCCACAGTCTTGATCGTCAGCTTCCCTGCCTTGATAGTTGTTGTCGTCGTTATTTCCTCCGCGATTTCCGCTACCATCTTGACCTCTATTTCCATGTTTAGTACCTTGCCGACACGTTTCCTTGACATGTCCCACCTTGCCACAGTTACCACATTTTCCATATCTACACCGCCCGTTATGGGGTCGTCGACAGTTGTCGCACTTTGGTAGGATACCCGTGTATTCTTTTCTCTTTTTGGCATTGTCGTTGCTACTCGACTGGGTACCCTATTTGAAATTTGCCAACTTCCTCTTGTTGTCCCCAGATGACTCTACATGAGTCTCCTTCTCCTCCTCAGAGGTTGAAAATCTGTTCATCCTGACTGCCTCTTCCGTCAGGGCTACACTTAGATTGATGGCCTCAGTGATTGTTGCAGGCTTTGATGCCGTTACCATGCTCACGATTTGGGGTGCCAATCCCCAAATGAAACGCTCAATCCTCTTAAACTCCGGATCTACCATGTAAGGAACGATACGCGATAGAACTTGGAACTTCTCCACATACTCGGCTATTTTTGGACCTTCCATCTTCAAGTTCCAAAACTCAGTTTCTACCTTCTGGCTTTCTGTTCTCGAACAGTACTTTTTATGCATTAGCTCTTTCAGCTCGTCCCATGATAGAGCATACGCAGCAGCCTCGCCCATTGTCTGAACCTGAAGTTTCCACCATGACAGAGCCCCATCTCGGAACAGCCCGGAAATGTACGTGACCTGATCTCTTGGGGCGCATTTGCTCGCACGCAAAACAGTGTCCGTCTTCTCAATCCAGCGTACGAAGGTTACGGCACCCCCAGTGCCGTCAAAATGTAGGGGCTGACAGCCTAAGAACTGCTTGTAAGTGCAGCCGTTGGGTGGGTTATTTCCTGAGGTACCTCCGTTGCGCTCGGAGTGATGGGCCTCGTATTGTGCGATGACTGCAGCAATGATTCCCTGAAGTTCCGCCTCGTTGGTGGGTATGCGTACATCCCGTCTTGGAGGCATCTCCTAAATGATGATTGTATGGGTCAGGTCATAGTAGGTAAAGTGTACGTAAGTATACAACAATATCAACACATAACATCTCATGTTATAAACAAATCAATCACATAACATCTCATGTTATAAATCAATCACCCATATTGATAGCCTCTGCAATGGTTGAGGGCTTCGAGGTAGTAACCATGCCCCTGATCTGGGGTGCAAGTCCCCAAATGAATCGTTCCATCCTTTTGAACTCCGGTTTGACTAAGTAGGGGACGACCCTAGACAAGTCGTGAGATTGCTGGATGTATTCAGGAATCTCTGGAACTCTACCTCACGCTTCTGGTTTCCAGCCCTAGAATTGTATTTCTTCTCCATCATTCCTTTGAGCTCGTCCCAGCTCAGTGCATTAGCAGTATCTTGTACCAAGGGTCTGAACCTGGAGGTTCCATTATGAGAGTGTGCCATCTAGAAATAACCCCGAGGTATGAGTAACACCCTGTTGGGGCGAACAGTTACTCATTCTTAGAATGGAGTCGGTCTTTTCGGACCAACGAACAAATGCCACGACGCCTCCTGTTTCGTCAAGGTTCAAAGACTTGCAGTTCAGGGACTGCTTATAGGTGCAGCCAGTTGGGGGGGTTGTTCCCAGTGGTGCCATTGCTGTGCTTAGAGTGGGGGGCTTTACGTCGTGCAGTTGCCTGTGAGATGCGCTTTTGCAGCTCGGCTTCTGTCCGTGGCAACGTACTTGTGTTTGTGTCACGTCTGGGTGACATTCCCTTTTGTCGAAGTGGTATGAAGCGGGTTAGACAACGTTTCAATTGTCTATGAGATATATGTAGCAACATAAGCCATCATGTAATCACCCAATTTCACACGCAAATATACTCACTGTATGAGTGGGGAAGTAAATTTCTGAGCCTCCACATAGGCTTGCCAATTTGGCTTGTTGCTCGTAATAGAATGAACTCGAGGCTACATCGCCTTGGTCATTCGTGTTTAAGTTATTTCCTGCCGCATTGGTTATCATTAGCTTGACCCGCAGAGTCCACCAGGATTTCTGTGCACTACAAATCGTTATTACGTGGGCCCCCGTAATAATAAATTGTCTTGCACAGTTACCCCAAATTTTCTCTCGTCCAAGCAGATGATCAATCAAGGAGCAACAACAGGTGCATCGGCATGAACAGGGTCATGCTCCAATGCGGGGTCAGGAGCAGCGCCTGGCTCAGGGGCCACGGCCGGCTCCGGATCAAAAACTCCATCTCAAGATCAGCTGGATCAACAAACACAGGGGGTTACAGGATCCTCCAAGGGCTGGTCTAGGTGTATGAACTCAAGGTCATGGTCTGGATCAAAACCAGGTGGAAAAGCAGGATCAACCTCAATATCGTGATCAAACTCAAAGCTGTGGGCGGGATCCGGTGCAGCTGATGATGCCATATCAGGGTCGGCGTCGTGTGAGTGGTGCTGCATTCCCTGTATGTGCGAAGATGCGGATGTCAGAAACTCAAATGAGTCTGGGATAGGGGAATGGACATGAGTTTCCCCTACAGGAGCGTCCGCATGCAGTAGTCTAATACCAGCAGCAATAGGGCCCTGCCCTCGAATGGGTCCTCCTCCAGTAGATCGTTATCGTCGTCAGAGGCCACGTCGGGGGGCATATCATCAACAGGATAAGCGGCAAGGGCACAGGAGCAGGGATCACCGCGAGTGACAATCTCCCAACAAGATGGCCATCAGTAGGCTCTGCTACGACTTCAGGCAGCGCACAAAGGGCTGAAAGTCGTCATTGTCTGTGCCGGTAGTATCGGAAATGTACACCTCGTGCTTCGATGAAACTATGTCGTCTGATACTATGGCCATGGGATTCGTAGTGTCCATCTTTCTAGGACATGATGAAAGCATGACGTTTGTAACACAAACACATATACGTATGATAATCAATCATATAATCATATAAACATGTTAGCCAATCAAATAATTCTCCTAGTCTCACTAGCCAATTTCTCCCAGTCTTTAAGACTGCTCTATCCTCCACCTCGACCTCTTAGATCGAGCCTCGGTCCCCTTGACCGAGCCTTAGCCTTCATGACTGAGCCTACTCTTCCTAGCCTCACTAGCCAGCTACCTCGGTCACCTAGACCGAGCCTCGATCCTCCAGACCGAGCCTCAGCCCTCCAGGCTGAGCCTATAAATAATAAAATGTGCTCAACATTTGTTTGTAAAAAGTTTTGGATCTGGACTTAAGTGGTATGCAGTAAAATGTTTTCGTGAGAGCCCTAGTGATCATAGTCTAGACTCGAGAAAGAATCCTAGTTCGCTATGATCAGAGCTCTGATACCAAGCTGTCACACCCTGGCTTTGCGGAAGCGTGGTTAATTTGGTGTGACTTCTTAATACCATAGCTTAACCATAACAATGCTATATGAAATAAAACCATGCAAGATCATCCATTTAATTAAGTTTTGAAAACCAAATACAACAACATTGTCTTAACAATCACAAACATCAACATGACATAAACACAGTTTAAGGATTGTGACTTGTCCAGGAAAGAGTCACATTCCCCAAACCCGGATGACCTCGTAACTAGTGCAGCGGGAAAACGTGTCATACCGCGCCAGATCCTTTAATTCCCTGAAATACATGTAAGTTGAAAAATCAACAATAATGTTGAGCGAGTTCATGTGTTTAGTATGTGCGCGCGAATAAACCTTTGTAATCATTGCAAGTATGAATGTTTTGTAAACTCTGGTATGAAAGCAAATAAGGAAACATATCAGTTATTGTGTATCCACATGGTCCAACCTGCGGGCGCATGGGAGGGGATAGGTCAAGGTCACCACATGGTCCAACCTGCGGGCGCATGGGTGGTGTTATGACAAGGTCACCACATGGTCCAACCTGCGGGCACATGGGTGGTGTTAAGACGGGGTCACCACATGGTCCAACCTGCGGGCGCATGGGTAGTGTTAAGACAAGGTCACCACATGGTCCAACCTGCGGGCGCATGGGTGGTGTTTGTTATGCTCAAATAGGCCTATCACTCGTATCCCTTGATCGCACTACGAGGACTAATGTTCTTAAGGTTTCACCTACCCAATCACATAACCTAACAGTTCCTTCCTTAGCTGACCATACCATGTAAGAAACATTCGTAATCATAGTAACATGTATTTCACCCCCGCAGTAAAAAAACTGAAAACAGTTAAGAGAAAAGGGGGACATGAACTCACAGTGGTGCGTCTCTTCCAAGTATGCCTCCAAATCGATCAGCTGTATGACGACCTACACGTGCTAACTCTATTAGACGGACGGCCGTGCCTTAGCTTTATGGTTTAAGTTTTTGGGAAATAGTTAGGCAACTATTTCGTGTTTGCGTTCTGTATATACTTGGTAGTTATTCTCCTTCCCAAGGATGGGGGATTTAATACATTTGTGCTCGTAACATTCGGATTTACACTATTAAGTCTCACTTAATATATTTTATTTTCTATCTCCAAAATATAAATATTTTTCCCAAAAATAATATATTTTATTCCATATAATTTTACCCAAATAATACTTCTAACGAAATACACACTTATGCGTATTTTCTGAAAATACGTAAGTTACGGATATAGATCGGGTGGTAATAATAATACCGTTGTAACTTAAATATTTATTGTGAAGGCGTTCGTATTATTTTGGAGCCGTTAATATTTAGTAATATTATTTTTACCCTAAAAATAATATTTACGTAGTTCACAAAATAATCACAAAAATTTACACAAGTGTTGTGTATGAAAAATATATACTAAATATATATTTTAGCAAGTTTTATTTTGTGAAAATCCCACCTCCGACACTTGCTTAATTTGTAATAAAATCGTGACGAAATTTATTTGGAGAAATAAGTTAAAATATATCCATAACACTTGTGATAAAAAAAAATATTTACAAGTGTTAGATTTTTGGAAAAATTTCGCCAGAGTTTCCTCTGTAACTGGAGGTGGCCACGCTTACAAGCGTAACATTTTCTTTTAAAGTTTCAAATCAACAATGTTCCCAACATTAACAAGCGATATATCAACATCAACTAGTCCAAAATAGATATAAATCGCATAACACATGAACTTGTGGTTTGTGTAAGATATGTAGTAACCTTCCCCATATTTTAGTAGATCCTTTATAAATAGACTCGGTTTCTTTGAGAACCTTGTTTTTAAAGAAGATACCTTTCTACAACTTCTTGTCCAAAATTTATAAAAATAATTCTTTGTTAAAACTTTTTGTTACACAAGTGTCTACACACTTGTGTGTTCACAAAAATCACTTTTGTTTAGGAAGGATCCGGCTTTAAAATTATGATTTCATTTTACACTTGGTCCTTCGAAAATACCACTTGTAGATCCGTAGATCTACTAGCTTAGAACTCCATTTTGTAAGAAAAATTGTTTTTACACAAGTTCATGGTTATAAGTAGTAGTGGTCTTCATCTAACCACTTTTCACACTATAACATACACTAGGTCATGTTCCATGAACATGACTTAGTCGGGTTAGATGACGATCCGAACTAACACTAGCATAAAACAACACTAAATAATCATAATGACAAGTTTTATAATTTTTACACCAATATTCATCTATTAACCACTTGATTATATTATTTTAGTAGACTTTAAATTTTGTTCTTTCGTGATCATAAATTTCAACCGTCAAAATTATTATTAACCACTTTAGACTAGATCAAAAAGGCATTTAGAGTCACTTACTACTAGCTCGAGGCTAGGGAAGAAACTAGTCGAAAAACGAGTGGTTAAAAGCGTTGAGGTGAGGTCCTTGACGATCCGCAAGCACCGGGTCTCCTCGTATGCGATCCTTCACCCTTGGTTGTATGTTAAATTGCAAGAATGAAATTGGAAAATAGATGGATGGAAGTGAATGCTCTCGGCAGACTCACAAAGAGGGGAGGAAAAGAGTGTAAATTGTTAAGTGTTTGAATAATTGGAAGTCTTGTCTTATAAGCTAAATCATAAACCATGTAATTCTATTATCCATCAAATAAGGTGTCATATAGATATTAAACATAGTTTATTAAAATAATCATAAAGTAAAAGTGTGTCCCCTCCCATGGGAACGATCAGACTAAGGAGGTCAGCTTTGGTTTGTTTTCAACTAAAAAAAAAAATTAGTGCTAGTATTTAGTTAATTAGATATTTAAAGTAGGGTATTATGTGTGTAGTAATTATAGCGGGTGTTAGGGTATTCGGGGACCCTAATTGGCTCAGAAAAAGAAAATAGTGTCATTGACAATATTTTTATGCCTTGGGTTAAGTCCGGTTGTACGGTTGGATATTACTCCGTTAAAGTGTTAAATAATTATTTAAAGTGTCGTTAATATTTCTTTTAGTGGCACAGTTTATTCCCGACACTTTGGAAAGTGTCTAGTAATATTTTTCCAACTTTTTGCACTTTACTAGTTTAGGTAAATGCTGAATTTTTATTTAAAGTGCAGAATTTTTGTACTCAGGGTACGTTTTAGGCACATCCGATCACTATAATTATCACCTAATGACGCAGTTCTACAACCCTCATTTCCCTACACTCTCTACTAGTGTAGTAATCTATTCCCGGCTCATACTGGCCTTAGAGACAGTAACTGTCTGATGCTGGCTATGTCAGCATGTTTAATGGGTATCCCGTATAGTGTGCTCACTGTGCTTTTTGTGCATCAAGGTTGTCACTGATGTTTGTGTAAAAATAATAGGGTGACAGTATAAAATGTGATGCATGAGTATGTATGTATCAGAAATCAGTAAGCATTTTATCCATAATTGTAAGCAAGCCCAGTAATTAAGCAGTAATTAAATATTAATTAAGTCGTACGGATACCTGGTTTGGTGAGGGTTGTCACAGTTTGCATGGGGATGAAGTCTCCCAAGTGAATCTCTGAACTTCTGGGTTGTACACTCCTTAAGGATCCTTGATCCTGAAAGATGTTGGATCCTTGATACACCGAAGTTGGGGGTCTTGGAGGATAATCCATGGATCCGTGAGCCTGAGATGAGGATCCTTGAACCTGAATTGAGGATCTTTGAACTTAAGATGAGGATACTGGATACTGAGAGTAGGATCCTTGAACTGTCTGCGTCCCCATGTATCCTCTTGAACTAGAGAAGGATCCTTGATGCTGGAAGGAGGATCCTTGAGGCTGAAGAGAGGATCCTGAAGGCTGGAAGTAGGATCCTTGAGCCTGTGTTATTGCCGATGATCCATAGCGCATTCTTGATGATCCACCCTGGTATTGGATGCATGATGCTGTGGAATTTTGGGTGGTTGTGACCGGAGTATCGAAACTCAGAGATCTAGGCATCAATGGAGAGTGATCCTCCGCTGATCTTTTCAATTTCTTGATTTCATCAATCTCACGAAGGATCCTGTCATTAGTTTTGTCCTGCTGCTGCATGTAATCCTTCATCTGCAAAATCAAAGAACAAAGATCATTGTTAGTAGAACTAGAAGAAACAACAATAGTTGCTTTTGAGAAAATGGGGGTTGGCTTCTTCGCAACATTCTCATCAATCTTCTGGGATCCAGAAGAAATAGGAGGCAAAGGTGGAATGCCCTGTGAAGAGGTGATCGTCGGCATGGAGCTTGAAGTGCTCTTCGCCTGATGATATTCGTTAATTTACACATATTTTAGTCCCCTGTTTTACCCCTATTTTATGCGTTTTTGGCCGTAAAACCGTCATTCGGATACTTATTTATCTACATTTATGTTTACAGGCCTAAAACTGCATTCCAGACAAGATGATAGCAAAAACGATGACTTTCCGGACAAAACGACGAAGCTGCGGACATTCTGTTAAGGATTCTGAACTGGGCCTGTGGAACGACCGTTCCTCCTGTGGCACGGTCGTGCATCTCCGACAAACTTGATCATCTCGGCAATGAACGATCGGTGCGACTGGGCGTTCCAGGAAAACAAGCGACTAGGTGAAGAACGGTCGTTCCATCTAAGGAACGACCGTGCGTCTCCGGTGAATCAGCAGAGTCTCGGTGATGAACGGTAGGTGCGACTTGGTGTGCAACATGTAGCCCGGAACTGAACGACCGTTCCACACAAAGAACGGTCGTGCCATTTCGAATCTGGTCAACGATCCGATGACGTATGCAGTATGGTGACCCATCCTCAATAATTGAATAAAGTGAACGGTCGTTCAATAGGGAGAACGACCGTGCAACAGCAAAAAGTATAAAAACACAGCAGAAACATTCTGCTCGATATTCTGGATTTTTGGAGAGCTTCTCAGGCTATTTTCAGGCTCCGGAGGCATTAGCTTTCACCCGGATTCAAGCCACATTGTCTCGTTTAGCTCGATTACTACCCGGATCCTTAGTCTAGTACTTGTTTATGGTTTGATTTTCTAATCTTTCCATGTTTTTGTTAATCTTTCAATTACTTAGATTATTGTTTATGTATTATTGTAGCCTTTGGGCAAAAACACAACAATCCCTTGCTAGATTATAGCCATTAGTATGTTAAACTTTGTTTGTAATGACATTTGAAGTATTTTCTATGATTATCTTTGATGATTAGTTTGCAACCTTGTTATTGATATTGAACTCTTGATTATAAGTAATTATGTTGGATGATTGGTGCTTGGTTAGTTAAGATAGTTGAAAAATGAAGCTTAATTAATCTTGTATTAGTAAACTTTGAATTTGGTTAACTAGTTTAACTTGGTTTAAATGTATGCATCATGATACTAAAAATGGTTAGTGATTTAATAAAATGTAATTATTGTTAATCAAGAGAGCTTGCCGTCACGTAAGGACCTAAACGGGTTAGATGGTGTCGTTATAAATTCTTGCCATGATTTGTTAGCTTAGTTAGTAGTTTAGGCCAAAATTGCTATCTTGGTGAATTATTGGGTAAGATTTGTAAAATGAACTTGGTTGTGACTTAATCTAGTTTATGCTTGTCTCGGTGGTTGCATTGTGTTTATCGGTGTCGCTTTCCTTGTTTAAGTGAGGTTAGAATAATCCTAACGGCTGACTAACTTATTTTTAAGAGATTTTCATAGACATTTATCAATTGCACGTTAAAGAACAATTTTAGGTGGTTAAAGTGTGTTTATCGTTTTAGCTTTCCGAATGATTGTCATGTTAGGATTCCCGAAAGGGATACTAATTGTTTTAAATTGGAAAATTGACTGAATGCTTCTAGTGCCAAAACTGACTTAGTTGACATGCTGTGGTTGTGTATTTAGCAAGGCTTTTTATCTACTATCTATTATGTTTTTATTATGTATTTGGTTATGTTTACTTTAGTTTAGTTTAAATAAACCAAACCTATGTTTTTACCGGTAGTTTAGTGACAAAGGTATAGTATTAATTCTCCGCCCATTTCCTTGGATCGATACTTGGTTCTTACCGATACCTTATTACATATATGACGGGGTACACTTGCCTCTTTCGTGTGTGTTTTGATGTAAAAGTAATAATCACTTTTATAAATTTAAAACCAAATCGTGTGTAATTCATTGCAAAATTTATGTATATATACGCACGCGTCAAGTTTTTGGCGCCGTTGCTGAGGAAATGGCTAGTTTTAGGAACGACCCGAGTCATTTGGTTATCGGTGTATATACTTGTTAATATTTGTGTATAATTTCTTGATTATTTATTTGGTTATTTATTTGTTAATATTTCTTGTTTTTTTTTCGATTTATTCATTTTTGCGTTATTTTTGTTTCATTTATTTATTTGATCCGGATTTATTTATTCACTTATTCTTTGGGTTTTCGGCACCCTAAAGCCATTTTTGTATTAGTCGATTCATTTATTTATTTTGTTGAATTTTTATAAAATTTCGGGCCCATTTTTCGGATTTTTATAAAATTTTTAGCCCATTTATAATAACTTTCTGCTTCTATTCAGCTGGAAAAAAAAACAGCATTATTTAATTAATAAAATATTCACCGTGTTGAATTTTCGTTTGCAGGTTGATGTTCTCGACCCCCGCTCCAGAACTTGTTGAACCGTCTGACGAACCCGAACTTGATCTTCGGAGGCGTCTTCGCGCGAAAGGGCGTGCGGTTGGGTTACTGCTCGCCAGTGGTGGGCCGGAGTCGGTGGTACCTACTGAAGCCGAGGGCTCAGGAGGAAACTTAATCATGGCAGACCACGAGCGACCGTTGAATGAGTCTAATCAGCCTGGAGCGACAGGCCTGGAGCCGAGTATCCTTAGACCTACTATTGATGCACCTAACTTTGAAATTAAATCTAGTATAATTAATATGGTGCAGAATTCGGTGCAGTTCGACGGACGCGAACAGGAGGATCCCGGACGACATATTGCGGCTTTTCTCGAAGTGTGTTCAACGTTTAAAATGAGGGATGTTTCGTCGGATGCCGTTCGGTTGAGGTTGTTTCCTTTCTCACTGCGTGACAAAGCCAGAGCGTGGCTTATGTCACTGCCAGCTGGGTCCATCAGGACCTGGAATGGGTTGGCGGAGCTATTTATGAAGAAGTACTTTCCACCCGAGAAGACAACCAAGTTAAGGAACCGAGTGGTGACCTTTCGTCAGGATGAGGGGGAGTCGTTGCATGCAGCGTGGGAGAGATTCAAGGATCTGTTACTTGATGTTCCACATCATGGGTTCACCAAAAGACAGTTAGTCTTGACATTCTATCAGGGGCTGAGCTACAATACGCAGGAGCGATTAGATATGAATTCAGGAGGCGATTTGGGGACAAAGACGCCCAATGAGGCTTACGATATTATTGAAAAGGCTGCGTTGAAGTCTAGCTCTCGCCGCGAAGGAGATAGAAGTCGGGCTACATCATCATCATCAGGATCCCGCGCAGGAGTGCATGCTGTAGACGACTATACGGCTATTACTGCTCAGATCTCAGCTCTCGCATCGAGATTCGACAGGTCCCAGATGATTGCGCATGCGGGCTCGGGTTGTGGCCAGTGTGGAGTGACACACGAGCCTGGGGCATGTTTTCAGGGAGTCGGATACGAGGGCCATGAAGAGGTAGATTTCGTGGGTAATCAAGTTAGGCCGCAGAACAACCCTTACAGTAACACCTACAATCCCGGTTGGAGAAATCACCCAAATTTTGGGTGGCGTGCGAACACAGATAATCAAAATCCTTTGGGATTCACTCCGCGCGCTCCAGCGCAGCATCAGCATCAGGGTCAGGGTCAGGGTCAGCAGTTCCAGCAGTACAACCAATCCTATCAACATCGTTCATACCCGCATCAGAATCAGGGCTCTGGGAGTGGTTCCCAGCAGCAGGCCCCTCAGTCTAGTTCTAAGCTGGAGGAGATGATGTCCCAGCTTCTTACTAGCTCCTCGAGCGCGAATCAGTTAGCTGAAAAACGCTATCAGCAGAGCGAGGATCGTTTTCTCTCTCATGAGGGAGAAAGGAGGAGCCACAAGGCCTCGATTCAGAACATAGAGAATCAGGTTGGTCAGCTGGCACAGATGATGTCAAAGAGACCCCAGGGTGGTCTCCCGGGCAATACTGGGACAAACCCGGGCCCGCACAGAGATGTGAATGCGGTGATGACCAGGAGTGGAAAACCTACCGGACCCGTCATATCGGACTCACCACCGATCACTGAAGCGGTCCCGACCGACACACCGGATGAGGTGCATGCCAGGCTACGCCCAGCAAGTACAGCACAAGTCCAGGAGCCGGTCACAGGTTACAAGCCTCCAGTGCCCTATCCAGGAAGGTTGAAGAAGCAGAAGATGGATGAACAAAACGGTAAGTTTCTCGAAATGTTTAAACAATTGCATATAAACATACCGTTTGTTGAAGCTTTGGCACAAATGCCAAAGTATGCGAAGTTTCTGAAAGACATCCTCTCAAACAAGCAAAAACTCGAGGACATGTCTTGTGTGGTTATGAATGAAAGCTGCTCTGCTATTCTCCAGAATCGCCTGCCTACAAAAATGGGCGATCCAGGCAGTTTCACGCTTCCTTGCCTCATAGGCAATCTGTCTGTCAGTAATGCGTTAGCAGATCTAGGAGCAAGTATAAACCTTATGCCCTATAAGGTTTTTACAAAGTTGGATCTAGGTGAGCCGTCACCTACGAGGATGAGTATTCGACTTGCGGATCGTTCTGTCAAGTATCCACGCGGGTTTGTAGAGAATATGCTTGTTAAGATTGACAAGTTTGTATTTCCCGTGGATTTTGTTATCCTGGACATGGATGAGGACTCGAGAGTGCCTCTGATACTCGGACGCCCGTTTTTTGAATACCGCCCGGACGATTGTGGACGTGGCGGCGGGCCATATCACACTCCGAGTAGATGATGAGCATGTTACGTTTGACATTAAACGTTCTATGCAGCATCCTCAGAGTCAGGACGACGCGCTCTATTATGTTGACATCGTCGACACTTATGTGAGCACGCATTTCCAGGGTACGATCGAGGAGATAGATTCGGACACACATCTGTTGTGTGGGGACTTAGTTGGCATTACGCAGGAGGGCCACTTTTTAGAGCAGCCAGTCTATCAGATTGGTGATGATAGTCCCCAGAGTCCGGATCGTTTCACAGAAATTGATCGCGAGAGTGAAGTGAAGTCGAAGCCTTCAGCGGAAGATCCTCCTACCTTGGAGCTTAAAGAGCTCCCACCGCACCTAGAGTACGCATTTCTTGATGAGGAGCGTCATTTGCCTGTCATTATTTCATCTGGTTTGGCGGGAGAGGAAAAGAGCAGACTGCTTAATGTGTTGAAACTTCATAAGAAAGCAATCGCTTGGAAAATCATGGACATAAAAGGTATAAATCCCTCCTTCTATACACATAAAATTCTTATGGAGGATCAGTTCAAGCCGTGTGCGCAGCACCAGAGGCGACTGAACCCGAACATGCAAGAATTCGTTAAAAAGGAAGTGATTAAGTTGTTAGATGCTGGTATGATCTATCCCATTTCCGACTCTGTTTGGGTCAGTCCTGTGCAGGTAGTGCCCAAAAAGGGGGGCATGACTGTGGTCACAAACGATAGGAATGAGCTCATTCCAACCAGGACGGTCACTGGATGGCGGGTTTGCATTGATTATCGTAAACTCAATGACGCCACCCGCAAGGACCACTTCCCGCTTCCATTCATTGATCAAATGTTGGAGCGTCTGTCAGGGAAGTTATATTATTGTTTTCTGGATGGGTTCTCGGGTTACTTTCAAATTCCTATCACTCCTGAGGACCAGGAGAAGACCACATTTACCTGTCCGTTCGGTACATTCGCCTACCGGCGTATGCCGTTTGGGCTGTGTAATGCGCCGGCTACTTTCCAGCGATGTATGGTCGCAATTTTCCGCGACATGATTGAGGATTCCATGGAGGTGTTCATGGACGATTTTTCGGTATTTGGGGATTCCTTTGATCAATGTCTGGAAAATTTGAAAAGAATGTTGAAGAGGTGTGAGGAGACCAATCTGGTCCTGAACTGGGAGAAATGCCACTTCATGGTGAAGGAGGGCATAGTTTTGGGACACAAAATCTCTCACGCGGGCATGGAAGTCGATCCAGCTAAGGTCGACGTTATATCACGACTTCTGCCCCCCACCTCTGTTCGTGCTATACGGAGCTTTCTCGGTCATGCCGGGTTCTATCGGCGATTCATCAAAGATTTTTCAAAAATCGCCAGACCCATGACCCGTTTGTTAGAGAAAGATGCTCCGTTCGTGTTTGGAGATGATTGCTTGAGGGTTTTTGACCTCCTCAAGCAAAAGTTGGTAGAGGCCCCTATTTTAGTCGCACCAGACTGGAGTTTGCCGTTTGAAATCATGTGCGACGCGAGTGATTACGCTATAGGGGCCGTTCTGGGTCAAAAGAAGGAAAAGCACTTCCACCCGATCTACTATGCGAGTAAAACTCTCCACGACGCTCAAGAGCATTATACCACGACTGAAAAAGAGCTCTTGGCGGTCGTTTTCGCATTCGATAAATTTAGATCGTATTTAGTGCTTTCGAAAACCGTTGTATACACTGATCATGCAGCCATTAGATACCTCTTCAGCAAACAGGACGCTAAACCGCATCTAATCAGATGGATCCTGTTGCTGCAAGAGTTTGATATTGAGATACAAGACAAAAAGGGTGCTTTGAATGTAGCTGCCGACCATCTGTCTCGGTTAGAGCACGGGGACATCGAGGATTTGCGTTGGGATTCAATCAATGACAAGTTCCCACACGAATCTTTGATGGGTGTTGAGATATGTGATGAGTCGCCATGGTTTGCCAACCTTGCGAACTATCTTGCTTGCGGGATTCTGATAAAAGGGTTGACTCACCGGAAAAAGAGGAAATTCTTTTCGGATCTCAAGCACTACATATGGGACGACCCTTTCTTGTTCAAGGTGGGTGCTGATCAGGTGATTAGGAGATGTGTATCTGGGTCTGAGGCGACCGAAATTCTGCGCCAGTGTCATGAGGGACCTACCGGAGGCCACCACGGAGCCAACTTCACCGCGAAGAAGGTGTTGGATTCCGGGTTTTACTGGCCGACCATTTTCCGTGACGCGCAGAGTTGGGTAAGAGCGTGCGATGCTTGTCAGAGAGCGACGAACATATCTGCACGCGACGAAATGCCTCAAAATTGGATACAGGTTTGTGAAGTCTTTGATGTTTGGGGGATAGACTTCATGGGACCATTCCCCCCCTCACGTGGAAACAAATACATACTCGTGGCTGTTGACTATGTATCAAAGTGGGCGGAGGCGCAAGCCTTACCCACTAACGACGCCAGAGTAGTTGTAAGGTTTCTTATGAGTTTGTTCGCCCGATTTGGCGCTCCGAAAGCGCTCATTAGTGACCGAGGGACTCATTTTTGTAATACACAGCTTGAAAAGGCTTTGTCCCGATACGGTGTGCATCACCGTTTGTCCACGCCCTATCATCCGCAGACAAGCGGGCAGGTGGAGGTCACGAACCGTGGGCTAAAGCGCATCCTTGAGCGGTCGGTTGGAGCGAACCGCAAGGAGTGGTCGGACAAGCTTGATGAGGCATTATGGGCATTCCGTACAGCTTATAAGACCCCTATAGGGACCACCCCCTTTAGGTTGGTATACGGAAAGTCATGCCATTTACCGTTGGAGTTGGAGCACAAGGCTATATGGGCGTTGAAAACCGCGAATTTGGACCTTAAAACCGGAGGTGAAGCCCGGTTTCTCCAAATTCATGAATTGGAAGAATTGCGGCACCAAGCCTATGAGAGCTCCGTACTCTACAAAGAGCGCACGAAGAAACTTCACGACAAACGCTTGAAGGACCACAAACAATTCCAAGCGGGTGATCTTGTTCTTCTCTATAATTCACGGCTGCGCTTATTTCCTGGGAAGCTTCATTCACGCTGGACAGGACCATACACAGTTAAGGAAGTATTTCCGTATGGTACTGTTGCAGTAGAGAACGCGGATGGCGTAATTTTCAAGGTAAATGGTCACCGGTTGAAGTTGTACGTTGTCGGGCCGATAGAATCGGCGGTGGAGGTGATTGAACTCCAAACCCCACACACATCATAAGTGTGGGGAGGAGAGAGTCTACGCTACTGACTCGCGGATCAAAAATGTAGCAAGAGCGTATTTTGCGCTTTAGGGGTAGTTTAGTCTTTTTTGTAGTTTTTTCCAGTTTTTAGCTTTGAGTCTTGCTATCGACTCGTCGACAAAAATTTAGCATGAGTCTACGCTGCTGACTCGCCGACAAAAATGCAGCAGGAGCGTCTTTGGCTCTGTAAGGGCAAAATTGTCCTTTTATTTGTTTTTGTAGTTTTAGCGTAATTTAGGTTAGTTAGGTAGTTTTCGTTTGTTTGTTTAGTTTCCGTACGTGCCGGGCGAAGGTTCTGTATTGCATTATTGTTAGAACGGTTGGTGTGTCGAAAAAACGGCGAAAAACGGCCGAAACGGTTGCTGGAAATAGCTTCTGCAGGAAATTCTGCATCTGCAGCTGATGCACGACCGTTCCACCTATGGAACGACCGTGCGATTCCGAGAAAGCCGGCACGGTAGATCGCACCCTCGGTGCATTTCCGAGAACACGCTGTAGGGTTTGAACGATGTCGGTGACGCACGACCGTTCCATTCCAGGAACGACCGTGCCACAGGCTGAGGGCAATTTGGTCATTTTGCACACTATATATACCATTATCTGCTGCAAAATCCCTCATTCGCGAACCCTAGCCGCTGCAGACCGTTCCAGGGCGATTTTTCACTATATCGCACGATTTTTCGCACGGTCTAACACCCTTCTTCGCACGGTACGTTCCTAGTTGTAGATTTCTTGTTTTCTTGCTTTTTAGGTTAGATTTCTCCCGATTTTTCAAGGAATTTTTAGGGTTCTCTTCATAAACAAATCGAAACCCTAACCCTTGTTAAATCGAAGTATCGTGAACACCCGGTTGACTTTCAGACCCCTGTTGACCCAATACTTGTTGAAATTTTGTAAAATTCAGATTGTTCTAAGTTCAGGGGTCGAAGTCTGCAGATTCGGAGTTGCACGGTCGTTCCTCGTGTGGAACGGTCGTGCCTCACCGGCTTGTTCTCGATATCGCTGGGCTTGGCCTGTTAGTTCTCGGTGACGCACGACCGTGCGTCTCGAAGAACGACCGTGCCATATGCCCAGTACAGTTAGACAGTAGCTTCATAATTGGCTGCTCGCTTGTTTTCAATTCACTTATCTCCTGTTTCTGTCCTTCTAACAGCGTTCCTCATTATAGATGGATCACCCTTTCCTACAGTTTGACCCCAACATTGACAAAGAAGCTTTATGCATAGCGAAGCGCGATGCCTTGTGGGCGAGGCGGGGACAGTTTGGCGAACCCCGATGGTTGGACTGGGAGGTCATGCGAGAACTAAATCAATATGACCGACTTGATGAAATGATGACTCCCGCGCTAGCAAACCTGGTCGGTTGCAACCGACCCGTGTACCAGGAGTTGACTATTGAATTCTTCGCATCGTATCAGTATGAAAGGCCGGTTGCACATACAGAGCCCGATTTCCGCTACAGGAATCGGGTAACCTTCAGGTTATGTAGGCGATGGCATACATGGTCGGTGGGTCGTTTGGGACGGAGGCTTGGGATTTATACGCGGGAGGACATGGATGATCCCGACGTCTTCAACGATCGGTTCAACTTCCCTAATGATGCAGCGTGGGACGCATTCTGGGCACGAAATGCTATTGGGGACCCCTACAACCCACGGATGTCAAAGGCTTCGCGACTCCGAGACCCTCTGGTGCGAGTGATGCACCATGTTTTCAGCCATTCTATATGCGGACGCATGGACAGTCAAGGTAACTGTCCAACACCTGATTTGCTCTTTCTTTATGCGTTGGTTGACAAAGCACCAATCAACCTTGCCGCGCGAATGGCTGAATACTTTGTCAAGTGTTCAGGGCGGACCCAGAATAGTGAGATTCATGGCGGTCAGTACGTGATCGAGATCGCGTACAATGAGCGATATATGACGCCAGGGGTGCTTAGGGGTCTCACTTTGATCACTGAGGGGGGTGCATGTTGATATCCGTTCGCTGAAGTTCATGGGGGTGATTGCTGAGCTTGAGAGGGGAGATAGGTTGAGGGGATTGAATGGAGAGGTCTGGGACCCGTTACCTCCAGCTGAGGAGGAACATGAGGATGAAGAGGAAGATGTTGAGATTGGTGAGCAGCACCAGCCACAGACACCACCACACTCGCCGCAGCACCATGCATTTCATCAGCATGAGGACTGGCCCACTTTCTACCAGCAGTTCCAGGATATGCGCGTGACGCAGGAGCAGCATGGTACCTACTTTGACCAGATCAGATCCAGCCAGGACGAGATTAGAGCCAGTCAGGCAGAGCTTCGGGCCACACATGACCGGCTAGAGCAGCGCCAGGATACTCTATACCAGGGGGTGTCTGCGGGGTTTTCTTATCTGTTCGGGGAGATGCATCACGCATACCCCAACTATTTTCAGCACCCGCCGGAGTTCCCACCATGGAACCCCCCTGGATACGGCGATCAGGGCCCATCTGGCACGAGACATGATGACGATGATGATGATGAGTAGTTTGCGGTGGTGGTAGCATTTGGTGGTGTTTTATGTTTCAGTACTTTACTTTTATTTGGGTGTTTATTTTGACTATTATTTAAAACACCCCGGATATGTATTTTCAGACAATTTCCTTTGTGTTTTGTTTGGATGTTAGTATTTATGTACATTATGGTTGTTTGATTTTTCTTTTTCTGTTATATTTTGGGTGTACACGACATACTTGCAGATTTTTTCTATCGGATCTTGGACCGGAGCACGTACCAGTTAGAGCTTCGGAAGTCTCGTGGCACCAACATCATCTTGAGGGGAGTATTTTTTATCCCTTTCTCTATATTTCGGGTCTCGTGGCACCAACATCATCTTGAGGGGAGTATTTTTTATCCCTTTCTCTATATTTCGGGTCTCGCATTGGGGACAATGCGAAGTTCAAGCGTGGGGAGGGGGTTAACTTTGTTAACTTAGCTTTGTTTGTCCTCATATTTGCAAAAAAAAAAAAAAAAAAAAACAGAAAATCAGAAAAATCATTTAAAAATACTTGTGTTTTGTATATATGTTGGTAAATAAACCGGTTGGTTATGTTTTAGAAAGCATCGGACTTGATAAAAACTCGACAAGCAAAATATTTTTGAAAAATGAAACCGGAAAGCGTGACAAACAAAGAAAGACTTACATGATAGTTTTCACACTTTTACCCATTCCTTCCGTTACGTGAGCATATTTGAGCCTAGATTGTTATATAATTGTTCATTACGGATATATGAGTGAGCCGGATGTTTTGTGCAATTTAGAACTTGTCACTAGTATGCTTGTTAAGACCATGAACGTGCGGATTTGTGTAAACATGATAGAGGCACTTAGATTACCCCTTTGTTGTGTACCTTGTTCTTTGTGTTGTGCTTCCCGTTCACCCTATATTACCCTTTAGGATTAACCATGTCGAGCCTTCCCGTTCATCTTTGTTTACCTACATTATCGCCCACTTAACCAAATTTAGCCTTTTTATGTTTTAAACCTTTTTAGTGTTGAAACTCGGTTAAAATAATAGTTTAACTAGCTTGTTAATGTTTATATTTCATTGTATTTTAGTTTGTTAAAAAAAAATACAGAAAATAAAACACCCTAAAATAGGGTGAATTTGATAGAAATCGAGCAATTTTGAAGGCTTAATTGTTAAAAATTTAGTTGATTAGCTCGATGGCGCTTTAGTCACCTTTTTAAGGCGGTTGTATGTATAGTTGTACTATTTTGTTGCTAGTTAAACGCTACTACCGAGTTTTAACCATTTTCACCATTTTAAATGTCCACTTCCATACCCTTCGCCCAAGCCTAACGTTACAACCCGTAAAGACCTCTTGATTTACACTTTTTCGCATGTTAGTTGGTGGAGACGAGATCTTATGACAAGCTTATGTTATTGCGCATTTCATTGACTTGGCGTTGAGTGTTTACGCATACACATTTTATGTATGATTCATAAATAAAACCGAGTGTGTGTGAACATTGTGAGTTGTATGAAGATTAACATGTGAGTCAATTAAATGTTTAGTCACGACTTCTTGGTTGTCGCTTTTTAATTGCATATGCTTGTTGGGTTTGAATCTTTTGATGTTGTCTTTCGACAAACCGGCTAACCGTTTATATATTAGTTTTCAATAAAATAGTGTGTAAATTATCGTTCTTGTTTGTTTATGTCTTTTATTGCTTTTTAGTTTAGCTTGCTTGAGGACAAGCAAGGTTCAAGTGTGGGGAGATTTGATATTCGTTAATTTACACATATTTTAGTCCCCCGTTTTACCCCTATTTTATGCGTTTTTGGCCGTAAAACCGTCATTCGGATACTTATTTATCTACATTTATGTTTACAGGCCTAAAACTACATTCCAGACAAGATGATAGCAAAAACGATGACTTTCCGGACAAAACGACGAAGCTGCGGACATTCTGTTAAGGATTCTGAACTGGGCCTGTGGAACGACCGTTCCACCTGTGGCACGGTCGTGCATCTCCGAAAAACTTGATCATCTCGGCAATGAACGATCGGTGCGACTGGGCGTTCCAGGAAAACAAGCGACTAGGTGAAGAACGGTCGTTCCATCTGAGGAACGACCGTGCGTCTCCGGTGAATCAGCAGAGTCTCGGTGATGAACGGTAGGTGCGACTTGGCGTGCAACATGTAGCCCGGAACTGAACGACCGTTCCACACAAAGAACGGTCGTGCCATTTCGAATCTGGTCAACGATCCGATGACGTATGCAGTATGGTGACCCATCCTCAATAATTGAATAAAGTGAACGGTCGTTCCATAGGGAGAACGACCGTGCAACAGCAAAAAGTATAAAAACACAGCAGAAACATTCTGCTCGATATTCTGGATTTTTGCAGAGCTTCTCAGGCGATTTTCAGGCTCCGGAGGCATTAGCTTTCACCCGGATTCAAGCCACATTATCTCATTTAGCTCGATTACTACCCGAATCCTTAGTCTAGTACTTGTTTATGGTTTGATTTTCTAATCTTTCCATGTTTTTGTTAATCTTTCAAGTACTTAGATTATTGTTTATGTATTATTGTAGCCTTTGGGCAAAAACACAACAATCCCTTGCTAGATTATAGCCATTAGTATGTTAAACTTTGTTTGTAATGACATTTGAAGTATTTTCTAGGATTATCTTTGATGATTAGTTTGCAACCTTGTTATTGATATTGAACTCTTGATTATAAGTAATTATGTTGGATGATTGGTGCTTGGTTAGTTAAGATAGTTGAAAAATGAAGCTTAATTAATCTTATATTAGTAAACTTTGAATTTGGTTAACTAGTTTAACTTGGTTTAAATGTATGCATCATGATACTAGAAATGGTTAGTGATTTAATAAAATGTAATTATTGTTAATCAAGAGAGCTTGCCGTCACGTAAGGACCTAAACGGGTTAGATGGTGTCGTTATAAATTCTTGCCATGATTTGTTAGCTTAGTTAGTAGTTTAGGCCAAAATTGCTATCTTGGTGAATTATTGGGTAAGATTTGTAAAATGAACTCGGTTGTGACTTAATCTAGTTTATGCTTGTCTCGGTGGTTGCATTGTGTTTATCGGTGTCGCTTTCCTTGTTTAAGTGAGGTTAGAATAATCCTAACGGCTGACTAACTTATTTTTAAGAGATTTTCATAGACATTTATCAATTGCACGTCAAAGAACAATTTTAGGTGGTTAAAGTGTGTTTATCGTTTTAGCTTTCCGAATGATTGTCATGTTAGGATTCCCGAAAGGGATACTAATTATTTTAAATTGGAAAATTGACTGAATGCTTCTAGTGCCAAAACTGACTTAGTTGACATGCTGTGGTTGTGTATTTAGCAAGGCTTTTTATCTACTATCTATTATGTTTTTATTATGTATTTGGTTATGTTTACTTTAGTTTAGTTTAAATCAACCAAACCTATGTTTTTACCGGTAGTTTAGTGACAAAGGTCTAGTATTAATTCTCCGCCCATTTCCTTGGATCGATACTTGGTTCTTACCGATACCTTATTACATATATGACGGGGTACACTTGCCTCTTTCGTGTGTGTTTTGATGTAAAAGTAATAATCACTTTTATAAATTTAAAACCAAATCGTGTGTAATTCATTGCAAAATTTATGTATATATACGCACGCGTCACCTGAGATGCCATGTGGTTGAAGGTTATGAATAAAAATGGATGAAATGAACGGAATTTTTTCAAGAATGAAGCACCGATTACCCCACGGTGGGCGCCAAACTGTTTTGCTCAAAAATCACACAAGGATAATGTAACCAAATCTGATTTTGTGAGGTATGATGCTTAGTTAAATGATTAAACGTATGAACAACAAATGTAAGAAATGAGTGGTGAACACAAGGATTTATACGAGGAAAAAGCCCTTGATCAATGAATGATCTCCAGCATAAAAAACCTCGGGTTATGGAAACTACCGATCACCAACTAAATTAAACGAACAAAGTTTAAAAATCGGGATGATAACAAGCTTGGTACAAGGATCACTAGTGTGCAAAAGTGTGTAATCGCAGAAAATTCTTGAGAGCTCTAGTGTAGTGCGATTATGTGTTGCTAATAATCATTCTATCAAGCTGGTATCCATATTAAAAATAGAAATATCTAGCCTAACTAACTATCCGCAAATGATGCAAGTCCCCCACGATCACCACAACGGTCGAAGAGTTCATGCATGTGTGGAATCACCAAGCATATTCCCCTAGAATCTCGGTTGGACCAAGTCCTATTCGAATACATCTGCAAAACTAGTTCAAAAATGATGGAAACAATTATTAGTGTTAGGATAATAATGAGGATCATGGATCCTTAGTCCTGCAACATCTTATGAGGATCCTTAATTCAAACTGAACTGAGGATCCGTGATCCATGCTGCATTTGAGGATCCGTGATCCATAAGCTGTGAAAATCAATCCCAAACAATAAGGTAATATCCTGGCCCTATATCCTGCATGTATATGCTGAGTATGTATCCTGGTTAGTGAAACATTAAGCCATACATTTATTTTATTTTGTAGGGCCTTCAACATTTGATGAACCTCTATACTGAGGCCTGTGAGACAACGAAGCTTTAGGTGGTCAGGATTAAGAAGCTCGAGACCACCATGGCCGACCAGGGTACAATCGCTGAAGCCAAGACCCGGTACTAGGAAGACAAGCTGAAGAAGGTTACGCAGGATTCAGAGGTGAGGCTAGCCACTGCCCACGTTGAGCATGAACAGGCCATGATCTCCTTCCGAGAGGGGATCAGAAACTCCGCAGTTGTATTCCTTTTGCAAGCCCGGATCAAGATGGCCTATGAGGCCAAGGAGATAGGCCTTGAGTGCCCAGCCTGGCCGGTTGACTCCTGGGTGGCAAAGCTTAAGGAACTCGGAGACAATCCTGTGTGTTTTGGTCAAAAATTACCTAAGCAATTAAGTGATCAAATTAGTTTTGTGAGGTAGTGTGCTAAGAATGTGTATCGAAAATATCCTGGTTAAGTTGTTTGGAAAAACAGTTTTCAGGATATAGCTCAGGATGTTGAGCTATATCTATAATCAAACAATGAGCAAAAAAGTAAAGGGTGACACGAGATGTACGAGGAAAGCCCTTGATCAATCTAGATCGCCTGCACAAAACCTCGGGAGCTAACAATCGTAGCTTCCTTGTTCTTCTTATTACTTCAAATGTCAGGATACAGTGCAGGATATTGACCAGATCATTGCTAAGTGTTACAATGTTTTTCAGAAAGTGTGTGAATTGTGAGAGAAAGTATGAGAGCTCGAGAGTAGTGAATGTGATGTCCTATGTGATCTGGTTTATCCATCTATTTATAGTTTCAAAAAGAAAACAAAATCTCCTAAAATGAGGGGATGCCAGGGAATATTCCCATGTGAACGTTGAAGACCAAGTAATGCGGCTTCAATGTTCTTCTTCGAACAACTTGGACCGAGTCTTCAGGGGAGGAGGTCTTCATGAACGTTGTGAACTTGTACTCGTACACCTGCACGCAATTCGTTACTAATCCTTAGGATACAGTATCAGGATGGTACCAATATCCTGATTCAGCATCCTGGTCATGAACATATATTATGTAATCAAGATATAATTCAAGATACTATCCAGGATATGGGCTCAGAATTTCACCCATAACAATTGTCCCCAAAAATGTTACCGTTAAGGATCCTTGAGCTAACGGTTACATTTTTCACGATAACCAAGGTAATTAAGAGATAAGACTTGATGTGACCGCTTGTAACCGCTCAATCTATATTTACTCATTGCTTCCCTATATCTTCTCATCCTTATCTCCATTTAACCTTCATCAAGAAGGAAAAAGGTAAAAATCTTATCTCTCTCTTCTCTTCTTTCCTGCACATTATTCCGGTGAAGATATGACGTGACAAACAAGATCCAACTCTGGCGACTCTCCTCCTACATTTATCCACCAGAATATGCTCCAAGATCCGGATAAGGAAATATGTTCATTTGATAGCGCTCACCTGCCGGCCCTTAAAACCTCCGGCATCTTCCCGGAAGGGACTGTGTTCCAGTCGTTTGATCGGGAAATCTGATCAGACATTATTTCTAACGAGTGGTTGTGTTTCAATGCTTTTCCCTTCACCCTAGGGCTTCAATTTCCTTTCCCTGATTTTATCACTGAATTTTTTCGTATCACCAAGATCAGCTTTAGTCAAACGATGCCAATGCTTTGGCGAGTCTTGCTTGTTCTTGATCGAATCAAGAATACCCACATTCCTGATCTTTCCATTCATGACCTTCCCTTAGCATACCGGCTTAGATGCCATGGTTCTTGCCGATTCCTGTTTTACTCTACCTCCAACGATCCAGTGATACTCCGTGCCACCAGGAACGAGGAGTAATGGAAATCCAAATATTTCTTCATGAAAAGAGATTCGATCCCTGGTGGAGCGGAATATCCGATGAAGTGGTTGAGAAAGGGTAGGATTTAGGGTTTTAGGATGATCCTGTCTTACATCCTGTCTTATATCCTGAACTAACTTTTTTATTTTCTTATATACAGCTGATTTCAGGAAACTTGCACCTCCTCTACTGACTCAGAGAAGAGAATCAACACCATCAGACTTCTGCTAGAAGTTGAAAGAAGTTTCAATCCTTACCCAGCGTCTTCAAGCCAACATTACAGCTCAAACATGTCTGGTAAGAATCCTGCACAATATCCTGCATACATATATTTTTTTATTTGATATCACTATGAAAAGGGTTTTAAAGTTGCTCCCTGTATGCAGATGCCAGCAAAGTTCCAATCCTCCTGGACCTTGATGAGCTTGACAGCTATCCTACCCCTGTCAACGTCAAGAAAGAGACCCCTGTCGTCACCAGCTCCAAACCGGTCATTACTCCTAAACCTAACCCAAGGACTCGTGCTTCCACATCCAAAAAGAGAAAGGGTTCATAGACCACCACTCCAGCTTCTGAAGGATTCTCCTATGAAGAGCTCAGCTTCACCGAGTCCTTATAGACTTTGACCTCCTTCCTTAATAAGGTAATATCCTGGTACTACATCCTGCACATATATCCTGATGGAATATCCTGGTTAGTAAATTTTAACCTTTACCTGTATCCTAAATTGCAGGGTCTTCAGCATCTGCTCCATCTTTATACTGATGCCTGTGGTACAGCCAAGCTCTATGAGGCCAAGATCAAACAACTCGAGACCACCATAGCTGACCAGGGCACCATAGCTGACCAGGGCACCATTGCTGAAGCCAAGACCCAGCATTATGAGGATAAGCTGAAGAAGGTCACTCAGGATGCCGTTGTGAAGCTGGCAGCCGTCCATCTTGAGCACGAACAGGCCATGATCTCCTTCTGGGAGGGGATCAAAAATTCCGCTGTTGTCTCCCTGTTGCAGGCTCAGATCAAGATGGCTTATGAAGCCAATGAGACAGGTCTTGAGTACCCATCCTGGCCGGTTGACTCTTGGGTGGCAAAGCTTAAGGAGCTCGGAGGCAATCCTGTGCCATATCCTGCCAAAACTAGAGCTGGAGAGACTTTTAAAGCAGCCGAGGTGGTGGACAAGGCTGGAGAGAAGAAGGTTGCGGGAAAGGATGTTGGTGAGGATGCTGCTCAGGATGCTGAAGCTTTGAAGGCGGAGAAGGCTGGTGGTGATGCAGCTGTGTGAGGGCATTCAAGTGGGCGATGATGAATATTGATGTCTAGGTCGGGGCCCACTTTTTTTAAATTTAAATGTTGGTCTGTAATCCCTAAAACAATTTACTTTTCCTGCACTTGAACAATTTATATTTCCTGCATGCTTTTGAACAATCAACAGTTGAAGGTGGAGGGATCTTGGGTTCCAAGACGAAGCCTTCAACTGTTTAGGTAAATATATTTTAGAACTATTTGCACTGTTGGTGGATGGGTCTTGTTTTGAGATGAAGCCAATAGTGCAACCTTTTGCTTGTGAATAATAACTAACTTTTCATCCTTATCTTTATTGTTGAATTTTTATCGCATGTGTTTGATTTCAAAATCATTTCTCCTTAAATATCCTAGGAAACATTTTGGGAAAATATCCTGAAAAGTATTCTGAAAAATATCCTGATCAGGATACTCATCACTCAAAAAACTTAAGTTACTTAAATAAGATTTCAAAAGACGAAAAAGGAGAGATCATACCAAAGACTCTTAGAGAGTCGATTCCAATTTTCCACCTTTGATCCCTTTGCAACATTTCCCTCGTGGATGTCCCTTGTGCACATTCAGGAAACTGAGTCCAACCTTTGAATTGCATCAAGGTGCATGTCCCCTGTGTTCAGCACATTTGAATACTTAGGAATTTCTCGATGTAAATTTTGTTTGGAACCTGTCCTTAGACCTTAGTTTTTCTAGGGGTAAACCCATAATATCTTGGGGATAAACCCTTAATATCCTGGGGAAAAACCCTTAATATCCTGGGATAAACCCTGATTTTCATGCGCTACAGGCAGAAGTGTATAAACTCCAATACTTAGAAAGGTAAAAACCTTTAAACCTTAGAGAGTATGAAAATACTCTTTCGTGAGAGATGGTGATCAATCCTCATATACCTTAAGGATTCAGGATATAGCCAATTATAACGAAATTGTCAGCAACTTTTACATGAACTGGTCCCGCTATCTTGAACTATCCCTGAATATCTTGCGCTCCAGGCGGGGTGTTTAAACCCAATTCGAGAGAAAGGTGAATACCTTTAAACCTTTGAAGGGATAAGGGTCCCTTAAACGTGAGAGAGGGGGCCAAACCCCTAATCTTTTGATTTATCTTGAGCATTTATCCTGGAGTGATATCCTGAAGTATATTATGCAAAACAACCTTAAACTAAGGTGGGTGTTAGCTTGGATAACACCCCTCCGATGCTTAAGTCAGTATTGGGTTCAAAAAGAAGGAAAATAAAATTATATTTTAAAAGAAATAGAATTCATACCATCCTGAGTTAGAAATTAGATTCTAAACTCACTTGAAATATGCTTTGAGGTGTATAACATTCCAGGATCTTGGCAATACATTCCCCTCCATATTCTTAAGTCTGTATGCTCCTTTCCCAGATTCCGACTCAAACTCATATGGTCCTTCCCATTTTGGAGCCAACTTTCCATCAGCAGGGTTAGTAGTATTCTAAAAAATCTTCCTTAACATCCAATCTCCAACTTGAAACCTTCTAGTCCTTGGGTTCTTGTGATATGCTCTGGATATCCTCTGTTGATATGCTGCTATCCTTAGCTTTACCGCATCTCTTGTTTCATCCACTGTATCTAATTCTTGGCACAAAGCTTCAGGATTCGCCTCATGATCCTGGAGTGTAACACCCCAAAAAATATAAACTTTATATTAGAATTATAAAGTATAAATAAACGGGAATTTACTAACTAGGAATTTTAACCTAGTTAGTTACAAGACTAGAAATAGCTTATAATAGGGTTAAAAGCTACTAAACATTATGTTGAACAAAGTTGAGGGGCTTAAGTTGTAACAATTGAAACTTGATTTTTATTAAACAAATAAAAATAACCAAACACCCCCAAAAGGGATGTCTGGTCGCACAAGCTGAACAGGGGGCGACTCCCCACTCTCAACCCCTAAAAACTCACTAAACTTGCAAATTGGAGGCTCAATTCAAGTTGAAATCGAAATTAAAGTGTAGATTATTGATCCTCATCACAAGGGGATTACAAGGTATGTAATATTTTGATAAATCTCTCAACTTGAAATTCTCATGAATTGGGAAAAATCTGAAATTATGGTTGCATGTGTGTGTTATGATGATTTAGGAACAATTATAATGTCTAGGGACAAACCCTAGACAAATACAAGTTGAAATCATATGAAATTTTAGCTAAACCTATGAACACCATTGTAGGTGATTAGTGGGTTATGTGTAATTTGATGAACACTAGGTTATGGATTGTTGATCTAGTGTAATTTGACAATCTTAAAGTAATTTCAGAAATTTAGAAGTTAATAGCCATGTAAAAGGATGAATTATATGAAATTAGGGCTAAGAGATAAACTAGAGATTTGATGTTTAATCATATAAAAATCTGCCCTTGAAGTGTTTGTTGAAATGCCTCTAAGAAGGCTTAAAACTAAAATTCCAAGTTTAAACGCATAATTATAGTATTTCGATATATTATGAGAATTATGATTTAAAAGAGAGTTCTAAACATATCATAAATGAACTCTATAGGGAAGGATACCGGATCGTCAAGTGGACAAGCCGGTGGTGATTTGCGATTGAAGGGCGTGCACTAAGGTATGTAACTTGATCCGTTACATTTGATGAATTATTGTTAAACTATGTGTTGTGGATTAAAAGTTGTGTTGATCATAGCGACTTTATTCGTTACTTAATTCGTAGGTTAAGAATTTAGTTTTAGTCGTTTGGTAGTCATCAAAATGGAGGATTTCCGTAGATGAACCAAACGGGTCAAATAATGATACATGGTAGTAATAATATTGTAAGTAGATAGAGATGGCGAAAATGATCATAAGAGCACGAAGCCATAGTGTTGGTAATGAAGTGCCGGTGATTATAAGCCCGGAAGTTGGGTAACAAGCGCCTTAGGATACTAGTCAAATGGTGGTAAAACAAGTAGAGTTGTAGGATCGGTTTCGGACCTAAACGAGTCGCTTAGAAGAGTTTATCTCAGTTTGAACGACGGAAACAGACAAACTGAGTACAATTCAGCAAGTATTCACTATAAGCTGTCGATATTATTAATCTGGATAACGTTTACAACCTGTCGACACTTCGGCAGCACTTCGTGGCTCACCGGAAGACAATACCTAGAACTCTCTATGTGATTTCGCTCAAAGGACCTATATATAGTTGACATGATTTCGCTCATACATACATTGCCATAAAAGCGAAATCATCATCTGACACATAAGCGAAATCAACTATTGACTAAAGAGCGAAATTACATATTTTACACAAAAGCGAAATCATGCTTTGACATACGAGCGGAATCAGAAACACACATGTTGACCGAACTCCAACTTTAACATCATTAATACTTTTGTCTCTTGTTAGGAGATCTGATAATGACATCACTATTATGATGTCATCATCCAAGATGATGACATCACCCCCTTTCAGATCCGCAACGAGACTGAGACTCGATACAAGACGAAGTCGACAGATGAAGTGCACCAACAGACTCCCCCTCAGATGTTGACGAGTCGACTATCGAGTCACGACAATGCTATGTCTTCACTTCTTCAGTCTTGATCAGTCTTTTCGAACTCTTTGAAGTATCTGACGCTGTAAGTATCCTCAAATCTCCTCTCTTCTCTTCTTCAACATCAACAGACTCCTCACGATCAATCTCTACTTAGATGTCTTCAGACTCCCCCTTTCGATATGCTGGGATCGCAGTCTGGCTTGTTGAAATAACACAATCCTCAGGTATCGGAACCTGACTCTCTGTCATTCAAATAACCTGCACATTCTCTACCCAAAAATAAATTTTCTGATGACCACTTGTAGAGCAAATATTAAAATGATTCAACATTTATAGTCTCTGATGAACCACTTGCAGAAATATATCACTTTTATGTTAAAAAAACAACACACTCTCCCAAACCATTTGTTCATCATGTCTAGCACTCGGAATTTTGAAAATTAGCTCTCCAACACCAGTTGTCGAAAATCTTTTTGAATTTTTCAAAATTTATACTAAAACACACTAAAAATCTTTTTGGACTTTTGAATAGAAAGAAATGCAGTAAAGAAATATTTACAGACAATATTTTTGTGAGCTTGTGTAAGAGGATCATATCAGTTTATGTGACCAATCACTAGCACCGTTAAGCTTTAAACATTTTCAGTTCTAAACGATTCACGTTGATTGACGATATTGTTGTCCACTTAAGCTCAATCTAAAAAGTTTCAATATGCTTACCGATACGTTTAAGGTATATTTAGATAGCACTAAATTCTTATAGACCCCACGATCTCAGCATATCCCCTCATCATGTAATACACTATCTCGAGTAATGCCTTTAAATTTTTATCAACTGTGATTTGTGCGAAAAACAAAGCAGAATGTTTAAACATTAACAATCAGGTCGATACTTCCGTATATGCAGAGAAAGTCCAATGTTTAAACAAAATAAGAAAAATAAAACAAGTTGAAATTGTTTAGGCTTTAACCACCAGGTCGATACTCCCGTATACGCAGAGGAGGTCCAAAGCTTAAACGAAACACCAAAGAAAATAAAGCAGAACGTTTAGGCAACAACATCCAGGTCGATACTCTCGTATACGCAGAGGATGTCCGGTGCTTAAACAAAATAAAGAAATAAAACAAGTTTAAATCTTTGCAAAAAGAAATGCACAATCACAGTGATTTTTTTTTAGCAAAGTTGTGAAAGTTCACAAACTTAACCAGTTTTATGTCTTTCGACAATCAGCGATTACTGAGTAGGCACACAATCAAGAAGGACAAAACTAAGTACTATGCTTTTGACCATGTTTTCCACTAGAACTAGGCTTTTTCATTTAAGTTTGTATCGTTATCGCAAATCTACTAGTCTAGCTGAGCCTACCGTCACATCTTTAGTGAGACCGTTTATCACATTTTAACTTTCCATTTCTTTAGCATGCTGTGACAGTCCACTGATGTACTATCATTTCCTCTTTTATACAACAAAACTCATTTTTGATTTTATCATGTTTTTGCCTTTTTCAAATTTTCAAATGTTTTTGGATTTTCTAAAGTTTCTTACTCCCCCTAAAATGCAAACACATTTTAGGAAATTTGAAAACAAACTGTACAAGAACATGACAACTGATATCAAATTGCCTCAATTCGCCATCCACTTGGCATAAACAATCAGAACTCCCCCTTTCACAAAACTATTTTCTCATTATGATTTCAAAACACTTAAGTTTGTTTTAACCAAAATGATTTGTCCGGAAAATAAGTTTTGTTAATTTTCAAACCACTTGTAGGTTAGGGGAATGGTTCATCATTTTGTCCATTCAATCTCTTGTATCAGGATTACATCAAGTTCAAACTAATGACCTTGAGTAATCACTTTGTCAGAATCAACCTCTTACCACTTGTAAGTATATCCAAAACAATTAATCACATGTAGGAATAAAACATCTACACAAACCATTTTACCAATCAAGATGCCGATTCCTGCTTCACACTTACCAACCTGGAAGCCCCGGCAAGTCACACTTAACCTGTAAAATTCTAACAATTTTAAGAACTTTTCATACAAATTCATAAAACATGAATGATGTCGATTCCTGATCCACGATTACAAACTTGGGATCTCCGGCAAGTTAGGTTTTTCAAGCAAAGAAAATGTCCACCCAAGCCTGACCTGCCTTGGGTGTTCTCAACTCAGAAGCAGTTGGAGTGTAAGTTGCTTTCTTTTTGGCATAAAACTCCTTTACCCCTTTTACTTTCCCTTCAACCATTTTTCCAAAAATTTTCTTTACATTCCCATTAAACGCTTTTTCAACATCAAATTCATTCTTTTCAGAATAGAATTGATTTGAAATTTCAACCTTTCCAACCTTTGATTTAAAATTCTCAGCCCTCAATGGTGGAAAGTTCTCATCATCCATTGAAAGAACTGATTTTTCAACACTCTCATCAAACTGTGGCTCCTCTGATTTTGTGGAATCAGATTCATTGCCAGATTTTACCTCTGGTTTCTTAACAACCCAAGCTTGATTGTCAAGATTTCCCTTCTTCTTGTAAAACCTTTTCGAACACTCACCAACTTCATATGTTGAATTTTTGAAAACTTTAAATTTTTCAGTTGGTGGTTCGGATTTATCAACAATAACTTCTTTCAGTTTTCCAGAAACTCCCTGTTTTGTGTTAGTCGCTTTCGGACAGTTCCATGCGATATGACCAACTTCATTGCATCTGTAACAAGTTCTTGTCTCTTTCCTTTGAAAAGCTCCATTCTTCATCTTTTCAGCAAGAAACTCCTTGTTTGACTGTTTCCAGAATGAGCTCTTTGCTTCTTCTTCATGACTAGTTCCTGCAACGTATGTCATTTTTGATTTAAAATCTCGAACATATTTTTCATTTTTATAGTTTTCAGGTGGAATAAAACCAAGTCCTTTCTTTTTGTAGCTACGATTGTGGTTTGATTTCTTTTGAAAACCAGAACCAGAATTGTAACCCTTTTTCTTGTTTATCCGCTGTTGAACTCTTGAAGTGTATTTTTTAGGTTTTTCAGTAAGATTTAAATCTTTTATTTCAGAAATACTAATTTCTGTCATTTTGAAAACCTTTTTGATCATGTCAAAACGAACACTTCTTATTGGAAACTCTTTATCAAAATATAATTTGTCAGAATCATTCAAAGTATATACAACTTCAAATGTTTCATCATTCAAATTAGATTTTGACAATAAAAATTCTTTACTATAAACCCGTTTTTCCGACGATTTTGAATTCTTGACAGACGAACTCGAACTTCTGACTGACTGACACGAACTTTGGGATTCGGACTTTGACTCTGACTCCTCATCCTTATCCAACACCTGATCGACCACTCGTTTTATCAGTTCTGACTCATGATCTGTGTCGGACGCTGTGAACGTGACGTCAATACTATCCGGTAAAACATCGGTTATCTCGGACTCCAACTTTATATTGACTGCCTTTTTTAATTCTTCCTCGTTAGGTTTTCTAGACGAATACCCTTCCCAAATCGGAGGCGGACACTTATTATAACAGACACCCTGTTTCTTACCAGTATCCTTTTTCTTCTTTGGCTTTGTTTCTTCACCTTTAAACGCTTCAAATCCTTCAACTGTTGGATAAATTCTATCGATTATGTAGTCACAACCTTTGTAACTTTGCAGCAATCTTCTGATTCTTTCATTTTCAGTTGCTTCACTCTCCAACTCTTTCTTCCACTTTGCACATTCTTCTATGTACAAATTGATTTCTTTCTGCTTTGTCATCATGGTAGCATTCATCATCTTCAAAGCTTTCTCTCTTTCAGAGTTAGTCTTTTCCAGACTATTCACAGTTCTGTTCAATACATCATATGACTGTTTCAAAATTTTTACATCAAACAACAACTTTTCTTTTAACTTTTCTAACTCACTAAACCTCTCATCTTTTTCTATACATTGTTTACATGACTCTAAACAAGTAAGACAGAGTTTTGTGATTTCAACGATCTTCTCGACTTTAACTATCTTTTCAACTTCCACAATCTTCTCAACCACTTTGATTTCTTTCAATCCTTTTGCAGCTTTCCTCTCTTTTAGTTTCTTCAATTTTTCTGCAAAATAAAATTCAAAACTGTCAGAAGATAAATGAGATTTTCCAATGTTTATCTGTTCAACTTCTTCATCATCATCACTGCTTTCAGAAGAAACAGATTTTCCATCTTGACTCTCCTCATTATCCGACATCACATCCATCCACTCCTACATCAACTCTGGCTTTTGCACAATCTGAGCAATAAAAGCTTTAACATTAGGATTAGCTGGAATGTACTTGTCCCAGCTAAAACCATCAGCTACTTTCTCATCATCTTGATCAATAATGCCATGATAAGCTTTCCTGTTTGCATCCTCGATCATTCTTCCATGAGCTGTTTGAGCTTCTTTTTGTTGATGTGGTAGATGAGTGATTTGCTGATAAATGGTTTTCCTATAATAATCATCTTTCCCCGACGACACCTTTGCTCCTCTCGGCTCCTGATTCTTGCACTCTCTTTTAAAGTGGCCTTTTTCCCTGCAACGAAAACAGACAACTTTAGATTTATCAAACCCTAAATTAGAAAGGTTTGCATCCAAGAAATCATTTCTTCCTGTAACCAATCTAAATTTTTCTGCTCTCCTCAATACACTAGCTAAAGCCCATTTAATATCCATCAGTTCCAGCTCCTCTGCATCGATTTGGTCATAATCTTCCTTTGTGAGCATCGGATTACCAATTCTTCCGGCAATCAACCCTTCATAAGACTCTAATGCAGTGACCAATAATCCCATATGATGCTTTACAACTTCTTCAGAATAATTTTGACCGTTTTGAAGATGTAGAGCTACATTGCACTGAATCAAATGCCCATTTCCAGCAGATGCATTTTGAACACTTGGAGGATTTACCGTAGAGAACCCACTAGTGTTGACTGATCCTTGACTGCTAGGTGTAGACTGATTTCCAGCACTAAATGCAGTTTGTATCTTTGGACTGACTTCAGCAGTTTGAACATTTCCTTTATAATACAATTTAATATCTTGTTGATGAGTTGAACTATTCATTCTAGCAATTTTCTGCTGCTCCAGATCCTGTGCCTCCAACTTTTCTATAAACTGTGCAATCGATAACCTTTTAAACTGTCCGGAATTCTTCAATATCATCAGATATGTACCCCATTCCTGTTGCGGTAACGCGTCAGCAAGCTTTTCAACCCATTCTGCTGGAGTTTTTGTAATCTTCAACTGTGACATGGTGCGTACAAGATGACAATATCTTTCAATAAGACTCTTTGTTGTTTCACCAGGCATGCACGTAAACAATTCAAACTCTTTTTTCAACAAAGCTGCTTTACTTTGTAACATTTCAGTGCTTCCCTCAAACTTCTTTTGAAGAGCTTCCCAGATAGAATAAGAATTTTCATCATGTTGAAGCAACACAAATATATCTTTTTTTACCGCTTGTTGTAACAAATTGATCATCATTTTCTCTCCTTTATAACTTTCCCTCTCTTGTTCAGTAAATTCAGAAATGATTTTATCAGCTCCCATTGTATTCTTTGGCCTCTGATATTCAGTTTCGATGCTCTCCCAAGCTTTTAGATGATTCGCCTGAACCCAATTCTCAAACCGTTTCTTCCACCCGTGATAATCCTCAATTCCCATAAGTTTCGGGGGTTTTTGCATTGTTCCGATTTCATTCTCCATTGTCATATTCTTAGCAATGTCGGATGGATTAGTCGTAGATGTAGCAAAAGCATTGTAAAACACAGTATCCATTATTCGGATTCTCAAACGAGCTGTATCACCTTGTAAAAATATACCTGTCGACAAACAAAAACAAAAATACAATCAGATTAACCGTTTATCAAATAACTGAATAAGACTAATACTCGAACTGATAATTTTCTGTGCGGACTGAAAGTTGATCAACTGTGCGGACTTCTAGGAAAACGACTTGACCCTTTGAAACCTTTGAACTCCAAATTGTACGAACTTGACTTTATCACGTGATTTATCCACACAAAACGATCTGACTTACAAACGTACTGATAAAACCGTGCGAATCGACTAAACTCCCAACCTGAACCTGACTTGAACTAATCCGATCACATACACCTTTTTTTTTATTGAATCCGACAACAAATCAATTAATTATCAACTTTCATTGGGCCGCAATACTTTGAATATGGATTAATGAGACTGATTAATGATTGGGCCGAATGAAATGAGGTTCACATAGGCTACTGACAAATCCACTTATTCGATGATTGGGCCGATCAATTCATGTAAATCGATATAATTGAGCCATTATTTGTAAGTCAGATTACATTCCAATATTGCCGACAACTTTAATGCTCAAGACAAATTTCACATGTATTGAAGACTGTTCCATTTTCAACAATGCCCGACAAAATCACATGATCTCTTATCACAAACATCAATAACCTGACATCCTTGTAGACTTTTATACACAACACAATGAATGCACTCAATCGGTTCACACTACTCAATGTATTTTCAATAATATCACATGAAATACTGACACTTTGTAAACTGTTATACACAATTTGATTAACTTTTCAAACGGTTCACGCAACTTGATGTACACAAAATTCTAAGTGTCACAATAATCGAGACCTTAAGTGTCACAAAAGCGGAACCAATCTTGTTCAAATAAGCAGACCCTTAATTGTTCAAATGAGCGAAATCACACTAAAAGATGACCGTAAGAGCGAAATCACAAGTGTACAAATGAGCGGAACCTGCTGATGTCACTTTTTTCACGAGTTCATAAAAGCGAAACCTCAAAAATCCTAAGATCTAAGTCGATTTTAGCTTTGAAATTTTCAAGGATTTACTAATACATGATTACGAGTGCTGTGTGTGAAATTGAACAGATTCTGACCGAAAAATTTTTTATTTTCGAAAAAGAAAGATGTAGAAACAGAATAATCGGCTGAAAACGTATAGAACTCTTCTTCACTGGCTCTGATACCACTTGTAGGATCGGTTTCGGACCTAAACGAGTCGCTTAGAAGAGTTTATCTCAGTTTGAACGGCGGAAACAGACAAACTGAGTACAATTCAGCAAGTATTCACTATAAACTGTCGATATTATTAATCTGGATAACGTTTACAACCTGTCGACACTTCGGCAGCACTTCGTGGCTCACCGGAAGACAATACCTAGAACTCTCTATGTGATTTCGCTCAAAGGACCTATATATAGTTGACATGATTTCGCTCATACATACATTGCCATAAAAGCGAAATCAACTATTGACTAAAGAGAGAAATTACATATTTGACACAAAAGCGAAATCATGCTTTGACATACGAGCGGAATCAGAAACACACATGTTGACCGAACTCCAACTTTAACATCATTAATACTTTTGTCTCTTGTTAGGAGATGTGATAATGACATCACTATTATGATGTCATCATCCAAGATGATGACATCACCCCCTTTCAGATCCGCAACGAGACTGAGACTCGATACAAGACGAATTCGACAAATGAAGTGCACCAACAAGAGTTATAATGGGTCGAGTAAATGCATAGCGACATTTAGTGGTTTGATCCGTAAGTTAAATTTTCGGTATCAAAATTTTATTAGTTATGTCGGTAATGAATTTATAGATTTATAGCAAAAAGAATCACTTAAAACGGACAACCGAGCGGAAAGTTATGGTTGTTTAAGTCAGAAAATCAGGATTTCCGGAACTGGCAGTAATTGCAGGTCAAAAACGTGCACCTGCTGGAAAACCGTACCCTTCGCGCCACGCGGAAGGATTCTTTAAATTCTCCGCGACACGCGACGTCTGCCGCGACACGCGACAGATCACTCAAAACCTGCCGCGACATGCGGCAGGGTAACTTTTAAAAATTTGTTTGTTTTTCATGTTTTGATGCCAGAACTTGTTTGTATGATTCAATTCATGGTCAAAACTAACATTTTGGGTTGTTTTGACCTTAGGTAAAAGTGGGAACTATCCGGATGGCGATCAAGCTAATGTCAAAGAACCGAACACTCATTTTGAAGCTTCCGCAATGATTTAAATCTTTGATAGACTACTTGTATGGGTTGTAAACAAATTTCTAAACATCTTTTGATACGTTTTAAACTTAGATGTTAGTTGACTAAGGTTGATGCTATGTATGAACTTCTTTGGTGAAAGTTATGTTACTTAAACAAAGTTTTAATTGAAATGGTATAATCTATTATTAAAATCAAGTGAAAATTTAAGGGTGTTACAAGTTGGTAATCAGAGCTTAAGGTTGTCAACAAAGTGTTCGGTTCAAGCTTGATTGATCGTCCGGTAAGAATTAACTTTTTTATGTTAGTAGATTATACCTTATGGAAGTATGAGAAATAAATTGAGATGCATGGGAAGAGTGTGTTAACACACTCAAACCCGGAAAGTGCATTAAAATGTGAACGGTTAAAGCAAGTTAGGAACTTGGCTAAACCGAAACAAATGAAGCAATAGTATAAATGAAATGTTTAACGTTTAAATGTAAACATTTCAGCTTCAAGATGTCTGATGGGAATGATGATAATCTGGTGCAAACAAGCACCGAACAAATGAAAGAGATAATTGCCGAAGAAGTAGGGAAGGCAATTGAAGGAAGTCTATCCGGGTTTATAGACAAAATTCAAAACACGGTGTTGTCGCTTATTGAAGAGCGAGTTAAAAGGTTGGAGGATATTGTCAACCTTATGAAGGAGAAAACGGGAGAACGCAAAGGGTGTTCGTACAAAGAATTCATGGCATGTAAACCGCCAATCTATAACGGGGAGGTTGACCCGATAATTTGCCTAAGATGGATAAGTGATGTTGAAGGAGTGTTTGAACGAACCCATTGTGACGTAGGTGACTTTGTTGCTTACGGAACGGGTCAATTGAGAAATCAAGCCAAGGATTGGTGGGATAACAAAAAGAAGGAAATGGGAGCCGAAGCGGCGAGGGCTATGACTTGGGACGAGTTTAAGGTACCATTCCTTAAATACCACAGTCCCAAAGCGGTTATTAACAGAATCAAAGAAGAATTTATCCAGCTGAGACAAAAGGGTGAAACAATTGATAAGATCACGGGCATCTTCATGGATAAGCTGAGATTTTGTGACGAGTTAGTCACCACTGAAGAGCAAAAGATATATTACTATTACAACATGCTGAGTGCTGAGTACCGGGAATTTATGACTTCGTCAAAATACGAAACCCTCACGGAGATTATCAACACCGCCCGGGAGCGGGAAATCGAGTTAAAGAAACAAGTGGAAAGAGGTGAACGAAGGGCGCAGGATGTGAATCCAAGCCCTACAAAGAAAGCTAGAACTGCTGAATCAGGAAAGAAAGTGGATGCTAAAGGCGGGTCGCCGAGTTGCAAAGTGTGTGGTAAAGGGCACAAAGGTGAGTGCCGCTTCAAAGACAAGCCGTGCCCGGTGTGTGGGAAGACGGGGCACACCGCATCACTATGTCCCGGGAAAGTTTCTGTTTGTTACAAGTGTTATCAACCCAGTCACAAGAAATCTGAATGCCCCGAGTTGGTGGGAAAGAGAGACACAAAAGAGCCTCCAACAGAAGCTCCCAAACCGAAGGCTAGATACTTCCAACTTACCACGGCTGAAGCAAAAACAGAACCCGATGTGGTCTCAGGTATATTCACAATTAACTCAATTCCAGCACGTGTATTGTTTGATACGGGTGCGCATAAATCCTTCATTTCGCATGGAATTATTCGACATCCTTCATTCGTATTGACGAAATTACCTGTGCCCTTAGAAGTTTAAATAGGGGACAACAAAAGTTTTATAGTTTGTGATGTTTGTCGAGGTTGCAAATTAAGCATCGACGATGAGGAATACTTGATAGACCTAATACCGATGTCAATGGGGGAATTTCAAGTAGTCGTTGGGATGGATTGGCTAGCCCAGCACCATGCAAAAGTCGTGTGTTTTCGTAAAGAGATAAAACTAACATCTCCGAGCGGGAAACACGTCACCATTTATGGCGAAAAAGGAGGTAACCCTATAGTGTGCTCAATGTTGAAAGCTCACAAGCTTATGAAGCGAGGATGCAAGGCATTCATGATATACGCAAATGAGCCCGAGAAAGAATCGCGGAAGATTGAAGATATACCGGTAGTGTGGGAATATGGAGATGTGTTTCCGGAGGATTTACCGGGGATACCGCCTGAACGGGAAGTAGAGTTCGGGATCGAATTGATTCCGGGCGCAAAACCCGTAGCTAAAGCACCGTACCGACTCGCGCCGTCGGAATTACAAGAGTTGATGTCCCAAATTCAAGACCTGCTTGACAAAGGATTTATAAGACCGAGCGTGTCTCCTTGGGGCGCACCAGTACTATTCGTGAGAAAGAAAGACGGGAGCATGCGGATGTGTATCGATTACCGGGAGTTAAACAAACTCACGGTAAAGAACCGATACCCGCTTCCGAGGATAGATGATTTATTCAACCAATTACAAGGTGCGAATTGGTTTTCAAAAATTGACCTTAGATCCGGGTATCACCAACTAAAGGTCAAAGAAGAAGATGTGCCGAAGACGGCTTTCTGTACGAGATACGGACATTACGAATTCATCGTGATGTCATTTGGGCTAACAAATGCACCCGCGGCTTTCATGGACCTCATGAACCGGGTTTGCAAGCCAATGTTGGATAAGTGGGTCATCGTGTTTATCGATGATATTTTGGTGTATTCGAAAAGTGAAGCTGAACACGCACACCACTTAGAAGAAGTGTTAGAGACACTTAGACGAGAAAGGGTGTATGCGAAATTCTCTAAGTGTGCCTTTTGGTTACGAGAGGTACAATTTCTTGGCCACGTCATAAGTGCCGACGGAGTATTGGTGGATCCGTCCAAGATCGAGGCTGTGTCAAAATGGAATCCTCCGAAGAACCCTTCGGAAATTAGAAGCTTTTTGGGGCTTGCGGGATACTATAGGAGATTCATTCAAGACTTCTCCAAGATTGCGTCACCGCTAACAAAGCTAACCCGAAAGAAAGAAAAGTTCATTTGGGGTGTCTACCAAGAAAAAGCGTTTCAAACGTTAAAAGAAAGGTTAACTCAAGCTCCGGTACTGACTTTGCCGGATGGAGTCGAAGACATGGTGGTTTATTCGGATGCTTCACTATCGGGTCTTGGTTGCGTGTTGATGCAACGGGGCAAGGTAATAGCCTATGCCTCGAGGCAATTGAAGATACACGAGAAGAAATATCCCACGCACGATCTCGAGTTGGCTGCGGTGGTATTTGAATTAAAAATATGGAGGCACTACTTGTATGGGGTAAAGTGCACCATATTCACCGACCACAAGAGCTTGAAATACTTCTTCAATCAGAAGGAGTTAAATATGCGACAAAGGTGATGGCTAGAAACGGTGAAGGATTTTGACTGTGAAATACACTACCACCCCGGAAAGGCAAATGTGGTGGCGGATGCTCTGAGCAGAAAAGCAGATTATGTCCCAATAAGAGTAAGGTCGATGCAGCTCGTGGTGACCTCGGGTATACTTGAACGTATTAGAGAGGCGCAATTAGAAGCCGTGAAAGAAGAGAATTGGAAGAAAGAAAGAATAATCGGTCAGTTGAAAGATTTGACGGATGGGAATAACGGGTTGAAGACTCGATCCGGAAGGATATGGGTTCCAAATACTTGTGGGGTGAAGGCGCATCTACTGGATGAAGCTCATAAATCCCGATATTCAATTCATCCGGGTGCGACCAAGATGTACAATGATCTAAAGAAAAATTATTGGTGGCCTGGAATAAAGAGGGATGTGGCCAAATATGTAGAAAAATGCTTGACATGTTTACAAGTCAAGGCGGAGCACCAGAAACCATACGGCAAACTCCAACCGTTAGAAATTCCGGTTTGGAAATGGGAACATGTTACAATGGACCTATTAACCAAGTTGCCTAAGACGAATCGTGGTTTCGATGCCATATGGGTAGTGGTGGATAGATTGACGAAAAGTGCTCACTTCATTCCGAGTCGTGAGACTTATACGTCAGAAAAGATATCAGAAGTTTACACTAACGAAATAATAGCACGTCATGGAGTACCGGTATCCATCGTGTCGGATAGGGATACCCGGTTTACTTCAAATTTCTGGCGAGATTTCCAAGAGCAAATGGGAACCAAATTGTTCATTAGCACTGCGTACCATCCTCAAACAGATGGACAGAGTGAAAGAACAATACAAACACTAGAGGACATGCTACGGGCGTGTATAATCGACTTTGGAGGAAGTTGGGATGTTCATCTATCGTTAGTCGAGTTTTCGTATAATAATAGCTACCAATTTAGTATTAAGATGGCACCGTACGAAATGCTCTATGGTAGAAAGTGCCGAACCCCGGTATGTTAGGGTGAAGTGGGTCCATATGAACTTGCCCATCAAGATATAGTACAAACCACTAATGAAAAGATTGATGTGGTTCGGGCACATTTGAAAGCGGCTCAAGACAGGAAAAAGGCGTATGCTGATAAAAGGAATAGGCCAATCGAATTCCAGGTGGGCGACATGGTTATGCTAAAAGTTTCCCCATGGAAGGGCGTTATTAGATTCAGAAAAAGGGGGAAGCTAAGCCCGAGGTTTATTGGGCCATTTAAAATCGTCGAAAAGGTCGGCAAGGTAGCTTACCGCCTTGAACTACCGGAGGAACTAAGTGGAATTCATAGCACGTTTCACGTGTCACAATTACGAAAGTGCCTAGCGGACGAAACATCTTATATCCATTTCGATGATATCGAAGTGAATAATAGTTTGAATTATGTTGTGAGACCGGTGGAGATTTTAGATCGAAAGGTCAAATACTTACGAAATAGACAAATCGACCAAGTCAAAATCAAATGGGAGCATAGAAAAGGCTCGGACACTACGTGGTAGTCCGAGGAAGAGATGCGACGACTCTACCCTACATTATTTGGTACGTACTTCGGTTTCGGGGACGAAACCCTTTTTAAGGGGGGTGGACTTGTAACACCCCGAAAAATATAAACTTTATATTAGAATTATAAAGTATAAATAAACGGGAATTTACTAACTAGGAATTTTAACCTAGTTAGTTACAAGACTAGAAATAGCTTATAATAGGGTTAAAAGCTACTAAACATTATGTTGAACAAAGTTGAGGGGCTTAAGTTGTAAGAATTGAAACTTGATTTTTTATTAAACAAATAAAAATAACCAAACACCCCCAAAAGGGATGTCTGGTCGCACAAGCTGAACAGGGGGCGACTCCCTACTCTCAACCCCTAAAAACTCACTAAACTTGCAAATTGGAGGCTCAATTCAAGTTGAAATCGAAATTAAAGTGTAGATTATTGATCCTCATCACAAGGGGATTACAAGGTATGTAATATTTTTATAAATCTCTCAACTTGAAATTCTCATGAATTGGGAAAAATCTGAAATTATGGTTGCATGTGTGTGTTATGATGATTTAGGAACAACTATAATGTCTAGGGACAAACCCTAGACAAATACAAGTTGAAATCATATGAAATTTTAGCTAAACCTATGAACACCATTGTAGGTGATTAGTGGGTTATGTGTAATTTGATGAACACTAGGTTATAGATTGTTGATCTTGTGTAATTTGACAATCTTGAAGTAATTTCAGAAATTTAGAAGTTAATAGCCATGTAAAAGGTTGAATTATGTGAAATTAGGGCTAAGAGATAAACTAGAGATTTGATGTTTAATCATATAAAAATCTGCCCTTGAAGTGTTTGTTGAAATGCCTCTAAGATGGCTTAAAACTGAAATTCCAAGTTTAAACGCATAATTATAGTATTTCGGTGTATTATGCGAATTATGATTTAAAAGAGAGTTCTAAACATATCATAAATGAACTCTATAGGGAAGGATACCGGATCGTCAAGTGGACAAGCCGGTGGTGATTTGCGATTGAAGGGCGTGCACTAAGGTATGTAACTTGATCTGTTACATTTGATGAATTATTGTTAAACTATGTGTTGCGGATTAAAAGTTGTGTTGATCGTAGCGACTTTATTCGTTACTTAATTCGTAGGTTAAGAATTTAGTTGTAGTCGTTTGGTAGTCATCAAAATGGAGGATTTCCGTAGATGAACCAAACGGGTCAAATAATGATACATGGTAGTAATAATATTGTAAGTAGATAGAGATGGCGAAAATGATCATAAGAGCACGAAGCCATAGTGTTGGTAATGAAGTGCCGGTGATTATAAGCCCATAAGTTAGGTAACAAGCGCCTTAGGATACTAGTCAAATGGTGGTAAAACAAGTAGAGTTATAATGGGTCGAGTAAATGCATAGCGACATTTAGTGGTTTGATCCGTAAGTTAAATTTTTGGTATCAAAATTTTATTAGTTATGTCGGTAATGAATTTACAGATGTATAGCAAAAAGAATCACTTAAAACGGACAACCGAGCGGACAGTTATGGCTGTTTAAGTCAAAAAATCAGGATTTCCAGAACTGGCAGCAATTGCAGGTCAAAAACCTGCACCTGCTGGAAAACCGTACCCTCCGCGCCACGCGGAAGGATTCTTTAAATTCTCCGCGACACGCGACAGATCACTCAAAACCTGCCGCGACACGCGCCAGAATAACTTTTAAAAATTTGTTTGTTTTTCATGTTTTGATGCCAGAACTTGTTTGTATGATTCAATTCATGGTCAAAACTAACATTTTGGGTTGTTTTGACCTTAGGTAAAAGTGGGAACTATCCGGATGGCGATCAAGCTAATGTCAAAGAACCGAACACTCATTTTGAAGCTTCCGCAATGATTTAAATCTTTGATAGACTACTTGTATGGGTTGTAAACAAATTTCTAAACATCTTTTGATACGTTTTAAACTTAGATGTTAGTTGACTAAGGTTGATGCTATGTATGAACTTCTTTGGTGAAAGTTATGTTACTTAAACAAAGTTTTAATTGAAATGGTATAATCTATTATTAAAATCAAGTGAAAATTTAAGGGTGTTACATGGAGGCCTGATCTTGCTATAGGTATCACCATTTCTGTCGGGATCACTGCTTCTGCCCCAAACACCAAAGAAAATGGGGTTTTCCCAGTTGCACTCTTTACCGTTGTTCTATCAGCCCATAAGACAAAGGGTAATTCTTCAGCACATCTTCCTTTCTTAGCCCCTAGTCTCTTCTTCAGATTGTTGACAATTATCTTGTTTGAGGATTCTTCCTGCCCATTTGCTTGAGGATGTACCGGTGTGGATTTGAGCATCTTGATTCCCCAACTTTTGCAAAAATCGGTGGTTCTCTTGCTAATGAACTGAGAGCCATTGTCACATATAATCTCAGCTGGTATCCCGAACCTAGTCAGGATATTCCTTTTTATGAAGGATACTACTTCTTGGTCTCTGACTTGAACAAATGCCTCAGCTTCAACCCATTTGGAAAAATAGTCTGTCATTGCTAGCATAAAAACTTTTCCTCCTGGAGCCTTGGGCAACTTCCCTGTCCATCCCCCATTTCATGAATGGCCAAGGGGAAGCAATAGGATATAATGGCTCAGCAGGCTGATGTAGTATATTGTTGTGCCTTTGACAAGCATCACATCTTCGAGCATATTCTCCTGCATCTTTCCTCATTGTCGGCCAATAGTATCCTGATCTTAGCACCTTCGAGAATAGTGATCTGCCCCTAGTCTGGTTGCCACAATCTCCTTCATGGATATCCTGAAGTACCTCCTTGGTCTCAGGATCCTCCAAGCATCTCAAGTATGGTCCTGCAAGAGACTTTTTGTACAAAATATTATCTAAAATAGTAAAATGAGATACCTTTATCCTGAAAGCCTTAGGGTTCTCATCTTTAGGGATGTCTCCTTCTTTAAGGTATTTTCTGATCGGAGCTGTCCATGACTCAGGATTCTTCTCAGGATACTCATCGTCAGGATCCTGGATACTTAACACTTCCTTATCCTGAGGCTTGAAGTATTCCATCACAGGATACACGATATGTAGTATTAGTATTTGAGTTCCTTCCGGTATCCTGACTGTAGACCCCAAGTTTGCCAAAGCATCTGCTTCAGCATTATCCTCTCTTGGTACCTGTTCAAGAGTAAAAACTTTGAAATATCCTGCTAATTTTTCGACAATTTCAAGATATTCGATTAATCTTTCACCTTTGACTGCATAGGATCCATTGAAATGGTTAGTAATTAATAAGGAATCAACATATATTTGCAAAATTTTAACATTCATGTTCTTGGCCAATTCTAATCCTGCAATCAAAGCTTCATATTCTGCTTCATTATTAGTGGTAGGAAATTCACACCTAATAGCCTGGGGTAATATGTCCCCCTGTGGCGATTTTAGTAGTATACCCAATTCTACACCTCTCACACTAGATGCACCATCAGTGTATAATGTCCAGGATTCTAAGGTTTCTCCTAGTTGTTGTACTTCTAGGTCTACTTCATTTTGAATATCACTACTGAAATTAGCCACAAAGTCTGCTAGAGCCTGAGATTTTACAGCATTTCTGGGTTCATATACTAGATCATAGGCACTTAGCTTTACTGACCACTTAGCCATTCTACCCGACGTCTCAGGTTTTCTAAGCACATTTTTAACAGGATAATTAGTTTTAACATGAATCCTGTGTGTCTCAAAATAATGTCTAAGCTTAGTTGATGTCGTAACTAGGGCTAATATCAATTTCTCTAAATGTGAATATCTAGTTTCAGCATCTAATAAACTTTACTAACATAATAGACAGGATACTGCTGACCTTCATGATCCTTGACCAAAACAGCACTTACTGCATTCCCTGATACTGTAAGATACAGGGATAATGGTTCACCATCCTCGGGCTTCATCAATGTTTTGGTCAAAAATCAAGCTAGGATACTGCAACCAAATCTTTTGTTGTGAGGTGTGATGCTTGAATCAATGAACAAATGTATGAATAACTTGCAAATGAAATGGACAAGTGACACAAAGATTTATACGAGGAAAAAGCCCTTGATCAAGAGTTGATCTCCGGCATAAAAAACCTCGGGTGATGGAAACTACCGATCACCAACTGAAATTAAACAAATGATTGTTACAACTCGGGATGATAACAAGCTTGTTACAAGGATCACTAGAGTGCAATGTGTATGAAATCGCCAATGAACTGTTGAGAGCTGTTTCGAGTGTGTGTGTTTGCTTAATTGTCCTAACTCAAGCTTGTTATCCCCTTTAAAAATAGAAATAACTTAAATAACTAACTATCCGCTAAATGTGCAAGCTCCCCATGACTTCTAAAATGGTCACCAAGCCATGTACGTGCGGAATATTGAGGGCATATTCCCCAAGAATATCGACAAGACCAAGTCCAATGCGTATACTCGTGCAAAACACGCTTAAACATAGTGAAGGCAACCATTAGTATAAGGATAACAATGATGATCCTGGATCCTGATCCTGCAATGTCTTCTGAGGATCCTTAATTCAAACAGAAATGAGGATCCGTGATCCTGGCAGTACTTGAGGATCCGTGATCCTTAGGTTTAGAAAATCTATCCCTAACAATTGCCCCCAAAATATGAGGAGTAAAATGTAAATTAACGAGTCGTATTTGTGATCTTATCTCCAACTGACTAACGGATATATAGCTGTTAGAATCGAACTAGCCGTTGCTGATCATACGTCAACGACATGACATCTTGCAGAACCATCATTATAAATTTGAGATTAGAGATAAGGATCGATAGGCATTTAAATTCGTGCGTTACTCCCTTTAAATCCTCATCCCAAGACCGATCAGGTATTTCTCTTCTCTTTCTCTCTTCATCTTCTTATTCTGATCAAAATCTTTAGACCACAATGAAGCTACGATCCTCCCCCGCCAAGGATCACCAGAAAGATAGTCCTTTGAAAAGCCAAGGGATTATCAAAAATCCTTCGAAGGAACTCTGTTGCTTCACTGATCCAGAGATTGACCGGATTCGCCACTGTTTTCCGGTGGATATCGTCTTCAAGCCTTTTGACCCTACTGCCAAAAGCGACTCCGTTTCTGACACTTGGGTTGCTTTTCTGGCTACCCCATTCCTGATAGGATTCTCCTATCCCTTCCCTGCCTTCACCCAATCCTTCTTTTCCCTCACCGGCATGTGCTATATCCAGGCCATGCCAATGATGTGGAGAGTATTGTACACTTTAGAGAACATCATTGAGCAGGAAGGTATAGAGTTGGGAATGTCGGAACTGGCTGAACTGTATAAACTTGTGAGCCATGGTTCACATCGCTTCTTGTTCAAACACAAACCTGGTGATTCTCACCCAATCCTCAAGACCACAAAAAACGATACCAACTGGAAGAAGCGTTTCTTCTTTGTTAGGAGGGACTCTATACCTGATGGGAAAGATCTCCCTATAAAGTGGACAACCCATGGTAGGATATAGGATCCTTATAGAAGGATTATAGGATAACTCTGTTTCTGTTGAGGATAACTGATCCTTTTCTGTCTTTTTGTGCAGCTATCTCAGTCTCTCACATCATTCAATCACCTGCAACAAAAGAAAGGATCGCTGCTTTTTAGAGCCTTGATCCTGCAGTTAGATCATTCCAGGCAAACACAAAGGATTCACAAGAAGTATCCTCTGGTTCAGTCACAATGTCAAGTAAGTGTCTATTTTTACGTATGATTAAATAGATTTAGATCAAGGATACTTATATGTTATTTGTCCTTTGTAGGTGCTGGAAAATCCTCAAAGTCAGCCACTCGCTTCAGCGTCACTGATCTTGATGCTGTCTCTGGCCGGTCTGGAAAGAAGAAATCTTCTACTAGCCCAAGCGTTCCAATCCCTAAGCCTGTCACCTCCAAGGGCAAGGGAGGAAAGAAGAGGAAGTCCACTGAAGCTGATAATCTTGAAGGTCTGCCCCTCATCTGTCATCAGTTTGAAGAATACTTCACTGATGTAAGGATCCATGATCCTTAATTCTATCCTGACCATTTGAGGATAACTAATCCTGAATTGAATCCTTCTTTCTTTGCAGAAATTTGCTGAGATCTAGATGCTCTTTGATGCGTATGTTGAAGAGGCTGAGCAGAAGGAGCTGGACTTCCAGAAGATCTTCCTGGCTAAGGATCAAACCATCTCCACCCTCGAGAAAGAGCTCAACTTGGCAAAAAAGCAGGTGGTCATGGCCCACATCACTGCTGATCAGGAGAAGAAAGAGGTGATGGAGGATGCTAAGCTCTCTGTTGCCATTGCTATGTACAAGACCAAACTACAGATGGCCAGGAAGCTCAGGATCCTGGCTTTGACAGGACCAATTGGGACCAGGAGGGCTAGAAGGCTAGGCTGGCTGAGCTGGATGATGAAGAGGAGGCTACAGAGGTCTTGATGCTTGAGGCAAGCGGTAGCGGGGCTAAGGATCAGGCTGGTGATGCTGGAACTGGAGGTGATGGTGATGGTGATGCAGCGAAGGTGTGAGCTGCAGAAATGGGCGATGATGGATTTATCTAGACGCGGCCGGAGCCTATTTTTTATGGTTTGGTAGTTGTTTTTTTTGTTTGATGGTGTTTTTCTTGAACAATGCTGGCCTGTACTTAAACAATAGTTTTTAGGGTTGAGGATCACTGATCCTTCAGACAATAGGTAGGATTATAGGTGGTGGAGGGATCCTCTGTTTGGGGGATGAAGCCATTGTGATCCTGCCTTACTTTTATTCCTACACTTAGACCTCGTTAACATGGACATCCTTTGCCAACCCAAGTGGACGGGCCACATTTTGCTGGTAGAAACTTGGGTTGGCAATTTTGACAACCTTTTAAGGGTTTAACTTTTGGTAAATAAAAGCTTAATCTTTTGGCTATCTCATGTGTTGTTATATTTGTGAATACTTTATCTTTCAATTGTTATGATATACTTTGTTTGAATTCATAAGTAAAGAATTCAAGTTTACTAGATTATGTCAAAAATTTTAGGATATGATCAAGGATCAAATATCCTATAATCGATGAATTCAAAAGAGTTGTGTAATTTAAGGATCATGTGTCTTGTTGTCAAAGAGTAAGGGTTACTTAGATAAATAAAAAATAAAATCAAAGTGATCAAGAATCATACCTGAGAATCCAAGGTAGGATCCTAAACCTTTAACATTTACAATCAGGATAACCAAAAAAAACAAACCTTAATAAAAGGTTAGGATCAAGGATCCTTAGCTGTTTAACTTCAAAAACCTGAAATGGAACACAACTTAGGACTAAGCCAATATAAAAGAAGAGTTAGCAACTGGGGACAAGCCCAACAATTCTGGGGACAAGCCCAATATACTGGGGACAAGCCCAAAAAAACGGGGGACAAGCCTAAAAGATCTTGTGTAAACTGGAGTATGGCTCTCACTGGCGACTATCCAAACTTAGTGACATGAAAATGCCAAAACCTTAGCTAACGTGAAAATGCTAGAAACCTTAGGAACGGATGTATGGTATGTCTACCATTATACGTAGGAGCCTGAATACAGCCAGTACAATGAAATTGTCAGCCCTTAAAGCGAGTACTGGTCCCATTGCCTTGAACTGCATTAGGATCATCGTGCGCTACTGGTGATACTGGGGACATGCCCAAAAACTGGGGACTAGCCCAAATAACTGGGGTTAAGCCCAAATAACTGGGGTCAAGCCCAAATAACTGGGGTCAAGCCCAAATAACTGGACACTTCTATGGATACTCAATCCTTTGTTAAGGATCTATTAACCTTCTGCAAAACTCAGAACTAAGTGAATGAAGGATGAAGGATCCAGGATCCTTCTCCTTGTATATAAGATACTTAAAGAATTAAATAGATTAAAATTAGATCATTACTAGAATGAGGATCATCTATCCTCTAAGGATCCTTCGAGGATATCGGCCATGAATGTTGCTAAGGATCCTGAATCCTTATTACATGAAGTATTTCTTCAGGTGGACAACATTCCAAGCTCTTGGTAGTAAATCACCTTCCATTGTTAGCAATCGATATCCCCCTTTCCTGCCTCAGCTTCAATCAGGTAGGGGCCTTCCCACTTTGGTGCCAATTTTCCATCAGCATGATTTGTTGTATTCTGAAATGCTTTCCTCAATACCATATCACCAACTTGGAACTTCCTAATCCTAACATTCTTATCCAGCCATCCTTTGTTGATAACTAGCTATCCTTATCCTTGCCAAATCCCTGAGTTCTTCTATGGTATCCAAGTCTTGAACCAAGTTTTCAGCATTTCCTTCAGGATCACGGATGCTTGTTCTTGCAGTAGGAACCACCATCTCTGTAGGGATCACTGATTCTGCTCTAAATTCTAAAGAGAATGGAGTTTGGCCAGTGGCATTCTTGGGAGTTGTCCTATCAGCCCATAGTACATAAGGTAGTTCTTCTTCCCACTTTCGTTTCTCGGATCCAAGCTTCTTTTTCAAGTTGTTGATGATGATCTTGTTGGATGATTCTGCTTGACCATTAGCTTGTGGGTGGACTGGTGTTGATGTTATCATCTTAATCCCCCAGCTGTCACAAAAGTTAGTAGTTCTACTCCCAATAAATTGGGATCCATTATCACAAATAATTTCAGAAGGGATCCCAAATCTAGTAATGATATTTCTTTTAATAAAGGATATCACTTCTTTCTCTCTGACTTGAGCAAAGGCTTCAGCCTCTATCCACTTAGAGAAGTAATCAGTCATGGCAAGCATGAACACCTTTCCTCCTGGTGTTTTGGGAAGTTTACCAACTATATCCATTCCCCATCTCATGAATGGCCAAGAAGAGGATATAGGATGCAGGAGCTCTGCTGGCTGATGAAGGATATTACTATGTCTCTGACAAGGATCACACCTCTTGGCATAATCCATAGCATCCTTTTTCTTTGTAGGCCAATAGTATCCTGTCTTAAGGATCCTTGAGAACAATGCCCTGCCCCCAGTGTGGTTTCCACAATCTCCTTCATGAAAATCCTTTAGGACTTCTTGAATTTCAGGATGCTCTATGCACCTTAGATATGGACCTGCAAGAGATCGTTTATATAACATGTTATTTAATATTGTAAATTGAGATACCTTGATTTTGAAAGCCCTGGGGTTTTCTCCTGTAGGAATCTCTCCATGTTGTATATATCTCATTATTGGAAGGATCCATGATCCTGAATGAGACTGTGCACCATCACTAGGAACCATTGCAGAATCCTCTTCTATCTCCATAGTTATGTGATCCTCAATAGCAGTAGCCAAAATATGGATGATAGGGATCTTGATATCCTCTGGAATTTTCCATGATGATCCAAGATTGGCCAATGCATCAGCTTCTGCATTCTCTTCCCTAGGTACCTGTGTTAAACTGAAAGAAACAAAAGAGAGTGCCAATTCCTTGACTATCTCTAGGTATTTGATTAATCGTTCACTTTTAACAGCATAGGATCCATTAAAGTGATTAGTAATTAACAATGAATCTACATGTACCTCAAGATACCTGATCCTCATCTGCTTGTCAATTTGCAAACCAGCTATCAAGGCCTCATATTCAGCCTCATTATTAGTAGTTTGAAACTCACAAGCTATTGAGTGGGGTATTATGTCCCCCTGTGGCGATTTTAGTAGTATTCCAAGTCATGTTCCTTTGACATCAGATGCTCCATCAGTGAAGAGTATCCAAGGATCCTTAGTTTCTTCAAGCTGTTGAACTTCTAACTCAGCTTCTCTTTGTAGATCACTACTGAAATCTGCCACAAAGTCAGCTAAGGCTTGGGATTTGATGGCAGTTCTTGGTTCATATCTTATATCATAAGCACTAAGCTTCACTGCCCATTTAGCCATCCTTCCTGACATTTCAGGTTTCCTGAGAACATTCTTAATTGGAAAATTAGTCTTAACAATAATGGCATGAGTTTTAAAATAATGTCTTAATTTAGTAGATGCCATAATCAAAGCAAGGATAAGTTTTTCTAAATGTGAATACCTGGATTCAGCATCAAGCAAACTCTTACTTACATAATAGACAGGATGTTGTGTACCTTCGTGATCCTTAACAAGGACTACACTTACTGCTTTAGAGGATACCGCTAGATATAAGGATAATACATCCCCTTTTCTGGTTTCATCAAGGCAGGAGCTGAGGATAGGTAATCCTTAAGGGCTTTGCGAGCATTTTCATGCTTTTCAGTCCATTCAAATTTCTTGTTCTTTCTCAAAATGTCATAGAATTCCTTGCACTTTTCAGATGACTTTGATATGAACCTATTCAAGGCTGCGATCCTCCCTGTCAACCTTTGCACATCCTTGGCATTGGCAGGAGATTTGATATTCACAATTGCCTTGATTTGCTCTGGACTTGCTTCTATGCCTCTTTTTGTTACCATGTAGCCTAGGAACTTGCCTGCTTTAACACCAAAGTGACACTTTGAAGGATTCAACTTCATATTGAATTTGTCAAGGATATTGAATGCTTCCTCCAGGTCTTTAAGGTGATCCTCAGCCCTCTTGGACTTAACCACCATGTCGTCTATATAGACTTCCATAGTGTGTCCAATTTGTTCCTTAAACATCATATTGACTAGCCTTTGATAAGTAGCACCCGCATTCCTTAGTCCAAATGGCATAGCAATATAACAATAGATACCAGTTGGGGTCATAAAGGCTGTATCCTCTTGATTAGATAGTTCCATCTGAATTTGTTGAAATCCAGATGAAGCATCCATAAATGTCAATAACTCATGACCCACGGTAGCATCCACCATGGAGTCAATGTGGGGTAATGGGAAAGGATCCTTGGGACATGCTTTGTTTAAATCAGTGAAATCGACACATACCCTCCACTTTCCATTTTTCTTTTGAACAACAACCACATTGGCTAACCACCTTGGATACTTGACCTCTCTAATCATACCTGCTCGGAGTAATTTGTCTACCTCCTCCTGGATAATAGCATTCCTCTCAGGTGCAAACTTCCTCCTCTTCTGATGTATGGGCTTGAATGACCTGTCAATGCCAAGCTTATGAGTAATTATGTCTTTAGAGATACATGTCATGTCTTCATGCTTCCAGGCAAAGGTAGTTTTTCTCCTTTTAAGGAAGGATACTAGATCCTGTTTAATGTTGCTGAGGATCCCTGATCCTATGAAGACTTTGGATTCAGGATCATGAGGATCCATAAGGATATCTTTCACATCATGTTCTCTAGCCTCCAAGACGTTTCTTGGAGGATACTTTAGTTGCTATTGCTCCCTTGGTCATGAGGCTGGCTTCATTGATGAGGTATAGCAATTCTTTGCTTCTTGTTGGTCACTCTCAATCTTTATCACCCCCCATGGACTAGGAAGCTTCACACATTGATGATATGTAGATGCAACTTCCTTCATGTCATGTATCCATGGCCTGCCAAGGATAACATTGCAACAGGATAAGCAATCTATTACCCAAAATTTTTGATAAGAATGAAGTCCTTCAATGTAGATGGAAAGTTTAATGTCCCCCAATCTATTCTTGGTTTCTCCGCTGAATCCCACAAGAACTGAGGATCTTGGGACAATATCCAATTCAGGGATGTTCATTTTCTTGAGGACATCAAGCTGAATGATGTTCACCGTGCTTCCTCCATCGATTAGGATCCTGCGAACAAAATGGTTAAAAAATGAACAAAGTAATGACAAGACCATCATGATGAGGATCCTGAACATCAACACGATCATCCTCATCAAAAGTTATGACTTTCTCCTGTGTGACAGTAGAGGTGCGGATGGGTATGTCCCCATTATCCATCTTGGTCTCCTTGGCATGTCTTTTGGCTGCTGAAAAGGAAGTACCACAAATGTCTTATCCACCAGATATGAAGTTTATAACTTGTGCATCTGCCGGAGGAGCATGAGCTCTTTCTGGAACCTTTTCAGGATCCTGGATCCTTGACTTTTTTCTTCCCAAAAGCTCCCTCAAGTGCCCCTTGCTAAACAAGTACCCGATTTCTTTTCTAAGTGCAATATGTTCTTCAGTGAGATGTCCGAAATCCTCATGATATGCATACCATTTGGACTTGTCTTTTGTTGCAGCTGGTTTATCACTTTTCCTTGGCCATCTTGCTTTCTCACCTAGATTCTGCATTGCAAGAATTAGTTCATTGTTATCAACAGAAAAACAGTTTAAAAATGGGAGGATAATCCTCATCATCCTCTTCCGGTTCTACTCCATGCACGCTTTGGCTGTCAGTCTTGTTGTAAGACTTGGACTTGTTGTTCCTGAAGTAGGATCCTTGTTTTTTCCTGTTTTGGGGATCCTGTGAGTCTTTCCTAGATCCTCTTATCATCCTCTAATAAGATGAATCTGAGGGCCCTGGTTCTCACTTCATCAAGATTCCTACATGGGGTCATGACAAGATCATCATAGAATAATGAATCCCTAAGTAAACCCATTTTAAAGTGTAGGATCGAGTAGTGACCCAAACGAGTCAATCGGAAGAGCTCTAATCTGTTTCAGAGGCGGAAACTAAGAAACAGACATGAAAAACAACTTGCTTCACTATTAATCGCCTTGTATATTCATTAAAATCAGTTTACAGATCAAACAACGCTTCGGCAGCAGTTTGGTACCGGAATGATGAAAGTTACAAATGAATTCGCTTGAGGACTATATATAGGGAGTGGGATTTCGCTTGAGGGTGTCAGGTGACATTTCAAGCGAAATCACTTAATGTTGATTTCGCTTGAAAGTGTCACTTGCCACTTTCAAGCTAAATCACTTCCTTCAAGCGAAATTACCTCAAATACAATCTAAAACCTCCTATTTTCTCGTACAACGCGCCCTGATCTAACAATTCTAGTACAAGACGAAGTCGACAGACGTATGCACTAACAGACTCCCCCTCGGATGTTGACGAGTCTTAAGTGTCGAGTCTTCAACATCTTCGGTCTTTATCAGTCTTTGGGCTTCCAGAAACTTGATTTGGCTCTTGCCTTTCTCCAATTTCTCTTGATCAGATCCCTTGATTCCTTAATTTCATCAGCATCAGCAATCTCAGGATCAGAACCTGGTTCTTTTTCATTCAGACTCCCCCTCAACTTGTACTAGGATTGTAGTCTGGCTTTCACAGGTTCAAGCATCGCAACCAGGCTCTCCTGTAAATCCTCTACTCAAAACATAAATTTCATAAAAGATAATATATAACAAACCTAGAAACCTTGCTAATCACTTATAAACACAATCTGAACAAAAAGATTTATCATGTAAGTCACTGATGAATCACTTGTATGTATATCATTTTCAAATAAACTTTCCCAAACCTGTTCGTCATGTTCAGCACTCGGAATTTTGAAAAACAGCTTTTCAACATCGGTTGTCGAAAATATGCTAAAACACACTAAAATCTTTTTGGATTTTTTATATTACAGAAATGAAATGCAGTAAAGAAATATTTACATACAATATTTTTGTGAGTTTGTGTAAGAGGATCATATCAGTTTTTGAGACAAATCACCAACGCCGTTAAGCTTTAAACATTTTAAGTTCTAAACGATTCACTTAGATTGTCAGTATACTGATCCACTTAAATCTTCACACAAAGTTCAACTGTTTCGAGATACGAGATTAATGTCTTAAGGACTTAAACTTATTCGCGTGTCCCACCTCATAATATACTCCCGTATCCAGATCCCAATATTCAGTCTTACAAGTGAGTATACCTAGATGATATCTGTAAGGGGTTGATTGCGAGACCGTGAGAGCTCAGGTCAGAACTTCCGTTCAGCAGAGAGATGACGGCTCGACTTTAGGTGGGTCCCCTTTAGAGGATCTTTTTTACAACAGCATTGATTAGCAATTTTATTGTCTCATCAATTATGCTGAGGGCGGCGCTATTTTTCAAGCAAGCGTAAAGTATTCTCCGGGGACTAGGCCATTGCTTCTGCATTATCAGAAGTCCCGGGATAATACCCCAGATATCACTAAGCATAAAGACCTAGTATCTCAGAAAGAGGGGTCCTTCAAACAAGATTTCGGGGGTTACCCATATATCCGAGAGATGTTACCCACGATATAAGCAAGTTTGAATTTAGGTTTATATCTCGTCACAATCTACTAAATGTGCAAAAACCTACTGGCATATCATCAGTGAGACCGTTTATTACTATTTAACTTTTCATATCTTTAGCATGTTGTGATCGTCCACTGATGTACTATCATTTCCTCTTTTATACAACAAAACTCATTTTTGATTTTATCATGTTTTTGTCTTTTTCAAATTTTCAAATGTTTTTGGATTTTCTGAAATTTTTACTCCCCCTAAAATGCAAACACATTTTAGGAAATTTGAAAACAAACTATACAATAAAGTGACAACTGATATCGAATTACTTCACTTCGCCATCCTCTTGGCATAAACAATCAGAACCCCCCCCCCCCCTCACAACAAACTATTTTCCCATTGTGATTTCAAAACACTTAAGTTTGTTTTAATCAAATGGTTTTTCCAGAAAATAAGTTTCGTTGATTTTACCAATTGTAAGTTAGGGGATAAACTCATCATTTTGTTCTCCAAAATACCACTTGTAAGTATAGTCCAATCAAGTTCAACTTAATGACCTTGATTAACCATTTGAAGATGAAAACCCCTTTCAACCACTAGCAGGTTCACTTTTCAACCACATCACTTGTAAATCAAAATATAACAATATAAAGATATCACCTGTAGATTTACCAACCAAACAATTCAATAATGATGCCGATTCCTGCTCCACTCTTACCAACCTGGGAGCTCCGGCAAGTCCGGTTTTTAGTTAGAAAATGGTGTCACCCAAGCCTGACCAGCCTTGGGTGATTTTGGTGGCAAACATCTGTCCCACCAACATTTTGATTTGTAAAATTCTTTAGCATCCTTCACTTTCCTGTCAACCATCTTCCCAAAAATATGTTTAACTTTGCCATTAAACACCTTTTCAGCATCAAATTCTTTGTTACCAGCAAAGAATTGACCTGAAATCTCAGTTTTACCAACCCTCAACTTCGAATTTTCCTTCAACAACTTGGGAAAATTTTCATCATTCACCTCTGGAACGGAATTCTCAACCTTTTTCTCAACATATGACTCCTCTAATTTTATGGAATCAGATTCATTGTCAGAATTTTTTTCAGATTTTACAACCCATTTTTGTTTTGTTAAATCAACTCTTCTTTTGTAAAATCGTCTTGAACTTTCACCTTTTTCAGAAGTTGAATTTTCAAACACTTTCGATTTTTCAGTTGGTTGATTTTTTTTATCAACAACTTTCTTGTTTGTTTCAAAGTGAGAAGAAACTCCCTATTTAGAATAAATGGACTCTTGGCAATTCCAAGCAATATGTCCAGTCTTTTGACACTTGAAACAGGTTCTTCTATCAACTCTCTGAGCAAATTTCTTCACATTCTTCTTTACTTGAGCAAGAAACTCTTGATTTGATTGTTTCCAAAACGGTTTCTTCTGCTCATCTTCAGAACTTCCACCTGCAACAAATGTTGTTTTTGGTTTATAATTTTTCTCATTTTTATAATTTTCTGAAGAACTAAAACCAAGACCTTTCTTTTTGAAATTACTGTTATGGTTAGGTTTCTTTTGAGAACCATAACCAGAACCGTAACCCTTTTTCTTGTTCAGTCTCTGTTGAACTCTTGAAGTGTACTTTTTAGGTTTTTCAGCAAGATTTAAATCTTTTATTTCAGAAATATTAATTTCTGTTAATTTGAAAACCTGTTTGATCATTTCAGTTTTAACACTTCTTATTGGAAATTCCTCATCAGAATATAATTTGTCTGAATCATTCAAAGTATAAGCCACTTTGATTGGTCCGTCATTCAAATTAGATTTTGATAACAGAAATTCTTTATTGTAAACCCTTTTAACCGGTGAACTCGGACTCTTTTCTGACGAACTCGAACTTTCAGACTTAGACTCCGGTTTTGACTCTTCATCCGTATCTAACACCTGATCGACCACTTTCTTTAATAATTCAGATTCATGATCAGTGTCAGATGCTGTGATTGTGACATCAATATTGTCTAGTAATTCATCAAGGATTTCAGACTTTAACTTGATGTTGACTGCCCTTTTTAGACGCTCCTCATTAGGATTCCTTGGAGAATAACTTTCATGGATCGGGGGCGGACATCTGTTATACTTGACACTTTGTTTCTTACCAGTATCAGTGTCTTCAGTATTTTTCTCCATGAATGCTTCAAGACCTGCAACAGTAGGATAAACACGATCAATCAAATAATCACAAGTAGTGTAACTCAACAGTAATCGTTTAATCCTTTCACTCTCAACATTCTCAAGTTCCACTTCCTGTTTTAGCTTAGCACAGTCTTCAATATAATCATTGATGACGCTCTGCTTTGTCATTAATGCTGCGTTCATTTTTGTCATTGCATTCTCAATCTCTGAATTTGTTCTTTTCAGACTATCAACTGTTTTGTTGAGCACATCATACGACTCCTTCACATACTTCACATCAGACAGTAAGTCTTCTTTTATCTTCTCCAAATCAGCAATCTTCTTATCTTTTTCCTCACAAACTTTGCAAGATTCTGAACACTTCAAGCATGGTTTTTCAACTTCAACCATTTTTCAACTATCTTTTCAACCTCGACAGTCTTTTCAACTTCAACAAGTTTCTCAACTTCAACATTTTTTTCTATTTCAACAATTTTCTCAACTTCAACCAGTTTTTCAACTTCAACTTTTTTTTCAACCTCAACAATCTTCTCCACCACTTTCTCTACTTCAACGATTTTCTCTACTACTTTCTCAGTTGCTGGTTCAACATTTGCTTCTCCAACTTCTGTCTTTGTCTTTTCATCAGCTATCCTTCTTGCTGCTTCCAGCTCTCTCCTCAATCTGGCAATCTTCTTCTGATTTAGCATTTCCATTTTATCTGCAAAGAAGAAATTAAAACTGTCAGGATCTAAGCCTTTTCTAGCTTTGTTGAGATGTTCTTCCTCATCATCGGTATCCACATCACTTCCAAGATCTGGAAAAATCAGAATTCTTTTCTCACTAGTCTCATCTTCACCCAGAATTCTAGCAACAAAGCATGAACCTTGTAGAATATATTTATCCCAGTTAAAACTCTCTGCAGCTAGACTTGAACCTTGTGGAATGTAGTTATCCCAACTAAATCCCTCGGCAACAAACTCATCATCTTGATCAATTATCCAAAAATAAGCTTTCTTATTTGCATCTTCGATTATTTTCCGTTTGTCATCCACAATTGGCCGAGCATGTGCAGTTTGTGGTTCCTTTTGTTAAGTAATCTGATGAAAAATTGATTTCTGATAATAATTGTTCTTTTCTTGATTCCCGGTTGCTTCTTGGTTTTTACACTCTCGTTTAAAGTGTCCTTTTCTTTTGCAATGGAAACAAGTAACTTTCGATTTGTCAAAGCCTAACAGAGAAGTAGCCATTCCTCGAAACTCATCTCTGCCAGTAATTTGTTGAAACTTTTTTGCTCTCCTCCAAGCACTAGCTAAACACCACATCACATCCATCAACTCAAGCTCTTCAGTATCAATTTGATTATAATCTTCTTTTGTAAGGATCGGATTACCAATTTTGCCATCAATCAAACTTTCATAAGATTCCAACATAGCAACAAGTGATGCCATGTGTTGCTTGGCAATTTCTGGAGACATATTTTGACCATTTTGAATGTTCAAAGTGACGTTGCATTGAAGATTTGTAGAACTTTGTTGTTAAGGACTTGATGTTTTGCTGTTTGGATCAAACCTTGAAAACGATGAAGAATATCCACCACTTTGAGTAGTAGTGCTAACATTCGGACAAGACGATCCATCAGGACTAAAAGCAGTACTAATCTTTGGACTTGGAGTTGCTTCAAATTTGTTTCCTCGATAATACAGACTGACATCTTGCTTAGCATTTGGATTTGTCATGATAGCAGTTTTTTGAATATCCAGCTCCTGCTCTTCAATCTTTTGAATAAACTGTGCCAGATTCATATTTTCAGACTTTCTTGTGTGTTTTAAGATCAACAAATAAGTTCCCCATTTCTGCTGTGGTAGTGCTGCAGCTAGTTTATAGACCCACTCATCATCCTCTTTCTCAATTTTAAATCTTTTCATTTCCAATACTAGATGACAATCTCTATCAATGGTCTGCTTTGTTGTTTCATGGTCGAAAGCTGAAAACATATCAAATGATTTCTTCAATAATGCCTTTTTGTTTTTAATCATATCTGCGCTTCCTTTGAATTTCTGAATCAATGCTTCCCAAATTGACTTAGTTGTACCATTATGTTGGAGCAAAACAAAGATATCTTCTTTTATCGCTTGTTGAAGAATACTGATCATCATTTTCTCACTTGTAAATTTCAATTTGTCACTCTCTGAATAGTCACAAATAGCTTTCTCAATCTCACGTTCATTCTTTGGTTTCTCATACTCTTTCAACAATGAACACCAAGCATCAAACTTATAAGCTTGCACCCATTTCTCGAATCGATTTTTCCGTCCTTGAAAATCCTCAATGTACATCAGTTTTGGCGGTTTCTGATGAGTTCCAGTTTCATTCTCATTGTATAGAGTTTTAGCAGCAGTAACTGGAGCGACCGGTGTAGCAAATGCATTGTAAAAATCCTCGTCCATGTTTCAAAAATTTTCATAAACACAAGTTCAAGCGAAATATCACACTCAAATCACTTTCAAGCGAAATATCACACTCAAATCACTTTCAAGCGAAATACCCTGAAGCGAAATCAACACCCAGAAGCGAAATCAGCACCCTGAAGCGAAATCAGGTATAATTTCAAGCGAAATCTTAATTTCAAGCGAAATCTGATCAACTCTCAAGCGAAAACAAGAATTCAAGCGAAATCTGAGAGAATCTTCAAGCGAAACCACGTTTTCAAGCGGAATCAACCTACTGATCTCGCTTGAACTACTGCTGACATCATCAAATTCAATCTGCTTTCAAGCGAAACAACGTATTTTTACTAGTTTCAAGCCGTATTAATGTCCAATTCTTTCAAGGATTACTTAAAACATAGTTTCGATCACAATATGTAAAAATCAGAACTTTTTGACCATGAAAACTAGTTCAATTTCGAAAAGAAGATGTAAAAGTCAGAAAAATGGTTGTTTTGGAAAGAACTCTTCTTCCTGAGCTCTGATACCACTTGTAGGATCGAGTAGTGACCCAAACGAGTCAATCGGAAGAGCTCTAATCTGTTTCAGAGGCGGAAACTAAGAAACAGACGTGAAAAACAGCTTGTTTCACTATTAATCGCCTTGTATATCGATTAAAATCAGTTTACAGATCAAACGATGCTTCGGCAGTAGTTTGGTACCGGAATGATGAAAGTTACAAATGAATTCGCTTGAGGACTATATATAGGGAGTGGGATTTCGCTTGAGGGTGTCAGGTGACATTTCAAGCGAAATCACTTAATGTTGATTTCGCTTGAAAGTGTCACTTTCCACTTTCAAGCTAAATCACTTCCTTCAAGCGAAATTACCTCAAATACAATCTAAAACCTCCTATTTTCTCGTACAGTGTGCCCTGATCTAATAATTCTAGTACAATACTCGATACAAGATGAAGTCGACAGACGTATGCACTAACATAAAGGCTTCTACAGTCGTGGCAATATCCAAATTAGGAATATCTAAGGATTCTTTACTAAACTTAGTGATATAATCTCTAAGTGATTCATTTTGACCTTGTGTTACCCTATATAGATCACTAGTTAATCGTTCAAATTTTCTACTACATGAGAATTGGCTAGTAAACAGATTAACTAGATTAGCAAATGAAGTAATAGAGTAAGGGGAAGACTTAGCAGCCATTTAAGAGCTGATCCTGTGGGTGTGGATCCAAAACCCTTGCATAGACATGCTTCTTTTATCCTCTCAGGAATTGGATTGATCTCCATCCTTTCTCTGTACTGAGCTACATGCTCCTCTGGATCCGTTGAACCATCATACAACTTCATGGTTGGTATTTGGAACCTCTTTGGAATTTCTGCATCACAAATGGGTGGTGCAAAGCGAGATATCCTGTGGCTTCCATCTACAATTTCAGGAATGGGCTTAACCACTCCTGGAACGCTGGATATCATATCCTTTAGTTTCTGTAATTCCCTAGCCATAGCTTGATTGATACCTGCATCCTGTACAAAGCTATGGTTAGTGTTATAAGAATTATTCAAAGTGTTACCTCCCGGAGGATTCAAGTTTGGAATTCCAGATGTGAATCCATGTTGACGAGATTCTGGTATGACTAAAGGACCAGAAGAAGCAATGGTCTGCATTGGAATGAAGTCTCCTTGATGAACATCTGAACTTGAGGGCTGCACACTTCTTAAGAATCCTTGATCTTGAAAGATGTTGGATCCTTAATGTGCTGTGACTGGGGGTCTTGGAGGATAATCCATGGATCCGTAAACCTGAGATGAGGATCCTTGAACCTGAAAGGAGGATCCTTGAACCTGAGAGGATCCTTGAACCTGAGAGGATCCTTGAACCTGAGAGGATCCTTGAACCTGAGAGGATCCTTGAACCGGAGAGGATCCTTGAACCGGAGAGGATCCTTGAACCTGAGAGGATCCTTGAACAATGTGCGTCCCCATGTATCATCCTGAGCTAACGAAGGATCCCTGATGCTGGAAAGAGGATCTCGAAGGCTGGAAGTGAGACCCTAAAGCCTGACTCATAGTTGTTGATCCATAACGCCTTCCCAATGGTCCACTCTGGTACTAGACGTCTGGAGCTGTAGATTGCAGGGCGGTTATAGCTGGAGTGTCGAAATCCAGTGATCTAGGTATCAGAGGAGAGTGATCCTCCCCTGATTTCTTCTGTTTCTTGATGTCACCAATATCCCGGAGGATCCTTTCGTGTGTTTTATCCTGCTCTTGTATGTGATCCCTTATCTGCAAAATCAAAGTAAAAAGATCACTGTTAGTAGGGTTAGAAGAAACAGCAGATGTTGGTGGTTTTGGGAAAATGGAGCTTTGTCTCTTTGCAGCATTTTCAACATTCTTCTGGGATCCAAAAGGTGGTGGAGGCAAAGGTGGAACGCCCTGTGAAGAAGTGACTGCCGGCATGGAACTTGAAGTGTTCTTTGCTGAAGAAGCCATCTGCTTGGAGATAGTGAACCGAAATGATCACAATGGCAAAAATTTCTCAAAAAATGAAGCACCAATTGCCCCACGGTGGGCGCCAAACTGTTTTGGTCAAAAATCAAGCTAGGATAATGCAACCAAATCTTTTGTTGTGAGGTGTGATGCTTGAATCAATGAACAAATGTATGAGTAACTTGCAAATGAAATGGATAAGTGACACAAGGATTTATACGAGGAAAAAGCCCTTGATCAAGAGTTGATCTTTGGCATAAAAAACCTCGGGTGATGGAAACTACCGATCACCAACTGTAATTAAACAAATGATTGTTACAACTCGGGATGATAACAAGCTTGTTACAAGGATCACTAGAGTGCAATGTGTATAAAATCACCAATGAACTGTTGAGAGCTGTTTCGAGTGTGTGTGTTTGTTTAATTGTCCTAACTCAAGCTTGTTATCCCCTTTAAAAATAGAAATAACTTAAATAACTAACTATCCGCTAAACGTGCAAACTCCCCATGACTTCTAAAACGGTCACCAAGCCATGCACGTGCGGAATATTGAGGGCATATTCCCCAAGAATATCGGCAAGACCAAGTCCAATGCGTATACTCCTGCGAAACAAGCTTAAACATAGTGAAGGCAACCGTTAGTATAAGGATAACAATTAGGATCCTGGATCCTGATCCTGTAATGTCTTCTGAGGATCCTTAATTCAAACAGAATTGAGGATCCGTGATCCTGAAATTACTTGAGGATCCGTGATCCTTAGGTTTAGAAAATCTATCCCTAACAATCAATAAGGGTGCAGTTGAAAGATATTGCTTTAACTCCTACAAGGCTGCTTCATGCTTTTTTTCCCTACTCGAATTTCTTATTTTTCTTCAGGTTATCGTAGAATATTTTACATTTCTCTGAGATCTTGATATAAATCTGTTCAGGGCTGCTACTCGTCCTGTTAATTGTTTTGGTAAAAAATTACCGAAGCAATTAAGTGATCAAATTAGTTAAGTGAGGTAGTGTGCTAAAAAATGTGTTGAAAATATGCTGGTTAAGTTGTTTGGAAAAAACAGTATTCAGGATACGGCTCAGGATATTGAGTTGTATCTATGATCAAACAATGAGCAAAGAGTAAAAGGGGTGACACGAGATATACGAGGAAAGCCCTTGATCAATCTAGATCGCCGGCATAGAACCTTGGGAGCTGACAATCGCAGCTGCCTTGTTCTTCTTCTTGCTTCGAACTTCAGGATACAGTGCAGGATATTGACCAGGTCGCTAAGTGTTACAATGCTTTTGTGCGAAAGTGAAAATTGCTAGAGAGCGAGTGTAAGAGTGTAGTGAGTGTTCATGTGATGTCCTATTCGATCTGGTATACCCACCTATTTATAGTAACGAATTACAAACGAAAATTCCTATAAATATGGGATGCTCCGAATATTCCATTGTAAACGTTGTAGACCGAGTAATGCGGCTTCAACGTCTTTATTTGAACGACTTGGACTGAGTCTCCTGCGAAATGATTCCTTATGAACGTTCCTAGCTTCTAACCCACGTACCTGCACATAATCCGTTAGTAATCCTGAGGATACCATTCAGGATGTTACCAATATCCTGAATCAGCATCCCGGATGTGAACAGACATCATATAACCAGGATATAATTCAAGATAATTCTCAGGATATGGGCTCAGAATTTCACCCATAACAATTGTCCCCAAAAATGTTACCGTTTAGTATCCTCACCACTAACGGTTACATTTTTCACAGAGATCGAGGTAATTAAGAGATAAGACCCATGATGCGACCGTTTGCAACTACTCAGCCTATATTTACTCATTGCACCCTATATCTTCTCATCCCCATCTCTTTTTTAATCACTATCGATAAGGAAAAAGGTAACATTCTCTCTCTAATCTCCATCTTTATCTTCATTCTCCTTCTCCGGTCAAAAATTAAAGCGATCAAATGCCGAGACAGACGAGATCTAGTTCCGGTGATTCAACTCCCACATTTATCCAGCAGAATCTTCTCCAAGAACCGGAGAAAGAGATATGCTCTTTTGATAGTGCCCACTTGGCAGCTCTCAAATCCTCAGGTATCTTTCCGGAAGGAACAGTGTTCCGGCCGTTCGACCGGGAAATCCGGTCGGATATGGTCTCCAATGAGTGGTTGTGCTTTAGTGCATTTCCCTTCACTTTAGGGTTACAATTCCCCTTTCCAGACTTCATCACGGAATTCTTCAACATTACCAAAATCTCCTTTAGTCAAACAATGGCAATGCTTTGGCGTGTTCTGTCCGTTCTTGACCAGATCAAGAAAAACCACATCCCTGATCTTTCTGTTCATGATCTCCCCCTAGCTTACAAGCTTAGATGCCACGGATCATGTATATTTTTGTTTTATTCCACTTCCGGCGACCCGCTGATACTTCGTGCCACCAGGAACGAGGATAATTTGCAATTTAAGTTCTTCTTTGTATTAAGAGACTCAATCCCTGGTGGAATGGAATATCCGGTGCAATGGTTGAAAAAGGGTAGGATTTAGGGTTTAAGGATGATCCTGCCTCTTATCCTGTTCCATATCCTGAACTGATCAACTTTATTTTTTCTGTTGTGTACACAACTGACTTTAGGAAGATTGCTCCTCCCCTTGATGATTCAAAGAAAAGGATTGACGCCATTAGACTCCTTCCAGAGGCTGAAAGAAGTTTCAACCCGTCTCCGCCATCTCCAAGTCCTCTTTCTAGTGCAAACATGTCTGGTAAGGATCCTACAAAATATCCTGTACATACATGTCTTTTATTTAAAATACTTAGGAGAAATTTTTACTCCCTGTATGCAGACTCCAGCAAGGTTCTAGTCTATCTAGACCTCGACGAACTTGACAGCTACCCTACTCCAGTCATTGTCAAGAAAGAGACCCCTGCTGCCACCAGCTCCAAGCCGCTCCCGGCTCCTAAGGCTAATCCAAGGACTCGTGCTTCTAGCGCAAAAATGAGGAAAGCTCCTGAAATCAGTGCTCCAGGTCCAGAAGGGTTCTCCTACGATGAACTCAGCTTTTCTGACTCCTTAGAGCCAATGAAATCCTTCCTCAACAAGGTAATATCCTGCTACATATCCAGCACATATATCCTGATAGGGTATCCTGACAGGATATCCTGGTTAATATATTCTGTCTCATACCTGAATTTAATGTGCAGGGCCTCCAACATTTGCTCCACCTGAACAATGATGCCTGCGGTACTGTTGTACTCCATGAAGCCAGGATCAAACAGCTCGAAAGCACCATTGCCGACCAAGGTGCCATCGCTGAAGTAAAGTCTCGGCACTACGAGGGCATGCTCAAGAAGGTCACCCAAGATGCTAAGCTCAAACTTTCCACTGTCCAAATGGATCACGAACAGGCCATGGTTTTTTTTCCGGGAAGGAATCAAAGCCTCTGCTATCGTCTCCTTGCTACAGGCTCGCATCAAGATGGCCTACGAGGCCAAGGAAACTGGCCTTGTATGCCCATCCTGGCCGGTTGAATCCTGGGCGGCCAAGCTGATGGAGCTTGGAGGCAAAGCTGTGCCATTTCCTGCTGAAGCTGGCGAATCCTCAAAGTCGGCAGAGGCGGCAGACAAGGCTGGAGATAAGAAGGATGTTGGAGTGGATGCTGGGATGGATGCTGGTGAGGATGCTGCTCAGGATGCTGAAGCTGAGAAGGCAGAGAAGGTTGGAGAAGATGCCGCTGTGTGAGGGCATTCAGGTGGGCAATGATGGATATAGGTGCCAAGGCCGGAGCCTACCTTTTTTATTTTGAATGTTGGTCTGTAATCCCCAAAACAATTTACTTTTTCCGCACTTTACTTTTCTGCACCTGAACAATTTACATTTCATGCATGCTTTTTGAACAATACAACAGTTGGAGGTGGATGGGTCTCGGTTTGAGATGAAACCTTCAACTGTTGGGTAAATATGGTAAGGAACTACTAGTGCTCTTAGTGGATGGGCCTTGTTTTGAGGTGAAACTAAGTGCACATCTTTTGGTATGTTAATAATATAACTTCTCTTTTGGCCTTACTATTGTTGTTATTAGGGCACCAATTTTACTTATGAAAACTGTTTTGTTTGAACATTCTTAGGAATATTATGGGAACACATTCTGAGAATATCCTGACAAGTATCCCAAGAGATATCCTGGTCAGGATATTGTCATATATATACAACTTAGAAAACTTAAGTCTTTTGAAAAAAGGAGAGATCATACCAGAGACTCTTAGAGAGTCAATTCCAATCTTCCACCTTAGGAATGTCCCCAGTGCACACTTACAAACTTGGATCAAACCTTTGAATAGTATAATGTATGTCCCCTGTGTATGACACAGAAATGCAAATGTATTCATACTTGGGCTTGAATAAATTCCGAACACCTCGAGGCAAAACCCTTGATATTCTGAAATGAATCCTTAGCATACTGGGGATAAACCCTTAATATCCTGGGGATAAACCCTGATATCCTGGGGATAAACCCTGAGTTTCATGCGCTACAGGCGAGAGTGTATAAACTCCAATTCTTAGAAAGGTGAAAACCTTTAAACCTTAGAGAGTATGAAAATACCCTTTCGTGAGAGAGGGCGATCAATCCTCATATACCTTCAGGATCCAGGATATAGCCAACAGTAACGAAATTGTCAGCCACTTTTACATGAACTGGTCCCGCTACCTTGAACTATACCTAGATAACTTGCGCTCCAGGCGAGGTGTTTAAACCCAATTCGAAAGAAAGGTGAATACCTTTAAACCTTTGAAGGGATGAAGATCCCTTAAACGTGAGAGAGGGGGCCAATCCTCTAATCTTTCGATTTATCCTGAGTGCATATCCTGGAGCTATATCCTGAAACATATGCTGCAAAACAACTGTAAACTAAGGTGGGTGTTAGCCTGGCTAACACCCCTCCGATGCTTAAGTCAGTATTGGGTTCAAGATAATACACAAATATATTTAAAAAAGATAGAATACATACCATTCTAAGATAGAAATTAAATTCTATTCTTACTTGAAATAGAGCTTTAAGTGTATTGCATTCCAGGATCTCGGTAGCATATCCCCTTCCATATTCTTGAGTCTATATGCTCCTTTCCCTGCTTCTGACTCAACTTCATATGGTCCTTCCCATTTTGGAGCTAGCTTGCCATCAGCAGGATTAGTGGTATTTTGAAAAGCCTTTCTTAGCACCCAATCACCAACTCGAAATCTCCTAGTCCTTATATTCTTGTTATACGCTCTGGATATTCTTTGTTGATATGCTGCCATCCTTAGCCTTGCTGCATCCCTTTTTTCATCTATAGTATCCAAATCTTTACATAAGGCTTCAGGATTCTGTTCAGGATCCTGTAGGATAGATCTTGCAGTACGTATCGCCATTTCCGTTGGAATTACTGCTTCTGCTCCAAATACCAAAGAAAATGGGGTTTGACCTGTTGCATTCTTTACCGTTGTCCTATCAGCCCACAAAACAAAGGGTAACTCTTCTGCCCATCTTCCTTTTTTGACTCCAAGTCTCTTCTTTAAGTTATTAACAATTATCTTGTTCAAGGATTCAGCTTGTCCATTCGCTTGAGGATGTACCGGAGTAGACGTGATCATTTTGATTCCCCAACTCTTGCAAAAGTCAGTAGTTCTCTTGCTTATAAACTGGGACCCATTATCACAAATGATTTCAGCTGGTACCCCAAACCTGGTCAGGATATTCCTCTTTTTGAAGGATACTACTTCTTTGTCTCTAACTTGAACAAATGCTTCAGCTTCAACCCACTTAGAGAAATAATCCGTCATTGCTAGCATAAAGACTTTTCCTCCCGGAGCTTTTGGTAACTTCCCTACTATATCCATCCCCCATTTCATGAATGGCCAAGGGGAAGCTACAGGATATAGTGGTTCAGCTGGTTGATGTAGTATGTTACTATACCTTTGACATGCATCACACCTTCGAGCATATTCTGCAGCATCATTCCTCATCGTTGGCCAATAATATCCTGTCCTTAATACTTTGGAGAATAATGACCTGCCCCCAGTGTGGTTACCACAATCCCCTTCATGTATATCCTGAAGTACTTCTTTGGCTTCAAGACCCTCCAAGCACCTCAAATACGGTCCTGCAAGAGATTTCTTGTATAAAACATTATTTATAATAGTGAATCGTGATACCTTCATCCTAAATGCCTTAGGATTTTCATCTCCGGATATATGTCCTTCCTTGAGATATCTCATGATTGGAGTCATCCAGGATTTAGGTTCCTTTTCAGGATACTCTGCTCCAGGATCCTGAATACCCGCTACTTCTCTATCTTGAGGATTCGTTGCAGGATACAAGATATGTAATATTGGTATTTGGGTCCCTTCTAGTATCCTGATCGATGATCCCAGGTTTGCTAAGGCATCTGCTTCAGCATTATCCTCCCTTGGTACCTGTTCAAGTGTAAAAACATCGAAATATCCTGCTAATTTTTTAAGAATATCGAGGTATTCGATTAATTTCTCACCCTTGACTGCATAGGATCCATTAAAATGATTAGTAATTAACAAGGAGTCAACATATACTTGCAAATTCTTGATACTCATATTCTTAGCCAACTCTAATCCTGCAATTAAAGCCTCATACTCTGCTTCATTATTAGTAGCAGAGAACTCACACCTAATAGCCTGGGGTAATATGTCCCCCTGTGGCGATTTTAGTAGTATTCCCAATCCTACTCCTCTTACATTAGATGCACCATCAGTATATAACGTCCAGGATCCTGAGAATTCTCCTAACTGTTGGACTTCTAGGTCTACCTCATCCTGAATGTCACTACTGAAATCAACCACAAAGTCAGCTAAAGCCTGAGACTTTATGGCATTTCTAGGTTCATATACTAAATCATAAGCACTCAATTTTACTGACCACTTGGCCATCCTGCCAGACATCTCTGGTTTCCTAAGCACATTTTTGACAGGATAATTTGTTTTAACATGAATCCTATGTGTCTCAAAGTAATGTCTAAGCTTCGTTGATGCCATAACTAATGCTAGTATCAACTTTTCTAAATGAGAGTACCTAGTTTCAGCATTTAACAAACTTTTACTAACATAATAAACAGGATATTGCTGACCTTCATGATCCTTTATAAGGACGGCACTTACAGCATTCCCTGATACTGCGAGGTATAGGGATAGTGGTTCACCATTCTCAGGCTTCATCAGTAGAGGTGCAGTTGAAAGATATTGCTTCAAATCCTGCAGGGCTGCTTCTCACCCCATTCAAATTTCTTGTTCTTCTTCAGGATATCATAAAACTCTTTGCATTTCTCTGAGGATCTTGAAATAAATCTGTTTAATGCTGCAACTCTCCCTGTTAATTGTTGAACTTCTTTCATATTTGAGGGTGATTTAATATCCAAGATGGCTTTAATCTGCTCCGGGCTCGCCTCGATTCCTCTTTTGGTCACCATATATCCTAGAAATTTTCCTGCCCCCACTCCAAAATGACACTTAGCAGGATTTAGCTTCATGTTATATTGGTCCAGGATATCAAATGCCCCTTTAATATCCTGGAGGTGATCCTGGGCTTTCTTTGATTTTACCACCATATCGTCAATGTATACCTCCATGGTGTCCCCCAGCTTGTCTTTAAACATCATATTTACCAATCTCTGGTATGTTGCACCTGCATTTTTCAAACCAAAAGGCATAGCCGTATAACAATAAATACTTGTTGGTGTCATGAAGGCAGTATCCTCCTGGTCAGAAGGTTCCATTTGAATCTGCGGAAATCCTGAGGATGCATCCATGAAGGTCAACATTTCATGTCCGGCAGTAGCATCCACCATTGCATCAATGTGAGGAAGAGGAAATGGGTCTTTAGGACAAGCCCTGTTTAAGTCTGTGTAGTCTACACAGACTCTCCATTTCCCATTTTTCTTCTGTACCACAACTACGTTTGCTAGCCCTCTTGGAAATTTAACTTCTCTGATCATCCTGGACTTCAACAGTCTTTCAACTTCCTCTTGGATAATTGTATTCCGCTCAGGAGCAAATTTCCTTCTTTTTTGCTGAACAGGCTTGAATGATCTGTCAATTCCAAGCTTGTGAGTGATAATGTCTTTGGATATACCTGTCATATCCTCATGCTTCCATGCAAACATTGACATCCTGCATTTCAAAAAGTTAGTTAATTGCTCTTCAATATCCTGAGGGATATTGGTTCCTACGAGCACCGAGATATCAGGATTATCCTGATCCAGGATAATTTTCTTAACATCCTGCTCCGAATCCTCCACGATATCCTGGGCCCGCATCTTTAATTGCTATGCTGTACTAGGCTTGGTTGAGGATTTCATCGAGGATGAGTAGCATTCTTTCGCCTCCTGCTGATCACTTTCAACCTTGACAACTCCCCAAGGAGTAGGGATCTTGATGCATTGGTGATATGTTGATGGCACAGCCTTCTTATCGTGAATCCATGGTCTTCCCAGTATGATGTTATAGCAGGATAGAGAATCCATCACACAGAAACGTTGTATCGAGTTGACTCCTTCAACATATACTAGTAACTTTATGTCTCCCACTGTGTTCCTAGCCTCTCCAGTGAACCCAACAAGCAAGGTGGACTTCGAAGTGATATCCATTGGAGATACATTCATTCTCTTCAGAGTCTCTAGTTGGATTATGTTGACGGAGCTACCATTATCAACCAATATCCTGCGCACAAAATGGTTAGCCACATATAATGTTATTACCAGAGCGTCATGGTGAGGATCCTAGACAGTATCCCTGTCATCAGCATCAAATGTGATCACTTTGTCAGTTGTGAGGGTCGTCGTCCTGACAGGTTTGTCTCCCCTTTCGGCCTTAGCTTCTTTTGCATGTCTCTTTGCCACCGAATACGAAGTCCCACAAATGTCGGATCCTCCTGAAATAAAGTTGATTATCTTGGCATCCGCGGGAGGTGACGCTACTCGCTCAGGATCCTTCTCAGTATCCTGACCCTTATTCTTCTTTCTTCCTAAGAGATCTTTCAGATATCCCTTACTTAGAAGATAGCTTATTTCTTTCCTTAGAGCAATGCAATCCTCAGTTACATGTCCGAAATCTTCGTGGAAGGCACACCATTTTGACTTATCTTTCCAATCGGCTTTTTGTTGATTCTTTCGAGGCCACCTAGCCTTGTCTCCTAAACCCTGCATGGCATACCTCAATTCAGGAATGTTAACAGAAAAGCAATATTCAGATAATTAAGGATATTATTCAGGATCCTCGTGTTCGATAGCGTTCACTTTCTTATTTTCATTTCTTCCATATGGCTTAGGGCGATATGGCTTAAATGAGGATTCTGACTTCCTGTTAGTTGTCTCATAGGTGTTGGATGAGTTCATCCTCTCTTGCATCTTTATGTCATCCTCCAATCGAATATATCTTAGGGCCCTGTTTTGAGCTTCATCCAAGTTCCTGCATGGGTTCATTACAAGGTCTTGGTAAAATTGAGAATCTTTTTGCAGCCCCATCTTGAAAGCCTACACAGCCGTTGCAACATCAAGATGCGGAATGTCCAAAGATTCCCGGCTGAACTTGTTCACATAATCCCTTAGGGATTCTTGAGGCCCCTGTGTTATCCTGTAGAGGTCACTTTTAGTTTTTCAAAGCTTCTACTACAAGAAAACTGACTATTAAATAAATTCACTAGGTGAGCAAATGATGTAATCGAATGAGGAGGAACATTTAGGAGCCATTTCAAGGCTGATCCTGTTAAGGTAGAACCAAAATCCTTGCACAAGCAAGCTTCCTTGAGCTCCGGAGGGATAGGGTTAATCTCCATTCTTTCCCTATACTGGGCAATATGCTCTTCAGGATCCGTAGTTCCATCATAAAGCTTCATGTTGGGGGTTTGAAATCTCTTTGGAATCTCAGCATCACAGATAGGATATGCAAAGCGAGATATCCTGTGGCTGTCTTGGGACACTTCCGGGATTGGCTGGACCACTCCAGGCACGTTGGATATAATATCCTTCAACTTCTGAAGCTCCCTAGTAAATGCTGATGTTACACCTGTATCCTGCAAAGATCCACTATTGTTAGCAGCATGAGTATTATTATTATTTGACACATTACCCATCTGAGGATTCTGCCCATATCCTGAAGCATATCCTGAGCTCCTCATGGTTGACATCCTGACCGAGGAGGGTATTTCAGGAGTATGATTCTGAGGAAGGCTGGGCACAATATTCCCCCTATTATCCTCAGTGTACACAGCCGAACTGAAGTTCAAAGTTCTGGGTTGTAGTGGAGTGACGATATCCTCAGCAGATCTGCTCGAGCCAGACTTCAGGAGTTGTATTTCCCTCAACAGCATTTGGTTTGTTTCCTGTTGCTGCCTCATTTGTTCCTGCACACTTCCAAATAAGGTTAGAATTTCATCATTAGAAGCTAAAATGGGAGCAGATCCCTGAATACTCCGAGTAGGGATAATATCCTGAGGTTGTGAAGAAGATGGCATCCTTGGAGGAGGTGGTGGAAGAACCGAACCAGTAGTAGCAGAAGTTGTAGCAGACACAGTGGAGGAGCTCATGTTTGATCTTGAGGCCATTGTAAACAATGTGGCAAAAAGTTTTGAAAACAGAAAACCGATTAGCAATTTCCCAAAAATTTTTAGTAAAGAGAGCACCACCTGCCCCACGGTGGGCGCCAAATTGTTTTGGTCAAAAATTACCGAAGCAATTAAGTGATCAAATTAGTTAAGTGAGGTAGTGTGCTAAAAAGTGTGTTGAAAATATGCTGGTTAAGTTGTTTGGAAAAAACAGTATTCAGGATACGGCTCAGGATATTGAGCTGTATCTACGATCAAACAATGAGCAAAAACTAAAAGGGGTGACACGAGATATACGAGGAAAGCCCATGATCAATCTAGATCGCCGGCATAAAACCTCGGGTGCTGACAATCGCAGCTGCCTTGTTCTTCTTCTTGCTTCGAACTTCAGGATACAGTGCAGGATATTGACCAGATCGCTAAGTGTTACAATGCTTTTGTGCGAAAGTGAAAATTGCTAGAGAGCGAGTGTAAGAGTGTAGTGAGTGTTCATGTGATGTCCTATTCGATCTGGTATACCCACCTATTTATAGTAACGAATTACAAACGAAAATTCCTATAAATATGGGATGCTCCGAATATTCCATTGTAAACGTTGTAGACCGAGTAATGCGGCTTCAACGTCTTTATTTGAATGACTTGGACCGAGTCTCCCGTGAAATGATTCCTTATGAACGTTGCTAGCTTCTAACCCACATTGCACATAATCCGTTAGTGATCCTGAGGATACCATTCAGGATGTTACCAATATCCTGAATCAGCATCCCGGATGTGAACAGACATCATATAACCAAGATATAATTCAAGATAATTCTCAGTATATGGGCTCAGAATTTCACCCATAACATTAATCTTTGTATATCTTTCATGTTGGAAAGTGACTTGATATCCAGGATAGCTTTGATCTGTTCTGGGCTTGCTTCTATACCCCTTTTAGTTACCATATATCCTAAGAACTTTCCTGCCCCCACTCCAAAATGGCACTTGGCAGAATTTAGCTTCATGTTATACTGATCTAGGATATCAAATGCTCCTTCAATATCCTGGAGATGATCCTCAGCCTTCTTGGACTTTACTACAATATCATTAATGTACACCTCCATGGTGTCCCCCAGTTTGTCTTTAAACATCATATTCACCAATCTTTGGTACGTTGCACCTGCATTTTTCAAACCAAAAGGCATAGTAGTGTAACAATAAATACTTGTTGGTGTCATGAAAGAGTATCTTCCTGATCTGAAGGTTTCATTTGGATCTGTTGAAATCCTGAGGATGCATCCATGAAGGTTAACATCTCATGACCGGCAGTTGCATCCACCATCGAGTCTATATGAGGCAGAGGAAATGGGTCTTTAGGACATGCTTTGTTCAAGTCTGTGTAATCTATACAAACTCTCCATTTCCCATTCTTCTTTTGAACTACGACCACATATGCTAGCCACTTGGGAATTTAACTTCCCTAATCATTTTGGACTTCAATAATCTTTCAACCTCTTCTTTAATAATTACATTTCGCTCTGGAGCAAACTTCCTTCTCTTTTGTTGAACAGGCTTGAAAGACCTGTCAATTCCAAGCTTATGAATTATAATATCCTTAGAGATACCTGTCATATCCTCATGCTTACATGCGAATGTTGACATCCTGCATTTCAAAAAGTTAGTTAATTGATCTTCAATATCCTGAGGGATATTGGTTCCTATGAGCACCGAGATATCTGGATTATCCTGGTCCAAGATAATTTTCTTAACATCCTGCTCTGAAGCTTCCATGATATCCTGGGCTCGTGTCTTTAATTGCTATCCTCCTTTGGGCATTGTTGAGGATTTCATCAAGGAAGAATAACATTCCTTTGCCTCTTGTTGATCACTATCTACCTTGACAACTCCCCAAGGGGATCTTGATACACTGATGATAGGTTGAAGGCACAGCCTTGATATCATGGATCCATGGCCAGCCCAATATGATATTGTAGCAGGATAAGGAGTCCATGACACAAAAACGTTGCATTGAGTTAACTCCTTCAACATATACTGGTAGTTTTATCTCTCCCACAATATTCTTAGCCTCTCCACTGAACCCTAAAAGTACAGTGGATTTTGAAGTGATCTCCATTTGGGAAATATTCATCCTTTTCAGTGTTTCTAGTTGAATTATGTTGATGGAGCTGCCATTATCCACCAGTATCATGCGCACAAAATGATTAGAAATATATAAAGTTATTACCAAACCATCATGATGGGGATCCTGGACACTATCCCTGTCATTACTGTCAAATGTTATCACTTTATCAGTTGTAAGGGTTGTCATCCTGGTTGGCTTGTTTCCCCGTTCTACCTTAGCCTCCTTTGATGTATTTTTGTTAGTGTATATGTCTGTTGACTTCGTCTTGTATCGAGTCATGTAAATAGAATAGATAGATCAGGATACGTTCGTACGAAAGAAACAGGAAACAGACCTGAACTAGCCACCCCTCACGAAGTGGCTGATCAAGTTCATGGGGTCTGGCCAGTTTGTGTGACCTGGCCAGAAAGCATGAAATAGTTCGTAGGGTCTAGCATTCCTATAAATAGGTGGTCTTGGATCTTCATTTGTAACTTTGTGATTCCGGAGACGAAGTGCTGCTGAAGTGTCGCAAGCTCGTGTAACTTTGTCAAATCAATACAATCGACAGTTAAAGTGATTCTAAGTGTGAATCTAGCTGATATAACATCAATACGTCTGATTCCGCCTTTCGTATTGATCGAGAACTCTTCTGATCGACTCATTTAGATCGAATCCCCGATCCTACACTTTTTGCTACAGAATAAGAAGTCCCACAAATGTCAGATCCTCCTGAGATAAAGTTAATTATCTTGGCGTCGGTGGGAGGTGATGCTGCTCGTTCAGGATCCTTCTCAGTATCCTGACCCTTATTCTTCTTTCTTCCCAGAAAATCCTTCTAATATGCATTACTTAGCAGGTAGCTTATTTCCTTCCTCAAGGCTATGCAATCCTCTGTAACTTGTCCAAGATCCTCATGGAAGGTGTTTTGGTAAAAAATCAAGCAATGACAATGTAACCAAACTTTCTGTTGTGAGGTATGATGCTTGAATTGATGAACAATAATAAGGATCACTATGAAGTGTAATGGACAAGTGACACGAAGATTTATACGAGGAAAAAGCCCTTGATCAATGAATGATCTCCGGCATAAAAAACCTCAGGTGATGGAAACTACCGATCACCAACTCAAATTAAACAAGAAATGTATTACAACTTCGGATGATAGCGAGCTAAGTACAAGGATCACTATAGTGTATTGTGTAGAAAATGTGTGTAATCGCCAAGTGTATTAGCGAAAGCTGATGAGAGCGATTGTATGAGTGTGTGTGTAGCCAAAAATAGCCAAGTCTTCTAAAAAAATAGCTCGCTACCCCATTAAAATTAGAAAATATCTAGCCTAACTAACTGTCCGCAAATCGTGCAAGTCCTCCACGACTCCATAACATCCATTTCTGACCAAGCACGTGCGGAATAGACTTAGAATATTCTCCAGGAATATCGCCAAGACCAAGTCCAAGTTGATAGTCCTGCAAAACAATTACGAATTCAAAGTAGACAATCGTTAGTACAGGGATCCTTATAGTGATCCATGATCCTGATCCTGCAACACTTCTGAGGATCACTACTTCAGACAGAATTGAGGATCACTAAACCCAACAGTAAATAAGGATCACTGATCATTTAGAAACCCACCCCTAACAATTGCCCCCAAAATATAAGGAGTAATATTGTAAATAAACGAGTTGTATTTTGTTGATCTTATCCGTAACAAACTAACGGATATATAGCCGTTAAGATCGAACTAGCCGTTACGATCATGACGTCAGTGAGATGATTATCCTGCAGAATCATTATTATAAATAGGAGTTAGAGATAGGGATCAATCAGCATTCAAATTCAAGAGAACTCCCTTTAAATTCTCATCCGACGATCAAGCAGGTAACTCTTTTCCTTTTCTTCTTTTACGTTTTCTTCCTCTGTTCATCTTTCTCCACCTTCTTCAAATCAAGATGATGTTGAGATCCTCACCAGCCAAGGATCATAAGAAGGAAAGTCCTCTCAAAAGCCAGGGGATCATTGAAGATTCGGTGAAAGAAATATGTTGTTTCTCTGATCCACAAATAGACAGAATTCGCCACTGTTTCCCGACGAACACCGTTTTCAAACCATTTGATCCCACCATTTTAAGCGATTATGTCTCTGAAACTTGGGTAGCCTTCCCAGTCACACCTTTCACAATAGGATATCCATATCCCTTCCCTGAATTCACCCAATCCTTTTTTTCCCTCACTGGCATCTCCTATATTCAAGCTATGCCAATGATCTGGAGGGTCTTGTATACCCTTGAAAGGATCATTAAGCAAGAAGGAATTGACTTGGGAATGTCAGAATTAGCCGAGATGTATGACCTTACTACATTTGGATCCCACCGATATCTATTCAAGCGTAAACCCGGAAAAGAACATCCCATCTTTAAAGCTACTAAAAATGATACCAACTGGAAACGGCGGTTCTTCTTCATCAGAAGGGATTCTATCCCGGATGGAAAGGATTTGCCAAGGAAATGGAGCACTCATGGTAGGATAGGAGGATCCTTAGAAGGATCACTAAGTAAGCTCATTTCTGATAATGATTACTAATATGCTTTTGTTTCTTTTGTTCAGCTATCACACTTTCGCATATTATTCCTTCAGCTGCCACCAAGGGGAGACTTGCTGCTTTTAGAAAACTTAATCCTGCCACGAGATCATTCAAAACAAACACCCAGGATTCTCAAGAGGTATCCTCAGGCTCTGTCACCATGTCAAGTAAGTATCCTGTTCTTTTTATATTCAAATGTTTAAATAAATAGTTATGTATGAATAGAATAAGGACACTTATCTGTTTTGGGTGTGTAGGCGCTGGAAAGTCATCAAGATCTGCTTCCAAATTTAGTGTCACTGAGCTTGACACCGTACGATCCTCCAAGAGGAAGCTTCCTGCCAGCCCAACTGCTTCGATCCCCAAGGCACCCGTTAAAGGAAGGGGTGGCAAGAAAAGAAAAGCCTCTGAAGCTGAGGATCTGCAAGGTCTGCCCTTGATCCGCCACCAGTTCCTTGAATACTTCAACGATGTAAGGATCCTTATCCCTGCTTTGGTATCCAGCTTATTTGAGGATCACCTGTTCTTGAACTGTTCTTTATTTTCTTTGCAGAAATTTGCTGAGATAGAGGACTATGTTGGGCATGTCGAGGAGCAGGACAAGAAAATTGCTGACCTCCAACAAGTCGCATTGCTCAAGGATCTTAAGATTGCTGACCTCCAAAAGGATCTCAAAGATGCCAAAGCTCAGACAGCTACAATCCTGATTAATTTTGATTATGAGAAGAGCGAGATCACAGAGGATGCTAAGGTCTCCGCTGCCATAGCCATGTACAAGACCAAGCTACAAATGGCCCAAGAAGCTTAGGATCCTGCCTTTGACAGGAGCAACTGGGATGTGGAAGGCTGGAAGGCTAGGCTTGCTGAATTGGAGGATGAGGATGAGGCTGATGAGGTTCTGGCAATTGAGGCTAGTGGTAGTAGCAAGGATCATGCAAAGGATATTGGAGCTGGAGGGGATGATGATGCAGCGAAGGTGTAGGCTGCTTGAATGGGCGATGAAGGACATTTCTAGACGTAGCCGGAGCCCATTTTTTAGTTTAATTATGGTTTTTTTTTTGTTTTGATGATGTTTTGATAAACAATGGTTGGTCTGTACTTGAACAATAGTAATTAGGGTTGAGGATCATGGATGATCCTTTGAACAATAGGTAGGATTACAAATGGTGGAGGGATCCTCTGTTTGGGGGATGAAGCCATTGTGATCCTGCCGTCTTTAATTTCCTGCACTTGTTAGACCTATAAACAATGGACACCCTTTGCCAACCCATGTGGACGGGCCACGTTTTGCTGGTAGAAACATGGATTGGCAATTTTGACAACCTTAAAAGGGTTTAAGCTTTTGTGAATAAAATGACTTTAACTTTTTGGCTATATCCTGTGTTGATATCCTTATTGTTATTTTGTTTTTCAATCTTTTGTGATGTTTATGTCGTTTAAACTCATCAAGTAAGGAAAAATTTTAAAAATATCCCTTAAGAGTTAAGGATATGATCAAGGATCACATAAAAATAGTTTAAGGATAATAAGTTCAGTTGTCAAAGGATAAGTGTCACTTAAGTACATAACGAATAAAATGAAAACAGTTAAGGATCATACCTTGGAATCCAAGTTAGGATCCTATCCTTTAAAATTATGATAACCCAAGATACAAACCTTAGTTGAAATTAAGGATCAAGAATCCTTGGTCATTTATCTTCACAAGCCTGAAATAAGATATTACTTGGGACTGAGCCAATATAAGATGAATGTTAGTAACTAGGGACAAGCCCAACAATTCTGGGCACAAGCCCAATATACTGGGGACAAGCCCAAAAGATAACTGGGGACAAGCCCAAAGGATAACTGGGGACAAGCCCAAAGGATAACTGGGGACAAGCCCAAAGGATCGTATGTAAACTGGAGTATGGCCCTCACTGGCGACTATCCAAACTTAGTGACATGAAAATGCCAAAACCTTAGCTAACGTGAAAACGTTAGAAACCTTAGGAACAGATGTATGGTACGTCTACCATTATACGTAGGATCCTGAATATAGCCAGTACAATGAAATTGTCAGCCCCTAAAGCGGGTACTGGTCCCATTGCCATGAACTATACCAGGATCATCGTGCGCTACTGGCGAAACTGGGGACAGGCCCAAACTGGGGACTAGCCCAAAGAACTGGGGTCAAGTCCAAATAACTGGATACTTCTGTGGATATTCAATCCTTAGTTAAGGATACCTGAACCTTCAAAACTCAGAATCAAGTAAAAGGAGGATAAAGGACGCAGGATCCTTATCCTTGTAAGAGAATAAAAAGAATGAAATAGTTTGAGATTGGAATGTTACCAGAAAGAGGATCATCTGTCAGTGGGGATCCTTCAAGGATACTTGTCTGGCAAGGATCACGGATCACATGAAATATTTCTTCAAATGGACAGCATTCCAAGCTCTAGGTAGCAAATCACCTTCCATTGTTAGCAATCGATATGCCCCCTTTCCTACTTCAGCTTCAATCAAATAGGGGCCTTCCCACTTTGGTGCAAGCTTTCCATCAGCAGGATTGGTGGTGTTTTGAAATGCTTTCCTTAATACCATATCCCCAACTTGGAATTTCCTGAGCCTGACATTTTTGTTGTAAGCTCCAGCCATCCTTTGTTGATAACTGGCCATCCTTATCCTTGCTAAATCCCTGATTTCTTCTATAGTATTCAAGTCTTGAATCAAGTTTTCAGCATTTTCTTCAGGATCACGAATGCTTGTTCTTGCAGTTGGAACCACCATCTCTATTGGGATCACTGATTATGCCCCAAATACCAAAGAAAATGGAGTTTGGCCTGTAGCATTCTTGGGAGTTGTCCTATCAGCCCAAAGCACATAAGGTAGTTCTTCTGCCCATTTTCCTTTCTTGGATCCAAGCTTCTTCTTAATTGTTGATGATGATCTTGTTGGATGACTCTGCCTGACCATTAGCTTGTAGATGGACTGGTGTTGATGTTATCATCTTAATCCCCCAACTGTCACAAAAGTTAGTGGTTCTATTCCCAATAAATTGGGATCCATTATCACAAATAATCTCAGAAGGGATACCAAATCTAGTAATAATGTTTCTTTTAATAAAGGATATAACTTCCTTTTCTCTGACTTGAGCAAAGGCTTCAGCCTCTATCCACTTAGAGAAGTAATCAGTCATAGCAAGCATGAATACTTTTCCACCAGGTGCCTTAGGAAGCTTTCCAACTATATCCATTCCCCATCTCATGAATGGCCAAGAAGAGGATATAGGATGCAAGAGCTCTGCTGGTTGGTGAAGGATATTACTATGCCTCTGACAAGGATCACACTTCTTGGCATACTCCACAGCATCCTTCGTCATAGTGGGCCAATAGTATCCTGTCCTCAGGATCCTTGAGAATAATGCCCTGCCCCCAGTGTGGTTTCCACAATCTCCTTCATGGAAATCCTTTAGGACTTCTTGAATTTCAGGATCCTCAATGCATCTTAAATATGGTCCTGCAAGAGATCGTTTATACAACATATTATTTAATATTGTAAATTGAGATACGTTAATTTTGAAAGCCCTTGGGTTTTCTCCTGTAGGAATTTCTCCATGTTGTATGTATCTCATGATTGGGAGTATCCATGATCCTGAATGAGATTGGGTATTATCACTAGGGATGATTGCAGAATCTTCTCCTATCTCCATAGCCACATGATCCTTGATAGCAGGGGTCAGGATATGGATAATAGGGATCTTGATATCCTCAGGGATTTTCAAAGATGATCCTAGATTGGCTAATGCATCAGCTTCTGCATTCTCTTCCCTTGGTACCTGTGTCAAACTAAAGGATACAAAAGAGAGTGCCAATTCTTTGACTATCTCCAAATATTTGATTAGCTTTTCACCTTTAACAGCATAGGATCCATTAAATTGATTAGTGATCAATAAAGAATCTACATGTACCTCAAGATGCCTGATGCTCATGTGCTTTGCAATTTGCAAACCAGCTATCAAGGCTTCATATTCAGCCTCATTGTTGGTAGTTTGAAATTCACAAACTATGGAGTGGGGTATTATGTCCCCCTGTGACGATTTTAGTAGTATTCCAAGCCCTGTTCCATTTACATTGGAGGATCCATCAGTGAACAGTATCCAAGGATCCTTGGTTTCTTCAAGCTGTTGGACTTCTAGTTCAGCCTCCTTTTGCAAATCACTACTAAAATCTGCCACAAAGTCAGTTAAGGCTTGGGATTTGATGGCAATCCTTAGTTCTTATCTTATATCATATGCACTCAACTTCACTGCCTACTTGGCCATCCTTCCTGACATTTCAGGTTTCCTGAGAACATTCTTAATTGGGAAATTAGTTTTAACAATAATGGCATGGGTCTCAAAATAATGTCTTAATTTAGTAGATACCATAATTAATGCAAGGATAAGTTTTTCTAAATGTGAATACCTGGATTCAGCATCAAGTAAGCTATTACTTACATAATAGACAGGATGTTGTGTACCTTGGTGATCCTTAACATGGACCGCACTTACTACTTTTGAGGATACCGCCAAGTATAAGGATAACACATCTCCCTTTTCTGGTTTCATCAAGGCTGGGGCTGAGGATAGGTAATCCTTAAGAGCTTTAAGGGCACTTTCATGCTTCTCAGTCCATTCAAATTTCTTGTTCTTCCTCAGGATGTCATAGAATTCCTTGCCCTTTTCTGAGGATTTGGATATGAATCTGTTCAAGGCTGCGATCCTGCCAGTCAACCTTTGCACATCCTTAGCATTGGCAGGAGATTTGATATTCACAATAGCCTTAATCTGTTCTAGACTTGCTTCAATGCCCCTCTTTGTCACCATATATCCTAAGAATTTACCTGCCCTTACACCAAAATGACACTTAGAAGGATTAAGTTTCATATTATATTTATCAAGGATATTGAATGCTTCCTCCAAGTGTTTAAGATGATCCTCAGCTTTCTTGGACTTAACCACCATGTCATCAATATAGACTTCCATAGTGTGTCCAATTTGCTCCTTGAACATCATATTGACTAGCCTTTGATAAGTAGCACCTGCATTCCTTAATCCAAATGGCATAGCAATATAACAGTATATACCAGTTGGGGTCATAAAGGTTGTATCCTCTTGATCGGATGGTTCCATCTGAATTTTTTGAAATCCAGATGAAGCATCCATAAAAGTTAACAACTCATGACCCGCGATAGCATCCACCATGGAGTCAATGTGGGGTAATGGGAAAGGATCCTTGGGACATGCCTTGTTTAAATCTGTAAAATCGACACATACCCTCCACCTTCCATTTTTCTTTTGAACAACAACCACATTGGCTAACCATCTTGGATACTTAACCTCTCTAATCATACCTGCTCGAAGTAGCTTATCTACCTCTTCCTGGATAATAGCATTTCTTTCGGGTGCAAACTTCCTCCTCTTTTGATGAATTGGCTTGAATGACCTGTCAATGCCAAGTTTGTGAGTAATTATATCTTTAGATATACCTGTCATGTCTTCATGTTTCCAGGCAAAGGTGGTTTTCCGTCTTTTGAGAAAGGATACTAGCTCCCGTTCAATATCGTTAAGGATCCCTGACCCTATGAAGATCTTGGATTCAGGATCATCAGGATCCATGAGGATTTCTTTCAAATCCTGTTCTCTTGCCTCCAAGACATCTCTTGAAGGATACTTTAATTGCTATTGCTCCCTTGGTCTTGAGGCTGGTTTCATTGATGAGGTATAGCAATTCTTAGCCTCCTGTTGATCACTCTCAATTTTCACCACTCCCCATGGACTTGGAAGCTTTACACACTGATGATAGGTGGATGGGACTGCCTTCATATCATGTATCCATGGCCTGCCAAGGATAACATTACAACACGACAAGCAATCAATAACACAAAACTTTTGATAAGAATGCAATCCTTCAATATAGATTGGGAGTTTGATGTCCCCCAATGTATTATTTGTTTCCCCACTGAATCCCACAAGTACTGAGGATCTTGGGATAATATCAGACTCTGGGATATTCATTTTCTTGAGAACATCCAGCTGAATGATATTAACAGAGCTTCCTCCATCTATAAGGATCCTGCGAACAAAGTGGTTAGAAATAAACAATGTAATTACAAGACCGTCATGATGAGGATCCTGGATGTCAACACGATCATCCTCATCAAAAGTAATGACTTTATCCTGGGTGACAACGGAGGTCCGGACGGGTCTGTCTCCATTATCCATCTTGGTTTCCTTAGCGTGTCTTTTTGCTGCTGAGAAGGATGTACCACAGATGTCTGATCCACCGGATACGAAATTTATGACTTGTGCATCTGCAGGAGGAGCAGGAGCCCTTTCCGGGATCCTTTCAGGATCCTGGGTCCTTGACTTCTTTCGTCCCAAGAGTTCTTTTAAATGCCCCTTGCTTAACAAGTAACCAATTTCCTTTCTAAGTGCAATACACTCTTCAGTGAGATGCCCAAAATCCTCATGATATGCACACCACTTGGATTTATCCTTTGTAGCAGCTGGTTTATCACATTTCCTTGGCCACCTAGCTTTCTCACCTAGATTCTGCATTGCAAGGATTAGTTCATTGTTATCAACAGAAAAACAATATTCAGAAATAGGAGGATAATCCTCATCATCCTCTTCTTGTTCCACTGCGTGCACATTCTGGTTATCAGATCTGTTGTAGGACTTGGATTTGTTGTTCCTGAAGTAGGATTCTTGTTTATCCTGTTTTGAGGATCCTGTCAACCTGTCCTGGATCCTTTTGTCATCCTCTAGGCGGATAAACCTAAGGGCCCTAGTCCTTACTTCATCAAGATTCCTGCAAGGTGTCATAACAAGATCATCATAGAATAATGAATCCCTAAGCAATCCCATTTTAAAGGCTTCTACAGCCGTAGCAATATCCAAATTAGGAATATCTAAGGATTCTTTACTAAACTTAGTGATATAATCTCTAAGTGATTCATTTTGACCTTGTGTTACCCTATATAAATCACTAGTTAATCGTTCAAACTTTCTACTACAAGAGAATTGACTATTGAACAAGTTAACTAAATTAGCAAATGAAGTAATAGAGTAAGGGGGAGACTTAGCAGCCATTTAAGAGCAGATCCTGTAAGTGTGGATCCGAATCCCTTGCATAGACATGCTTCTTTCAACCTTTCAGGAATTGGATTGATCTCCATCCTCTCCCTATACTGAGCTACATGCTCTTCTGGATCCGTTGAACCATCATATAGCTTCATTGATGGTATCTGGAATCTTTTAGGTATCTCAGCATCACATAAAGGTGGTGCAAAACAAGATATCCTATGGCTACCATCCGCAATCTCAGGAATGGGTTTAACCACTCCTGGTACACCGGATATCATATCCTTAAGCTTCTGTAGCTCCCTAGCAATGGCCTGATTGATACATGTATCCTGCATAAAGCCATGGTTAGTGTTATATAAATTATTAAAAGTGTTACCTCCCACAGGATTCGAGTTTGGAATTGCGGATGTGAATCCATCTTGTCGAGACTCTGGCATGATTGAGGGACCAGAGGAGGCAATGGTCTGCATTGGTATGAAGTCTCCTTGATGAACGTCCGAGTTCTGAGGCTGCATACTTCTCAAGGATCCTTGATTTTGAAGGAGGTTGGATCCTTGGAATTGAGATGATCCTTGAACCTGAAAGGATCCTGGGACCAGGGAGGATCCTTGAACAAGGGGGGATCCTGGGACCAAAGAGGATCCTGGGATCTGGGAGGATCCTTGGACTCGGGAGGATCCTTGGACCTGGGAGGATCCTTGGACCTGGGAGGATCCTTGGACCTGGGAGGATCCTTGGACCTGGGAGGATCCTTGTACTTGGGAGGATCCTTGGACTGCATGCATTCCCACATATCCTCCTGACGTGAAGTATCCCTGGGGCTGAGAGGAGGATCCTGATGGCTGAGAAGAGGATTCATGCGGCTGGAAGTAAGAGCCAAATGCCTGACTCATTGTTGTTGTTCCATAACGCCTTCCTGGTAGTTCACCCAAGTATTGCACGTCCGGAACTGCTGAGTGTTGGGAAGTTATGACCGGAGTGTCGAAGTTCAGCGACCTTGGCATCAGAGGGGATTGATCCTCCACTGATTTCTTCTGTTTCTTGATTTCAGCGATCTCCCGGAGGATCCTTTCGTTGGTTTTATCCTGCTCTTGTGCACGATTCCTCATCTGCAAAATCAGGGCATAAAGATCATTAGTAGTAGGATTAGTTGAAACAGAAGAAGTAGGTGGTTTTTGGAAAATAGGAGTTGGTTTCTTCGCAGCATTCTCAGCATTCTTCTGGGATCCAGAAGGTGGTGGAGGCAAAGGAGGAACGCCTTGTGAAGAACTGAATGAGGGCATCAAACTTGAAGTATTCTTCACTGAAGAAGCCATCTGTTTGGTTGTAGCGAATCGAAATGACCACAAAAACACGAATCTTTCTAGGAATGAAGCACCAATTGCCCCACGGTGGGCGCCAAACTGTTTTGGTCAAAAATCAAGCAATGACAATGTAACCAAACTTTCTGTTGTGAGGTATGATGCTTGAATTGATGAACAACAATAAGGATCACTATGAAGTGTAATGGACAAGTGACACGAAGATTTTTACGAGGAAAAAGCCCTTGATCAATGAATGATCTCCGGCATAAAAAACCTCGGGTGATGGAAACTACCGATCACCAACTCAAATTAAACAAGAAATGTATTACAACTTCGGATGATAGCGAGCTAAGTACAAGGATCACTATAGTGTGTTGTGTAGAAAATGTGTGTAATCGCCAAGTGTGTTAGCGAAAGCTAATGAGAGCGATTGTATGAGTGTGTGTGTAGCCAAAAATAGCCAAGTCTTCTAAAAAAATAGCTCGCTACCCCTTAAAATTAGAAAATATCTAGCCTAACTAACTGTCCGCAAATCGTGCAAGTCCTCCACGACTCCATAACGTCCATTTCTGACCAAGCACGTGCGGAATAGACTTAGAATATTCTCCAGGAATATCGCCAAGACCAAGTCCAAGTTGATAGTCCTGCAAAACAATTACGAATTCAAAGTAGACAATCGTTAGTACAGGGATCCTTATAGTGATCCATGATCCTGATCCTGCAACACTTCTGAGGATCACTACTTCAGACAGAATTGAGGATCACTAAACCCAACAGTAAATAAGGATCACTGATCATTTAGAAATCCACCCCTAACAGAAGGCACACCATTTGGATTTATCTTTCCAATCAGCCTTTTGCTGGTTCTTCCTGGGCCACCTAGCTTTATCTCCTAAACCCTGCATGGCATACATTAGTTCAGGTATATTAACAGAAAAACAGTATTCTAACAGTTCAGGATACTCCTCAGGATCCTCATCCTCAACAGCATTCTCTTTCTTATTATCATTCCTGTCATATGGCTTAGAACGATACGGCTTATACGAGGATTCTGACTTCCTGTTAGTTGATTCATAGGTTGATGATGAATTCATCCTCTCTTGCATCTTTTTATCATCTTCCAGTCGAATATATCTTAAAGCCCTGTTTCGAGCTTCATCCAGGTTCCTGCAAGGATTCATTACAAGATCCTGGTAAAATTGAGAATCCTTTTGCAACCCCATCTTGAAAGCCTGCACAGCTGTAGCAACGTCAAGATGTGGGATATCTAAGGACTCCCTGCTAAACTTGTTCATGTAATCCCTCAAGGATTCTTGTGAACCTTGAGTTATCCTGTAGAGATCACTAGTTAGCTTCTTAAAACTTCTACTGCAAGAAAACTGACTATTAAACAAATTAACCAACTGAGCAAATGATGTAATTGAATGAGGTAGAACATTTAAGAGCCATTTTAAGGCTGATCCCATCAAAGTGGAACCAAAACCCTTGCAAAGGCATGCTTCCTTAAGATCCGAAGGAATAGGGTTAATTTCCATCCTTTCCCTATACTGAGCAATATGCTCCTCAGGAATCGTGGTCCCGTCATAGAGCTTCGTGTTGGGAGTTTGAATTTTTTTTTGGAATTTCAGCATCACAAATAGGATGTGTAAACCGAGATATCCTGTGGCTATCCTGGGATACTTCTGGAATGGGCTGAACAACCCCAGGTACACTGGATATCATATCCTTCAACTTCTGAAGCTCCCTAGAGAGTGCTGACGTCACACCTGCATCCTGCAAAGATCCAACACTGTTAGTAGCAAGAGTATTAGTATTATTAGACACGTTACTATCCTGAGGATTCTAGCCACATCCTGGAGCATATCCTGATCCTCTCACAGTTGAGACCCTGATTGATGAGGGTATCACAGGAGTATAGCTCTGGGAATGACTAGGTATAATATTTCCCCTGTTATCCTCAGTGTATACTGCCGAACTGAAATTTAAAGCTCTGGGCTGCAAGGGAGTGACAATATCCTCAGCAGGTCTACTTGAGCAAGATTTCAAGAGTTGTATTTCTCTTATCAGCATTTGGTTGGTCTCCTGCTGTTGCTTCATCTGATCCTGTATACTACCAAACAAAGTTAGAATTTCATCATTAGAAGCCATAATTGGGGTTCTCCCTGAAGCAGGGGATCCTTGAACATTCTGAGTGGGGATAATGTCCCGAGCCAGGTGAGTTTTTGTCCTTCTTGGAGGAACTTGAGGCTGTGAAGAAGCTTGTGTCCTTGGAGGTGGTGGAATCACCGAGCCAATTGTTGCAGAGGTTGTAGTAGACATGGTAGAAGAGCTCATGTTTGATTTTGAGGCCATTGAAAATAGTGTGGCAAAAAGTTTCAAAAATAGGAAACCAAGTAGTGATATTAAGAAAGCTTTTACTAGAAATAGCACCACTTGCCCCACTGTGGGCGCCAAATTATTTTGGTCAAAAATTACCTAAGCAATTAAGTGATCAAATTAGTTTTGTGAGGTAGTGTGCTAAGAATGTGTATCGAAAATATCCTGGTTGAGTTGTTTAGAAAAACAGTTTTCAGGATATAGCTCAGGATATTGAGCTATATCTATAATCAAACAATGAGCAAAAAAGTAAAGGGTGACACGAGATGTACGAGGAAAGCCCTTGACAATCGCAGCTTCCTTGTTCTTCTTATTACTTCAAATGTCAGGATACAGTGCAGGATATTGACCAGATCGTTGCTAAGTGTTACAATGTTTTTTAGAAAGTGTGTGAATTGCGAGAGAAAGTATGAGAGCTCGAGAGTAGTGAATGTGATGTCCAATGTGATCTGGTTTATCCATCTATTTATATTTATAAAAAGAAAACAAAATCTCCTAAAATGAGGGGATGCCAGCGAATATTCCCATGTGAACGTTGAAGACCAAGTAATGCGGCTTCAACGTTCTTCTTCTAACAACTTCGACCGAGTCTTTAGGGGAAGAGGTCTTCATGAACGTTGTGAACTTGTACTCGTACTCCTGCATGCAATTCGTTAGTAATCCTCAGGATACAGTATCAGGATGGTACCAATATCCTGATTCAGCATCCTGGTCGCAAACATATATTATGTAATCAAGATATAATTCAAGATACTATCCAGGATATGGGCTCATAATTTCACCCATAACACTGTGCCATATCCTTCTAAGTCTGGAGCCGAGGAATCTTCAAAGGCAGCTGAGGTGGTGGTTGAGGCTGGAGAGAGGAAAGATGCTGATGCTGATGCTGGTCAGGCTGCTGCTCAGGATGCTGGTACTGAGGAGGTGAAGAAGGTTGGTGGTGATGCTGATGTGTGAGAGCATCATAGTGGGCAATGATGGATATTGTTGCTTAGGCCGGAGCCCACTTTTTTTTAATTTGAAGGGTCAGTAACCCGAAACAATTTACTTTTTCTGCATTTACTTTTCCTACACTTAGATATAACTTGATGGCCAAAGGTGGAGGGATCCTGAGTTTCAGGACGAAGCCCTTGGTCATCAACGTTAATATGCTTTTGAACAATCAACAGTTGAAGGTGGAGGGATCCTGTGTTTTCAGGACAAAGCCTTAAACTGTTTATGTAGATGTTATGGGTGGAATTTCGAGCTTATATCCTAAGGCATATCCTAATATTATATGCTTGATGCTGTGGCCAGGATACTGAACCAGGATATTGGTAACATCCTCGGGGGGTATCCTGGTTGCAGCTAACAATTTTCTTTGGTTGCAAGGTACCAACGTTAAAGGAATTGATCTACCTGAAGATTCGCTCAAGCTGGTTGAAAAATGGACGTTGATGGTGGAAGAATGGGTCTTGTAACGGTCAGAATAGAAGAAAGGCATATTCCGCGAGAATATCAGACGCTGGTCAATGCTATTGACGTTGTAACGGTCATATGAGCTGAAGACCCGGTTTTATAGTTAATATGCACGTGGAAAACAAGTTAAAAGAGTCCCCCAACGTTCAGAATGGAATATTCCCAGCATCCCGGGATAATAGGAGAGTTAGTTTGTTATTTGTAACTATAAATAGAAGGCCAGATCGATAGGAACACACACTTTACTCTCTACTCTCGAACTCACACTTCTTTTTTCTTTCTATCACGCACAAACACTCAACACTTGTAATCGTTGTACCACTTAGCATTGATCTGCGCCATATCCTGCACTGTATCCTGATATTTGAAGTAATAGAAGAATAAGGCAGCTGCGATTGTCAGCTCCCGAGGTTTTGTGCTGGCGATCTAGATTGATCAAGGGCTTTCCTCGTACATCTTGTGTCACCCTTTACATTTTTTCTCATTGTTTGATCACATATACAGATCTATATCCTGAGCCGTATCCTGAAACTGTTTTTGCAAATAACTTGAATAACATATTTTCGACACACTTTTCTAGCACACTACCTCACTTAACTAATTTGATCAATTTTTGCTTCGGTAATTTTTGACCAAAACAATTTGGCGCCCACCGTGGGGCAAGTGGTGCTATTTCTTCTAAAAGCTTTTACAAAACCATTACTTGGTTTTCTATTTTCAAAACTTTTTGCTACACTATTCTCAATGGCCTCGAGATCAAACATGAGCTCTTCCACCGTGTCTGCTACAACCTCTACAACAATTGGTTCGATGCTTCCACCACCTCCTCCGAGAACGCAAGCCTCTTCACAAGGAATCGAAATTCATGTGGCTCGGGATGTGATTCTCACTCAGAATATTCAGGGATCTAGTCCTGCTTTGGCCTATAATGAAGAAATTCTAACTTTATTTGGTAGTGTACAGGAACAAATGAGGTAGCAGCCGGAGACCAACCAAATGCTGATAAGAGTGATATAACTCTTGAAATCCAGCTCAAGCAGGCCCGTTGAGGATACTGTCACTCCCTTGCAACCAAGAGCTTTAAACTTCAGTTCTGCAGTATATGATGAGGATAACAGTGGGAATATTGTGCCTAGCCATCCCCGGAGTCATAATCCTGAGATACCCTCTTCGACCAGGATGTCGACTGTGAGGGATCCAGGATATGCTTCAGGATGCGCCCCAGGATATAGCCAGAATCACCAAGCTGGTAACTTGTCTGTTAACACCAGTATCCCTGTTACTAATAATCTTGGATCATTGCAGGATGCAGGTGTGACATCAGCGATAACCAGAGAGCTTCAAAAGTTGAAGGATATGATATCAAGTGTGCCTGGGATAGTGCAACCAATACCAGAAGTATCCCGGGATAGTCACAACATATCCCGCTTTGCTCACCCCATTTATGATGCAGAAATCCCAAAGAGATTCCAGACTCCTAACATGAAGCTGTATGATGGGACGACGGATCCTGAGGAGCATATTGCCCAGTATAGGGAGATGATGGAAATCAACCCTATCCCGCCAGATCTTAAAGAAGCATGCTTGTGCAAGGGCTTCGGCTCCACTTTAACAGGATCAGCCTTGAAATGGCTTCTAAATGATAACATAGGGACCTCAAGAATCCCTAAGGGATTATGTGAACAAATTCAGAAGGTAATCCTTGGATATCCCACATCTTGATGTTGCTACAGCAGTCCAAGCAATCAAGATGGGACTACAAAGGGATTCCTAGTTTTATCAGGATCTTGTGATGAATCCTTGCAGGAACTTGGACGAAGCTCGAAACAGGGCTTTGCGATATATCAGGCTTGAAGATGATAAGAAAATGCAAGAGAGGATGAATGCATCCTCAACATATGAGTCAACAAACAGGAAATCAGAATCTTCACATAAACCATATCGCTCTAGGCCGTATGATAAAAATGGAAACAGAAGAGTGAACGTTGTCTAAGACGAGGATCCTGAGGAGTATCCTGAGTTGTCAGAATATTGTTTTTCTGTTAATATACCTGAACTAATGTATGCTATGCAGGGTTTGGGAGACAAAGCGAGGTGGCCGAGGAAAAACCAACAGAAAGCTGATTGGAAGGATAAATCCAAGTGGTGTGCCTTCCATGAGGATTTTGGACATGTTCTGGAAGATTGCATAGCCCTGAGGAAGGAAATAAGCTATCTGCTAAGCAAAGGATATTTGAAAGATCTTCTAGGAAGAAAGAAAAATAAGGGTCAGGATACTGAGAAGGATCCTGAACGAGCAGCATCACCTCCTGTAGATGCCAAGATAAAACTTTATTTCAGGATGATCCGACATTTGTGGAACTTCATACTCTGCAGCAAAAAGACATGCGAAGGAGGCTAAGGCAGAAAGGGGAGATAAGCCAACCAGGATGACAACCCTCACAACTGATAAAGTGATCACGTTCGATAGTGATGACAGGGAAACTGCCCAGGATCCTCACCATGATGCTTTGGTAATAACTTTATATGTTGCTAACCATTTTGTACGCAGGATACTGGTGGACAATGGTAGCTCCGTCAACATAATTCAGCTGGAAACGTTGAAGAGGATGAATGTATCCCCGATGGATATTACTTCGAAGTCCATTGTGCTTGTTGGTTTCAGTGGAGAAGCCAGGAATACCGTAGGGGAGATAAAGTTGCCCGTGTATGTTGAAGGGGTCAACTCAATACAACGCTTCTGTGTCATGGACTCCTTATCCTGCTACAATATCATATTGGGTAGGCCATGGATCCATGATATGAAAGTTGTGCCATCAACCTATCATCAGTGTATCAAGATCCCTACTCCTTGGGGGGTTGTCAAGGTGGAAAGTGATCAACAGGAGGCAAAGGAATGTTACTCATCCTCGATGAAATCCTCAACCAAGCCTAATGCAGCATAGCAATTAAAGATGCGGGCCCAGGATATCGTGGAGGCTTCAGAGCAGGATGTAAAGAAAATTATCCTGGATCAGGATAATCCAGATATCTCGGTGCTCGTAGGAGCCAATATCCCTCAGGATATTGAAAATCAGTTAACTAACTTTTTGAAATGCAGGATGTCAACATTCGCATGGAAGCATGAGGATATGACAGGTATTTCTAAGGATATTATAACTCACAAGCTTGGAATTGACAGGTCTTTCAAGCCTATCCGGCAAAAGAGAAGGAAGTTTGCTCCAGAACGAAACGTAATTATTCAAGAAGAGGTTGAAAGACTATTGAAGTCCAAGATGATCAGGGAAGTCAAATTTCCTAAGTGGCTAGAAAATGTGGTCGTGATTCAAAAGAAGAATGGGAAATGGAGAGTTTGTGTAGATTACACAGACTTGAACAAAGCATGTCCTAAGGACCCATTCCCTCTGCCTCATATAGACTCGATGGTGGATGCCACTGCTGGTCATGAGATGTTAACCTTCATGGATGCATCCTCAGGATTCCAGCAGATCCAAATGGAACCTTCAGACCAGGAGGATACTGCTTTCATGACACCAACAGGTATTTATTGCTACACTGCTATGCCTTTTGGTTTAAAAAATGCAGGTGCAACATATCAAAGATTGGTGAACATGATGTTCAAAGACAAACTGGGGGACACTATGGAGGTGTACATCGACGACATGGTAGTGAAATATAAAAAGGCTAAGGATCACCTCCAGGATATTAAGGCAGCATTTGATATCCTGGATCACTATAACATGAAGCTAAATCCTGCTAAGTGCCATTTCGGAGTGGGGGCAGGAAAGTTTCTAGGATATATGGTAACTAAAAGAGGGATAGAGGCAAGCCCGGAGCAGATTAAAGCTATCTTGGATATCAAATCTCCTTCAAATATGAAGGATGTTCAACGGTTAATAGGCCGAGTAGCAGCATTTAACATATTTATTTCAAGATCCTCGGAAAAGTGCAAGGAATTTTATGATATCCTCAAGAAGAATAAGAAGTTTGAATGGGGAGCAAAGCATGAAGCAACCTTGCAGGATTTGAAGCAATATCTTTCAACCGCACCTCTGATGATGAAGCCCGAGGATGGTGAACCATTATCCCTGTATCTTGCAGTATCAGGGAATGCAGTAAGTGCTGTTTTGGTTAAGGATCACGAAGGTCAGCAGTATCCTGTTTATTATGTTAGTAAAAGTTTATTAGATGCTGAAACTAGGTATTCCCACTTAGAGAAAATGATATTAGCCCTAGTTATGGCATCAACGAAATTTAGACATTATTTTGAAACACATAGGATTCATGTTAAAACCAACTATCCTGTTAAAAATGTGCTTAGGAAACCCGAGATGTCAGGTAGGATGGCTAAGTGGTCAGTAAAATTAAGTGCTTATGATCTAGTATATGAACCTAGAAATGCAATAAAGTCTCAGGCTTTAGCTGACTTTGTGGCTGATTTCAGTAGTGATATTCAAAACGAAGTAGACCTAGAAGTGCAACAGCTAGGAGAAAACTTAGAATCTTGGACATTATATACTGACGGTGCATCTAATGTAAGAGGTATAGTTTTAGGTATACTACTAAAATCGCCATAGGGGGACATATTACCCCAGACTATTAAATGTGAATTTTCTGCTACCAATAATGAAGCTGAGTATGAAGCTCTGATAGCAGGATTAGAAATGGCTAAAAATATGAATATTAGATGTTTACAAGTATATGTTTATTCCCTGTTGATTACTAACCATTTCAATGGATCTTATGCAGTAAAAGGTGAAAAGTTAGCTGAATATCTTGAAATTGTTAAAAAATTAGCAGGATATTTCGAAATTTTTACACTTGAACAGGTACCAAGAGAAAAGAATGCTGAAGCTGACGCTCTAGCAAACTTAGGATCTACTGTCAGGATACCGGAGGGAACTCAGATACCAATAGTGCACATCTTGTATCCTGCAATGGAACATTTCAAATCTCAGGATAAAGAAGTAGCATGTATCCAGGATCCTGGTGATGGATATCCTGAGAAGGATCCTGAATTCTGGCTGACTCCAATTGTGAAGTATCTTCAAGAAGGAGATATCCCAAAGGATGCAAATCCTATGGCTTTTAGGATGAAGGTATCTCGTTTTACTATTATAAATAATATTTTATATAATAAATCCCTTGCAGGTCCGTAGCTAAGGTGCTTGGAAGATCCTAAAACCAAGCAGGTACTTCAGGATATACACGAAGGAGACTGTGGCAACCATACTGGGGGCAGATCGCTGTTCTCGAAGGTATTGAGAACAGGATATTACTGGCCGACCATGAGAAAGGATGTCGCGGAGTACGCTCAGAAATGTGATGCATGTCAAAGACACGGTAACATCCCGCATCAGCCTGTAGAACCATTATATCCTATCGTATCCCCTTGGCCGTTTATGAAATGGGGAATGGACATAGTGGGAAAACTTCCAAAGGCTCCAGGAGGAAAGGTTTTTATGCTGGCAATGACAGATTATTTCTCCAAGTGGGTCGAAGCCGAGGCCTTTGTTCAAGTCAGGGATCAAGAAGTGATATCCTTCATAAAGAGGAATATCCTGACCAGATTTGGGGTACCAGCTGAGATAGTTTGTGACAATGGCTCCCAATTCATCAGCAAAAGAACTACTGACTTTTGCAAGAGTTGGGGAATTAAGATGATTACGTCAACACCAGTGCATCCTCAAGCAAATGGACAAGCAGAATCCTCGAACAAGATAATCGTCAACAATTTAAAGAAGAGGTTAGGTGCCAAAAAAGGAAAATGGGCAGAGGAACTACCATTTGTCCTATGGGCTGATAGAACAACTGTGAAGAATGCTACTGGGCAAACCCCATTTTCTTTGGTATTTGGGGCAGAAGCAGTGATCCCGACAGAAATGGTGATACCGACAGCTAGATCAAGCCTACGGGATCCTGAATCAAATCCTGAAATCTTATGTCAAGAACTGGTTACTATTGATGAGACAAGAGATGCAGCAAAGCTAAGGATGGTGGCATATCAACAGAGGATATCCAGAGCATATAACAAGAATATAAGGACTAGAAGGTTCCAAGTCGGAGATTGGGTGTTGAGGAAAGCATTCCAGAATACAACCAACCCTGTCGATGGAAAATTAGCTCCAAAATGGGAAGGACCCTATGAGGTTGAATCAGAATCTGGGAAAGGAGCATACCGACTCAAGAATATGGAAGGGGATATGCTACCAAGATCTTGGAATGCTATACACTTAAAGCTCTATTTCAAGTAAGAATAGAATTTAATTTCTATCTCACAATGGTATGTATTCTACCTCTCCTCTATATATTTGAATTTGTTTATTATCTTGAACCCAATACTGACTTAGGCATCGGAGGGGTGTTAGCCAAGCTAACTCCCACCTTAGTTTAAGGTTGTTTTGCAGAATATGTCTCAGGATATAGCTCCAGGATACACACTCAGGATACTTCGAAAGATTAGAGGATTGGCCCCCTCTCTCACGTTTAAGGGATCCTGATCCCTGCACAGGTTTAAAGGTATTCACCTTTCTCACGAATTGGGTTTAAACACCCCGCCTGGAGCGCAAGTTATCCAGGGATAGTTCAAGGTGGCGGGACTAGTTCATGTAAAAGTGGCTGACAATTTCGTTACTGTTGGCTATACCCTGGATCCTAAAGCTATATGAGGATTGATAACCCTCTCTCGCGAAAGGGTATTTTCATACTCTCTAAGGTTTAAAGGTTTTCACCTTTCTAAGTCTTGGAGTTTATACACTCCCGCCTGTAGCGCACGAAAATTCGGGATTTTCCCCAAAATACTTATGGGTTTATTCCCAGTACATTAAGGATTTATCTCCAGTATATTTTAGGGTTTATCCCCTGTAATATAAAAATTATTCAAACGGTTGCAGCTGATGTCCAGAAAATTTCTAAGTATTCGAAGACATTATGCACAGGGGACATTCCTACTGAGGCAATTGTGTAAAGCTCAAAGGATCAAGCTCGGACATAGTACACTAAGTGTCTCAGACTGGGGACATCTTCGTTGGAAAAGTTGCAAAAGGATTGAAGTTTGAGAATAGGGTTGCACGCTATTCCTGGTATGATCTTTCCTTTGTAAACGTTATTTAAATCATTTGAGTTTTTGAAACTATGTTTGACAAAAGCTTAAGCATCCTGATTAGGATATATTCTCGGGATATATTCTCAAAATGTATTTTCAAAATATGTTTCAGGATATTTGATTGGAATATTTGGGACATGATACTTGGATTAAAAACTGAAACTGTGTTCTAGTCAAACAAGTGTTCTCAAAACCAACTTTGTAAAATAAAAATGAACTGTCCTCTTTCTCTAAAAACTTTATCTGAATTGCTTGAGTTATAAAAATCCTATTTGACGGAAGTCTTAATAGGATATTTGCGAGTATACTGACCAAGATATTTTCATAAAAAGTAATAATTGCGCTAAGTTCGGAACATTGGAGTTCAGACTAAGCAATGCATAACAAATAACAACATGTAAGGTTAAAATGTTAGTTTATTATTAATTGTATTCTTGGTTTCATCTCAAAAAGAGACCCATCCACCAAGAACACAATTAAGTTTTTAAAGCATATTTACATAAACAGTTGAAGGCTTCGTCCTGAAAACACGATATCCCTCCACCTCCAACTGTTAAATTGTTCTAAAGCTTGCAGGAAAGTAAAATTGTTCTAAGTACAGGACGAACAGATGATTCAGGCCCTACAAAGCAAAATACAGGTATCGTTAAGACAAACTAACCAGGATACAGGTTCAGTATATGTGTACGGGATACAGGATTTGGATATTTACCTTATTAAGGAAGGAGGTCATGGGCTCGATGGATTCCATGAAGCCAAAGTCATCATAAGAGAAACCTTTGGCAGCAACAGTGGAAGGCTTAGAGCAGGTGGCAACAGATGACTCTTTTTTTGCCAGGACAGGCTTGGAGTAACTGTCAAGCTCCTCAAGATCGAAGACAACAAGGACCTTAGCAGAGTCTACAGAAAAGGGAGTAATTTCAATCTTATCATATTATGTGCTGATTAACCAAACATATGCAGGAATGTTCAAAATAGATATCCATACCAGACGCGCCAGAAGACTACCTAGTTATGAGAAAGTATAACCTTGGAAGTTGCGCGAAGTCACATCAACATCTACATCCCATTACGTGCATCGAGCAACACAACGAAAAATATACCCGTTTGGATTTCAAGATCCTAACAGATATATTTTTAGAGACAATTGTTATGGGTGGAATTTCGAGCTTATATCCTGAAGGCATATCCTGATATTATATGCTTGATTCTGTGGCCAGGATACTGAAACAGGATATTGGTAACATCCTCTGGGGGTATCCTAGTTGCAGCTAACGATTTTCTTTGGTTGAAAGGTACCAACGTTAAAGGACTTGATCTACCTGAAGATTCGCTCAAGGTGGTTGAAAAATGGACGTTGATGGTGGAAGAATGGGTCTTGTAACGGTCAGAATAGAAGAAAGGCATATTCCGTGAGAATATCGGATGCTGGTCAATGCTATTAACGTTGTAACGGTCATATGAGCTGAAGACCCGGTTTTATAGTTAATATGCACGTGGAAAACAAGTTAAAAGCGTCCCCCAACGTTCAGAATGGAATATTCCCAGCATCCCGGGATAATAGGAGAGTTAGTTTGTTATTTGTAACTATAAATAGAAGGCCAGATCGATAGGAACACACACTTTACTCTCTACTCTCAAACTCACACTTCTTTTTTCTTTCTATCACGCACAAACACTCAACACTTGTAATCGTTGTACCACTTAGCATTGATCTGCGCCATATCCTGCACTGTATCCTGATATTTGAAGTAATAGAAGAACAAGGCAGCTGCGATTGTCAGCTCCCGAGGTTTTGTGCCGGCGATCTAGATTGATCAAGGGCTTTCCTCGTACATCTTGTGTCACCCTTTACATTTTTTCTCATTGTTTGATCACATATACAGCTCTATATCCTGAGCCGTATCCTGAAACTGTTTTTGCAAATAACTTGAATAACATATTTTCGACACACTTTTCTAGCACACTACCTCACTTAACTAATTTGATCACTTAATTGCTTCGGTAATTTTTTACCAAAACAGTAAATATGCTCTTGAACTAGTTGTACTTTTGGTGGATGGGTCTCGTTTTGAGATGAAGCAAAGAGTACAACCTTTTGGACTGTTAATAATAAATAATCAACCTTTCAGCCATATCTTTGTTGTTGTGTATTTATTTGGTAAAATATGTTCTGAATATCCTGATCAAATATCCCGGTGAGGATACTGGTATCATGCTCAAGATTTTTGTTACTTTTATTCAAAAATGTTATATAAAAACTTAATCAAATATGAGTTGGTAAAAGCTTAGCTTATTCAGATAAGGCTTTTGAACTTAGGAAAATAAAAAACCATACCAGAAACACTTAGGCAATAATTTCCAACTTCAACCTTTGAATGCTTTGCAATGTCCCCAGCATAGATGTCCCCTGTCTGTGCAGGATATTGCATCAGTGCATGACATACTTCAACATTCCTTCAGTTTAAACTTTGTAATATTTTATCCATAAAATAATGTGTGTAAACACAATCACAGTTTTTTTGGAACATGTCCAAAAACTATAGTTTTACTGTGGATAAACCCTTAATATCCTGGGGATAAACCCTTAGTATCCTGGGGATAAACGCTTAGTTTCATGCGCTATAGGCGAGAGTGTGTAAACTCCAAGACTTAGAAAGATGAAAACCTTTAAACCTTAGATCGTATGAAAATACCCTTTCGTGAGAGAGGGTGATCAATCCTCATATACCTTAAGGATCCAGGATATAGCCAATAATAACGAAACTGTCAGCCACTGTTCCATGAACTGGTCCCGCTATCTTGAACTATTCCTGGATAACTTGCGCTCCAGGTGGGGTGTTTAAACACAATTCGAGATAAAGGTGAATACATTTAAACCTTTGAAGGGATAAGGATCCCTTAAACGTGAGAGAGGGGGCCAATCCTCTAATATTTCGATTCATCTTGAGTATATATCCTGGAGTAACATCCTGAAGTGTATCCTACAAAACATCTTTAAACTAAATGGGTGTTAGCTTGGCTAACACCCATCCGATGCTTAAGTCAGTATTGGGTTTCAAAAAATATATTTAATCAAACATATTTAAAAGAGATAGAATTCATACCATCCTGAGTTAGAAATTAAATTTTAAACTCACTTGAAATAAAGCTTAAGGTGTATAGCATTCCAGGATCTTGGCAACATATCCCCTTCCATATTCTTGAGTCGGTATGCTCCTTTCCTAGATTCTGACTCAATTTCATAGGGTCATTCCCATTTTGGAGCTAATTTTCCATCGACACGGTTGGTTGTATTCTGGAAAGCTTTCCTCAACACCCAATCTCCAACTAAAAATCTTCTAGTCCTTAAATTCTTGTTATATGATTTGGATATCCTCTGTTGATAAGCTGCCATCCTTAGCTTTGCTACATCTCTTGTTTCATCAACAGTATCCCATTCTTGACACAAGGCTTCAGGATTTGACTCAGGATCCCAGAGACTTGATCTGGCTGTAGGTATCACCATTTCTGTTGGGATCACTGCTTCTGCCCCAAACACCGAAGAAAATGGTAGGACAAATGGTAGTTCTTCAGCCCATCTTCCTTTTTTAGCACCTAATCTCTTCTTCAAATTGTTGACAATTATCTTGTTTGAGGATTCTGTCTGTCCATTTGCTTGAGGATGTACTGTAGTTTATGTGATCATCTTGATTCCCCAACTTTTGCAAAAATCGGTAGTTCTTTTGCTGATAAACTGAGAGCCATTATCACAAATCATCTCAGCTGGCACTCCAAACCTTGTCAAGATATTCCTCTTTATGAAGGATACCACTTCTTGATCCCTGACTTGGACAAAGGCTTCGGCTTCGACCCACTTGGAGAAATAATATGTCATTCCTAGCATAAAAACTTTACCTCCTGGAGCTTTTGGGAGTTTCCCCATTATATCCATACCCCATTTCATGAATGGCCAAGCGGAAACAATAGGATATAATGGCTCATCAGGCTGATGTAGTATATTGTTGTGCCTCTGACATGCATCACATCTTTAAGTGTATTCTGCAGCATCCTTTCTCATAGTTGGCCAGTAGTATCCCATTCTTAACACCTTCGAGAACAATGTTATGCCCCCAGTATGGTTGCCACATTCTCCTTCATGTATATCCTGAAGTACCTCCTTGGTTTCAGGATCCTCCAGGTATCTTAGGTATGCACATGCAAGAGACTTCTTATACAAAACATTGTTTATGATAATGAAAGGAGATACCTTCATCTTGAAAGCCTTAGGGTTCTCATCCTTTGGGGTGTCTCCTTCTTTGAGGTATTTCATAATTGGAGCCGTCTAGGATTAAGGATTCTCTTCAGGATATTCATCACCAGGATCCCGGACACTTGCTACCTCCTTACCCTGAGACTTGAAGAGTTCCATCGCAGGATACAGGATATGTAGTATTGGTATCTGAGTTCCTTCGGGTATCTTGACTGCAGATCCTAAATTTTCCAGAGCATCTGCCTCAACATTATCCTCTCTTGGTACTTATTCAAGTGTAAAAACTTCAAAATATCCTGCTAATTTTTTGACAATTTCAACATATTCAATTAACCTTTCACGTTTGACTGCATAGGATCCATTAGAATGGTTAGTGATCAACAAGGAATTAACATACACTTGTAAACATTTAATATTTATATTCCTAGCCAATTCCAATCTTACAATCAGGGCTTCATACTCTGCTTCATTATTAGTAGCAGGAAATTCACACCTAATAGCATGGGGTAATATGTCCCCCTGTGGTGATTTTAGTAGTATACCAAATCCAACACCTCTTACATTGGATGCACCAATAGTATACAATGTCCAGGATTCTGAAGTTTCTCCTAGTTGTTGTACTTCTAGGTCTACTTCATTTTGAATGTCACTACTGAAATCAGCCACAAAGTCTGCTAAAGCCTGAGACTTTATAGCATTTCTAGGTTCATATACTAAATCATAGGCACTTAACTTTACGGACCATTTAGCCATTCTACCCGACATCTCAGGTTTCCTAAGCACATTTTTAACAGGATAATTAGTTTTTACATGAATCCTATGTGTCTCAAAATAATGTCTAAGCTTAGTCGATGCCATAACTAGGGCTAATATTAATTTTTCTAAGTGTGAGTATCAAGTTTCAGCATCTTATAAACTTTTACTGACATAATAAACAGGATACTGCTGACCTTCATGATCCTTTACCAGAACGGCACTTACTGCACTACCTGATACTGTACGATACAGGGATAAGGGTTCACCATCCTCGGGCTTCATCAGCAGAGGTGCACTTGAAAGATACTGCTTCAATCCTTGCAGGGTTGCTTCATGTTTTTTCTCCCCACTCGAATTTCTTATTCTTCTTCAAGATATCGTAGAATTCCTTGCATTTCTCTGAAGATCTTGATATAAACCTGTTTAACGCCGCTACTCGTCCCGTCAACCTTTGCACATCTTTCATGTTGGATGGTGATTTGATATCCAGGATAGCTTTAATCTGTTCTGGACTTGCTTCTATTCCCCTCTTAGTCACCATATATCCTAGGAATTTTCCTGCCCCCACTCCGAAATGACACTTAGCAGGATTCAGCTTCATGTTGTATTGGTCCAGGATATTGAATGCAGATTCAAGATCCTGGAGATGATCCTCCACCTTCTTAGACTTTACCACCATATCATCAATGTACACTTCCATGGTGTCCCCCGGTTTGTTTTTAAACATCATATTCACCAATCTCTGGTACGTTGCACCTGCATTTTTCAAACCGAAAGGCGTGGCAGTATAACAATAAATACATGTTGGTGTCATGAAAGTTGTATCCTCTTGATCAGATGGCTCCATTTGGATTGCTAGAATCCTGAGGATGCATCCATAAAGGTCAGCATTTCATGACAGGCGGTTGCATCTACCATCGAGTCTATATTAGGCAAAGGGAATGGGTCTTTAGGACATGCTTTGTTGAGGTCTGTATAATCCACACAAACTCTCCATTTTCCATTCTTCTTTTGAACACGACCACGTTTGCCAGCTACTTGGGGAATTTGACTTCCCTAATCATCTTGGACTTCAATAATCTTTCAACCTCTTCCTGTATAGGAGCAAACTTCCTTCTCTTTTGCTGAACAGGCATGAAAGACCTGTCAATCCCAAGCTTATGAGTTATAATATCTTTAGAAATACCTGTCATATCCTCATGCTTCCATGAAAATGTGGTCATCCTACATTTTAGAAAATAGTTAGCTAGTTTTCAATATCCTGAGGGATATTGGCTCCTATGAGCAACGAGATATCTGGATTATCCTGATCCAGGATCTTGCTCTGAGGCTTCCACGATATCCTGGGCTCGTATCTTTAATTGCTATCCTGCTTTGGACTTTGTTGAAGCTTTCATTGAGGAGGAATACCACTATTTTGCCTCATGTTGATCGCTTTCCACTTTCACTACCCCCCAAGGAGTAGGGATCTTGATGCACTGATGATAAGTTGATGGGACTGCCTTCATATCGTGAATCCACGGCCTGCCCAATATAATATTGTAACAGGATAGTGAGTCCATTACACAGAATCGTTGTATTGAGTTCACTCCCTCAACATACATAGGCAGTTTTATTTCTCCAACAGTATTATTTGCCTCTCCACTGAACCCTACCAGCACAGTGGATTTTGAAGTGATCTCCATTTGGGGGATATTCATTCTCTTCAGGGTTTCCAACTGGATGATGTTGACCGAGCTGTCGTTGTCCACCAGTATCTTGCATACAAAATGATTAACAATATATAAAGTGATTACCAAACCATCGTGATGAGGATCCTGAATGCTATCCCGGTCATCGCTATCAAATGTGATCACTTTGTCAGTTGTAAGAGTTGTCATCCTGGTCGGCTTGTCCCCCCTTTCTACCTTAGCCTCCTTGGCGTGTGTTTTTGCTGCGGAGTAAGAGGTTCCACATATATCGGATCCTCCTGATATAAAGTTAATTATCTTGGCGTCTGGAGGAGGTGATGCTGCTCGTTCAGGATCCTTATCAGTATCCTGACCCTTATTCTTCTTTCTGCCCTAAAGATCTTTCAAATACCCCTTGCTTAACAAGTAGCTTATTTCCTTCCTCAAGGCTATGCAATCCTCCGTCACATGTCCAAAATCCTCATGGAAGGCACACCACTTGGATTTATTCTTCCAATCGGCCTTTTGCTGGTTCTTCCTCAGCCACCTCGCTTTATCTCCCGAACCCTGCATAGCATACATTAGTTCGGGTATATTAACAAAAAAACAATATTCTGACAATTCAGGATACTCTTCAGTATCCTCATGCTCAACAACATTCACTTTCTTGCTGTCATTCCTACCATATGGCTTAGAGCGGTATGGCTTGTATGAAGATTCTGCCTTCCTATTTGTTGATTCGTATGTCGACGATGAATTCATCCTCTCTTGCATTTTCTTGTCGTCTTCAAGTCTGATGTATCTTAGATCCTTGTTCCGAGCTTCATCCAGGTTTCTGCAAGGATTCATCACAAGATCCTGATAACATTGGGAATCCTTCTGCAATCCCATTTTGAATGCCTGTACAGCTGTGGCAACGTCAAGGTGTGGGATATCCAAGGATTCCCTGCTAAAGTTGTTTTCGTAATCCCTTAAGGATTCTTGAGGATCCTGAGTTATCCTGTACAGATCACTGGTTAGTTTCTCGAAACTTCTAATGCAAGAAAATTTACTATTAAACAAGTTAACCAAATGAGCAAATGATGTAATTGAGTGAGGTGGAACGTTTAAGAGCCATTTTAAGGTTGATCCTGTTAGAGTAGAGCCGAAGCCCTTGCAGAGGCATTCTTCCTTGAGTTCTAGAGGAATAGGGTTAATCTCCATCCTCTCCCTATACTGAGCAATATGCTCTTAAGGATCCGTGGTCCCGTCATAAAGCTTCATATTGAGAGTTTGAAATCTTTTTGGAATTTCAGCATCACATATAGGATATACAAACTAGGATATCCTGTGGCTATCCTGGGATACTTCCGGAATATGCTGAACAACCCCAGGTACACCGGATATCATATCCTTCAACTTCTGAAGCTCTCTAGAGACTGCCGACCTCACACCTATATCCTGCAAAGATCCAAGACTGTTAGTAGCAGGAGTATTAATATTAGTAGACACGTTACCAATTTAAGGATTCTGGCCATATCCTGGAGCATATCATGGGCCCCTCACAGTCGATATCCTGGCTGTCGAGGGTATCTCAGGAGCATGGCTCTGGGAATGGCTTGGTACCACATTGCCCTGATTTTCCTCAGTATACACTGCTGAACTGAAGTTCAGCGCTCTGGGTTGCAAGGGAGTGACAGTATCCACAGCAGGTCTCTTAGAGTTAGACTTCAGGAGTTGTATTTATCTTATTAACATCTGATTAGTCTCCTGCTGTTGCTTCATCTGATCATGTATACTACCAAACAAAGTTAGAATTTCATCATTAGAAGCCATAATTGGAGTTCTCCCTGAGGCATCAGATCTGTGGTCATTTTAAGCAGGAACAGTGTCTCGGGAAGTGTGAGTCTCAACCCTCCTTGGAGGAGCTTGAGCCTGTGAAGGAGCTTGCATCTGTGGAGGTGGTTGAAGCACCGAACCAGTTGTAGCAGGCCTGGTAGAAGGGCTCATGTTTGATTTTGAATCCATTGAAGATAGTTGTGCAAAAAGTTTCGAAAAAAGAAAACCAAGTAAAGATTTTAGCAAGGTTTTTAGTAAGAATAGCACCACTTGCCCCATGGTGGTGTAACACCCCAAAAATGGGTTTGGTAATTAAACCACGTTACTAGTGACGACGGGTAAAATACCGTTAGTGGTAAAAAAAATTAACCCGGTTAATATTAGGATTTAAATAAATAAATTTGATGTTAATTAAAAGAGGATAAATACTTTGAGGAAAACAAAGTATATAGAAGGCCCGAGCTAACGGGACTTAAAATAAGACGGGTTATGACTACCCCGAACTCACTAAGTTAAACTAGCAAAGTTTAACCTAGTTAACAAAACAAAGTATTGTTGAAAATAAGTAGGTTGTAGCCTACTTACTAGTTAACAAAACTTGAGGGACCAAAATCGTCAAAAAGGGAACAAGTTCTTTTAATAAAAAACACACACACACACACACACTTTGTGTGTGTGGATCGATCATCAGGAGCGACCAAGAGAGCTCAAACCCTAAAATCAACAAATTCACCAAATTGGAGCTCGAATCAAGCCCCAAATCAATGCATGAACGCGTATAAATGATCACCAAGTCAAAGGGATCGTAAGGTATGTTAAATTTTGTAATTTGGTGATGTCTTGAAGTTATGATGAACACTCAAAATCACAATTTGGGAATGGATGATGAATCCATGAGTGTAGTTGTGAAGAAATCTATGTGTAGGAACAACCGTAGTTAACAATTTGATGAACTAGTGTTGAAAACTAGGGAATTGATGATTTCCCTTGTATGTGCTAAGTGGGTTATGGCTAGATAATGAAGATGATGATATAATTGTGCTAGAAATCATCATAGTGGATAGTAGAAACAAAGTACTTGAACAAATTTATATGATTGAGTACTTGTTCATACATGATAGAGATGGGTTTTTATGATATGATGATGTTAGTGTCTAAATTGTGATTAGAATCCTCATATTAGATAATAAAAGTATGCTACTTGAACCATTTAGGTGTTTGAGTTCATGAATCATAATTACCATGAATTGGGTTTGGTGTAAAAAGAATGGAAATGATGATAAATTCATGCTAAAAATGAAGCTTGATATCATCATGTGTTAAGAAAGTTTAATGAAACCCGTATTTTCAATGTATTGAAATTCTAATTACCCGTTTATTTTCGTAAATTATACGAAAATTGTTAAATAATAATAAGGGTGTTACAAGTTGGTAATCAGAGCTCAAGGTTGTTGACAAATGTGTTCGGTTCGAAGCTTGATCGCAAATCCGGTAAGTACAAGTATGTTAATAGTTTAGCATGCTAAAGTGTTGTAAACAACACATAGGGCTATCGTGTGATACACGTTACCCCAATTAAAATGATTGATATAGTTGACGAAAATACGCGCGTTGACGCGTATAGTAGAAAAAGCCTTGTATTATAATACGGGCGATTATTGAAGTTGACGTTACTAACTTTGTGAATGTTTTAATTGAAGGACACTCGCGTTTGAAGACGACGAGAGTCAAACGAATTGTGGATATGATGATGGAACGGTCCGATGTATGACGAGAGGAGCATGCTCACCGAGGACTAAATCGCGTAACGACCGCGAACACGGTTAATGGCAAGGAACGCCCGTTGGGGTAAACATTACCAGGTGCACATTTTAAATAATCGCACAAATAGTAATATGCAACAAATAAGTAGAAATTGAAAGTTGCATATGTAGATTAAAAACTTGGAAAAACCCGAATAGAAAATGTATTCGGGATATTGTTTCCAAGAGAAACAAATAGAGGCGTTACTTACATAGGGTGTGATGTGAAAACTATAAAAAGGTCATGTGTGTCATGTGTTAATCGCTTACTCTGGCCAAGTAAGTAGTGGCATATGATACCATGAACTTCTTATGGCGGACACGTTTACATCCGATGTAGTAAGGGCGGTGTGAATGGGACTAACTTAAAAGTACCCAAATGAATCAAATGAGCAAAATAATTGATAATAATGTAAACGCACAGCCGGGTGACGGAAGCGTATTACATTAGGATGATGAGCCCGAGTGAAGGGACAAAGAAGCATGTAAAATGATTTAGACAAGTATTGGGAGGGAGTGTACTTACACTCGAACCCAGAAAACGCAAGAATGAAAAATGATTTAGACAAGTATTGGGAGGGAGTGTACTTACACTCGAACCCAGAAAACGCAAGCATGAAAAATGATTTAGACAAGTATTGGGAGGGAGTGTACTTACACTCGAACCCAGAAAACGCAAGCATGAAAAATGATTTAGACGAGTATTGGGAGGGAGTGTACTTACACTCGAACCCAGAAAACGCAAACATGAAAAATGATTTAAACAAGCAATGGGAGGGAGTGTACTTACACTCGAACCCGGAAAATGCGAATATGTCCCTAAACGAGTCGTTTTTGTAAAACGTCAAACTCGAGGACAAAGTCGGAATATAGAAATGAAGCGAGAGAACCAGTGAGAATCCTCGCGTAAAACAAAGATTGTAAAAGAGTAAATGCCAAGTCGTCAAAATTGCTTGACATAAATTAAAGATAAAACGTTAAACTAAAATTCCGTTTTAGTCAAAAACAACGTTTTATCAAACATATATAGTATGAGATGATTGGGAAATAAACCTAAAACACGACGTGACGCGATCACGGTCAGGAAAGTTATGTGAAATAAAATCACATAGTAGCCCGAGAGATGGGTATAAAGTAACTGGACTAATAAGACTAGTCAGTGAGGCCGGTTAAGGTCAATATTTAAATTAAGAAAGTGTTCAACACGCTATCTATATTAAGATTAGCGTGAAATAATCATAATTGATAAGCGTGTATGACCAAGTGGCCAAATGGCTACTCAGTCAAGCCAAATAATAAAGGTAAGTGAGTACAAAACAGCAGTGATGATCCATGAGGTCATAATAACGAAAAGTATTTATCGCCTATACTGAGCGATCACAAGGCAACATAAGCAAAGTGTTGGGAAGTCAGATCGAGTAAAGGCACGATAAAAAGGATAAAGCCGGAAGGTATGTGGTAATATGCCTTGTAGAATTCCGTTAATAGCACATCTAGATAGTGCTAAATAAATAAGATAAAATCAGGAAATTCATTTTAGTGGCGAATGCAGTACGAATGATCCAAACAAATAAGTTCGTAAAGAAAAGGGGTCTGTTTGTAAACAGTGAAAGATCTCACTAGAAACATCCAAATGGGTGAAAATAACGGATTCACAAAGAATCCGAAAGTATAAAGGCGATGGATTTCGCTAAGTTAATCAAACAAGTCGAAATGACCAGATGGCGTTATTCTGAGTTGCGTAAATTCGCATAAAAGATACATATGTTGTGTAATTAAAAGATGTTACCATATTTGTCTAATGACACTAAAAATGGTCAAAGTGTGAGTAATGCTTAGAAGGTTACTCAGTTTATGTACTTTGGGTTGAAACTCAATAAATTATGTAAGAAAAGGTTTCGAGGACGAAACCTCTTTAAGGGGGGTAGACTTGTAACACCCAAAAAATGGGTTTGGTAATTAAACCACGTTACTAGTGACGACGGGTAAAATACTGTTAGTGGTAAAAAAAATTAACCCGGTTAATATTAGGATTTAAATAAATAAATTTGATGTTAATATTAGGAAGACAAAGTATATAGAAGGCCCGAGCTAACGGGACTTAAAATAAGACGGGTTATGACTACCCCGAACTCACTAAGTTAAACTAGCAAAGTTTAACCTAGTTAACAAAACAAAGTATTGTTGAAAATAAGTAGGTTGTAGCCTACTTACTAGTTAACAAAACTTGAGGGACCAAAATCGTCAAAAAGGGAACAAGTTTTTTTTAATAAAAAAAACACACACACACACACCACACACACTTTGTGTGTGTGGATCGATCATCAGGAGCGACCAAGAGAGCTCAAACCCTAAAATCAACAAATTCACCAAATTGGAGCTCGAATCAAGCCCCAAATCAATGCATGAACGCGTATAAATGATCACCAAGTCAAAGGGATCGTAAGGTATGTTAAATTTTGTAATTTGGTGATGTCTTGAAGTTATGATGAACACTCAAAATCACAATTTGGGAATGGATGATGAATCCATGAGTGTAGTTGTGAAGAAATCTATGTGTAGGAACAACCCTAGTTAACAATTTGATGAACTAGTGTTGAAAACTAGGGAATTGATGATTTCCCTTGTATGTGCTAAGTGGGTTATGGCTAGATAATGAAGATGATGATATAATTGTGCTAGAAATCATCATAGTTGATAGTAGAAACAAAGTACTTGAACAAATTTACATGATTGAGTACTTGTTCGTACATGATAGAGATGGGTTTTTATGATATGATGATGTTAGTGTCTAAATCGTGATTAGAATCCTCATATTAGATAATAAAAGTATGCTACTTGAACCATTTAGGTGTTTGAGTACATGAATCATAATTACCATGAATTGGGTTTGGTGTAAAAAGAATGGAAATGATGATAAATTCATGTTAAAAATGAAGCTTGATATCATCATGTGTTAAGAAAGATTAATGTAGTGTTAATTCGATGAATTATGGTTATAAAACTTGGTAAACAAAGTGAATAAACGGTAGCCTAAGTATGATGCTACCGTGTATTTGACCAAGTAGTTAAATGAGTAGTAAAGCTACATCATGTAATCACTTATGATTAATAGGCCGTTGACTTTAAACAGTCAAACCGACCTATAATACGATGAATGATAATTCTTGAATATAAAATGCGTAGGGTGGAATGATCATATTAAGTTATGACTAAACTAACCACCTTGTGAAATGATGAATAATAGTTGGCACTTAAACAAGCTAGGTGAAGCTTGGAGTGAAAGCGGGTCAAACGAATCAAGAATGAAGGGAAAAGCATAATTCGGATGCAAGGTAAGTATAACTTACACTAGTCTTATATTTTAGAATATTCTCTTATCGTATTAGTTACGAATAAGATAAATACATAATTGAGGTATGATGTTCCGGCGTGTAAACGTACGGAATAAGATAGTCGAGTATGACAAGAAACCATGTTGATGGTTTAAAAGGAGTTAAATCGGTAATTTGATCATTTTATGACAAATGGAAAATAAACTTTTGAATGGTTGCCTTATAGGGTAAACCAAAACAAACAATAAGGGTAAAACGGTAAATTGGTCATGCATCGACCATAACTATTGGCTTTAAAAGACACTTATGAAGTAAGCCTTAATAGGCCGAAAAGTGTTAAGAAATGAATTATAAGTAAAGCGACCGCACGATGTAAATCGGAGCGAGTCATATAGTCGAGATGAAAATACATGTCATCTCGCCAATATAATCGGTCATTTAGACCAAACGGGTCAAAGGGTGAAGATACCACCTTTTGATAATAGCAACTAATGATTCTTGTCGAGTTATATGATTTCAGGAATAAATGTAGAAATGATATTTGCATCGCTACTATTTAGCGAATATTATAGCAAGGCATTAAATCAGGTCAATACAGTGACCCGAGCCAGGTATGTGTAATAGAGTAATGATTCATTGAGAACGTAAGGTTCAATGAGTATTTAATGAAGTCTTAGATAGACAATGGGTTACTTAAGTGGGTAAACCGAATGTTTTAAAAGAGGGTAGTGGTGTTTTGAAAAGCATATTGACTTTTCGAGCAAATCATAATTCAAAAGAAGAATCATGGGTCAAACATGCTCTCAAAAGACCTTGTCGTAATTGAAAGACTAAAAAGGACCAAAACGCCCTTGTTAGCTAATTCGAACAAACAACCTTTAAAGGTTGTTTGGGAACAAGTTTTATGATTAAGTAAATACTTAGATTAAGTATAGAAGTTGAAAGAGGTATTATATTAGTCAAACGGTACTATTTGAGTTTTTGCCGTAAAATAATGATTCGAGAGGTAAAATTTGGTTTATATAGATCACCACATCAAACCCGCCATAAACACAATTGTGGTGGGAGATTATAGGATAAGAAATGTGGTGATGAAATGCTAGAAACAATCGAAAGCGATTTTAGGCTCGAAAGTGCTTAAATACCCTTAACGGGTCAAAATAAGCATACAAGCGAAAACGGGTTTAAATTGTGTAATAAACCTATGATTAGAACCTAATATGGTAGGTAACATTAATTTGTAGAAGTGTATGTAATATAGGAATCAAACAAATACGTTTGTTTGATAAAATGCATAAACGGGTTAAAATTCGGTAAAAAGGTAACGAGTCAAAGGCTTAGAAGTCTCAAAATTTCTTATGTTGGATGTAGGATTTTAACTCCATAAGATGGAGGATTAAATTACGGACGAGTAGGAAAAAGAATCGGGTAAAACGGATCAATAACGAAGAAGTTATGGCCGTTTCCGTAAAAACTGGCATAGCTGATCTGAACTGCAACCTGCTGGAAACTGGTTTCCCAGGCGACACGCGAAGGAACAACATGGTTCCTCCGCGACACGCGAGAGAACCCTGATTTAGCGAAAAAAAATTATTTTAATCAGTTTCGCTTCCCGGACTCGTTTAAATACGTTCTAAGTTACATATGACTAATCCAACTCATGTTTTATGAGTTTCAGGTATGATTTTAGCACCGGAGGATGATCAAGCACAACGAAGAACCGAACACGATCAAGAAATAAGCTTCCGCACTATGTATCGTTGTTTTGTTAAATGACGAACTCAAACATGTTATTTTTTATAGTTTTAATTCTGTAAATAAAGTTTAATGAAACCCGTATTTTCAATGTATTGAAATTCTAATTACCCGTTTATTTTCGTAAATTATACGAAAATTGTTAAATAATAATAAGGGTGTTACAGGTGGGCACCAAATTGTTTTGGTCAAAAATTGTCGAAGCAATTTAGTGATCAAATTAGTTTAGTGACGTAGTGTGCTAGCAGTGTTTGTGAATAATATGCTGATTTGGTTGTTTGCAAATACAGTTTTCAGGATATAGCTCGGGATATCGAGCTATATCAATAATCAAACAGTGAGCAAAAATGTAAAGGTTGACACGAGATATACGAGGAAAGCCCTTGATCAATCTAGATCTCTGGCATAAAACCTCAGGAGCTGACAATCGTCGGCTGCCTTGTTCTTCTTATTGCTTGAATAACCAGGATACAATGCAAGATAATGCTCAGATCGTTACTAAGTGTTACAATGCTTGCTAGTGATGAGTGTTAGTGTGTAATTACGAGAGAAAATGTATGAGCTCGAGAGTAGTGAGTGTGCTATTGTGACCTATCGATCTGGTTATACATATCTATAGTTACAAAGAAAGAACAAATTCTCCTAAAATGGTGGGATGCCTCGGAATATTCTTTATTGAACGTTGTAGACCTAGTCTTGCGGCTTCAATGTCTTCCTTCTAACCGTATGGAACGAGTCTTCAGGAGAACAGGTCCTAGTTAACGTTATTATCCTGCAATCGTAACCCGCAAGCAAATTGTTAACAAACACCAGGATACAGCATCAGGATGTTACCAATATCCTGGTCCAGCATCCTGGTTGTAAACAGCTATTATGTAATCAAGATGTAATTCAAGATATAATCTAGGATATGGGCTCGGAATTTCACCCATAACAACATGAGTCATACTTTTTGATGCTGTTGACGATATAAAACTTGATGAAAACAAAGCTTTTGTTGGGTTTGAGCTCTAGTTGATGTTGGTGCAATTTTAATGTCCTCGTGGAATTAATCCAATTATCCCTTCACAAATTCATGTATACGTGGTTGTCAACTATATTATCGTGTTACAAATAAAGATTGGTAGTTGCTTGTGAAATCTTCTCTTCAATTCATCACTAAATCTTTTCTTAATCAAGGACTTGTATCTGATGATTATTACATCATTGGTACATAAATTTCTAGTAATGAAGTAGCCGCGTGTTTTTTACGTTTAATTAATTAACCCACTAGAGGCCAGTGGCCTCTTAGTCTAGTGGCATCGGGTGTTTATCCCCACTAAACTGTTACATGTTTAAGTCTCTGAAGGCTAGTATTTGGTGGATTTTAGGAGTAATTTTTTCATACTAGGGCCATATTTATATAAATTGTATTGGTGTTCTTATAACTAACTCCTAAGTTTAATTTATTGTGTGAGAGAAATAGAAGGGGTTTCTTATATAAATAAGAATTATCTCAGTTATTAGTAATTATTAGCGGGTATTGTTACATTAGAAAATAGTGTCCCATTAATCCGATCCTAAATCTGTCATGTACTCATTACTTATTACCCCTCGAGTTGACAGGTATGCATACTAGTGGCATCAAGTTTACCCATTCGTGTATTTATATGGTTAAACGTTACACATTGGGATGTCAAACTCACCTAAAACACTGAATTCAAAATCATATACATTCCACAACACTTCTAATAATTCTATATTTTTTATAATTTCAAATTTCTAACTTTAATATTCTATTTATTCTATTTTTCTAGATTATATAATATATTAAAATATGTAGTTTTGATGCAGCCGTATGTAAAGGGGACTGGGTGATTCATACAGTATGATATTAGGTGATTCATACCAATCTCAAACTGCAAAAAGTTTTGTGACTGGTGACTAATACTTGCCCCATTATCCATCCCAAGTATTTGAATTTTCGCTGTCATGTTTGAAGTTTTTTGACACCCCAAATGCGCAACGTATAAAATAGCATCTAAAGGTCATCCAAATAATCTACATTTGTATGTGTGTATATATATATATACACTAATTAAGAAATAATTGTAGGTCCACTTGGAGGATCAAGATAACCTACTTCCTTGTTAGTTAACACAAAAACGAGTGCAGAATCCACGTAGTTATGCAAACCAAAGCAAAGTAAAGCAAACAAAAGTAACCAAAGATTCACAAACTTTGATTAAGTGAAGAGAATCAGTACAACACATACACACAGTGCTTACAACTTCACAGGGACTCTCTCACTAAATGGTGAAACAAGTGTCTCTATTTATAGGCCCAACACCCAATAACCCTACGAAGAAGGTTACTAGGCTCATGAACATTCATCAGGCCCACGAAGAATGGAATCTTCGTGGACTATTCCAACGAACCATCCATCACCACGAAGAATGATTCTTCGTGGTGAACAATTAAACACATGGCAATGTTCGTGAAGATGTAATCCCAAAAAGAATTAGGATTCCTCGTGGGGAACCTATAAACAGACAAATACTTGCAGCACAAAAATAGTAAGATCAAAACACTAATAGTTGAACACATGCAAACTGTTTTACAATACTAACGAAGTAAACGTTATGCTAAGTCAAGATAGGAGGATATCTTGACTTGGCCGACTCGACCAAAACTTTACAGACCATACAAATTACAATGTAATAAGAACAAGCTACAGACACAAAACTACACCAACAAACTACCCCTTGTCTGTTGCTTGGTCTTCGGTCTTCATCCCTTAGTGGCCTGTCTCGGACCACGAGCTTCCTGCATGAATACCTCGGCAGTAGCAGAAACAAGCGACGCGTTGAAATAGTAACGCTTGATGCGCATCCTTGTCTTCATAAAATATATCGTGTTGAAAGAGGGTCTTAATGTCACCAGCTGACATATTCACAATCCACATTGGATCGAGCATTCAAAAATTGTCTTCGTCGTTCTTGAACACAATGACCGCTTCATGAGTGTCAGAATCATAGCACCACAGCTTCATGTTACCCAGAAAATCTTGTTTCATTAGCATGAGGGGTATCTTGTCCATAACCTTCACTGGATGGTATACAAGCATGTACCGAGCAGTGTTGGTGTCCGGATCCAGTGTATACTTTATCTGCTCAATCATTGGGAACTGAGGCTTGTACAGTTCATCCTTCCAACCCTTGAGCCGTTCAATCTGTAGCTTTCTTGCAAAAAGCGTTGCACCTTTAAAGTTGGATCTGTTGATCAGTTTTAACTTTGCTAGTGCTGTAACATCATAGAAAGGCAAGGTTAAGATGCTAAGGAGTGAGTTAAAGTATTGGATTCCGTTTTCGCGCTTCACCGCCACCCAGTGAATATCCTTAACGAACATCCAACTAAGTATTTTTCCTTGCGGTCTATCCTTGTGATACTTTAAATAGTCGACTTGTACAGGAGGAGGAGATGGCTTTTGAAACTTCGCCAAGAACTATTTTCGCCATTCTTCAAATGTATCGGTGGGAATTGCAGATGTATCATGACTCTTCAATTTTTCATCGATCTCATCTACATTCTCATGAAGCCAGACATCATCAAACGAGTTAAATTCTGTACCGTCTTTACGAACATACGTAGACTTCTTTCCATCTCCCTCAAACACGATTTCTTCCAAACCTTCCAAGTTCACTACCTCGGGCTCACTAGGAAGCTTGTCGATAGTAGCATCATCTACTATCTTCATCTCGTTCAATGCTAAAATATGTTCACTCAAGAGTTCAGAAATGATCTCTCCTTCTTCCAGTTCTTCACCAGTTACAGGATGACGCACCTGTAACGCTAGATCTTCTGACCTTAGAACCACATCACCACCTCCCGTTGAACTTTCACCAACAAAAACACTCACGCTTTCAACCAATGCTAACTGAAGTCCCATGTCTTCAATAGCTTGCATTCCTTCTAACCTTTCCCGTTCCTCTTGAGTACCACCTGAGGCAACAGGAGCAGTCACGACCTGCTCAGAACTAGAACCACTGACAATTTCAGTTGACATAGACCCCTCTGGTTGTGCAGATGCTGTAGGAACATCAGGATTGCCGGGATCTTCACTATCGTGATCTCGTTTTTGTAACACTTCCTGAGCTTTGCATCTTTCAGACTAAAGAATGTTAACTCGCTTTCTGGTCATTTCATAACTGCTAGTCATTTTCTTTACATTTTCAGCTATGGTTTTATTCCTGGAATCGTACCATTTCGTTATCTCATCATACTTTCTAGACAGATAATCGGCAGTTTGTAAAACAACAGAGCTTCATTCCTTCAGTCGATTCATGTCAATTCCACGAGCATTGTCAGCAGCCCTTAACTGAGCAATCTCAGCTCGCAAGTGCTCAATCTCTGCCTGCTGTTTCCCCACAATTTCTTTCAATGTATTGATCTGTAATTGTTGAGCAATGTTCGTTTGGCGGTTTGATGACATGACTTCCGTATGTTGATTTATCTGAAGTGCTGCTGCTTGGAGTTGTGAGAATAAAAAGTTCACTTTCTCACTCTCGAACATATGCTCGAACGTTGAACCACGTTGTTCTGCACTTTGTTGTTGAACCCTTTTCCCGAGCTGCTTGAGATGATGATGTTGCATGCTGTGGTTGAACTGTAGGTGGTTGAACTGGGGGTGTCTCAACAGATGTGGTAGTAAGCGGTGGCTCTGAAGCTGTTATGGGAGATGACATCAGTGCCTCGGTTTCTTCAGCAGTTATTACAGGATCAGTACTTGCCACGGCTTCATGAATGGGTTGTGGTGGCTGTGTGGAAGCAGATTGAGTTTGTGACGCACCAATCGTTTTTTGACTTTTCTTCTTGCGTCGAATAGCAGCTTGTTTCTTTCTTGCCTTCTCAGATTCTGTATCGGATGGAACATAATCTTCATCTTGTTCTATTCGAATCCTTCTAATCTGTCTAACACCTTGTGCATCAATATACCGCTCATATCCGGGTTCAAGTGGATTATCATCAGAATCCGACTTGTCATCATCACCCGGTTGCTTGCTTTGATCGCCACTGGTAGAACCTGTGCCACTAACACCAACAACTCCACCATCACTACCTTGGTTATCACCGTCACTACCTTCATCATCACTGTCATCATCATCACTTTCACCCTTTATACCGAATTTATCTTCGATCATCTTGTTCAAAGTGGGTTCTTCATTGTCGGAATCACTGTTATCATGTCGCCACTTGTCGTTCTCCGGTGCTACATACGTGTTGCTATCTAGAAACCCGAATAACTTTCGGGTTGATCACTTTCCTTGTAACTTTTAGCACCATATCCTTTAAAGATCTTCTGTGAGATTTATTTCATGACATCAATCTTCAAAACATCGTTGTTTTCTTTAGGGAGATCTGGATGTTGGACATTCATAATCATCTGAAGAAAATGTGGGTACATCCAAAACTTGCTATCTCCCGTAACACTTCCAATTCTTCCCAAATTTTCTTTCATGTTAGCAAATATGTACTTTGAAATATTGAACGGTTTGTTCAATACTAAAGCCACCATTAAACCAACAAGATCATTGTTCGCCATATCGTATCCACATCGACGATTACTTAAACACTAAATCAGAACATGGAGTAAGAACTTGTAACGGAACGGTAACGATGACTTGTTCAATTGAATTCCCAGAATATCTCCAACACACTTCATACATAGTAGACAACCTCTTTGACATTTCAACGGCACCGAAAACGAAGCATCAGGATCATCACCAAGTTGTAACACAGTGTTAAGGATCTCGACAGAAACAACAATGTCTAGATTGTTAACACATCCTCTTATCACCTCCTTGCCATCAATTTCAATAACTTCCACCGAATCCCTGAAAGCTTTTATCAAAGACTTGTACATGGTATTTTGATGAGTAATGGCATGGTTGATCCTTGATTCACGTAACCACTTCGTAATCCCTTTGTATTCAATGAGCTTGTCTTCCGGATCTAGATAAGCAATCATGTTGTGACGAGGTTCTGACATAATTTCCAATTCTGACTTATCAATTCTTTTCTTTGCGGGTTTCCTTTTCTGAGTTTTAGGTGCCATTCTGTACACAAAGAGAACAACAATGTGAATGACTGTCAAAACAAGAGAAACCACATCCAAACAATCTAACTGTAAGCCACTGTGAACATTCTGTGAATATTTAACCCCTACGAAGAATCACTATCTACGAAGAGTCAAGGACTGCGAAGAATCAAGGTCTACGAAGAACCCTGGTCAACGAACAGTCAAGGTCTATGAACAATCAAGGTCAACGAAGAATGGATTCTTCATTGACAACAATTCTTCGTCTACCCTTCTTGTTACTACGAAGAACCTTGGTCAACGAAGAATGGATTCTTCGTTGACTACAGTTCTTCGTCAGCTATTCTTCGTATATAATAACTGTAACTGATTCTTCATCTCCAATCAAATTTCACAGTTAACAGTTTATTAAATTCAAGTGACAGAAACCATTTAACGATCAAACCGACAACAAAAGTCCCACAATATATACCCAAATCAGTCATTTACATCAGGTATTAATTTAGGTCCTTAAAACAAACTGACAAGGACCATTTAACACTATATGAAAACCGAATCGATGTAAAATTCAGGTATACAAAATCATTTCAACAAACATCAACAATAAAATCTTGTCATAAAGATCAACACATTTATGACAGACAACAGATATCATTCAAAAACCAAAACCCCTGATTTTCTTGACATTCTTTAACCAAATACATAACATCTAATATCAATTAAAAAGATCTCATATAAATCCCTCTTTAACACAACTTTCAAAATACACAACATAGACAGAAGTATGAGAAGAACAGTTTGGATTTTCAGATTTATGTTATAAGAACACCATCAATGAGCATCTTATTTATGAACTTAGGGTTTCGATGTTATCTTTCGTGATTAAAATAACAGATTATGTTGATTTTGTTGATCATCGAAATCACAAAGGCATGAAACAACAACATATCTTATGGATTTATGGACAAGATTCAGACAACATGGGTCGATTTTGGGGTTTTGCTTTTCGGAGAAGATGAATAGTTGAGAGTTTTTGCAGAGTGTGATAAGTGAGTTTGAAATTAGTGACTGATAAAAGGGCCTCCATTTTATATACCTGTCCCCTACGAACCATCCAGGGGTCGACGAAGAGTTATGTGGGCTGACGAAGAATCAATGATGGGCTCAAACTGTTAAGCCCTAGACCATGATCCAACGATGAATGGGATTCTTCGCCGAAAGACAAACTCAGCGAACAATCTATCAAGAAGAATGATACTTTGTTGACTAAAAGGCATTCTTCGTTGACTGTTGAATCTTCGTGAACTCTTTGATTCTTCGTGAACTTTTTGGTTCTTCGTGAACCTTTTCCAACACAGCAAACACCAACTTAGAAGTACCATAAACAGATTTAAGCAGTTTTTGTTTTCAAGTTTACCAGATTTGCAAAAAGGATTTTATGAAGTTGTGATATTAAAGACAAGTTAATTTTGGGCTTTTTCCCGATAGAAAACATTCGAGCGACAACTTCGGCTAATCAAGAAAAATAAATTTTAAAATAAGTAAAAATTAAAATCCTAAGAATCTAAATGCAAAACGGTAAAACTAAAACAAACATTTACCAAATTAACTACCTGTACACTAAGTTACTATCTTTTTGAGTTTCAAGGTAAGAGAATCATACCAGCTTACGGTCTTGTCAAATACGGATTATTGTTTCTTGTAAAAAATTACAATAAGCATCCTACCACAATTATAGGTATTGTCGTCCAGATAAGCTCAGCTTATCAGATGTAATCACGATTAGGAGATATGCTTTAATGTATGATTTATACTACTCGTCGGTGTTCATCCACTCACGACACATTCCCGTATCAAGACATGCACGAGAATTCATCTTACCGGTGAGTATACTGTTTATCATATGTTTTCTACGTATAGATTGTGAGATACTCACTTATTCTTGATTGAAAACAAGCCCTTTGTGATTAAATCACTTATTGATGAGGCACTTGATTTTAAGATGCATGAGGGCACAGGAGCAAGTCCATGAACAGGTTAGCACCATCGTACAGACAAAGAGACGAACTTGACTCCCAGATAAATGTGATATTTTATCACTTATTCATTTTGGACATGTGATTGTTTATCACTTATTGAGGTCGAATGCAATATGTATACGTATGTATGGTATCATGGAAGCTCTTGACTTGCGTCCCCGTTATTTTTCGGTAAAAGATTCAACCATGATACCCAGATGATAAATCAGCATAAAGACCGCATATCTCAGAACCTCGGCATACTATCAAACGAAATTTCGGTACAAGACCATATGCCAATGGATTGTTCCCACCTGGCTTGCAGTTCGTTATGCTTATATCAACCTTCACGTTTTAATCTGATTGTGAGCCTACCGATACATCATTAGTAGAGTTGCTTATCGTTTTTCATTTTGCATTTTCAATCGTATTTGACCGACCACTGGCGTATCACCATCTTCTCTTATCTTTCCAAGAAACTCATTTTTTTTATTTTTGGATTTTTTTAATGTTTTTTGATTTTTAAGATTTTTCAATGTTTTTGGATTTTTCTGAGTTACTCCCCCTCAAATACGGAAAATAAAATAACTAAAAGATATATTTTTCGATTTTTGAAAATTTTTGATGTTTTTGTGTTTTTCATTTTTCAAAAGAAAAGACAGAAAGTAGTAAATAAATAAATGACATATTTTTGGATTTTTGAAATTTTCTGATGTTTTTGTATTTTCTTAAAATTTTCTCCCCCTAAAATGCAAAAAGTAAATAAAATGAAAATCTTTTTGTATTTTTAGCTTTTAAGAAAATGTTTACAAAAATGATTTGCCAAAGATGATCTACTCGGGTTTCACATTGATGCCATTGACCAAAAGAAGATAATCAAAACGTGATTTATCAAAAGCTTTTGTAAACAGGTCGGCACGTTGGTGATCCGTGTGGATTTTCACAACATCGATAAGTTCCTTTTCATAACAATCTCGTATGAAATGATACTTAATTTTGATGTGTTTGGCCTTTGAGTGATGTACAGGATTATAAGTGATCTGTAAAGCAGCTTCATTATCAACATAAATAGGAGTAGTTAGGAATTCAAAACTGTAGTAGCGCATTTGCTGTTGGATCCATAAAATCTGGGAGCAGCAACTAGAAGCCGAAATGTACTCAGCCTCGCATGTTGAAGTGGCCACACAGGTCTGCTTTTTACACTACCACGTGACTAGGCGATTCCCCAAGAAGTGACATCCCACTGATGTTGACTTTGCATCAATATTGCAGCCGCCATGATCAGAATCACTGAATGCAATCAAATCGAAGTTATCATCCTTAGGATACCACAGACCGGTGTCTGGACAACCCTTCAGATAACGAAAAAACCTCTTAACAGCCATCATATGAGAAACCTTCGGATTGGACTGGTAACGAGCAAGAAGACATGTTAGATACATAATATCGGGCCTTGAAGCGGTAAGATACATGAGAGATCCGATCATGGCACGATAGAGAGAAGGTTCCACATGTTCACCGGTTCCGTCAGGAGTAATTCCATGATTCTGAGCCAGAGGAGTTCCCGCAGGTTTCGAGTCTTCCATCTGAAATCGCTTCAATATATCCCCAACGTACTTTGTCTGATGAATGAAGATCCCTTTCTCAGACTGATGAACCTACAAACCCAAAAAGAAATTCATTTCTCCCATAGCACTCATCTCGAACTTCTCTTGCATCACCCGCTCAAATTCCTTGCACATTTCACCATTTGTAGACCCAAAAATGATATCATCCACATATACTTGAACCAGCAACAAATCCTCGTTTGTTTCCTGGATGAAGAGAGTACAGTCGATCAACCCAGACCAAAAACCATTCTGCAACAGATAGGTAGACAACGTTTCATACCAAGCCCTTGGAGCTTGATGAAGACTATAAAGTGCCTTGTTTAGAAGCCAAACTCTATCAGGATGAATCGGATCTTCAAAACCAGGCGGTTGCTCAACATATACTTCTTCCTCGACCAAACCATGAAGAAATGCACTCTTCACATCCATTTGATAAACAGTGAACTTCTTTTAAGATGCATAGGCCAAGAAAATCCTTATTGCCTCAAGACGTGCCACTGGTTCATAAACTTCATTATAATCAATGCCTTCTACCTGATTAAAGCCCTGGACAACCAATCTCACTTTATTTCTCAAAACGACACCTCGATCATCCTTCTTGCACTTGTAAACCCATCGAGTACCAATCTTCTTATAGTTCGGGGGCCTGTCAACCAATTTCCACACGCCTAATTTCTGAAATTGTTGGAGTTCTTCCTGCATTGCTTCAACCCATGAATCTTCTTTCATCGCCCCTTTTCATGATTTCGGCTCAACTTGACAAACATAGCAGGCGAAAGACCAATCATTATGTTCCCTGGATTCTCTAATTGCCGAATACAACCCAGCATTCTGGTTGTTTCGAAGCTGATTACGTGTCTGCACACCACTTTGGACATCTCCTATAATATTCTACCGAGGATGAGTATCATGGATTCGAGTTTCAGGAACATCTGGAACTCGAGCATTGATACCCAAATTATTGATATTCAAATCAACAACTAAATCGATGCCTGGAGACGTGTTAGATGTGGATTCGTTCCCTTCAGCATTGTCTTGAACCTGCACCTGAGAAGTGGCTTCAGAAACACCATGAACAAGAGCTTGGACAGGAGCTGAAGTTGCTTCATTTGCATCATGAAATTCCTCATCTTTTGACAAAACATTATAATCAGTTGCATCTTCAAATACCTCATTTTGAACAATATTACTAACCGAACCAGACTCTTGTCGGTTAACAATAATCGGTCGCAATAATGATGAGTCAACTGCTGCATCACCTTCAAGTAACATTTGTGCTGCTGCAGATGCATCATCAAAAGTTGGCAGATTAAAGGAGTCAAACAGTCCATCATAATCAAACATCCAAGGAGCACCCGGAGCTCTCACACATTCAGTGTACCTTTTAACTCTAACTTCACCCCATTCCTCAATCTTTTTAGTTTCCAGATTCCACACCCTGAAATTTGGAGTAGCATACCCAAGAAAGAAACCTTCGATAGCCCTTGGACCAAACTTTCCATGTGGATGAATCATAGTGCATGGAGCACCAAAAGGTTCTAAGTAAGACACATCCGGTTTCCTTTTCTGTAACAATTCGAAACATGTTTTCCATTGCCTTTTACCAGTAAGAACTCTGTTCAAAGTATAACAAGCAGTAGCCATAGCCTCCCCCCAAAACTGAACAGGAAGCTCCGACTCCACTAACATAGTTCTTGTCGTTTCGATAAGCGTTTTGTTCTTCCTCTTAGCGACACCATTTTGTTGAGGAGTGTAACAAGAACTGTACTCATGCAGAATTCCCTTAGAAGTACAAAAATCGCCCATAACCTGATTCTTGAATTTCGTGTCGTTGTCACTTCTGATTCGCTTTACCCTCAGAGTGTACAAATTCTCAATTAAAGTGAGCAGATTTTTGAGGATTCCTGGAGTCTCACTCTTGTGTGCCATCATCGATACCCATGAGAATCTTGAATAGTCATCAGTAACTACCAAACAATAAGCATCTCTAAACGTAGTCTTGTGTTTCATAGGTCCAAAGAGGTCCATATGAAGACGTTCAAGAGGTATGTTGATGGTGTTGACTTTCTTGATTGGACGGGACTTCTTCGCTTGCTTTCCTTTTGAACATGATACACAGACGTCTTGTAAATGAAAACTCTTGACTGGAACACCATTCACAAGATTATTTCTCACCAGATGGTTCATTTTCCTTAAGTGAATGTGACCCATACGTCTGTGCCAAGATATAGACTCCTTTTTAGTGGCCTTTGAGACAAAACATATTACTTGTGCAGACGAGGTACTAGAGTGGCTCATATCAAGAATATATAAGTCATTAATTCTTGGAGCCGTCAACAGAATCCATTCTTTGGGAATCTTGAAACCGGGTTTCAGCACATAACAACTGGTATCATCAAAATGTAACGTGAACTTCTTGTCACGGATTTGCGAAGATTGTGATCAATTTGACGCACATAATTGATCTTATTGAAACTAACAACACCATTGGAAATCATTCCTTCTCCAGTGATGTATCCGCCTTTATCGCCAGCAAAGGCAACATAACCTCCCCTAATGCTTTTCACATCGTACAGGAGCCTTAAGTCGCCTGTCATATACCAGGATGCTCCACTGTCAACAATCCAAAGACTATTCACAGTTCCTCCTGGAACACCCTGCACAAAACACTACACGATCAATTTGAGATGGGGACCCAAGCCTTAGTGGTCTTGGGTCGACCCTTATCATCAAGAAATGTTATTTCAATTTCTTGATGATTTGGAAATGGTGTGCCTCCCCCTGAAACTGTACCGGTTTTAGGTTTCCAAGATTGTTGTCGTTTACCAGATTGAATGTTATTTACAGATTTAGACACTTCTGGTTTTGACGAATTTGATGAACTTGGTCCCTTTTCTACAACATCCGGTTTTAACGCTTTCTCGATTACCTTAACATTTTTACGTCGTTGTTTTGCTTCTTGTTCCTTAACAATGCGTTTGTCTTGTTTAGGTGACATAGGACGACGTTGGTAATCCTTTTCAGAAGGGGCTTTTTCAACAAACTTTAGTTTTGGTGGGTTTGTACAATTTTTAATTATATGACCAAATTCCCAACACTTAAACCATGATCTCCTTTCAACAAATTTAGGAGACTCTGATCGATGTCCCGAAGTTGAACTTACAGGCCTTAAGGTACTAGCTTCATTATCACACCCATTTGTATGTTGAGTGTATTTGTTATCACTGTTATGTTTCAAAATTTTGACTTGTTGGATAAAAGCAGTATTAGATTTGTTTTCAAAAGTCTCAACTTTGTTAGTACCGCTTGAGGCCACAAATTTAACACCCCTTCCCTTTTTCTTGTTTCGAGCTCCTTTTGGTTCAAACATAGGTTATTGAGCTCGTTTTTCATGTTGTTTACCTTTAGGGGCGATTGGTTGTTTCTCATTTGGTAATTTTTGATTCACGTATTGTTTTCTAACTTCATATTTTGGAATAGGATCACACTGAGTTACTGTAACTCTCAGGATCGCCTTACCCAAAAACTTACTGGTAGAATCTTCCAAAACTCTTTCAATCATTGATGGATTAACATTTTTAATTGGGAAATCCTTGTTTGAGTAAATTTTATCATCACCAATCAAAGTATACAACACATTATCTCCCGTAAAAGTAGACACATATTCATCCACAGATTTGATCGAATCAATCTCTTGTTTTGCAATTGATTGCACAATGGCGGCAACAGGAGTAGGAGGATCACACAAGATGTGATTCTCAACTGGAATTTCTACTCCTTTCTTCTTATCAAGAGATTGGTCCTGATTACTCGCATATGATTCATCATAAGATTATTCATCTGACGAAACATAATCCTCAATTATTGGAGGACTTTGTTCCATAGTACAAGACACATTTTCTGTCTTTTTTCAATTCCTTTGATGAATCATCCAATTTGGACCCTAAACCTACTGCAAACTCTTCGGGATTAAGAGGTACAGATGGTTCAAACCGTGGCATTTCCTCCTAATCAGGCATCGTGGTATAGTTGTGTCTCAACGGAGGTGGACACGATTTATACCCAATGCACTTAACATCTCCTTTCAGTTTCTGAACCTCAATGATATGATCAAGCACATATCGGGAGTTAGAATAACTTTCCAACTTAAGCTTGATCGCATCATGCTCGCATTTGGCAATGGCTAACTCTTTCTTTAGTTCTTCAATGGTATTAATATAGTTATTAATACCCGTTTGCTTGTTCAAAACTGTTTTTATTAATTCAGATACACTTTTCTTAAGCATTTCAATTACATATTTGAATTCTTTTTCATTATGACTTAGAGCCATATTTGCATCCTTGCATTTCGAAAGGTCAACCACCAACCCCTGATTATGACTAGTAACTACTTCTAGCTTATGTTTCAATTCTACACAATCATTGCATACACTAGAAGTTTCGTTGTGTACCTTACTAGTTGAAGCTGCAGCAGTTACCATAAAGGCAGTTTGATAAGAGAAAGGTCCATCCTCAGTGAAGAACTTTTCCATTTCCTTTAATGCGACTTCAGCTTTCCTTACCAACACAGATTTCTGACTTTTAAGCTCTTCTGCTTCTTTCAGTTCCTCAGCTTCCTTCAGCAGATTGTCAACCTCAGCATCAAGATTTTCCTTTACGTCCGAATCTGAACCATCACCACCCGCATTGGAGTTTTCCTCATCCGAGCTACCACTGTAACCAGAACCGTCATCATCCTCAGATAACTCCTCACTATGAATATTCTTGATATACTTGATGATCTTAGCATAACAAGCAGTTCCTCCATTTCCTTCCATTCTCTGATTTCCCAGTTGAACAGACTAGTCACATCCTTCATCTGCATGAACTACTAAAGCTCAGTTTGAATTAGAAGGCCCTGACTTGTTTGAATTACCAGGGTTGTTAACTGCTACAATGCTCCTTTTATTGTTTACTTGATTGGCATTGGATGAGCTTGACTAGTTCCGGAAAGGATTTTGATTTCCTTGTCTTCTCGATCGAGTGCATTCCCGCTTGAAGTGCCCTTTCTCACCACAATTGAAGCACGTAACTACATCCTTATCAAAACCATACTTAGTATCCCTTTTGCTCTCCAAACTTGTTCTACATGTTCTTCTCATGTAATCCTTAGCTCTTCTCAGTGCACTTGTAAACGCCCACTTAATATCCATCAGTTCCATTTCCTCCCTGTCTATTTGTTGATAGTCTTCATCTGTGAAATTAATGTTCCTAATTTAACCGGCGACTAATCCACAATAGGCACTCACCATTGTGTTTAGATGCTCTATATGTTCCCAAGCACATTCTACATTGACTTTGGTGAAGTTTGAGGTATCAAATCTGACAGTGTTGGGGTTTGATTGTTGGGAGTTGTAGTTTCCATAAAAAGCTTGTTGAGGATCTAGTTGACAAGGTTGTTGTAGAGTAGTTTGTGTGAATGGAGAGGGTTGTTGTTGGGTTTGTTGAGGAGCAGCTTGCGAAAAAGGAAGATAGGCGTTCGGATCGAATGGTCTTCCATAAGGATCTGTGGGAGGACCAGGGGTTTGTGCTGGTTTGGGTGGTGGTAGGTAGGCGCTTGGATCGAACGATCTCCCATAAGAATCTGTAAGAGAGCTAGACGATTGAACTGGTTGACCGTAAGGATTTGTACTTAATACAAATGCGGTTTGAAGCTTCGGTTGATGTTGACTGGTACTAACTCCCATATTAATACCTCCAAAGTATATCTCGGGGTTTTGTGGAACTGGAAGTCGTTTAGCATTTCAAATTTCCTCTTTATCCTTGTTCTCGAGCTTTTGGACGAATTCATAAATGCTAACCGTATCTAAAACACCAGTATGCTTCAACAAGTCAATGAACTGACTCCACTTGGGTGGCAGAGCGTCAGTAAAACGCATGACCATATCTTGTTGTGTAGCCATAACCTTGTATGAGTGCATCTCACTCAGCAAGTGATAGTACCGAGTAGCCATCTCGTAGAGTGTTTCATTTTCCATGAACCGAACTCCTTCTTTAACAAATCATGACGAATCTTTCTCGTTGCAGCATTTCCTTCTCCTCTAGCTTCCAACACGTCCCACAAATTCTTTGTACTTGTACAATACGCAAATTAATGATAGATATCCTTATGAAGTGCTTGTGTAAGGATAGCAAATGCTTTCTTCTCGAGATCGTAAGCCTTTTTATCATTCTCGCTCAATCCCGCTAAAGCTTATGCATTGGAACCTGCTTCTTCGAGAGCTATATTGTACGGTGTGATAAAGCATGTCCACAATTCGGTATTTTTCCCTAGAACATACGTATGAAAACGACTTTTCCATGAAGGATAATCGTTCATGTGATTCAATTTTGGTGGACGATTGTTGCTTCCCGTTTCACTCTCGCTTAAGAGAAGATTTTAAATGCTATTGTTTTGATTCGCGACACATACCCATTGATGTTCGGTAATTTCCTTTTTGGGGATCAATCCTTTGACCCATTGTGAAGGATCTTGTGGTGTACTTGAGTTAGCACTCCAATTCCAAGGGTTTGAACTCATTATGAAGTTTTATAAGAGACTATTTAGGTTAGAAGACAAATTTGTAAATTTTGAAAAAGTTACAAGCTCTCTGTGAAAAACACAAGGCACTCTCCAACGAATAATGAGTTCCACGAAGGACAGTACCTACGAAGAATACACTACGAAGAATGGTTCCAACAAAGAATTATTCCAACGAAGAATGATTCTTCGTTGAGCAACAAGGAACCACGAAGACTCCTATTCTTCGTGAGATATGTTTCCCACGGAGAGTGATTCTTATTTTGAGCTGGGGGCATAACCGTAATTTTAAAGAGGGGAAAAAACGTAATTTTAAAATGGATATAAAATAATAAACTGTTTGGTCCAATAGGGTAGTGCATGGCAAAATCGTAATTTTGAATTAAGGGAAAAATCGTAATTTTGAGATGGGGACGAAAGCGTAATTTTATTTTGAGCTGGGGGCAAAACGAAAATTTTAAGCAGGGGCAAAAACGTAATTTAAAATGAATATAATATAATAAACCGGTTGGGCCAATGGGGGAGTGCCAGGCAAATGAATTGTTCGTGAAATGAAAGATTGTTCGTGAATTGGTTGGTGAGATTCCCCTTTTACATTAACTTTCTTTTTCTGATTTTAAGAAAGGTGGTAGCTGGATATCCTAACTTAGTTAAAAACAAACATTCGAAAGATTGTCCTTTTCAGTAAATCTTTTTGAATCTTATCCCTACCAACCAATTTCCGGTGACTTTTCCGGTTAAACGACCCACCAAAAAGTTTGACGAAACCAAATTTTGAAAGAAATTTTAAGAAAAACCAAGTCTTAACATATCTCCATGTGTTTTAACGGGCTTTTTGTAAAAATTATCTTTAAATATCAAGTTTAACTATGTTTTAAAACACCTTTTCCTGAAAAACTTAATTTTCCTGTTTTCAAGCTCAAAACCAACTTCAAGAAACTTCACAACTTGCTCAAACACAAGGTTTTGCTTGGTTTTAAACAAGGAAGAGAGCCGAAGCTCTGATACCACTTGTAGGTCCACTTGGAGGATCAAGATAACCTACTTCTTTGTTAATTAACACAAAAACGAGTGCGGAATCCACGTAGTTATGCAAACCAAAGCAAAGTAAAGCAAACACAAGTAACCAAAGATTCACAAACTTTGATTAAGTGAACAGAATCAGTACAACTTCACAGGGACTCTCTTACTAAATGGTGAAACAAGTGTCTGCATTTATAGGCCCAACACCCAGTAACCCTACGAAGAAGATTACCGGGCTCACGAACATTCATCAGTCCCACGAAGAATGGAATCTTCATGGACTATTCCAACGAACCATCCATCACCATGAAGAATGATCCTTGTTGGTGAACAATCAAACACAGGGAAATGTTCGTGAAGATGTAATCCCACGAAGAATGAGGATTCTTCGTGGGGAAGCTATAAACAGACAAATACTTGCAGCACACAAACAGTAAGCTCAAAACACTAACAGTTGCACACATGCAAACTGTTTTACAATACTAACAAAGTAAACGCCGTGCTAAGTCAAGATAGAAGGATATCTTGACTTGGCCGACTCGACCAAAACTTTACAGACGTACAAATTACAACGTAATAAGAACAAGCTATAGACACAAAACTGCACCAACAATAATAGTATTTATGTGTCGTGTGTCCTCCTATCTTATTGAGTATTCGAAGGAAAGTTTTTTCAAGATATTCATATGTTGTAAAAAAAATAAATTAAGCCAAAATATTCGGATCTTAATCTTATTTTAAAACAATCACTTATGCAAACAATTCTCTTTTTTTCAAATCTATTGAAACTTTATAGATAATCATGGTTATCTTCAATTCAAAAGTATTTATAATAAATTAATGGGACATTTCATGGGTTTTTAGTTTTAGATATGTTTTATGTGACAAAAAGTTTAAAATTATATATTTGTTTAAATTGTTGCGCTTATTTCGATTTAAAGTTTTAGAAATAAATGTTTCCGCTTATCTAATCGAAATATTAATAAAAGACTCCATTCAATGCCACATGTCATTCTCTCTCACAATTTCTCATTTTTATTAATATTTTCTTTAATGGATTAATAGATTTAATCAAACTTATCTCCTTGAATTTAAATTTTTAGAAAATTAATTATCTTTATTACTATTACTATTACTATTATATATTATAAATTTGTAACACACTTAGGCTTATGGTATTTGTACCATTTGAAAAAAGGAGTTTTCTAGCTCATCTAGGTTGTACGTTTTCTTCCATTGTTGGGACACTGATATTAAGTAGTTGTGTCATTACTTCAAGTTTACACCTGTCCTTTTGAGTTGTTGCCCTTTTGCTACGTGGTAAAAGTTGAAAACATTCACCGTTTCCACGATCTTCATCTAAACCATCCTCTAGCAGATCTGAAGTTTGTGACCGAAATTCAATCATCTAGATCTGAAGTTTGTGAACGATCTTCACGGCAACCGAGACCTTCAATTCCGTTCTTCAACTACCCATTTTTCCTTGTTTCTTTCGTAATTAACACTGTCACTTTGTTCACATTTCATCCTTTTCGCTCGAGATCTAAACTCATCAAATTACAGCAACCTCATTGCTCCAGAATTTTTGCAGTGGTGAGATTATCAGCTAATCGGTGGGAAAAAAAAATTTGACCGTTTGACAGCATTTCAATTTCACAGTCATTTGGCTTAGCTTCTAATTCCAATCCAAACAAGTCAACCGAGGTAATAACTCTTCGTTTGTTTGTTTGATTAATTTCTTTGAAATTTGGGGGAAATTTTGGCTGCAATTAGTTGGAGCAAAAGGGGAACATTTTAGGGCTCTTGGGTGATTAATTCTTGTTCAAGTTAAAATTGGGATCTGTCCCAAGTGGCGCACTCATGACGTAGCTCTTTCTTGGTGGGGTGTCTGGGAAGGTGAGCAACTGTAGGTTGCTTTCCTCTCCTTCGTTTCTTGGGTGGGTTGATAACTCGCCTCCTCATCACCTTGAGACGGAGGACTTGTTATCACTTCTCGCTTTTGTTTGTTTCCAATGGGCTCTGCCAAGGGTAGGAGCATGGTATCTGTGCCTCTGACGGGGATGTTGGCTCCACCTCGTCCAATGGAGTGTGGCTATGCCCCTTCAGGAACTTCCACGAGTGTAAAGACAGCAAGCCTGGGTCTTCTGGGTATAACAGATTGATCGCGCATTTTTAGCAAATTCATTTTAAAGATGATCGTAAAGAATCCCTTCAAGATGCACTTTCTAAGGATTTAGAATTGTTTTCAAATGTTGGGGAAACCCTGCGAGTTTTTGGATATTGGTTGTGTGGGAGGTGCATGAAGACACACGCACTTAGTAGGGGGTGTCATCATCCTGATGGTGTTTTCACGTTCTCTAGAAAATCCGGGTCTGGTAAGGATTTTGTCGTGGGGATCCCAAGGCCCCAAGATCCTGTGATGGTTTTTGAGCTTAGGAACCCGCAGGGAGTGATGGGAGATGTCGCTCTCCTTGAACGTGTTTTCTCCCTTCCGGTTCGAACTGTTAAGAGCATCCCCCCAAGCTGTCGTTTGGCATATGCACAAGCTTTAACAGGTGCCACCCATAAAGTAGTAGCTTCCCCTGGGACTGTTGAAAGTTGGTTCAAACTCTTGCTCCTACATCGTTGTACCCTTAAGGTGGTTAAGCCGTCTTCCAGGCAGGAGCGAAGGTCGGGTAATCGAAAGTCCTTGCAATGTGATAGTATTTTGCGGGCCTTAGCTATGTGGAAGGAGGGCTCTGGTTTTGAGGTTTTGGTCAATTCCCTCCTTGCCGATAGTGGAGAATGGGTCGTGCGTGGGGGAAGGCACAACGGGAGATAGCTAAGGAGGTTAGCCCCAACATCAAGCAATGTCTCAGGAAAGTGAGCGATGGTCACTTCACTGCTGCAGTTAAGGTATTGTGTTCCAGTGGGGTTGCTCCCCGGGGGGAATCTACCATGCAAGCCCTTATCGACAAACATCCCTTCACGCCGCCCCCGAACCTCCCTTAAGCCCCTCTTTCCCAATCTGCGTTATCCGTGGGTGAAGACTGCGTCCACAGGTGTGTGAAATCTTTCCCGAAAGGGACATCTTGTGGGCGAGATGGCCTCCGAGCCCAACACCTGTTGGACGCTCTTAGCGGCGAGGGGTCGGTGACTGCATCGGGACTCCTTACTGCCATCACTGAAGTGGTAAACCTTTGGCTAGGGGGTTATGTCCTAAGGTGCTCATGGATTTTGTTGCTTCGGCGCCCCTAACCCCTTTGTTGAAGCCTGATAATGGAATTCGCCCCATCGCTGTGGGGGCAATTTGGAGAAGATTAGTCTCCAAAGTAGCAATGAAGAAAGTTGGGAAAGAAGCTGTTAAGTACTTGGGGGACTACCAATTTGGGGTGGGGGTCCCCAATGGGGCGGGGGCGGTGCTGCACAGCGCTAACAGGTTCCTTAATTCCGTTCATTCAGATGGCTCACTGGCCATGCTTACGGTTGATTTTTCCAACGCTTTCAACTTAGTTGACCGTTCGGTTTTGCTTCGCGAGGTCCATCACCATTGCCCCTCTATATTCCCGTGGGTTCAGTTTCTGTATGCTCAGCCTGCTAGGCTATACGTGGGGAATGACCGCATTGGGGCATTCACGGGGGTGTAACAAGGGGATCCCTTCGGACCTTTGCTTTTTGCCCTCGCCTTACACCCCTTAGTGCTTCAGGTGCAGGAAAACTGTAAACTCCCCTTCCATGCTTGGTACTTGGATGACGGGACGATTATCGGGGACGTTGTTTAGGTTGCTAAAGCTCTCAACATCATTGGTTCGGAGGGTCCAGCCTTGGGGCTACGGCTTAATATTAGAAAAACTGAAGTATTTTGGCCGACATGCAACAGGGTGAAGGTCCGGCCAGGGCTTTTCCCCAGTGAGATTGGGAGGCCGGAGAGAGGTTTCAAACTCCTAGGAGGGGCGGTCAGCCATGATGCCAGTTTTATTAGTGGTCTAGCGGCTAAAAGGGCAACGCGTGCTGTTGACATTATGGGACACCTTCCCTTGTTGCGGGATCCTCAAAGCGAACTTATCTTGCTTAGATCTTGTATGGGGGTTGCAAAGTTGCTATTTGGTTTGCGAACTTGCCAGCCCCCCTTTGTGGATGATGCTGTTTCATGTTTTGATAAAAGGTCTTCGGGAGGCAATAGAAGACATTGTCGTATGTGGGGGTCCTTTTTTTGGTGAACTACTGTGGCGGATCGCGACCTTGCCAATGAAGCTTGGTGGGTTGGGCCTTCTCTCGGCCCGGGATGTAGGTACCTATGCCTTTGTGGTGTCCAGGTCTCAATCTTGGGAGTTGCAGGACCACATCTTACGTAACAGCGGGGTTGCTATGATTCGGATTATGCCGGCGCCTTGGAATGCTTGCATGAATCTCTACCTGACTTTGATCTCGGCGGTTTCTCTAACAAGGACACCACCCCCAAAAAGCCATAGAAAACTTTGGCGAATGCCCTTTGTTGTCGAATCACACAAAGTTTGGGAGAAGATTTTCATTTCGCCTCCCCCCCCGGTCAGAAAGCCGTCATTGAATGCCTACAGAGGCCTCATGCTCAGGATTTCTTAACTGTTATTCCTATTGAAGGTTTGGGTCAACGTTTGTCAGCGGTGGAGTACCGGTCAATCCTTTAGTACCGTTTGATGATCCCCATGTTCCCGAATGATGAAACTTGCCCAGTCTACCATAAAGCATGCCTGGATAAATACGGGGAGCATGCGTTACACTGTAGAGAGTTGCCTGGGTTTAAGTATCGCCATGACTTTGTTCGAGACGCTTTAATGGATATTCTCAGACGAGCAGGGATCTCAGCAAAGAAAGAGGCACCGGTTAATTTTCTTACAGACCCGTCGGAGGGGATATCCACCCTACGCCCGGCTGACGTGCTAGTTATCTTTTATGTTTAAGAAGTGTTGTGTTTTTTGAGATAACGTTATTATATACTATTTTTCCAACTTTTAGCGTAATAGTGCACCATTAAAATTTTTATGGGTTTTCATATTTGTTTACATCTTAGAGCATTCACATTGAATTCTTTTCCCCTATCTATATAATTACACTAAAAATCACTAATTTTTCTTACTCCCTTCCAATTAAATAATTTTTTATACATTTATCATTACATTTTCTCTCCCCTTCTACTCAAAACCACTTTCAAAAATATTAAAAAGTTATAGTGGGTGAATAGTATTCTGGTATATTTACAAATGAACAGTAACATTTTCTCTCTCATTCATTCATAACCACTCACAACCAATCCTTATAATATAATTAACTCACTAACATAATATAATTGTGAATACTCTTATCAATACAAAATAAATTATATAAGTTACATCGTAACAAAATTTACATACAAGTTTTCTATACTTTTAGAAGAAAAAATCTTACTTTTAATACACGATTTTAAAGAATGTCACGTGTCAACATCATATCATCCCTAAAAAAATCGTTTCTAATCAATGTTGTTTTTCTTTATTTTTTAAATCATGTTAATATCATATAATGACAATATTGCGTCTTTAAAATCGTTACCTTAATATCCACTCCTAATTCAAATATATTTTTAAAATTATATGAATGATATTTTTTTGTATTAAAACTTACTAAAAACTGTTAAATTATATTATATTTATAATTTATAATAGTAATGGTAATGATAATTTTGAATTAAATTGCCAAAAAAATACAGAAACTACGGATTTTTAAGTATTATGATAGACAACATGATGTGTTTGAAACAAACTTTAAGTTATTATGGAGAATAATCAAATGTAAACCCAAGTATGAGTTTAAATATTTTTCTTATTTAACCATATTACGTGATTAAACAATTTAATATTTTTATTAAAAAAAACTTTTATGTTTATCAATATAACTTAATAATTAATTAATATAGGCTAACATATATTTAAATTATACATGAGACAAGATAGGTTAATTTGTATTACAAAATAAGGGAAAATAAACTTATAGGCTATAAAAATATGTTTTCAGTGTTTAACTACACGATGTAAAGATAACTACAAAGCTTCCTAAAGAATTGTTGATTAAGCACTTTAGAAGCAAGTTGGATATTGATTACTATGAGCAAAAGATTGCAAGTTTGTGAGATGATTATCATGTACATCTACTTGTCTTATTGTTTTGTGCAAACAAATAGTTTTCATCATTAAAATCGTGTAATACACGAGACTATAATCTAGTGTATTATATAATTAGCTTTTCAAAATTTATTTTAATTAAATTATGAAAGATATAACTTTTACAACAAAGCTAACTGACCAAAATAGATTTTTAATTGATATTAAACAATAAATACAAAATTTACATACATTTATATATATTAAAGATTGATTATCTAATAAAAATTAACATTGTTAAAAATTATTGCTGATTACTACTTTTATAATCTTTATTTTGGTTATAACTCATCTATACCTAATAAATAAATATTTTAGAGCGCCACATGTTTCAATTTCTTGATTATAATAAAGGTTTTTCCAGCTTTTCTTATTTCACCAAAATTAGTTAAACTAAATATTTAAAATTTAAAAGGTTAATTAAAATTCTTTCCAAAACTCAAAATGATTCTTGATTTTATTTTCTTTCTTAAACTATTATCCAATGACATGGAAGAAGGTATCAACTATTTTTTTGTTGCAAACCTCATATATTGGTTTATCATTCGTAGATCTTCAATTACTACCTATCCAATATATACTAGGGATGAGCACGGTACCCGTTCGATACCGAACCGGTACAGGTATTGAAAAACAGGGAAAAGTGATACCGGTACCAAATACACCGGTTCGGTACCGGTACTTACCGGTGTTTTACCCGTAAATACTTGTACCGTACTGGTACTGGTACTGAAAAACGGCGAAAATGGGAACCGGTATCGGTACCGAATATACGCAGTACCGGTACCGAATATACCCGATACCGGTACCCAAAAACAGGGAAAGTATATATTATATACTTTGTTCATCCTATATAATATACGGGTTTCTAAACTAGTTATACAACAAACCACAAAAATTTATTCAATCATGTATTGTTATGATTTTTTTATATTTAATTTAAACTAGTTTTATTCCCCGCGCGCGTTGCGCCGCGCCGCGGGGATTCCATGTTTTATACGAAGAAGAGGTGTTAGTTGTTGGTTCAATGTGAAGAAGAGGGGTTTGTTTAGTTTGGTTCAATGTAAAGAAAAGGTGTTTAGTTGTTGGTTCAAACGTTGCTACAATAACGTTGTTTAGATGGACATGAGAGCAATATCACAAAGAGAGAAATATCTATAACCAAATCTTTGTTCAGAAAAGTTTGAGTAAAGGCTAGAGACACTTAACAAAGATGATTAAAACCAAAAAGTTGTGCGCTTTCAATAGCTTCAAGTAGTCAAAACTACATTCTTACATGATATAATCATTATGTTCATACTTAGTTCTAATACTTCGAGCAGTATATTATTATAATGCTAACTTGCGTATTTTTCTTATTTCATCAACCCTTTATTACAACTTTCATTTAGTTGCTAGAAGAAATTACATTTTCTTCAAGAAAGAACAAAATTTTGCCAACATAAATATAACATTCATTCTAATTTCTAAATCAAAAAACAACATAGTTGCACATCAAACACTTGCTCTACCGTCTAAATTACCGGTAAAAACACTACACGATTTTGTGGCCCTTGTGTGGCCCAATGGATATGTGCCAGGGAGAGCCTGGTACTATTCCTAAGGTATGTTTTTAATAGTATAGTTAAATTTCCGTCCGCGCGTTGCGGCGGGGACCCAATGACTGCAAAACGCGTGTCAGTAACGGCAAGCAGATACCGAATATCAAAACATAAATAAAAATGTCGTGAAAAGGATAGTTAATCCGTCCTAAAAAACGATTTTAAATAACTTAATATATAATAATAGGACCCACACGTCCTACACGTTGGAAATTCGGTTGTTTTCAGGTCAGTTATTACGGTGCTAACACGTTAAAATATGGATGAGCTCGGTACCGGTAACGGCACCGAAAGTACCGATCCGGAAAATCATCGAAATTAGGTACCGTCACCGAAAATGCCTGGTACATTACGATATGGTATTTGAATGTAAAAATCAATAAATATAGATATGGTGCTAAACCGGTGTCGAACCGAAAGTAACGATTCTGAAAACACCAAAAGTTGGGTACCAAATTGGTACCGAAAATGATTTGGTATAGTAAATTTTGTACCGATACGATACCGGTTTGATTACAGGTTTTGATACGATTTGCTCATCAATAATCTAAATATCCAAGTTAATTTTACATGCCACAATTCATTCATTACGTAAAAAGACAAAAAATAAAGCAAAATAAGTTGTTGTGTATATAAAACCTCATTCAAACGAAATACACTTTACTTACTGTGTGTATGAAAAGTAATCTAAACTGTGCAATTACTTGCATTGCTACGTTGCTACAGTATTTGATGAGCTCGGTACCAACCGGTACCGAAAATACCGGTACGGCTTGATACGGTCGGTACTGGTACGGCACCGGTATTTGAGGGTAAAACCCGATAAATACCAGTGCCGAACGGATAAAAAAAATACACTCCGTTTGGTAAATTTGATACCAGTACCCTCAAATACCGGTGCCGAACAGATACCAAAAATATATTTAGTTTGATAAATTTGATAGCAGTACTGGTACCTGATACTATTCATTAATTTCTATTTTGATTATACTGTTCATTCACTTCAGAATTTAATATATAGGATAATTTGAGTATATTTTTGCGGGTGATGATAAGTTAATACTTTTATCACATTATTTCTATCATATTTACAACTACATAAATGGTCAATTTGAGACAAGTGAACGAGCGGAAAACCATACAAAGACGTGAATATCAATAATCCAAATCAATATTGAGAATAAAATGGACCAAATTATATTGAAAAAATTCTTTTTATATGAATACACTAAAAGAATATAAATACAGGGTGGAGATACAATAGGAAGTTAATTTGGCTAGGAAGGCTAGGAAGTGATCTTGACTATCCATTTAGTTAATCAAAGGCTAAGATTAAATCAGGGAAATTGAAAAGAATAAAAGAGGCGCGTGAGTTTGTTCAAGGGCATTCTAGTCAATCCAAACCAATAGTTTCTCTCTCCTCCAATTCCCCCCCATTTTTTAAACGTTAATAACTCTTTCATACGACATTATTTTTTTTATAAAAATTGCAACAAAAAAACGAGCGTTTTTTTATCTTTAAAACGAGTATACTATTGCTATATTTTAAAAAAAAAATTAAAACCCAGTTGCGTAAAACGCAATAGAAAAACCCCCAGTATCGTAAAACGCAATGAAAAAAAAACCTAAAAAATGACATTTTTCTAAAACGCAATGCACAAAAAACACAAAGAAATGACTTATTTGTAAAATGCAATGGCCAGAAAACACAAACAAATGTCTTATTTCTAAAACACAATAGACTGAAAACACATAAAAAAGTGTTTTACCTAAAATGCAATACACAAAAAACACAAAGAAATGTCTTATTTGTAAAACGCAATGGCCAGAAAACGCAAAGAAATGTTTTATTTGTAAAACGCAATGGCCAGAAAACACTTAAAAATGTCTCATTTCTAAAACGCAATGACCTAAAAAAAACAAAAGAAAGTGTTCTCTGTAAAACGCAATGGACTGAAAACACCTAAAAATGTGTTTTACCTAAAACGCAATGACTAAAAACACTTCAAAAATGTGTTTTACCTAAAACGCAATGACTAAAGATACTTAAAAATGTGTTTTTTCTAAAACGTAATAGCCAGAAAACACATAAAACTCTCTTATTTCTAAAACGCAATGGACACATAAAACTGTTTCTGAACTGTTTGTGAATTGGCTGAGAACTGACTGAATTGTCTACGAATTACTGTCTTCGAAATGAGCCAATTTCTGGAAAATTAATTTTTCTGATGGGTTTTTAGTACAGCAATTTTTCTGGCCAGCTCAACCCCAGCCAGGGGCTCTGCCCCTTGGACCCCGCCAGGGGCTGCCGCCCCTGGGACCCCGCTACCGGGGGCTGCCGCCCCCGGACCCCCGCCAAGATCGTAAAACGCAATGACTAAATAAAAACCCAGATCATGAAAATGAAATTAAAGAATTTCTTACATGGATCGAAGCCGGTTTCTTCATCAATTGACGAAATTTGAAATGATAGAAACACTTATCAGCTATTGAATCGAAAAAATCGAGTGATTATCTTCAAAATCACCGGAAAACAACGAGATTTTGTATGAAATTAAACTGGATTTTCTTCAAAAAAACTGAAGAACACAATGATCGGGGGTTTGAATCATTGATTGGTGATGAAAATCGCACTATAATGTAGTGATTATTGAGATAGAAAGTGAATAAATGGTTAAAGATGGTGGGTTTTGAATGGATGAAAATCGCACTATAATGTAGTGATTATTAAGATAGAGCACATTAAAATCTTGAGTTAAATGAAGGTCAAGTTTAACTTATGAATGGATGTTAAGAATTAAACTTGACTCGTCACAATGTTTAATGAAAAACAATTAGTACGAATGCGGCATTTAGGACAGAGTTTGGCATTCATTTGAATCAATCATATTTTGGTAGTACTCTCAATCAGTGGCGGATCTAGGATTCCGACCAAGGGGTAACGTGTTATAAATAAGCCGTAACGAAATCGAAAAAACGTCAAAATTTTCCAAAATTTACACTAATTTTTTCAAATTTTTTCCGACCAAGGGGTAGCGAGGGTTACCCCTACCAAAGAGGTAGGTCCGCCCCTGCTCTCAATGATAAGGGGTCGTTTGGTTCATACATATTTTATGGAGGAATTGAAAATTATCCTTATATTAAAAATTAAAATTAAATAAAAAATTAAAATTAAAATTAAATTAAAATTAAAATTAAAATTAAAATTAAAATTAAAATTAAAATTAAAATTAAAAATTAAAATTAATTAAATTAAAACTAAAATTAAAAATTAAATTAAATTAAAAATAAAATAAAAATAAAAATAAAATAATAATAAGTATAATAATAAGTATAATAATAATATAATAATAATAATAATATATAAATCAATTAAAAATCAAAGTGAATGAACAGTACAATGGCAAAGTTGTAATTTGGTTGTTTCTTAGGTTTACTAGGTTTAAAGGGTTGAGAAAAGAGAGACCACCGCTTCTGGTCATGAAGAAAAGGAAGATCTGGAAGGAGAGAGGCCCGGCACGGCAGCGCGCGGCCAGGTTATGGCGGAGCAAAGCGGCAATACCGATTTCCGTCGAGTGCACGGTTGGGATTAACTAAACAGATGACAAGGAAGCTTATGGTAGCATCGGTTAGGTCACATGAAGCACTCTGGCGGCGCGTTAAGGGGTTTTCCAGGAACCCTAACAGGGGTGGTGGTGTCGGTCACACAACTTTGAAATGGCGGCCTATGGCGGTACCGGGTTACGGTTCTAGTGATTGTCGTTTTTGGTAAGTTTCGTAATTTCAAAATTATAACAATTTAATACTGATTTGGTGTGCAAAATCTATTCAGATAGATAAAACGAACTTTGTGGCTAACGTCCAACACGGGTTTGTTAGCTGCTGACCAACGCCGTGAGGATGATGATTGAAGGCAGGTGACTTTAGACATTACCAGTGATGAAGTTGTTTTTGCTCTCTTTTACCTGTATTAGGTTAGCACTTGCAATAGGACTATGATAGATGAATAGGGTTTTGAGGTTGTTGATTTAAGCTGATATCTGCTTCTTTGGTATGTCGTCTGTCTTTGTCTTAAATGTTATATCTGCTTCAAGTTTTTGTTTAACAACTAAATTTTAAGTATATTGATTCGATATAATATTTACTCTAATTTGTCATATTTCATTCATGTCCGTAGTTACTCTCAGTGATCGAAGAGAACATAAAAAATGAATCGAGAATTGTGTATAGGCGAAGAGTATTGTAGTTAAGTTATCGTTGTTCTTTAAAGGGTCCTCTGTTAGCTTAAAGTCTTAATGATTATTTTCTCTAATTCAGGTTATAAGTGAGGAAAACAAGAAATTTTAAATACCAATGGAGAAAACTAAAAAGGGAATTTGTGAACTTTGTAGAAGGCTTCAAATTTAGACACCTACCTTCTATACTTTAGACAACATTCAAATTCTAATTCAAAGTTGAAGTTGGTGTATTGGTTTGTTATCATCTTACTTACACTCAGCATCCGATTCATGACAACTCCTTTTTAGCCTTCCATGTTTTAGATCATTTTTATGTTAACTGACCACATGTCTCTGCTCAAATAAGAGGCAAATACGTATAAATTATGTTGTAATTGCTGTAAATTATATAGTTAATTTATATATTTGAATAGCATTGTAATTTTTTTTTGGATTTTAATTTATTATTTTGTTTCTTAGGACTATCAAGTTGATAAACTTGAATGCATTCTTCAACTACAGAATCTATTGAGATGATGTTTTTTAATTTTCACTGGGGTTGTGACTTTGGTTGTAAAATATAGTAAAGTAGAGTAATAATGTTACTAGAATAATAGAACTATTGCTGATGAATATTAGACAGTCATAAACATAATTCGTATATATATTATGTATTAAACTTAGGATATATCATTCTTAATATGTATGTGTGTGACGGTATATTTGAATGGGTGTGTCGGTTGGTTGGCATCGTTTCAAATGGCGGTTATTCCCGCCAAATTCAACCTCCTTCACAACCGTTCCTCTTCCTAATGTATATATGTCTGTTGCTGGGAACATTTCTCGGCACCAAGACAATTAACTGTCCAATTGTCCTCTCAAATTCATCATTACACTCCACTACTAATTCATTATCAATTCGTTGTTAATATGGAACCAAATCACCGTGATGTTTCCGCTGCAAATCAATATGAAGGCTATCATAGTGGTATTAGAGCACCAGGCAATTATGATCTCAGGGCAACCTCTACAACTTTACCATGTCAACATTGTTCAGACGAAAGACGGGAACGAAAGTGGCTGATAAGGCGATGTTACTACTGTAACAATCCTGGCCACCAAATTTCAAACTGCAAGAAGAAGGAAGACGATGAAGAATCTCAACTAATACATCTCGCTATTAACACTGGGATGCAACAACAATATGACAAAGATGAAGATCACAGAAATGGTCAGAAAACAGAGTATCTCGTGGTCGGAACCGACGGAGGTTTTTCGTCGGAAATGTGGTATGTTAGCAAAACTCTAAAACACCATTTTTCTGGAAATCTAAATATGTTTAAGCGCATTAAGTGCATGAATGATGTTGAAACAAACACGGGTGAAAATCAGTTTTATTTTATAAGAGGAATAAGAGTTGTAGATATTGTTTCAGGGGTGGAGAAGATCCGTGTTCAAAGTGTATTTTATATGCAAGATATAGATAGAAATGTTTTAAGTTATGATCAGTTAATCACACAAGGTTTTACGGTGAAGTTCACCGGAGACAAGTGCAAACTATTTCCAACCTTTAGTGTTCCCCTAAACAATAACATAAGTATAAAATCTAGATTGACGAAGGAAGAGGAGATGGGTGTTGTAGAAAAACAGAAAATGATGAACAAAGAATCAGAATTTATGTGTTCAAAACAAATTACTTGAACGATTACTTCGAAAAGCTGGAAATATCATCCAACGAACCGGACTGGAACGTGATGATACTTCAAACAATGAAATTCAAGGAATTTTTATATTGTAAAGCCTTACTCGACATGATGGACGATGATGAATATGTCAGAAAGTATAAGTTTATACTGCAAACGAAGTTTGAAGAGATGGTGGAATGGTTTATAACGAAGAAATTGGGGGTGACAGCAAGGCCAATTCCGGCTTATGACTCAAGCAATCGCAAAGTGAGTCTGTTAGATCTGTATCTGGTAATAGAAAAGGAAGGTGGACATCGAAGAGTGACCGAAAATAATCTGTGGCCAAAGGTGGCCAAAGATATAGGTTTTGAGTACAGTGATGGGGAATTAATGCGTTTAATGTACGCAATGTATTTGGATGTTCTTGTCTATTACCACAAATTTAAAGTCATTCAATCAAATGTGTATGATAAAGAAGTTACAGACGGAAATGATGTGCTGGGAAGAAAGATGGAATCAAGAAGCAGCCGGAGTGAAGGAGATCATGCTGAACATGATGCAGGTCAGGCTGAGAAGGATGAAGCAAGACAAGATGTTGCTGATAAACAATCAGAGCACTATGCACTCTTTACCAACAATGGATGGCAGGAGATCAAGAAGCTGAACACAAGAAGGAAGTTTGATTTCAATAGGGCAAAAGTTGCAATGGATGATGCCAATGAAAGCGTTCTTAAATACTCTCGTAAACACAATTATGTTTAGGGGAGAGTATTAGACAGTCATAAACATAATTCGTATATATATTATGTATTAAACTTAGGATATATCATTCTTAATATGTATGTGTGTGACGATATATTTGAATGGGTGTGTCGGTTGGTTGGTATCGTTTCGAATGGCGGTTATTCCCGCCAAATTCAACCTCCTTCACAACCGTTCCTCTTCCTAATGTATATATGTCTGTTGCCGGGAACATTTTCTCGGCACCAAGACAATTAACTGTCCAATTGTCCTCTCAAATTCATCATTACACTCCACTACCAATTCATTATCAATTCGCTGTTAATATGGAACCAAATCACTGTGATGTTTCTGCTGCAAATCAATATGAAGGCTATCAATGAATATGGAAAAAATGATAAATTTTGATGTTGCCACTATTTTATGAGTAACGGAGAGTTACTTGCATATAATGATAAAAAGGTGAAAGAAAGCTAACTTTTGGTTTGATCAACCCAGTAACTCATATAAATGGTAACTTATTATTGAGATGACCCAGGTTGATTGATATTGATAACTTACATATTTTGGTTACCCGGTTTTGACCCATTACCCAATCCATCATGTTGATCCATTGTACAACCCGCCATTTCACACATCCGCTAATCATAATTGCCTTTGTACACTTTTCTATTTGTACCAATAAATAAAAGTCGCGATTTAGAGAATATTTGACCCATTCATCTAATTTGAAGTAAACAAACGACATTTAGCTTCCACTCAATTCACAGGTTCATAACGCAACTAATTCTGACCTAAAGATGGTAATTATATTCCAATCTAAAGAATTGATATGTAATAGAAGTAACATAGACCTAAATACATCGGGGTTGGGAGCTTACGGAACTGGGCTTTAGCACATGAATAATCATGTCAAATATCACAAATTTTGTATAAACTATTTATACTTTTTTCCCTGACACAGGGGTTGGAGACTTGTAAAGAAGATAATACTTATGTTAGGTTGTGCTTTTACTTACTCAATTAAATAGTACTGATTAGGTACATTGCCTGGAAACTTTTGTGTTATTGAAGCTAATGCCAGTGATAATAAAATTGAGTTGCTCTTGTCTCACATTATTGGACTACTTGCATCTGGACGGAAAAAGTTGCGGGTTGATCACGGTGTTGCACCTGCAGCCGTTGTTGTTAAGCCAAAGGAGGAGGAGAAAGTAGAAGATAGAGAGAGAAGTCCAATAATGTAAGTTGTTCTATTACTTGTCAAAGTTCATTGTATTTTAGTATTTGTGTGCCAATCCTAACATGTTTAATGTATTGTGTTTTGTTGATATATATGATTGTAGGTGGATTACAAGATATGGGATTAGACCTATTTGACTAAAAGAAAAAGTCTGCTATTGCTCATTTTGAAGCTTAGAAAGGTTTTATCTTTTGGTAATGTTTTTAGCTTTGCTATTGAACTAATGAATTTGTAAGACATGGTTTTCTAAGTAAGGGTATAGCTTTGTGTTTACGAAAGTTATTATTTAAAGAAAGGAACCATAAAAAAAACATAGGTAAAAAACCTACGCAGCAACGCGCGCCGAGAAATCGACTAGTTGAATTAGAATTGAAATTTGAATGAAATCCTTTATAATCTCTTAACATGTTTGGTTTGTAGGAATATGAAAAGAATTGAAATGTTTATAAAAAAAGAGTTAATTTCCCGGACAGTCCCTGTGGTTTCATATTTTTTCACGTTTAGTCCTCACCTTTTGGAAATAGCAGGTATGCTCCCTGTGGTTCGCTCACTTGTTACTCGGATAGTCCCTACACTAGATTGGCGTTAAGTTATGCAGTTAAGTGTGTGTAAGATTACAAAAATGCCCTTACTGTCATAAATTAAAACTAAAACAATAATAAAGAAGATCAAGTGGTCCCCACATATATAATAAAATAAATTAATTAAATTTCTTAAACCCAACCCTAGCCCTCTCCTCCATCTTCCCCATATGTCTCCCTGTAACACCACCACCATCAACCACCTACAAGACCACCACACTACCAAGTCACTCAATAACCACCATTGTTTACCATCAACATTACTGCCACCGTTAACAACTACCATTGTTTACCATCTACACTACTGCCACATTTAAACAACCTCCTAGGATTCTATGTTCTAGCGTTGAGTCCACTGACTCCGAATTCCGAACAACCTCCTTCATCTCATTCTGTTCTTCAAGATCCTCGAGTTCTGAGACAACTGTTTTTGCTATAGCTGATTCAGACCTAATTTCTGAATTAGGAACCATTTGATTTGTTGTTTTCTTCTATTAGTTCAATGTTTTTCTTTAGAAACCACCACCGGCGATGATATAGAGGGGATATAGGACTGCGAGTTATGATTTATGAACACCAATTGCGGAACTATGTATGGAGTTACTCGATTCCTAATTTTGAAGTACAAACAAGGTGGTTCATCGGTGTCGAAGTTGGTGCTCTACTTGATTCTGAAGCTCAAAAATTGATTAAACTTACTGTATCACAAAACAAATTGATTTGAAAGACTAAAATACCAATTGGAAACTAGAGTTTGGTATGGATCATACGGAAGAGCCATCAATAATCAATTGTTGTGAAAAACTTGTACACGATGAAATTGGGGTTGTAGTTGCAGAGCATCACCATCCATCGCCACCGACAGCCTCGCCGTTCCGGTGACCTTCACCATCGGAGACTACCATCTCCGTCATTGCAGTGACGACTGTCTTAAGGTTCATCTAGTTCCTTTGATTTGAGGATAAGGTTTTTATGCCGTTAACTGTTAAGTAAACAAAATGAAGTGTTTGCAGGTGTGGGTTGGGTGGAGGATGAGGCTTAGTGGGTGGTGATGGTGGTGTGGAGGAGGAGGAGGATGGTTGGGTAGTGGTGAGGGTAGACCCCACTTAAATCATTTAACATATATATTTCTTTTAAATAATAAATCAGATTTTTATGTTTAGTAAGGCCAATTTAGTAATTTCACACCAACTTAACTGATCAAACTAACTGACATTTACTCAGGGGACTATTCGAGTAACAAAATAACAAACCATAGGGAGCATACCTGCTATTTCCAAAAGCTGGGGACTAAACGTGAAAAAACATGAAACCACAGGGACTATTCGGGCAATTAACTCTAAAAAAATTACAAATCTTCATCTTAGCCAGGACCAATGGTGCCAAGACCCCAACATTGGTCCTGGCCGTTTAACCGAGATTCCAATTGATTTGTTGTAGTTCATTTGGTCCATCAATTTCTGTCAAATCGATTTGTTCGATTTTAACCGGTTGTTTGTCATTCTTCGTCTTCATTGTACACTACTTGAGCTCCTTGTCTGCATCAGTCAGTTGTTGTAGATGGTTATGGACGTTAATCAATGAGTCATGGGGTAGAAAACAAATCTTTTTTTTTTAATTAGTAATTAAGTGGAAACATATTAGTCGATGAATTGTAGGACGAGGAAAACAGAAGGAGAAAACATATGAATTTTTGAATTACGATTAATAAGAGGAGAAAAATGAATTCTAGGGCAGAAAGCAAAGCTTTGATTTCTGTTTGATCTCACTTTGTTGTTAGAGGACATAGTGGTCTAAACAACACACTTTTTAGCATCGAATCACCCGATATTACCCTATGGACTTAATTATATTTAACTCCTAGTAATTACAATATATATATATGTGTGTGATGATTACTTGCATCATATCTATAGCCATTGGTGGAAAGTGTTGAGCTTCTCTTTCAACTTTTCGGCCTCTAATTTATGATCCCCCTGCACCTATCAAACACAATAAAGCATTATAATTACTCACAAAATGTTAATTTAAGTATAACATTATTAAAAAATAATATGATAGACATAAAACAATACCTGAAGATGCAAAGTGCTTAATAGTATCCCTTCACTAGAAGATTTGAAGGTAGTTGCATTAATCAAAACAAGTTCATCTTCTTCCTGCTCTAAGCAGTCCAAAACGTTAGACAATAAGTTAATCTTCTTGTTCTTGCTCATATGATCTACGGACGATATCAGCTGGATGACAGCTTCTTTGTCACCTAAACCGCTCACAGAAGAAACTACCGATGATTTTGATTTTGGGTCTTCAGCACTTTGTGTCCTGATGTCAGAATGTTCTTTCCTTCTATAAGACAACAATTTATCCTTTTTACATCTTAATGTCTCCACTTCCTCTTGTAGTTCGGGTATGTATTTTAGCGCACGCGATACCGTCTTCGGAATATTTAACTTTTTCTGTTGCACAAGGGAATCAAGTTAAAACTCTTTTTATGAGGTCTTAACAAGTCTGCCTCAACAACTATTTTGGGGCCAAAAGCGGATTCGCTTTAGCCCTTTTGTAAATAAAAAATATTTTTTTTTACTTTGAGCCCTAACACATTGGTTTATGATTAGACACATTGTTATACGATTTCTAAAAGGCGCAAAATCACGTATTTTAGAGCTGGGTGAGTCTTTGTGAAATTTAAATATACTGATTCTTTGGTCTTCTTGTTAAAACTTGAGAACTAAATGAAGTTAAAACCTAAAATGTAACCTATTCACATCCAATGTTAAAAACGAGAAAAACACAAAGATAAAAAATAGTTTCAACATAAAATTTGGAGGGGTTTAGAGATAAGAGAGTTATGATTGTAGACAGAATAAATTGTGATTGAAACATATTCAATCCCTAAAAAATGAGGGGCCCTTATATATGAGCGCCAAGCTTCCGCTTATTTTTTACAGTCAAGCCTCCAACCCTTAGATCTTAAAGTAAAGATCTGAATGTTTTATGATAGTACAAATAAGACTAGTACCTTTTCATCAGTTGGAATGGGTAGCAATGAGCGAAGAAATGCATACAACTCATTAACCCTCTTTCGGCGATCTCTTTCACTTGCATTATGATTGAGCTTTTTCACCACCATCATCTCACCTCCAGTACCACCATACTTTGCGGTTTCACCAGAAGAAATAGAAAGTTCTGGTGCTAAATCACACTTGAACTGATCATATGTATGAATATCAAGAACTGGATTATATGAGTTTGCTTCATTGCAATCATGTGAAAGATTTTGGGTGATAAAATCATCCAAAGCCCATCCATGGGTTGTTGAAAACATTGAAGGGGATAGTGCTAGCATTTGATCTATATTTCTTTTTGTGCTATTCTAGGAATAATTTTTGTTTCTGGATGTTTGATATGATAATGAGGACGGGAGGATAAGGTGGTGTATTTATAAATGGTACAACTATGCATACCCCCTTGTATTAAAAATATGTGTTGAAAAAATATATGTAATAATGAGGAAAAAAAAGATTTAATTTCCTGTTAAAATAAGCCATTTATATAATCAACTTTAAGATCCATGAATCTTTGCACCTTTTTTAATCTCTCTTTTTAAAAGAATACATTAACAGGAAAAAAAAATTGTTAAAATAATATATAATCCACTTTAAGATCCATGAATCTTTGCACCTTTTTAACCGCGTTTTTCTTTTATTCTCGTCGTCTGTGAGATTTAAACCCAAAACATCACCTTCCAAGGTATTTAAAGGTTTTGTCTTTGCCAATGTACCTCCATTCCATTGGTCTTTGCACCTTTTTTAATCTCACTTCACTAGTACAAAAGCAGTTTTTTGATGCTAGGATTTATGTCTTTTTGAGAGAGCACCAACAAATATACCACCAACTTAAATCTCTAAACACACCACCAAAAATCAATGATTCCATTAAATCTCTAAACACCACCAAAAAATTATTGATAGAAACCAAATTAGCTCACTATTAAATCCCTAAACACACCACAAAAAAAAAATCAATGATAGAAACCATAAGTCTCTAACACGTGTCAATATGCATTTACCACCATATTTAATCCACTATTAGAGTATTAAGAAATTTTGACGCTGCTTTGATTGGTTCACTTGGGTATCTTTATATTTTTAAAAAATAAAATATAAAAAGGTTATTGGCGATCGATTTTCTATTATAAACCGGTCCGTAAAAATATACATTATTTAAACAAATATTTTTTAGTTTTATTTTATTTATAAAACATCTAAGATCTAATACAAAGGCAAATAAAACAAAAAAAAAAAACTATACAAACAAAAAATGTATAAAATCTACATGCATAATGAAATAAATTTACATGTTCATGGGAAGCTACAAAGAATGAGATACAAACATGATTTCTATAAAGCCATTTTCTCAAATAACAATTTAAACACATACAATCAAACCAAATCAACATAGTGTATAATTGTACATCCTTGGCACTTCAAAGCATAAATGACGTCCATCGCTGTAATAGTTTTCCAGCGAGTATCTTCGGTGTTTTTTATGGCATCACGCATAAAATCATCAAGAAAGATCTTCAAAAATCTCGTGTCTCTTCGTAGATAAGGCCATTGATACGCTTTACGCCACATTGCCGGTTTTTTGATACCGTGGAAGCCGTTCTGGAAAACTTTCCGGTGATGCTTTGCTCCTCCTTCACATTTTTCTCTCTCTAAAAGAGATTTTGATTTTAACATTGTGTCTGTGTATATGTGGGTATAAAGGTTGTGTTTTTGGAGGCATGATTTGATCCATTGATTGAATAGGATGAGAGCAATTGAAAACCGTAGGATAATGATCTATGTGATGGCTAACAAAATATTTTAATTTGTTCACTTTGTTGGTGCTATTAACAATTTCACTCTCAAAAAATCAATTTAATGGTACTATTAACAACTTCACCCTCAAAAAAATTAATGGTGCTACATAACTTCTAAGCATTTATTTAATGTTGCTTTGTAATCTATTTTTTTGGTGGTGTGTTTATTTATTAGTGTTGTAATTTTGTTATTTGATGCTTTGTATTCTAAGACATCACCAAAAAATTGAATTTGACACCACTAAAAACATGGTTTTGTACTAGTGTTTCTAAAAGAAAACATTAACACAAATTACAAAGCAAGTAGGGACGGATCTCATCATATGATTTTACAACACGATCATCCAAAACCATTGACGGCCCAAAAAGTTTCATCAATCGGGAAGTTCGGTCAAGTCAAAACAATCAAGTTAAATCACAGTTTAATTAAACTACTTTTAACATACCAATAACTTTGCATATGTCTACAAATTACTTGAAAAAAAGTTCAAATTTATTTCACTGTTGTCCAAAGAAATGGATATAACTAATGTGGAACCAAGCCCTTGAGCCATTCAAATGAAGCAAGGGCTTTGGGCTTCCAAAATTTTAAAGCCTCTATTTTAGAAAAATAGCTATATAAAAATAATATATTAACATATAATTTGATGAACTTGTTCAATAGTGTTGCGGTAGTTTACTGGTAAGACATCCAATCGGCTGATCTAGAGATTCTAGTTTCGAGTCCATGCAGGTATGGAATTAATTATTTTCAGGTTGTTTTTTTCTTTTAACAAAGCCCCATTAGCTCTAATAAGTCCGATGCTGTCCTGCTACTATCTGGTTCCTTGGTGTTTGAATGGGAGGGTAGCATTATCTCTTCATATTTATAACTTTCTTTTGTGTTCTAACTTCTAAGATGTTCCTGCTGATTTTTTTGCATAGAACTTGTTGAATGGGTGTTTGGATACACATAAAAGTGAATGAAGAAAATAACATAAATCTTATTATTTAAGGAGTATATTTGATTAGATTATTATACATATCCATTTCAAATATTTAGGAACAAGTCAACACTAAATCACACAAATCCTTTGTATCAACCATTCCTCTTATTTAGAAATAAGTCAACACTAAATCACACAAATCCTTTGTATCAACCATTCCTCTTATGTTAAACAAAGTGTAAATCTGATGAGTTTTCTTGTAGTCGATGATCAAGTTAAATCCACTAATCTTTTTTCGCAAAAGAACCCTACTTTTTGAATTCGTTTTGGACCACCATAAACATTTAGCCGACCTTGCGTGGAACTAAATGTTTGACGGCATCTTCAAATTAATTAACAATGGATCCCCAAATATAAAGGAAAATTAAATAACCATTATAGCAATATACTATAGCATATTATACCATACAAAAAGACACCACAAAACATTACACGCCGGTTCAAAATAAATAAATTGGGTTTCACATCATCGTTAACCGACGCTATTGCCGTGTTACCGAATCACCAAATTACAACCGTCATACATCCAAAAAGATACCCCTCCATCTACGTCACACCCCATTCTAACCGTAACACCGAAACTAAGAACATCACGTTTTACACCCATCGTCGCATTACAACCCAATAAATCAATTTCCAATCGCCAACTCCAGTGGCAGCAAAACATCAATGTTTCCGGTGCTGGTTTCGGGACCAATCTTCATCTTCATCATTGTCACGGTTCAACAAAAAAGAAACAGATGTTGATGTGTGTAGTGTTGCAGGGGGGTTGGGATGCTTTATGGGTAAACGGTGCATAAAACGACGATAGGGCAAAGGCCTCTGCATCTACAGAGGAAGATGGAGTTTGTGTAGAGGGTGGGGGAGTTTAGGGCAGTTTGGTTTTGGTCTTACTGTGTTGGTCTTGAGGATGATATTCAGAAAGAGAGAAGATAAGGAATTCATGGTTTTGGTATATTTATCATTAGAGTATGGGGTGTGGAGAGACTTGGATTGGTGGTGCATTGCTCGATACATGGCGATTGTGAGATCAATAAGATAATACTAAAAAACTAGGGGTGGGATGTCGCTTGACTTAGCTTGGCGTGGCCAACCATATGGATTTTTTTTTTTTTTTTGTTTAAACTATTTAAAATTTTACCCAGCCAACCAAAACCAGCTTTGTCACCAAATTCCCACCCCACGCCAACCCGGGGTGAAACACCCAACGTTAAAGTGCCCCAACGCCTAAATCCAACTCCCATACCCACTGTTCTTATAAATTATGAAGTATTATTCTATGAACAGATTACTAAGCTTATAATCTTCATACTAAAAATATAGTTTTCTATTTAGTTATATACATGATACATCTTAATCTTATTTCCTAAACCCTATTTTGCTCCATGTTCTCTATTTCACACTAGCAAGTTTATTATTAGTACGGCAAAAAAAATTATGATATTAAGCTCTCTAAAAAAGTTTAAATATTCAAATTAAAAAAATGTATTTAAAATACTGACTTACTAATAAAATGAAAACATAAAATAGTATAAACTTTTTTACAGAATATTATATGTTATTGTATGAAATTTTAAAGTTTAAAAAGTAAACAAATCATTTTACTTTTTCCCAAGTATATGCATTCGATCTTAATATTTATCAAGATAAGAGTTAATAGACTTAGTATTTTTTTACACTAGAAGTTGATTTTTTTTACTATTGTTTATGGATGCCACAAAGCCATGGGTTTTTCGTATATATTTTAAACCTAGAAAGGAATAGCTTTAGTTGTATTTTTTGTGTATTTTAGAACCTGAACTTTACTTTTGTGTATGTCTATAGTTATTGCACTATTTTGCATTATGGATTCGCACAGCAACGCGCGCTGGACGTATTACTAGTTATATACATTGACCAATAATGTATGCATAATTTGGGTTGGTTGAAACAAATATGCATATTAATTAATCTGTGGTCACTATCTTTATTATGGGTTATAAAAGTCACAAATAACTTAAAAATATTTATTAATTATATGTTTGGAATTTTGGAGCAAGAATCTATGTGCAAGTCTTTTTCGTGTATTCTTGTTTACATTGGCTAGGAAGAAAAGAAGTTTTAGATATATTATAATCTATGTTCTTTAATTATAATATTTTTTTATAATATTATAATATTTGGTTATGCATATATGTAACATGCAATATGCTAGACCACTATCCAGAAATTAGTTATTTTTCATGGTTCTAGACGATAAAAAGATGAAAAAAAAAAGGATTAAATTTGCTTTGATTGCGTTTAGCCCGGTTCCTGTGTAATGGACACTCTTAACTATACTCTTTTAAAACCGGTTTAATAACATAAAAATAACACAACGGAACATATTTCCTCGATAGCAGAATGACAAAATCTGAGAGGTTATCGTAGATTTTCTTTATATTTGTTTCTAACTACTTTACCAAATAAAATCTAAACTAAATTACAAGAACCCCAACCCCATTGCTTCCGCTCCTATATTTCTAAATATTAGGGCTGGCAAATCGTGTTTTATCGTGTTTAACAGGAGTATGACGACGCGTATAACACAAGTATTAAAAATGAATACAACTCGTTTAACTACTTTATATCTAATGTCCATAACACATTTTTATGTTTTATGTATCAATTCCTAATTTTATATACTTTAAAAATGTAAAAAATCATGTTGTGTACTTTTTAAGTAAATAGTTTTAATCGTGTCTTATCTAGCCAGATATCTATTGCCAGCTCTATTTAATATATAAGCTAATTAGTTTAATTAATATGCTAGTTAATTTAATATGTTATTCTAATCCTCTATTAAAAAATTAGCAAACCTCCCGGTGGATGTATTCGTGTGGAGCTCATGCCACACACAAGCTTTTGGTTTATGCATCCATTGCAAGCGTAAAAAATACACGTGGTATCCACACTTTTTTTTTTGTTTACTCAATTGTAACAGATTATATTATTTAATCTTATATATTAATGCCTTTCGAATAATAAACATATAGAATAAATAAATTTAGATAAAAGAAAGGGTTGACATTGTAGTTAGCAGTGTTTCATGCTCAGAGGGTCATCAAAATTTACAAATTGACCAATTTAATGGAGAGAAAAATATAGAATTTTTTAGTGTAGTTATAGGGTAGTTATAGATAAGCAACTAATTTGTAGCATACACATAGAACAAATAGATTATCGGCTGGATTTCATTCCATTTATTACAACTTAACATTGTAAGATTAAATATATTCATTATATTATATTTAATTTAATCATGTAGCTATTATAATCATATATATTATATAGATCAAAATATATTATACCTATAGTATTATTAGTCGGTAATTGTACGTTACATCTCTATCGAATGTAAGAGACCCCCCCCCCCCCTCCCCCTTTCACCATCCTATGAAGTTTTTTGTTTTTTGCTTTCCCCCTAACTTTCCTTGGGGAGCCGCTGCAATTAAAATAAAATTAAATATAATTAGTGACAACATTTATAATAAATGAAATAAAAGTACTAAATAATAATTGATAACTTACCGTCAGTCTCGTGTGTCCCTCTCCGAAAAGGATCCGGATATGGTGGATCCCCAGCTCCGCCTCCCCCATGTCCCCGGGGGATCACATCCGCCATAAGATAAACAAATACAAACCAGAAAGAAAACATTTTTCCTAAAAAATTACAAATGCTACAACAAGTTTTATAGATACTTACAAGTTAACGTACATAAACTTACACACATACATACTAATATACACACAATATCACCAAATAAACATGTTTTATACATACTTACAAGCTAACATACATACACACATTTTCACCAAGTTTACATACATTATAAATTTTCACATATATTTACTAACATATACACATTTACATACAAACATAGATCCTTAAATACACATATACATAGTAATATACACACATTTTTCACCAAATACACCTAATTTATACATACTTACATGCTAACATACACATGTACAATCTTACATTCTTACATACACCTACATACACACATACATATACCAAATACACATACTTACAAGCTAGCATACACACATACATACTAATATACATACATGTTCACCAAATACACTTACTTTATATATACTTACAAGCTAACATACACATGTACATAGACTTACATACACACATTTTCACCAATTTTACATACATTATACATTTTCACATATACACATTTACATACAAACATACATCCTTACATACACATTTACATACCAAAATTACACATCTTTTTCTAACATTCACATCTTTGAACATACATCCTAACATACATTTACTAACATTCACATCTTAGAACAAAAATAAACATACACTAACCTTAATTTGAAGGAGGAGAAGAGGTGGTGACGGTGGAGATGGGGTGGTGGCCGTGGAGACGAGGTGGTGACGGTGGAGACGAGTGGTCCGATATCTAGTATACATATAACATATATAGCATTAAATATAGAAGAAATTGAACATATAGAAATTGTCTAGCATACACATATACATATACCAAGAATCAAGAAATTAACAACATATATAACAAAATAAACAAGAAATTCAACATAAAACTAACAATACTAACCGATTTGAAGTAGAAATTGGTAAAAATTAAGAGATATAGCCGATTTGGAGAAGAACCCGTGAGAGGAGATGAAAGGTTTTGGGGAAAGTCAAAGAAGGAGGGAAGAAATGGAGCTGTTTTTTGCTGTTTATTTGAAGGACCAATAGGGGCGACAGCCTGTCGTCGCTATTGATATAATCTGTCGCCGCTATTAAGGTGGATAAACCCCATCCGTTGGATGAGGATAAGAAACGTGTGCCTAGGGTTTCACTAGGGACATTGGGTGCGGATAAGGTCAATAGCGGCGACATATTGGATGTCGCCACTAATAGTGTCGCCGCTATTACCCCTTTTCTTGTAGTGTTATTAACTAATTAGCTTTCCCCTTGAGTGTATATAAGGAGATTACTAGAGAGGGATTAAGGTTAGACTCTCATAACATCAACACACAATATGTATCCCCTCTCTCTCCATTCACGAAATCATAACCCTAAATTTCGGTACTACCATCAAGAACATACATCCTAAACAGGAACCAGATCAAGCTAACAATCATGTCGAACTCCGTGGCTGCATCTGTCTCTGGATTCTCTGCTGGCCTGTCTGTTGTAACATGTATGATTTACATGTTTTCCATTATGTTTATACAGAACTGATCAACATGTGGTATCAGAGCATATGTTGCTCAACCAGTTCTGTTTGTTTCGATGAATCTAGAATTAAAATCTGGAAAACAAACTTTATGAAAACCTAATAAAACTTAAGAACATGAAATTCGTATAAACTTCATATCTAAGGACTTTTATGTTCTAAACATATGTTTAATCACATCTTAATTAATTACAAATTCGAAATATGTATAAACATGTTAATTTTTCAGATTTCAGATTCCAAAATTTATTTTATTATTTTAGGGTTCACCATGTTCTTATGAGAAATTCGAATAAATTCCTATATATTGGAGTGAATTGAGGATCAAAGGGTGTTTTCTGTTTTTTTATTAAGTTTTATCAAATTAGGATTTCGAAATCTGTTAATTTTAATGTATATTATTTTTTTCAAAATCTTTTAGATAAATATAAAACACCACTTAAACAGGAAACATGATATCCATGATCCCTTGAATTTCAAATTTCAACCTTATAACAATTAACAGCCATTAATTAGCAAATTTCGAATCTTGGAGAACAAGTTTCCAGATACATAAGAGATTTCGAGATAATATATAAAACTCGAAATCTCAAACTAACTCTAAATCTTACTATTTTCAAAATAACTTCAGTTTTCTTGAAATCATTGGAGATCTCCAAAACCCACTTAGAAATCGAAATCTTATTAGATATCGAAATCATTAAGGCACTCGAAATCTCATTAAAATTTCGAGATCAAAAGGTTGCTCGAAATCATAAACTTTTCAAGATCATAAGAGATTTCAAGATTAGATAACATTCTTGAAAACTAATTTTGTTCTCGAAAACTCAAATTTTCCTGAAATCTAATTACTTTATGTAACACCTCGTAAAATCGTGTCTAATAATATATTGACACGTGTCCCTAATCCTATTAATGTCAAATGTTGACTAAGAGGGACTATTTTTGCCAAACAATGAAAGTATGAATGTGGAGGGACTAAAGTGTCAACATGCTTAAACTAAGCCTCTGAATGACCCTTAACGGTATCCGTATTCTCAGATGAGCAAATTGATTGGACGAAGGGAACCGTTTGTGAAATTGATCGAAAGATTGTTAATTGATGTATTAAAAGCGTCAACATGTAAATTTATACCTCTAAGTGACCTTTTAACGAGGCTGGAGCCTAATAATGTTCGGTTATACTTTTGAGTATACCTAATACTGGCTTAGAGGGGTTAAAATTGCCAAGAATGAAAGTATTTAAGAGTTTTGGAGGCAAGGGGTTAAAACTGCCAATTTTTTAAAGTTAATGGGGGCGCCGCGTCGCGCGATGGCCCACCCCACATCTCGTCGTGTGGTGCGATGGCTTGATTTGTGCAGAAAGTTATGAACAGTTGCTGAATTATTCCTTGTTCACCACACAAACCACCATAGAACCTCCAAATCAAAACCATGAGCTGCTACCTGGTTTTAGACACGTCCTAGGACACCTGGAATGATCTCTATGCCCCTCCTAACACCTGAATTGATCTAAAAACGTCAGCTCCACATATAAATAGGAGTGTTCTTCAACTCTTACACTTGCTCATTCTCTTTTTATCAACTCCTCTCTTCCTCTGGAGATTCCCAACTGAAGGGAGACTCCACCTGAGTTCTAAGTTCGAGCTAGGACCTTTTGTAAGTGTTCCTAACTCCTGTTTTTCGTTTATAGGCTTTTAAAAGCCGAAAGTCAAGCTCTTTCGATAAAAGCTTTGACTTTCGGTTTAGACCTTAATGGTCCAGCCATTGTTCGAGGAGAACATGGCTACGTGATCGTAATTAGATAGGTGTTAATCCCTCAAAAGGGCACCTCCTAAGAATCACGTTTGCTTGGTCAATTAACGGGTCAAAGTTATTAATATTAAAAAGTCAAACTGGGTAGTTCCTGAAATAATCATAACCTGGTAATGTAGGTGTTATAAAATATGTTTTAACACTTTAATAACTTGTTAATACTTATTAGAACATGTGTAAACATGTTCGGCTCGTCAATTCCAGGTTTAGGGGTCGGCTCGTAACCGAAAGTCTCGAAGTTTGACTTCTGCTTTGACTTTCAAATATGACCCGAATTAGATTAGTTTCCTACTATTTTAAATTTCCATTATGATCATATTATTATGTAGCATAACCCTCTAAGGTTATACTACATGATCATAGTAGTAATCTCAGTTTTTATGCAAATTCCGTCATTATACTAAACTTTGACTATTTTGCCATTTTTTGTTAAAAATAAGGTTTTAAAACACCAATGAACTTGCAAATGAATTACATATTGATATGTTAACATGTTTAACGTATTTTGATGTTAACATTCTGATCATAAACCGAGTTTTAGTATAACATCGTAAATTATGCTTTTAAAAAACCAAAATGCCCTTTCGGCATCTAAAATGGGGTTTAACATAATTTCTTTATAATAATCATCATCTACTGATGTAATATCATAAGTAGGATTATTTGGGATGTCAAGTCAATTTATATTATCAGTTGAAGTATAAGTTCTTGTATTATGTCGATAAATGACGATAATGCCCTTATGGCATTTAAAATGGTTTTAATCAAGATTTTCATGCAAAATATTTTTACCTACTGATATGTTATATTAAATAACATATATTGATCATATAAACCTGGTCTTAACATCAGTTTTCATTAAACATCGCAAATATCGTCATTTAACGAATTTAACGTCGTTTCGACGCATATTATGGTTTTAAACCATATTTACCAACCAAGACTTGTTACCTATTGATTTTAAAACTCATTTAAAATGTTTTTACAGTAGGTACATATTATAAACTCAGAATCCCAAATAAGTTTCCGAACTATGTGTGAAGTGACCAAAATGCCCCTACGGTGCATAGTTTGGTCTTAAACTATAAACCACACATATATTTGATATCCTACTAATACTATATCACAAATCAAGTATTTTTCCAGAATGTTTATGAACATAACATCAGTTTATATGCAAGTTCCTTTTATAAGTCACTAAAAGACCAAAACGCCCTTATGAGGCTTAATTTGATTTTAAAACCTTAACGGGCATACAAGTTGGTATCCTACTGATATTGTAACTTGTTTAAAGTATAATGACATATAGAACTTGTGCATGACTCATCCGGTTACCCGTTAATGCTTATACGCATATTGTTCGACTTATTTAACTAGTTCACATAAGTTTACCGAAACAGGTTCAACCTTATTATTTCAATCTCAAATTCCTGAATGTAAATAGTTTACTCATATTATACAAGTCTTACTACTTGTTGGGTTTAAACTACACTCTATTACGGTCATCGCTTAATCTAGCGTATCGTACCATTTTTAACACTTTAAGCTAGCCGGTCTAAGTCTACGACTTAAATAGGACCTGTTAGCATTCTAATTGGTTATTTATACCATCATTCCAGACTAGAGCCTTCCAGTAAATGCTACCTACACTTACCTATTGATTAAACGGCTGAGTTAATATAAACTTTGCATTTTAAAGTCAACTACTAGCTTAGGTAAATACTTTTAACTTATTTTCCCTATACAGGCTTAGGATACGGTAAATTATTACCGCTTGGTCGGGTATGGGATCATATGCCGGATTGTGGCTACAAAATCCACATAACCCGTTTTAATTTGTTTTGTTTGATAACTTAAACATTGGGGGTTAACGCGACCGTATCCTGGATATCCTTGGCTCATTTAAGTTAGTAATGGCCACGACTAAAGCACGGGGTGTAGGCATACACCCGACAGATACATATGCTAAATATTTTCTTACCCACAAGTTAGGGATAACTCCTTTGTGGGTTTATAAGTGGTGTGTCGGTTAATCATGTCTCGGTTTCTATTCTAGGCCCCATATGTATTGATAAACATGTAAAAGTGTATACAAGATTAAAATTCTTAATTGTCCCAAGTTATAAAAGATTTTCATGTGCCTTGTGCACTTAAATCAATTTTGAAATATTTTCACAATGTGTCAGTTAATTGTATTTACAAGTGTAAACTGACGTATTTTCAAAAGACTAAGGTACAGGTACAACACGTAATAGGCTGGAAGCTGCTTCGTATTGATATAAGAGGATCTTGCAAATTCTTAGATATGCCTAAAGTCTGTTGAACATCTTTTGTACATTTTTATGATCCGCCTGTGGATCTTTTATTACGAACCGTCTGTATATTTATTTTGAACTTTGGACATTATGGTTTGTAATAATAATTTATACTCCAAGACTTCCGTTGTGCTATTCTGTCTATATTTACTATGATGATACCAACTACGTCACGATACTCCCCACCGGGCCCACCGGTTTATGGTTGAAATATCGGGGTGTGACAGGTTGGTATCAGAGTCAACGTTTGAGTGAATTAAACACTAGCCTTTTGTGTTTAATCTCAAATGATACAGTAGCATATTCCTTAGACTTTTCGAGTCTAGACTTGACATAAGAATGCTCTCATCCCTATTAACTAAACATTATTTTCGATTTTATGTATTTCAGGAACATGTCGCCAAGCAAATCAGTCGTTGATGGAAATCCTCCTCATCCGAAGCTAAGGAATGCCAAGATTCGTACCATAGCAAGGATAAGCGTGCGACCGGTGTGGAGAAAGGACCTTTATGGACCTATTCCCAAAACCAAACCTATTGAAACCTTTAACCAGACTGTGGAGTCCATACCAGAGGTCCCTGAGGCTCCAACATTGAAGATGATACCAGTGGATGCTTATGATCCATATTTCTTACAACCAAGTTTTGGAATCCCAGACTTGGATTATACTAGTCTTAACCCAATCTCGTGATCCATATCATTCTCTAACCATTGAATCCTTGGATTCTACGTCTACAACGGATCCCGATTTGGAAGACTTACATTATCCACTGAAACCATCAGTGTCACTACCGCGTGCGGTGAACCAAGAAGAGAAATATCAGGAATGAAGTAAAGGATGCATTGGAGAACCCTTCTTTTATTGTATTTCACTTTCCTTTAAGTCCCTGCGAGATCATATCCCTTCTGTTTAGTCCCTGCGTGGACATTTATCCCTTATAGTCCCTATGTGGACATGTTTATCTTTTAGTCCATGCGTGGACTTGTTTTTCCTTTTAGTCCTGTGTGGACAAGTTAGTTATTGTATTTTGAACGTGCGTTTTCGGATCGAATTCGAACTTTCTGATGATTGCGAAGAACACGTATCACGTGCGGAATCCGTGTACGTGTGTGGATCGGATACAAGAACGTAATTATAATGCGTTTCTATTGAAGATTTGACAAGTAAAAGCACCTTGAAACAGTTGGAGATAGTTTCTCGCTCTAGATCTCCAAAATGGAAAAAAGTTCTAAACTTCTAACATAAGCTCCTTATTTATAGACAAAGACACAAAGGATGAACTCCTTAATGACAAGAACGCCACCATTCATCCAAATGGACTTTCTCCTATATTTAACATTGTTAAACCTTGTCTTGATCAATTTCCTGCTACGATACGTGATTAACGGAAGTGATAGACATACTGCACTCACATATGCAAGTCTTGTTTAAGGCACTATTGTAATTTCCTAATGTTTAACGGAAAAAAATTGGAATTTATTATATATGTATTTCATTACATCCTTTGTTCAAGCGATCGTCTCGATTTTAATTCGAACTTTATCGATTTGCAAAATAATTCCAAAGGATCTTCTTAATGGTTTACCCTGCCAAGTGGCAAGTTTACATTAATTGGCCAAAATTTTTGGTAGTTAAGGATGACTATTCCTTCTACCATGATAGCTCAGGATGATTATCACTTCTATCCAGAGGTGGTTAACTATGTTCAAGCCTCCAAGCCTTTATGGTCAATGCGACCATGGCTATGTTGTTTAACCATTTTAAGACAATTATTCTATGTTAACATTCAAGTAATGTTAACACTCTTGGCAATGTGACTTGAGGAACCACACTAGCCGTCAAGGTATTTGGAACCACACTAGCCGTCATGGCTGTCACACCCCAAAAACGTCGCAGCGGAATATTTAAACGTAGTGGAGACGGAAGTTGGTGCCCATTTATATCTTGTCGAGCGATGCATTTTATAGTTGGACATATTGGTTTATTTTAAACAAAAGTTATTAAACATTACGTTTTAAGTCACGACACAACTATATAGTTAAGATGTCTTTGATCCTCGCGGATCTTATTACAAAAATCCCAGAAAGTTTAAAAGTTGTCCAACAATTTCAAACAAATGACATGCATCATTCAAACACAAGATACGCCATGATTTCCGAAGCCGATTTCATGCACCTTCAGAACACGTTAAAATCAAGTGTCAACACAAAGGAAGGTGAGTTCACTTATTCATTTACTAACAAATTTTATTCCAAGGAAAACTTTATGATTAGGTGTTTATTTGAAAACATCCATGTAGTTTTAGAAAGTCCATTTTACTCCTTTGATAAAATCCATGGGCCTTCCATCGGGTCATTACTCCGACAATAGTAATACTGCCCAGGTTTTGTATATTAAATTATAGCGTCAATCTTCAGACTCGTATGTTAGCTAGACGATACGAACTATATATTAACCATGCAGGGATAATCAAAACTAGACAATGAACAGAATATTAATTCGTTGTTTGACATTGACACGGGGCGACCGGTCACGACGGGGTTGTCAACCCGATAGATCTACCAACAATTCCTCGCGTGCAATACTTAAACTGATTAAACGACATCATGGGCGCAGGGTTCTTTCTCGAAGAACAATATGATGTCTGCCTAACGTACAATATATATATCCTACTAATATGAAAATTTAGTACACGATGTGTACGAATCCCCTGAATCTCCATCATTGGAGACCCAGGCCGGCATCCGTACCCCAAATGTACGATCCTGTATCACTTAAGAAAAACCGTACATCCAATATTCATTCATCAAAAGCGTTTTACTTTGAAACATATAACTTATCAAATTTCATATATTTTCAGCGAAAATATATATTTTATAGTAAAAGGTATGTTTTATTTCGAAAACATTATTAAACCCTTTTAACAACGTGTTCCACCCCCAAAATATATACAAAACAGTAAAAAGAGAGGTTTAGTGACACTCACCTTTGGGTGCGTATTTTAATACCGCAATCCCAGAAATTGATTATATACGTCCTAATACGGGAACAATTCTAAATCAATATACATTTAATCACAAAAATCCTAAGTTTATCTGTTTCTTAGAATTATCACATAACTTTGAGATTTTCTCGAAAAGTTGTCATTTTTATTATGTTGGCACGTTAAAATATATATATATGAGTCCATATACATATATATATTTTTATGATTCTTGCGATTTGAACGATTTTATTGGTGACCGTTATTGTGTAAATCTGTTAATTCTTCCGCTTATACTCAATATATCTACGATTCGCACGTCGTATTGTATATACTTAAATGTTCATAGATTTTAACACCGAGCACGCAAAATATTTCTAACTTATCTATTTTGTCATTTTTAAAGCAATTATACATAAAGCATCTCATATGTACCAATTTTCATGCTCGACAAACAAGTTACATATTTAACGCAATTTTACCGTTTCTACCGCACAAAACGTACATGCATACCTTCATAGCCTAAATTTCCCATTTCTAGATTAACACTTAACATATTATCACATTTACATGTCTAAATCACTTAACACATTTTATCACATAAGATTCACTCAAAATTCACCCATATTAATGTTCATCGAAAAATGCGTATTTTAGCGATTCGGTAACGTTTTCGGGCGTCGGAAGTTACATATGACCAACCAAACACCAAGTAAACTTAAAATTAGTTAAAATACTTATTTTTAAACTAAAAACATCAGTTTATTTACTGATTTAAATCAGTTTTACAAAAATCATTTGAAAAGCCGATTTTTGACCGTTTTAACGCATAGTTTTGCGTTAAACGTTACTATAATCATCCCAAGTCAAAACGATTTGATATTTTAACACAATACTTGTTATTTACTGATTAAAATAGTGATTATATTCAGATTAGTGCAGTTTTTGTGTAAGTCACATAAATCATGTGATTTCACGTATTTTACCACTTTTAATGCTTCAAGTACAACATGCAAAGTTAGCAAATATTATGACAAAGTTATATATCTTTAAATACTTCAAAATAAATTTATTTTAAGATTTATAATCTGATCAAAATTAATTTTTACTAAACCATACCCAAATCACCTTTTTATAAACATATATCATCATGTAAGATTTAGTTAGTGCATCTAATGCACTCACAACATATTTTAATCATTTTGTATGAACTTGAATGCACTTAGATCTTCATTTATTTCATGTTTCTCATATTCAAACATTCTAACATTTTTATGATCATCACACAATCATTACTTACAAATGCAAGGCATCCTCTTTCTTACATATTTAAATCTTTTAATCATCAAAATTTACATGCATGTGTACATATACATATATACATACACGACACATATACACATATGCATATACTTCCAAGATTTTACTTTTTATCACATCCATTTCAAATCATTAAAACCTTTTTAAGAACATTCTTTTGATCACACATGCATTTCACTTTACAAAATCTCATCAAACAAGAATCTATCAATAGTCAAAACTCAACATACATATACATATATACATACATACGGCTACATATATACATACAAGTTCATCCATTTTATTTGTCTTTAAAAACCCATTTGTTTTAGTTTTCAAGTTAGTGTTTAAATCTAAGAACAAGAGAAACCTTCCATAACATCTTCATTATGAACCAATAACAAGATGAAGTGTTATACCTCCAAGATTCCTAGTGGGTTTTGATGTAAATGATGATATGGAACTTGTTCTAGCTTGATCCTTCTTGAAAACACTTCTAAAACCCTTTTTAAATCTTCAAATGGACTTAGAACATGATTGCATGAACTTGAATCTTCAAGACTTCAAAAATTTGAAATGGTATGTGTGTGTTTTCGGCCGAGATTCAAGAGAGAGAGTGTGATTTGGTTTGATTTGGTTTCTTGGATTTGTAAGATTACGGAATATATGTAAATGCCTAATCATTACTTCAAGTCTTCCAAGAACCACCAAGTGTAGGAGAGAGGAGGAATTACATCCTCTAGCCGCCACATGCCCCCATGTCTCAAATACATTGCATATACACACACACACACACACACATATATATATATATATTAGTGTTAAAACAGGTATTTTACTGGATACCGGGTATTTTATCTAGCGTTTTAAACCCGTTTTAGTGCGTTTAAAATTATTTTTATCATTCAATAAAAATAATTACTTAAAATTATTACTGAAATAATTACCAGTTGCCTCGACTGGCTACGTTGTCGGTATTTGGCAGTATGCGCGCTGTGCTGTGCGGTACACGTTTAAAATCGCAAAAATAGGAATTTAAGCGTTTTTATTTATTTTTTTCATTCTAATAGAATAAACTTATTAAATTATTGCTAAAATGATTTTCAGTCGTCTTGACGGGCTGTGTTGACAGTATTTTGTCGGTATACGCGCTGCATCGCGCGGTACGCGCTTAAACTTCAAAAAATAGAGTTTCCTAGCGTTTTAAATTTATTTTTCCTGACGAATAGGATTAAAATTATTATTTTAATCATAACAGGCTATTTCTAGGATTTTAACACTGTCCGGGTGGTCACCGATGTTTGTTTCGCATTTTAATCGTTACGCGATAAGCGTTTATCTTACTGCTGCCAACATAATTTTTACCAAAATTTAATTTTACCAACACATTAAATTTCACATATAAACACCATAACCAAACAAATATAGTCCTGATACCTATTCACAATACGTATTACAATTGTACGGTACGGCCTGAAAAGCCGGGTGTCACAATGGCTAGTATAATCAGTGTGATGAATATATTATTAACATCCCTAGTGATGAAATGCCTATGGGCTATACTTGTCAAATGAGACGATGACAGTTGTAATCTTTATGATTCCCTGTCTAAGATGGTGGGCTATGCCCAAGCCTCATAGTCTATATGATCAATGCGATCATGACTAATATCATCAGTACGACGATTGTAATTTTAACATCCTTTTGTGATGTTAATTAACTTGCCTAAAGGCAATATTATATCGTCACCTTTGACAAACGACAGTTGTAGTCTACGACTCCCTATCCCGAGGTATTTGAACTATGTCCAAGCCTTATAGTCTATATGATCAATGCGATCATGACTAATATCATCAATGCGATGATTATTATTTTAAGCATCCTTTTGTGATGTTGATTGATTTGCCAACGGGCCATAATATATCGTCATTTATGACGATGACAGTTGTAGTCTACGACTCCCTGTCCAAAGGTGGTGAACTATGTTCAAGCCTTAAAAAGCCTCCGGTCAGATGAGATCACGGCTTATATTATAAATGTCCTTGTGACAAGGCCTTTTGTGCCATATTTTTAAATGTCTTCGAGACGAGCTTTTGAGCTATTTTAGTATTGTCAGTGCGACAATGACAGTTGTGATTTATGATCCCCTGTCTAAGTAAATAATGGACTATGATCCATTTTTAATGCCATTAATGGTTCTTTTGTGACCTAGGCTAATTATATTGAATTAATTTCAAAATAACATTCATTGGAAATGTTATAACTTAATAAGCCTCTATGGTTGAGTAATACCATGGCTTATTAAATCATTAATGTGACGACTAATTATTATATTGCAACTAAGCAATAAATTATTTTGGTGCTTAGTACCAAAGCCTCTGAGATGGCAAACTCGGATAAGGCACATAGTAGTCGTCGCGATAGTACTGATGACGTTGCGAACATAAACACCAATGCTGATGATTTCCAAGCTCGCATTAACGCAGCTGTTGGAAAGGCCATGGAAAAGGTCATGGAAAATTTAGGGAATCGAGCGCTACTCGATCCAAGTCCCAATCTAAGCCACATTCATCTCATAAAGAAGATTCTGTTCACTCTTCAAATGCAAAGAGTGAACCACAGAAGAAGATTGTGTTCAATCAGAAGCCCCGATCTTCTAAAGGATGTACCTACAAGTACTTCATCTCTTGTAAGCCAAGAGACTTCAATGGTGAAAAAGGGGCTATTGATTGCATGTGCTGGTTAGACGAGATGGAAACCGTGGTGGATATCAGCGGTTGTGCGAAAGAGGATACTGTGAAGTTTGCATCACAGTCAATCAAGGGCAATGCCCTTACATGGTGGAAGGCGATGATACAATCAACGGGGAAGATTCCCCTATACAACCTGGAATGGTCCAAATTCGTGGACCTAATCAAGGAGACCTACTGCCCTCAGCATGAGGTTGAGAAGGTAGAGTCGGATTTTCTGACTCTTGTAATGAAGAACCTGGACTGTCGGCAGTATGTCACCGACTTCAACTCCTTATCCAAGTTGGTACCGTATCTGATCACACCTGAGCCCAAACACATTGCATCTTTTATTGGTGGTCTGGCACCAGAAATTAAGGGCACGGTGAAGGTTTCAAAGCCTACTACTTACCGGTCCGCTGTGGACATGTCTCTATCGATCACCTTAGATGTGGTGAGAAGCAGGTCATACGGAGGGTAAAAGGAAGAGGGAGGATGAAAACTCCCAAATTTTTAACAAGAAGAAGAAGGGTAAGTTTAGATTCAAGAAGAACCAAGACAGGTCGGGTGAGAAACCCACTTGTAAGACCTGCAACCGCAACCACTGGGAATAGTGTAACTCGGACCCACAGGCTAAACCCTGTGGTATCTGCAAGAAGAAGGGCCATAAGACCCTTGAATGCAAAGACCTAAAGGATGTTGTTTATTATGGCTACAATGAGAAGGGGCATATCAAGACCAACTGCCCCAAGAACCCAAGGGTAACACTACAAAGCCTGGAGAGGCTAAAAAGGGGAATGCACGAGCATTCTAGATGAATGCTAAGCAGGCGGTGAATGACGATAATGTCATTGTAGGTCCCCTATGCTGTATGGATCTTAACAAAACCGATAACTAACCAAGGGTGCGGAATCGCCTTGATCAATTAACTAACAGAAACAAGAACACGTAACGATTTACCAACTAATCTTCTATGATTATCCAACGAAAACGTTTACAATCACCTAAGATCACAAGAACTCACAACCAATGTTCTGTGTCTTTTCTCAAACTCGAATGCTCACACTTGAATGCCTGAAAGTCTAACCCTAAAACTCTAGCTAAAGGTTGTTTATATACACACAACTATACAACTAGAATTGGGCTAAGCCCATATACAATTCAGGCTAGCTTACATGGACTTAAACTCGAACTCTAACATGGACTTGATTTGGGCTTTAACAAACTCGAATTCCATTCAGTCTTCATAAGTCTTCGCGGCCCAAACTTGTGTTCAATATCCAAAGACCAATTCAACGTTGTTGTCACATAAAATGCACCAACAAACTCCCCCTTGACAATAGCTTGCAAAGGAAACTTTAGTCTTTAGAATCTCACAGTCTTTGGTCTTTGGATAGCGTCAGCTTCAAAACGAATTCTGTCAGCAACGAACTCCCCCTAAGCCGATGTATCCAATCACCAAATCTTCCAAGTTGTGATTCAGCATTCCAAGTAAGTCTTCACAGCATTCATTCTGCATTGTAGAAGGACGATTCTACCAAGCAGCAACAAACTCCTCATCTCTTCACAGCAACTCTTCAACAACATACTGCTTCAATCTGTATACTATAAAACAAACATCTCGAGAAACCATAAGAATTTTTCAACAAAGTTAAACAAATTATTATTATTCAAGAGATAGTTAAACTGTATCACAGATTATGCATTTTCAATTTATCACCAGCACGCAACAATTTTTAATCAAACACCTTATAACCTGCATGATTTAAAAATTTTGAACCCACTTTCTAACACAGTCTCCCCCTATTGGTAACAACTCCTCCAAGAATAACAGTTTTTCGTACGTTAAGAATTTTAACAGAAAAAGACACTATTTTTGTATTCTTGTATTTTCTGAAAGAAAATAAATACTAGAAAAAATAAACACTCTATTTTGTGAGAATCACCGGTAAGAAGATCATATCAGCTCAATCAAACTATTTTCACACTATTAGATAATTCTTTATGTAATTTTTCGTGAAAAGCAGTCCAAGACGATTACCAGTATGTTTATCCACTTAAACAAAATGCATGAACATTTTAAGTACCATTATCGTATGATACGTTAAGGTAATTTTATTTCTGATATACTAGCGTGTCCCACTTCAGGATGTACCCCCAGGATCAAGGTATGCACAAAGATTCATCGTAGTAGGTGAGTATACTGAATTCATCTGTTTTGTTTTTCAACATTTAGATAATTGGTGATCAGGTCAGTACTTCCGTACAACAAAGAGACCAAAATATCTAACGAGGGCTAAGAGAAATGCCATTTTTTGGTATGATTTATGCTTTTTGCACATTTGAATGACTCTCTAGGAGAGCTTCTTCATTTTCAGGGTTTTGGCATTTTGAGCTCTTTTAAGATATCCTGGTTGTGCCTAGGTCAGCATGTATCTGGATGCAGCAGAAGGACAACCCTGATATCCCCGGATGAAATAACAGTATAAAGACCCAAAACCTCAGATTTTGGCAATCTATCAACGCAAGATTTAAGGTCATTAAACCATACACCACTGATGTGTTCCCCACTCATACTCAGTGCATTTAGGTTTATATCACATTGGTAAGTTGATTATTTCATGCTTTTTGCCTACTGGTACATCATATGATGAAGCTGCTATCACACTTAAGAAATTTAATTCAGTTTGAGTGTGACAGTCTAACTTGCTGATGTACTATCATATCTTCTTTTTCACACAGTGATAACTCATTTTTGATTTTCTATATTTTTTATGTTTTTGATTTTTCAATGTTTTTGTATTTTTTGATTTAAAAAAACAGTAAACTATTTACAAAATTCTTATGAAAAACCAGTTATTCAGGATTCCTCATCTCGTTGAGTTCAACTAAGTGTTCAAAGAGAGCTCTATTAAAAGCTTTAGTGTAAAGATCAGCAAGGTTATCTAGTGTGTCAACTCGGTGTAGTTCAATTAGTCTCTTTTCAGCACAATCCCGTATAAAATGATGAAGAATGTCAATATGTTTAGTTCTGCTGTGCTTTACGGGATTGTTTGTGATTGATATAGTGGCATTATTGTCTATCATAATAGGAGTACGAGTGAAATCCAAACCGTAATCGCACATCTGTTGTTGAATCCAGAGAACCTGAGAGCAACAGCTACCCGCAGCAATATATTCAGCTTCACACGTAGAGGTAGACACACAAGATTGCTTCTTGCATTGCCAAGATACAATCCTGCCTCCTAAGAACTGACAACCACCTGTTGTAGACTTTCTGTTAGACTTGCATCCTCCAAAGTCTGAGTCAGTGTAAGCAACAAAATTCAGATCACTATCAGCTGGATACCACAACCCAAGTTTAGGTTTCCCCTTTTGACATGGAAGACATTTATCTTCCACGTGAAACCTCTGCATTGGAACCCCTTTCACTAGCTCATTTTTAATAATGTAATTCATTTTGCGGTAGTGAATATGGGCCATGCATCTGTGCCACAACATCGATTCAGCTTCAGATGCTTTTGATAGTAAACATGCCACCACAGCAGATGGATCCTTAGCACCCATGTCCATGACATAAGTATCATTTATCCTCGGTGCACGCATTACTATCCAATCGTCCGGAATAACCAAACCCAGTTTCAACACCAATGCCTCAGACTTAGTAAAATGGACTGAGTAACCCTTGTCGCAGACTTGTGACACGCTCATCAGATTGTGTTTAAGCTGCTTAACATAGTTCACTTTGTCCAATGTGATCTTCCCATTCGTCACTTTTCCTCATCCGGTAATCCTACCACCTTTAGCACCAGCAAAATTTACATGTCCACCATCATATTCTTCAAATTCAGAAAACAACCTCGCATCCCCCGTCATGTGCCTAGAGCAGCCACTATCAACATACCATAGGTTGATAATCCTCCTTAGCAGCTCCTGCACACACCAACCAAAAGATTAGTTAGTTTGGGGGACCCAAGCCTTAATGGTCTTGGGTCGTCCAGATTCACCAACGACAAGAACATCCAACCAATAACCATCACTCCTAACTGGAGTCTTGGATTTTGGACCTGTTGATGGAAATGGGTTTTAATTTCCACTAGGTCTCTGGACCTGAGGGTTCCTATATGTATTTGGACTGTGTGACCTTTGGAAATTTTGATTTTGAAACCTTGAGTTTTGATTCCAAGAAGTTTGATTGTTGTAATTTCTAAAGCCATTGTTATAAAAGGTTCGACCACCATTATTTTGGTATCGATTTTGATATTGACCTTAACTTCTGAAATTATTTGAATTATGATTGTTCGTTCTTGGTGAAGTACTTCTAGGTCTCTCATATCTGCCTAATGTAGATTCAAGCTGAAATCTTGGTTGATTTCTTTGAAAACGAGGAACTTGTGGAGTTCCTTTTTCAGCCTTATCTACACCAACAACAATACCCTCTAGTTGCTTAGGAGTAGATTTGTTTGGAGGGTTAGACTCTCTCTCCTTTTTATCACCACTCTTCTCTGGTGACTTCCCTTTCAGTTTCTCACTAACTTGTGCTTCAGTCTTTTTGTTAGGACAGCAGCTAGCTACATGTCCCTTGATGTGACACTTGAAGCACGATCTCTTTTTCGAAGAATTCTTAACTGAAGCCTTTGAACTAGATCTGGTTTTGATGATGATGCCTTAGAAGGATTTGGTTCAGTTTGCTTAATTTCATATTTTTTTATGTTTTTGTTTTTAGCAAACTCTACATTTGATTCATTTTCAACAACAGCTGTTTCGTTTTTCATGTCACTTCCTTGAACAAAATTAACCTTTTTAACAAAATTTTGATTTTTTTAGGAGGTGAATTTTTCTTTTTCAAAACGGGTTTTCTGTTACTGTCCTTCTTATCATCATCACTCTCAGTCACATCACCTTGACTTGATGTGGAACAACTTGGTGATGTTGACAGAAAGTCTGTTAACTCATCTTCATCAGGTAGGAACAAATAGTCATGACTAAGAGGAGGTGGACTTCATTAAAGCCCTTGAATCCCACATTGATATTGGCATTACTCTTCTTTAACCCACCCATCATATGCTTCATAACAAAAGTGGAATCTCTAAACTGACTCAGTTTATTTTCAAGTTCAACAATTTTTAATTGTGCTTCAAACAACTCTTTGCACTTTTCAGAAACCTCTTTTGTTTTCTCTCTCATAGTGTCATGAGCTAAATCTATAATTTGAAGTTTTTCATTTAATTTGCATGTTAAAGCTTCAATTTCAGCTTCATAGCCTTTAATTTTCTTCAAATACATAGACCCGTTTCTTTTAACAAAAAAGTTTGACTCTTTAATGCTAGACATTTCGTTAACCAGACTTTGATTTTTAGTTGATAATCTATCAACTTCACCCTGTAATTCACGACATCTTAAACAAACAGAAGTAGCAGAGTTACTTACCTCTCCTGTTGGTTTGTCTGAGTTGGCCACTAGAGCAGCAATTTGAGCTTCCAGTCTTTTATATTTGGCATCTTTCTCTTCAGCTTCCCTTTCATGGTCAGACTTCAGCTTTTCCTCTTCAGCTTCTATTATCTGATCAGCCTTATCTACCTCAGCTTCACTTTCCTTCTCAACTTCAGCATCCACCTTTGCTTCAGCATTTTCCACGTTAGCTTCAGCGTCATCAACAGGCACTATCTCAGCCATGAATGTCTGAGTGACATTCTCATCATCTTCCAAGTGAACACTCCAGTCATATGAACCTTCTCTTGCTATAGAGATCAAAGCTCTTGAGTTAGAGTTTTTTGATGCATTTCTATTGTTTGAACTCTAACTCGAAGTCTCTTGTTTTTATTTTTGACATTCCCTAGCAAAATGTCCATAACTTTGACAGTTAAAGCACCTCACTTTGGTCTTGCCAAAACCAACGCTCTTCCCTACAAACTTCCTTCCAGTTCTGTTCATGAACCGCTTGACTCTTCTAGAAATCATGGCCATTTGCCATTGCAAATCCATCTCTTCTAGATCATCAGGGTCAATCTGATCATAATCTTCATCTAAAGTAGTAGGATCAGATATCTTCCCATGAATGTAGTTCTCATAAGAAGCAACAAATGAAGCAAGTAGAGCAAGATGTTCTTCTGCAGACTTCACACTCATAGGCATTGACTTTGTACTGCTACTCTGATTAGTAGCTGATGTTCTTTTAGCTCCAGTTGATCCTCCTGAAGCAGCTACGAAGCACACATCACCATCCTCATTCACGGTAACCTGCTCATTCTCACACGAAAGAAACGCAGTAGCAGAGTCGCTAGAAGCGTTGTGAGATGAAGAAGATGTAAGTCCATTGTAAATCCTTGGATCTTGAACCTGGTCATATCCAGTCTCTTTCTTCTTCATATTGAGCTCATAAGCTCTCAGCTTTCCAACTACTTCTTCCAGTTCCTTTGTCTCGTAATCTGCTTCTTCCAGGAAACAAGGGTGCGGGATCCCCTTGATCAATCAACTAACAGAAACAAGAACACGAAACGATTTACCAACTGATCTTCTATGATTATCCAACTAAAATGTTTACAATCACCTAAGATCACAAGAACTCACAGCCAATGTTCTGTGTCTTCTCTCAAACTCGAATACTCACACTTGAATGCCTAAAAGTCTAACCCTAAAACTCTAGCTAAAGGTTGTTTATATACACAAAACCATACAACTCGAATTGGGCTAAGCCCACACGAATTCTAGATACAATTCAGGCTAGTTTACATGGACTTAAACTCGAACTCTAACTTGGACTTGATTTGGGCTTTAACAAACTCGAATTCCATTCAGTCTTCATAAGTCTTCGCGGCCCAAACTTGTGTTCAATATCCAAAGACCAATTCAACGCTGTTGTCACATAAAATGCACCAATAGTCATAACAGGTACCTTCCTCATTAATGACGTCTATGCTAGAGTTTTTTTTATTCGGGTGCGGATAAATCTTTTGTAGATCTTAAGTTTAGTAAACTTTTAAATCTGCCCATAAGAACTCTAGATATTAAATATGAGGTAGAGCTTGCTGATGGAACCTTAGAAACCGCTTCTTATATTCTTGATGGATGTTCTATATCCATTAAGAATCATTCTATTCCATTATCTCTTCTGCCAATGAAATTGGCGGGGTTTGATGTAGTTTTGGGTAAGGATTGGTTATCGCATAACCAAGCTCTTATCGCGTGCGACAAGAAACTCATCAAAATTAAAACCCCTTCTGGTGAGATGATCACCATTCAGGGAGATATACACTATAGATTGCCTAATCAAGTGTCTAAGCTTAAGGCATCCAAGTGCTTGAAGAGTGTTTGTGTCATCTACATGGCACAGGTGACGGTGGATGAACCTAAGCCAAGGATTGAAGATATCCCAGTCATTGCTGATTACCCAGATGTCTTTCCCGATGAACTACCTGGCTTACCTCTTGAGAGGCAAGTAGAGTTCAGAATCGACATCTTTCCTGGAGTTGCACCAGTTGCGCGAGCTCCATATCATCTGGCACCGACTGAAATTAAAGAGTTGAGAGCTCAATTGGATGAACTGTTAGAGAAAGGCTTCATTCAGCCCAGCTCGTCGCCTTAGGGAGCGACAATACTATTCGTAAAGAAGAAGGACAGTTCAATGCGCCTGTGCATTGATTACCGTGAGTTGAACAAGGTAATGATCAAGAACCATTATCCTTTGCCCAGGATCGATGATCTGTTTGATCAACTGTAAGGGGCAAGCTTCTTCTCCAAGATTGATTTAAGATCAGGGTATAATCAACTTAAAGTTAGAAGTGAAGACGTACCCAAGACCGCTTTCAGGATAAGATACGGCCATTACGAATTCTTAGTGATGCCTTTCGGGCTCACTAATGCACCTGCAGCATTCATGGATTTCATGAACAGAGTCTGCAAGCCGTATTTAGATAAGTTTACCATTATCTTCATAGATGACATACTTATCTACTCTCGTAATCAATATGATCACAAGAAACATCTTAGATGCATCCTGGAGTTATTACAGCAGGAGAAAATTTATGCTAAGTTCTCCAAGTGTGAGTTCTGGCTTCGCGAAGTCCAATTCCTTGGACCTATCGTTAGTGAGCGTGGTATCCAGGTGGATCCCGCTAAGATAGAAGCTGTCGTGAATTGGGAAGCACCTAAGACACCCTCAGAGATTCGTAGTTTCTTAGGTCTGGCTGGTCATTATAGGAGGTTCATTAAGAACTTTTCGAGGATAGCCACTCCTTTGACTACACTGACCCGTAAGAATGTTAAGTTTAATTGGGGTCCAAAACAACAGGAATCTTTTGAAATCCTTAAGCACAAATTGAGCAATGCTCCAGTGCTGACTTTGCCTAAGGGCATTGAAGAGTTCGTTCTCTATTGCGATGCTTCGCACACTGGCATGGCTTGTGTACTTATGCAGAAAGGCAAGGTGATTGCCTACGCATCGCGACAACTAAAGGTGCACGAAAGGAATTACACCACCCATGATTTGGAGTTGGGTGACGTTATATTTGCACTAAAAATATGGAGGCATTACCTATATGGAACAAAGTGTATTATATACACAGGTCACAATAGTCTCCAGCATTTGTTCAATCAGAAAGATCTGAATATGAGACAAAGCCGATGGATGGAAACGTTAAATGATTACGATTGCGAACTTTGCTATCATCCTAGAAAAGCAAATGTAGCCGCTGATGTTCTTAGTCGCAAAGAAAGGGTTAAACCTATAAGGATTAACGCCAAAAACATAGAACTAAAGAACAGCTTGAATGAAAAGTTGTTAAATGCGCAGAAACAAGCTATGTTAGAAGCTAACCTTCCAAGTGAAGGATTAAGTGGAACTGTTGATCAGTTGTCACCTGGGACTAATGGAATTCTTAGGTTCAATGGTCGAATCTGGGTTCCGATCTTTGGAGGGCTTAGAGATCTAATCCTCCAGGAAGCATATAATTCCAAATACTCAGTTCACCTTGGAGGGGACAAGATGTATCAGGATCTAAAAGAGAATTATTCATGGATGGGTTTGAAGAAATCCATAGCCACACGTGTAGCTAAGTGTCTAACATGTTCACAGGTTAAAGCTGAACATCAAAAGCCGTCAGGACTGCTACAACAGCTTGAAAGTCCCACATGGAAGTGGGAGATGGTAACTATGGACTTTATTACCAAGTTACCTAAGACCAAACGTGGTAATGACACAATATGGGTTATTGTTTATAGGCTGACTAAGTCAGCACATTTCTTACCCATAAAGGAGACGCATAGCTCCGATAAGTTACCAAATTGTATGTGGACGAGATTGTGTCCCTACATTGCATGCCAGTATCTATTGTATCCGATGACGATACAAGATACACTTCTCATTTCTGGAAAAGCTTCCAGCAATTGTTAGGCACAAGATTAAACTTCAGTACGACTTACCATACTCATAATGATGGACAAAGTGAGCGTCTATCCAAACTTTGGAAGACATGCTTCGTGCATGTGTTATCGACTTAGGTGGTAGCTGGGATGACCATCTCCCCCTAATTGAATTCTCCTAAAATAATAGTTATCCTACAAGCATCAAGGCTGCTCCTTTTGTTAGGCAGAAGTTGGGGAGGCCCAACTATCAGGACCTGAAATAGTCCTTGAGATGACGGATAAGATTATACAAATCCGTGATCATTTGAAAGCTGCCAGAGATCGGCAGAAGAGCTACGCCGACAAGAGGCGCAAACCTCTTAAGTTCCAGGTAGGGGACAAGGTTTTACTGAAAGTGTCACCCTGGAAAGGTGTGATGCATTTCGTTAAGAAGGGCAAGTTAAGCCCTAGATAAATTGGACCATTCGAAATCATTGAATGTGTCGGGTCCATAGCATACAAGTTAAATTTTCTTGAAGAGCTCAGTGGAATTCACAATAGGTTCCACATCTGCAATTTAAAGAAATGTCTAGCCGATGAGTCGCTAGCAATGTCTCAAGAATACGTGCAGATTGATAAAACCCTGTGGTTTGTAGAGAAACCGGTTTCGATCGAGGATCAACAGGTTAAGAAGTTCCGACGGAAGCATGTGCCTATTGTAAAGGTCAAACGGGATGCCCGTAGAGGCCCCGAGTACACGTGGGAGGTCGAGTCCACTATGCGACAGAAATACCCCCCACCTTTTCAGTAAATCTCGAGGTCGAGATTTCTTTTAAGGGGGTGAGGATGTAATACCTCATAAAATCATGTCTAATAATATATTGACACGTGTCCCTAATCCTATTAATGTCAAATGTTGACTAAGACGGACTATTTTTTGCCAAACAATGAAAGTATGAATGTGGAGGGACTAAAAGTATCAACATGCTTAAACTAAGCCTCTGAATGACCTTTAACCGTATCCGTATTCTCAAATGAGCCAATTGATTGGATGAAGGGAACCGTTTGTGAAATTGATCGAAAGATTGTTAATTGATGGATTAAAAACGTCAACATGTAAATTTATACCTCGAAGTGACCTTTTAACGAACCCGAAGCCTAATGATGTTCGGTTATACTTCTGGGAATACCTAATACTAGCTTAGAGGGGTTAAAATTTCCAAGAATGAAAGTATTTAAGAGTTTGGAGGCAAGGGGTTAAAACTGCCAATTTTTGAAAGTTAATGGGGCGCCACATCGCGAGACGGCCCACCCCACATCTCGTCGCGTGGTGGGACGGCTTAATTTGTGCAAAAAGTTACGAACAGCTGCTGAATTATTCCTTGTTCACCACATAAACCACCATAGAACCTCCAAATCGAAACCATGAGCTGCTCCTGGTTTTTGACATGTCCTAGGACACCTGGAATGATCTCTAAGACTTTCCTAACACCTGGATTGATCTAAAAACCTCAGCTTTAACTATATATAGGTGTGTTCTTCAACTCTTACACTCGTTCATTCTCATTTTATCAACTCCTCTCTTCCTCTAGATATTCCCAACTGAAGGGAGACTCCATCTGAGTTCTAAGTTCAAGCTAGGACCTTTTGTAAGTGTTCCTAACTCCTGTTTTTCGTTTATAGGCTTTTAAAGCCGAAAGTCAAGCTTTTTTTATAAAAGCTTTGACTTTTGGTTTAGACCTTAATGGTCCAGCTATTGTTCAAGGAGAACATGGCTACGTGATCGTAATTAGGTAGGTGTTAATCCCTCAAAAGGGCACCTCCTAAGAATCACGTTTTCTTGGTCAATTGACGGGTCAAAGTTATTAATGTTAAAAAGTCAAACTGGGTAGTTCTTGAAATAATCATAATCTGGTTATGTAAGTGTTATAAATTATGTTTTAACACTTTAATAACTTGGTAATAATTATTAGAACATCTATAAACATGTTCGGCTCGTCAATTCCTGGTTTATGGTCGGTTCACAACCGAAAGTCGCGAAGTTTGACTTCTGCTTTGACTTTCAATTCTGGCCCGAATTAGATTAGTTTCCTAATGTTTTAAGGTTCCATTTTAATCATATTAATATGTAGCATAACCCTCTGAGGTTATAATACATGATCATAGTAGTAATCTGAGTTTTTATGAAACTTCCGTTATTATACTAAACTGTGACTATTTTGCCTTTTTTTTGTTAAAAATAAGGTTTTAAAACACCAATGAACATGCAAATAAATTACATGCTGATATGTTAAAGAGTTTAACGTATTTTGATGTTAACATTCTGATAATAAACTGAGTTTTAGTATAACATCGTAAATTATGCTTTTAAAAGACCAAAATGCCCTTTCGGCATCTAAAATGGTTTTTAACATAATTTCTTTATAAAACTTATCACCTACTAATGTAATATCATAAGTAGGATTATTTGAGATGTCAAGTCAGTTTATTTTCTAAGTTTAAGTATAAGTTCTTGTATTATGTCGATAAATGACGATAATGCCCTTATGACGCTTAAAATGGTTTTAATCAAGCTTTTCATGCAAAACCTTTTTACCAACTGATATGTTATATTAAATAACATATATTGATCATATAAACCTGGTCTTCACATCAATTTTCATTAAACATCACAAATATCGTCATTTAACGACTTTAACGCCGTTTCGGCGCATAGTATGGTTTTAAACCATATTTACCAACCAAGACTTGTTACCTACTGATTTTAAAACTCATTTAAAATGTTTTTACAGTAGGTACATCTTATAAATTCAGAATCCCAAATAAGTTTTCGAACTATGTGTGAAATGACAAAAATGCCCCTACGATGCATAGTTTGGTCTTAAACTATAAACCACACATATATTTGATATTCTACTGATAATATATCACAACCTAAGTATTTTTGTAGAATGTTTATGATCATAACATCAATTTATATGCAAGCTCCTTATGTAAGTCACTAAAAGACCAAAATGCCCTTATGAGGCTTAATTTGATTTTAAAACCTTAACGGGCATACAATTTGGTATCCTACTGATATTGTAGCTTGATTAAAGTATAATGACATATGGAACTTGTACATGACTCATCCGGTTACCCGTTAATGGTTATACGCGTATGGTTCGACTTGTATACCTAGTTTACATAAGTTTACCAAAACGGGTTTAACCTTATCATTTCAATCTTAAATTCCAGAATGTAAATAGTTCACCCATATTATACAAGTCTTAATACTTGTTGGGTTTAAACTACATTCTATTACGGTCATCGCTTAATCTAGCATATCGTACCATTTTTAACACTTAAAGCTAGCCGGTCTAAGTCTACGACTTAAATAGGACCCGTTAGCATTCTAATTGGTTATTTATACCATCATTCCAGACTAGAGCCTTCCAGTAAATGCTACCTACACTTACCTATTGATTAAACGGCTGAGTTAATATAAACTTTGCATTTTAAAGTCAACTACTAGCTCAGGTAAATACTTTTAACTTAGTTTCCCTATACGGGCTTGGGATAGGGTAAATTATTACCGCTTGGTCGGGTATGGGATCATATGCCGGATTGTGGCTACAAAATCCGCATAACCCGTTTTAATTTGTTTTGTTTGATAACTTAAAAATTGGAGGTTAACGTGACCGTGTCCTGGATATCCTCGGCTCATTTAAGTTACTAATGGCCACGACTAAAGCACGGGGTGTAGGCATACACCCGACTGATGCGAATGCTAAATATTTTCTTATCCACAAGTTGGGGATAATACCTTTGTGGGTTTATAAGTGGTGTGTCGGTTAATTATGTCTCAGTTTCTATACTAGGCCCCATATGTATTGACAAACATGTAAAACTGTATACAAGTTATAAAAGATTTTCATGTGGCTTGTGCACTTAAATCAATTTTGAAGTATTTTCACAATGTGTCAGTTAATTGTATTTACCAGTGTAAACTGACGTGTTTTCAAAAGACTAAGTTACAGGTACAACACGTAATAGGATGGAAGCTGCTTGGTATTGATATAAGAGGATCTTACAAATCCTTAGATATGCCTAAAGTCTATTAAACATCTTTTGTACATTTTTATGATCCGCCTGTGGATCTTTTATTACGAATCGTCTGTATATTTATTTTGAACTTTGTACATTATGGTTTTTAATAATAATTTATACTCCAAGACTTCCGTTGTGCTATTCTGTGTATATTAACTATGACGATATCAACTACGTCACGATACTCCCCACCAGGCCCATCGGGTTATGGTTGAAATATCGGGGTGTGACACTTTATCACCGCGGAGTTCGATCCGTGCTAACAGGTGGCTTGTTATTAACTAAATGGTTTTATATACACTTAAGTGGTGTTTATTTTTCTATAAAAGATATGCGCAGCCTCTACTGTCTATGTCGTGCAGACCACGCACATACATTGTCATCTATAGACTGTTTGTTTTTCCGAAGACGTTTCAATAAAAAAACGCATGTGTGAGCTCTCTTCTTGGTGCAGACTTGGCCCAGCCACTTCTAAGATCTTCTAAAGTCTGCAGAGGGTTAAACACCACTACCCACCACCACCGTCCACCACCACCACCATCGTCCATCACCACCACCACCACCATCGTCCACCACCCACCACCGTCTACGACAACCACTGTCCACCACCACCACCCACCGTCCATGTCCACTACCCAGCACAACCGTCCAGCACCACCACCACTACCGTCCGTACACCACCACCAGTTTATTTTAAAAGTCTGCATACGTTAAAAAAACAAACAGCCTTCTTCTTGCAGACTGCAGAGGTTTGGTCCACCTCTTCTTCTATAGTTGTCTGCAGATGTGGTCCAGACTGCAGACATTTTACCTCTTAAAAAACAAACAACACCTTAGTTAATCAGAATCACATAATTTTTACCAAACCAAATAACTTAACTTGAACGAGCTTCTAATGTATCATTTCTACCTAAAGGTGATTTGATATATCTATCTTATTGTTCAAGTATAATGATAAGCTATGTTATCTATGCATTATAAACATGAATGTCTCACTTCTACCCAAAGGTGATTTGATTCATTTGTGTCTTGCATATTTAATAGTGCATAACTAAGGTAATTGTCACACTTCTGCCTAAAGGTGATCTATCACAATTACTTTGCACACATGCTTAGATGATTACAATTTTACCCAATGGTGATTTGTCTTTATTTAAGTAGAAATTTAAACAACTTAGTCTATTATTTTAATGTTAGTAATAGAAAATATCATAGCTTCATAACTAAAATGGTCATTACTTATGTCTGCCTTAGTGTAACATGCCTTAGATCACATTAAGACTTCTAACTTAGTATCATAATTCGCTCATATAATTTCCATTCTCAGCTCCCAATTGTGGGATTCCACCATTAACTGGTTATAGCTTTGCTGCCTGGAAAGACTCTCTCATGCTAACTCTTGCTTTGCTGGATTTTGGCTACGCTTTAAGAGAGGATAAGCCTGTAGACCTAACTTCTGAAAGTACCCCTGCTACGCAAATTATTTACGAGAAATGGACTAGGTACAATCGCATGTCTCTCATGTTCATGAAGCAATCCATTAGCACTACAATTCAAGGAGCCATTCCAGATTCTGATGATGCTAAAACCTACTTGGCTTCTATGGAGAATCAATTCAAAGGGACGTCTAAGGCGCATGCTAGTACCTTAATCCTCAAGTTGGTGACAACTAAGTATGATGGGGGAGTGGCATTCGTGAGCATATCATGATGATGAATGACATGTGTAACACCCCGACCGCGTACAAACAACCCGCGGTAGAATCGTCGGGGAGTCACGTTACAAATTGTTTCAAACACATGGTATTAAAAGTTTTATTTTATGGAATTAATAGTTTACATTGTTTTGGTGAATTCGAAACAAAACACAACAACTATTTTATTTTAAGCAAGCTAAGGCTCGAGTCCGAATCCTACGTGTAGCATACTTGTAAATCATCAAACATTTGTATCTGAAACATATGTGAAAAAGACGGTCAACAATGAATGCTGGTAAGTAACATAGGTTTTGTGATCAAGACTCATGGCATTGAATATTGAAATATATCTAACAACTTCAAGAGGTGATATTTTAAATAAATCATTGTAGCCATGAATCTTTGACAAAAAGCGTTTCTTTTGTAAATCCGTATGAGAAATCATTCGATTTAAAAGAAAATAGTATATGGTTAACTTAGAAACTATTTGTGACTTTGTATAAACCAAAAAAATGTCTTGTGTTGTATAAACCAACCAATGACTTGTCTTATATAAACCAACCAAATGACTTGTCTTGTATAATTAAATGTCTTTGTATAAACCAAATGTTTTGTGTAAACAAAATGTCTTGATTTGTATATAAAAAAATTGCATTTTTTTTATAAAACGAGTGTGGTTTGTCAGCGAATACATTCAAGCCTTATTGATGCTACCAGTGTGGTAGCAATGCACATTTCAAGCGGGATTGCCTGCAACTCAAGAACAATAACAAAGGTGGTAACAACAACAACCAGAACAACAACAATAACAACAATAATGGGAATGGTGGCACTAGAGGTACCAAAGGACGAGTGTTCACATTCGGCAGAGGCGAAGCTAAAAACGACACCAACGTCGTCACCGGTAAATTCCCTCTCAATGACATTTTTGCTTCAGTTTTGTTTGATACCGTGCCGATATGAGCTTTATTTCTGAGTCATTTAGGAAGTACCTAAAACTCACTCCCGAATGTCTAGAAAACCCATATGCTATAGAGTTGGAAAACGACAAACTCATAGACGTAACCCACGTGGTAATCGGGTACCAACTTAAACTCGCTGGCCACACTTTCACAATTGATCTCATGGCAACTACCTTGGGTAGTTTTGACGTGGTGGTCGGTATGCTCTGGTTGTCCGAAATCCGAGCTGAAGTTCTCTGTCGCGAGAAATCAATTCGTATTCCTCTCCCTAACGTCGAAGTCTTATCGGTTCAAGGCAAGAAGACTGGTGTCGTTACCAACATCATATCATTCATGCAAGCCCAGAAGTATCTTCGGAAGAAGAATTCCTTTGCATTTTTAGCCATGATCACCGAGCAACCTCAGGAGGAGAAGAAGATCGGAGACATTCCTATCGTCCGTGATTTCACCGATGTCTTTCCCGAAGAATTTCCTGGTCTCTCACCACGTCGTCAAGTCGAATTTGAAATCGAATTGGCAAACCATGCAGCACCCATCGCCAAAGCTCCATATCATCTAGCCCCATCCGAATTGCAAGAACTATCTACTCAATTCCAAGAGCTACTGGATAAGGGATTTATCCAACCTAGCTCATCACCATGGGAAGCTCGAGTTCTTTTTGTCAAGAAGAAGGACGGAACCTTCCGTTTATGCATCGACTACCGGGAGCTCAACAAGGTTACCATTAAGAACCGGTATCCATTGCCTCACATAGATGACCTTTTCGGCCAGCTTCAGGGGTCGAGCTATGTAGGTCCCCTGAGTCGTACGGATCGTCACAGAATTGTATATCTAACCTTGAGTACAGAATCCTCTAGATCAGATTTGCATAGAAACGAGTAGAAAACAGAAATTCACGATCAAACGGGTCTTCTATTGATTATCCAACTTGCAGTTTACAATCAATTCAAGACCTCACAACCTCACAGCCTCTATCTGTGATCTTGCTCTACAAACCCTAAATTTCTAAATTATTCTCTCTCTCTAGACTTTCTCTCTCTAGCCTCTAATCACAATCCTAACCCTAATCACAAAACATGTTTATATACCACATGTTTGTGAACTGGGCTTCCTACTAGGCTAGGCCATTTTCCAAGCCCATTACAATAATAAACTCCCTAACCAATAAGCTAAGCCCAACACAAAATATCCAAAGACTAAATAATTAAACTATTAAGCCGTTGTCACAGAATATGCACCAACAGACTCCCCCTTGACAATAGCTTCATAGTGTAACTTTGTCTTCAAACATCTTGTGTTCTTTTGGTCTTTGGATAGCGTCAGCTACATAGTTTCTGACATCAACAGACTCCCCCTTAGCTGATGCTTCCAATCTCCAAAACTTTCATTCCTTTGTAGATCAGTTAGCTAGCAATCTTTGGTTAAGCAAGTAAGCTCCAACTCTTCCATATCTCTTTCTCTCTGCAATGTAGTAGAAGGATCCTACCATACATCTTCACACATCTTCACTTCACTCTCAATCTGCACTTTACTTGTACTCTGCACTTCATTTTGATAACTGCATCAATATGTTTAGCAACACAAGCAAGTATCTCGAAAAACCATTAGTCTTTTTCACATTTAAAGATAAACTAATATTTTATCTAGATATGCAAAAAACAAATTGTCAGTTCAATATGGAAGTCTTAAAAATATATTTTTGGTTTTTTTTATATAAATGACACAACTAAATAAAACTAAAAACTATTTACAATGCATCTTTTTGTGAGAATCATGTGTAAGAAGATCATATCAACAAAATCAAACTGTTTCACACTTGCAGTTAGTTCTTTATTTATTTTTTCGTGAAGAGCAGTCCAAGACAATTACCAGTATATGTGTCCACTTAAACAAAATGCATGAACATTTCAAGTACCATTACCGTATGATACGTTAAGGTAATATTATTTCTGATATATTAGTGTGTCCCACTTCAGGATGTACCCCCGCGATCAAGGTATGCACAAAGATTCCTCGTAGTAGGTGAGTATACTGACTTCATCCGTTTTGTTTTTCAACAATAGATAGTTGGTGATCAGGTCAGTACTTCCGTACAGCAAAGAGACCAAAATATCTAACGAGGGCTAAGACAAATACCAATTTTTGGTACGATTTATGCTTTTTGCACATTTTGAATGACTCTCTAGGAGAGCTTCTTCATTTTTTTGGGATTTGGCATTTTTTGCTCTTTTAAGATATCCTAGTTGTTCCTAGGTCAGCATGTATCTGGATGCAGCAGAAGGACAACCCTTATATATCCCCAGATGAAATAATAGTATAAAGACCTAAAACCTCAGATTTTGGCAATCTATCAACGCAAGATTTAAGGTCATTAAACCATACACCACTGATGTATTCCCCACTCATACACAGTTCATTTAGGTTTATATCACATTGGTAAGTTGATTATTTCATGCTTTTGCCTACTGGTTCAACGTATGATGAAGCTGCTATCACACTTAAGCAATTTAAGTTCAATTTCAGTGTGACAGTCTAACTTGCTGATGTACTATCATTTCTTCTTTTTCACACTGTGATAACTCATTTTTCAATTTTTTTATGTTTTTCATTTTTCAATGTTTTTGTATTTTTATGATTTTTAATTTATAACTCACTCCCCCTAAACACACTCACTTACTAAACTCTTTTTGGCTTAGGGAAATTTCTCCCCCTAAATTTTTGTTTTTATGGAGCAAGTTTTAAAAACACAAACTTTAAACACAAACAGACTCCCACTTTAATCTGACAATAAGTTTTTCACCAATGAATCATCAATCAATCACTAAAGTAAATAGTTAGTTACCAATTTTAACCTACTATTCACCTCAGACGCTTTACAGGAATAACCACTGTTGAACACATCAACAGTCCTTCTTGGTCATCCTGCACACACTCAACAACTCAGTTAGACTTAACAACCCAAACCTGACCAGTTTTGGGTCGACCATGTAAATCCACATACGATGCTTCTAACCAATATCCATCACACCTTACTGGTGTCTTGGATGTTTTACCCGTTGTTGAACAAGATTTATAACTTCCACTAGGTCTTTGATCTCGAGAGTTCCAATAAAATCTCAGATTTTCTAACCTTTGAAAATTATTATCTCGAAACCTTCTTCGCCCATTATTATACCATGAATTTTGGAAAAAAATTGGATGTTGTTGAACATTTGAGTTACTAAAACCCCTATGTTCGTTTCTTCTTTGAGAATTTCGATTACCAAAAGTCTGGTATCGATTTTGATATCCAAAATTTCTATTTTGACTTTGAAACCGGTTTGATCTACCATTAAAATGACTAAATTGTGTAGAAAAACTTCTTGGTCTATCAAATCTTCCTGATGTTGAAGTTTTAGATTGAAATCTTGGTTGATTACTTTGACAATGTGGTTGCACATTATTATTTAAACCAACCCTGTTCCCATCCTTAACCTCATCAACTTTTCCTTTATTTTTCTTCAAAGGACAACAACTTGCTACATGCCCTTTGTTGTGACATCTAAAACTAGATTTTTTCTTATAAATTATCTTTTTGTTAAATCTCTTTTTAAATGTTTTCTTCTTTTCCTCTTCAGTATCCTCATCCAATTTATGAGGTGTACTATTAGACTTAACAGATTCTTTCAAAGATACTGGACTATTAGGCAAGTCCATAGCTATCAGATCCACTATAGCTGGTGTAGTAGGTACAAAGTCAGTTAGCTCATTCTCATCAGGCAGAAAAGAGTAATCTTGATCCTTAGAAGATGAAGCTTTACTAAACCCCACTCCCGTTCTATCATTACTCCTTTTCAGCCCTTTTTGAATGTGAGTCCTAACTAATGATGATTTTCCAAATTTGTCTAGCTTTCCTTTAAGTTCAAGAATTTGGTCTTGTGCAATGGCCAATTCCCTTCACTTTTCAGAAAATTCATTAGTTTTGTCCTTCACAGTTTCACGAGCCAAATCAATGACCTGTAACAGTTCATTGACTTTGCTTGTTAAACTGCTAATTTCCTGTTCATTTTATTTGAGTTTATTTAAACAAATTGACTCTTGATTAATCAAAAGAACATTTGACTCTTTTAATTTTTGCAATTCAGCTAACTGAATTTTGTTTTGCTCTGATAGTCTGTCAACTTTACCTTGTAGTTCAGTGTAATTATGACACGTATGACTTACAGATTCTGATGATACCTTCACCTCTGTTGTAAGTTCATTCACACCATTCATGCACTTTGAAACTTCTGCAGCCTTGTTCTCAACATTCTCCTCATCTGCTTTCTTCTTCTCTTCTACACTTTGTCTAGATGAACTCTGATAACGTTTTTCTAAAGCTTCCCACAGCTCATAAGAAGTCCCATACTTCTTGAAGATATGTTTAATTCCGTCAGGCAGGGACATCTTTATCACTGCTAAAGCTTTCTTCTCAGCATTAACCATAAGTTTCTCAGATTCATCCATCTTGTCATAAGAAATAACTTTAACTCTTCCTTCAACACGACGTGTGGGAGCAATGTACCCATCAATCATACAAGTCCACATCCTTGCATCCTCACTTTTCACAACTACCTCAAACTTGTCTTTCCAGTCAGCATATTCTTTGACGTTTGTTAGCTTTGGCCAATTCTTAATAGTCTCACTGACCTTGTCCATTTTGACCATCTTTAGACACGTTTTTATCGTAACCGTACTGATAAAACCGTACAATATTTTTCTGAAAACTGTTTTTACCAAATTATACCGTTAGAATCGTCTAGAAAAAACGAATCCAATGATATATAATGTCGAAAACCAAATTCGGGATTTTCCAGGTTTTTTTGTCCTAAAAATACGTGGAGTCCAACGGCGCAATCGGTTTGCTGAGATGAGCTATGGATCGTTTTCTATTCACGAAAACGTTAAATCCTCTATACGTATCTAATTCCTCCACGAAATTAAATACTCCACCTTTTAATTATGCTGGATTTTAATTCCTCTAGCTAATTTTGCTTGCAAACCAAGTTAATTTCGCTGGGCCACGCTAATTATGCTGGCAAACCAAGTTAAATATGCTGATAGAGTAATTATAATTATGCTGGTAGAGTAATTATAATTATACTGGTAGAGTAAATATGCTGGCTTATTAAATTCGCTGCATAATTTCACTGAACACTTAGTTTCGCTGGTCTGGTCAACTTCGCTATTACGACGACTGTTAATTTCGCCGATCACCGTAATAATGTCGCTGAGGACAATTACACGGTTACCAAAGTCGCCTTTGGATTTAATTTCGCTGGTCAGTCAGTGTAGATGTTAAATTCACTGCGAAATTGTTAATTATGCTACTAAATTTTTGGAAACTCAATCTGATCGAATTTTCTGCAGATTTTCCAGATTCTTCTAACAGTTTCCTGCAAAATCGAACAACCAAATCAGACCAAGTTTTAGAAAATATTGATGAACTTAACGAAGAACACGAAGAACACGAAGAACAAATCTTCGAATCTTCAAGTTTTTCAGCCAAAATTCTTCAAGAACCAACCAAACCTGCAACCAGAAACACTAATACAGCAAAATTAAATATGCAAACAGATCAAACACTTCAAAATTTTCGAAAATCAGCCTCCAAAATTTCGAAACCCTAGGTCTTCAAAACTCAAAATTTTCAAAAATTTCCAACAGAACCCGAAAATCCACCCTTTTCTGCAGCAACAAATTCTGAACCGAGCTTCTTCAAGAGCCTAAAGCTCTGATACCAATTGTAGGTCCCCTGAGTCGTACGGATCATCACAGAATTGTATATCTAACCTTGAGTGCGGAATCCTCTAGATCAGATTTGCACAGAAACGAGTAGAAAACAGAAATTCACAATCAAACGGGTCTTCTATTGATTATCCAACTTGCAGTTTACAATCAATTCAAGACCTCACAACCTCACAGCCTCTATCTGTGATCTTGCTCTACAAACCCTAAATTTCAAAATTATTCTCTCTCTAGACTTTCTCTCTCTAGCCTCTAATCACAATCCTAACCCTAATCATAAAACATGTTTATATACCACATGTTTGTGAACTGGGCTTCCTACTGGGCTAGGCAATTTTCCAAGCCCATAACAATAATAAACTCCCTAACCAATAAGCTAAGCCCAATATAAAATATCCAAAGACTAAATAATTAAACTATTAAGCTGTTATCACAGAATATGCACCAACAAGCTACTATTTAAAGATTGATCTAAGGTCAGGTTACCATCAGCTCCACGTCAGGGAAGAGGACATCTCCAAGACCGTGTTCCGTACTCGGTATGGCTATTACGAGTTCTTGGTCATGCCATTCGGTCTCACCAACGCACCCGCGGTATTCATGGACCTCATGAACCGCATTTGTAAACCATATCTTGACAAGTTTGTCATCGTGTTCATTGATGATATACTGATCTACTCCAAGAGCAAGGAAGAGCATGAGGAACATCTACACCTAGTGTTGGAGTTGTTGCAACAGGAGAAACTATATGCCAAGTTCTCCTTGTGACTTTTAGATGTGTGAAGTTCATTTTTTGGGGCATATAGTAAACGAAAAGGGTATTCACGTTGATCTAGCCAAGGTGGAGGCTATAAAGAACTGGAAGCACCAAGGACACCGACAGAGATACGAAAGTTTTTGGGTTTGGTTGGCTACTATCGTCGTTTCATCGAGGGATTTTCTAAGATCGCTCAACCACTTACCACCCTAACTCAAAAGGGCACCAAGTACATTTGGGGTGATAAGCAGGAGGCAGCATTTCAGTTGCTGAAGTAGAAACTTTGCAGCACACCCATTTTATCCTTGCCAGAAGGGACAGATGACTTTATGGTATACTATGACGCTTCCATCTAGGGATTGGGATGTGTGCTGATGCAACGTGATAAGGTCATTGCGTATGCATCTCAACAGTTGAAGGTTCACGAGAAGAATTACACGACGCATGATCTAGAACAGGGAGCAGTAGTCTTCACACTAAATATTTGGAGACACTACCTGTATGGAACCAAGTGCACCATCTATACAAATCACAAGAGCCTCCAACATATTTTTGACCAGAAGGAGTTGAACTCCTGAATGACTATGAATGTGCCATCTAGTACCCTCCGGGCAAAGCTAATGTGGTAGCTGACGCCCTTAGCCGAAAGGAACACCTGAAACCCAGACGAGTTCGATCACTTCAACTCACCATCCATTCTGGTCTACGTGAGAAAATTTGTAATGTGCAGATTGAAGCTTTGAAGGAGGAAAACCTAAAAGCTGAGTCTTTACGCAAGATGGAGCATGATTGGGAAATGAAATCTGATGGCACGATATACTTCATGAACCGCATATGGGTTCCCCTCTACAGGAATTTGAGGGAACTCATAATGGATGAAGCCCACAAATCTAGATACTCTATCCATCCTGGTTCGCATAAGATGTTTCAAGACCTCAAAACAACCTACTGGTGGTCGAACATGAAGGCAGAAATTGCCACCTACGTGAGCAAGTGTCTGACTTGCACGAAGGTTAAAGTTGAGTACCAGAAGCCGTCTGGGATACTGTAGCAACCGGAGATCCAAGTGTGGAAATGGGAACAAATTGCTATGGATTTTATCACGGGATTACCAAGGACACCTAAAGGGAACGATACCATCTGGGTAATCATATATCGACTAACTAAATCAGCACACTTCTCAGCCATCAAGGAAACGAACAAGTTTGACACACTTGCCACGATCTATATGAAGGAAATAGTTGCCAGGCATGGAGTGCCAGTGTCAATAATCTCCGACCGCGACCCACGATTCGCATCTCAAATGTGGAAATCGGCACAAAAAGCTTTAGGCTCACGCTTGGATATGAGTACCGCGTACCATCCTCAGACAGATGGTCAAAGTGAATGAACCATTCAGACCCTAGAAGACATGCTTAGGGAATGTGTTATTGATTTTGGCAATAGTTGGGAGAGGCACCTGCCATTAGTGGATTTTTCTTATAACAATAGCTATCACACGAGTATACAGGCAGCACCGTTTGAGGCGCTGTATGGACGGAAATGTAGGTCGCCCGTGTGTTGGGCGGAAGTTGGTGATAGTCAGCTCACTGGTCCTAACTTGATACTTGAAACAACCGAAAAGATTATGCAAATCAGAAACCGCATGGCGGAAGCTCACGATCGTCAAAAGAGTTATGCTGATCAACGTCGTAAACCACTGGCATTTCAAGTAGGCTATAGAGTCCTACTGAAGGTCTCGCCTTGGAAAGGGGTAATTCGCTTTGGAAAGCGAGGCAAACTATAGGCCCGTTTGAAATCACAAAGAAGATTGGGGTGGTAGCATATGAACTAAACCTTCCTGATGAACTCAGCGGAATTCACAACGTTTTTCACGTGTCGAATTTGAAGAAGTATTTGGCGGATGAAACACTAGTCGTTCCATTGGATGAGATCCATGTGGACGAACAACTGCGGTTTATTGAAGAACCAATCGAGATCATGGATCGAGAGGTCAAGACTCGAAGGCACAGCAAGATACCTATCGTTAAAGTTCGTTGGAACACTAAGCATCGACCGGAGTTCACGTGGGAAAGAGAGGATCAAATGAAGAGCAAGTACCCTGACCTCTTTGTGACTGAGCAGTAAACAAATAGTACCACAAACTGAATTTCAGGATGAAATTCCGCTATCAGGGGGATGATGTTGTAACGCCCTGCGTTTTGATACTTTTATTATCTCAGAAAGTCTTGTTGAACTTCCTATCATGTGATACTTGTACACTCGAGACGATCGATCATAATGAGAAATGAATCATTTGAATCTTAATTTTGTTAAACTATGTGAAACTTTTACCCTATGTGATGTTTTTGTGATGCTTTTTATATGCGGGAAATATATTAAACAGACTCTTGATTCTTGTGATGCTTTTATATGTGTGAACGATGTACTTACCCGAGATTCTTGACTCTTTGTGATGTCTTGATACTTACTGAACGAGGAACTAGCTTAAACGCAAACTTGAAACACGGAAACTTCTTGTGTTATTTGAACGTCTAGATGTAATAATACCATAATAATGATTACTCACAATAATACGCAACGCAACACTTAACCTCGCTTGCAAAATGAACCAAAGTTGGAAATTTACAAACGCGAACCGGCTGTCCGAATGGACATCTGATCGGATGACCATCTGACCGGATGGCCATTCAACCGGATGGCCATTCGACCAGACGCCATTCGATCGAGCCCATTCGATTGGACCAGTCACTGTCACCTATAATGTTGCTACCCCCGCCCCCTATCTGTCCCAGGAACCGGCGGCCGCGAACTCAGTGTCGGTGGTATCGGTGTTTATCAATTTAGCAGCGGAAATTTCATCAGGACCGTAGTTAGGAAATATTTTATCAAAGTAAAACACCATATTTTATATAAATAAACATATTGGGATAAAACCCAAGTTTTCATTACAACTGATTTATAGGAATAAATCCCATTTTATTGAAATAAAACGCCTTCTTTATTTAGGACGAGGAGTTCATACCAATTCAGCTTGATTTCATCGGATTCTCTCACTTCTACTTATTCTTTTCTGATTTGAACAAGATTGAACGGACAAAATGGCCTGATTTTCACATATAATAAGCGAAACATAGTGTTAACTAATCCTTGAAAGAATTGGACCAAAAATCGATCTAAATTTGATAAAACTTGTAATTTCGCTTGAAAAACTGTTCGGACAAAATGACGTCATCGTAATTCCGCTTGAATTTGCACGTGTGATTTCAAACGAAATTAGCTTTTGTGACTAATTCCGTTTGAAACTGCTGTTGATTTCAAACGAAATCACTTATTCCGTTTGAAATCTCACACGGAATCACTAGTTCCGTTTGAAAGTCACTAATTCCGTTTGAAAGTGACTAATTCCGTTTGGAGATTTCGTTTGAATTGTTATTCCGTGTGAAGCAGTATTCCGTTTGAAAAGCTTATTTCGCTTGTAAAGCTGTTTTCACTTGAACTAATTCCGTTTGAAACTACTTTTCAAAAATCCAAAAATTTCTTAAGTGTTTGTTGATTGTTTCAGATACCTGAAGATGGATGAGTTCATGAATCCGTTCGGTGACGTTTTTGCTTTTGCTCGAAACGGTGGAGATGATACGTCAAACAACACAAATGAGAATGCTCCGAGTGCGAGAAAAACTCTTTCTGATGCATTAAGTGTGGAGAGTGCTTATGGGATGTACAACAAACCTCCCAAGCTGATGGCGATTGAAGATTACAATAAATGGGCTAAAAAGTTTGAAGAATGGCTAAAAGCATTTGCCTATCCAAGTTGGAAGATGTTGAAGAATGGTTTTGTTATGGGAAGATCGGATTTTGAAAATTTGTCAGATACTGAGGAGATAAACAGATATGTTGCTGAACAAAAGTGCATTGCATTGATTCATCAGTCTGTGAGAGACGACATAATAGCATTGATTGAGTACACAAATTCAACAGATCTATGGGAGAAATTGAGAGTAAAATGTGTGGGTAGTGCAGAAATAGTCAAAAACAAAAAGAAGTTGTTAAGAAAAGAATTTGATCTATTTGGCTGTTTGAAAAATGAATCTGTATCTAAGATGATTGAAAGATTTGGACATCTGAAGATGGAGCTGGCAAGACATGGAATCATTTATTCTTGAGAAGAATTGGTTGACAAATTGTTTGACTCGTTGCCAGATGAGAAATATTGGCAATACTTTGCTTTGATGCTGAAGAATACAATCGAGTCGGAGAAACTGACAGTTGATCTGTTAAATGAAAGACTGGAGAGTCATGAGTTGGAGCTCAAGAAATCATTCAAAGTCAATCATTCCTCATACCAGCAGAATGTTGAGTTGTATTACCGAGGAAATATGATCCCGAAGAATGTGTCTCCTAAGACAGCTTTCTCAGCTGAAAGTTCTAACAAGTCAAGTCAAGAAAGTCCAAGGAGCGGCTATCATGGAGGGTCATCATCAACTGCTGCAAGTCAACAACAATAATCAGCTTCAAAGAATCTATTTCAATGTAATATTGTTGTGGATCTGAAGAATGCAAAAAACTTCAGTGAGGAATCTGTAAAACAGCAAATGGTGTTTTTAGCGTCTGTTCTAGAGTCATACGAGAGCCTTGTTGCGGGCAAGATTGGAAATACAAACCTCACCAAGGAGGATTATGATTAGATCGACCCAGAAGAGATGGAGTTGATTGACATCAGGTGGTGTATGGCTAGTGCGGTCAGACGAGCTCAAAGGTTCATGGAGATTACAGGCAGACATTCTATTGGTGGACCTTCCACAAAGCTCGGGTTTGATAAATCAAAGGTCACGTGCTTCCGATGTAAACAAAAGGGACATTTTAAACGTGAGTGTCAAAATGCACCTGCTGATGATACTGCAAATCCATTCCGTGAAGATTATTACAAAAGAGCAATCTACCATCAGAACAAATCTGAACCTCCCAGAATGAAGCAGCTTGAAGATAACTCCAAAGAAAATCAAGAGCTCTTGCTGTTATTCATGATGATGAGGGATACGATTGGAGTGATGTGTTACTGGAGGAAGATGCAGTAGGCTATGCGTTTGTAACAAAAGTTGTTCATTTCAAAGATAGCAGAAATGAACAAGAGAAATACATCAACAGGAAGGCAAAAGCCATAGACAGAATGGTTAGAATGTCTAAAATTTACAATGAAGCAAAGAAGGCAAAAAGATGGGATACTGATAGAGAATGTTACCTAGATCCAAATGGTAACATAGCTATTGATTCAAAGACAATTGATGTAGAAACTCTCACCAAACAAGTTGCTGAAGAAGAAGAACCCCTACAGAGAGAATGGTGGGGAGGAGGAGAAGTTGAAGAAAAAGAAAAAGAAAAGGAGAAAGAGCAGCAGCCAAAGAAAATTAATGACGGGATTATTGACACGTCACAAGAGTTTACTGCTGAAAATTTGAAGAAGATGGCTGACAAAGTGTTTGCTGCGAAAGAACTAGAGGTAGTTTCTGGTTTTGGCACTGAGTCCAAAAACAAGGTCAGTCAGAATGATGCAATCAATGAGTTAGGTAAGAAAGCTAAAAATGAGAGCGACTGCAAAAATTGCATGAAAGACTGCAAGGTTTGTATTACAATTGCTTACCATAACGTTGAAAATATCGAAAAACTGACAAAAAGAGTCAGAGATGTTGAGGATCAGATCTTAAACCGTGACAAAATGTTAAAAGCTTCAAATGATCGAGTAAAAGAATTAACTGAGAAAATTTAAAATGATAAAATTGAAGTAGAAAGAATTAGGAAAGAAAATGAAAAGCTAATTCTTGAAAATCGTCAAGTCTCAGAAAATTTTGAAAAGCTAAAACGCACGGTAAAAGATTCTGATGAGAAAAATGGTAAGACATTCAAAGAAAATGTTCAATTGACAGGTGTTCTGAGAGTTAAAGAAGAGCTAATCAACCAAAAACTGGATGAGATTGCTAAGTTGAAGCTTCAGTTTCAAGAAGCTAAAATTGAAAATGAACGCATTCAGTTGAAACTGAACAGTTACAGCTCCGCAAGTTTTGTTCTTCAACATATCGTTCCTAAACCAATTGGGAAGAACAAAGCAGGCGAAGATGTATACTTTGATGGAACCGGGGTTGGATTTCATCAGGTTCCACCGCCCTTTTTAAACAATTTTTCAAAGAAAAAATCAGGGTTGGTTAATGATGAAGAAGAAAGTGAAGTTAAGCTTCCAGACACAATTGATGTCACATTCACTTCATCATCTGATGAAGATAGTGTCCAGTCTGAAATTGTTAAAAGCATGGCTGAATATGTTTTGAAATCTGAAAGTGACACTACTAAGGATGAAGAATGTTTCTTGTAAGTCCCGTGAATACGGATCAAACAACGATATCAAACAATCACCAAGGATGGGCGGAATCCAAACTTGATGATCTTCAAGAAATCAAGAACAAGAATATGAAGATTTGAATATTCAAATACTTAAACTTGCATACAATATCAATTGTCTAATACAAGTTTCTAAAACAAATGAACCAACCAACCATGCTCCAAATTTCTAACTTCTATTTATAGTAAGGGGTTTCCCCCAAAACCCTAGGCCCATAATTCCCCCAAAGCCCACTCTAATACCCCACTTCTAGAACTTGATCCATTAAGCAATCAATCTACTAATCCATAAACCTATAGGGCCTAACAATCTCCCCCTAGGTTTACTGGATTAGTTATTGAATCCGTTTGGAGGACCACCTTGCAACGGAGCCGGATCATCAAACAAACGATTCTTGATTACGATCTTCAACTTCCTTTCCAGCTTAAGTTTCAACAGACATCAGCATACCCGCATCGCTTTGTAGTTGCTCGATCCTCATATCTTGGCTTAATATTTGAGCTTGCAAAGATGAGATCTGAGCTTCTTTCAGGGCAGCATCTTATTCCAACACAATCACTCTTCGCTGCAACTTCGCTACATTAACAGCCGTATCATCATCACTATCTCTTTCTTCAATAAATTTCCTTTTGTTGGCTATAAAGCGCATGGCTGCTTCATCATGCTCAGAGAAATCGACACCACTGGAACTTCCTGCATTGAACCTGATGCCGCTTGAGCTTTCTGGTTGCAAATGAGTTGTTTCAGGCAGATCGAGATCGAAATCGAATTTTAAGTCAAAATCGAGATCTTGCGTGCTTGTTTCTTGAGTAGTAGCAGTGACTTGTGGATCGGTGGGCATAGTAGGCTATGGTTCTGAGCTTGGGCCAATATAATGAAAATCAGGAGCTGTTTGGGTTCTTCGTTTCTTGTTGGATGCTTCTTCAGCATCATCTGTCGCATTATCTTCACAATGAACTTATGTTTTAGGAATAGGTACGGAAGGAGGGTTTCCGACACTATTCTTCAAAGACTCGATCAGGGCTTGAAAGTTTTCAGTCGTCATTTATGTTGATTCTCGAACAGATTCCTCAGCTTTCTCAGATACAATCACTTCCACACCACTGTCGTCGTTTGTTTCCTTTTCAACCATCTCGAACACTTCAGCTTTTATCTCAGCTTTAGCAGCAGCGTCCATGAGTTGCTCACCATGATCTTCGGCAACTGTGGCATTCAAAGGCTTTGGTTTGAAAAGCATAGGAACCTACAAACCTTGTAATTCGAATAAGTGGTCCGGAAAGACAATGAGAGAATTCGAAATATTTAGGAGATGAGATTAGTCTGAAATGTGACTTGAAAGAGAGAATAATTGCCAATTAATAGTGTTTCGGATTGGGCCTGAGATCAAACGGCCAAGCCCCAACTCGGAACAATGGTCTGAATTATATTTGAGAGCAATGGGCCGGATCTGACTCGCGTTATCCACGATAGTGGGCCCTAATCCGAAACAGTGTGTCAGACTATTACTTTAATGATTTGCTTTTTCATGACAGAAAACATCTTTCTCAAAATCAACGATCCAACCAACCAAGCAACCTTTTTGAGCAAAGAGATAATCAAAACAAAACAAATTAATAATAGAAAACTAATGGAGGAGTAATATAGGGAGAACCTGCCCTGGGATCAAAATCGTTCTCGAACTGATTAAGGGACACTTTTCAGCCCTTCGTTTACTTGGGCCGGTCCATGCAATTGTTGATATGTTTGTCCTCTTAAATCCACCGCTCAAACTTCAACTTTTTGCTTTGTGATACGCTTTTAGGTAGTTTTATACTGTGACATCTATGTGTCCCATTCCAAGGCATACCCCCGCGATCAAGGTAAGCACAACGGTTCATCGTAGCAGGTGAGTATACTGAGATCATCCTTTTATTCTATTTTTTTTTCAACGCCAGACTTCCTGGTGAACAGGTCAGTACTTCCGTACAACAGAGAGACCAAGGAAGATCTGACGAGGGCCCTTTTATTCTATTTTTTTATTTTTTATTATTTTTTTTAATGCCAGACTTCCTGGTGAACAGGTCAGTACTTCCGTACAGCAGAGAGACCAAGGAAGATCTAACGAGGGCGAGACAGGTTTTGGCCCTTTTTGTGGCTCTTTTAGCAAGATATCCTGATTGTGTCCAGGTCTGCATATAATCTGGATGCAACAGAGGGACAACCCTGATATCTCGGATGAATCATCAGTATAAAGACCCGAAACCTCAGATGTTGGCTATCTATCAACGCAGGATTTAAGACCATGAAATCATACACCGTTGGTCTGTTACCCACGAGATGTCCAGTCCATTATCTTTGTATCACTTTTGCTTTTTTTGCTTTTCGAGCGGCAGACCTATCAACACATCGCAGTGGAGCCTAACCTGTTTAACATTGAAACCTTACGTGTGTTAATCAAGTTCTTTTACACGAAAGCTCATTTCATTTCCCAGCAACTAATTCTCCCCCTCAAACAATGCATATGTACATATGTGTCCCTCTCCCCCCCCCCCCTAAATTTGTGCATCACACCTTATGCGCAAATTTACTTATCTATTTACATTAGAATAAAAACCCGTTTTTTTTTTGGTCGCTCGGTCGGTTAAAACGCATCATTTTTAAAAGATCCACAAGTACATTGAATCTCGAGATGCTGGCAGGTTTTTGTAAAAAGATCCATTGAATTAGCATCAGTGTGGATCTGTTTGAGTTTAAACAATCCTCTGTCATAGCAATCTCGCATAAAGTGCACCTTGATATCAATGTGCTTGGTTTTAGAGTGAAAGACAGAGTTTTGTCAATCTGGATAGCGGCATCTTTATCAAAATAAGTAGTAGAGTTTAGATAAGTCAAACCGAAATCCTTGAGTTGGTGTTGCATCCAAAGAACCTGAGAGCAGCAGGCAGCAGATGCTGCAACGCACTTTGCTTCCGCTGCAAAAGTGAGCTATTGCTTCTTGCACTGCCATGAGATGAGATTGTCCCCCAAGAATTGGCATCCAGCTGATGTACACTTCATATCCCTGTTCATCTTTGAATCTAACATATCGAATTTGGCAAGAACGCCGTTAAGATTCCTTGACTGTGTTGACGAAACTTCCTAGCCCAGAAACATTTTCACTTCCCTCAACGAGCGCATTTCGAACTTCTTTCTCATCATTCAAAAATACGAATCTAGATGTGCCATCTATGCGTGCATCTCTCTAAGATCCGGACCTTCAACTTGTTCAAACCTTGAACTGCCAATCGTGCCTTGTTTTTCAGTATCATGTCGGGATCATCTTGTTTGCCTCTGAATAGTCATGAGTTGATGCCCCTTGATTTTGCTATGGGATCGCACACCAGCAGCTTGAGATTAAGAAACTTCTAGATATTATACCACATTGCTCCCCCTCATTTGGTGCAGTAGCGTTGCTGATCACCGGTGGATCTACAGTGCAATATGAGGGAATTGCTCCCAGAAACAGAGAAGTTCCTTGAGCATTTGAGGGTCCTGAGGAGACTTCAGTGTTACGGACTACACCATCGGGGATAGCTATAGTAGGTTTAGAAATCGGCTTCTGAATCGGTCGAAGAACAAAATTGCGAGTCACTCTCGGTGAAGAAAACCTCTATTCCTATGTCGTGCATCTGAGATACGTTCAAAAGGTTGTTCTACAGATCAGGGACATAATTAACGTCTGAGAAGGTGAGAACCCCGTTTCTGACAGTGCCCTTCATGGTTATTCTTCCAGTTTCCCTTCCCGCGAAGTTGACAAATCAACCATCGAATATTTTTTTTTTTTTTTGTAATTCAACTGGGATAAGTCTTTTGTCACGTGTCTGGAACAACTACTATCGATAAACCGAAGTCTAACGATCGCCCTCCATAGTCATTCCTGCACACTTAGCGGGATTAATTAGAAGCTGGAACCCAGGCCATTGTTGACTTGAGTTGACCATTGCTATCAGTGTATGAAACCTCACGAAAGATCATATAACTTTTAGTAGAGTTTGAGGTTTGAGGTGAAGACGTCGATGTTGACGGTTGTGAACACTGAGACTGGGATCCAGCAAGAACCGTGGGCTTCCAAATCTTAGAGTCAGTGTTGTTGTTTGAAATATTTTTCTTTAAAGATGAGACTTTTGACTCCATATGATGTCTTTGGAACCCATTTGTGTTTGAAAACTTTTGATTGTTCTTTTTCGCTAGATTCCAGTCTCCATCAGAAGGCTTGGCTCGAGAAAATCGATTTCCGTCCGATCGATAATGCATAGCCTTCTGATGATGTGTGTTACCAGAGTAGTAGGGATGATGAATACAGTTTCTTGCAATGTGTCCCGGAATTCCACAATTAAAACACGTTTGCCTTTTAGCAAAAAAGACATTTAGTTCTGCTTGTGTTATTCTCGAGAACTGATCTAATCTCTTCTTTTCATTTGACTCTGACTGCTTGTGTGCATGCTTGTTAGTCCCAAAAAACCCGTGACATCACTCGACGGTTCAATCGAACGCGGAATATAAGATCAAACCGGCAAGAACAAAAAGAAATATTTTATTAAAGAACTCAGTGCCGCTGCTTAGATCGCACACAGTCTCAAGGACTGTCTGGTACGATCTTCGAGAACCTTGCACACAATCCCTAGGATTGTCTGGTACAAGGCTCTCTATTTGGGGCTACATGATTACAAATGTGGGAGAACTCTACCACTAATAACCTAATCAAGACTATTTATAGGAACCTCTACCCTATTGGCCCACATGGCCTAGCCCAAGCCCAAGACATAATTTAAAACCAAATAATCACAAAAGACCGTAATAAAGATAAGCGTAAAACTCTGGACCTAACAATCTCCCCCTAGTTTTATGCTATCTTTATTATGGTTTAGATAATCTCCAATCTTGGGTCTTCTCCTTTAGCGGCCCAGCAGTGAACGAGGAACGAAAAGGAACGAAGTCTGATAATCTCGGATGCTGATCTCGAATGAAAGACAAACTTGGTCTCGGACTTGAAATATATCTCGGATTGTTTGTAGTCCGAGATGATATATGAATTCAATCTCGGATGTAAAATGATGATGTCGGACAATGTTTAGCTCCATTGTTGGTCCATAGCAGCTTTCATGAAGTTTGCACAATCCTGGGCTCAAAAATTGTATTAACTGATCCATCAGTACGCAAACTTGGGCTCCCCTTATTTGGGCTTAAAAGAGTCACCAGCCATAGTAATTTATTAGCCCCACAAATGTTGCACAAAAGATTCAAAACATATCCTAACAATCTGACCGTAGATCATACACCTCATCTGACGGATCACATTACTAGTTTCTTTTTTAATTCCCTGATTTGATAACCTATGCAGCCGCGAAGAATGTTCCAACATTCTATTGCTGATGCAGCTGTGACATCATCCCACATCACCTCTGGTCGCACCTCTCCGGTGACCATCGAACCGATACGGTTCATCATCTGAAAACCGAACATTATTCTACAACTCCGATTTTCTTACCGGCCGCCGTCCACTGTTCACCATCATCGACCACCTCTATCTTCGGTCTCCTTCAAACTTTTTCATCCCCATCAACTTCTCCAGTGAGCATCATAAACCTGCAACATTCATTCGAGCTTCATCTTCGTTCCCCGATCACCACAACCCACCTGTAACTCCACTGTTTATCAATTTTGTCCGTCGACCTTCCATCTCCGTCCGAAGATCATCACCATTCACTTCCAGTCATCATCGGACACACTCCGACGTCCACTGTTTAAACCTTAAAAACCTCCGTCGATCTCCGATGAGTCTTCCGACCACCGTACACCTCCTCTCAACTACCTTTACCACCGTTAAACATCGTTCCTTCACCATCATCTACCTCACCTTCATAATCACCGCCATCCTTCGTTCTTCTCCGGTGGTCGTCTCACCTGTTTGTTGTCGGAAAAGATGTTTGGTGGCTGAAAGATCTACAATCACACACTCAGCAGTGTGTAGTTGGATGAACAAAATCATCATCAGATCTTGAATTTTTCAGATCTGTGAATGAAAACCAGATTTCATAAACGAACACATCCTTCCCCGACACTATGCGAAACTTCTTCTCGTTCTTCTTCGAATGATATCAATACCGAGCCTTTGAAAGACTTCAGTGGCTCTGATACCACTTGTTAGTCCCGAAAAACCCGTGACATCACTCGACGGTTCAATCGAATACAGAATATAAGATCAACCCGGCAAGAACAAAAAGAAATATTTTATTAAAGAACTCAGTGCCGCTGCTTAGATCGCACACAGTCTCAAGGACTGTCTGGTACGATCTTTGAGAACCTTGCACATAATCCCAAGGATTGTCTGGTACAAGGCTCTCTATTTGGGGCTACATGATTACAAATGTGGGAGAGCTCTACCACTAATAACCTAATCAAGACTATTTATAGGAGCCTCTACCCTATTGGCCCACATGGCCTAGCCCAAGCCCAAGGCATAATTTAAAACCAAATAATCACAAAAGTCCGTAATAAAGATAAGCGTAAAACTCTGGACCTAACATTTCTTCAACAATTACATTCGGAAACCAAAATCCAAAAACAACTTAAATGAAGAATCTACTCTTGTCATGTACAAGATGTTGGGATCGGATAAGTTGTATTCGGATTCTGAGTTTCCACTGGAGAATGTTAATGTGAACAAATTGAAAAACGTGTTCAAATTGGTTGAAATTGATGTGTCTGAAATTGAAGGTTTGAGAAATGCGAAAAGGCAACTGATTTTTGAAAAAGATAAAGCTTACTATAAAAAACCCATTGTACCGCCGCGTTTTTCTAACAATTATCAAAACAGATGGTCGGGTGGATATCAGGGTGGTAAGAAAAATCAAAGAAAGAATTTTCAAAACAAGAATTTTGTTGAGAAAAAGGTGTTTGTTTCGAGTTCGAGTTCACTTTCTGATGAAGAATCTAATTTTTTTTTCAAAATCAAACAAAGAGTTCTTTGAGAAGAAGGCCTCACAGCCTCAGACTGAAGACACAAGTCGAGTAGCTGATACTCGTACATGCTTTAAATGCAACAAAGTTGGACACATTGCACGAAAGTGCACCAACTCAAAGCCTAAGCCTGAAACTGATGAGAGTCAGAAAAAGAAAGTTGATACAAAAGGCAAAGCATCAATGGTTGTTAAGAAAATTTTGAAAAATGAGAACACAAAATTCAAAACTGAACCTGTTAAAAAGTTGGAAACTAAAAATGACAAATTTTACAAACGGGTTGCTTCGCCTCAACAAGCATGGAAACCAAAATCAGTTGAAAAGAATTCAAGTTTCACAAAACCAAAGGTTTCTAAGAAAGAAAAACAATCGTCTTCTACCACTACGGTAAAGATGAATGTTCCTGTGGATTACTATGAGAAACTTGAATCACAAGATACTACTACTTCTGAAAAGAAGTATGTACCAAAGAAAGATCAATCATCTGATCAACCTTCTCAAAATGATTTCTTTTTATATAAAAAGGTTGAGATTGGATCTGAAGAGAGCTTAAAGATGAATGAGGACAATAATACCACCAAAAATAAGGTATTACATCCTGACAGGAGCTGAGACTATTGCCAACAAAAACAAGCAAAAGTTCCAAAAATATTATTCAAAAAAAAATGAATAATATATCCTGTTTATTCGAGAAAATCCTTTGAACGCAACAAAAAAAATGGTTAAAGGATTTTCTGAGAATAGTATCAAAAAGGATCTGGTATGATTTCAATAGAGTATATAATCACATCATTCACAAGTTTTTGAAAATGGTCAGTGGTTTGACAACAGTGGTAGGAAACTTTTGGATACATTTTGACCATTGTTTGGTACCATTTTCTTTGTCAGTTGATTGCAAACATGAGGACACATAGATAAATTTTTGAACATTTGTCTAGTCCTCTTTGGAGTTCATTCACTGGGATCAAAACTTTTTCCTGAACAGATGAATGCACATAGTTGCTTAATGACCATTATTACCCTAAACTTTGACTCATAAGTGTTTTATGTTTATACTCTTTTCTTTTGTCTTCAAAAGTTTTGAGATAGACACACTTCTGAGTTTTTGTGAATTTACTTTGTGTATTTTAACATAGTTGTTTTTGTCCTTTTGAGGATCTCAACCTGTTTTCAACACATAAGATCTGAATGACTAAAGTTTTAATTCCCCTCTTTTTAAGTTAACAAGAACGCTAATGTTTTATGAACATAGGTTTTTGTTAATCTGAGGTTCATACTTTAGCATTTTAATAAGGTGACATCACAATTTTCATAACAGCAATTGAAATCAATTTTGAAAACATGAAATAATCCGATAGTTTAACAGATATGTTTTCAGATCTGAAAACTATGAGTGACTTGTGCATGAATTCACTTGTTGTGTGAAATTTGTGTGTCATATGACATCTTGGTTGATTTACAGAGTTTTTGATTAACCACTTTGAACATGATTTACTCGGTACTCTGTTTTTCAACTAAATACAACCAACCTTAGTATCAATGAATTTTGAGCCGAACTGTTATGTCAAATTGATTATTAGATCGAATTTGACTGTCCAGGCTCTGATACCAATTGTTAGGATCGGAGGCTCACATGATTGTGTTTGTTTGTATGTTTTGAACAATTTGTGAATATGAAAACATGTAAAGTGCAGCGGAAATGAAAACAAACTTTGTAAACACAATCAAAGGAGAAAATAGTTTGATAAACAATTGCTTCTCATAGAGTCAAAGGATTTACAAATCAAAGCAAAAGATTACAGATATGCTTACAAACTAAACTCCCCCTCAGCCTGATGCCCCAAGGTTGGTTGCACACAAGATGAAAGGATTAGACATGAGGAGAAGAACCTGCTCAGTCAAAATCAAATGTAACAGTACAGGGTACTGTTACATTTATAGGCAAACCAAACCACTGAGGTATCTCAGCTGACGTCACCATGAAAGCGACGTCTAACAGTCTAACAACCTGTATCTACTGTCCTTACACAAACACTGCTAACCTAACCACTGACTATACATAAAACAAATATTTCACCAAACAGCTGCTCTCCCTTTATGTCAGTGCTTTACTCAAGGTTGATCAGTCCTTGACTGGGCAGTGTTTTATCATCAGTAGATAGGACCAGCAGTGTTGGATACTTCAGGGTTTTGATCAGCAGTTGAAGGGGCAGCAGCAGTTGAATATGAACAGCGGATAAAGACCATCAGTTGTTATAAATCACTTTCAAGGGGAAAGCTTAATGTAAACTGCTGCTTATTATGAATCCACTGTTGTGACCTAGTTTTGGCTTTACATTATCTGTTCCTCTGGTGGGTTCAATCCCAACAATCTCCCCCTGGAACAGATAATGCCAAAACCTGTCATTATTCTGGATCTTTATTCCTCATCAAAAGTTCCTTTGCTTCTCTTTTAAAATCTGCTTCAAAGTCTCTGGAACTTATATCATCTTCATCCCTGCACAGTGTAAGTTCAAGGAGATCCTGCAAATCTTGAACACTAAGGCCTAGTGCTTCTTTCCTTGATATATACTTCACCTCTCCATTGGATCTGACCAGAGTCAATACGTGGGTCTTTTGATCAGAGAGCCACTTTAGTACTTTTAAACCCAATGGATTTCTTGGGAGAGACTTATTTGCTGATGAGTTGAGGGATGATGGCCTTGAAAACACCTGCAGACTTTCAGACATTCTTTTGAAAGCTTCTTTAATGACTTTGTCTGCTGCAGCTATATCTTCTGCAGTTTCTTGTTCAATAAGTTCTTGTCTTTCAACTTCTGTCTTGTCTTTTGCAGTGTTTGGAGACGCAGGTTTGTTTAATACCTTCTTAAAAAGGTTTTGAAGCTTTGATGAGCTGTCTTCATTCAGACCCATTTTTAAGATGGCGCCCTTGAGATACTCTGCTTCTTTTTCTATTACCTCTTCTTCAGTCAGCTGTTTGCCTTCAACTTGGTTTGACACAAGAGTAGAACTGTCTGCTGATTTTAACATTGTCATGAGGTTTTCAATTTTCTGTTCAAGCTTCATCATATGTTCTCGCTTCTTTGAGGTGCTTGAAACAGTTATCTTTCTTTTCTTTAGCCTTTCATAGGCTTCATCGGTCTGCTGTTTTGACCATTTTGATATGTCTTCAGCAGTATCCATTTTCGCATCCACCAGCTCCTTTTTCTTTCTTTTATACTCAGCAGTTAGGTCAGCAATGAGCTTTTTATATTTTCTCCAGTTTGGAGCATTCTTCTTCTTTGTAGGATCATTCTTGATTTTCTCAATCCTTTCTGCTTCATGCTTTAGAGCGACTATTGGCCATTCTTCGAACTGTTGTTCTTCAGCAGGATAGAATTTCTCTTTCATGATGTAGGCTAGATATTTTTTTCGTAACTTTTTCCTTTGTTCAGCCTTTTCTTTGTTTAGGTCTTGTGCAAATTCTTCTATCTGCTTTACTTTTGTGAAGTAGAACTCCAGTCTTTTAGCAATGCCATCTTCGCTTAAACGGTCACGTTCACTTTCAAATTTAGCTCTTAGTTTAGCTTGCCTTGCCTTGATTTTGAGGTAGTCATCCATATCATCTGGTGGCATGTAGCCTATGAGTGAGGAGAATCTTCTTTTTGAAGGATCTTCTTCTGTATAGAATTGCCTCATCTCATTTTTGATAGCTTCAAGTTCCAGTGGATGTTATGCAGCATTAGGATCATGTATACCCTCATCGGCAGGGATTGGCTTTCTTTTTCTGTTGAAGAGCTTTGGTTGTGATGTAGAAGAGGATAGAGCAGTGGTGGATAGTTGACTAACAACTGTTGAAACAACTGGTGTCTCAACTGTTGTTGTCATTACAACTGCTGATGTATCAGCAGATGTCTTCTGCTTTTGAGCAGGGGTTATTGTGGCAGTTGTTTGGGTGGTGATCAGTGGTTGACTAGCAGTAGTTGAAACAACTTGTGTTTCAACCATTGTTGCCATTACAACAGATGTTATAACATCTGTTGTCTTCTGCGTTTTGGCAGGGGGTGATGATGGTTTGGCTGTTTGTGATGGTAGTGGTGGTTTTTGTGCTGTAGACACATATGGTGGTGGAACAGTAGTTGTGGTGGAGTATGGTAGAGTGGTGTGTGTTGGAGGTGTGTGTGTTGATGAGATGGCAGCTGATTTGCTACTGACAGCAGTTTTTGTAACTACTGCTGTATCAGCTGTTTGGCTAACAGGTTTTGAGACCTGCTTTTCTTTTTCTTTTTCAGGTTCAATATAGAGCCCGTCTTCTATTCCTTTCTTTCTCAACTTGATTTTCTCCCCCTTTTTGGCATTATCTGCAAGGGGTGTATCCATGAAGAGAATGGAAGAGGGAACTTTTCCACCATGGGCAGTCTCTTGTATGCTAGCCTTTATAGCTTTGATATCTGCTTGAGTGTCTTTAAACCTTGATTCCACCATGTTGGTCAGCATTTGTACTTGAATAGCATGCTTTTGATCAGCCATTTGTTGCTTTTTTTCAAGCATGGGTTGGAAAATATTCCAAAGCTCATTTGCAGCAGGTGCTTGTTGTGGAGCAGGTGCTTGAGCAGGAACAGCATTGGATTGTGCTTTCTGAGCTTTTAAAATATCTTGCACCATCTCCTTTATTTCAGAAACTGATTCTTCAAGTTTTTCCACTCTGCCCGTCAATTCCTGATATCTTGAATCATCACCCATTTTACTGGGATCATCTGAATCCCCAGCAGCAGTGGTTATATCAATGTGTGACTTAGGAACAGAGTCCCAAAAATCATCCATTGATGCCCCTTGTTCTTGGTACTGGGGACTTCTTTCTTCAGCATTCGATAAACCTTTGATGGTACCAGTGGTTAGATCCAACTCACTGGTGGTTACCGAAGTTGCCATGGAAGAAATTGCCTTCAAGGGAGTCTTACTTATGAAACAACTGTCCAACTAAGGATCTGTTGATCCACAAGTTGTAGTTGCTGCTCCACTTGAACTATCACCGAGAGTTACTTGTAACTCAGGGGGTGTAACCTCCTCAATTGTTGCTGGGATGGCAGGAGTAGTAGCATCAGACCCAGTCACCTGTGGGGGTATACTCTCAGTGACAGGTGATAGAGAGGAACTGGTTTGTGTCTGAGCTATAGCAGCTGCATGCAACAAGGGTAGCATGGATTGTGGCATTATGATTGGTGAGGGTATGGGGGTTGAAAGAGATATGTCCTTGGGATCAGGACTGAGGAAGATGGATCCGAGTGGATTCAGAGCTTCATATTGTGGTGTCCCTGTGCTTACAACCTGATCCTTTTGTGAGGATGCAGGAGTTGTTTTAGGCATGGGTTGAGATCTTTCTTCCAACTGCTGTGAGGAAGTAGCAGCAGTGGTTTGTGGTGACTTTTGTGTTGTCACAGGCATTTCCTCTGGGATCTCATCTTCCAGAGTTGCCTTTGTTTTGGGTTTGGTGGGTTTTCTGGATGTTTTTCTTTTGGTCTTTTTGGTGATGTTAGGTGTAGGTTTCAAAGCAGTGGTTGTGCTGCTTTGATCACCTGGAGCAGTGGGCTCAGCAGCAGATGTCTGAGGAGCAGTTGTAACTGCTAAATTCTGCTCAGGCACCTCTGCTTTTGTTTTTATAGGTGCCATCATCCTTGAAAATGTTTCTTTTGTTAAGCTTTTTATTTGAAAATAGACACCTTGTTTAAGCAAATCTTCATTTTTCTTATCAAATTTTTGTAGAAAATAATAACTCAAAAATCTTGGAAACAACAAAAATGCTTTACTTTCAACGTTTTTCACCATGTCATTGAAAATAGCCTGGGAGTAGTTATAGTCCTTATTATTCAAAATAGCGTAACCCAGGCATTGAATTTTCAATGGTATTTCGTTAAAAGATGTTGTTTTATTCGAAGCACACATCAGAAGTGTGTGAAATAAAAATCTGGGTGCAGATGGAAAATAACCCTTTTGTAGGGTATCTACCTTTGACTTTTCTGCATAGCCCCTTTTCAGAAAATCAGCTTTTAACTCGTTTTTGTCAAAGGAAGCTTTACCTTTCTGATCATCGAGTTTGAAGATTTCTGATAGTGATTGTGGAGTGATTTGAATCGCTGTACCCTGTATCGAGGAGTTAATGGCTACTACTTTATCATCTTGTTTTTCAAACGTAGCATTTTTCCAGAACTCTCTCTGGGTTTGCAGATATATGGGGGCGTCTATTGTCAACAAAGTTTTGTACTTTGATGTAGATATGGTGTCGAGAATGGAATCGAAGGTATGGTTGTTTGTGGGTTTTGTGAGTAAACCCAAATAGTTGTGAGATTGTTTGTATGGTATCTCGATGGGTTCTTCGGCCGTTTGAGCGACCTCTTTGGAGGGTGATGGTGATTTTGGTTTAGATTTTGATTTTGACTTTGATTTCGTCATTCTTGCAGAGAAAAAATGAAGAATGATTTTGAAGTTTTTGAGAAGAAGGGTTGGAAACTGCTATGAGAAGAGAATTTTTGGAATTCAATTCGACAGTGTAAAACCCTGTTTGGGGTTTAGGGCAGGGTTTTATTTAGGAAAAAAATGATCGCTGATGTGGCAGCGGTTATTACGATCTGAGCGCTAAAAACTGACCACGTGTCAAACACTGATGAAACGGATGAAGTATGGAGAACAGTTGTTTTAAGAGCCACTGACGTATCAAGCATCAGTGGTTACATTGGTAAAAATTGTGGGCAGTGGATGATTTTTACTATCAGTGGATAGCATATCAGTGGATAAGACACTGATTTTGAACATCAGTGCTTTTCAAGAAAATGAGGGATCAGTGGTTAACTTTCAGCAGTGGACAGTGTTTAGAGATCAGACGTTGGAACAAAACAGTGGTTAGGGTAAATGGTACAGATCTGAAGGACAGGTGTTTCAGCAACAGTTTTGAAAATTTTCATTCAAGGTTTTGCCACATGTCAATTTTGAAAGACAGTGGTTTATTACCCCAAATGATGAAAACTTTTTGCTAAGGCAACTCATTTTCGTTTAATATTCAATTAAAACATGAGTACCCTAGTAATTCAAGAACAGTTTGCAATCAACTTTTGATAAAAATCTTGGGGCAAAACTGAGTATGACATGATCTTGGCATATGTACCATTTTCTTTTGACCTATTTATGAGGACAATAATACCACCAAAAATAAGGTATTACATCCTGACAGGAGCTGAGACTATTGCCAACAAAAACAAGCAAAAGTTCCAAAAATATTATTCAAAAAAAATGAATAATATATCCTGTTTATTCGAGAAAATCCTTTGAACGCAACAAAAAAAATGGTTAAAGGATTTTCTGAGAATAGTATCAAAAAGGATCTGATATGATTTCAATAGAGTATATAATCACATCATTCACAAGTTTTTGAAAATGGTCAGTGGTTTGACAACAGTGGTAGGAAACTTTTGGATACATTTTGACCATTGTTTGGTACCATTTTCTTTGTCAGTTGATTGCAAACATGAGGACACATAGATAAATTTTTGAACATTTGTCTAGTCCTCTTTGGAGTTCATTCACTGGGATCAAAACCTTTTCCTGAACAGATGAATGCACATAGTTGCTTAATGACCATTATTACCCTAAACTTTGACTCATAAGTGTTTTATGTTTATACTCTTTTCTTTTGTCTTCAAAAGTTTTGAGATAGACACACTTCTGAGTTTTTGTGAATTTACTTAGTGTATTTTAACATAGTTGTTTTTGTCCTTTTGAGGATCTCAACCTGTTTTCAACACATAAGATTTGAATGACTAAAGTTTTAATTCCCCTCTTTTTAAGTTAACAAGAACGCTAATGTTTTATGAACATAGGTTTTTGTTAATCTGAGGTTCATACTTTAGCATTTTAATAAGGTGACATCACAATTTTCATAACAGCAATTGAAATCAATTTTGAAAACATGAAATAATCCCATAGTTTAACAGATATGTTTTCAGATCTGAAAACTATGAGTGACTTGTGCATGAATTCACTTGTTGTGTGAAATTTGTGTGTCATATGACATCTTGGTTGATTTACAGAGTTTTTGATTAACCACTTTGAACATGATTTACTCGGTACTCTGTTTTTCAACTAAATACAACCAACCTTAGTATCAGTGAATTTTGAGCCGAACTGTTATGTCAAATTGATTATTAGATCGAATTTGACTGTCCAGGCTCTGATACCAATTGTTAGGATCGGAGGCTCACATGATTGTGTTTGTTTGTATGTATGTTTTGAACAATTTGTGAATATGAAAACATGTAAAGTGCAGCGGAAATGAAAACAAACTTTGTAAACACAATCAAAGGAGAAAATAGTTTGATAAACAATTGCTTCTCATAGAGTTAAAGGATTTACAAATCAAAGCAAAAGATTACAGATATGCTTACAAACTAAACTCCCCCTCAGCCTGATGCCCCAAGGTTGGTTGCACACAAGATGAAAGGATTAGACATGAGGAGAAGAACCTGCTCAGTCAAAATCAAATGTAACAGTACAGGGTACTGTTACATTTATAGGCAAACCAAACCACTGAGGTATCTCAGCTGACGTCACCATGAAAGCGACGTCTAACAACCTGTATCTACTGTCCTTACACAAACACTGCTAACCTAACCACTGACTATACATAAAACAAATATTTCACCAAACAGCTGCTCTCCCTTTATGTCAGTGCTTTACTCAAGGTTGATCAGTCCTTGACTGGGCAGTGTTTTATCATCAGTAGATAGGACCAGCAGTGTTGGATACTTCAGGGTTTTGATCAGCAGTTGAAGGGGCAGCAGCAGTTGAATATGAACAGCGGATAAAGACCATCAGTTGTTATAAATCACTTTCAAGGGGAAAGCTTAATGTAAACTGCTGCTTATTATGAATCCACTGTTGTGACCTGGTTTTGGCTTTACATTATCTGTTCCTTTGGTAGGGTTCAATCCCAACATTACTGTGTTCATGTGAAAGGTTTTCATCTTGAGGGGGAATGCATTTGCTGCATCAAAGGCAAGCAAAAGAAGAAATCACATCCTGGAAAGAAAGTCAATTCAGTCTCAAGACCGTTAGAGAGACTCCATATGGATCTGTTTGGTCCAGTAAACGTCAAAAGTATAACTGGGGATCTCTATTGTCTAGTAGTAACAGATGATTACTCAAGATTTTCATGGGTATCATTTCTGAAATCGAAAGATGAGACGTTTGATAGTTTGATGCCATTGTTTAGAAAAATTGAAAACTTGTACCAAACTCGAATCAGAAGAATCAGGAGTGACAACGGTACAGAGTTCAAGAACCACAAGATGGAAGAGTATTGTGATGAGAGAGGTATATTGCAAGAATTTAGTGCTCCTTATACTCCGCAACAGAATGGGGTAGCTGAACGAAAGAACAGGACGCTAATTGAAACGGCCAGGACGATGCTTGCTGATTCGAAACTACCAGTTAACTTTTGGGCAGAAGCAGTATCAGCCGCTTGCTATACACTCAACCGGGTTCTCACAGTGAAGAAATTCAACAAGACATGTTTCGAGTTGATCAATAACCGCAAGCCGAACCTGAAGTATTTAGAACCGTTTGGGTCTCCGTGCACTGTTCTAGAGCCTTTTGGAAAATTTGGTGCAAAGAGCATTGAAGGAATATTCGTAGGTTACTCAAGTCCATTGAAACGAGTCTTTGTTCCGAGCTTGAAGCGGATTATTGAAGCACACAATGTTGAGTGTCAAGGTTATACCATGCCACCACATAATCCAGGCGACTCATGGCGTTTTAATTACGATACTTTATGGGATTCGTTTAACATAGAAGAAGAAGAACAAGATTTCTTTGACGAATTAGACATTTTGAGAGAATATGAAGAATCACAAGAAAGGTTTCCAGCTGAGTATTCTACAAGTCGACGGCAAACTTCAAATGATGATGAAGCCGGTCCAATGCTGGAGAACATAATGATATTCAACAAGATGAAGTTGCTCATGATAATCAGACGGTAGTCAATGATAATCAAGAATCTGATAATGGACCTATTTTTGATCGTGGTGATTCAGATTCTGAGGGGGAGCAAATCCAGATTTCAAGTCAAACAATTCTAGTCAGTGAACAAGGTGCAAATCAGAATGTAACAAATTTGGAAGGCGAGGTAGATGTTCCAGGCGAGGTGATGCCGAGAACTCTTTCGTACCATCCAGAAGAGTTGATTATTGGAGAATTACAATCAGGCGTTCGCACTAGACATCAAATTGACCAAGGCCTTACTTGTTTTTATTCTACAGTTGCTTCTTTACAAACTGAGTTTTCACTAAGTTGTTTTATTTCGCAGATCGAACCGCGAACATACAAAGAGGCGATAACTGAAGATTCTTGGGTCAATGCTATGCAAGAAGAGTTGAGTCAGTTTGAGAAGTTAGGAGTGTGGAAGTTAGTAGACTTGCCTGATGGTCAAAGGAAGATGAACACCAAGTGGGTGTTCAAGTGCAAGAGAGACGATAGAGGAGTTATTATTCGTAACAAAGCTCGACTCGTAGTCCAGGGTTTCAGTCAGCAGGAGGGGATAGATTTCACAGAAGTATATGCTCCAGTTGCTAGACTAGAAGCGATCAGAATCTTCCTAGCGTTTGCATCTTGGAAAAATTTTAAAGTTTATCAGCTAGATGTTAAATCGGCGTTTCTTTATGGGAAGGTAAAAGAGGAGGTATATGTGGGACAGCCACCGGGCTTCACTGATCCAATCCACAAAGACAAGGTGTACTTACTGGATAAAGCGTTGTATGGTTTACATCAGGCCCCGAGAGCCTGGTACAAGACTTTGTCTCAACACCTACTAGCCAACAGCTTCATCCGAGGAAAAGTGGATGCCACTCTCTTCACCAAAAAGGTCGACGGACATCTTCTGATTGTTCAAATATATGTGGATGACATCATATTTGGGTCTACAAATGAGAATCTGTGCAAAGATTTCGAATGAGTTATGAAGAAAAAATTTGAAATGTCATCGATTGGTGAGATGAAATTCTTCTTGGGACTTCAGGTTGATCAATTGCCTAAGGGAATTTTCATACATCAAACGAAGTATGTTCATGATATCTTAGAGAAATTTGGGATGTCAGGTTCTACTTCAGCTACCACCGCATTAGCGACGAACCATGGGATAAACCCTGATCTCACCGGAGAGAAGGTAGATGAAGCGTTATATCGTTCCATGATCGGATCGCTGATGTATTTGACAGCTTCAAGACCCGATATCATGTATCCAACCTGCCTCGCAGCAAGATTTCAATCTAACCCAAGAGCTTCGCATATGGTGATTGTGAAAAGGGTATTACGCTACCTGAAAGGAACTCCATCACTGGGGTTGTGGTATCCAAGAGAAGGAGATTTCACACTCGAAGGGTATTCCGATTCCGATTTCGGATGCTGCAAAGTTAATGCTAAATCAACAACAGCAGGGAGCCAATTTTTCGGATCACGATTGGTCACCTAGCAATGCAAAAAGCAGACCTCTGTAGCTTTATCCACATGTGAAGCTGAGTATGTATCTGCTAGCAGTTGCTGCTCTCAGATTCTATGGATCCAGCAACAGATGCGCCACTATGGTTTGCAATTTCTTAACACCCCTATTTTTGTTGATAATGAGGCAGCGATTAACATTACTAAAAATCCTGTTCATCACGCTAAAACAAAACACATTGAAATTCGTCATCACTTCATTCGAGATTGTTTCGAGAAGAAGTTGATACGAATTGAGAAAATCCACACTGACGAACAAAAAGCTGATTTACATACCAAAGCGTTTGATAAAACTCGTTTTCAATACTTGTTAAAATTGAACAGTATGAAGCTTTTATCGGTGTTGGAGGAGATTCTTGGCGTAGATGAAGGAGACATTGTAGATGATGTTGAGAAGCAATCTGCAATGGTTTGTCGATTTTTTACTTGTTTTGGTATTTAGGGGGAGTATAGGGTAATATTTTCAGAAAATACAAAAACAATAAAAAATTTCAAAAAATCCAAAAACATGAGATATTTTCAAAATACAAAAACAATAGAAAACCAGAAAAGAGCTTGTGTAAAAAGGGAAAATGATAGTACATTAGCTTGACAGTTACAGTATGCTAAAGATATGTAAAGTTTAAAAGTGATTAAACAGTCTCGCTGATGATGTGCCGATAGGTTTTTACACATTTAGTAGGTTTGTTCGGGATATAAATCTAAAATCCTAACTTGCTTATTTCATGGGGAACACTACTTGGATATATAGGTAACCCCTGAAATCTTGTTTGAAGGATCCCTCTTTCTGAGATACTAGGTCTTTATACTCAGTGATATCTGGGGTATTATCCCGGGACTTTTGATTTTGCGGAAGCAATGGCCTAGTCCCCGGAGAATACTTTACTGCTTGCTTGAAATATAGCACCGCCCTCAGCATAAAAAAATGATGAAACATTGAAAAATGCTAATCATGTGCTGTTGTAAAAAAGATCCTCTAAAGGGGACCCACTTAAAGTCGAATCCGTCATCTCTCTGCTGAACGGAAGTTCTGACCTGAGCTCTCACGGTTCTCGCAATTTAACCCCTTACAGATATCATCTGTGGTATATTCACCTGTAAGACTGAATATTGGGTTCTGGATACGGGAGTATATTCAAGAGGTGGGACACATGAATGAGTTTAAGTCTCTAAAACACCTAAATCCGTATCCTGGACAGATTGAAAATTGTGTGAAAATTTAAGTGGATCAGTATATCGACAATCTAAGTGAATTGTTTAATTCTGGGTATGAAATTAAAGCTTAACGGTACTTGTGACTTGTTGGATAGCTGATATGATTCCCTAACACGCTCACCAAAAATATGTTTGTAAATAATTACATTTACAGCATTTTAGTTGTGTATTTCAATTCTAGTTTAGAAACTTTATTAAAAAATCCAAAAAGATTTTACATTTCTGCTTTATTTTTGACAAACCAAAGTGGAAAGCTGATCTTCAGATTCAAAATTTGAAGCAGATGCAGGAAGGTTCTGAACTGGAAGATGAGTTGTGAGCATATCTTGTTAAACCTGGAAATTGAAAAGTCAAAACAAGTTCATTAATTTGAAACTTGTAAATTTCAGAAAACTATTTGAACTAGTTTGCACAAAATGTCAGTGTGATTTGTCTCAGATCAACCAAGGTCATTAAGTTGGATTGGTAGACAAATTGAGTACTCAGGGTCATTAACTTGGACCTGGATACTTAAGTGGATTTCTAAATTCGGACAAGACCAACAAATGAAGTCAAATGGTAAGTTTGGATTGAAATTGTTATAATCATAAATCTTATATTTAGGTAGAGATTGTGCAGGAAACAGGAGTCAAGATCCCCGTGGCAAAGAAAATGTCAAAGTTTGAACCAGAATTTAAGTCCCAGCTTATCGTGAGGGGGAGTCTTCGAAAGGGGGGAGTCAAAATTCTGGATCAACATTCAAAGGGGAGTTTGAAGATAAAAGAATTGAAGGATACTTTACAATGTCAAGACAATTTAGAGCAGAGAATGATAAATCAAGACTAAATACTGAAGACTAGATGCTTAAGACTTCGTCAACATCCAAGGGGGAGTCCGTTGGTGCACTAATGTCTGTTAACTTCGTCTTTATCGAGTCTTGTATTGTATTAGATAGACCAGGGCACGGAAATCGAGAAAACAGTATTGGAGGGTAATTCCGCTTGAAATGGACATATATCATTTCAAACGGAATTAAGGTTTCAAACGAGATTAGGTAATTCCGCACGGAATTAGCTACCGTTTAAACTCGTAATTCCGCGTAAGACGGTTTCAAGCTGAATTAAACGTCTATAAATACCTGATCTTGTCGTGTCATTTGAAACGGAATTAGAGTCATTGTTTCAGAGCCGAGGTGCTGCCGGATTGTTATCTGAATTGTAAAAGCTCAGGAAATCAATAAGAAAAGATAATTAGAGGAAAACAAGCTGCGTTACGCCAAATTCACCGATTCCGCCTTTTTTTTATGTTGAACTCTTCATATTGACTCGTTAGGGTCACACGACGATCCAACAAGCTACACCGATTTATTTAGAAAACTTATAAGTATTCCTTCGTAGGAATGTCATAGTGGCACGCTAGCTAATTCACGTTCCTGGAACGACACTACGGAATCACGCTAGGCTAGCTTTGCACAGGAATGTCAAGGTGAGTTCATAACCCCCACTTTTTACGGTTTTACATTTTTATAAATGTTTTCGGGGATGGAAAGACATGCAAGTTTTTGGCAAAAGCAAACACTATTTCGATGAACGAAAACACATATTTATAAACCATGTTGCAAATGAATTTCCACGAACTCAAAAGGTTTAAGAAAGGTTTATACTAAACATACTGGTTTTACAAAACAAACGCGTATTTTCGCAAACGTGCATGATTTTCATAACTAGTGACGGGAAGGTCCTAGTGACAACAACGGGACTGGGTTGGTCTGCGTACGAACAACGAGATAACCCAATGGGTTTATGTCTCCCTTTTCTTTTGAAATACATATTAATTAGGGTATGATTAAGCTATGGAATGAATTCTTGGATCACGTGCGAATAGGCGCTAACTTAGGCACCATTAATCCTTTTAAGGACCACAGAATAGGGGGTAGATCTATCGGGTACGGACGAGCCCCACTCATGGTCCTTGTGCATCCACTTAGAGTGCTTTTGTGTCCCGGTCGAAGTGAATCGACACTTAAATCGTCTACCGGGTTGAGTGTTTCCTATGTCGGCACGCATATTAATGTCTTAGCTACACATTAATGATCATTAGGTTCATAGACGCTTACATACCAGCTCTTGATACTCAAATTTTCAAATGTTTTTAAGATTCATTTGATGGAAACTCACAAATGCATGGATTTACAAACTTTGGTAACGTTTTCAACTTATGTACAAGTAAGAGGACGAGTTGGTCCTGCTTACAAGACTTTTTTGGCTCGGCCCATTCTCACATGTGCAATGCACAAAGACTCTCGTGGGCTAGACCCACAGTTCTCATATAACATGCCGATAAAAAAATGATTTTATTATATTTCTCAACAACTTTAAAACCGGTTATCAAAAAGATTTATTTTAAACCTTTTTCAAAGAAACTATGAACTCGCTCAACTTTATGTTGATATTTCGCATGTTCTTTCTCAGGTTGCATTTTTCGAAACTATGGAACGGTTGGAATAGGAGAACCCACGGGATTTCGAGTACTTAGCGGGCGTTCATTGTTTAGAAGTCTTAGCTTATTTGCTTCCGCTGTGCAATGAAGTTACCAGTCCAGTCATGCCAATGCTCTGATATTTCAGGGTGTGACAATTTTCACCTGTTTTTGGCTCAGATCTGATAAACCTTCATGTTTTACAACTGATTTCTGAACTTTTCTTTCTGTTTTATAACAAACACCAGTGAAATCGGACTCAAACAGACTCTCGACTCGTTCTTTAGTCGAGGGTCGGCTTGAAAACTGATTCCCACCAAAAAGATGGACCGATTAACGGGTCAAACATGAAATCTCACCAAGAACAGCTCGTCTATCCGACGGGGTTGTACCCATCCGACCGAATGAACTGGATTTGGTATGTTTTCCATTGATTGACATGTCGTCATGCCGTCTCAGTTAACTCAAAACTTTTACTTAGAAAATTTTACGAAAACTTCAACACTGACCATCTGTCTGATTGGCCATCCGATCGGATGACCATCCTTCCAGATGATCTGCCTATGATAACAATTGTTGTTTGCTTTTGTAGGACACTATGATCAAAACATCAAAAACTTTAACAGTTCATGGACACCCACACACTGTTCGAATGACCATCCGTTCGAATGGTCATCCGCTCGGATGACCATCCGTTCGGATGGAGCCCATCCGCTCGGACGACCATCCGTCTGGATGACCATCCGCTCGGATAGTCTGTCAGGCACTTTAACTCAATTTTGCACTATCTGACACTCTGTTCCGGACCGGGTCAACACTTTGGGGACTTATGCTCTGTTCCCGCACGCAGGCTGATCCAGCGCTCCCTTCGATCCAACTAGACAGTGTTTAGATTCTAAGCACCCACTGTGAGTATACTCGATCCCCTTTTTGTTTTAAACACTTTGGGATGCAACATGTATTCTATATAGACGCACGACACTTGAAACTTGTTTGTAAGCAAGCTCTATCCACTAATATACATGAAAACATGATACTTGTGAGTCTTATACGCAATGTGAACGTTTAATCTTATGTTTAGCCAACCTTAACAATTATAGCGCTATAGGGTTAACGCTCCGCCCTTGATTCTTGGGGTATTGTCGAGTCAAACATGTTAACCTCTCGCTACTCTTTTGGGACAAGCAAAATTAACGCGTTGGAAACTTAGGTTAACATATGGACTACGTGAGCTTATCACGTTGAAACTTGTGATATGTTATTCGTGTTGGATATGAGAAATTCACACTTTAAACTATGTATGCTATGTATTAAACTTGTATACTCGCCAACATTTTGTTGATTTTATTTTAATACGTCTTGCGGGTTGATAAGTGTGACACCTGTGCCTCCACGGCCATCAAACAAATACTGTATCAATGAAATATTGTATTTCATACTTATGATTTGTATAAATATGTGTATCCTTTACACATTATCAATTCTTGTTCGATTTCAAGCTTTAAATCGCTTTCTGGAAGGTTATACGCGCACTGATGCGTAAATATAACCCGTTTAATGCAACGAACACTCTGGAATAGTGAAATAGGCTTAACATACCTTAAATAACCTTCACATAACTTAGAAATAAGTTTTGAAGGCTTTGGTATGGCAAAATCGAGTTAAATCGCTTACAGGGACTAAAGTTGACAAACTGCGAAAGTATGCCAATTTGAACTGTAACAGACATTCTGGATCATGGCCATAAGTTAAACATACCATAAATATCCTTTACATAGCTTAGAAATAGTCTTTGAGGGGTTCGGTGTGCTAAAATAAACTTTTGGGGCATTCAGGGACTAAAAGTGTCAAAAAGTGCATAAGTTTGCACTTTCGCGCATAACTTACGTTCTGAATACATCCGGATATCCAAAAAATTTATGTAAGCACTAAAATATTTTATTTTAGTGTTTGGCATAAGAAAAATCCATTCGTCACGCAATTTGGATCGTTTTTCGCGCTTATGCGCATTCCGTCGTAATTAACCGAACATCGTGTTTCGTCACCTCATACCTGAGAATACTTGGATTATCAATCTTGCGGGGACCCTTTGTAAGTATTCCTTCGTTCTTTTATTGCTTTTCAAGTCCGAAAGTAAAACTTTGTTTGACTTTCTGCATTGACCGGTTTATGGTCAATGCGAAGTTCGTTTGAACTTCGCAACGTGAGCGTAATCACGATGGTTATAGTCCCTTGTGACTATGCCTACTGATTACCACGTTATCTAGGGTCGTAAGGGTAAGCAATCTAATAAATCGCTTATACCTTCGAACCCGACCCATTTGGTCGATCATTAGGATCCGACCAAACACATTAGGTGACCATAGTATATAGGGAATAACCTTCCGAGGTTATACCTTATGGTCGCTTCGTTTAAGTAGTTGTATGATAGGTAGTTTATATGCCTTAGGTAAATTACCAAAATGCCCTTTTTACGCCAAAATTCATTTTAAGCATATGTAACATAACTTTTGGTATCTAAACTGATTTGGTAACAATATTAGACATGTTAAGGCATATTTTACTTGTCGTAGGACTAGTTAGGCGTTCTGAACACGTTTTACACGAACGACGCGTTAAAGTAGCATAGGCTACCTAAGCGGGCCGTAATGGGTGGTAAGCACTTAGGCTAGGTTTCATTTAGTATGTAGGCTTTGTTAAGCCATACTACATGAGTTCCCATACTCATTTGGTTTACGAGCCCTCATTCTATCCGATCCTCCGATATAGGTCCGGTTTATTAACATAGTTACCTATATTAGGTGTCGTTTGATTCCGTGATCTCTAGCATTGCTTGGTGGTTATCTTAGGACTTCTGAGCAATCTCAAGTGAGTACATAGAACCCCCTCTTTTACTATTTTCAAACTGTTTTGGGGTGGAACACATGTGCCTACTTGTTACTTTCATGCTTTCCTGTTTCCACATCATATACCTGCTATGTTCGTTAGTACATTATAGCACATGATTTCATTACATCTCATGCTATGTATGCCCATTGTGTGCGTACTTAGTACATCATTTTACATTACATTACATTTCATGCTATGTATGTCCATTGTGTGCATACTTAGTACATTGTTTTACTTTACATTTCTGCTATGTATGTTGACTGATAGCATGCTAGCACATTGATTTACATGACTTTTCTGCTTTGTATGTTAACTTAGCATACTTAGTACATTGTTTTCATATGACATGTATACAATTGCTATAACATTTGGTTTGCACAAACGAGACTTATATACGTTCATTAACATTAGCTACGCCGCTCGGTAGTAAGTACTGGTACCATAGGACTTGACAAATCCCATTCCTGTAATCTCGGGTTTGTTTGGATGGAAGGAATGACCGAATCCGAATACATTTTTGATAACCTTTACTAAAAGGGTTATCCGACTGTCGCAAGGCTTGGATGTATGAATTTTCACAATACCGTATAAATGTTTATATCAGTATAGCATGCATTTACTACACAAAACATAACTTTGATTTAAACCATGTTTTACTTCAATACCTTGTTTTTGTGCATTTTACATATGGTTTAGTTGATATATTTCACTTACCATACATAAACATTTTGACATTTGCATACACGATTCATGATTTACATTAGACATAGACATTAGACATGGTTTTCACATAAACATTTTGACATTTGATTATACATAAACATTTTACTTTGGTGGTTTGGTTTGAGTAAGTGACTTAAGTAACGAGGCATGTGTAATATGATACAAGCATGGTGGATACGCCGCTGGTACTTCCTATATATAAGTGTTTGTATGGTATTACATATCGTAGCGTTATTTGAATCATTTCAATTTAGACGTATGACATTTTATACAAATAACATACTTTTCACAAGACATTGTTTTACAAAACAACTTATCTTATACAAACTCATTTTACTTGGTTATTTATTTAACCATACTTTATTCTCTTATTTATACATATCATCTGAACTTATTGTTTTTCAAACGATTTACAAAACAAATCAATTTACAAGGTTCATGACTGACTTTTGCTAAACAACTCTTTTCTAAACTTACAAGTCATGAATCCTATTTTCACAAAACCTATGTATCTCACAGGCATTTTTATGCTGACGTACCTATTTTCACATGTGTTTCAGGATATGATGCATAGGATTTATCAAGATACACTTAGGCGGACTTGGGCCTTAGCGAAAATAAAAGATGCAAGACTAGTTATTTATGTTATATTTCTTTGATTGTCAAGACATTGTAACTCTTTTAATCAATAAAACAATATTTCAATTTCCATGTGTTATGAAACAATGATTCTGTTACAACACTCCCCGACGTTTCTGCCACGTTTTGTTGTTTTACGTGGTCGGGGGTGTGACAATAAGCAAAGGAAACAAGAAATCAAGCTAGGATGACCTTAGAAACTCATCTTAGAAAAACAATATTTTGAAACATGTTGAATTTTGATGATATTCTGATAAAATTTTGTTTATGATGGTATGTATGACAATTTAGTTTTATTATGAAATCTTGATTAATCTATATCGAAACAAGTAGCGTTATGATGCTTTGAGCGATTTGTTCATCCCGCCCCGATGTTTCCGTCATTGGTTGGGGTGTGACAGATGTGACAGCCTGGGATTTTTCACGCACAATTCTAACAACACAACTTTTATGCTTATGCATGCTTACTTGCGTATACTCATTTTTCGGGACGAAAATTCCTTCAACTTGGGGATAAGGTGACATCCCGGAAAAATCAGGTATCCTTCTTGGTTCAGTTCTCATTACGGTTATACTTTAGTTTATGTGGTTATTATAAAATACGTGTGTCGCGGATAATTAAGTAGCGTGTTACTCGTTTATATTTTATAAGCATAATGCCCGAATCTCGAACCCGAAACATTATTATACTAAATTACGCCAAGCCTAATCTAGCGACAACGCAACCCGTTAGCACGTGACCCAAACCGAACCCACCTCACCCCACACCCATTCTCAGCCCAGAAAAAAACCAACCCAACCCGCCACCCCACCTTCTTGCTACTTGCGGCCCAATCGAAACCCATTTCCCCTTTGTGGAATTTCGGCCCAAGCTAGACAAAACCCCAAGCCCAACTACCTTTGTTATATTGTACGCATGCATGTATGTGTTCTGTTATCACAACTCCATAAAAGAAAACAAAACCTTAACCCCTCCCTTGTGTGCGACGGCAGCTGGAACACCCCCCCCCATCGCAAATCTCTCTCTCTCGATCGCTACTCTCTATCTCTCTAGTACTCTCATCCATTCTCTACAAGGTTAGTTGTTCTCGGTGGTTGTTTTGGTTTGAAACTCTTGTATACATGGGTGTGTTTTTGTGTTTCTTGATGATCTTGGTGGTTATAGGATTAACCTGATTAGTTTGATGCATGAGAATCACATAGGATGTTCGTTTATACCGCTTGGATATGTATACGCTTGTATTAGTTAACTAGGGTTTTGAAATACTCGGTGTTATTGTACTTGGCTCGATGAATCTGAGGTAGATACACGATGACCTGCTGTTGGTGATGTTAAATATTGTTATTGCTCGCTAAGTATGGGTTAGGGATCATAAAACTCGTTTTCAAGAAGTCGGGTAACGAAAATCAGAAAGTTGTTTGACGTTACAGCCAACTTCAGTTGGCTGTAAACAAGTCTTAACATGTCGAAAACGGACTTTCTGAAGTCTAAAACATACGATTTTGAAAAAAGCTTCTCATGGCGCTGGAATCGCAATTTTTTGACGTCATTTACTATTTTTAACGAACTGTTTCGTACAGCAGCTAAAGCTACATTTTTTCTGCAGAAATTACACGTTTTGTTTTACGTTATATCCTGGAAACAAATTAGAGTTAAGTCATGAAATTCGTACAATAGCTGGGCACGGGTGTCCCTAGAAATCTCCAATTGGAATTTCGCCAATCGAATAAACGATGATTTTAAATGAATTTTTCCGTGAGCTGCAGTCAGAAAGTGACGAACCTGACTGCAGCCTAGTTGATGATTTTTAATAAATAACTGGTAATGATTTAGGTCTTGAGAATTTTACACAAAGTGGAGCGGACCATTTGGAACGTCCTGTAAATTATTTGAAATTTTTAGAATAGGGCTACTATTTTATAAACTGGAAACAGCCCAGTTCTGGACTTTTAAGCTGAAACATAATCAGTTGTTATGTGTGTATCTAAATGTTTGTTTGTGTAATCTGAGAATGATTGAACCTGTTTTATGTCAACTAAAATGTTATGTAAGTTGTTGTGTGCTATGATCATATATATATATATACATATATATATATATATACATATATATATATATATAAGTTGTCAACGTGATTGCATGATACGTGTTGGTTATGTGTATGAATTTCGTGCCTTACATGAACACACTAATAAACTAAGTGGTAATCGTATTAGGACGTGATTGACCCACCTCAACTCCTAATCACTTTAAAAGTCTAACCGAGCAATCAAAGGTGAGTTAACGGCCCCTATAATTTAAGTTTTTTTTTATACACTGGGGGAGAAAACTTGTACTCTTACGGTAAACTTTCGCTTTAGCGTAATTGTAGAATAACGTCGTTAAAACCGATAATTTAGTTTATGTTGTATACGGTTATGGTCACTAAGTAGCAACTTTATCACGGGAAGTCCTCAGCACCTCACAGACCATTAGTATGGTATTTATAGCGGGGAAATTTTAAGTAGTACTACTGGGCCCGACAAGCCCCACCTAAGTTAGTTGCGCTAGCTAATCGATTATGGTCAACGAGTGTAGAATTTGGCCTAACACACATTATGGTCGGTGATAGACCTGACACACAGAAGCAACAACAGTCAGCTTCGGTCGCGAACTCTTATGTGACATAGCTTAGGTTCGCTACCTATATTATAACATGGAACTTTTTATCAACATAACATTATTATTCCTGGTTAGGAATAATGGGTAAACTATTGAATTGGTTAAACTGTTAAACTTAACAAACCTGTGAACTTACTCCTCTTTATGTTGACACTTGTTTCTTACATGTTTTTCTTAGGACATTAGCTCAGGAGTAGGTGCACGCATGGATACAAAAACTATTTTTATAGAGTCTTGCATTTGAACATTTTATTACTTATGGGCGTTTGTTTTGGCGCTCGGTTACATTTGTTTACTTTAAGCTTCCTCCTTTCTTTCGTACTTCGATTACTTGTATTGGTTTGAGTTTTTATTAAATGTATCTTTTTCATATAGAGGTCGTTCTATATGACTAGTGTCTGTGATCCTGGTTTGTCACGCGCCTCGCGGTAAAACCACACAAGTTGAAATTCAGGGCGTGACAGATTGGTATTAGAGAAATTGGTTACAGAGAACTAGGTTTGCATTTCAAAGTAGACCTAGACTAGAGAACTTGGTGTGGTATACGAGGTTGAAGGTTTGAAAAGGTAACAATGTTGTACCGAATGGGATTCACCGCAAATGGTACAATAAGGTTCCTCATAATCATCCTCAATATAGTAGGTGTAGTCTTATGAGTAGTAATCCATTGTTTTGGAAGATACCCAGAAGAATAACGAGCCTCGGGATCAGAAAACAGAAGTTAAAATTTAACAGATTATTGACCACGGCCCCGTGCTGAACTGGCACGGCCCCGTGGGCAGTTCTGTATCTGGGCGTTTGAAAAAGTTTTTAAGAAAGGTTGTAGCACGGGGGCGTGTCCCGGTTACACGGCCCCGTGTTAAACCTACTGTAAACAGAAAAAAAGTTTTGAAAACGGGCGCGCAGTTTTGAAAAATGTTAGAATTTGATTAGGCCGCTAATTTTAAGCTTTCTCAAAATCCTTGTGTCCCCGGAAACGGCGCCAAAAAACTTGACATGCGCGGGTGTAGGGATATTTTTTAGGTTATATTTTAGCACTTTTTTACTCGCAAATTCAAGTTTTAAATTTATAAAATACGATATACTACTATCACTCTACACACACGTTAGGGCAAGTGCACCCATCGTGGATGTAGTATAGTGATGGCAAGATACAGAGGTCGTCCAAGGAAACAAGAGCTTTTAATACCGACTTATTGTACGTCTAATCGAACTAAATTTTGAAGAAAAGGTTTTTAAGCTATAAAAAGATAAACTAAAAAGCAAAAATAAAATATAAGGAAAGACAAATAGACAAGAAGGAATCACTTGGTTTCAACTCCTCTTTTATGTATCCTTTAATGATTTCCGCAATTTGGGCATTTTAAGAGATTATCTTTAAGTTATAGTAGTAGGCCCCCTTCCAGGCATCGTTACCCTCAACCTATTGGTCTGAGTCAGTAGAGATACAGTCTCGCAAGGTCAGATTATTGAAAGATAATTAAGTAAGTTATTAATGAGAGAAGTGGTAGGCCCCCTTCCAGGCAGCGTTACCCTCAACCCTTTGGTCTGAGTCAGCAGGGATACAGTCCTCGCGGCATTGGTTTAAAGTTTTAGTAGTAGTTTATAAATAAGGGATTCAAGCGGTTCTTACTTCTTCCGCGAGGGTTAAGACCGTCCGCTCGTGAAGTCCTACTAAGCTTGAGCCAGGTTCTCGCAGGATCTATACACTGAACGAGACATAGAATTTACCCAACCACCCTTCTAACCCCCTTCCAAGTAGTTAACGCTCTTTATATAGACCGTAAAGACATGAATATGTGAATCAACAACATATGAAGAATGATTAGATAAATTCGCCTTTAATAGAGAAAACTAGTTATTAAAGTCATTAATACATACCCAATTAAAAAGGAGCCAAAGATTGGAAATAAAAAATAAATACATAAAAGATTTGTCTTCACCAAGTGATGTAAGAGTTTAGCCAAGCATGGCCTTTGTTTGACAAAGACTCTTACGATCGATCTTGTATCCCGAGACTACTACACACTCTAAATGATGGAAGATGGATGATGGTGTTGTAGTAGTGGTAAAATGGTGGCAAGTGTGAGAGAACTGCTTTGCCAAGGCATGGATTGGAATGAAACCAAGCACCCCCATTTATAGCTGAAAATAGACTGTCAACATGGCCCCGTGCCAACCTGACACGGCCCCGTGTTGGTCATTATCTCTCTTCTTCATTAACTGCAGTGTTAGGTTCTGTAGGGAATTTGGAGTTGGGCACAGCCCCATGACAAGGTGGCACAGCCCCGTGTCAGCCTTCTGACTTGTTATTTTTGGTCTTTGGGTGAGGCTTGGAGAGTCGGTATGAAGTGTCAACTTCTCTTCTTTTGTATTTATGTTGGTTTTTTGCCGTTATTTTGCTTTTTTTGTGCATTTAAGCTCTTTTGACCCTGTAAATTAAAAAGAAACAAAGAAACGTGTTTTTTTTTCCAACATTAGTACCGAAAAAGAGTTGATTTTACACCCTGTTTGATATAATTTTAATGTTGCATTTTACGCATATCACCAGCAACTTGTGGTCTAGCAGGCCATTTTTAGTTTATCCTCGTTTCATGGTGAGGGTAATTACTAGGCAGCTAGAATTTGGAGGTATACCTGCATGGTATCCAGAGCTGAGATGGTACTTCAACAGAATATTCGTAATACTCTTCTTATACCAACTGCTAACAATACAGGACATGTGACCCATCTCTGGCTGTTCGCTAAGCTGATCTATGGAGAAGATTAGATGTACTTTACAATTGTTAAAATTTGTAGTTTTTTTAACTTAGTTAAAGTTTATATTATGTCTTTACATACTTGCATTCTGTTGATTTAATTAGGGGGAAGGAAAAACAAAAAGGGTATAAAGCATATGGTAAACAAAAAGGGAGTTAAAGACACAAAAGTAACTTATGTTTATCAGAAATAAAACATTTTGACACAAAACATCAAGTTTCTGATAACATAAAGCTCAAATCTGGTAAAATCTGATAAAATAACTTCCAAATCTGATAAAATTATTTTTGCTCAAAATGTTGAAAAATCAGAAAAATCTAGTCAGTTAATCTTCAAAAAGGAATGATAATGATGAAATGAGATAACAACTGTGTGAAAATTTTAGAAACAATACAACATGAATCATCTTTTGAAAAATTTTCACAAAATATTCCTTGAAAAAAAGAACAAAAGACTTGGACTTACACCAGAAAAGCATATGTAAGTGATATCTCTGATCTTTACTTATTCCCTCTCATCTCAAAAAAAATGGAACACTCTATCCAGGAGGAACTTTCAAATCTGATGAGATTTGAAAACAACATCAGCAAATCATGTTTCAATACATCAGAAACATTGGGTATGTATTCTGATGATGTCATCAAAAATAAATTTTTGACTTTCAAAAAGGGGGAAGAAATCAGCTTCCACAAGGAATATTACTGGACCATTTGTTGAAAATGGGTCCCACAAGAGGAAAAAAGGTAACACATGGTCGTTAGTATTCTCCAATCACATTCATTCTCCAATCAAAAGAATGTTTTAGAAATTGAAGAATAAAGTTGAGAAGACATATTAAAACCCACGATGCACGGATAATCCCTATTAATTCACCTTGATACCCACGATCCAACGGTTACTTCTGAACCAACCTTACATCCCACGATCTAACGGTTATAAAGGTAATTAATGACCATTAACCGTCATTACATCCCACGATCTATGTCCCCTCAACTCCCATAAACACAAACCACCTCATGATCACTGCTAAACCTGCAACTATAAATAGCCGATTTTAGCAGACTTCACTTCACTCACCTTCATCCCCACAAGCTTAAACCCTAAAAACCCTCTCGTTTTCAAAAGCCAAAAATTCTCTCACTCAATCCCTTGCTTTCAAAACCACAAATGGCCGAAGTAAACCTGAATATCCCAATTGTTGAACATGGTGTTCCTTTCATTCAAGAGAATCAATTCTTAGCAATGAAAGAGAACAATTTGCTGATGAATACCGAACACTCCGAATATGATGAAAAATGTCAGATTTTAGTTGAGTTTCTGATGAGATGTCCAATCTCTCAGGCTATGACTAAAACAAGAGAAGTACCGGAGAAGATTCTGCAATAGTTTGTCATGACCTTCAATGAAAATGGAGCAGAGCAAGTCACTGCACACTTATGGGGGAATGTCTCTGTGACAATAACTCCAGCAAGAATAAGGCAATGGCTTGAACTCCATGTTTTTGATAAATACATTGAAACCCTTAACAAGGAGGATCTAATAAACTTCTTTCTAAAGTTGGGCCACAAAAGAAAAATTACCAAGATTGGTGATTTCAAAAGAAATGAACTGCCAGCCTTCTGGCAAGTCATGATGGAGACACTTAACAAATGTCTCACCTCAAAGATTGGTGCTACTGATCAGATTAATCAATCAATCTCTTAATCGTGTATGGACTCATTACTTGGTACAACATTGATTATGGAACTGAAATCTTTAATCTAATGAAGAGGTCAATAATCACTAGAAATGGCAGAATCTCTTCACATCTGCCTTATCCAAGATTTTTATCAATCTTTGCTGCTGAAACATTTGAAGAAAGAGAAATGGAGCTACCTACTTTGGAAACAATCTGGAGATCACCAACCATGAAGCCTTGGTGTGCAACCCAGTGGTGTACTTCGTACAGAGATGTACCAGCTCTACCAGAAAGTATAATGAGTCTGATTGAGGCAGACTCACCATACGGGATGCAACATGAAGAAATTCTGAGTAGACCCAAGGTACATGAAGTTTCTGATACTGTTGAAGTATACAACTGATATTCTTCTCTAGAAGAAGAAGGTCAAAAGTCAAATCCATCAGAAACAGATGAAGCAGAAGGAGATTTGAATTTGCAACTAAGAATCTCACCAGAAGCTGTAGAAGCAAATGTCCAAAGCCACCAGAATCCAGAAGCAGAGTTCCACCTTGAAGCAGAATCCCACATAGCTGGAACAGGTTCACCCGAAAACACCACTTTAATATTTAATAATTTTGTAGCTAAAACAACAGAATAGTCCAACTCTGAAAAATCTATTTCTTCTACATATAGAATGTCATATAGAAATAATGGTGTAAATGAGGAAGTTACAAGTTCCATTTGTCTCAGCTCTAAATTAGAAAATGAGGAGGAAGTTGAGACTACAACAGATAGAAGTCAGGAAACTGACCAAGGAAATATGGTAAAGGAAAATCTATTTTTCCCACCAACTTGTAAAGAATCATTCACTGAAATGATTCAAGGACACAAGGAAACCCAGGATGAGAATTTGTTTCACATGCCTGGTGGAGGAGCTTCTGGTAAATCCTTGGATCCACCAGAAACCTCTACAACAACAGATGTGTCTACTGCTGGTAAGTTAGCAGGAACATCTGTTGTTCCTGATGCCCAAGAAACACCAATAATATAGAGTCAAAGATTTTAAAGTTTGCAAAGAAAAGAATCTAGTTGAAGATAAACTTGATGTGCTGTTGTCAGAAATAAAGAGTCAAAGATCAGAAATAAAGACTCTGTCAGAATCAGTGGAGCTCATCAAAAGGTAGACAGAAAGAAACATTGAGACCCTGAAGATTCTGCAACAACAGCCAAACAAGTCATCAGAAACCAGCAATCTTGCAGTAGACTTTCAGAAAGTATTTGTAGAAATGGAAAAGATCAAGTCTCAGCTGAAGAATATTGTGGAATTCAAGGCAATCAACTAGTTCTGACAAGGTTTTGGAGGAAATCAGCATTTTAAGGACCAGCAACAATATCATAACAGATGCCCTTGAAAAGTTGCTCAAAGAATGGGCTGCACTAAAGGAGCACAACAGTGCAGAATTTGCCAGAGTGCATGAGGAAGAAACAAGAAATGCTCAACTCATGGGAGATGTTCAATCTTGTCACGGCCCCCGACCCAGTTTGACCCGATTCAGGAGCCGCGGGACAGAAATCCCGTGGTATTTAATTAAGTGAGTTTAACAGCGGAAGTTTCTTCAGGATCATTTTAAAAACTGAATTATTTCCCGATTATTTTATTTCACAATTCGGAATAAAACCCGATAATTTACAATCTTGAGATTTCACCAGGAAATCTTTTATTTTACAAAACATGTTTCTTTATTTTATACTGAGCCACTTCCTTAAGCTGATAGTGCTTCATGGCACTTTTCCTGGATCACAACAGATCACCTGAAACATGTTTGAAAAAGGTTTTGTCAGCGGGAAATACTGAGTGAATCATTCTATTAAATAAAACGACACATTTGTTATAATTTACAGTATTAAGAGAGAATACAATGTTTCAGATATCAAACCAACTACCCACAGTAATTGTCACTCGACCCATTGGCCCATTCGTCCAATGGTGTCTGTGACTATGGTCATATCACCCCTTGGCTAACTCGTTGTCCAATGGTGAAGATTATCAAGTAATGTATACAAAACCCCACATACCGGCTGTAACTTGGTGATTACATATACTTAATCACTGTAATTATAACTTTGAATAAAACAGGATTTTGTAAATAGATTTGATAAAAAGAGAATGACTCACATTGCAGATTTAACAGAGCTTAGTATACTGATTAGCCTTGATAACCTAATTTAAATAATCAGCACACAAACTAGGTTAGTAACTTAATACAGCATTTACGATAACTCACGAGATTGAAACCTTCACAACGAATGACAAAGTGCGATACTTAAACATCCATCGATTTAACGACGAATGACAAAGCATAAACCCTAATGTGGGCAGCACTTAAACATCCATTGGATAGTTTAATCGATCGAACATTGAATCGTAGCAGCGATCGAGTTATTACCCTGAATTGTGGCAGCACTTCGTGATCAGTGTGTGTTTTTGTGACAACTGGCACAAACCGGTGATTTCCGTACACTTTAATCATTATTTAATGATTGCAATTATGTGCTTAATTGTCAGCAATGTCTGAACACATGATTAAACAAGTGAATTCATGCACGTTGTATACTACAAAATATTGCTTTATGCATAAACGAGAGCGTTGCGTCAAAAATAATAGTAAACTCACCGGTAAGACACACTGTGTCAACAGAACTGCAGAAAGCAGTCAAACATTATAATTGAGGCCTAGGTGTAGGTCTGACGACAAAAGTACATTGAAACCCAAGAGTACATGTAAGGGTTTAATTTTTAGACCTTGCGAAAGCAAAAATAAGCACTAAAAAGCACCCGAAACGCACTTTAAGTGCAGAATTTTGTATAATTCAGCATTTAAACATATAAATATTATGCAGAAATTTCGTTTTATCATCCAGAATATTTCCCTAAGTGTTGGGAATCAAAAGTGTTACAAAAGGATACATTAAAGTCACTAAAAAGTGTAATTTAGAACTTTAACGGATTGATATCCAACCAAACAACCGGACTTTACCCGGGACATAAAAAAAATATTGTCAATGACATAGTTTTTTTTTTCTTTTTCTGAGCCAGTTAGGGTCCCCGAATACCCTAACACCCGCTATATATTACAACACACATAATAACTAATTTTTTTCCCCTAACTAACTAACTAAATATAAATTAACCACTAGTTGAAATGGAACCATGTGCTCACCCCCCCCCCCCCCACCAACGATCGTTTCCCCAATGGGGACATACTCTTACAAACTTTGATTATTTAATTGAGATTGTCAAATATCATGGGGACACTTTGTTTAGTGGATAAAAGACTTGGATGGTTTATAAGAAGATCTAGAAAGTAACCAATTCATTTCCATAACACTCAAACAAAATTGTGTTCTCTCCCTCTCTCTTGCTACCTTCTGCCGAGACCTAACACACACCCACCACCACTTCAAAATTTCAATCTTGCAATTCTACATAATTACCAAGGTGAAAGGGTTCATACAAGGAGGCTCGATGCTTACGGAATCGCAAGGACCTCTCCACAACGCTATTAACCACCCATTTTTCGTCTAGTTTCTTCCCTAGCCTCGAGCTAGTAGTAAGTGTTCTAAAACATCCTATTAATCTTGTCTAAAGTGGTTAATAAGAGATTTGTTGGATAAAAATTATGAACACTAGAGACTAAAACTAAAAGTCTACTAAAAATAATAAAAATGGTGGTTAATGGATGAATGTTAGTGTAAAACTTTTGAAACTAGTTTTGTTATGATTATTTATTGTTGTGGATTGCTAGTGTTGGAAGGGATCGTCATCAAACCACGCTAGATCATGTTCTTGGAACATGGACTAGCCTTATGTTAAGTCGTAAAATTATTAGATGACGAACCCTTTCAAACATAAACATGAACTTGTGTAAAAACGATTTTTCTTATAAAATGGAGTTCTAAACTAGTAGATCTAAAGATCTACAAGTGGTTTTTCGGAAGAACCAAGCAAAAATATTAGTGTTGTTAAAACCCGGATCTTATCCGAACTAAAAGCGTTTTTAGTAAATAAACAAGTGTGTGGACACTTGTGTCACAAGAAAAATTTAACAAAGAAATATTTTTGCGAATCTCGACTAGAAGTTGTGAGACTTCATATTCTTTAAAAATAAAGTTTTTAAGAAACTAAAATTATTTTTAAAGATAACGAGACTTACTAAATGTGCTAGTAAGTTACTACACATTTTTGTAAATATTCAAGTTCATGAAATGGAGAAATTAGTGGTTATTGTTGATGATTATTGTTGATAATTGTTGTTGATGATTGATGACGATTTAAAAGAAAATAAACACATGTTTTGAAAACATGGGAAACCTCCATATTTAGGGGAAACTCTGTCAAAATTTTTATAAATTTTGACACTTAGAAAAATATAAGTTTTTGAGAAACTTATTCCCTAAAAATGTATTTAAGAGTATTACCAAGGTTTCCCTAAATTTTTGTGATAAGAAATGAGGATTTCTTCAAGAATAAAAATGGATATAAGTATGTATATTTTTTAGAGAAAAATATATATTATTTTATCACCAACTTTTGTGCTAAGTGTGTATAGTATGTGTTATACGTGCTAGTGTATTAAGACTTAAAAATACACTAAATACTCATGAGGAGTATAAACATAGAAATACACATACAACGTACAAGATACATAATTCGGGTGCAAAGTGCAAAAATACAAAAAGCTTATATTTATTTTTGAGAAAATAATATAAGTAAGATACGTAGTTAAAAATATAGAATATTTTTAACACAAGAATATATACAAAAGAGAGTGACTGTACTTGTGCGACACAAGTCTAGTGACTAACGTTAAGAAAACGCGTATAGGTTACGACGTTAATTAAGCAAATCAGGTGAAGTTTACGACGCACAGGAACGCAAAGTTGTGAGTTCATGCTCCCCCTTTTCTTTAACTGTTTTCAGTTTTTATAACTTCGGGGGTGAAATACATGTACAAAAGTACAATATTTATAAATGGTATGATAGAAATACAAGAAGTACACTTGGTGAGAACGAGAACCAAGTGTGACAAAATATATGATAAAAAGAAACGCGCTTGGTGAGGACGAGAACCAAGTTGGATGCGTTATGAGAAATGATAACAAGAAACGCGCTTGGTGAGAACGAGAACCAAGTAGGATGCGTTATGAGAAATAGTGTCACGAATAGGGTACAGAAGCACCATTAATTGTGTACATACTTAGACCGCAGAACAAAAGGTTAGATCTAACGGTTGCCTGGCAGCCACACTCTCGGTGAGGGCGAGAATCGAGTAGTGCTTTTGTGTCTCAGAATATACCAATTAAATGCCTTAGGTTTGGTGACTTCCTATGCCGTGTCACATGTTAATGGCTTTGCAACCCATTAACAATCCTGATATTTACAGAAATACTGTATTTATATAAAATTCATACCATACAAGAAAATTGATATATAACTTGAAGTACGTGGGGTACTCAAGAAAATTGATATATAACTTGAAGTACGTGGGGTACTCAAGAAGATTGATATATAACTTGAAGTACGTGGAGTACTCAAGAAAAACTTGATTTATTCACAACTATGTTTTTATACAAAGTATACAAACGTGAAATACAAAACTGCATGAATTCACACCAACATTATGTTGACGTTTTTTTCCAAAAACTCACATGTATTTCAGGTAACTAGGATGGATGTGCGCGCGGTCTTGCTTATGCTCATGGATGTCGCTTGTGTTTAACTTTAAATAAAGTTGTAAACTTTTAAGACAATGTTTTAAGCTGTCTAGCGATGTAAACGCTAAACTTATGTTTTCAAATCTTGGTATTTGATGTTATTTTACGAGCATGTAGCATGTTTACTCTTCGTATGCAATGAGAACCTTTCATGATCACACCTCGTGCTTCCGCCGCAGAAAGGGGTGTGACAGATTGGTATCAGAGCTGCGATTGTAGTGAACCAGGATTCCTTCTCGAGTCTAGTCTACAATCTCTAGGATCCATTCACGAAAACAATTTTCAAAGAGTTTTCATTGCATAAAACGTCCCGCGACATCCACTGCCTGAAACTGTCTACATGAGTCTAGAAAAGACACTACGAGACTTAGAGTGCACTTGAGTAGCACTTGATGTTGACTAGAAATTACTTGCAATTATGTGTGATAATTAGCATGTACTAGAAGTAGAATGTCACAAGTATATGTGACTTTACCTAAAAGCGATGACCCATCTGAAGGAAGAGATACGAGGATGAAACGAACTGTGCGGACTGTGCAAGGAGTTACGTAATTATGGATGCATACATAATTATGGAATTCAGTGCACAGAAACCACAGCAAGTCTTGTCACGTATAGATTCCCTCAGTGCAAGCCTACTAAGTACTCTGCTAGAGTAATATTTGTTTGATGTCACTTATGTTGTATATATATCCCTGTGAATATATATGATACTACTGTCTAGTGTGACGATATCAAACAAATGTCTAACCCTGTTGTGTTATGTTCTGTCAGAACATGGCACCCAGGAAAGCTGTGAATGCTCGCAATGATGATCAACCTCCACCTCCCCCACTGCCAAGAACTGCTGAAGAGCTGAACGCTTTGCTAGAGGAAAGGATCTCCGCTGCTATCGCCCAGTACGAGGCGAACCGAACCCAAGACAGTGGAGGACCAAGCAACGCTAGGCGTAATGGGAATGGAGATTCGTCTGGAGGCAATGCAGCTCAAGGTAACCTTGAGACACTGTACTAAGCATGAGGAAATTTATGAACGGTCTTTGTTTCATTATTTCTTCGATTGCTCACATGTGAATTGGTTGAATCAATTCCAGGATGCACTTTCAAGCAGTTTCTCGACTGCAAGCCGATGAACTATGATGGCACAGGAGGTGCAGTAGTAATTGTGCGCTGGACGGAGAAGACTGAAGCTACTATCCGCATGAGCAAGTGTACCGCGGATCAACAAGTCACCTTTGCTACTGGGTTGTTTGTCGATGAAGCTCTGACTTGGTGGAACCTGCAAGCCCAAACCTTGGGTGATGATGCCGCTTATGGCTTAACTTGGGAGGAATTGAAGGAAAGAATGAGAGAGAAGTACTGCTCTCGTGCGGAACTCCAAAGGCTGGAAACAGAGTTCTGGCACTTGACTATGGAAGGTGCTGACATCAATGGTTACACTCGAAGGTTCCACGATCTATCAAGAGTGCTTCCCTACATGGTGACTCCTGAATTTAAGCGTGTGGAACGCTACATTTGGGGACTGGCCTCAGAGTTTCGTGGCATGGTGACGTCGGCCAAACCACAAACAATCACCGAGGCTGTAACTCTGGCTGTCAGCCTTACTGAAGATTGTGTTCGTATGAAGAAGCTATCACTGAACCCAACAGAGAAGACCGAGACACATGCTGAGCCGTCCGGTGACAAAAAGAGAAAACATGCAAACCTGAACCAAGCAACTCGTAACAATAAGGGTTTCAACAACAAGAAACGTGACGCTAACCCGTCCTTGGAGGCGAAAACCCATGCAACCAAAGCATACCAAGGCTCCATACCTAGATGCCAAAAATGTAAGTATCATCATGAAGGAGCTTGTCGCATTCCAAGGTGTGACAAATGTGGTAAATTGGGTCATCAAACAGAAGACTGTTGGGGAAAAGGAAAGAACCGAAATGGAAACGGTGCTGGTAACAAGAATGGCAACGGGAAGGGGCAGAACCAAGGATGCTTCAAGTGTGGAAGCAATGATCATTTCATGAAGAACTGCCCAGAGAGAAACAATGCTCAGGCTAGAGCGTTTGTGATTGGAGCAAAGAACGCACGCGAGGACCCTAACGTGGTCACCGGTACGTTTCTCATTAACAATCACTTTGCATCCATATTATTTGACACTGGCGCCGATTATAGCTTCATGTCTGTGGAATTTAAACGCATACTTGGAATAGAATCTAGTAGATTAGAAATTCCTTATTCCATAGAACTAGCCAATGGTAAACTTGTTGAATCGGGCGAAGTTGTTAGAGGCTGCACACTAGAACTTGGTGAACGAAGATTTAGCATCGACCTCCTACCTATTCAATTGGGTAGCTTCGATGTAGTAGTCGGGATGGACTGGTTGTCCAAGAACAAAGCTGAAGTTATTTGTCATGAGAAAATCGTTCGCATCCCTTTAGCGAATGGTGAAACTCTCATCGTGCATGGAGAAAAACGAGACGCGCCTCTTCGAATCATCAATTGTATGAAGGCACAGAAGTGCTTGAGGAAAGGATGTGTCACTTTCCTAGCACACGTTATAGACAAGAAGGCTGTGGAGCCAAAACTCGAAGACATTCCTGTGGTGAAGGAATTTCCTGATGTGTTCCCTGAAGATCTGCCAGGACTACCTCCGCAACGACAAGTCGAATTCCATATAGACTTGGTTCCAGGAGCTGCTCCTGTAGCCAAGGCACCCTATCGACTTGCGCCATCCGAAATGCAAGAATTATCTACACAGCTCCAGGAGTTGTTGGATAAAGGATTCATAAGGCCAAGCTTCTCACCCTGGGGAGCTCCAGTATTATTCGTAAAGAAGAAGGATGGAACACTGCGGATGTGTATCGATTACAGGGAACTAAACAAGCTCACTATCAAGAATCGGTACCCGCTACCAAGGATTGATGACCTATTTGATCAACTGCAAGGATCAAGCTACTATTCCAAGATCGACCTTCGATCTGGATACCATCAGCTGAGAATCCAAGAAGAAAGCGTGCCAAAGACTGCATTCAGAACGCGATATGGGCATTACGAATTTCTTGTGATGCCATTCGGGCTGACGAATGCACCAGCGGTCTTTATGGATCTGATGAACCGCGTATGCAAACCATATCTCGATAAATTCATGATTGTATTTATCGATGATATCCTGATTTACTCGCGAACGAAAGAAGAGCACGAGCAACATCTCAGAACCATCTTGGAACTACTGAAGAAAGAGAAGCTTTATGCAAAGTACTCGAAATGCGAATTCTGGATTCGCGAAGTACAATTTCTTGGTCACGTTGTGAATGAAAAGGGCATTCATGTAGACCCGTCCAAGATAGAAGCAATAAAGAATTGGGAAGCTCCCAAGACCCCAACCGAAGTTCGTCAATTTTTGGGCTTAGCAGGCTACTATCGGCGATTCATTGAGAATTTCTCGAAGATAGCTCAACCGCTAACGACCCTTACACAGAAAGACAAGAAATACGACTGGGGTCACAAACAGGAAGAAGCCTTTCAGCTACTTAAGAACAAGCTCTGCGATGCACCAATACTATCATTACCCGAAGGCACTGAAGACTTCGTGGTATACTGTGACGCTTCACGACAAGGTTTGGGTTGCGTGCTCATGCAACGCCAAAAAGTCATCGCTTATGCTTCAAGACAACTGAAGGTTCACGAGAGAAATTATACCACTCACGACCTGGAGCTGGGTGCAGTGGTATTCGCCTTGAAGATTTGGCGACATTATTTATATGGTACTCGATGTACAATCTTCACAGATCACAAAAGCTTACAACACATATTTGATCAGAAGGAATTGAATATGCGCCAGCGACGTTGGGTCGAGCTGCTAAATGATTATGACTGTGAGATTAAGTACCATCCTGGAAAGGCGAACGTTGTAGCGGACGCGTTGAGCCGAAAAGAAAGGGTTAAGACCCTAAGGGTTCGAGCATTGGAAATGACGATTCGAACGAACCTCACTGCACGCATTCGTGATGCACAACAAGAAGCTCTTAAAGAAGAGAACCGTAAAGCTGAATACCTACGGGGTATGCTGAAATACATGGTGCCAAACGAAGAGGGAGCCTTATACTTCAAGAAGCGTATTTGGGTTCCACTCTATGGTGGCATACGAGAAGTCATCCTTAATGAAGCCCACAAATCGAGATATTCGATCCATCCAGGATCGGACAAAATGTATCAAGACTTGAAAGAGTACTATTGGTGGCCGAGACTCAAAAGCGACGTTGCTGTTTATGTTGGAAAATGCCTAACCTGTGCCAAGGTTAAGGCAGAATATCAGAAACCGTCCGGCCTACTACAACAACCAGAGATTCCCGTGTGGAAGTGGGAACAAATCTCGATGGACTTCATAACGAAATTACCCAGGACCCCGAGAGGGCACGATATGATATGGGTAATAGTTGATCGGTTAACAAAGTCTGCGCACTTCCTACCGATCCGAGAAAAAGACAGCACTGGAAAGCTTGCTGAAATATACTTAAGAGAAATTGTGGCACGTCATGGAGTGCCAATCTCAATCATTTCAGACAGAGATGGACGCTTTGTCTCAAGAATCTGGCAATCATTTCAGGAAGCCTTTGGATCTCAGTTAGATTTGAGCACGGCGTTCCATCCGCAAACAGACGGCCAGAGCGAACGGACTATACAAACGTTAGAAGATATGCTTCGCGCATGTGTCATGGATCTAGGCGGCAGCTGGGATACTCATCTACCTTTAGTTGAGTTTTCCTACAATAACAGTTATCATACGAGCATAAAAGCCGCGCCGTTCGAAGCTCTGTATGGCCGCAAATGCCGATCGCCCTTATGTTGGGCAGATGCCGGAGATAAACGTATGGTTGGTCCTGAACTTGTACAAGAGACAACCGACAAGATTGCGCAGATCCGAGAGCGCATTAAGGCGGCTCGAGAGCGACAAAAGAGCTACGCTGATCCGAATAGAAAATCGGTAGAATTCAAGGTGGGAGACAAAGTGTTGTTAAAAGTCTCACCATGGAAGGGCGTAGTCAGGTTTGGAAAGCGTGGAAAGCTGAATCCACGATACATCGGACCATTCAGAATTTTGAAGAGAATTGGTACCGTGGCATACAAGTTGGAGTTACCGGAAGAACTTAATGGAGTACATGATACGTTTCATGTATCCAACCTGAAGAAGAGTCCAACACAAGAAAACGTGATCATCCCGATGGATGAAGTGCATATTGATGAAGCCCTCCGATTTACAGAGCAACCCGTTGAGGTTACCGACTGGAAAGTCAACAAGACTAGGAGGAGCAGTGTGAAGCTTGTCAAAGTACGTTGGAGCTCTAAGCACGGACCCGAGTACACATGGGAACGTGAAGACCAGTTCAAGAAAAAGTATCCCCACCTATTCAAGAAGACTCCAGCGAGAGGGAGTTTAGCCTGAATTTCGGGACGAAATTCTTTTAACGGGGGGAGACTGTGACAACTGGCACAAACCGGTGATTTCCGTACACTTTAATCATTATTTAATGATTGCAATTATGTGCTTAATTGTCAGCAATGTCTGAACACATGATTAAACAAGTGAATTCATGCACGTTGTATACTACAAAATATTGCTTTATGCATAAACGAGAGCGTTGCGTCAAAAATAATAGTAAACTCACCGGTAAGACACACTGTGTCAACAGAACTGCAGAAAGCAGTCAAACATTATAATTGAGGCCTAGGTGTAGGTCTGACGACAAAAGTACATTGAAACCCAAGAGTACATGTAAGGGTTTAATTTTTAGACCTTGCGAAAGCAAAAATAAGCACTAAAAAGCACCCGAAACGCACTTTAAGTGCAGAATTTTGTATAATTCAGCATTTAAACATATAAATATTATGCAGAAATTTCGTTTTATCATCCAGAATATTTCCCTAAGTGTTGGGAATCAAAAGTGTTACAAAAGGATACATTAAAGTCACTAAAAAGTGTAATTTAGAACTTTAACGGATTGATATCCAACCAAACAACCGGACTTTACCCGGGACATAAAAAAAATATTGTCAATGACATAGTTTTTTTTTTCTTTTTCTGAGCCAGTTAGGGTCCCCGAATACCCTAACACCCGCTATATATTACAACACACATAATAACTAATTTTTTTCCCCTAACTAACTAACTAAATATAAATTAACCACTAGTTGAAATGGAACCATGTGCTCACCCCCCCCCCCCACCAACGATCGTTTCCCCAATGGGGACATACTCTTACAAACTTTGATTATTTAATTGAGATTGTCAAATATCATGGGGACACTTTGTTTAGTGGATAAAAGACTTGGATGGTTTATAAGAAGATCTAGAGAGTAACCAATTCATTTCCATAACACTCAAACAAAATTGTGTTCTCTCCCTCTCTCTTGCTACCTTCTGCCGAGACCTAACACACACCCACCACCACTTCAAAATTTCAATCTTGCAATTCTACATAATTACCAAGGTGAAAGGGTTCATACAAGGAGGCTCGATGCTTACGGAATCGCAAGGACCTCTCCACAACGCTATTAACCACCCATTTTTCGTCTAGTTTCTTCCCTAGCCTCGAGCTAGTAGTAAGTGTTCTAAAACATCCTATTAATCTTGTCTAAAGTGGTTAATAAGAGATTTGTTGGATAAAAATTATGAACACTAGAGACTAAAACTAAAAGTCTACTAAAAATAATAAAAATGGTGGTTAATGGATGAATGTTAGTGTAAAACTTTTGAAACTAGTTTTGTTATGATTATTTATTGTTGTGGATTGCTAGTGTTGGAAGGGATCGTCATCAAACCACGCTAGATCATGTTCTTGGAACATGGACTAGCCTTATGTTAAGTCGTAAAATTATTAGATGACGAACCCTTTCAAACATAAACATGAACTTGTGTAAAAACGATTTTTCTTATAAAATGGAGTTCTAAACTAGTAGATCTAAAGATCTACAAGTGGTTTTTCGGAAGAACCAAGCAAAAATATTAGTGTTGTTAAAACCCGGATCTTATCCGAACTAAAAGCGTTTTTAGTAAATAAACAAGTGTGTGGACACTTGTGTCACAAGAAAAATTTAACAAAGAAATATTTTTGCGAATCTCGACTAGAAGTTGTGAGACTTCATATTCTTTAAAAATAAAGTTTTTAAGAAACTAAAATTATTTTTAAAGATAACGAGACTTACTAAATGTGCTAGTAAGTTACTACACATTTTTGTAAATATTCAAGTTCATGAAATGGAGAAATTAGTGGTTATTGTTGATGATTATTGTTGATAATTGTTGTTGATGATTGATGACGATTTAAAAGAAAATAAACACATGTTTTGAAAACATGGGAAACCTCCATATTTAGGGGAAACTCTGTCAAAATTTTTATAAATTTTGACACTTAGAAAAATATAAGTTTTTGAGAAACTTATTCCCTAAAAATGTATTTAAGAGTATTACCAAGGTTTCCCTAAATTTTTGTGATAAGAAATGAGGATTTCTTCAAGAATAAAAATGGATATAAGTATGTATATTTTTGAGAGAAAAATATATATTATTTTATCACCAACTTTTGTGCTAAGTGTGTATAGTATGTGTTATACGTGCTAGTGTATTAAGACTTAAAAATACACTAAATACTCATGAGGAGTATAAACATAGAAATACACATACAACGTACAAGATACATAATTCGGGTGCAAAGTGCAAAAATACAAAAAGCTTATATTTATTTTTGAGAAAATAATATAAGTAAGATACGTAGTTAAAAATATAGAATATTTTTAACACAAGAATATATACAAAAGAGAGTGACTGTACTTGTGCGACACAAATCTAGTGACTAACGTTAAGAAAACGCGTATAGGTTACGACGTTAATTAAGCAAATCCGGTGAAGTTTACGACGCACAGGAACGCAAAGTTGTGAGTTCATGCTCCCCCTTTTCTTTAACTGTTTTCAGTTTTTATAACTTCGGGGGTGAAATACATGTACAAAAGTACAATATTTATAAATGGTATGATAGAAATACAAGAAGTACACTTGGTGAGAACGAGAACCAAGTGTGACAAAATATATGATAAAAAGAAACGCGCTTGGTGAGGACGAGAACCAAGTTGGATGCGTTATGAGAAATGATAACAAGAAACGCGCTTGGTGAGAACGAGAACCAAGTAGGATGCGTTATGAGAAATAGTGTCACGAATAGGGTACAGAAGCACCATTAATCGTGTACATACTTAGACCGCAGAACAAAAGGTTAGATCTAACGGGTGCCTGGCAGCCACACTCTCGGTGAGGGCGAGAATCGAGTAGTGCTTTTGTGTCTCAGAATATACCAATTAAATGCCTTAGGTTTGGTGACTTCCTATGCCGTGTCACATGTTAATGGCTTTGCAACCCATTAACAATCCTGATATTTACAGAAATACTGTATTTATATAAAATTCATACCATACAAGAAAATTGATATATAACTTGAAGTACGTGGGGTACTCAAGAAAATTGATATATAACTTGAAGTACGTGGGGTACTCAAGAAAATTGATATATAACTTGAAGTACGTGGGGTACTCAAGAAGATTGATATATAACTTGAAGTACGTGGAGTACTCAAGAAAAACTTGATTTATTCACAACTATGTTTTTATACAAAGTATACAAACGTGAAATACAAAACTGCATGAATTCACACCAACATTATGTTGACGTTTTTTTCCAAAAACTCACATGTATTTCAGGTAACTAGGATGGATGTGCGCGCGGTCTTGCTTATGCTCATGGATGTCGCTTGTGTTTAACTTTAAATAAAGTTGTAAACTTTTAAGACAATGTTTTAAGCTGTCTAGCGATGTAAACGCTAAACTTATGTTTTCAAGTCTTGGTATTTGATGTTATTTTACGAGCATGTAGCATGTTTACTCTTCGTATGCAATGAGAACCTTTCATGATCACACCTCGTGCTTCCGCCGCAGAAAGGGGTGTGACAGTTTTTGTAGTAAACAGTGTCTAAGTGATTGTACGTAACGAATTTTATCGTCGTAACATGCAAACAGTTCAAGTCCCAAACCTTGGTATTTATACTTGAAAAGTTGTCCCCCCGCGTGTCGCGGAAGGTGTCGCGGATCCTGTCACGACTCGCCTGGGGTGTCCACCTATCCTAGAGTAGCCTTGTCACTAGTATAGGCCTGCTGAGTTGATAGTTCGTTAATTCTCATATTTGACAACGCATTTTAGAGATAATCGTTAGTTAGGGTTTACCCCCCTTTAGTTTTAGGGGCCCTAATCCTGATTCCGAATGTTCTGAAAATTTTAGGGATTATACAGAATCACTTGGGTTTCTCAATTAGGGTTTCCTATTGGACAATTTGATTAAATAAATATAACTTTTGATAAGAGTTGTTATATTCTCCCCACCTTAATAAAAATCTCGTCCTCGAGATTTACTGGAATAAGTTAGGATACTTTCGCTTCATTTCTGATTCCAGCTCCCAAGTGTATTCAGCTCCTCTCTTTGAATCCCATCTGACTTTGACTAAAACTAGTCGTTTATGTTTGAGAAACTTGATCTTTCGATCCTCAATTTGGAGAGGTTTCTCAACAAATTTCAGCTTTTCGTTTACCTCTATATCTCGAAGAGGTACAACCAGTGATTCATCTGATAAGCATTTCTTGAGATTGGATACATGAAATACATCATGTACTCCTGCTAATTCTTCTGGTAATTGTAAACGATAAGCAACTGGTCCTATACGTTGGATCACTGGAAATGGTCCTATGTATCTTGGACTTAGCTTTCCTTTCTTTCCGAATCTAACTACTCCTTTCCAAGGAGAAACTTTTAACAATACTCTGTCTCCAACTTGAAATTCTAACTGCTTGCATCTATTGTCTGCATAACTTTTCTGACGATCGCGAGCCGTCTTCAGTCTTTCCTTGATTTGAGTAATCTTATCAGTCGTCTCTTGCACTATTTTAGGACCTGATAATTGATTTTCTCCTATTTCTGCCCAACAAACTGGAGTTCTGCACTTTCTTCCGTATTGTGCTTCAAATGGGGCGGTTTCAATACTTAAATGATAGCTATTGTTATAGGAGAATTCAATTAATGGTAAATGATCATCCCAATTCCCACCAAAATCTATTACACATGCTCGAAGCATGTCTTCTAGAGTTTGGATTGTCCTTTCACTTTGTCCGTCTGTTTGGGGATGATATGCAGTGCTCAGATTTAATCGAGTTCCCATAGCTTGCTGGAAACTTTTCCAGAAATGAGAAGTAAAACGACTATCCCTATCCGAAACAATGGAGAGTGGAACTCCATGTAAGGATACAACTTCATCTACATACAATTTAGCCAGTCTTTCCATGCTAAAGGTTTCTTTCATAGGTAAAAAGTGAGCTGATTTGGTTAATCGATCCACAATTACCCAAATCGCATCATTACCTTTTCTGGTTTTGGGTAACTTAGTAACAAAATCCATTGTTATAAGTTCCCATTTCCATACTGGCATTTCTAATTGTTGTAGTAATCCTGAAGGTTTCTGATGTTCTGCCTTAACTTGTGAACAAGTAAGACATTTAGAAACATATCGTGCTATATCCTTTTTCATTCCTATCCACCAAAAGTTCTTCCTTAAATCTTGGTACATCTTATTGTTTCCTGGGTGCATAGTATACCTAGATTTATGAGCTTCTTCTAAAATCTTAGGTCTTAAGTCTCCCTGCTTAGGTACCCAAATTCTACTTTTGTGGAATCTCCAAATTCCATCTGCTCCTTGTTCTAATTCCTTCATTCGTCCTTTCATTCCTTCAGCATCATCCTTGATTGCTGTAGTTTGAACATTCTTCAATTGTTCCATTAAATCTATTTGTAGATTTAATCTTAGAGCACGAACCCTTCATTGTTTCTCATAATACTTACGACTTAAGGCATCTGCAACTACATTTGCCTTTCCTTCATGATACTGAATATCACAGTCGTAGTCACTTAGGATTTCCATCCATCTCCTTTGCCTCATATTTAACTCTTTTTGCCCAAATATATATCTTAAACTTGTGTGATCTGTGTAGACAGTAAATTTACTTCCGTAAAGATAATTTCTCCAAATCTTAAGGGCAAAAATTACGGCTCCTAATTCTAAATCATGAGTCGTATAGTTTTCTTCGTGCTTTTTCAATTGCCTTAAAGCATATGCAATCACCTTTTTGCGTTGCATAAGCACACATCCATATCCTAGTTTTGAAGCATCACAATATACTTCAAAATCTTCAGTTCCTTCTGGTAAGGCTAAGATTGGTGCATTTGTTAATTTCTGCTTCAATATTCTAAAGGCTTCTTCTTGCTTAGGTCCCCATTCAAACTTAACCGCTTTACAGGTTAGCTTAGTTAATGGTACGGCTATCTTTGAAAAATCCTTAATAAACCGTCTATAATACCCAGCTAAACCTATAAAAATTCTAATTTCCATTGCTGTTTGTGGAACCTTCCATTTGGTAATTGCCTCTATCTTAGCAGGATCTACATGAATACCTTCGTGATTCACCATGTGTCCTAGGAATTGAACTTCTTGTAACCAAAATTCACACTTCGAGAATTTGGCATAAAGTTTTTCTTTTCTTAACAAAGTTAAGAGTGCATGCAAGTGCTGACAGTGTTCATCCTGACTTTTGGAATAAATAAGTATATCGTCTATGAAGACAATTACAAATTTATCCAAATATGGTTTACAGATCCTATTCATCATGTCCATGAATGCAGCAGGTGCATTTGTTAACCCAAAGGGCATGACTGTAAACTCATAATGACCATACCTAGTTCTGAAAGCAGTTTTAGGTATGTCTTCTTCTTGTACCTTCAATTGATGATATCCGGAGCGTAAATCTATCTTAGAGAAATATCTAGCTCCCTAAAGTTGATCAAATAGATCATCAATCCTAGGTAATGGGTATCGATTCTTAATTGTAACCTTATTTAATTCTCTATAATCAATACACATTCTCATTGAACCATCCTTTTTCTTAACAAATAATACTGGCGCTCCCCAAGGGGATGAGCTAGGTTGTATGAATCCTTTACTTAGTAATTCATCTAATTGCTTTTTCAGTTCTAACATTTATGTAGGTGCTAACCGATAAGGTGCCTTGGCTATCGGTGTAGTTCCTGGAATTAGATGAATCCTAAATTCTACTTTCCTATCTGGGGGTAATCCCGGTAACTCTTCTGGAAATACATCCGGATATTCTGAGACTACAGGAATTTCCTTAAGTTCTTTACCCTTAGTACTAATGATTACTGAAATCATATATACTAGTCCTTGCTTTCGTTCATAATTAGCAACTTTCATTACTGATATGAACTTCATGGGCTTACGTGGTTTATCTCCTGTAATCCTAATTATTTCCCCAGTAGGTGCCTGAATTTCTATAGAATTCTGATCACAAAGGATTCGAGCATGATTGTCTACTAACCAATCCATTCCTAACACAACATCAAATTCGGCTAATTTAATAGGAAATAGGTTTGCAAAGAATTTATGACCTGAAAGTTCTATATTTTCCTTTTGCAAAACTTTATCTATACTAAAAGAATTTCCGTCTGCCGTTTCAACTGTAAGAATCTGCCTAAGGTTGGTTACGGGTAAATTAAGAGCTTGGCAGAATGAAGTATTAATAAAACTTTGGTTTGCACCAGAGTCAAATAATACTTTGGCGTAAATGTTGTGAACTAAGAACGTACCCGCTATCACATCTGGGATAAGTTCTGCTTCTTGAGTAGTTAGCTTAAATGCTCTGACATTCTTCTTTGTAGCTCCATTTGCTGGTTTAGCTTTGTTGTCTGCTGGTTTGATCAATTTCGGGCAATCTGGCCTGAAATGTCCAGTTTCTCCAAAATTGTAACAAATTGTGGATTTCTTCCTACAGTTTTCTTCACGATGTCCTGTCATTTTGCAAAAATTGCAAATTATATTACATCTTCCAAAATGTTTCCTTTTGCAATTTCTGCAGAATGACGGATTTGAGGGTTGCCCTGTTCCTCTTCTCTTGAAATTGCTATTATTACCCGTACGAAATCCCTGGGTAATTTTCTGAGCCAATTCTTTCTTTCTGTCTTCATCTCTTGTGCGCACCAGTTCATCAGTTAGGGTGTTAGCTAATTCTACAGCATCGTCAATAGTGCGAGGTCTCGCAGCTTTAACTATATTACGGATTTCACTAATCAGTCCCCAAATGTAACGAGAAATGAGTATCGGTTCTGGCGAAGCCAGTGTTGGTACCACTCTAGCATATTCAAAGAATGTCGAAGTATAACCGCGACAATCTACACCCATCATCCGATGATTTAGAAACTTATTTGTCATCTGTTCCTTTTCATACTCGGGACAGAATTTTCTTTCTACTAAACCCTTAAATTCTTCCCAAGTCATAGCATAAGCTATTATTCTTCCTTTTGATTGTAACACAGTGTTCCACCATTCAAGTGCTCCTTCCTTGAAGAGATTTGATGTGTACATGACCTGATCATCTTTAGCACATTTACTTATTGCAATTACTGCTTCGGTTTTCTCTAACCAACGCAGTGATGCAGTTGCTCCTTCATTGCCTGCAAATTCAGTGGGTTTACAAGCAAGGAATTCTTTGAAAGTGCAACCAGGCGTTGTAGTTTTCATTTTCTTAGGAAATGGAGCTTGATGTGGCTCTGCATTATGATTGACATGATCATTGCCTCCGTTTACACTATTACTGAAGTTATCTTCAGAAATGTGTTTACTAGGAACGATTTGTTGCGGTTCGATTGGATTCTTTATAGCGGCAACGAATGCTGGAATAGCATTGGCTATCCCTTGAGCAACAATATTTTCGATATCTTGTCTAGTCATATATTGATCTCCTGGATGTTGCTCTGACTGATTAACCTCATTTACTGGTTCGTTACCAATGTTTGACATCTGATAATAAATTTTTATGTAAATAATTAGTATAAATACAAATATAATAAAACAGTTTGCACATAATCACATTAACATGTATAATCAAAATTATTGATTTCACAAGTTTCATTTCTATATATTATATTATGCCTCGTACATACGATTATCATACAACGTTTTATTGTTAAGTTATTACACATACCGGTTATTATGATTATTTATTCACACATATTCCTGCAACTCTCATTATCTGGTCAGCTAGTTTCTTAAAAACGACGCTCCCTTTCGTCATACTTCCAAGTAACTCTTTCTCCCACATCCCTAATCCAATTTCCTGCATCAATTAACTCTTCGCCCCAGAGGCGAAGTTCAGTAAGATTCTCCGGGCTCATGGTTGGGTATAGTGGAGGTTCTGGGTCAATTTGCGGGAAAAATGTATCAGGGTTGTTTAAAAGGTTTTGGTATTGCCAATCGGTTGTCCACCATTCATCTAATTCTACTGGTAAGGGTTGAGGTTGGACAATAGGATCTGGAATAGCAGGTTCCAGATTGATTGGGATTGGAGCTTCTAGTGGGTAACTGAAAAGATCTTCTTCGGTAAATATAAGGTTTGGATTAGCTGCTTCAAGGTTTCCATCGGCAGGTCCGATGAGGTCACTCATTACTAGTTTATGATCTAAAACTTCCCAGGGAGTCATTTTCTGTTTCTGTCTAGAACTTTCCCCGACTTCTCTTTCTGTTTGCTTAAAACTCTTCTCAGTTTCTATCTCTATTTGATTAATATTTTCCTCAATTTCTACCCCCTTTCCTTTGTCTTTTGGTTCTTCAGTTTTGGTAACCTTTCTTGTTGCTGGCTTTTTCCTACGTACACGCCTCCAGCCCACAAATCTGCTTCTTTTCTTGGGTTTAGGTTTTGCCAGTGGTTTGGATTGAAATTCCATGGGTTCTTCTTTATCAGCGAAGTAACCGGTGAATTCCTTGGAAACTTCTATCTTAACGGGATAGAGGTTAAGATTTTCTAAACCTTCTGATATCTCATTCATGTTGTTTAGCATATATGCAAAATACATACCAAATGTTAAAACAACATTTTATAGATAACCCGTAAATATTATTGCATACATAAAACAACTGACAAGTAAATTATACTACGATTTACTGTAACTTATTTATTTACTAAATAAGGTTTCTGGGAAATAAAAGTGCTAAAACTTTTGAGTATTTAGAGGTTTGCATTTTCTGCTACTGTGGCTAGCATATAAAGATTTGCCCATTTTTCATCTAATTTGTCTTCCCAAGGTGATTTGTTGATTAAGTCCTGGGTTTCTTGTTTAACTTTCTTCTCTCGGTTTTTCCTTATTTCCTCCTGACTTTTCCTAATAATCAAACTTCTTTTATTAGGAGAAAGTGGTTCCTCGTAATGTGCCTTACGGACAAATATTCCTTCTTCAGGAATTACATAAGGTTTTGTTTGGGATGAACTTCCCTTCTCGTTGGATGACCTATCTAGTTTAAAATAGATGTTTGACAGCTTTTGTTTACCCATACTGTAATTAACAAATAATTAGTTAATAAAACACATAATCACATAATTGGCGATCAGTACAAATTAAGTATTTCTAAATACTTAATAGGCTTAAATCAGTGGCTCTGATACCACCTTATTTCTGTCACGGCCCCCGACCCGGTTTGACCCGATTCAGGAGCCGCGGGACAGAAATCCCGTGGTATTTAATTAAGTGAGTTTAACAGCGGAAGTTTCTTCAGGATCATTTTAAAAACTGAATTATTTCCCGATTATTTTATTTCACAATTCGGAATAAAACCCGATAATTTACAATCTTGAGATTTCACCAGGAAATCTTTTATTTTACAAAACATGTTTCTTTATTTTATACTGAGCCACTTCCTTAAGCTGATAGTGCTTCATGGCACTTTTCCTGGATCACAACAGATCACCTGAAACATGTTTGAAAAAGGTTTTGTCAGCGGGAAATACTGAGTGAATCATTCTATTAAATAAAACGACACATTTGTTATAATTTACAGTATTAAGAGAGATTACAATGTTTCAGATATCAAACCAACTACCCACAATAATTGTCACTCGACCCATTGGCCCATTCGTCCAAAGGTGTCTGTGACTATGGTCATATCACCCCTTGGCTAACTCGTTGTCCAATGGTGAAGATTATCAAGTAATGTATACAAAACCCCACATACCGGCTGTAACTTGGTGATTACATATACTTAATCACTGTAATTATAACTTTGAATAAAACAGGATTTTGTAAATAGATTTGATAAAAAGAGAATGACTCACATTGCAGATTTAACAGAGCTTAGTATACTGATTAGCCTTGATAACCTAATTTAAATAATCAGCACACAAACTAGGTTAGTAACTTAATACAGCATTTACGATAACTCACGAGATTGAAACCTTCACAACGAATGACAAAGTGCGATACTTAAACATCCATCGATTTAACGACGAATGACAAAGCATAAACCCTAATGTGGGCAGCACTTAAACATCCATTGGATAGTTTAATCGATCGGACATTGAATCGTAGCAGCGATCGAGTTATTACCCTGAATTGTGGCAGCACTTCGTGATCAGTGTGTGTTTTTGTAGTAAACAGTGTCTAAGTGATTGTACGTAACGAATTTTATCGTCGTAACATGCAAACAGTTCAAGTCCCAAACCTTGGTATTTATACTTGAAAAGTTGTCCACCCGCGTGTCGCGGAAGGTGTCGCGGATCCTGTCACGACTCGCCTGGGGTGTCCACCTATCCTAGAGTAGCCTTGTCACTAGTATAGGCCTGCTGAGTTGATAGTTCGTTAATTCTCATATTTGACAACACATTTTAGAGATAATCGTTAGTTAGGGTTTACCCCCCTTGAGTTTTAGGGGCCCTAATCCTGATTCCGAATGTTCTGAAAATTTTAGGGATTATACAGAATCACTTGGGTTTCTCAATTAGGGTTTCCTATTGGACAATTTGATTAAATAAATATAACTTTTGATAAGAGTTGTTACAAATCTCTCATGAAAACGATGCACTACAATGTTGCCAGATTGGCACACGTAGACATCCGTGAGCTTACAACTCCTATTCCCAAAGAAGCCTCTCAACTGGAAGTCCCAAAGATTATCAAACAGCAACCAAGTGCCACACCTGCAAGCTAAACAGGAACATCAACAATGGGTCCCCCTCCTGCAGTATCAAAAGAAGAGATGATAAAAGGTATGAATCTACACCCAAGGTTATCTCTGATTTAAATGTTGTTGTTCCTCACACAAGTTCAAGACAAACCATATTAGGGGATACAATCTTGTTGGTGCACACATCTGTCGACTTCGTGTTATATCGAGTCTTGGTCACGTTGCGGATCTGATCATGCATTATGTCATCATCTTTGATGATGACATCATAGAGATGACATCATCAATGTGCAACATCACAAAAGACAAAGCTAAACAAAATCAGAATGTGATAGTTTGATGTTGACCGTTTGAACATAGGGTGACTGTTTGAATGTGTTGACCATTTGTAGACATGTCCATTTGAAAGTGTCATGACCGTTTGAAGGGTGGCATGTCACCTTCAAACGGCCAGGGGTCTCTATCTATAAATAGGCTTCAAGCTGTCATCATTTGTAAGTCTCCGGCTAGAGCAACGAAGTGCTGCCGAAGTGTTATCAGGTTGTAAAACATTGTGAAATCAATATTACAATAGTTTAAAGTGTATTGCTGGCTGAATTGAACTTAGTTTCTTTGTTTCCGCCTCTGAAACTGAGATAAACTCTTCTGAACGACTCATTCGGGTCTGAAAACGATCCTACAAGTGGTATCAGAGCTCAGGAGGAAGAGTTCATACCAATTCAGCAAGAAATTCTTGATTTGTTTGTCTCAGTGAGTGTTAAGGAGGCCCAATGCATGTTTGATTATGTTGGTCAAATTAAATCAGTAGATATAAATTGTTGTTGTCGGCTTTTGCAAAAGTGCTTTGATTTTCATGAGATTGTTTGAGTTAGTTTGAGTTCACATGAATTGAATTTTCATTCAGGTTTGATAATTGATCAGTTCACACAAAGTGAATTTTGTTTCACACAGTTTGAATTTGATTCCTATTCACAAGAGGTGGGTCAGTCTCTTTGAATTCGATTTCGTTCCAGGTCGTGTGGTTTTGCCAGGTCATTGAAAAGGTCGTTGAATTTGATTCCAGGTCATAGCAGTCCGCACAGTGTGTCAACCTTCAATCCGCACAGAATATTCATCAGTTCGAGTTCCAGTCTTTTTCAGTTAATTGATAAATCTTTAAACTGATTGTATTTTGTTCGTGTGTTGTCAGGTATTTCACGAGGTGAACCAGTTCGTTTGAAAGCTAGTTTGAGAAATTTTTCGATATTGAATCATGAGTGAAGATTTTTACAACGCATTCGCAACATCTCTGACTACTCCAGGTGACATTGCTAAGAACATGAACATGGAGAATGAAACCGGAACAATGCAAAAACCCCCGAAACTTATGGGAATTGAAGATTATCATGGATGGAAGAAACGGTTTGAGAATTGGGTTCAGGCGAATCATCTAAAAGCTTGGGAGAGCATCGAAACTGAATATGAGAGGCCAAAGAATTCAGCAGGAGTGGGTAAAATCATTTCAGAATTCACTGAGCAAGAAAGAGAGAGTTACAAAGGAGAAAAGATGATGATCAATTTGTTACAACAAGCTGTTAAAGAAGATATATTTGTGTTGCTTCAACATGATGAAAACGCTTATTCTATTTGGGAAGCTCTTGGAAAGAAATTTGAGGGAAGTACTGAAATGCTACAAAGTAAAGCAGCTTTGTTGAAAAAGGAATTTGAACTATTTACGTGCATGCCTGGTGAAACAACAAAGAGTCTTATTGAAAGATACTGTCATCTTGTACGCACTATGTCACAGTTGAAGATTACAAAAACTCCAGCAGAATGGGTTGAAAAGCTTGCTGATGCGTTACCGCAACAGGAATGGGGTACATATCTGATGATATTGAAAAATTCCGGACAGTTTAGAAGGTTATCGATTGCACAGTTTATAGAGAAGTTGGAGGCACAGGATCTGGAGCAGCAGAAAATTGCTAGAATGAACAGTTATACTCATCAACAAGATATTAAATTGTACTATAAAGGAAATGTTCAAACTGCTGAAGCAAGTCCAAAGATACAAACTGCATTTAGTGCTAGAAATCAATCTACACCAAGCAGTCAAGGATCAGTCAACACTAGTGGGTTCTCAACAGTGAATCCTCCAAGTGTTCAAAGTTCATCTGCTGGAAATGGTCATCTAATTCAGTGCAATGTGGCTTTACATCTTCAAAATGGACAAAATTATTCTGAAGAGATTGTAAAGAATCATATGGGATTATTGGTCACTGCATTAGAGTCTTATGAAGGGTTGATTGCCAGAAGAATTGGTAATCCGATGCTCACAAAGGAAGATTATGACCAAATCGATGCAGAGGAGCTGGAACTGATGGATATTAAATGGGCCTTAGCTAGTGTTTTGAGGAGAGCAGAAAAGTTTAGATTGGTTACAGGAAGAAATGATTTCTTGGATGCAAACCTTTCTAATCTAGGATTTGATAAATGTAAAGTTGTCTGTTTTCGTTGCAGGGAGAAAGGCCACTTTAAAAGAGAGTGCAAGAATCAGGAGCCGAGAGGAGCAAAGGAGTCGTCTGGGAAAGATGATTATTATAGGAAATCCATTTATCAACAAATCACTCATCTACCACATCAACAAAAAGATCCACAAACGGCACATGGAAGAATGATCGAAGATGCAAACAAAAAGGCTTACTATGGCATCATGGATCAAGATGACGAGAAAGTGGCTGATGGTTTTAGCTGGGACAAGTACATTCCAGCTGATCCTAATGTTAAAGCTCTTATTGCACATATTGTTCAAAAGCCAGAAATGTTGAATGAATGGATGGAAGTGTTATCTGATGAAGAGAAAAATGAAGATGAAGGATCTGTTTCATCAGAAAACAGTTCATCAGAAACAAGTGATGATGAAGAGATGGAACAGATAAATCTTGGAAAAACACATTTATCTTCTGACACTTTTGAATTTTATTTTGCAGAAAAATTGAAGAAACTGAAAGAAAGGAAAGCTGCAAAGGAAATGAAAGAGGTCAAAGCGATTGAGAAGATTGTGGAAGTTGAAAAGATAATTGAAGTCGAGAAGATCGTTGAAATCACAAAACCCTATCTTACTTGTTTAGAGTCATGTAAACAATGTATAGAAAAAGATGAGAGGTTTAGTGAGTTAGAAAAGTTGAAAGAAAAGTTGTTGTTGGATGTAAAAAATTTGAAACAGTCATATGATGTCTTGAACAGATCTGTGAATAGTCTGGAAAAGACTAACTCTGAAAGAGAGAAAACTTTGAAGATGTTGAATGCTACTATGATGACAAAGCAGAAAGAGATCAACTTGTACATAGAAGAATGTGCAAAGTGGAAGAAAGAGTTGGATAGTGAAGCAACTGAGAATGAAAGAATCAGAAGATTGCTGCAAAGTTACAAAGGTTGTGACTACATAATTGATAGAATTTATCCAACAGTTGAAGGATTTGAAGCGTTTAAAGGTGAAGAAACAAAGCCAAAGAAGAAAAAGGATACTGGTAAGAAACAGGGTGTCTGTTATAATAAGTGTCCGCCTCCGATTTGGGAAGGGTAGTCGTCTAGAAAACCTAACGAGGAAGAAGTAAAAAAGGCAGTCAATATAAAGTTGGAGTCCGAGATAACCGATGTTTTACCAGACAATATTGACGTCACGTTCACAGCGTCCGACACAGATCATGAGTCAGAACTGATAAAACGAGTGGTCGATCAGGTGTTGGATAAGGATGAGGAGTCAGAGTCAAAGTTCGAGTCCAAAAGTTCGTGTCAGTCAGTTGGGAGTTCGAGTTCGTCCGAAAGGAGTTCAAAATCGTCGGGAAAACGGGTTTATAGTATAGAGTTTTAATTGTCAAAATCTAATTTGGATGATGAAACATTTGAAGTTGTGTATACTTTAAATGATTCTGACAAATTATATTTTGATAAAGAGTTTCCAATAAGAGGTGTTAAACCAGAAATGATCAAAAAGGTTTTCAAACTAACAGAAATTAATATTTCTGAAACAAAAGATGAAAATCTTACAAGAAAACCAAGACCTTACACCTCAAGAGCACAACAACGTTTAAACAAGAAAAAGGGTTACAATTCTGGTTCTGGTTTTCAAAAGAAACCTAACCAAAATCGTAGCTACAAAAAGAAAGGCTTAGGTTTTATTCCACCTGAAAACTATAAAAATGAAAAATATGTTCGGGATTTTAAATCAAAAAAGACATATGTTGCAGGAACTAGCCATGAAGAAGAAGCAAAGAGCTCATTCTGGAAACAGTCAAACCAGGAGTTTCTTGCTGAAAAGATGAAGAATGGAGCTTATCAAAGGAAAGAAACAAGAACCTGTTACAGATGCAATGAAGTTGGTCACATTGCATGGAATTGTCCAAAAGCTACTCAAACAAAACAGGAAGTTTCTTCAAAACTTAAAGAAAAGATTGTTGATGTTGAACCTCCAACCGAAAGATTCAAAGTGTTCAAAAATTCAACATATGAAGTTGGAGAGTGTTCGAAAAGGTTTTAGAAGAAGAGGGGAAATCTTGACAATCAAGCTTGGATTGTTAAGAAATCTGAGGTAAAATCTGGCGATGAATCTGATTCCACAAAATCGGAGGAGCCACAGGTTGAGGTAAAAAGTGAAAACTCAGTGCCTCTAATGGATGATGTTCATTTTCCACCATTGAGAGCTGAGAATTTTAAATCAAAGGTTGGAAAGGTTGAAATTTCAAATCAATTTTATTCTGATAAGAATGAATTTGATGTTGAGAAAGCTTTTAATGCAAACGTAAAGAAAATTTTTGGAAAAATGATCGATGGGAAGGTTAAAGGGGTAAAGGAATTTTATGCTACAAAGAAAGCAACTTACACCCCAACTAAATCTGAATTGAAAACACCCAAGGCTGGTCAGGCTTGGGTGGACATTTTCTTTGCTTGAAAAACCTGACTTGCCGGAGATCCCAAGTTTGTAATCGTGGATCAGGAATCGGCATCTTTCTTAGTAATTGATTGTGTGATTGAATCTTATAAAAGTTAAATTTTACAGGATAAGTGTGATTTGCCGGAGCTTCCAAGTTGGTAAGTGTGAAGCAGGAATCGGCATCTTGATTGGTAAAATGGTTTGTGTAGAGGTTTATTCCTACATAGGCTTGAATGTTGTGAATATTTTTACAAGTGGTACAGAGGTTGCTGAATTGCAAACGGTAAATCAGGGACATTAAATTGTACTTGATTTACTACATTTGATAAAAACTGACAAGATGATGAACCAAATCCCTAATTTTACAAGTGGTAAAATCAACAAAACTTATTTTCCGGAAAAATCATTTTGGTTAAAACAAACTTAAGTGTTTTGAAATCATTATGAGAAAATAGTTTGTTGTAAGGGGGAGTTCTGATTGTTTATGCCATGTGGATGGCGAATTGATGCGATTTGATATCGGTTGTCACGTTGTTTGTACAGTTTGTTTTCAAATTTCCTAAAATGTGTTTGCATTTTAGGGGGAGTAGAATATTTCAGAAAATCCAAAAACATTTGAAAATTTGAAAAAGACAAAAACATGATAAAATTCAAAAATGAGTTTTTGTTGTATAAAAGAGGAAATGATAGTACATCAGTAGACTGGCACAACATGCTAAAGAATTAGAAATGTTAAAATGTGATAAACAATCTCACTGCGGATATGCCAGTAGGTTTTTGCACATTTAGTAGATTGTGACGAGATATAAACCTAAATTTCAAACTTGCTTATATCGTGGGGAAACATCTCTCGGATATATGGGTAACCCCTGAAATCTCGTTTGAAAGATTCCTTTTTCTGATATACTAGGTCTTTATACTCAGTGATATCTGGGGTATTATTCCTGGACTTCTGCTGAATGGAAGTTCTGACCTAGTCCTCGAATAATACTTTCCGCAATGCTTGAAACATAGCATCACCCTCAGCATATATGATAAGACAATAAAATTGCTTAGCAATGCTGTTGTAAAAAAGATCCTCTAAAGGGGACACACCCAAAAGTTGAGTCATGATCTCTCTGCTGAACGGTAGTTCTGACCTGAGCTCTCATGATTCTTCATAATTTATTAACCCCTACAGATATCATTTGTGTTATAATTACCTGTAAGACTGAATATCGGGATCTGGATACGGGAGTATATTCTGAGGTGGGACACGCGATTGAGTTTAAGTTTCTAAGACATTAATTCGTATCTCGAAACAGTTGAACTTTGTGTGAAAATTTAAGTGGATCAGTATACTGACAATCTAAGTGAATCGTTTAGAACTTAAAATGTATAAAGCTTAACGGTGTTGGTGATTTGTCTCATAATCTGATATGATCCTCTTACACGAACTCACAAAAATATTGTTTGTAAATGTTTCTTTACTGCATTTCTTAATATCTCTAAATCCAAAAAGATTTTTAGTGTGTTTTAGCATAATTTTTTTGAAAAATCCAAAAAGATTTTCGACAACTGATGTTGGAGAGCTGATTTTCAAAATTCCAAGTGCTAGACATGATGAACAAATGGTTTGGGAGAATGTGTTTTGTAAAGAAAAATGATTAATTTTTGCAAATGGTTCATCAGAATTTATCATTGATAAAGCATTCAGGTTTAATTTGAGAGAGAATCTGGGTTTATAAATTTGTTAAATGTTAAATTTGTGAAATTTATTTCTGGGTTAAGAATGTGCAGGTGTAGCCAGGTTTCGATCTTGAACCTGAAGACAGAGTGCCAGGTTCCGATACCTGATGACTCTGTGTTTTCAACAAGCCACACTGCGATCCTAGCATATCGAAAGGGGGAGTCTGAAGACATTTGAGTAGAGATTGCTTGTGGGGAGTCTGCTGATGATGAAAAGAGAAGAGAGAAGACTTGAGGATACTTACAACGTCAGACACTTCAAAGAGTTTGAGAGGACTGATAAAGACTGAAGATGCAAAGACTCGACACTTAAGACTCGTCAACATCTGAGGGGGAGTCTGTTGGTGCACACATCTGTCGACTTCGTGTTATATCGAGTCTTGGTCACGTTGCGGATCTGATCATGCATTATGTCATCATCTTTGATGATGACATCATAGAGATGACATCATCAATGTGCAACATCACAAAAGACAAAGCTAAACAAAATCAGAATGTGATAGTTTGATGTTGACCGTTTGAACATAGGGTGACCGTTTGAATGTGTTGACCATTTGTAGACATGTCCGTTTGAAAGTGTCATGACCGTTTGAAGGGTGGCATGTCAAGTTTAATTTGAGAGAGAATCTGGGTTTATAAATTTGTTAAATGTTAAATTTGTGAAATTTATTTCTGGGTTAAGAATGTGCAGGTGTAGCCAGGTTTCGATCTTGAACCTGAAGACAGAGTGCCAGGTTCCGATACCTGATGACTCTGTGTTTTCAACAAGCCACACTGCGATCCCAGCATATCGAAAGGGGGAGTCTGAAGACATTTGAGTAGAGATTGCTTGTGGGGAGTCTGCTGATGATGAAAAGAGAAGAGAGAAGACTTGAGGATACTTACAACGTCAGACACTTCAAAGAGTTTGAGAGGACTGATAAAGACTGAAGATGCAAAGACTCGACACTTAAGACTCGTCAACATCTGAGGGGGAGTCTGTTGGTGCACACATCTGTCGACTTCGTGTTATATCGAGTCTTGGTCACGTTGCGGATCTGATCATGCATTATGTCATCATCTTTGATGATGACATCATAGAGATGACATCATCAATGTGCAACATCACAAAAGACAAAGCTAAACAAAATCAGAATGTGATAGTTTGATGTTGACCGTTTGAACATAGGGTGACCGTTTGAATGTGTTGACCATTTGTAGACATGTCCGTTTGAAAGTGTCATGACCGTTTGAAGGGTGGCATGTCACCTTCAACGGTCAGGGGTCTCTATCTATAAATAGGCTTCAAGCTGTCATCATTTGTAAGTTTCCGGCTAGAGCAACGAAGTGCTGCCGAAGTGTTGTCAGGTTGTAAAACAGTGTGAAATCAATATTACAACTGTTTAAAGTGTATTGCTGGCTGAATTGAACTTAGTTTCTTTGTTTCCGCCTCTGAAACTGAGATAAATTCTTCTGAACGACTCATTCGGGTCTGAAAACGATCCTATAAATCTTTAGTCAAAACCTGACCCTGTAAGAAAAGAGAAAATGGTCAGATTCAGCAACATCTTCTTCAAAAAGGCCAAAAAATAGTACAACAGAAAACTCTTGAAGATAACACAGTCCTTGTTTAAGAAATTGACATGGATGTTATGATGTTTCCTGAACAAAATCTCAAGGAGTACTTCTGGTTTGTAGAAGACAAATTGGACAGACCACTGAGTCCAATAAGCAAAGACTGGAGGTTGGAAAGGCTTGAAAGGGGTCTGAAAAGCATTCATAAAACTCTTGATAATCCAGTGGTAAGAGTTCTTAAGGTAGATTCTGATATTACCCTAGATGGTGCTGGAGGACATTATGAACAGAATAAATACACCCTCCTACAGAAAGATGGCAATGAAGAAAAGTTAACTGATGGAGATCTATCAGGTAAGCTACATCTAGTGGATATTCTATTTCTGAAGAAAAATTTATGATGAAGACAAAGGAAACAACAAAGTTGTCAGAAGAGCACTCAACAGCATTTCAAAAGCAGGAGTCAAGCTGTTTGAAAGGATAGCTCTTTCTGATTTTGATTTATGCATCAACTATGATTATGTTCATCAGAAGAAGGTCTATATTCCTCCACCAGATACATCCATCCCCAAAGATCTGGAAAAGGAAGCCAGAACTGGAGTAATCCTTGAACAAGCAGGACTCTCTGTTGTGTTTAGAGATATTGAAGGCAACAAAGCTTTTCAGAACAGTTGATATCTGCAAGTACTCCAATCGAACACTTAAATACATCAAGGAATGTATGAACAAGAAGTAGAAACAACTTCAAGCTAAGGGGAAAGATAAAGAGTTGCTGAGAAAGGAGATTGAAGAGATCATTGATGAATGGATAAATACTAGAGGCTGGTATAAAGAAATGTATGATGTTTGCCACAAATTCATCCATTACAAGAAGAAGCTGAAGAAAGATAATCTCCACAAACCTGTCAAACTGTTTTAAAAACAATTAAATTTCATGTTATTTCCTTTTGTAATATGTTTTTGAACAAAGGTTTTGTACTTTGCAACTTTGACTCCATTGTTGGGAATTTTTGTTTGAATTATGTTCACTTGTTATAAGGTAGTTTATTTTTCTTACAATACTTAGGGGGAATTGCTAGGAAACTTTTATGTAAGTATTTGAAGAAAAAGATGATCAACCTGATCATATGCTAAAAGATACAGTCAAGAAAGATCAATAAAAAGGTGCCTACAAGATAACAGGACAAGAAGAAATGAAATACACATCTTCAACAAAGTATCAGGAAGTGATCAAGACAAAGAAGGCGATCAGAATTTCTGGTAAGCTGGTCATCAGAATTTTTGGTAAGCTGGTCATCAGAATTTCTGATGAACCAACTTGTCTTAAAGATAAGGCCCTGACACAATTTGGAAAGTAGCAAGTTGACATCAACAGATTCAATGAATATGCCAAAAATATACTTTGTACAGAGCAACTACATGAATAACAAACGTTTATTCATGATCCAGACTCTCTATAAATAGAGATGTCAACCCGAAGGTTAAATGAGTTGAGCTAAGCATTTAATACACACACCATAAAATCCATTGCCCTTCACACAGAATTCTTTAACCATTCATTTGTAGCAGTCAATAACTTTGTTTTCCAAAGTGATCAATATACTTGAAAATTCTGTAAGTTGTTGTTTTTTGAAAGTTTGATTTCTAGTTCCGCACAATATTTTCCTACTTGTTGAATCTATTTTCCATACTTGGTCTTTGAGCATCTTATCTGGGATCAACAGTTCCGAGTTTAGGGATATATAGGCAGGTATGTCCGAGTTTGTTTGAATGTAATACTTGTGGTCCGAGTTTGAAGATTGTAGTTTTGAGTCCGAATTTGATTGTCCGATCTTATAAGTATATTGGATGTAGTCCGACTTTAATAAGAATGGGAATCCGGGTTTGTTATTTATATAAAGTTCCGAACTTGTTATGTGATGATACATGTTTTGTTGACTACTCCGTATATATTAATAAACTATAAGTCCAAGTTTCTTGAACCACTTACTTGTCACCAAAGAGAAGTCCAACAGTGTGCTACTGGTGTTACTGTATTACTGTGTTAACTTATTGATCTGATCACATAAACACATGGATAGTTTGGATACTTAGGGTATTGCAAACACTCTATTCGCAAACATACTTATATTTAAACGTACATTAGGTCGCGTGTAACGTGCCTAACACTTACTTAACGCATAAAGACACGTTATCATTTACCGAGCAAACTAAGGTGAGCTCACTACTCTTTCACAAGCATGCGTCCCGAGGGGGGGGGGGGGCAAACAAACTAATATTCTTGGGAGGAATACTTTTAAATACTTTGGTTTAATTTCTATGTTAGTTAATAAACTCAACTCTATCACGAAAGTCCCTACTTACATACCGAGCTAGTTGTCTGGGAGGCAATAGGGTATTATTGATAGCGCTATTAGGCTTGACAAACCTCACACGGTACCTAGTAGGACGGGCGTGAACTAATGACCTTAAACACTTTGATCAATGATGATAGACATTAATGAGGACACCAAAAACGAACAGTCAATCGGTACAAAGTTTATTATTCATAACATGTCTTTAAACTAAACACTTACAAGATTTTCTTTAAACAAAACTGTGAATGTGACAACCGTCACTTTTCCGTACATTCCGTACACGAAATGAACAGTAATTTGTGCTTAAATGACTGTGCATGATCTGGTTTGCCAGACAAATAAATTTCTGAATTCCATACAAGTGAATTCATGCATGATATATGCTACAAGAATTACGTTATGATAGCGTTGCGTCAAAAATATTAGTAAACTCACCGGTAAGACACACTGTGTCAACGGAACTGCAGAAAGCAGTCAGACATTAGAATTGAGGCCTAGGTGTAGGTCCGACGACAAAAGTACATTAAAACCCAAGAGTACATGTAAGGGTTTAATTTATAGACATTGCGAAAGCAAAAATAAGCACTAAAAAGCACCCGAAACGTATGAATATTATGCAGAAATTTCGTTTTATCATCCAGAATATTTCCCTAAGTGTTGGGAATTGAAAGGGTACAAGAAGGGTACTTAAAAGACACTAAAAAGTGTGATTTAGCACTTTAACGAACCAGTGTCTAACCGAACAACCGGATAATACCCGGAACACCAAAATAATGCTAGAAGCATTGTTTTTATTTTTCTAAGCTAGTTAGGGTCCCCGAATACCCTAACACACTATATATTACTTAACATACTTAAACACTAAATCTAATACTTAACATGTAACTAGATAGTGTAAGTAACATTTAGGATGGAACTAGGACCCCCCCCCCCCATAACCGGTTGTGTGTGAGTGGGGACACCCCAAGATTTCTTCCATTTATTTATTGGATCATGTTGGGTGAATGAGGAACACATTAACCTAAAGGTAAACACTTGTTGGAAAATCCTCTTATAAACCACAAGACCTTACCACTTCTTATCTTCACTTAGAACCAACACCAAAACTCTCTCCTTCCTTCTTCCTTGGCTACGGCCTCAACTACACACACACACACTTTCATTTTTTTATCCACATCCATCCATTCCAAGGTGATATTGGGGTGTAAGAATGTCACTAACGAAGCTCGGTGCAAGCGGATCTTGAAGGACCTTCACCATTTGCTTTTATCCACCTCATTTGCACTCTTGAACTTCCCTAGCCTTGAGCTAGTAGTAAGTGTTCTAAAACATCCTCTTGTTCTTGTTTAAAGTGGTTAATAGGTGATTTAACGGTTAAAACTCAAGAACACACAAGATCAAAACTAAAAGTCTTGAAAGAAAGATAAACTAGTTGGATAAAGAGTAGATATGTGTGTAAATCATGTGAATCTTGTATGGTTGTTATTATTTGATGTTGTTTGTTACTAGAAGTGGGATAGATCATCATCTAACCATACTAGGTTATGTTCAAGAACATGAACTAGTAGTATGTTAGTGCTAGAGATGTGAAAGATGATGAACCCTTCCACTCATGAAACATGAACTTGAGTAAAAGTAATTTTTCTTGTAAAATAAGACTCTAAACATGTAGATCTAAAGATCTACAAGTGGTTTTTCGGAAGAACCAAGTAAAATATATACAAGTCTCATTTTAAGTCGGGTCTTTCATGAACTAGAGGTGTTTTTGTGAACAAACAAGTGTGTGGACACTTGTGTAACAAAAGTTTTAACAAAGAAATAATTTTCGTAAAAACCGACCAGAAGTTGTGAAACTTCATATTCTTTAAAAATAAAGTTTTTAAGAAATTAAACTTATTTTTAAAGATAACAAGACTTACTAAATGTGCTAGTAAGTTACTACACATTTTTGTAAATATTCAAGTTCATGAAATGGAGAAATTAGTGATTATTGTTGATGGATATTGTTGATAATTGTTGTTGATGATTGTTGACGATTTAAAAGAAAATAAACACATGTTTTGAAAACATGGGAAACCTCCATTTTTAGGGGAAACTCTGTCAAAATTTTTATAAATTTTGACACTTAGAAAAAATATAAGTTTTTGGGAAACTTATTCCCTAAAAATGTATTTAAGAGTATTACCAAGGTTTTCCTAATTTTTGGTGATAAGAAATGAGGATTTCTTCAAGAATAAAAATGGATATAAGTATGTATATTTTTGAGAGAAAAATATATATTATTTTATCAACAACTTTTGTGCTAAGTGTATATAGTATGTGTTATACGTGCTAGTGTATTAAGACTTAAAAATACACTAAATACTCATGAGGGGTATAAACATAAAAATACACATACAACATACAAGATACATAATTCGTGTACAAAGTGCAAAACACGAGATACTTATATTAATTTTTGAGAAAATAATATAAGTAAGACACTTAGTTAAAAATATAAGTTATTTTTAACACAAGAATACGTACACAAGAGATAGTGACTGTACTTGTGCGATACAAGTCTAGTGACTAACGTTAAGAAAACACGTATAGGTCACGACGCTAGATAAGCAAATCCGGTGAAGTTTACGACGCAGGAACGCAAAGTTGTGAGTTCATGCTCCCCCTTTTCTTTTAACTGTTTTCAGTTTTATAACTTCGGGGGTGAAGTACATGTTACTAAATGTTTACAGACAAGTGAGTTCATGCTCCCCCTTTTCTCTAACTATTTTTGGTTTTATAACTCTCGGGGGTGAAATACATGTTACAAATATTAAAATTTTTACAAATGGTAAAAATACGAGAAGCACTCTTGGTGAGAACGAGTACCGAGTGCAATATGATTTGAGAATACAAAAGAATACGAGAAGCACTCGTGGTGAGTGCAGTATGATGAGCTTTAAGAAAAGCCTAGAAAATACTAGATCATGTGAGCTTAAACTAGATATTGAGATGCCATTAATACTTAATTAGGGACGAGGGTTAGATCTAACGGGTACGGCCGAGCCCCACTCATGGTCCTTATGTGACCTCATGAGTGCTTCGGTGTCCCAGTCGAGGGAAATCGACACAGTCGAGGGAAATCGACACAGTCGAGGTTAATCGACACAGTCGAGGGCAATCGACACAGTCAAGGGAAATTGACACAGTCGAGGTTAATCGACATAGTCGAGGGTAATCGACACAGTTAAAGGAGCCAATACTAATGCTTCCTATATTCTCACATGCCTTGAGGGAGAAAATACTAATGCTCCCTATGTCCTCACATGCCTTGAAGGAGAAAATACTAATGCTCCCTATGTCCTCACGTGCCTTAATGTCCTTGTATAAACAATCATTTAAAACGTGGGGTACACAAGAAAACTTGATTGATACTTGAGTACGTGGGGTACTCAAGAAAACGGGAATTATACTTGAGTACGTGGGGTACTCAAGAAAGACTTGAATTATACATGACACATACTATGTTTTCATACAAAGTATAAAAACGTGAAATACAAAAACGCATGAACTCGTTCAACTTTATGTTGATGTTTTCCAAAATTACATGTATTTCAGGTGACAGGATGGATCTTGGGCGCAAGTGTCGTAACTAGGAGTAGACTACAAGTTTAGATGTCATCCACTTTTGTTGAATTGTAACCTTGTCAAAGGTCGTGTTTTGAAAACTTAAATAACAAGTGTTTGTAACACTCAAATTTTCATGAATGGATGAACATCGTTTTGATCATGTAGGTGTTTATTACGATTGAATGCAATGATAACAAGATAGTCACACATCATACGCTTCCGCAAAAGACAGGGTGTGACAGTGAACTCGCCAACTTTATGTTGACACATTTTTCTGCATGCTTGCAGGTCGTCAGATGCATCACGGAATGGAACTTGAAGTGTGGGGAGTCGGTGTAGTCATGGGTCGTGTCACTTGCAAAAACATTCAACGTTTGCTTATGTTTTCTAAACAAAATGATGTTGAACTGGTTGAACGATAATTTATGCTTCCGCTGAACGAATGTTGGTTTGATTTGAATGTTTTGAAATGCACTTTACATATTGAATAAGAATATGTGTTTATTATCCTACTGTTAGTTCAATGTGATTAGTGGCTAGATCCTGGTACGTCACACGCCTCGCGGTGGATTCCGCATGTGGTATTTTGGGGGTGTGACAGTAACCATTGTGGGACAGAGTAAGCTCAACTCTTCGTATTGATCGGTATACGCACGGGTTCACCGCTATCTGCTTGAGATTGTGGAATTCATCTTCGAGAGCCTTCATCTCATTCCGAGGGAAGAACTCTTTCATCATATGAGCTATGAGTTCCTCCCAAGTTAGTGCCATTGCTACATCCGCACCTCGATATCTCATTATTCCGTTCCACCACGTGAGTGCTCTCTTTTGGAAAACACTCGAAGCAAACTCTACCTTATAGTCATTGGAACACTAACAATGGCGGAAGGGGCTCTCAATGCTTTCAAACCATTGTAGGAGCCCGGTAGCTCCCTCTGACCCATAAAACTTAAGGGGTTTAGCCGAGTTGAACTGTTTGTAGTTACAAGACGTGGGTACATCGTTGTTGTTATTGTTGGCTTGATTGAGTTAGGTCACAAGGTTTGAAACTATCGTCGCCATTTGCTGAGCGATCATAGCCGCTATGTCAGCATTTTGGGTAGTTTCACGATGAGGAGGCATTCTAAAAGAAAAGGAAAAACTGAGAGAAAACGAGTGAGATTGATATTGGATAGTTAAAAAGAAACATTAAAATATCGATGAAGCACAAGGATTGTAATCATTTGTTCATTACTTAAGACGAATAAACGACACAGTGACTAATCAAAGTAAATGGGTCTTTATAATGTATCGTGAAGATATGCTTTAGCCTATTAGTGGACACTCACACCAAGAGTTCCCGGGTAAGAGTGACTGGTCCGATTATGTGGATTTGTACGAACACTCTAGCGTTAGACAGAAAACTTAGGGTACATGCATCCTGCCTTCCAGATTGCACGTATTCACATTATTAAAATTCAAACTTTGACGAGATTTTGAAAACTTTTAAGGCTTAAAAGCCTAAAATAAATCATCCAAGGATAGATGATGATTTCTTGTAAAAATTTTAAAATTTTTTGACCTTTTAAGAATGACTAATGACTCTGTATTATTTTGTAATCACCTAAGGACATGTGATGGTTTTGTATATTTGTTGTAGTAGAAGTCTAAACGCGAGTCATCTCACGTTTGGGTCCCAGGAAGGTTATAGTTTAGGTCAAAAGCATTTCTAATAACCTAATTCCCTATAACCCTGACTCTGATACCAATATGTAACACCCCAACCGCGTACAAACAACCTGCGGCAGAATCGTCAGGGAGTCAATTTACAAATTGTTTCACAGGGTAATTTAAAGTTTTATTTTATTGAATTAATAATTTACATTGTCCTGGGGAAATCCCTTTCGTTTCTCGGGCTCGCATTCGAAGATCCATGCATTGGACATAACACACCAAAAAATAAACTTCAATAAAAAAAATAACATGATATGCTATAATACGATACTTAATGATAAAAAATAATAAAGATTTTAAAACTCATTAAACCAAAAATAACCAATAATAAACACCAATAACAAAGCCAAAGCACCAAAAACCAAACACCAAAAACCAAACACAACACACTAAAAAATAAACTTCAAAAATTTAGTGCCTTAATACGCATCGTATAGACCTATACGATGCGTATTAAGTCATCCGCCAGACAACACCTGCACCTATCAGTCTGCCATGTCTTTTACTTTATTCATTACGCATTGTATAGATAAACTGGGCCGGTGTTCTAATAGGATTTCCGAAAAGTAAAATGAAAAGAATATAACCAAACTACACACAAAACTAAAATGAAAAGAATATATCGTAAAAAACAAAACCACACACTAAGCAATAAACAAGGGACTATTCATGTAAAATACTCTTAACAATAATGACGGCTTTACTGTCAAGGATACGCCAAATCAAACAACCGCAAAACCCTTTTTCATTTCAAACACACACAAATTCTTCAATTTCATCTGCAAAAACCTCTATTTTCGAAGATCGCAACAACGAAAACCGAATTCAACCGTAAGTCTCCACTCTATTCAGGTAATTTGATCGATTTGATGCAAAATTTTGCACTAATTTTCTATTTTTGTCGGTGATTTGTATTGATTGATCGCATGCAAATAACAGTTGTAACTCTGTATGTTCTTATTTTCTTCTTTTCATTGATCGTATTGATTTTTTCGATTTGATCGTCGTAGAAGGTAGATTTATGTGGTGAAATTGTTGTGGTAGATTGTGAAACCCTAGAATTTGATAGAACCTAATTATTCTGTAAATATCTAGGTTATAGAGGTAATTTGATCGATTTGATGCAAAATTTTGCATTAATTTGATGTTTTTACCGGTGGTTTGTATTGATTGATCGCATGCACATAACAGCTGTAGCTCTGTTTGTTCTTATCTTCTCCTTTCTAATGATTGTATGGATTTTTTTCGATGAGATCGCGTTAGAAGCTTAGTTTATGTGATGTTGTGTTTAGGTTTTGTGTTGAAATTTGTTGCAGTAGATTGTGACACCCTAGAATTTGATAAAAACCTAATTACTCCGTAGATATTTAGGTTATTGAGGTGATTTTATCGATTTGATGCAATTTTTCAGCTAAATTGATGTTTTTGTCGGCGATTTGTGTTGATTGATTGCATACACATAACAACTGTAACTCTGTTCGTTCTTATATTCTGTTTTTCATTGATCGTATCAATTTTATCAATGAGATCGTCGTAGAAGCTTAGTTTATGACTTATGTGTTGCCGGCATAGTTATTAAAGGCGCTAGGCGCACTCAAGGCGCATAGAACTTGCCTGGGGCCTAGGCGCAAAGCGCAAAAAAAGCAAGGGCCTGAGAAAAAATAAGCGCACAATAATATCATCTATTTAGTACCAAAAGCTCTAAAAATTAGTGTAGAGAACTAGTTTTTCTTAGATAAAAGTAAAAATCTTGCTGGAATCTTGCCAGAATTTAGAGAATTTGTCCGGAAACTCTCCAGAATCTAGGAATCTCACCGGAATTTGCGCTTGAACCATCACCTAAAGAATTAAAGCGCATTTTCCTTGATTTAAAGCGCAATTGCCTCGCCTCGCCTAGAAAATGGGCCTAGGCGCAAGAGGCGATGGCTTTTAACAACTATGGTTGCCGGTTGATTTTGTGTTTATGTCTGTGCTAAAATTTGTTGCAGTAGACCTAGAATTTGATATTTCAATGTTGTGAGGGAAGGCAAGTATTCAGTTTATAAAGTCATGCTCTGATAGAGTTATAAGTTAGCAATTTACATAGAGTTTGATTCTTAAATTTGATCTTACAAGAAAAAGGATCATGCATATATGTGAATTATTGAAGGTTCATGTTTGTTCAGTGACTAATGTCTGTGTTGTAAATCAGGTGTTCATAATTTCGTGTTCTTTGATTTTTGTGTGATTTATATGATATAGGTTACAATATGATATGATATCAAACTAACACACTTTACACAAAAACTTAGTATGGTTTTGTGACTTCGTCAACAAGTTACCACCAATATCATCCCATATTTTCGATGTATAGGAACTATAGGTGCACAAATCGGTTTTTGGGCCCAAACCGGTTTGGTTTCGGTCAAAGAAGGTCAAAGTCGCTTTTTGCCCAAACCGGCTCAGTTTGAAACGGCTTTATAAGTGAATATGGATTGGTTATGTTTGAAACCGGTTTTTATCCAGTTTGGTTAACGCTTTCAACGGAGGTGTTTGTTAAACCGATTACAAACAGGCAGTTCAGTTTCAAACCAGTTTAGCGGGTCGGTTACGGTTTAGGAACCGGTTTGTGGGTTTGTGAATCTGTTTTTTTGCCACCTCTAGTAGGAACTGAAATAAGGAAACTGTAATTACCATAGCTCAAAAGTAGCCAATCGTTCTGAATTTTAAGCGTGTTACTTTTTTGCTAATGGTTGGCGTATCTGAAACTGTTGCATTTAACTTATCATTAATTTGGCTGAGTTGTATGGTTTGTCTAATTATGAAATTGATTTTAACTTTTAATGTTATTTTCAGTTAAAGCTGTTATCAGGCATCAGCTGCTCATAGTTCTTACCGCGAGAAATTATTTGATTGTGATTTTGAAGAGACAATGTCAAATGGAGAGGTCAAAAAAGTTTCACCTCAAGATTTACAACTGGTATGCTTTTATGCGTGATCTTTGACTCCTTAATCAAAAAATGCTTCATCTTTTTACTAGTAGTAAAGTACACGGATGGTCCCTGAAGTTTACCAAAAATTTGGATTTGGTCCCTATGGTTTACCAAAATTTTGGATTTGGTCCCCTTGGTTTCCAAAATTTTGGATTTAGTTTGTAGCTTTCCAAAAGTACATGGATGATCTCTGTTGTTTGCACTTTCTATCGCATTTAGTCCCCAACTTTTTCCAAAAGTACATGGATGGTCCATGTGGTTTGCACTTTGTAACGCATTTAGTCCCTAACTTGGACATGCTAAAACCTTTAGATTTGTTGGCTGGGGACTAAGTGTGTTGCAAAGTGCAAACCACAGGACCATCCGTATACTTCTTAAAAGCTAGAGACGAAATCCAAAATTCTGGTAAACCACAGGGACGATTCGTGTACTTTACTCTTTTACTAGTTTTGGATTCCTTATACTCCAATCCTCTGTTTCTGTGTAGCACGTGTTACTAATACAAGTTACTTTGTTATTATCTAATTGAATTCTGTTATTTGTTGATGTTCTTATTCAGGTACAAAATCTTATAGAAAGGTGTCTTCAGCTATACATGACTCAAAAAGAAGTTGTTAGTACTCTACTACATCAAGCAAAAATAGAACCGAGTTTTACTGAACTTGGTAAGATGCACACAAAATTTGTACATGTTTTTGCCTTCAGTGCTTCCGTTCAGAAGGAACATTTGCGATTTTATAAGTCATTGAGTAAAATGCCATTTTTGTCCCTGAGGTTTGGCCAGTTTTGTAACTTTCGTTCAAAGGTTTGTTTTTCATCATCTGTATCCAAAAGGTCTGAAATATTGCCATTTTCATCCGGCTTGTTAACTCCATCCATTTTTCCCTGTTAGGTCAGAGGTTTTCCGTCTTTTTTGCTTACTTAAAGGACAATTCGGTCCTTTTCACTTTATGTAAAAAGACCAAATACCCCTGCAAAAGGCCGAATTGCCCTTAAGTTAGCAATTAAGATGGAAATACCTCTGACTTAACGGAGAAAAATGGATGGAGTTAACGAGCCGGATGAAAATGGCAAGATTTCAAACCTTTTGGATCCAGATGTGGGAAAACAAACCTTTGGACGAAAGTCGCAGAACTGGCCAAACCTCAGGGACGAAAATGGCATTTTACTCTATATCATTAGTTAATGTCTTTATCAGTTCATAATTAACACATGAAAGACCACGTGACTTCTTTATAATCTGTTGATTGTATATTTTTATCATGTAACACGGGTATTATCTTTCAGTTTGGCAGAAGCTTGAAGAAGAAAATCAAGATTTTTTCAAAGCGTATCACTTGAGATTAATCTTGAAGGACCAAATATTGAAATTCAATAAATTGCTTCAGACACAAGCCGAGCTGATGAGTCAGATATCCCCTGCCACGTCAGCAACTTCAGTTCCTATCAATAATGGATCTCATGTTTCTTTAAGTAAGAGATCATCACTCTTAATCGTTTTTGTGGCAAAATGGGTGGGTTAGGTTTGGATCAAAACGTGTGAGTTTTTGGTATGGGTCGTAAACGGGTTTGGGTCGGTTTGGCCCGAGATACTTGTCTTTAAAGTTGATTTTTTTTTTATCCTGAACAATTAGTATGTCAAATATGATAACAAGTATAGTATTATTTTAATAATAATTTGTATTTTTAATAAAACAATTTAAGGGTGTTTTAAACATTAAAAATTCACTCTGGGTTCCTTTCAAGCTATGTTTCTATTTTTCTAAATACGTTTCGTGCTTTTCTATGTACGTTTTTTGTTGGTCTACGTTTTGTTCAGAAACGAGTCGGGTCAAATATAATATGGTTCCACTAGGCTGTATATATTCAAGTTACTTTCCATTTCGACTACACCGCAACGCGTGGTACAATTCTTTAACATAAAAACACTATTTTTGAAGTACGTTTCGTTATAAATCCAAGTTGGTTTACGTTTCAACCTATGTTGTCAAAGACGCAAGGCGCAGGCGAGGCGCATCGGCCTCGCCCGGAGCCTAGGCGCAAGGCGCAAAAAAAGCGTGGGCTTTTTTAAGAAAAGCGCACATAGAGAAAAAAATATAAAAAATATGTTATGCTTTGAAAATAAATAAGATTCCACATATAAAATTAAAAAAACTATTATATTATGTGCCTCAGCAACGTTTTTTGCGCCTAGGCACGCGCTTTTTGCGCCTCAGAACCGTTTTTTCAAAAAAAAGCCCATTTTTGCGCCTAGGCTACCACCAGGCGCCGTAGGTGCGCCTCGCTGCGCCCGGGCGCCTAGGCGCGCGCTTTTTGCGCTTTTGACAACATAGGTTTCAACGTAAATTTCTCAGTAACGAGTTAGGTCAAATATAATACGTTTCCTTGCTTATTTTCATGTGCGTTCTCAGTTGGTTTACGTTTTGATGTAAATTTTCTCAGTAATGAGTCAGGTCAAATATAACATGGTATACGTTCGAGTTACTATAAATTTCGACGTTGCCGCAACACGCAGCGGTCAATTTCATAACTTTCTAATTCCATTACTCATAATTTTCTTTATATAACAGTGCACCAAAACTCTTCATACCACACATCAGATAACACACAATCTATGAAGCTTGAAAACATGCACCAATCAGCAGCAGCCAAATTGCCAGGTGGACTCACTAACGGTGCGTCGTCACTCCACCCATCCATGCAGTCAGGTGTCAGTATGTCTACTTTGCCCAGAAGAGATGACGTGTCACCAAACGTACTAATGAAGCAGAATTCAAATATGGGAATGATACACGGAATGAACGGTGAAGGGATTATCAAATCAGAATCCGGTTATGCAGAAGAACCCACGTTTATGTTCAATCCTGCTAATAATGTTCTAGAAAGGCATCCGGTTATGCCAGAGGTGCCTGTTGCTTCATTTATTGGCGAAGAATCGAACGCGAAGACTGTGAATGAACCGATTGTGGATCCTGATGCACCGTCGTTTGGGTTTTTGGGCCAGATTCCTAGAAACTTTAGTCTGTCGGACTTAACGGCTGATTTCAACATCAGTTCAGGTTCTCTCTCAGTGATATCTGTACATAAAAATTTACTCTTTGTTACTAGAGGTGGGAAAATGGACGAGTCGGGTAATGGGTTAAAATGGGTCCTGTCAGATTGGTTGGTATTAGAAAAGAGTAAAATGTGGTCATGCGGAAAACGTTCTTTACATTTGCCAAAAATGGCAGGTTCTGTCCTTTATATTTAAAACTTGGCGATTACATCCGCTACGTTTATATTTTGTTACCGAGTTAGTCCTTTAGCACTAACTGAGTTTGTTTTAACAATAAATCCCCTCACATGCCAAACGTGTGAGGGTATATTTGACAATTTCTCTTCAATTATTATAAAACCAACATCAGCATTCAAACCACAATCTTATGGTATATGCTTTGTTATTATTTCCGTGGGTTGAATACTGTTGTTGGTTTTATAGGAATTGAAGAGGAATTGACTAATATACCCTCACATGTTTGGCATGTGAGGGGATTTAACTGTTAAAACAAACTCAGTTAGTGATAAAGGAGTAACTCGGTAACAAAAATAAATAAATAAATAAACGTAAAGAATGTATTCGGCAAGTTTTAATGATAAAAGACGGAACCTGCAATTTTTGGCAAACGTAAAGGATGTTTTCTGCAATTTACTCTTTAAAAATGGTACAATTAGTTTTAGATATGGTAAGAGGGAAAGTGGCACAAAGTTTATGGTTATGATTGTTACTATTATCATAATCGGTTTCATTATGTATAAAAAAATAGTAAAATGCCATATGCGTCCCTGAGGTTTGGCTAGTTTCGCGACTTTCGTCCAAAGGTTTGTTTTTCCGCATCTGGATACAAAAGGTTTCAAAACTTGCCATTTTCATCCGGCTCGTTAACTCCATCCATTTTCTTCATTAACTCAGGGGTATTTCTTCCTTTTTTGTTGACTTAAAGGTAAATTCGGTCTTTTTCACTATATGTAAATAGACCGAATTGCCCTTTAAGTTGGCAAAAACATACAGAAATACCCCTGACTTAACGGCGAAATTGGATGGAGTTAACGAGCCGGATGAAAATGGCAAGATTTCAAACCTTTTGGATAAGACGCGGAAAAACAAACCTGTGGACGGAATTCGCAAAACTAGCCAAACCTCAGGGACGAATATAGCCTTTTACTCAAAAAAAAAAAAAAAAAAAATTGGCAAGATCCATTATTGATTCGTATACATTTTGCTTCAGATATATTGGACAACTATTCTAGGTCACCCTACCTGGTAGCAGATACAGACTTTTTGAATCCAAATGGTAATGGAGACATTCAAGGTATAATTTCTTTTTTTTCTTCAAAACGTGAAATATGTTTTTGTTCTTAGAAATAAAAAAAATTAACTATCAACTGTGTAGATAGAGCATGTTCTTTTTTTTTTTTCAAAATTAAAAAGAGGAAATATCTAAAAACATTAGCTTTTTTTTTTTTTATCAGAGTCAGGGCAGATCTTGTTTTTTAAATCCATCTTATTTGAAAAATGTTAAAAATATATAGATTGGACTTTCTACTGCCATAAGTAAATAACAATGGGCAACAATGAAGAGATGAATGGTTTAAGCAGGGCAAATGGGTCGATTCTTGTTATACAGTTCAAGGTTTAAAAAATGGAAATGAGTTTTGAGGCGTTTTCCCTTCGCCTCATGAGGCGTAAGCCTCGAGGCGAATCGAGGCGGAAATTAAAAATAAATATAAAAATTATATATCTTATAAAAATAATAGGGTAAATTACATTTTTCGTCCTTCATCAAATTAATCAAAATCATCAAAAGCACACATAAAAAAGACATAAATTGCTTGAAATTGACACAAAAAATCAAAAACAAATATCAAAAACCCCTGAGGCGCAGCGGCCTCAACCCTTCTGAAGCGCACATACAATAAAAACCCCCTGAGGCGCACCTCAGAATCGTTTTTTGGGCGTATGGTCTTGAGGCGCAAGCATCAATCGTTTTTTAATACCATGATACTGGTATACTATGCCTCTAACGGAGTAACGGGTCAAAATGGGTCAAGGGGCCAAAGTCTATAATCTATATATAATGCATAAACCTCATAAAACGTGTAATTTCAAAAATTAGGTTTTTAATCGTATGCAACACATTAATTATTTATAAAACACCAGAAAAGAAAAAAACTGATTGTTTGTGAGTCAGCCCATTCCAGCTTTTGACCCATTTTTAGTTTTGTGCTTTAGGAGTCTTGAAGATCAATAAATATTTGTGCGTTTTTTTCAAATAACCAATCTGACCTGACCTGACGATTGTTTGTATTGCAGGTCGACATTCAGCCCATGTAGACAGAACTTTCGGTAAATAATTCTTGCATCTGAATTATCAAATAACGATACAATGATGGATGTTTGTTTAGATTGCAGTTTCTTTAAGCTTGTTTGTTTTTCTTGTTTCTATATAGTTTGGTGATTTGCTATTTCTAGGATTTTTCTTTAATTTATTTTGGTTTTGGTATAATTGTAGATGTGAATGATTATTGACTAGGTATCAAATTGGTTTTGTTTTTTTCGCGACTCTTGTATTATAACAAATGTGCCATAAATACTGTAGTTCATTTATGAAATAAACTTGTTATTTTGGTAATAATAATCAATGTTAAATATAATTGTTCAAGCAAAAAGCCGACGACAAGATGTGTGAACTGATAAATTTGAAGACCGGTCTCAAAACCCCCCGTGATGAATGCCTTAGTTGTGGAACAGCAGTAACAACATTGGGCACAAACAAATATACAAGTAATTACGAAACATTTGAGACGGGTATTTGAATATGCGACTGAATATGAGATTTAGTTTAGTTGAATAGGTTTATTAGGAGGGACCTGACAACATTTTATTTATACATTTTTTAATTTTTCTTTATACGTTTATAATAGATTGATCTACAAAGAGCATCTCCGACCTAAGAACATGCTACATCTGTGAAGTACATCCATTTTATGTAGAGTATAGAGAGAGTGATAATCTTTGAGCTATTGATGTTGAATCATTAGTAACCTGACACAAGTATACACGATATCTAAAATGTAATGTGTAGTCGAATACAGAGATGTGTATAAGAAAAAGTTCTATTGCCAGCTATCGTTTTGAGTTATTGACGCAGTTGAATCAGTGCTAAACATTCAGTTTCATCAAGTAGTTCCTTAATTATATTTAATTTAACTACGATTTACAATAAAAAGCCAAACCCCTAATGATTTAAAAACCTTTAACTTAGATGTGTATTCAAGAACCAAACCCCTAATGTTTAGAAACCTTTAATTTGAATGTGTATTCAAGGATTACCTAGCTCATTTCTCGGCTAAAAGGGCTATGGGCCGAGTTGATTGGTGAAGATCCTAAATAATTTCCCCGAAAGAGTAAAGCTCCTCAGACTACCGGATAAATCCGCCACTCAACCTTTGCTTAAGGTCCTTAGACTGGTCCAAGTTCTTTAATTGATATATCTAAAGGGGGATTTAAGTGATATTGCTACAAAATCAAAGGACCTTTTATAACCAAATAATGGGACCCACATTGAAACGTTCAAATTAAAGCTTTTTCAGTTTATCTTCCCTGACATAATCCAGATCTTTCGGTAAACTTCTACGCCCAGACGCTATTTTTTCAACAATCTCCGGATTTAGATCCAAAAAATGGTGAGTTTTCATGATTTCGTATGCAATCGTATCTCTATACAGTTCAGTTTTCACGTATGCATTAGTCTTCTGATTGTTTTGTACATTCCGATCAAACGTAAACAACTTTTTCTTCAAATTACTTCGTAATTGATCGATTTTCTTTTAATCGAGGTTGAGATTGTGCACGAACTGAATAATTTACGTTGATAATGATTTAATTCATGCTAGTTTTGCTGTTTTCTGATGATTTAGCGTATTTTAGTAGTGAAATTGGAGATTTAGGGTTTATTGATTTCGTATGCAATCGTATTTATATACTGTTTAGTTTTCCTGTATACGTTAAGTTTCTGATTGTTTTGTGCGATCTGATGAAACGCAAACAAATTTTGATTCAAATTGTTTTGTGATTGATCGATTTTCTTCTGATTGAGGTTGAAATTTCACATGAACTGATGAATCTGCGTTTAATATAGATGAATAGATGCTAAATTTGGCGTTTGCTGGATGATTTAGCGTATTTTGGTAGTGCAATTGGAGATTTAGGGTTTATTGATTTCGTATGCAATTGTATTTATATACTATTTAGTTTTTATGTATATGTTAAGTTTCTAATAGTTTTGTGCCATCCAATCAAATGTAAACAATTTTTTCCTCAAATTGTTTCGTAATCGTTTGATTTTCATCTAACTGAGGTTGAGAACTTGCTTGAACTGAAGAATCTGCGTTTAGAATGGATTAGTTGATGCTAGTTTTGGTGTTTACTGATGATTTAGTGTATTCTAGTAGTGAAGTTAGAGAATTAGGGTTTAGTTTTCACATATACATTGAACTTTTTATTGTTTTGTTCGATCTGATAGAATACATGCAGCAATTTGTTGTTTGATCGTGTTTTGTTTTGTAATTTATAATAATTTTTGTACGAACCAAAGAATCTGTGTTTAGAAATGATGAACAGATGCTACTATTGGTGTTTGCTGATGATTTAGCAAACTAAGGTAGTGAAATTGGAGATTTAAGGTTTTTGATTGACATGAAGAAGTGAAATTAATAATAATAGATGTTCAAATCTCGAATTGCAAAATGTCATGGTGAAATTATTCTCGTTTCTGTTCTGTTATGTTATTCTAATTCATTCTTGTTTTGCAATTGGGATTTCAGGGAGTTTACGGAGAACAATCCCGGAGAGAAAAGCCCAGAGGTCGTAATCATGGGTTAACTCAGCAGAAACGGCAAGAGATCAAAGAAGCATTTGAGCTATTTGATACTGATGGATCTGGTATGTCTTTAATCTCTAGTTTTATGTAACTGAAACCTGGTTTAAAAATGCACGCATAATGCATGATGCGATGATGTAAACCGCATCATGGTTTCATGATGCGCATGTGATGCGGTTCGATGTGGCGCTTTATATAGTTGACCAGTATTTGAACAAATTATGCCATGCGTTGCACAAAACTGACCAGAGATGAAGAGAATATCTTATATTTTACTGTTTAAAACTTAAGAAGTTCAAGTATTAACTATAAATATTTTTTGGTATTTTTAATACTGAACGACTCGCATACGTGATGCACGCATCGGCTTTTGGGATCAAAAAGCATCCAAGTGGCTAGCGCCTTTTAATACCAAGACTTGAGAGTAATTATTCAACTTAAGCTGCTTAATCTCTTTAAAATATAGGGACCATTGATGCCAAGGAGTTGAATGTTGCCATGAGGTATGTGATACCATTAGAGGTGCAAATGCGGGCGGGTCAAAATGGGTAATTGTTGGTATGAATGGGTCAAAACGGGTCTAGTTGGATTGCTCCAATTTACATTTTGTTCCAGACCTTTTACATTTTTATAAATATTTATGATTACAAAAGATAAGTTGATTCAATAGTTTTACCCTATCAGATAAAATGATTTTAAAGTGTTTATGTGTCAAACTTACATTATGGGTGGTTTTTGACCCGTTTGACCTGTTCTGTTTTAAGCTTATTCTTTCAAATTTACCTGTTTTGAGTTTTGGCCTGTTAAAGATAGGAATATTGGATTTAATAACTCCAATTATTCGTCGTTGGTGGCCAACAATCCCAACTTCAAAAATAACCACTGCCAGTCCCAAGTGTTAACATAGTGGCCTCCAATAGACCTTGACTAACAGAACACTAACGCCGTTAGTCTCTGGTTGCCGGAAAAACGTTTTTGGCCGGAAAACTCAACCTTTTCGTCCCAAACCTCTTTGTAACCTTATTACGGACCTTTTGTAACATTTTTCTAGTAAAAACCCCAATTATTGAGGTCGCTGGAAAACTCCTTTTTGCCGGAAAACTCAATATTTTCGTCCCAAACCTCTTTGTAACCTTAGATCGAACCTTTAGGAACCTTTTTCTGGCCAAAAACGTTTTTCCAGCGACCGGAGACTAACGGCGTTAGGATTCTGTAGTCAGGGTCCACTGGAGGCCAGTATGTTAATAGTTGGGCACTTGGGCCTGCGAGTGGTTATTTTTTAAGTTGAGACTGTTGGCGGCCAACAACGAATAGTTGGGATTGTTAAAATCTAATATTCCTTAAAGATATCAGATAACCAAAATTGACATAATAATAAGTGTGCTGCCTTTACGTCTTATGATATGGGATTTATGCATACAATGATATCTAAACTTGATTTCATTTTCAGGGCCCTTGGTTTTGAAATGACAGAGGAGGTATCTTCTAATTGCTGTTGATTTTCATTTTGTTCTTACTTTACTGAGAAACTGTGTTCACTCATCAGTTTAGTTCCTAGGAGCTCATTCTTCTTAAGTGAACCATACCTCACTTGTTTTCTACACAACACTGTTCTATAATTAGCATTTGTTAACTAGAGCTGGGTTGGGTAATGGCCTAATGAGTCAGCTGGCTTAGGGTAGAAACACATCATTTCAGTATGTTTGCTAGCACTTTTATTTGCCCGTTTCTGGAATTTTTTAGATATATCATTAATGCATTAATATGATTATATAAACAAAATAAGCGGTAGTGTGAGGTTTAATGGGGAACACTTGAAAAGTGGGGAACAATGCATTTAACATGTTAAATATATCATAAAAATTCAATTTAAAATGATAAAAAAAGATTTTTTTCAAAAAGTTTTTGGAGCTTTTGCATATAAAGATGTTTAGAAGCTATTCCAATGAAAAAAAAAATCATTTTTGTACTTTTTTTTTGCCTTTTTAGCATTTTTATTTTTTTAGTTTTTGAATTTTTTATTAAAAAAGTTTTTATATATATTTATATGCAAAAGCTACGATTTTTTTTTTTTGAAAAAATAAATTTTTAACATGCTAAATTGAATTTTTATGGTACATTTATGTTTTTTTTTTGAACGGCCAACAAACTCAATCCCGAGCACTCTCGGGGCACCCAGTGGACAAACAGAGTACTCCGAGAGTAACCCGAGTCCACCACCAATTCCGGGGAAAACCCGATAACCCACCCGCCCGTAGGCACGACGGCGAAATTACCGGTAAAACCCGTTTGGCTCAAGGATCCAACCCAAGTTTCCCTGGGTCTCCTATCATTGCCCACCAATGCCTCACTCTATGTAGTTAATATCCCGATATATCAACCGAGATATCAACCGATATATTGGTTATCGGTCCCCTGCCGAGATAGCGGTACAAAATATTGATCAGAATATCGGTACCGATAATACAACGATATTGTCCGATATTTGACCGATATAGGACCGATATTTGATCGATAAATCACCGATTTTCCCGATATCAGTACCATTCTTCTTATTTCTACCATTCATTTTTCTTCTTATTGCTGCTATTAGTGTTTTAAGTCTTAATTGTTAGTTGTTACTGTTAAATGCTATTGTTTTAAGTCTTAGTCAGTTCTTACTTGTTACAATTGTTAGTGTTAAATTGCTATATATATAAATTTAGCATGATATTAAAATTACTGATATCCCACCGATATCCCACCGCGATAACCGATATGTCAAATATCAGTCCTTGACCGATATCTGATATTTTACCGCATTAACTACTTAGGCCTCACTCTGCACCAAGTGGGAGTCGAACCTGCATCTCTCAATAGAAATGCAAGCCCTCCACCACTTGATCTAGAGATCATTGGCCATGGTACATTTATGTTAAATGTGTTATTCCCCGGTTCCCCACTTTTTTAGTGTTCCCCATTAAACCCAACCCATAGGCAGTAGTATCTATCTTTGTATAAAGGGAGTTAGGAGGTTGTATGTGTTAAACAAAAGTAGAATTGCCACCTCTGTCACACATAAGTTTGTTTGTTTCTTTTCCCCCCTTTTAAGCTTTATTGAATCTTGTTATGTTATTAAAAACTGCCCGTTTTCAAAATTTTCTAATAAATAAGGAATGCAGTAATATGATAAATAAACATAATTATCACTTGTATCTATATAAATCGATTTAGGAGGTTGTATATGGTAAACATCAACTACAGTTAACTTTCAACCCGTTTGACCAGCCTATTTGACTTGTTTGAGATTAGAAACAACAAAAATCGACTTTTGTTAAGTAATGGGTTGAAGTGTAGCTTTTTTATTATATTTCCCCTTTTTAAGCTTATAGAACCTTGTTATGTTATTAAAAGTTGGTTAAATGTGTAGTTCTTTTTTGTGGCATGATGATGCAAACTTCACTTTATTCCTTCAACTTTGTCATTTATTACACCTTTGTAATTTGCAACGTCTCATATTTCTTTATTTTTCAGCAAATTAATCAAATGATTGCTGATGTGGACAAAGATGGCAGCGGTGCAATTGATTTCGATGAATTTGTATACATGATGACTGCCAAAATTGGTGAACGGGACAGCAAACAAGAGCTTACAAAAGCATTCCAGATCATCGACCAAGATAAAAATGTAACCTTGTATATAGTTTATTTCTTTTTTTAATTAGAAACTAATGTTTCTGGTAAATATGCAGGGGAAGATATCAATTCAAGATATCAAGAATATTGCTAAGGAACTTGGTGAACATTTCACTGATGCAGAGATCAATGAGATGGTTGAGGAAGCAGATCGTGACCGTAAGTTCATTTTTATTCTTTCAAGCTTTCTTTGTTGCAAATATTTATTTTTATATTCTTTTTAAGTTGTGTACCAAGTAGGAGACAGAGAGAGAGAGGATACAAGTATACAACTAGAGGTGCACAAAAAACCCGGTTTCGGACTCTACCCTACCCACAATATCCGAACCGGAAAGGTTCCTACCCTACCCTACCCGACCCGTAGGTATAGACCAGTTTCACCACTACTCAGTCAGAACCCGGACCCGAACCGGCCAAACTCCAAAAACCCCCGGCCAAACTGGTCAAAACCCGAACGTACCCGGAACCAGTTCCAACCCAGAACTGGTTGTTGACTTTGTTGACCAAACCCTGACCTGGTTTCTACCCGGTACCGGTTCTAAAGAAAACTGGTTTTGTGCACCTCTAGAGACACATTTATTTATTAAAATGTAAAAATAAAAGACATGGGAGCGGCACCACAGTAAGCGCTTGAGTCCATCCAGCAGAGGTCTTAGGTTTGAATCCAACTTCCGCTGGTTTGACAGGACCCTTGGTAACATAACCCTCTTGTGTTGCGTTTTACTTGATTCATTGGTTAGCATGGCTTTGGTGGGGTTTCATAATTTTTCCGGTAACTAATTATCATGCTAACCAAACATGATAATTAAATGCTAGGGATCATTCCATCCCTTCGTCCTTCATTTCTGTTTGGATTCTTTTGGTTATGTGGCCTTGTTTTGAATGGTTTAGGTGATGGAGAAGTTAGTGTGGAGGAATTCATGAGAATGATGAAGAGGACTTCATATGGATACTAGGTGACTTTTATCCACTGCCTATTCCTTTGATCCTATGGGGTGTATAGTCCACTTATATCTTGATGGTAAATACTGAATGTTGGTTTTTATGTTATTATTACCATTCATTTGAATTTGTTATCCGAGCTATGAACGGGAGATGTTAGAGCGAATAGCGCTGCATATGTTGATGTGATTGATGGTTTGTTTTGGTAATTACGCTTGGTAATATCTAGATGTGGTAATGGTAGCTTTTCTATTTGGTGAATGCTATCGCTTATTTCTTGCAGGATGAATCCCACAACTGTGGTAATCGCTCGCTTTTTCATGTTTATCTTTAGTTTAACCATCCTGTTTTACTACGGAATTGAATGGGTGATGAGTACTAAAATAAAGGCTATCTACCAAATGATAAGACAATCTAACAATTTGGTAACGATTGTAGGCTAAAATCTTTGAATCCCTAATTCATTTTTATGGTTTACGTGTTTTAGTCTAGCAAACGGGTTGGTCAGGTGATGGTCTTAATGAATGCATACCAAAATCGGTTGGGGTCAAAATGAATTGTTTTTAAAAAGTAGTAACTTGGTTATGAATAAATTAGGTTCTTAACAAAATGAGTTAGGGTAAAAGTTGTTCTTTCATATATAAAAAAGTAACATATGGGTGAAGAATATGTTGGTGGTGGCCGAGAAGATGGAGGTGGCGCCAATAGTAGTAGTTTCTTGGCTGTCGAGGTGATGGTGTAGGTGGCATCGTAGTGATGATAGTGAGAGGGCGGTTGCAGTGTTGGTGTAGCGACGGTAGAGGTTATTCTGGTGTTGGTGACGACCAATTGATGGTGTTGTCGCGTTGACAAACAATGGTCATGTGTGGTGTCCACTTTTGGACTCCATTTAGGAAGCATTTTAAAAGACTCTTATGTCTCATTTTTACCCAACTGTATAATTTTGGTATACTGGAATTGATATTAATGACCCCAACCTGTATTTTTTATATATTGTTAATGTATATAAGAGCATGTCCAATGGCACAAAGCGGATAAAGACGTGGATGCCAAGAGGCGTCAAGATTCGGACTCGTTTTGATGGTGTTGTCTGGCTATGCATCTAGATTTCCAAACGCGAGCGATGTTTTATAAAATAACCATCGATCCAGCATCTCAATGTGCGAAAATCCCTTGTGAACTGTACATCAAAAGACAGAAACAAAGTTTGTAGAGGCACTAGTCAACTAAAACTTACAAAATCTTTCTTGTGTGCTTATAAACTTGTTCTTTTTCTTTCAACTATCCCTATAAACTTTTCTACTTTTTTTTTTGTTTACGAAAGTTCGTAAGATAAAGGTAAAATTTAATAAGTTCGTTAAAGGCTGCAAAACACTACAAAACCCTTCATTTAGAGCTTATTGCTTTTTTTACATGTGTGCGTAGTACATGTTTAGTGTTTTTTTCTTACTTTTTCAATATAAACAAGTTCAAAAAAAGATAAAGCAATATCAGTAGCTTGATACATAGGGTTATTTTGTAGGATATGGAAAGATTTCGGTAAAAATGTGTTTTGTAAGCATACTAACTATACACTCCGGTCTTTTATCGGTCTATCGTCTTTAGCTATTCGACCATACAAAGTACAAACCACACTCAAACCACTTAAACTACTAGACATGTAGCTCCAAACACCCAAATGACATATTAGAGTTCTTGGAATCTTTAAATAGAAAAAAGAAGTCATTTGTAAGGCTATGCGGTATGGTAGCGGGTCATCCCTTGGAGGATGATCTGCCACATAGGCGTCACGTCATAGTACTTGAAGGATGCACCTCCAAGGTAGAAACACTGGAAATAGAGGATGAGCCTACACCCATGGCATTATAGCCTAGTGGTATCTTGGTGGTGGGATAAGACTTATGACCATTAGGTCATGGGTTCGATTCCCACAAAGGGGGTTTTTCCCATTTATTGGGTTTCCTCCTGAATTGGTGTATAGGCATTATTGCCTAGTGGAGATGGATATGATCGGGTGGTTCTGCTGGTGGCACGATGATACTCCAGTGGTCCGTCAGTGATCCAAATTTGCCGTTAAAAAAAAAAAAGAGGATGAGCCTACCCTACCAACTTTATTTATTTATTTTTTTAACTTCATCTACACCTTTAACATTTATTAAATAAGATATAAAAATAAATTCATTAATATTAAAAAACCAAACATTACATAAGTTAAAAAAAACATAAACTAAAAAAATAAAATCCTAAGAACTTTCATACCTTTTCATAATTCTTTCTTGCAATTTTTTTAAAGTAGCTAATTTTTCTTCGGGATAATTTTCAATGTTGGCTGTCATTATATCCCATTCTTTTAGTTCGTTTTTTTCTTTCCCAAACCTTTTCTTCCGCCACGCGTTCCTTCGCCTATGCCTTTTGGGCCGTGACCTCCGTGTACGCTTTGAATTGGGCCATAAACGCCTCCATCTTCGAATCGCCCCCTTTTCGTTTTTTTCTTTGTAGCCGTCTTCTTTTTTTATTTGTCCCGACTCGGGGATGTTCCTCTTCTCGTACGACGTACTCTTCTTCGTCAAATTCAGCCTCATCGTTTAAATTTAATGTATTGTGTCAAATTTAATGTTGTGATAACTTATGGGGTTATTATGCAGCCAAAATAATTATATTATAATAGTGAACAAGTGGTCCTCTAAACTAGAACTCACTTATTCCATTTTTTAATTTTGGTACTTATAAAATGAAGTTTTTAGACGTATCCAATCAGATAAATAGACGTTCTGAAATTAGTCAATTACTTTTTTTTTTAACGGCAAATGTTATATAATACTACTCTTAAATTACACCAAATTTTACCACATGTCAGGAATTGAACCATGATCTCTCCCCAAGAGACACAAAGTCTCTACCACCCCACTAAAGTGGTGATGGCGAAATTAGCCAATTATTACTACCACTACGACGGTGCAACATGTCACACCCCGACCACGTAAAACAACAAGACGTGGCGGAAACGTCGGGGAGTGTTGTAACAGAATCATTGTTTCACAACCATGGATCAAATAATTTTGTTTTATTGAATCATTGAAATCTTTGTTCTATTACAAATCAGATAAATACAAATATTGTCTTTCAAATTTTAAAGTCGCTAAGGCACAAGTCCATCCTAAGTGTAGTATGTATCAACAATCATCACATAGCAGCACCTGAAACATGTGTAAAAATAGGTACGTCAGCATAAAAATGCATGTGAGATACATAGGTTTTATTGATTTAGGATTCATGACTTGTAAGTTTAAAGAAAAAAGTTTTAATAAAAGTAGTCATGATCCTTCTAAAATGTTTTTGTTTTGTAAATCATATAAAAGTCAATAAGAAATCAGATGATAATAAAGAAAGATGTATAAATAAATAATTAGGTAAAAATGAGTTTATATATATATATATATATTGTTTGAAAAACAGTATTTTGATAAAAAGATTTATAGTATATATAAAAATATACTTTAGTTTTAAGAAAGTCGAATAAGTAATATATTAAAATATATTTTAGTTCCAAAATCGTTAACCCAAGTGTACTAAATAACGTCACGATATGTAATGAGATGAAAACACTTATATATAAGAAGTACCGGCGGCGTATCTACCATGTTTTCATCACATTACACCCGTCCCGTTATCTAAACACTAACCAAAACCTAATCGTTAGACAAATAGTATATTACATATACTTTAGTTGTTAAAAATAATAATTTTCAGTAGTATATCAAAAGTATACTTTGGATTTATAAATAACATATTAAACTATGCTTTGGTTTTGAAAATAACATATCAAACTATGTTTTAATGATTTAACAAAATATATGTTGGTTTTGTACATTATCACATATGAGAGCATATCAAACTATACTTTTGGGAGTATAATTAAATATACAAAAATAATGCGATTTAAGAATTCATTCATACCTAGTGCATCAAAATACACCTTTGAGACTATAGGAATACCACAAAGGAAATCCCTATTTGGATGGAGAAAAATAAATTGGTTTCAGACATTCCATGACAACAGGAATGGGGTGTCAAATCCTATAGCGCTATATCATACTACCAACCGGTCTGGTGAACAAAAATAAGTACTATCCAACGATTAATTTTATAATCTTTAAGAAAAATTAGAGTTTAAACCATAAATAACCATTCAGTTTGTAAAAAAAAGATAAGTACTAATATGTATAATCAATTATACTTTTGAAAACAAGAACATAACAAATAGGTACACATATTTCACCCCAAAACATTTGAAAACAGTAAAAGAGGGGACTATGTACTCACTTGAGAGTGCTTAGAAGTCTTGAACAACTACCAAGCAAGCTAGAGGAGTCCCGGAAATCAAACGGTACCTAATATAGGTAACTACATAAATAAACCGGACCTAATTCGGAAGATCGGATAGGATGAGGTTTCGTAAACCAAATGAGTATATGAACTCATATAATATGGTCTAACAAAGCCTACATCCTAAAAGGAAACCTATCCTAAGTGCTTGCGACCCATCACGACCCGTTTAGGTAGCTTATGCTACTTTAACTCGTCGTTCGCGTATAACACATTCAGACCGCCTAACCAGTCCTATGACAAGTATTATATGCCTTAACATACTTAATTATGTTACATAATCAGTTAAATGACAAAAGTTTGGGTTACATATGCTTAAATATCAATTATGCATAAAAAGGGTATTTTGGTAATTTTCCTAAGGCATATAAACTACCTATCATACAACTACTTAAACGAAGTGACCATAAGGTATAACCTCGGAAGGTTATTCCATATACAACTATGGTCACCTAATGTGTTTGGTCGGATCCTAAAGATCGACCAAACGGGTCTAGTTCGTAAGTCTAAGCGGTTGTTTAGACCGCTTGACTTACGACTCTACATAAGCACTAAACCTAAAGTGACGAGCTAAACATGCTAAAACATGTTTAGTTAAGTTAGAAAACAGGTTTGGTATCAAAACAAACGGTTTTGATACCTAAAAGTAGTTTGGTTACAAAATACGCAAGAATGCGCATTTTGGCCGAAACTACGACTCGTCACTACACCTAGAAAACGTGGTAATCAGTAGGTATAGTCACTAGGGACTATAACCATCGTGATTATGCTCATGTTATGAAGTTCAATCGAACTTCACATTGACCATAAACTGGTCAATGCAGAAAGTCAAACACAGTTTGACTTTCAGACTCGAAAAGCGATAAAAGAACGAAGGAATACTTACAAAGGGTCCCCGCAAGCAAATCTTGATCCAAATAGCTCAGGTATGAAGCAAAGGCTTCAACTTAGAGCACATTAGATCAGATTTGTGTGAGGAAGAAATGAAACTATGGTGGGTATTTATAGGAATTCAAGAGCCGTTAGGATCGTTTCTCAAAGATTGAGCCTCGATCTAAGCCGTACAAGTGGGCACATGGTATTTGGAAACCATGGGCACTTAAATACCATAAAAAATGGCCCATAGATTGATCAAAACCAGGTGCAAATGGTGTGGCACATATGTTAACAGCTGGAAACAGATTTTGCTGATCTGGGCCACTCACGCTGCCCGCATAAGAAAGCCCAAAACCTCACGCGGCCCGCCTGGGCTGACTTTCCAGAATTTGCAGTTTAGCCCCTGCACTTGAGAATCTTGCATTTCGGCTCATTTTTGGCACGTTTAAGCCCCGTTAACCTCATTTCAAGGCTCTAAAATGAAGTTAAAGTGTAAGGAACTCAAAACATGCTCAAAAATATCTCGGATGTCGGTTCGTTTGTCCGTACGGTTGCGTTGTTCGGTTAATTGCGACGGAAGTCGTAACGAATGCAAAAACGATCCAAATTAAGCGACGGATGGAATTTTATCATGCCAAACACTAAAATAAAATATTTTAATGCTTACATAAATTTTTGGATGTCCGGATATATTCAGAACGTAAGATATGCGCGAAAATGCAAACTTGTGCACTTTTTGACGCTTTTAGTCCCTATTGATCAAGAAAGTTTATTTTAGCATACCGAACCCCTCAAAGACTATTTCTAAGCTATGTAAAGGATATTTAGGGTATTTTTAACTTATGATCAAGTTCCGGAATGTTCGTTACTATACAAATCAGTATAGTTTCGCAGTTTGACACAAATCGTCCCTGTGATCGAACAAACTTGATTTCAACACACCAAACCATCCAAAAATTATTTCTAAGTTATGTGAAGGTTATTTAAGGTATGTTAACTCTATTTCACTATTCCAGAACGTTTGTTGCATTAAACTGGTTATATTTACGCATCAGTGCGCGTATAACCTTCCAAAAAGCGATTTAAAGCTTGAAATCGAACAAGAATTGATATGTGCAAACGATACACATATTTATACAAATCCCAAGTATGAAATACAATATTTTGTTGGTTTGGCATTTGTTTGATGGTTGAAGTGACACAGGTGTTACAGTCTCCCCTACTTTAGGAAATTCGTCCCGAAATTTAATTTTAGAGGAAACTTGTGAAGACAAATGTGATGGTTTCGCTTTCAAATAATCCATTGAACCCTAAATAAAACTCTGGGCCATGATTGGATTCTTAGCGAAATTGTCAACTATCAAAGTGAAGTCCTTGTAGTATCAAAACATGGGGTTTCGAACTACGGACAAAGGAATGTTTCTTATGAAGACTTATCATAGGAAACTTGTGTGTGCTTGAAATCAGTGTTGGGGAGTGTAAGATAAAATGACATCGGTCAAGGTCCAGGACTTCTCCCGTATCATTATTCTTGTCACTATAGGTCTTAACACATGACAAAACTTGCTGTGGTTTTTGGGCACTGAATTCCATAATTATGTAGGCCTCCATACTTACGTAATTCCTTGCACACTCCGCACAGTTCATTTCATAATGCGTAGGGGAAAAATCAATTGAATTAACATGAAGCGACTTGACTAGACCACCAAAGGATATTTTTAACTAGATCAACGAACAATCTTTTTAACTAGATCAACACATGATCTTCTTAACTAGACCGTCGTACGATCTCCTTAAATAGACCACTTAAGGGATCTTTTCAATTATATCATCACATGATATTCCTAACCAGATTTTCAAATCAATCTGTTTAACTAGATCACTCAAGGGGTCCAATCATAGAATAGTACTTTAAAACCCAAGGGACTTTACTACAACGTAGAAGTCAATTAAGGATTTAAGATAGTACCTTTGGTTATTGTAACACCTCAAAAAGATTTATTATGTATATAAGTTAAATTAAATAAAAAATAATAACTAAGTTAGTAAATATGTTGAAATACTAGGTTAATGATGGAGAATGTCTAAAATAAAACAAATCAAATACTAGAAGGGTTAAATATGATAGAAATTGAAGTTAAAGTATTAAAGTGAATGAAACCCAAAAACACACACATATGTGCGTGTTTGGGAACGACCAGAACAGAAGAACCAGGGAAGAACCCTAGTTTTCTAAAATACAATCAATTGGAAAGGAATTACAAGGCTAATCAACTGCATGAACTCCAATTCTTGATTTTCTAAGCTTGTTTATAGAAGTGGTAAGTCGAATTGTATGATTTGATGATCTTTGGTGAAGTGGGTTATATTTAATCCGTGAAATTATGTGAAATTAGGTATGAGTATTGGTTAGAATCATCATATAGAAGATGAATTATGTTTAATTTTGGTCATTTTAATGATTTGAAGTAAGACCCACTTGGTGTAGAACTATATTGAAACATGATGATCATGAAGGCAAAATTTGATGTAATGTTGATGTATGTAGTTATATGTATTGAGTATTTGTTGAATGAATTAGATGTAGAATGAAAGACATGTGAGTTTAGTTGAATTTTTATTATCCATGACATGAACTAGTAGGAATAGGCATAGGATACTTGTACTATGTGCTTAGTATGTTGTATTCACACCAAGTGTTTGATGAAATGTCTAGGTGAAGTTAGAATGTGAGATTATTAGAAAAGATTTTATAAAACTAAATTTGTCCAGAAAGTTATAGCAGACTTTAATCGGTTGTAACCGGGTCAAATATTGTAAGAAACTTATGTTTATGAAGTTTGTGATGAACTTCCAGGAAAACCTTTCAAACCCAACTGGAATTGCATTTTTTCGACGAAAAATGAACGTTTTATGAATTTTTCCGTATCGAAGGTTCAGGCTGCGTTTTCTGGCAGAATTTGCAGCCCATTACGAATGTCCTAACTCAATTTAGGAATTGAGTTATAATCTCAAATTTTTGGGATTACATGTGTTTATCATCTTGTGTGTATGTGTGTGTGTGTGTCTATATATATATATATTGCTTTAGGGGCTATAGTTGTGTCTATTCTACTATATTAGTCAGTTACCACTTATTTTGTGACTGGTGGATTTCTATTGCTATATCTGTAGTTTGCATTGCTTGCTTGATGTTTGGTTTCGACCCGGGGGTCTTTTTGGAAGCAGCCTCTTTATCTATATGGATAGAGGTAAGGTTTGTCTACATCCTACCCTCCCCAGACCCCACCAATAGCTTTGTTATTTGTGGGACTTGCTGGGTACTGTTGTTGTTGTTGTTATAATCTCAAATTTTTACTGTAGGTAGCTTCAGGAGGTTAAGAAAATCTCCAACTGGAATTTCGTCAATCGGATAAACGATTAATTTTTCTGTAAGCTGCAATCAGAAGTGACGAATCTGATTGCAGCATAGTAAATGAATTTTTATAATTTTTTGGTAGAGAGATAGACTCTAAAAATTTAACACAATGATAACCCCTCCGAGGGGCACGTCACATAAAAAGATTGTAATTTTTGCAAGCTTGTAAGTAGAGTAAACGGACGTCACAAAACAAACTATTTTTAGTGAATTGAGCTATACATGTTAGTGAATGATTGATTAATGAAAGTAATGTGACTAAGTGGTTATATGTTTATAGGATTGGAAGTGTGTATGATTGACAGTTGACTTTTTAGAAAGTCAACAAGGTATGAATAATAAGGTTAGACTTCCTAACACTGTTGTGAGAATAAGGAGATCATGTGAATATTTGCTAGATTATTATATGACGTACATGATGGTAAGTTGAATTGGTTATGTTATGAATGATGTGATAATGGATCTATGCCATATGTATGTTAGCAGTTGCCTACTAGTAATGGTCTATGGCACTACGAATTGTAAATTGTATGTATTGTTATGTAATCATTGGTAATTATGCATGTATGAATGTATTTAATTTAATGTGTGGTGGAATGTGTACTATAACACGCGTATGTGGTATATAGAACCATGTGTAGAATTTCTCGATGTATGAATAAAGTAATTGATAATATGAGTTATAACGTTTGCTAATAATGACATGTAAACGCGGACATGAAAGGATATATACATGCCATTCTGGGCGCGAACTCGGGAGGCAACGAGACGATCATATGGAATACGTATCAACTACTTACGGGTCAAGGTAAGTGCTTCTTGCACTTAATAGTTGTATGCAGGAACATAGATTTATTGTTTTCAGGTTCTTGTACTTGTATACGTAGAACATCTTGTGGTATAATAGGAACTAGAGGTTTGCGGACTGATGAATGGAACAAGGTTTGGCGAAAAATCCGAGATCGGGTCAGCAATGTCAGTTCGTCCATCCGTCAGGTTATATCACCGACTTAGATGGGTCATCATGTTTTACTTGCCTTTTTCGGCATTCGGTAGTTTTAAACCGTGTAAGCTTCATGAGTCAGACGTAGTGTCTTGTTTTGTTTATGTTCAAGTTTAGAGTTGTAAAATGGATTGTAAACAGGTTTTGTTACCGTAACGGTTATCCGTATTACGAACGGGTCATGCCGAAATTTTATAAAAAAATTGGCATGAAATATGTAAGTGTTTTGTTGATCCCAGTCCGGGCTCAAAACAACTTCTTTTCACGTAATATGGCAAGTGATTTCAGTAAATGTGAAAAAGATGTGCGGAAACTTTCAAGAAACAAGACCTACAGAATTATCAAGTTTATATCACTTTGAAACAAAAATGGTTTACAAGGTGATTGTAAGATTATTATCTAGTACAAACGAATCTTGAATTCTGTGGGTGAGAGGGCAATGGAGTTTGGATGTATGTATGAATGCTAAGCTTCAAACTCACTTTGCTTCTCCTGGTTGAGCCTTCTATTTATAGACGGCTTGGTGCATGAATAAACAATAGTTTATTCATGCAATAATTCCTGCAAAAAGTAGCCAATTGACATATTCATTGATTCCAACGTTCAAGTTGGCTTTTTCATCATGATATCAATTAATGTCAACTTGCTTCGGTAAGTGTGGCAGGACAGAGCCAATTTCAGACAAGTGGGTATTTTATCAGAATTCTGATAAACCACTTCATCAGAAATTCTGATGAACAAATCATCAGAAAGTTCTTGATGATCAGAATCGTCAGATACTGATGATATTTCGTCAGAAATATCATCAGATCCATCAGAAATGACCTTTTCTGATAATCCAATTTAGCTCTTGATCAACTTGTGATTCTTTGAAGTAGATGCTATGTTTTCCGGTTGTCCCATCTGATCTTCTTTTTCTAGTTCATGATCTTCAGGACTGTGATCTCTTCATAGATCCAGTTGATTGTGATTTTCTTCAATACTTACAAATAAAGTTTCCTAACAGTTTCCCCCTAAGTATTGTAAGAAAATAAACTACCTCATAAACAGAAAATTTCCAAACAGTGGAAATATAATACTTGCATAATTAAACCAGTCACTAATGTTTAACGAAAAACAAATTACATAAAAGACGAGAAATCAAATAAATAGTTTCTTCAGTTCAGTTTCATTCTCTTATGCATATCTCATATCTTTAATTTCTTTTTATAGGAGATATATTTGTTGCAGCTGACATACATGTCTTTGTACCATTCTCTTGCTTGGATCCATTCTTCAATTATCTGCTCAATTTCTTTTCTTCTTCCCTCCAAGTTCTTTTCTATCTTCTGAAGATGTTCTTGTCTTTTGTTCATGGTTTTCAAGATATATCTCAGAGTTTGATTTGAGTACTTGCAAATGTCAACACTTCTGAACATAGCTTTGTTATTATCATGATCTCTGAAGATTACACCATAGTCTTGTTCTTCATTTTTATTTGTCAGCATAATGATGTCTTCGGATCTTGCATCTTCCAATATGTCTGATGGAACTTTTGTCTTTGGTGATCTGACATACACATTTTTGTTGTGTACATGCTCAAAATTGATGCATAGATCAAAGTCTGAAAAAGCTATTCTTTCAAACAGCAGTATTCCAGCCTTTGATATGCCATTTAATGCTCTTCTGATTTCTTGATTATTTTTCTTTTCCTTTTCATAATGATCCTTTATAAACAAAATGTCTAAAGGATGCAAATGGTCAGCTATTTCTTCATCAGTCACCTTTTGTTCTTCTCCATTCTCCCTCTGAAGTGTGTATCTGTTTTGCACATGAATTCCTCCAACTTCATCAATTGCACTTTTTATTTCATTCACCTTTAGAATTCTTTTTACTGGATTCCAATTTTGTTTGTGAATGCTACTTGGCCCTCTTTTTATCCTTTCTTCTCTTAAGTTCAGTCTGGTAGGAGATAGTGATCTTGGTGCTTCATCTTCTTTTGTTAAATAATAACTCACCAGATTTGACTCCGGGAATATCATTACATCCCGGGCAATCTCTTTAACCATGATAGACTTGGTTTCAGAGATTTTTCTCTTAACAGTCTTTGATTTTGTTGCTGACTCACCTTCTTGTTCCCATTCATTCATTGTTTGAATATTCATATACTTACTTATTGCTGAGTCATCAGATATTGTTGGATTGGGGACGGATGCTAGCAATTTCAAATTTGTAATAACTTGAGGTTTTGCAGTTGCTAACCTTTTCAGCATTTCATCTTTTGGGACATTTGGAGGAGGACCCATCACTGTGGTTCCAGCTTTTGTGATTGGTGTGGTTGATGATTGTTGAGGAGTTGATTTTGGAGCTTCTTGATGTGAGCTTTCAGCAGGAATTTCTTTCATGAGTTCTTGTGGATTCACTTTGGCCAGTTTGGCGATGTTGAATTGCATTTTCTCTATTAGTTGTTGCACCTCTTTTACCTGTTTTGAGTTGCTGTTTATGTTCTTCTGAACATTTGTGAATTCTGTTTGAGCTTTTGTTTGAATTACAGCCCATTCTCTTGACAGCTTCTCAAGGGCATCTGTGATACTATTATTACTTGCCCTTAGTATGGTAACTTCTTCCAAAACTCTGTTTGTACTACTTGACTGCCTTGATTCAATCACCTTTGCAACTTGTGCTTTGATCTTTTCTATTTCTGTTAGAATCGTTTGGATTTCTGATGCAGAGATATTGGATTCTGGTGCCTTTTCTTTCATCTTTTGAAGAGACTTTAGTGCTTCTGTGTTTTCTTCAGTGTGTTTCATCATTGCCTTCACCGATTCTGACAAAGTCTTCATATCAGCCTTTTGACCTTGTATTTCTGACAGCAGCATATCAAAGTTTTTCTTCCACTGGATTTCTTTTGCAGGCTTTGTAAAAATTTTCCAGCTCTGCTTCTATGTTTTCTTGGTTCATGGGTTTTTCAGGGATATTTGGAACAACAGATGTTCCTTCTAATATTCCAGCTGCAAACACACTTGCTGCTGTTTTAGAGATGATGGGGTCACTCTTGGCTTTACCAGATTTTGGTGCAGCTTTAAGTTTACCAGAATTATCTCTACCAGTGATGAAAAACTCATTCTCATCCTGGATTTCCTTATGTCTTTGAATCATATCAATATATGATCCTCCATAAGTTTTTGAGGTAAACAAATTACCTTTAGCCAGATTTCCTTGATCAGTTTCCTGATCTCCATCTGTTGGGATCTCATCCTCTTCCTCATTTTCTGATTCAGAGTTGAGATTAATGGAACTAGTAACCTCTTGATCAACATTCGTTGTTCTATATTCTATTTTATAAGAAACATTAACTTAACTTTCTGATTTTGTTTCTTCTTTGTGAGTTTCTACTAGAACAATATTTAAAAGAGATGTACTAGCAATGTAAGATTCATCATAATGAATGACTTCAGTGGCTTCAATTTCAGCAGCATGTGTTTCTTTGATTTCTGGTGAGTTGGCTATCTCCAAGTTAGCTGTTTCTAGAATTCTTCTTTCTTCTACACCCTCATTTTCTGATGGTGAGGACTTCTCATCATCTCCCTTTTCTGTTGATGAAGAACAGTTCACAACTTCCCTGCTGGGTTCTTCTGTGGGAGAATTTGATTTTGTCAGAAGTTTTTCATGTTGTATTCTGTATTGTGAGTCTGGTGCAATGAAGCATAACATGCTTTCTGGTAATACAGGGATATCTTTGTCTGATTCCCATCCATGATTGGAACTCCAAGCCTTCATTGTTTTTTATCTCCAGACATCTTCTAAGATTGGAATCTTCATGTTTCTTTCAAGGAATGCTTCAGAAATGAAAATTGAGATTAACCTTGGATATAGCAGATGAGAGGTTATTCTTCTATTTCTGGTGATGATTGATCTTTTGAGAAGGTTAAAGATTTCTGATCCATAATCGATCTTGAACCCATTTATGAGTCCAAACATGATCGTCAGAATAGCTTGATTGATTTGATCAGTTCCTCCTATCTTTGAAGTAAGACATTTGTTTAACACTTCCATCATCACTTGCCAGATAGCTGGCAATTCACTTCTTCTTATTGCTCCAATTTTGTTGACATCTCTTTTCTTGTATCCAAGCCTAATAACGAAGTCTAATAAATCTTCTTTGCTTAGGGCTTCAGTGTAACTGTCAAGAATAGGCAGTCCAAGCCATTCTCTTACTCTTGCTGGGGTTAATGTTACATAAACACTTCCCCATACATGAGCAGACACCTGATTTTCTTCAACTTCATTAAAAGTGTAAACAAATTGCTGTAGCATCCTTTCTGATATTTCTTTTCCTTTTGTCAGTGCTCCTGAGATTGGACATTTTGTAAGATATTCTACCAGAAGTTGACATCTTTTATCATACTCTGAATAGTCTGTATTCATCAGCAGATTGTTTTCCTTCATTGGTAGAAATTCTGCTTCCTCGACAAAAGGTACTTCATGTTGAACAATTGGAATATTGAGGTTAACTTCTGCCATTGTTGGTCTCTGTGAGTTAGGGTTTGAAATTTAGGGATTTTCGAATTGTGAGTGAAAAACAGGGGATTTTAGGATATGAGGAATATGAGAGTATTGTTGGTGTTTGGAGTTGAAGGAGTTGAAGGGATATAGAACGTGGTATGCAATAGTGAAAACGAGGTCATTAATTGTCTTTATAACCGTTAGATAGTGGGTGCTGAGTTTCTGGTTCAAAATGTAACCGTTAGATCGTGGGTATTAAGACATTAATGAAATTGTTTCATCATAAAATCGTGGTTATGCCCTTTCAACTTGACTCTTCGATTTGTAGTTTCTTCAATCATATCTTCATGAAAATGTTGTATTTATTTTTGATTGGAGAAAACTATCGGTTCTATGACACCTTTTCTTCTTTGTGGACCCCTTTTGTTAGTAGGTCCAATTATCTTCCTTTATATGTACTCTCTTTTCTTCATAAGTCAGAAAGTCTCATTCTGATAAAGTCATCAGAAATTCTGTTGTATTTATTTTTTATTGGAGAAAACTATCGGTTCTATGACACATTTTCTTCTTTGTGGACCCCTTTTGTTAGTAGGTCCAATTATCTTCCTTTATATGTACTCTCTTTTCTTCATAAGTCAGAAAGTCTCATTCTGATAAAGTCATCAGAAATTCTGTTGTTCATATGTATCCTCCTTTTGTTTTGACTTCTGTTGACTTTTTGAGATGTAGTCAACAGAAGTAATCAGTCTTTCTCTAAGATTTCCCCCTAAACTTGTGAGCCTTTATTTTTTGGATGAGAGGGAATAAGATAAGATCAGAAGACTTACATTAGTTTTTCTGGTAGCATCCATGTCTCTTTGCCTTTTCTGATATTTTCTAAAAATGTTTTATCATTTAAAAGTTTTATCAGAAAAATTCTGATCTGATTTTGAATTACCAGATTTCGTCTTGTATCATCAGAAAACTTGAGTTTTGAGTTATAATGATGATTTCTGATGATCAAAAAATAAAACAACATACCAAGCAAGCACAGAATATTGATATATAACAAACAAAAAAAATGTATAGGCAAAACAAACAAAGACTAATCAATATCTATTCCTTCACCATGTTCTATTTCCAGAAGTAATAACAGATCAGTTGTTAGCCCATAGTTGTGGTTGGTGGGTACAAGCATGCTGAGACCCATGTTTTCTTGAAGTCTCATATCAGCTCTTGGATAACTTGCAGGTATGCCTGCAAAGTCTAGCTGACTCGTTATTATCTTTGTCAGAAAACGAGGATACATTAAGAATGGCTTGCCAACCCACATATTACTTGCAAAATCACTCATTAGATAATGGGAGAAGTTGTAAGGTACATTGAGTACAAGTGCTAGTATGGGCTCCATCAATCTGAGAGAAATCTCATGATGATTGATGACCTTCTTTGAAAAACATGCTCCCATCTGTGTGATCAGATATTGCTATGGCCTGATGAAGCCATGTTTGTTGATAGCTCGTTGTTGTGTTTGTGTGTGATAACCCATTTTTCTCAATACATCATCCTTCTGAGCCCTGGTGAACATCAGAACATCATTGTCATCATTGAGTTGAAGAGCTGTTCTGATGGTGGCTTCAGTTAGCAGAATTTGTTGATTTAGCACCACACTCTTGATGGCCATCTGTTCTCTGTTTTGATAGTTGGATAAAGTTGCATTTTTCCAGAAGATTTGAAGAATCTCTGGATGAACAGTTATATGAGCAGTAAGGGCATAGCTCAAATTACTGCTCATGAGCATCTTCAACACAACTTGACACCCTTCCCATTGAGGACCTTCCAGATTGGTCCTCAATCTAAGGTTATGATATGGATAAAGAACAAGTGGGAAGCATTCATCCTTGATGGTGTTCATTTTGTGAGTGTGTGTGACTGTGAGGAGAAGAGGATTGAAGAAGACAGATTTTAACTCAAAGTGGTGATTACTTATAGTAAATATGAAATTTGCCATAAATGGAAGCTACCAACTTGTAGATTTTCTTCGCCGCAATCTCTGTTATTTTAATGATTACCATAGGACAGAAAAAAATAACAGAGATATGTTTCTTCTCTACTCCACATGCAATTTATTGATATAGGCGACTAATTTCTGGTGATGTAATCTGATAGCCTACCAATATGTCACTTCATTCTTCTTAATGCATGATGGGGTGCAATAAATGAAGGAGAGAGAACGTTTTATAATAACGAGTTCCCAGAAAGTTTCTGTTTGGATGACGTTATCAGCACTAAATTTTTTTTTATTTAAAAAAATTTTGTTAAAAAGAAAATGTACAACAATGAATATTCAATCAAGAGATATGTATAAGGATGAAGATATATGGCAATATGCTTTACTGAATTTTGACAAATCTGATTATCTATCATATTTTCTGATGTTTTACCAGAATTCTGATGTCTTATCAGGTTTTCTGATGTTGTGTCAGATTTTCTGATGACTTCATCAGAATTCATGATAAATTGCCAGATTTGCTGAAGTGATTTATCAGATATATGATTTTGAATGTTACATAAGCAATATATCAATCATTTTCCTGATAAAAATATCAGTCATTTTTATCATTGATCTGACCATGTCAAAGCAGAATTTTTTTTAAGCCTTCAACATAGGCTACTCTTTTTATGGTCAGACCTCCATACCTTATGCAACCATATCCCATGATCCCCCCTTTCACTCCATTTCCAAAATTTACCATTCTACCCAGCTTTGAAACAAAGTTGCTGAGTAAGCTCCTGTCCCCAGTCATGTGCTTGGAGCTTCCTGAGTTGCAGTACCAGATCTGCTGCACATGATGGTCCTGAAATGAAATGATTAGAGGGTTTTTGGTACCCAGGCATGCTTGGGTACTGTTTCTGATGGAATATTAATTTCTTTATTTTTTCTTCTTCTTGGTTTTGCATCAGAAACTCTGTTATATGCTGAGCCATTAACAGATTTTACATTTTTCTTTTGAAGATGGTGTTGGACAAGCTTCAGTATGTCAACACACATACAAGAGTTATCAGAATTTTCTGATATTTCCTCTTGTGATGGAATGAGTGGATAATTTTGAAAAGATGAGTGAACTGCTTCTGGAGTTTTTACAGATTCTTGACTGCATTCACTCTTATTTGTTTTGATGTTAGGTTTTTCAAAAGAATATCCAGAACAAGTTGTATTGCAAGATTCAGATTCTGATACTAAATTATCAGAAATCTGATGAGTTGCTTTTACAAAGATAGTGGGTTTATTTCTATTTGATCTTGTAGAACTTGTATAGCCTAAACCCTCTCCTTTGTTCTTTAGTGTGGTCTCAATAAAATTTATGAACTCTTTAGCCTGTTGAAAACCTCTTACATTGATTTCTTTGTCATTGATTTTCTTATAAAGATCTTTTCTTTCATTTTCATAAAACTCAATTTTTGCTCTTTGATCTAAAATGTCCTCTATAAGAAGTTGGTTTTCAAGAATGATTTATTCAAAGTCCTTTGCAACTCATCAGATTTTCTAATATCTATTTGATGTTTTTCTTGCAGATTTAGAAAATCTGACATGAGCTTGTTTAGTTTATGTTCAAGATCAAGATTGTCTAAATTTACCTTTTGTTCTGATGTTTCTGGTAGTCCTTTAGAGAGTGCCATGAGGCAGAAATTTGCCAATTCTTCTTCATCATCATCAGAAGAATCATCAGATAACCATGTATCTATTCCAGCAATTAAGCTTACTTGTTGCTGCTTCTTTGCTTCTTCAAGCTTTTTCTCATAATAGGCAACATCCTTCAGCTTTTTGGGCTTGCATTCTGATGCATAATGACCTCTCTATTTGCACTTGTAACACACTACTTCAGCCTTCCCTTTATCCTTAGATCTAATCTCTTCTTTAGATCTTCCATCCATCCTTCCTTTTTCACTCCTCTGGTATCTCTTGTTACCTCCCCTCAACCTCTGCTCAAATGTTTTGGTGAGCAGTGCTATTGCTTCAGCAAAAGCTGAAAAGTCTGATGATGCATCAGAAGTTTCAAGATTTTGACTGTTTGATGGTTGTGGATCATTGGTTATTGTTGATCTTTGTGAGTTTGAGATAAGAGCTAAAGATCCCCCTCTTTGAATATTTTCTTCAAATATTTCTTCCTCTCTGGGGATCAAGATGCTGTATAAGTCATGAAGACTCATGTTTCCTAGTTCTAAGGTTGATGATAAAGTCATGGTTAGACTTCTCCATTCTCTAGGAATGGCATCAAGAAATTTTATGTTTCTTTCATCGTTTGATTTTGTTATACCAAATTTCTTTAGCTCGTTTAAAAGTTTTGTAAATCTTTGATATGTATCATTTAACCTTTCATTTGGCAAACTTTTAAACCTTTCATAAAATGAGACATTATTTGTTCTCTTGTTTCTTCTCATCCTTTCTCCTCCTTCACAAAGATTTTCTAACTGATCCCATATTTCTTTAGCTGATGCACATGCATCAACTTGTGAAAATATGTCATTGGGGATGGCCATTATTAAAAGTGACTTTGCCCTTTCATCCCCAGCCACCAGGTCCTTGTCTTCCGCACTCCAGTTTATTTCACTTTTGGGAGCGCGGGAGGCAGGGATAGCTGGTGATTGGTCAGTTGCTGGAATAGCAGGTATATCAGTCATTGGTGTATGTGGACCCATTTCAATGGATTGAAACAGAGCTCGGTCATGACCATTAAGGAAATTGACCATCCTGATTTTCCATTGGGGGTATTCCTCTCTGACCAGAGTCAGAGGTTTGGACATAGAACCAATGTTAAAAGCATTATTCCAGGATTGAAAGCTGGCCATATTTAGAGAAAAGAAGATGAGCGATTGATCGTTTGAAAATAGTTTATTCAATCTGCTCTGATACCAATTGTTGATCCCAGTTCGGGCTCAAAACAACTTCTTTTCACGTAATATGGCAAGTGATTTCAGTAAATGTGAAAAAGATGTGCGGAAACTTTCAAGAAACAAGACCTACAGAATTATCAAGTTTATATCACTTTGAAACAAAAATGGTTTACAAGGTGATTGTAAGATTATTATCTAGTACAAACGAATCTTGAATTCTGTGGGTGAGAGGGCAATGGAGTTTGGATGTATGTATGAATGCTAAGCTTCAAACTCACTTTGCTTCTCCTGGTTGAGCCTTCTATTTATAGACGGCTTGGTGCATGAATAAACAATAGTTTATTTATGCAATAATTCCTGCAAAAAGTAGCCAATTGACATATTCATTGATTCCAACGTTCAAGTTGCCTTTTTCATCATGATATCAATTAATGTCAACTTGCTTCGGTAAGTGTGGCAGGACAGAGCCAATTTCAGACAAGTGGGTATTTTATCAGAATTCTGATAAACCACTTCATCAGAAATTCTGATGAATAAATCATCAGAAAGTTCTTGATGATCAGAATCGTCAGATACTGATGATGTTTCGTCAGAAATATCATCAGATCCATCAGAAATGACCTTTTCGGATAATCCAATTTAGCTCTTGATCAACTTGTGATTCTTTGAAGTAGATGCTATGTTTTCCGGTTGTCCCATCTGATCTTCTTTTTCTAGTTCGTGATCTTCAGGACTGTGATCTCTTCATAGATCTAGTTGATTGTGATTTTCTTCAATACTTACAAATAAAGTTTCCTAACATGTTTAAATGATGGTAACTATCAAATGAAAGTCAAGACACTATAATTGTTTCTAGAAAATGAAGCTAAAAAAATGGGCCTACATTCCGCACAGTAAGAATGTTTAGAAAATTTATGGGCGTTACAAGTTGGTATCAGAGCCAGGTTTGAGAGAATCAAGTACGAGGAGGTAAGTACTTGAACTCAAACCCGTGTGCTCTTGTGACAAGGAATCCGTACAATCCAAGACTCGATCAAAACCCAAAGGTAGAAGATGAATGTAATTATATACTTGTGTATTTATATAAAGAAGCTAACGGTATTGTATATGCAAGGTAAACTTAAGTGTTCGAGAAGGATGATTCGAGGATGCGGTTTGAGACGAATACAAAAGCATGTATTAGACGGATGGACCCCAGGTACACAATATTATTGTTTATGGGTACCGGTGTTAAAGGAAAAAGGGAAGAATCTCCTTGGGAAGGGTAAATATTAAACGAAAGACAATGATATTGTCTTGGTAAGATTTAAAAAAAATGTTGCACGAACTGAAACCCACTTCTTCGGACATAAGGCGATGATTACATGAAGGCACGAAACTAGTATGTGGACTGCGTGCTTGGCCAGTACGCAAGAAGCATATGACATTCGTGAGACCGTGATAATCATCGCATGTATGTCCGGTGGAATGGGGTAGTAGGTGGACGTGTGGGTGAAAGGAGTAGTAAGACTCTTAGGAAATTGAGAGTACTATATAAGAAAGAAAAGCATGAATGAAAAGTTTGAACCTGTAGTTGATGTACGGGTCGAACTTGTAAGAATGAAAGGCATGAAAGAAAAGCATGAATGAAAAGTTTGAACTCGTAGTTGATGTGCGGGTCAAACTTGTAAGAATGAAAGGCATGAAAGAAAAGCATGAATGAAAAGTTTGAACTCGTAGTTGATGTGCGGGTCAAACTTGTAAGAATGAAAGGCAGGAAAGAAAAGCATGAATGATAAGAATGAAAAATGTTTGGATCCGTAAGTGAGTACAAATCAAACATGTAAGAATGAATGGTAAGAATGAAAAGGGTATGAGTCCGTAAGTAAGAACGGATCAACCAAGTATGAATGATACGTTTGAATCCACGAGACGGATTTAAAACAAAAAAAGATGAAATTAACCTACATAAGAATGTGTTGATAGTTGGACCATGATGGAGTCAAACGGGTCATATGAGTAGGTATAAAGTAAATAGAGATAGTATAACAAGAGAATGATCGTAATTGGCATGCAAACATAATTTTTTATCGAAAGAAAGAATATTAGAAATCAACTCATGAGAGTTGGGGCGAACAACAAGCTATGGCCCAGATGCATGGCTTAAGTATGGATGAGAAAGTAAGGTCTTGCAAGAAATGCTAAAACAGTGGATAATGTTTTTGTAAGCATATTTGGTTCGGAGGTAAGTCCAACACAAACCCCAAAATATGTAAACAATAAGTAATAAATGGCAGTTTGACCTAGAAAAGGTCAAATTGCAGAAGTCGGTAAATAATTATTTACAAATTTTGAAAATAATACGCAAGGAATGCAATGTGTAATGTAGGATACTCATTAGTAAGGAATTTGAGAAAGTACATAGGCGAATTAACACCGAATACAATGAAAAACTGAAGGGAAATGATATGTTAAAGAATGGTTAAGTATTGACCCGTTATGAACAATTCGAATAAAGGAAAATAATATGTTAAAGAATGGTCATGTATTGACCCGTTGAGAATGGGTCAAACGAACTAATATTTTAAAAGAATCTAGAAATGGTTAGCATGATAGTAATCGACTCATGAGAGTCGGGATGAATAACGGGCTAAGACCCAGACGAAAGACTTAAGTAATTACATGAAAGAAAAGTTTTTTCCAATGAAAGATAAAACAATGATCTATAAGTATGCCCGAACCGAAGAAAAGTACAAATGCGTACTTCAATATTTAATAAATAAGAAAATTTCAGTTTGACCTTGAAAAGTCAAACTACATAAATTATGCAACTAGCGAATGAAATATAAGGTACGGTATAGCAAATGAACGGGGAATTCGTGAAAGAAGCATGGGTGAGTAAACACCATGTAGAATGCAAATAAGAAATGATATGTGCTAACCATTGATGTTACAGATGAGAATGGTAGAAAAACTTGAAGTGATGAAACTAGTATAGTTGGCGGAAGATGCTCACGAGCGGAAGCTCATCATATGAAGAAAAGGTCAACCCAATTATGGAATGGACTTATGAAGGAACGGGCCGATCCGGGTCATGGATCGTCAATTTATGCAACAAAAATCGAGGTTAGTAAAATGTTTAACTTATGGCTGATAGGTATGAATTGGTAAATTGAATACGACCTACGAAATGAATGATAGGATAGGTATGGTATGGAATGTTTGACTTTTAACAGTCAACATAAGAAGAAAATTATGTTATTAAAAAGGAAATCTTAAAAGTCTTGAGAGAAAGTTTCGGGTATTGGTTAAACTCTCGTACGATAAACTTGCACGACACATTTACTTATGTAGAATAAGTAGTGCATGAAGAGAGAGCAAATAGTAATGTGATATGAATGAGATGATTTGAGGCTAACGTAAAGGTATGCATGGCATAAGTAGCGATAGTAACCATAGAATGATGCTTTATCCTCGTGTCAAGTACGAATAACTAAGAATAGAAAGAGGGTAGTTATGTTGTAGTATTAATAAACAATTGAACGTTTACGGTATGCGTAAAATCCTATGCTCACCTCTCAAGAGAATACAAAAGTAATTAGAAGGAACATTAGTAATGAAATGCTGTAGTTCGCTCAAGATGAACGAAAATGAAAGAATAACTACCTAGAGATAGTGGCAACCCCGGACGAATGTTGGTAATATGCGTATATTCATGGTTTAAATTACCATGCGCCAATGAAAGTACTCGGAAAGAATGCTAATAATAGAATACCGAAGTAAACTCACGATAGATACTTATGTGACTAACGCTAGAATGGAATATCATGTATGGCACACGTGTGAGATAGAAATTAACCGATCCACCATGATTGGTAATGTATGAAAGTCTTATTTTTAATTAGAAGGCGGGAACAAGACATATACTTATAGATGTGCGTGAATGCTACTTCTTAAATGAGTCGCACATGTTTTTGTGTTGAATTGGGCATCTTGAATAAATAGAATGAAAAAGTAAGAGTAGATTTGGTCTAGTAAGAAAGAGAGAGGTTTCGGGGACGAAACCTTCTTTAAGGGGGGTAGACTTGTAACACCTCAAAAAGATTTATTATGTATATAAGTTAAATTAAATAAAAAAAATAACTATGTTAGTAAATATGTTGAAATACTAGGTTAATGATGGAGAATGTCTAAAATAAAACAAATCAAATACTAGAAGGGTTAAATATGATAGAAATTGAAGTTAAAGTATTAAAGTGAATGAAACCCAAAAACACACACATATGTGCGTGTCTGGGAACGACCATAACAGAAGAACCAGGGAAGAACCCTAGTTTTCTAAAATACAATCAATTGGAAAGGAATTACAAGGCTAATCAACTGCATAAACTCCAATTCTTGATTTTCTAAGCTTGTTTATAGAAGTGGTAAGTCGAATTGTATGATTTGATGATCTTTGGTAAAGTGGGTTATATTTAATCCGTGAAATTAGGTATGAGTATTGGTTAGAATCATCATATAGAAGATGAATTATGTTTAATTTTGGTCATTTGAATGATTTGAAGTAAGACCCACTTGGTGTAGAACTATATTGAAACATGATGATCATGAAGGCAAAATTTGATGTAATGTTGATGTATGTAGTTATATGTATTGAGTATTTGTTGAATGAATTAGATGTAGAATGAAAGACATGTGAGTTTAGTTGAATTTTTATTATCCATGACATGAACTAGTAGGAATAGGCATAGGATACTTGTACTATGTGCTTAGTATGTTGTATGCACACCAAGTGTTTGATGAAATGTCTAGGTGAAGTTAGAATGTGAGATTATTAGAAAAGATTTGATAAAACTAAATTTGTCCAGAAAGTTATAGCCGACTTTAATCGGTTGTAACCGGGTCAAATATTGTAAGAAACTTATGTTTATGAAGTTTGTGATGAACTTCCAGGAAAAACCTTTCAAACCCAACTGGAATTGCATTTTTTCGACGAAAAATGAACGTTGTATGAATTTTTCCGCATCGAAGGTTCAGGCTGCGTTTTCTGGCAGAATTTGCAGCCCATTACGAATGTCATAACTCAATTTAGGAATAGAGTTATAATTTCAAATTTTTACTGTAGGTAGCTTCAGGAGGTTAAGAAAATCTCCAACTGGAATTTCGTTAATCGGATAAACGATTAATTTTTCCGTAAGCTGCAATCAGAAGTGACGAATCTGATTGCAGCATAGTAAATGAATTTTTATAAATTTTTGGTAGAGAGATAGACTCTAAAAATTTAACACAATGATAACCCCTCCGAGGGGCACGTCACATAAAAAGATTGTAATTTTTGCAAGCATGTAAGTAGAGTAAACGGACGTCACAAAACAGCCTATTTTCAGTGAATTGAGCTATACATGTTGGTGAATGATTGATTAATGAAAGTAATGTGACTAAGTGGTTATATGTTTATCGGATTGGAAGTGTGTATGATTGACAGTTGACTTTTTAGAAAGTCAACAAGGTATGAATAATAAGGTTAGACTTCCTAACATTGTTGTGAGAATAAGGAGATCATGTGAATATTTGCTAGATTATTATATGACGTACATGATGGTAAGTTGAATTGGTTATGTTATGAATGATGTGATGTGATAATGGATCTATGCCATATGTATGTTAGCAGTTGCCTACTAGTAATGGTCTATGGCACTACGAATTGTAAATTGTATGTATTGTTATGTAATCATTGGTAATTATGCATGTATGAATGTATTTAATTTAATGTATGGTGGAATGTGTACTATAACACGCGTATGTGGTATATAGAACCATGTGTAGAATTTCTCGATGTATGAATAAAGTAATTGATAATATGAGTTATAACATTTGCTAATAATGACATGTAAACATGGACATGAAATGATAGGTGCATGCCACTTTGGGCGCGAACTCAGGAGGCAACGAGACGAACATATGGAATACGTATCAACTACTTACAGGTCAAGGTAAGTGCTTCTTGCACTTAATAGCTGTATGCAGGAACATAGATTTATTGTTTTCAGGTTCTTGTACTTGTATACGTAGAACATCTTGTGGTATAATGGGAACTAGAGGTTTGCGGACTGATGAATGGAACAAGGTTTGGCGACAAATCCGAGATTGGGTCAGCAATGTCAGTTCGTCCATCCGTCAGGTTATATTGCCGACTTAGACGGGTCATCATGTTTTACTTGCCTTTTTCTGCATTCGGTAGTTTTAAACCGTGTAAGCTTCATGAGTCAGACGTAGTGTCTTGTTTTGTTTATGTTCAAGTTTAGAGTTGTAAAATGGATTGTAAACAGGTTTTGTTACTGTAACGGTTATCCGTATTACGAATGGGTCATGCCGAAATTTTATAAAAAAATTGGCATGAAATATGTAAGTGTTTAAATGATGGTAACTATCAAATGAAAGTCAAGACACTATAATTGTTTCTAGAAATTGAAGCTAAAAAAATGGGCCTACATTCCGCACAGTAAGAATGTTTAGAAACTTTAAGGGCGTTACAGTTATCCTACTATGAATCCCTCATATGAGATATGGAAGATTGTACGAGGATTTGGATGGATCACATAAAAACACAAAACATATAAGAAAACACATAAACACATAATCACATAATTGATTAACTTGATCTTTACTTTGTTATCTTTGGTCACAAGTATTTAAAGCACACCAGTAATCCAATCCGTGGATTTCATTTGGCACTTTAAACATAAGAATCTAACTATGGAGATAGAAAGATCTTAATAGGAATTCGGATTTATCCTTATTGAATCGTAATTTACGTATTAAGACATACGAATAATTCAATTAAGGGCTCCGATTTAATTGATAATTATCCATAAGGATCTAATTATGAGGATAGAAAGATCCTATTTTGGATTTTGGAATTTTGTGTAACGAAAGGTGTTTCGACACCTTGCACTAGGCGTGCTTAAGTCGATACACAAGGTAGATAGTTCATGAGGTTGAGGTGCTAGATATGTCAAGCGACATATGAAGCAGAGTTTGAAGGTTGGGTCCGACGTATGTTAAGTCGATCATACGAGCAAGGTTGACTTGGGGTTGGTTTAGACCACCTTGGCTTCGGTTGAATTAACAAGCATTTGTCAGGTGACCAAGTCGTCCACGTGATGCACACAGACGACACTGCAGTCAAGCTTGGTGAGGTGCATTACATTTGTTGCACATAAGCACATACCGGCATTAGGTTTCCTTGCAAGATGTAACACCCGACTAAATAAATCAAGATTTTTATTAATAAAATACACATTTAAATGCTAAAATGTGACTTTACAAAAACTTTTCATACTAACGTTTCCACATGTTAACAACATTTCAAAAATACAACTTAATGTAATTGGATTCGTCGTTTTAAAGATACGACGAAACGCCGCGCGGAAGCTTGTATTTTATCGTGTTCGGTTCCTCATCGAGCTTGATCTTCATCCGGGCACTCTTGGCGATCACCTATGATCAAAACCAACTTAAAAGTTAGTTTTGATAGTCAAATATTAAGTTCAAACGAGTACAGGGTTTAAAATGACAAAATTTAAAAATTTTCCGGAGTTAGGGGGCGTCGCGTGACGCCAATGGCCTAGGCGTCACGCCTAGCCCTTGTTTTCACAGACTGTTGCCTTCAGCTGTTGCTGTACATTCCCAGCATGACCCAATTTCACGGAAACGAGCATAACTCTCTCGTTTTTAATCCGTTTTACCCGATTCTTTTTCCTACGCGTCCGTAATTTAATTCTCCATCATATGGAGTGAAAATCCAACATCCAACATGTGACAACCCTCACTAAACTAGGTATCCGTACGACTTAATTAATAATTAATTACTGCTTAATTACTGTGCTTGCTTGAACTTGTGAATAAACTGCTACTTGAATACTGATACACGTACTTACTTGCATCATACTTTACTTACCGTCACTACATTATTTACATGCTGAACCTTAGTGACAAACATGATGCACAAAAGCACAGTAGCACAATAAACGGATAACCTATTGAACATGCTGATAAAGCCAGCATCAGGCAGACACTGCCTCTAAGGCCTGTATGAGCCAGAAATATTTTGCTACACTAGTGGTGAGTGTAGGGATACAAGGGTTGTAGAACTGCGTCTCTAGGGATAAGTTACAATGACTGGATGTGCCTAAAACGTACTCTAAGTACAAAATTCAGCACTTTACATAATAATTCAGCTTTTAGCTACCTAATAAAGCGCCAAAACATGAGAAAAATGTTACTAGACACTTTCCAAAGTGTCAGAAATAAGTTGTGTAACTAAAAAGGGTATTAACGACACTTTAAAGCTTGTTTAAGCACATTAACGGATTACTATCCAACCGAACAACCGGACTTTACCCGGAACATGAAAATATTGTCATTTTCATTGTTTATCTTTTTCTGAGCCAGTTAGGGTCCCTGAATACCTTAACACCCATTGTAACGCGCGACACACTAATAACCGGGTTAAGCACTTAACTAACTTACTTAACCTAACTAATATCCTAGCTAACTAGTTGGAATCGGACTAGACCCCCCCCCCCTCTCTAACCGTCCCCAACTAGAGGGGACACCCTTGTCCTACATTTGATTAAAATAATCAACCTTGTCTAATATCATCTAGACACATGATCCATTGGATAATTACCATATGATTTGTCTATAAAATCTAGAGATTACACATCATAATCATTCATCACATTTCTCAACTCAAACACACCCTCCTCTCTCTCTCAAGGCTTCGGCCGAACATCCCCTTATACATCCATCATATTTTCGGCTTCCATCATCACATTCCAAGATCATTCTAGTATCAAGGATCGCTTATAAGGAGTCTTGGTGCAAACGGAAGGCGAAGGACCTCTTTATCTTGCTTTTATCCACCCGATTTACGTCTAGATTCTTCCCTAGCCTCGAGCTAGGGGTATGTTGCTTAAATCACCCTCTCGAACTATTTTGAAGTGGTTAAAATGATTTGTAACGGTTAAAACTCGTAAACATGCAAGTTGAAACATGAAAATCTACTAAAAACACTAAAAGTGATGGTTAAAAGCTTGTTTGTTGTGTAAAACTTGTAGTATTTGATTTGTGTGATTAATTGGACCCGATCTATGTTGTGGTAGCTCGGATCATCATTTAACCCGGTTTAGTCATGATCTTGGATTTTGACATAAAGCTTGTTTAAGTGTAACAAGGGTTAGAAGATGAAACTCTACCACACTCGAATCATGAACTTGTGTAAAAGTGTTTTAGCTTGTAAAATAGTGTTTAAAACTAGTAGATCTACAAGTGGTATTTTCAAAGGACCAAGTGTCAAGAGAAAACATGCTTTTAAAGACGGATCTTACACTAACACGAATGGTTTTTAGAACACACAAGTGTGTAAACACTTGTGTAACACAAAGTTTCGACAAAATAACTATTTTTGAAAAAGATGACGAGAAGTTGTAAAGACGGAACTTCCATAAAAACGAGGTTTTTACAAAATCGGATAGTTTTATATAAAGATCCACTAAAAGTAATGGGATTTACTTCATAGTTTGGAAAAACCACAAGTTCATGTATTATTGCGATTTACATCTATTTTGACTAGTTCGATGGTTTGAATAATGCTTATTGTTGATTGAGAAAATTGTTGATTTGGTTTATAAAAGAAAATGATACGCTTGAAAGCGTGGCCACCTCCAGTTACAGAGGAAACTCTGGCGAAATTTTTCCAAAAGCCTAACACTTAGAAATATTTTCACTATAAGTGTTAGAAATACATTTTGACTTGTTTTCGCCACGACTATATTTACAAAACATCGGAGGTGGGATTTTCACAAAATAAAACGTGATACATATATATATTTAGTATATATTTTTCCTTCACAACATCACTTGTATAAGTGTTTATGATTATTTTGTGAACTACGTAAATATTATTTTTAGAGTAAAAATAATATTACTAAGTATTATTTTGGGAAAATCACATGTATTAAAATATAATATTTTTGAGAAGAATACTTATATTTTGAAGTTGGAAATAAAATATATTAAGTAAGACTTAATAGTGAAATCCGAATGTTACGAACACACATGTATTAAATCCCCCATCCTTGGGAAGGAGAATAACTACCAAGTATATACAGAATGTAAACACGAAATAGTTGCCTAACTATTTCCCAAAAACTTAAACCATAAAGCTAAGGCACGGCCGTCCGTCTAATAGAGTTAGCACGTGTAGGTCGTCATACAGCTGATCGATTTGGAGGCATACTTGGTAGAGACGCACCACTGTGAGTTCATGTCCCCCTTTTCTCTAACTATTTTCAGTTTTCTTAACTGCGGGGGTGAAATACATGTTACTTTGATTACAAGTACTTTATACACGGTATGGTTAGCGTAAGGAGGTTTACTACTTAGATCATGTGAGTGGGTATGAGCAATATGAGGCCATTAGTCCTCATGGCAGGACCGAGGGACAGGAGCGGTAGATCTATCTGGGTGTAGCGAGCCCAGCCCCAGGCCAAACTAGAAACGGACCTTAGGGTGACTTTGTCCACATACTAATGCCGTGGCGAAATCTGCTAGGTTTGAGTCTCCCTATTTGCACTTCACATATATCAGTGGCCTTGCAAACCATTGGTGATCTCAATTCCCTTATTTGCTACATACCAAGACTATTTTTATACTCACAAAGGTTTACTTACTCACTTACACATGAACTCGCTCAACATTATTGTTGATTTTTCAACTTACATGTATTTCAGGAAATTAAAGGATCTGGCGCGGTATGTTATGTTTTCCCGCTGCATAAGGGTTCCAAGGTCATCACAGTTTAGGAAATGTGACTCTTTCCTGGACAAGTCACAGTCCTTAAACTACGCTTATGTTATGTTGTGTTTTTTGAACAATGTTTATGTCGTTAGTACATGTTTCCGTTAAGACAATGTTATTGTATTTGGTTTTTAAAACTTAATCGAATGGATGATCTTGCATGATTTTATTTCATATAGCTTTGTTATGGTTAAGCTATGGTATTAAGAAGTCACACCAAATTAACCACGCTTCCGCAAAGCCAGGGTGTGACAGCTTGGTATCAGAGCTCTGATCATAGCGAACTAGGATTCCTTCTCGAGTCTAGACTATGATCACTAGGGCTCTCACGAAAACATTTTTCTGCATACCACTTAAGTCCAGATCCAACACTTTTTACAAACAAATGTTGAGCACATTTTATTCATTATTTTAGGCTCAGTCCGGAAAGGCTGAGGCTCGGTCTTGGAGGCCGAGGCTCGGTCTGAGAGATCGAGGTAGTTGGCTAGTTGGACTAGGAAGAGTAGGCTCAGTCTTGGAGGCTGAGGCTCGGTCTTGGGGACCGAGGCTCGATCTAAGAGGTCGAGGTAGATGATAGAGCAGTCTTAGAGACTGGGAGAATTTGGCAAGTGAGACTAGGAGTATCAGTCTAGGAGACTGGGAGGCTAGTGGGACTAGGAGAATGATCTGAATGCTTACTTGGTGACTTATGTGATTATTTGATTGTATGATTGACTGTTTGTGCATGTTTGTGTTTATGTTACAGACACTATGGACACCTGTGGCACAGGTGACTCAGACACCACCGGACCTAGACCTATAGTATCAGATGACCTAGAGCCTTCAGAGCATGAGGTCCACACATCCGACGTTACTAGCATGGACGAGGATGATTTCCAGCCCTTTGCTTTACCTGATGGTGCTGATGAGCTCGCTGATGGCCCTTTGGCCGGGGACCTACCGTTAGTGGAGATCCCCGCTCCCATACCCTTAGCTGTTTATCCTGCCTACGATTTACTCATCGACGCCGACGTTGATGACGACGTCGATCTTTTTGATGACGAGCCCTTAGAGGAGGATGTTCAGGGCGAGGCCCTTCTTGCTGCTGGTGATCTCTTGATGATCGCAGATGCTCCCGCTGAGGAGTCACCTGCTCAATCTCCGGTCCCAGACTCTTTCGAGTCTGTGGCCTCCGCACCTTCACATACTCAGAGTGCGCAGCACTTTTCTCACGGATTAGATCCCGACCAGGCATCCTCTGTTGCCCGTATTCCTAGTTTTGCTTTCGACCACGATGATGTGGAGGATTCCGATCCTGTCTTTCCCCCAGGATTCGACCCAGATGAGGATATAGAGTTTATACCCATGGATCAGCCTATGGAGGATCCAGTCGACCCAGTAGACCCAGTTGATCCCATCGACCCTGAGTTTGATTTTGAGATGGCCTTTGATGAGCCCGAGCAGCCACTAGACCCTGCTCCTGACCCAGTACTTGAGCATGACCCTGCTCATGCTGGCATGTTTATTGAGCCTGTCGTTGCTGACCCACCTATTGATGATCACCCTGTAGATGCTCCATTGTTGGAGGGCGATCATGTCCTTGCTGCTGATCATGTTGATCCCCCACTTATTGCTGATGCACCAGTTGACCCTCTTGTTGCACCTCACCATGATCCTATGCCAGCCCAGTTTGATCGTGCGCTTTTTGAGGCACGGATCGACCCACGAGATGAGCACGCCCAGTGTGGGTGGATTCCTGCTGATGACGAGGTCCCACCTATTCCCCCTCAGATCACTGATACCCGTCACATTGATACCTCTTTTTCATTTCCTCGGTTTACACCTCCAGCGCGACCTAGAGAGGGTTCTTCGGCTCACCCTTTTGGACATGTACCAGTATCTATCCCTGCTATACCACCGTCTGCTACTTTTCCAACTGTTTCTCCATTTCATGTGGCACCTTTTGATCCCACCAGTGACCCGTTTCTCTGGGCGTCACCTTCTGCCATGCCACCGACTGACCCCTACCATTCTTTCCACATGGGGTATACTATTGAGGACGTTTTGATGTCTTTTGTCGCCCAGCACGAGGCACACACGCAGCGCATTCAGGAGCTTGAGAGAGCTCAGCCGCCGCCGTGTCAGTGCCAGGGTTAGACCCACTCTCCATTGCAGCCCTCTCGACCTGTACCACCAGACTATGCTGCACGCCTTTTTGCCCTGGAGCAGCAGGTTGCTTCATTCTTGCGTACCCAGAGAGCCATGGAGGAGGACTGGCTCCACTTGCGCCGCTTGTTTTACACTCACTTTCCCCCTCCTCCACCGCCATCCGTGTAGAGCTCTTCAGTACCGTATGGGTAGACGCTGGTGAGAAGACGGCGATTGCTTTTGACTGCACAACATTTTTGGAGACTACATTATGATTCTGACTTTTGTTGACATGTATTTGATGTATTGACACTGATTTGATATAGATTTTGGACTAGGGTGATGTAGCCCTTAGTCGACTGATGTTGTATGACACTGTGATGTACTTGTACGCTTACTATGTGGTCTCAATATATGGCAATCGCAGTATTCTCATCATATTTGATGCTTGATTTGATTATTTATATTCTATGACATGGGATGTTGTGTGATTGATGTGATTATAACATGAGATGTTATGTACTATTACTATCATTATATACGTACGCTACATTATGACCTGACTTACGTATTATAACACGGGATCTTTACTATGGCCTGACCAACGTAAACCCTCTTTTAGAAGATTCCGCCGAGACGTGAGACACGCATGCCTACCAATGAGGCGGAACTCCAGCAAATTATCGCTGCTGCCATCGCACAATACGCCGCCTCTCAAGGAGGGACTAGTGGAAGCAACTCTGGCAACACTGGCAACAACAATAATCCACCTCATGGTAATACTAAGTCATTTAGACCTACCATGACCTAAATGGATATCTTTAGCAATAATGCTAATACCGATCGTATGTTATAACGTATGTACAGGATGCACCTACAAGCAATTTCTAGACTACAAACCGGTCAACTTTGATGGCACAGGAGGTGCTGTCACCTTTGTTCGTTGGGCCGAGAAAACTGAATCTGTTCTACGCATGAGCAAATGCGCACTAGATCAGCAAGTCACCTATATCTCAGGGCTATTCTTGGATGGAGCCCTCTCTTGGTGGAATTTGCAAGTACAGACACTTGGTGAAGCTGCTGCCTACGCGCTAACCTGGACCGAACTGAAGGAACTTATGCGCAAAAAGTACTGCTCCCGCGCGGAAATCCAAAGATTGGAAACCGAGTTCTGGCATTTGAAAATGGAAGGTCCAAAGATCGCAGAATACGTTCAAAGGTTCCATGACTTATCGCATGTGGTACCCTACATGGTCACTCCGGAGTTCAAGCGGATTGAACGTTTCATTTGGGGATTAGCTCCTCAAATCATAAGCATGGTGACCTCATCCAAGCCTGCGACAATTTCTGAGGCAATTGATTTGAGTGTGGCTCTCACAGAGGAGGCCATTCGCCTGAACAAGTTTGATGATGCTGAGCCTAAGAAGAAAGAGACTCACGTCGAGTCATCAGGAGGTAACAAACGGAAGTTCTCAAACTTCAAGCAGGGCGCCAGTGTGGCGGTTAAGAAAGGAGGATCAGGCACGCCAGCTCAGGTTACAGCTGGTAGTGGAAAGAAATGAAAAGGATATCAGGGCACCCAGCCCAAGTGTAATACCTGTCAACGTCACCATACTGGCCATTGTACTATGAAAGTATGCGAAGCATGTGGAAAGCTGGGCCACTTGAAGGATTCTTGTTGGGCTAGTGCTGGCCGGGGAGGCCAAGGAGGATTTGGGAATAGAAGTAATAATCGTGGTGGTAATGGAAATCGCCCGCAAGTAAACAATGGAGGAAACGGGAATCGAGGCAACAATGTGAATCAGGCTGGTAATGCGAACCAAAACAACAACCAAGCTGGAAATGGAGGTGGAAACGGGCAAAGACTTGGATGCTTTAACTGCGGTGATATTGGGCATTTTAAGTGGAACTGCCCAGAGTTGAACCAAGCCCGTGGAAGAGTGTTCCACATTGAAGCAAGGGAAGCGCGCCAGGATCCCAATGTTGTCACTGGTACGTTCCCTGTAAACCAACGCTATGCATCCGTTTTATTTGATACTGGCGCCGATTATAGCTTCGTTTCGTTAGAGTTTAAGAATATGCTTGGTTTAGCCGCTAATAAGTTAGATGTTCCGTACTCAATCGAATTGGCCAATGGGAAGTTAGTAGAAGCCAATGAAGCTATCAGAGGCTGTGTGATCGAATTGGGAGAACGTGAGTTTGCTTTGGATCTACTACCAGTCCAGTTGGGAAGCTTCGACGTGGTGGTAGGAATGGATTGGTTATCAGGCAACAAGGCTGAAATAGTTTGTCACGAAAAGGTCGTTCGTATCCCAACCGAAGATGGCGAAACAATTGTGGTTCACGGGGAAAAGCGTGATACGCCGTTAAGAATTATCAGCTGCCTGAAAGCGCGAAAGTGTTTGCAAAAGGGATGTGTTGCCTTCCTGGCACACATTGTGGATAAGAAGGCTGCTGAGCCAAGAATAGAAGACATCCCTGTCATGAGGGAATATCCAGAAGTCTTCCCAGAGGACTCACCTGGACTGCCACCTCAGAGACAAGTAGAGTTCCGCATTGACTTAGTTCCAGGCGCCGCACCTGTGGCTAAGGCACCTTACAGACTTGCTCCGTCTGAGATGCAGGAACTGTCGACACAACTTCAAGAGTTGTTAGACAAGGGATTTATCCGACCAAGCTTCTCGCCTTGGGGAGCTCCAGTTTTGTTTGTCAAGAAGAAGGACGGTAGTTTTCGTATGTGCATCGACTACCGGGAGCTGAACAAGCTGACAATCAAGAATAGGTATCCTCTGCCAAGAATTGACGATCTGTTTGACCAACTGCAAGGGTCAAGCTTTTACTCAAAGATCGACTTGCGATCTGGATACCATCAGCTAAGGATACAAGAGGAGAGTATCCCGAAGACAGCCTTCAGAACTCGTTATGGACACTACGAGTTCCTTGTTATGCCGTTTGGTTTGACAAACGCACCTGCAGTCTTTATGGATTTGATGAATAGAGTTTGCAAGCCGTACTTGGACAAGTTCGTGATTGTGTTTATCGACGACATCTTGATTTATTCAAGAACAAAGGCCGAGCACGAACAGCATCTAAGAGCTATTTTTGAGTTGCTGAAGAAGGAACAGCTGTATGCCAAATTCTCCAAGTGCGAATTTTGGCTACGTGAAGTCCAATTCCTTGGACACATGGTAAATGGAGATGGAATCCATGTGGATCCAACCAAGATCGAAGCGATCAAGAATTGGGAAACGCCTAAGACGCCAATCGAGATTCGACAATTCTTGGGTTTGGCTGGCTACTATCGAAGATTCATGGAGGATTTTTCGAAGATCGCTCAACCATTGACGCTCCTCACGCAGAAAGATAAGAAGTTTGATTGGGAAATCAAACAGGAAGAAGCGTTCCAGATATTGAAGGATAAGCTCTGCAATGCGCCAATCTTGGCACTACCGGAAGGTACGGATGATTTTGTGGTATACTGTGACGCTTCGCGTCAAGGATTGGGTTGTGTGTTGATGCAACGCCAAAAGGTTATTGCTTACGCATCACGCCAATTGAAAGTGCACGAAAAGAACTATACCACACATGATTTGGAACTTGGCGCAGTGATTTTTGCATTAAAGATCTGGAGACACTACCTTTATGGTACAAAGTGTACAATCTTTACAGATCACAAGAGCCTACAACACATATTCAATCAGAAGGAGCTGAATATGAGGCAAAGACGATGGGTTGAGTTGTTGAATGACTACGACTGCGAGATAAAGTATCAACCAGGGAAGGCGAATGTGGTCGCCGATGCCCTAAGTCGAAAGGAGAGGATCAAGCCCATAAGGGTTAGGGCTTTAGAAATGATTATCCGAACCGATCTTTCCTTGCGCATTCGTGCCGCGCAGAAAGAAGCTCTCAAGGAAGGAAACCTCGAAGAAGAATATCTCCGTGGGATGGAGAAGCTACTGGTGCCAAACGAGGAAGGAACGTTATGTTTTGAGAAAAGGATTTGGGTTCCTTTGTTTGGAGGTTTAAGGAAGGTTATTTTCGATGAAGCTCACAAGTCACGGTACTCTATCCACCCTGGAGCGGATAAGATGTACCAGGATCTCAAAGATTATTATTGGTGGCATAGGTTGAAAGGCGATGTTGCTGTTTATGTGAGCAAATGTTTAACATGCGCTAAGGTTAAAGCGGAATACCAGAAGCCTTCAGGACTTCTGCAACAACCTGAGATTCCCAAGTGGAAATAGGAACAAATCTCAATGGATTTTATTACAAAGTTGCCAAGAACGCCAAGAGGCCATGACACTATCTGGGTGATAGTTGACCGCCTAACGAAGTCAGCACACTTCTTGCCTATCAGAGAGAAGGATAATACGAGCAAATTGGCTGAAATTTATATGAGAGAGATCGCCGCACGTCATGGAGTGCCTCTCTCGATCATCTCTGATAGAGACGGAAGGTTTGTGTCTAGGATGTGGCAATCCTTCCAAGAAGCTTTTGGCTCACAATTGAATCTGAGCACTGCGTTTCATCCGCAAACTGACGGTCAAAGCGAGCGAACGATACAGACTTTGGAAGACATGCTGAGAGTGTGTGTTATGGATTTGGGCGGTAGCTGGGATAAGCATTTGCCTTTGGTCGAATTTTCATACAACAACAGCTACCACACCAGTATTGGTGTCGCGCCATTTGAAGCCCTTTACGGACGCAAGTGCCGATCACCCCTATGCTGGGCTGACGCAGGTGATAGGCAGCTTGCTGGTCCCGAAATCGTCCAAGAGACGACAGACAAGATTGCGTAGATTCTAAAACGCATCGAAGCAGCTCGCCACAGACAGAAGGCCTATGCGGATCCAAACCGGAAACATGTGGAATTCCAAGTTGGAGAAATGGTGTTATTGAAAGTTTCACCCTGGAAGGGTGTGGCACGCTTCGGAAAGCGTGGGAAGTTAAATCTGCGCTACATTGGTCCTTTCAGAGTTTTGGAAAGAATAGGACTAGTAGCATACAAGTTGGACCTACCTGCTGAACTCCATTCTGTTCACGATACATTTCATGTATCCAACCTGAAGAAGAGTCCAACTCAAGATAACATTGCCATTCCCATCGACGAGATTCATGTTGACGACACGCTCCATTTCGTTGAAGAACCGGTTGAGGTTACGGATTGGAAGGAAAACAAGACCCGCCGGAGCAGTGTCAAGCTCGTCAAAGTTCGTTGGAATGCCAGACACGGTCCTGAATACACCTGGGAACGTGAGGACCGGATGAAAGAGAAGTACCCCCACTTATTTCCTAAGAACCCAGCATCTACAAGCAGAACTTAAAATTTCGGGACGAAATTTTTCTAACGGGGGGAGAATGTGACAACCCTCACTAAACCAGGTATCCGTACGACTTAATTAATAATTAATTACTGCTTAATTACTGTGCTTGCTTGAACTTGTGAATAAACTGCTACTTGAATACTGATACATGTACTTACTTGCATCATACTTTACTTACCGTCACTACATTATTTACATGCTGAACCTTAGTGACAAACATAATGCACAAAAGCACAGTAGCACAATAAACGGATAACCTATTGAACATGCTGATAAAGCCAGCATCAGGCAGACACTGCCTCTAAGGCCTGTATGAGCCAGAAATATTTTGCTACACTAGTAGTGAGTGTAGGGATACAAGGGTTGTAGAACTGCGTTTCTAGGGATAAGTTACAATGACTGGATGTGCCTAAAACGTACTCTAAGTACAAAATTCAGCACTTTACATAATAATTCAGCTTTTAGCAACCTAATAAAGTGCCAAAACATGAGAAAAATGTTACTAGACACTTTCCAAAGTGTCAGAAATAAGTTGTGTCACTAAAAAGGGTATTAACGACACTTTAAAGCTTGTTTAAGCACATTAACGGATTACTATCCAACCGAACAACCGGACTTTACCCGGAACATGAAAATATTGTCATTTTCATTGTTTATCTTTTTTCTGAGCCAGTTAGGGTCCCTGAATACCTTAACACCCATTGTAACGCGCGACACACTAATAACCGGGTTAAGCACTTAACTAACTTACTTAACCTAACTAATATCCTAGCTAACTAGTTGGAATCGGACTAGAACCCCCCCCCCCCCCCTCTCTAACCGTCCCCAACTAGAGGGGACACCCTTGTCCTACATTTGATTAAAATAATCAACCTTGTCTAATATCATCTAGACACATGATCCATTGGATAATTACCATATGATTTGTCTATAAAATCTAGAGATTACACATCATAATCATTCATCACATTTCTCAACTCAAACACACCCTCCTCTCTCTCTCAAGGCTTCGGCCGAACATCCCCTTATACATCCATCATATTTTCGGCTTCCATCATCACATTCCAAGATCATTCTAGTATCAAGGATCGCTTATAAGGAGTCTTGGTGCAAACGGAAGGCGAAGGACCTCTTTATCTTGCTTTTATCCACCCGATTTACGTCTAGATTCTTCCCTAGCCTCGAGCTAGTGGTATGTTGCTTAAATCACCCTCTCGAACTATTTTGAAGTGGTTAAAATGATTTGTAACGGTTAAAACTCGTAAACATGCAAGTTGAAACATGAAAATCTACTAAAAACACTAAAAGTGATGGTTAAAAGATTGTTTGTTAGGTAAAACTTGTAGTATTTGATTTGTGTGATTAATTGGACCCGATCTATGTTGTGGTAGCTCGGATCATCATTTAACCCGGTTTAGTCATGATCTTGGATTTTGACATAAAGCTTGTTTAAGTGTAACAAGGGTTAGAAGATGAAACTCTACCACACTCGAATCATGAACTTGTGTAAAAGTGTTTTAGCTTGTAAAATAGTGTTTAAAACTAGTACATCTACAAGTGGTATTTTCAAAGGACCAAGTGTCAAGAGAAAACATGCTTTTAAAGACGGATCTTACACTAACACGAATGGTTTTTAGAACACACAAGTGTGTAAACACTTGTGTAACACAAAGTTTCGACAAAATAACTATTTTTGAAAAAGATGACGAGAAGTTGTAAAGACGGAACTTCCATAAAAACGAGGTTTTTACAAAATCGGATAGTTTTATATAAAGATCCACTAAAAGTAATGGGATTTACTTCATAGTTTGGAAAAACCACAAGTTCATGTATTATTGCGATTTACATCTATTTTGACTAGTTCGATGGTTTGAATAATGCTTATTGTTGATTGAGAAAATTGTTGATTTGGTTTATAAAAGAAAATGATACGCTTGAAAGCGTGGCCACCTCCAGTTACAGAGGAAACTCTGGCGAAATTTTTCCAAAAGCCTAACACTTAGAAATATTTTCACTATAAGTGTTAGAAATACATTTTGACTTGTTTTCGCCACGACTATATTTACAAAACATCGGAGGTGGGATTTTCACAAAATAAAACGTGATACATATATATATTTAGTATATATTTTTCCTTCACAACATCACTTGTATAAGTGTTTATGATTATTTTGTGAACTACGTAAATATTATTTTTAGAGTAAAAATAATATTACTAAGTATTATTTTGGGAAAATCACATGTATTAAAATATAATATTTTTGAGAAGAATACTTATATTTTGAAGTTGGAAATAAAATATATTAAGTAAGACTTAATAGTGAAATCCGAATGTTACGAACACACATGTATTAAATCCCCCATCCTTGGGAAGGAGAATAACTACCAAGTATATACAGAATGTAAACACGAAATAGTTGCCTAACTATTTCCCAAAAACTTAAACCATAAAGCTAAGGCACGGCCGTCCGTCTAATAGAGTTAGCACGTGTAGGTCGTCATACAGCTGATCGATTTGGAGGCATACTTGGTAGAGACGCACCACTGTGAGTTCATGTCCCCCTTTTCTCTAACTGTTTTCAGTTTTCTTAACTGCGGGGGTGAAATACATGTTACTTTGATTACAAGTACTTTATACACGGTATGGTTAGCGTAAGGAGGTTTACTACTTAGATCATGTGAGTGGGTATGAGCAATATGAGGCCATTAGTCCTCATGGCAGGACCGAGGGACAGGAGCGGTAGATCTATCTGGGTGTAGCGAGCCCAGCCCCAGGCCAAACTAGAAACGGACCTTAGGGTGACTTTGTCCACATACTAATGCCGTGGCGAAATCTGCTAGGTTTGAGTCTCCCTATTTGCACTTCACATATATCAGTGGCCTTGCAAACCATTGGTGATCTCAATTCCCTTATTTGCTACATACCAAGACTATTTTTATACTCACAAAGGTTTACTTACTCACTTACACATGAACTCGCTCAACATTATTGTTGATTTTTCAACTTACATGTATTTCAGGAAATTAAAGGATCTGGCGCGGTATGTTATGTTTTCCCGCTGCATAAGGGTTCCAAGGTCATCACAGTTTAGGAAATGTGACTCTTTCCTGGACAAGTCACAGTCCTTAAACTACGCTTATGTTATGTTGTGTTTGTTGAACAATGTTTATGTCGTTAGTACATGTTTCCGTTAAGACAATGTTATTGTATTTTGTTTTTAAAACTTAATCGAATGGATGATCTTGCATGATTTTATTTCATATAGCTTTGTTATGGTTAAGCTATGGTATTAAGAAGTCACACCAAATTAACCACGCTTCCGCAAAGCCAGGGTGTGACACAACATAATAAATTTTGAGACTTCTAAGCCTTCGACTCGTTACCCTTTTACCGAATTTTAACCCGTTTATGCATTTTATTAAACAAACATATTTGTTTGACCCCCATTTCTCATGAACCCTTTAATTCCAATATTACCTATCATATTAGGTTCCAATTACGGATTTCTACGCATTATTGACTCGTTTTTACTTAAAATCTTATTTTGACCCGTTAAGGGTATTTATGTCCTTTTAGGCATAAATCTCGCTCATTTACTTTTAGCACCATAATTTTCACATTAGTTTTTTCAAATGGTCTTCCACCACAATTATATTTGTGGTGGATTTGATGTAGTAAACTATTTATGTCACATTTTACATCTCGGTTTGTCATTTTACGAAAAGACCCATTCTTAGGCATTTGACCCACAAAGGTTAATGCCTATAACCTTGATGCTTATCTAAGGATTACATGATTATAATATGTGATTCCCAAACCACCCATAAGGTCCGTTTTCCTGATTTACCCATCAAAGGCATATTTATCAACATTAGTCCCTCATTTACGACGAAGGACTTTCACTACTATTATGATCAAAATCGCACATTTAAAATGTAATCTCATTGATGCGTACCTGGCTCGGGTTAACAAATAGACCCGATTTATACCTCGCTTTTATTATCACATATTCTATGGCGACGCAATATTCCGAATCGCTAATGGCTCCTGTTAACACAAGGCTTGACAACCACATTAGTCGCTATTGTCAAATGGTGTTATCACCACCATTCGACCCGTTTGGACTATATGCCCAACGTTATCTATTTAATCAAAAACATCGTTTTTGATTTCCAATTCATACATCCATCCCATCCCGGATTTTATTATCATACCCCTTTTCTTTTAAACTCTTTTCTAACAAATTCAACCCATTTCGGATTACGCCATGGGTATTCTTTTAACTTCGATTTACATTAGTCAACACTTGACCAATTTCCATTTTATCCTTTTTATCATTATTAGATTACACTACAAGGTAATCTTAACGGGAATTCATAATTTCTTAAATCATTACATGATTTATTTACCGTTTTGCCCTTTTTGCCATAAACCAAGGTTTTTATCGTCTTTATATGTTCCGACTCGTATCGATCGCGTCGGAAATTCATATTTTCTATATTATCGTTATCGCATTTATATCGTATAGAATAAACAAGTATTCTACATAATTGTGTAAGTTTCACTTACCTTGCATCCCGAATACGCTTTTCCTTTATGCTTGACTCGTTCGACCCGCTTCCTCCCCAAGCTTCACCTAGCTTGTTAAGCGCCAACTATCATTCATCATTCACAAGGTTGTTAGATTAGTCATTCTAAATCATGACTTTCACACCTTATGAATCTTTGACTACTTTTCTTATTGAACTAAATCATAAATCATGAGTTAAATTCTTGTGTCAAGACCCACTTCAAATCAAGTATGAACTCTTAACAATTCCCCATTTTGTTCAAGTAGTTCATTCATACAAGTTAGTATGGTGTTTATAAACACCAATACAACATCAATTTCATTAAATCATCCAAAAACCCATTTTTCAAGTCATGTATGATCAACACTCAAACTTGGAAATTGTTCAAGTATCTTGCATCAACTATCAACTATGATGATTTCTAGCATAAACATATCATCATCTTCACTACACAATCAAAACCCACTTGTCTAAAAGTGGTAAATCATCAAATTATTCAAATCATAGAAATTTTACTTCAAATTTCTACTTAGGGTTTGTTCCTAAGCAATCACACTTCACTAATTCGGCCATAGCCTCTACGATTCATACATAGATTGCATCATGCAAAGTTAATCGATTTTCACAACTTCAAGAATGTTAGAAATTTGACATACCTTACGATCCCCTTGACTTGGTGACCGTTTCTATGTGTTCAAATCCGAATTTGGCCCTTGTTTGATCCTCCAATTTGAAGATCTTGTTGAAATTAGGGTTTGGCTCCATGGGAGCTTGCTCCTGTCGATTACAGAACACACACTTCAAGTGTGTGTTTTGTTTTGATTTTTCTTTTATTTTATAACTTGTTAAGTTATCCCAATTTAACCCCTCATGTTTGGTTCGTTATTAAGTAGAACCTACTTATTTTCCACAATATTCCCACTTATTAACTAGGTTAAATATTCCTAGTTAACTTAGCGGGTTTGGGAATATTTATGACTAAGTTTATTTTAGGTCCCGTTAACTCGGGCCTTCTATCATTTTATTTCTTAAAAGCTTTTATTCACTTTTTATTTATTATTAGGATTAATTATTTAAATCCTAATATTTACCGGGTAAACTTTTTACCACTAACGGTATTTTACCCGTCAGTAATATTAACGTGGTTTGATTACCAAACCCGTTTTTGGGGTGTTACAAGTCTACCCCCCTTAAAGAGGTTTCGTCCCCGAAACCTTATTTACGTAGTTCATTGGTTTAATTAAACGAACCTAGTTTCGTTTTTAAGGCTTCCGTTTCCTTTGGTCAAAAGTTTTCGTGTATACTGACGCGTACGTCTTTCATGTGTAAGGCCTCGCGGGCCGTTACTTACAGCTTTTAACCCTTTATCTTTATTGACTGAGTTGTCACTTGACCACTTGGTCTCGTTAGTCTTTTAACAGGTCTATCTCGCGCTTGTGTTATATTAACAAGCGCTTGTATTTGTTATGACGATTTCTTATCTTTGAACAGTTTTACCGGCTAGACTAATTAGTCGCCGTCACTTCATACCCCGTAACTCACGTTACAACGTGATCATTTTCTATGTTTCTTTTCTTGTCCGTGAGCGTGTCACGTCACGTTTAAGTTTAATTCAACGTTTCTTTATAATACTTTTTCTTTTCGAATGCATCGTCTCGCACCTATCGATGTTGAGACCCATACACTTTGATATTTGTTATTTCTGAATTCGTCTTATAGTATTGATATTTGTTAGAACGTTGTTTCTTACTAAAACTAAATTTTAGTTTAACGTCCTTCTCTTTAACTATGTCAATTACTCTCATCGAGGAAATTGACACCTATAATTTATCCTTTTCGTTCTCGTTTACACGAAAAATTGTAACCCGTTCCCTCGCTTTATACTGTCGACCCGTAGGTTCTTTCACTTAGCCTCATAGACTATTTCTTTTAAATTTTTCACCCTTTTAAGGTGGGATCTCAACAGTTCGTTTCTTTCATTTATGACCCAAGGGTCTTCTCGGTCCCGTAGACCTTGACATTTCTTTGAATCCCGTAGGCTATGATGATCCCATAGATCATCTTTTATTCGTGTCTGTATTCAAATGTATATATATATATATATAATATATACATGTATAGCTTCAAGGCATCCCTTGTTATATTGAAAATCATTTATTTTTGCTTTTTAAACTTTAGTTGACCTTGACCGTAGTCTAAGACTTCATTTGTTTACTTTCGGACTAATCCCCCGACTTTATGACTTCTGACGTTAATTACACGTCAGTTCGTTCTACGCCTACCGTTTCCCGGTTCATTCTTATACCTCTTGACAACCCTTTACATAGGTTTGTTAACATCTCACACTTTTATTTATTCAGTCCGCGCCCAATTACATTACCAATCGTCATCATTTATTTAATTCGTTTGACTTGTTCGTGTGAAATTTCATCACTGGTGAACGTCAAATTTCATTCTTTGTTCGACCCGTTTGACTTTTAACTAGTCGAACGTAATTTTTATCAAAATTTATGTTTGCGAAAATTCTTGTCATCTTTTAGTCATGACTCATATTCCGAGTCTTTTGACTTTCTATTTCGCGTTCCTGTTTCTCAGTCTACGCATGCGTTTAAATCCTTACCCACCAACTGGGTGTTTTACCGAAGTCGTTATTATTGCAACCCTTACGGTATGCATTATGACTTCGTTTCGCTGTTATATTCCTACTTTGTTCTCAAATTTGGTGTTTTACAAAATCGGCCCGTTAAGAGTCATATTTGCATTCTCCGGGTTCGAGTGTAAGCACACCCCTCCCAATTGCATATCTTAGTTATTTTACATGTTTCTTTGTCCCTTCTCTCGGGCTCATTATCCTAATAAAATACGCTTCCGTCACTCGGCTGTGCATTTACATTATGATCAAATATTCTGCTTGTCTGATTCATTTGGGTACTTTTTAATTTGTCCCTTTAACCCCGCCTTACTACATCGGATGTAAACGTGTCCGCTATAAGAATCTCATGGTATCATATGCCACTACTTACTTGGCCAGAGTAAGCGATTAACACATGACACGCATGACCTTTTTATAGTTTTCACATCACGCCCTATGTAAGTAACGCCTCTATTTAGTTTTCTTGGAAATAATATCCTGGATAGGTATTCTATTCAGGTTTTCCAAGTTTCTAATTTACATATGCAACAATCATTCTCTACATGTTTGTTGCATATTGTTATTTGTGCGATTATATTTAAAAGCACGCACCTGGTAATGCTTGCCCCGACGGGCGTTTCTTGCCATTAACTTTGTTCGCGGTCGTTACGCGATTTAGTCCTTGGTGAACATGCTCCTCTTGTCATACTTCGGACCGTTCTTCTATCATATCCGTAATTTGTTAAACTCTCGCTATCCTCATATGCGAGTGTCCTTCAACGAAAACATATACAACAGTTAATAATTTCAACTTCAATAATCGCCCGTATTATAATACAAGGCTTTTTCTACTATACGCGTCAACACGCGTATTTTCGTTGACTATATCTATTCTATATCGTTTTTATTGGTGTAACGTGTATTACACGATAACCGTATGTGTTGTTCTCAACACTTTAATCATACTAAACCATTGATATACATGTACTTACCGGATTTGCGATCAAGCCTCGAACCAAACACCAATCTTTATTAAGAGCATAAGGTTTAAGTCCAAGCATGGTTTTCCCCACCATACTTGAATCTCTTAAACCAGGGCTCTGATACCAACTTGTAACACCCGACTAAATAAATCAAGATTTTTATTAATAAAATACACATTTAAATGCTAAAATGTGATTTTACAAAAACTTTTCATACTAACGTTTCCACATGTTAACAACATTTCAAAAATACAACTTAATGTAATTGGATTCGTCGTTTTAAAGATACGACGAAACGCCGCGCGGAAGCTTGTATTTTATCGTGTTCGGTTCCTCATCGAGCTTGATCTTCATCCGGGCACTCTTGGCGATCACCTATGATCAAAACCAACTTAAAAGTTAGTTTTGATAGTCAAATATTAAGTTCAAACGAGTAAATCATACAAGTTTTGACACAACCTAAGCACCTGTCACATACGTTAAAATAAAGTCAATACATAAAATGTAAAGGTGAGCATACAAGTTTGATAATAGCATATAGAGTTCGAATTCGTTTAAGCATAACCAGCACGTACACATAGTGAAATGAAGCACGTTAGTTATCGACATAGATCCATCGATACCAATGACTGCGGGTTGACTGCCCGAGGCAGTTCGCAATACATGATTACCACCGTAATCCATGCAAGTAAAAGATCCTTAACAACCCCCGTGTGAACGGGCGCTGAGTCCAAACTATAGTACTATCGTTGCTAAGGCAGGTAGACAGCATTCCATGTGTAACTTCGATTTACATTAGTCAACACTTGACCAATTTCCATTTTATCCTTTTTATCATTATTAGATTACACTACAAGGTAATCTTAACGGGAATTCACAATTTCTTAAATCATTACATGATTTATTTACCGTTCTGCCCTTTTTGCTTCACCTAGCTTGTTAAGCGCCAACTATCATTCATCATTCACAAGGTTGTTAGATTAGTCATTCTAAATCATGACTTTCACACCTTATGAATCTTTGACTGCTTTTCTTATTGAACTAAATCATAAATCATGAGTTAAATTCTTGTGTCAAGACCCACTTCAAATCAAGTATGAACTCTTAACAATTCCCCATTTTGTTCAAGTAGTTCATTCATACAAGTTAGTATGGTGTTTATAAACACCAATACAACATCAATTTCATTAAATCATCCAAAAAACCATTTTTCAAGTCATGTATGATCAACACTCAAACTTGGAAATTGTTCATGTATCTTGCATCAACTATCAACTATGATGATTTCTAGCATAAACATATCATCATCTTCACTACACAATCAAAACCCACTTGTCTAAAAGTGGTAAATCATCAAATTATTCAAATCATAGAAATTTTACTTCAAATTTCTACTTAGGGTTTGTTCCTAAGCAATCACACTTCACTAATTCGGCCATAGCCTCTACGATTCATACATAGATTGCATCATGCAAAGTTAATCGATTTTCACAACTTCAAGAATGTTAGAAATTCGACATACCTTACGATCCCCTTGACTTGGTGACCGTTTCTATGTGTTCAAATCCGAATTTGGCCCTTGTTTGATCCTCCAATTTGAAGATCTTGTTGAAATTAGGGTTTGGCTCCATGGGAGCTTGCTCCTGTCGATTACTGAACACACACTTCAAGTGTGTGTTTTGTTTTGATTTTTCTTTTATTTTATAACTTGTTAAGTTATCCCAATTTAACCCCTCATGTTTGGTTCGTTATTAAGTAGGCCACAACCTACTTATTTTCCACAATATTCCCACTTATTAACTAGGTTAAATATTCCTAGTTAACTTAGCGGGTTTGGGAATATTTATGACTAAGTTTATTTTAGGTCTCGTTAACTCGGGCCTTTTATCATTTTATTTCTTAAAAGCTTTTATTCACTTTTTATTTATTATTAGGATTAATTATTTAAATCCTAATATTTACCGGGTAAACTTTTTACCACTAACGGTATTTTACCCGTCAGTAATATTAACGTGGTTTGATTACCAAACCCGTTTTTGGGGTGTTACAAGTCTACCCCCTTAAAGAGGTTTCATCCCCGATGTAACACCTGTGCCTCCACGGCCATCAGACAAATACCGAACCAATGAAATATTATATTTCATACTTGGGATTTGTAAAAATATGTGTATCAGTTGCACATATCAATTATTGTTCAATTTCAAACTCTAAATCGCTTTCTGGAAGGTTATACGCGCACCGATGCGTAAATATAACCAGTTTAATGCAACAAACACTCCAGAATAGTGACATAGGCTTAACATACCTTAAATAACCTTTAAATAACTTAGAAATAAGTTTTGAAGGCTTTGGTATGGCAAAAATAAACTTTTGTGTCATTCAGGGACTAAAAGTGTCAAAAAGTGCACAAGTTTGCATTTTCGCGCATAACTTACGTTCTGAATACATCCGGACATCCAAAAATTTATGTAAGCACTAAAATATTTTATTTTAGTGTTCGGCATAAGAAAAATCCATTCATTGCGTCATTTGGATCGTTTTTCGCGCTTATGCGCATTCCGTCGTAATTAAGCGAACATCGCGTTCGTACGACCAAACGAACCAACACCCGGCATATTTTTGAGCATGTTTCATGTCCACAATGTTTAGGCATCATTTTAGGGCCTTAAAGTTGGCTTGACGGTCCTTAGAAGTGACGTTACACAACGAAACAATGTGCAGGGACCTAATCTGCAAATTCTGCCAAAAGTAGGCCTAGGCGTGACGCGAGGGGTCTTAGCGTCACGCGAGGCCCCTTCTGACCAGATTAAATGTTTCTAACAGCAGTTTGCAGCTGTTTGATCCTCACCCACACATTCTCAATTGCTTAGTCAGAGGATAAGGACCATTTTTAGGCACCATAACTTTCCAACACTTGTACGGATGGGATTAAGGCACGTTTTCCATGAAACGATCTTAACGGTGGACCGAATACTATAAATACCCCACCCCCCATGCTTCATAATCACTAGAATTTTGATCTTAGAAACTCTAAGTTGAAACCATTGTTTCGTACCAGAGATTCTCGGATCGAAATTAGCATTCGGGGACCCTTCGTAAGTATTCTTTTGTTCTTTTATTGCTTTTCGAGTCTGAAAGTTAAACTTTGTTTGACTTTCTGCGTTAACCATTTATGGTCAATGCGAAGTTCGTCTGAACTTTGCAACGTGAGTGTAATCACGTTGGTTATAGTCCCTTGGGACTATGCCCACTGATTACCACGTTGTCTAGAGTCGTAGGGTAGACGATCTAATAAATCGCCTATACCTTCGAACTCGACCCATTTGGTCGATCATTAGGATCCGACCAAATACTTTAGGTGACCATAGTAGGTAGGGAATAACCTTCCGAGGTTATACCCTATGGTCACATCGTTTGAGTAGTTGTATGATAGGTAGTTTATATGCCTTAGGTAAATTACCAGAATACCCTTTTCATGTATAATTGGTAATTAAGCATATGTAACCTAAACTTTTGTCACATAACTGATTATGTAACATGTTTAGGCATATAACACTTGTCATAGGACTAGTTAGACGGTCCGAACGCGTTTCACGCGCACGACGCGTTAAAGTAGCATAAGCTACCTTAATGGGTCGCGATGGGTCGAAAGCACTTAGGTTAGTTTCATTGTAGTATGTAGGCCTTGTTAAACCATATCATATGAGTTCCAATACTCATTTGGTTTACCAAGCCTCATCCTATCCGATCTCCCGATTTAAGTCCGGTTTATTTATATAGTTTTAGATTGCCGACTGATTCCGTGCTCCCTCTAGCTTTGTTTGGTTGTTGTTCAAGACTTCTAAGCACTCTCAGGCGAGTACATTATTCCCCTCTTTTACTGTTTTCAACTGTTTTGGGGTGACTCATATGTGCTAAATGCTTTATCAATGATTTCAATAACAATTACAATGTGGTTTCAAGAACGATTACAATAATTTCAATAACAATTACAATGTGGTTTCAAGAATAATAACAAGGGTTTCAAGAACGATTTCAATGGTTCAAAAACTAATTACAAATTTCAATAAAGTGAACAAACTTGTGGGTTGTAGTTACATAACCAATGACATTCATTAGAAATGATCAAGCCGACCAGTATTAGGTTATGGTACCATAGGATCTGACAAATCCCGTTATTCTCTATACCCATGGTTATGTGTGGATATTTTGGGTAGCGACTGAATCTGTAATTATTAACTTACCCTTTGGTAAGGGTTTGTTAAGAACGAGAACGAGAGCGAGAGCGAGTTGGAACGATGAACGCGTCAAGAAGGTTTGAATGTTATTAGAGAATCGACCATAAAGTAGTTTCACAATTAAAACAAGAACGATTTCACAAAATGTTTTAACGATTGGGTAAACATTGGGACATGATTTACATTTGATCATGCATTTCCACAAAACATAGCTTTGATTTAAACCAAGTTTTACTTCAATACTATGTTCTTGTGCATTTCATCTATGGTTTAGTTGATGCATTTTCACTAGCCATACATATCATTTTGGTTACACATTACATGGTTTACATTTGACACAAACACTATTGACATTGGTTATACATATTACATGATTTACATTGGACATGAACATCTTACATTGTTTGGTTTGATTTGAGTAAGTGATTAAGTAACGAGGCATGTGTAATATGATACAAGCATGGTGGATACGCCGCTGGTACTTCCTATATATAAGTGTTTGTATGGTATTACATATTGTAGCGTTATTTGAATCATTTCAGTTTGAGACATAGAACATTTTATACAAGTAACATACTTTTCACAAGACACTGATTTACAAACAACTTATCTTATACAAACTCATTTTACATGGTTATTCATTTAATCATGCATTTTTCTCTTATTTATACATATCATCTAAACTTATTATTTTTCAAATGATTTACAAAGACAAAGCAAATTACAAGGTTCATGACTAAACATTTTCTTAAACAGAAGTCATGAATCTTATTTTCAACAAAACCAATGTATTCGCCAGCATTTCTTTGCTGACCTCGTTTTCACATATGTTTCAGGTATTGTTGAAAGATATCGATTGATAGGATGCATGCTCACATAGGACTGGACAAGGCCTTAGTGACTCAATAACAATGATAGACTATGTTTAAATTGTGTATTTAGATTTCCAGACGATGTAATTACTCAATGTTTAATAAAACGAAACACTTTTTAGTATCCATGGTTATGAAACATTAATTCTGTTACAACACTCCCCGATGTTTCCGCCGCGTTATGTATGTTACACGTGGTCGGGGTGTGACACCCGAAACCTTATTTACGTAGTTCATTGGTTTAATTAAACGAACCTAGTTTCGTTTTTAAGGCTCCCGTTTCCTTTGGTCAAAAGTTTTCGTGTATACTGACGCGTACGTCTTTCATGTGTAAGGCCTCGCGGGCCGTTACTTACAGCTTTAACCCTTTATCTTTATTGACTGAGTTGTCACTTGACCACTTGGTCTCGTTAGTCTTTTAACAGGTCTATCTCGCGCTTGTGTTATATTAACAAGCGCTTGTATTTGTTATGACGATTTCTTATCTTTGAACAGTTTTACCGGCTAGACTAATTAGTCGCCGTCACTTCATACCCCGTAACTCACGTTACAACGTGATCATTTTCTATGTTTCATTTTCTTGTTAAGTTATCCCAATTTAACCCCTCATGTTTGGTTCGTTATTAAGTAGGCCACAACCTACTTATTTTCCACAATATTCCCACTTATTAACTAGGTTAAATATTCCTAGTTAACTTAGCGGGTTTGGGAATATTTATGAGTAAGTTTATTTTAGGTCCCGTTAACTCGGGCCTTCTATCATTTTATTGATAATAAAACCATGCAAGATGATCGCCAAGAGTGCCCGGATGAAGATCAAGCTCGATGTAATGTCACACCCTGGCTTTGCGGAAGCGTGGTTAATTTGGTGTGACTTCTTAATACCATAGCTTAATCATCACAAAGCTATATGATAATAAAACCATGCAAGATCATCCATAGATTTAAGTTTTAAAACCGAAGTAACATAACATTGTCTTAGGGACTACAACACCATAACATAAAACATTGTTTTGAAAGACATAAACATCAACATGAATAAAACGCAGTTTAAGATTTGTGACTCGTCCAGGAAAAAGTCACATTTCCTAAACCGGGATGACCTCGGAACCCATATGCAGCGGGAAGACACAACATACCGCGCCAGATCTTTAATTCCCTGAAATACATGTAAGTTGAAAAATCAACAATAATGTTGAGCGAGTTCATGTGTAAGTGAGTAAATAAACCTTTATATGTATAAAAACCCTGGTATGTAGCAAATAAGGAAAAAGAGATCACCAATGGTTTGCAAGGCCATTGATATGTGTGAAGTGCAAGTAGGAAGACTCAAACCTAGCAGATTTATGCGTTGGGTACAAAGTCACCCCGAGGTCCGTTCTGTTTGGGCCTGGGGCTGGGCTCGCTACACCCAGATAGATCTACCGCTCCTGCCCCTCGGTCCTACCCTGAGGATTAATGGCCTCAAGTTTCTGCCTACCCACTCACATGATCTGAATAATAATAACCCTCCTTACGCTAACCATACCATGTAAGAATTATTCGTAATCATAGTAACATGTATTTCACCCCCGCAGTTTAGAAAACTGAAAACAGTTAGAGAAAAGGGGGACATGAACTCACAGTGGTGCGTCTCTACCAAGTATATCTCCTGATCAAGCAGCTGTGCGACGACCTACACGTACTAAATCTATTAGACGGACGGCCGTGCCTTAGCTTAAGGTTTAAGTTTTTGGGAAATAGTTAGACAACTATTTCGTGTTTATATTTTTGTAAATACTTGGTAATTATTCTCCTTCCCAAGGATGGGGGATTTAATACATGCGTGTTCGTAAAATTCGAAATACATTATTAAGTCTCACTTAATATATTTTATTTCTTACTTCAAAATATAAATATTCTTCCCAAAATAATATTTTGACAAAAATACGCGCTCATAAGTATTTTCCGAAATGCGTAAGTTACGTTTTAAAGATCAAGCGGTAATAATTATACCGTTGTAACTTATTATTAGTTATGAAGGCGCTTGTATTATTTTTGGAATCGTTATCATTCGGTAATATTATTTTTACCCTAAAAATAATATTCGTATATTTCACAAAATAATCATAAACATTTTACAAGTGACGCTATGAAAAACATATATTCTAAATATATATATTTCAGGTTTTATTTTGTGAAAATCCCACCTCCGACACTTTGTAAATAAAGTCATGGCGAAATTTACGTTTTGAAAACAAGTCAAAAATATATTTACAACACTTGTAGCGAAAATATTCCCAAGTGTTAGGTTTTTAGAAAAATTTCGCCAGAGTTTCCCGTGTAACTGGAGGTGGCCACGCTTTCAAGCGTATCATTTTCTTTTATAATTCAAATCAACAATTTTCTCATTCAACCAAAACAATATCCAAAGCATCAAACTAGTCAAAATATATATAAATCGCATAAATTACATGAACTTGTGGTTTATTAAAAAATGCGTGATAAATCCCACTATTTTTAGTGGATCTTTATAGAAATCAACTTCGTTTCTTGAAAGTCTCGTTTTTAAAGAAATTCCATCTTTACAACTTCTTGTAAAATTTGACAAAACTAGTTCTTTGTCGAAACTTAGTGTTACACAAGTGGTTACACACTTGTGTGTTTAAAAATCATTCTTGTTCATGTAAGATCCGGTTTTAGAAAATAAGATTTCCTTGACACTTGGTCCTTTGAAAATACCGCTTGTAGATCCGTAGATCTACTAGTTTTAAACACTATTTCATAAGAAAAATCGATTTTACACAAGTTCATGTTTAGTGTGTAGTAGAGTTTCATCATTTAACCCTTTTCATTCTTAACATATTCTATGTCATGTTTCATGATCATGACTAATCCGGGTTAGATGATGATCCGAGCTACCACATCATAGATCGGCACTAAATAATTACACAAAACAAATCTTACAAGATTTACACAACAACTTAGCTTTTAACCATCATATTCATCATTTTAGTAGACTTTTACCATATCATCTTGTATGTTCATGAGTTTTAACCATCATATACCGTTTTAACCACCTTAAAATAGATCGAGAGGGTGTTTCAAGCAACTTACTACTAGCTCGAGGCTAGGGAAGATTCTAGTCGAAGAATGAGTGGATAAAAGAAATGCGAAGAGGTCCTTTGCGTTCCGAATGCACCAAGCTTCTTTGTATGAGATCCTTAACGCTTGTAGATGCTTGAAATGGCAAGATCAAAGCTCGAAAATGGATGGGTGTGGGTGTGTGTGTTCGGTCGAGAGCCAAAGAGAGGGAGAGAGAGGAGTGATTTGTTAAGTGGTTTAGTGAATATGATGGACTATGCTTGTTACTTAAAGATAAATCTTTCCATTTTAACCAAAGGGTTTTATGTCCACTTGATATTAGACAACCAAGATTATTATAATCTTGAAAGTACAAAGGGGTGTCCCCTTGGGGACGGTTTCGTTGGAGGGGGGGGGTCTTGGTTCAATCTCAACTATATAGTTAGGACTTAGTTAGATGATTAGGAATTTAATCCGGTTACTAGCGTGTAGTAAGTTGTGACGGGTGTTAGGGTATTCAGGGACCCTAACTGGCTCAGAAAAAGATAAACAATGTTATTGGCAAAATTTTTATGTTCCGGGTAAAGTCCGGTTGTTCGGTTGGATAGAGATCCGTTAAAGTGCTTAACAAAGCTTTAAAGTGTCGTTATAATTATTTTTAGTGACACAACTTATTCCCAACACTTTGGAAAGTGTCTAGTAATATTTTTCTCATGTTTTGGCACTTTATTAGTTAGCTAGATGCTGAGTTATTATTTAAAGTGCTGAATTTTGTACCTAGAGTACGTTTTAGGCACATCCGGTCACTGTAACTTATTCCTAGTGACGCAGTTCTACAACCCTTATATCCCTACACTCACCACTAGTGTAGCAAACTATCTCAGGCTCTTACAGGCCTTAGAGGCAGTACCTGCCTGGTACTAGTTATGACAGCACGTTTAATAGGTTATCCGTTCATTGTGCTACTGTGCTTTTGGTGCATCAAGGTTGTCACAAAGGTGCTGTAAGCAAAACATGGAGTGACAGCAAGTAAAGTATGATGCAAGTAAGTACATGTATCAGTATTCAAGTAGCAGTTTATCCACAAGTTCAAGTAAGCACAGTAATTAAGCAGTAATTAATTATTAATTAAGTCGTACGGATACCTGGTTTAGTGAGGGTTGTCACATTCTCCCCCCGTTAGAAAAATTTCGTCCCGAAATTTTAAGTTCTGCTTGTAGATGCAGGGTTCTTAGGAAATAGGTGGGGTATTTCTCTTTCATCCGGTCCTCACGCTCCCAGGTGTATTCAGGACCATGTTTGGCATTCCAACGAACTTTGACGAGCTTGACACTGCTCCGGCGGGTCTTGTTTACTTTCCAATCCGTAACCTCAACCGGTTCTTCAACGAAATGGAGCGTGTCGTCAACATGAATCTCGTTGGTGGGAATGGCAACGGTATCTTGAGTTGGACTTTTCTTCAGGTTGGATACATGAATTGTATCGTGAACTCCATTCAGTTCAGCAGGTAAGTCCAGCTTGTATGCTACTAGCCCTATTCTTTCCAAAATTCTGAAAGGGCCAATGTAACGCGGATTCAACTTCCCACGCTTTCCGAAGCGTGCCACACCCTTCCAGGGTGAAACTTTCAATAAAACCATATCTCCAACTTGGAACTCCAAATGTTTCCGGTTTGGATCTGCATAGGCTTTCTGTCTGTGGCGAGCTGCTTCGATGCGTTTTAGAATCTGCGCTATCTTGTCCGTCATCTCTTGGACGATTTCGGGACCAACAAGCTGCCTATCACCTGCGTCAGCCCAGCATAGGGGTGATCGACACTTGCGTCCGTAAAGATCTTCGAATGGCGTGGCTCCAATACTGGTGTGGTAGCTGTTGTTGTATGAAAATTTGACCAGTGGCAAATGCTTATCCCAGCTACCGCCCAAATCCATAACGCATGCTCTCAGCATATCTTCCAAGGTCTGAATAGTCCGCTCGCTTTGACCGTCGGTCTGAGGGTGAAATGCCGTGCTCAGATTTAATTGTGAGCCAAAAGCTTCTTGGAAGGATTGCCATATCCTTGACACAAACCTTCCGTCTCTGTCAGAGATGATCGAGTGAGGCACTCCATGACGTGCGACGATCTCTCTCATGTATATTTCTGCCAGTTTGCTGGTGTTATCCTTCTCTTTGATTGGCAGAAAGTGTGCGGACTTTGTTAGGCGGTCAACTATCACCCAGATAGTGTCATGGCCTCTTGGCGTTCTTGGCAACTTTGTACTAAAATCCATGGAGATTTGTTCCCATTTCCATTTGGGAATCTTAGGTTGTTGAAGAAGTCCTGAAGGCTTCTGGTATTCCGCTTTCACCTTAGCACACGTTAGACACTTGCTCACATAAACAGCAACATCGCCCTTCATCCTAGGCCACCAATAGTAATCCTTGAGGTCTTGGTACATCTTATCCGCTCCTGGATGGATGGAGTACCGCGATTTGTGAGCTTCATCAAAAACAACTTTCCTTAAACCACCAAACAGAGGAACCCAAATCCTTTTCTCAAAACATAACGTTCCTTCCTTGTTTGGCACCAATAGCTTCTCCATCCCACGAAGATATTCTTCTTCAAGATTTCTTTCCTTAAGAGCTTCTTTCTGCGCGGCACGAATGCGCAAGGAAAGATCAGTTTGGATAATCATTTCTAAAGCCCTAACCCTTATGGGCTTGATCCTCTCTTTTCGACTTAGGGCGTCGGCAACCACATTCGCCTTCCCTGGATGATACTTTAACTCGCAATCGTAATCATTTAACAACTCAACCCATCGTCTTTGTCTCATATTCAACTCCTTCTGGTTGAATATGTGTTGTAGGCTCTTATGATCTGTAAAAATTGTACATTTCGTACCATATAGGTAGTGTCTCCAGATCTTTAAAGCAAATATCACTGCGCCTAGCTCCAAATCGTGCGTGGTATAGTTCTTCTCATGTACCTTCAACTGACGTGATGCGTAAGCAATAACCTTCTAGCATTGCATCAACACGCAACCCAATCCTTGACGCGAGGCGTCACAGTATACCACGAAATCGTCAGTACCTTCCGGTAGTGCTAGGATTGGCGCATTGTAGAGCTTATCCTTCAACAGCTGAAACTTCTTATCTTTCTGGGTGAGGAGCGTCAATGGTTGAGCGATCTTCGAAAAATCCTTAATGAACCTTCGATAGTAGCCAGCCAAACCCAAGAATTGTCGAATCTCGGTTGGCGTCTTTGGCGTTTCCCAATTCTTGATCACTTCGATCTTGGTTGGATCCACATGGATTCTATCTCCATTCACCACATGTCCAAGAAATTGGACTTCACGTAGCCAAAATTCGCACTTAGAGAATTTGGCATACAGCTGTTCTTTCTTCAGCAGCTCCAAAATAGCTCTTAGTTACTGTTCGTGCTCAGCCTTTGTCCTTGAATAAATCAAGATGTCGTCGATAAACACAATCACGAACTTGTCCAAGTATGGCTTGCAAACTCTATTCATCAAATCCATAAAGACTGCCGGTGCGTTTGTCAATCCAAACGACATAACAAGGAACTCGTAGTGTCCATAACGAGTTCTGAAGGCTGTCTTCGGGATACTCTCCTCTTGTACCCTTAACTGATGGTATCCAGATCGCAAATCGATCTTTGAGTAAAAGCTTGAACCTTGCAGTTGATCAAACAGATCATCAATTCTTGGCAGAGGATATCTATTCTTGATCGTCAGCTTGTTCAGCTCCCGGTAGTCTATGCACATTCAAAAACTACCGTCCTTCTTTTGACAAACAGGACCGGAGCTCCCCAAGGCGAGAAGCTTGGTCGGATAAATCCCTTGTCTAACAACTCTTGAAGTTGTGTCGACAATTCTTGCATCTCAGACGGGGCAAGTCTATAAGGTGCCTTAGCCACAGGCGCGGCGCCTGGGACTAAATCGATGTGAAACTCCACTTGCCTCTGAGGTGGCAGTCCAGGAAAGTCCTCCGGGAAGACTTCCGGATACTCCCTCACGACAGGGATGTCTTTGATCTTCGGTTCTGCAACTTTCTTGTCTACAATGTGTGCCAGGAAGGCAGCACACCCTTTTTGCAAACACTTTCGCGCTTTCAGGCAGCTGATGATTCTTAAAGGCGTATCGCGCTTTTCGCCATGAACCACAATCGTTTCTCCATCTTCGGTCGGGATACGAACGACCTTTTCGTGATAAACAGTTTCTGCCTTGTTGCTTGATAACCAATCCATTCCTACTACCATGTCAAAGCTCCCCAGCTGGACTGGTAGTAGATCCAAAGTAAACTCACATTCTCCCAACTCGATTGCACAACCTCTGATCACTTCATGGGCTTCTACTAACTTCCCATTAGCCAATTCGATTGAGTAGGGAATATCTAACTTACTAGCGGTTAAACCAAGCATATTCTTAAATTCTAATGATACGAAGCTATAGTCGGCACCAGTATCAAATAAAACGGATGCATAGCGTTGGTTTACAGGGAACGTACCAGTAACGACATTGGGATCCTGGCGCGCTTCCCTCACTTCGATATGGAACACTCTTCCACGGGCTTGGTTCAACTCTGGGCAGTTCCTCTTAAAGTGCCCGATATCACCACAGTTAAAGCATCCAGGTCTTTGCTCGTTTCCACCTCTATTTCCAGCTTGGTTATTCCTTTTGTTAGGATTTACAGCGCCTGCTTGATTCACATTGTTGCCTCGATTCCCATTACCTCCATTGTTTCCTTGTGGGCGATTTCCAATTCCACCCCGGTTATTGTTTCTGTTTCCAAATCCTCCTTGGCCTCCCTGACCAATAGTGGCCATGTTTCCCACACACTTCACATACCTTCAAACCACATCGGCCAGAATGGTGACGCTGGCAGGTGTTGCACTTGGGCTGGGTGCCCATATATCCCTTTCCTTTCTTTCCACTACCAGCTGTAACCTGAGCGGGCGCGTTTGGCTCTCATTTCTTAACAACACCACTAATGCCTTGTTTAAAGTTCAAGAACTTGCGTTTGTTACCTCCGGATGACTCGACGTGAGTCTCTTTCTTCTTTGTCTCGATCTCACCAAACTTGTTCAGGCGGATAGCCTCCTCAGTGAGAGCTACGCTCAAATCGATTGCCTCAGTAATTGTTACAGGCTTGGAGGAGGTCACCATGCTTATGATTTGAGGAGCTAATCCCCAAATGAAGCGTTCAATCCGCTTGAATTCTGGAGTGACCATATAGGGTACCACATGCGACAGGTCGTGAAACCTCTGAACATATTCCGCGATCTTCGGACCTTCCATCTTCAAATGCCAGAACTCAGTTTCCAATCTTTGGATTTCAGCGCGAGAACAATACTTTTTGCGCATTAGTTCCTTCAGTTCGGTCCATGTTAGTGCGTAGGCAGCAGCTTCACCAAGTGTCTGTACTTGCAAATTCCACCAAGATAGGGCTCCATCCAGAAATAGCCCAGAAATGTAGGTGACTTGCTGGTTTGGTGCACATTTGCTCATGCGGAGAACAGATTCAGTCTTCTCGGCCCAACGAACAAAAGCGACAGCACCTCCGGTGCCATCAAAGTTTACAGGCTTGCAGTCTAGAAACTGCTTGTAGGTGCACCCTGCACATACGTTACAACATATGAATGGCATTAGCATCCTTGCTAGAGATATCCAATTAGATCATTGTATGCCCTAAATGACTTAGTATTACCATGAGGTGGATTGTTGTTGCCATTGTTGTTTGAGCTGCTTCCGCTGGGTCCTCCTTGCGAGGCGGCATATTGCGCGATGGCAGCAGCGATGACTTGTTGGAGTTCTGCCTCATTGGTGGGCATCGGCGTTTGACGTCTCGGAGGCATCTTCTAAAAGATGGGTTCACGTCGGTCAGGCCAAAATAAAGCGTATGTATATAATGGTAGTAATAGTACATAACATCTCATGTTATAATCATATCAATCACACAACATCCCATGTTATAAAGCATAAATAATCAATCAAAACATCACATATGATGAGAATACTGCGATTGTATTGCCAAACTCGAGACCACATGGTAGAGTGTACAAGTACATAATAGTGTCATACATCATCATCGACTAAGGGCTACATCACCCCAGTCCAAAAGAATATCAAATCAGTGTCAATACATCCCATATACATGATCAACAAAAGTCAGAATCAGAATGCAGTCTCCAAAAATGCTGTGTGGTCAGAGCAATCGCCATCTTCTCACCAACGTCTACCCATGCTGTACTAAAGATGCCCTAAACTGATGGTGGTGGAGGAGGGGGAAAATGGGTGTAGAACAAACGTCGCAAATGGAGCCAGTCCTCCTCCATGGCTCTCTGGGTACGCAACCAAGAAGCAACCTGCTGCTCAAGTGCCAAAAGGCGTGCAACATAGTCAGGCAACAATGGTCGAGGGTGCTGCGAAGAAGCAGGGTGGGTCTGACCCTGACACTGGCACGTCGGTGGCTGAGCTCTCTCAAGCTCCTGAATACGCCGTGTGAGTGCCTCCTGCTGGACAAAAAACGACATCAGAACGTCCTCAATAGAATACCCCATATGGAAAGAATGGTAGGGGTCGGTCGGTGGCATAACAGAAGGTGACGTCCAGAGAAACGGCTCGCTGGCTGGATCAAAAGGCGGCACAAAGAATGGTGGTACAGGGGGAATAGCAGATGAAGACTATGACATAACTGGAATATATGTCGGCACATGTCCAAAGGGACGAGCCGAGGAACCCTCTCCAGGTCGAGCTGGAGGTGTGTACTGTGCAAATGAAAAAGAGAAATCAACGTGACGTGCATCGGGGGTATGAGGAGGAATAGGTGGAAGCTCATCATCCGCAGGAATCCACCCATGTTGGGCGTGCTCATCTCGTGGGTCAATCTGTGCCTCAAAAAGTGCTCGATCAAACTGTACAGGCATAGGGTCAAGGTGGGGTGCAACAAGAGGGTCAACAGGTATATCAGCGATAAGTGGGGGATCAACATGATCAGCAGCAATAACATGGTCACCCTCCAGTAGTGGTGCATCAGCAGGGTGATCATCAATGGGTGGGTCAGCAATCACAGGATCAATAGGTATGCCAGCATGAGCAGGGTCATGCTCAAGCACTGGGTCAGGAGCAGCTACTGGCTCGAGGGCCATGACAGGCTCGGGATCAACGAACTCCATATCAAAATCTGCATGATCAGCGAATGCAGGGTCAACTGGGTCTACTGGGTCAACCATAGGCTGATCCAAGTGGATGAACTCTATCTCCCGGTCCGGGTCAAATCCAGGGGGAAAAACAGGGTCTGAATCCTCATCGAGGTCGTGATCGAAAGCAACTCTAGGAGTAGAGGCAGCAGATGATGCCCTGTCAGGATCTGAACCGTGTGAATAGTGTTGTGCGCTCCGAGTGTGTGACGGTGCGGAGGCCACAGACTCGAAGGAGTCTGGAGCGGGTGAGTGTGCAGGTGACTCCTCAGCTGGAGCGTCTGCGAGTAACAAAAGACCACCGTCAGCTAGAAGGGCCTCGCCCTCAACATCGTCCTCCAGGGGCTCATCATCAAATAGATCGACGTCGGCGTCGAGGAGCATATCGTAAGCAGGATAAACGACCAAAGGTATAGGAGCAGGGACCTCTACGAGTGGTAGGTACCCAGCAAAAGGACCATCAGCGGGCTCATCGACAGCGTCGGGCAGCGCAAAGGGCTGAAAGTCGTCCTCGTCTGTGCTGGTAACATCTGATGTGTGGACCTCATGCTCTGAAGACTCTAAGTCGTCTGATACTATGGGTCTAGGGCCCGTGGTGTCCGAATCACCTGTGCCGGGCGAGTCCATGGTGTCTGTAATAATAAATAAATAAATAAATATGCTCAACATTTGTTTGTAAAAAGTTTTGGATCTGGACTTGAGTGGTACGCAGTGTAAAAATGTTTTCGTGAGAGCCCTAGTGATCATAGTCTAGACTCGAGAAGGAATCCTAGTTCGCTATGATCAGAGCTCTGATACCAAGCTGTCACACCCTGGCTTTGCGGAAGCGTGGTTATTTTGGTGTGACTTCTTAATACCATAGCTTAATCATAACAAAGCTATATGATAATAAAACCATGCAAGATCATCCATAGATTTAAGTTTTAAAACCAAAGTAACATAACATTGTCTTAGGGACTACAACACCATAACATCAAACGTTGTTTTGAAAGACATAAACATCAACATGAATAAAACGCAGTTTAAGATTTGTGACTCGTCCAGGAAAAAGTCACATTTCCTAAACCGGGATGACCTCGGAACCCATATGCAGCGGGAAGACACAACATACCGCGCCAGATCTTTAATTCCCTGAAATACATGTAAGTTGAAAAATCAACAATAATGTTGAGCGAGTTCATGTGTAAGTGAGTAAATAAACCTTTGTATGTATAAAAACCCTGGTATGTAGCAAATAAGGAAAAAGAGATCACCAATGGTTTGCAAGGCCATTGATATGTGTGAAGTGCAAGTAGGAAGACTCAAACCTAGCAGATTTATGCGTTGGGTACAAAGTCACCCTGAGGTCCGTTCTGTTTGGGCCTGGGGCTGGGCTCGCTACACCCAGATAGATCTACCGCTCCTGCCCCTCGGTCCTACCCTGAGGATTAATGGCCTCAAGTTTCTGCCTACTCACTCACATGATCTGAATAATAATAACCCTCCTTACGCTAACCATACCATGTAAGAATTATTCGTAATCATAGTAACATGTATTTCACCCCCGCAGTTTAGAAAACTGAAAACAGTTAGAGAAAAGGGGGACATGAACTCACAGTGGTGCGTCTCTACCAAGTATATCTCCTGATCAAGCAGCTGTGCGACGACCTACACGTACTAAATCTATTAGACGGACGACCGTGCCTTAGCTTAAGGTTTTAGTTTTTGGGAAATAGTTAGACAACTATTTCGTGTTTATATTTTTGTAAATACTTGGTAATTATTCTCCTTCCTAAGGATGGGGGATTTAATACATGCGTGTTCGTAAAATTCGAAATACATTATTAAGTCTCACTTAATATATTTTATTTCTTACTTCAAAATATAAATATTCTTCCCAAAATAATATTTTGACAAAAATACGCGCTCATAAGTATTTTCCGAAATGCGTAAGTTACATTTTAAAGATCAGGCGGTAATAATTATACCGTTGTAACTTATTATTAGTTATAAAGGCGCTTGTATTATTTTTGGAATCGTTATCATTCGGTAATATTATTTTTACCCTAAAAATAATATTCGTATATTTCACAAAATAATCATAAACATTTTACAAGTGACGCTATGAAAAACATATATTCTAAATATATATATTTCAGGTTTTATTTTGTGAAAATCCCACCTCCGACACTTTGTAAATAAAGTCATGGCGAAATTTACGTTTTGAAAACAAGTCAAAAATATATTTACAACACTTGTAGCGAAAATATTCCCAAGTGTTAGGTTTTTAGAAAAATTTCGCCAGAGTTTCCCGTGTAACTGGAGGTGGCCACGCTTTCAAGCGTATCATTTTCTTTTATAATTCAAATCAACAATTTTCTCATTCAACCAAAACAATATCCAAAGCATCAAACTAGTCAAAATATATATAAATCGCATAAATTACATGAACTTGTGGTTTATCCAAAAATGCGTGATAAATCCCACTATTTTTAGTGGATCTTTATATAAATCAACTTCGTTTCTTGAAAGTCTCGTTTTTAAAGAAATTCCATCTTTACAACTTCTTGTAAAATTTGACAAAACTAGTTCTTTGTCGAAACTTAGTGTTACACAAGTGGTTACACACTTGTGTGTTTAAAAATCATTCTTGTTCATGTAAGATCCGGTTTTAGAAAATAAGATTTCCTTGACACTTGGTCCTTTGAAAATACCGCTTGTAGATCCGTAGATCTACTAGTTTTAAACACTATTTCATAAGAAAAATCGATTTTACACAAGTTCATGTTTAGTGTGTAGTAGAGTTTCATCATTTAACCCTTTTCATTCTTAACATATTCTATGTCATGTTTCATGATCATGACTAATCCGGGTTAGATGATGATCCGAGCTACCACATCATAGATCGGCACTAAATAATTACACAAAACAAATCTTACAAGATTTACACAACAACTTAGCTTTTAACCATTATATTCATCATTTTAGTAGACTTTTACCATATCATCTTGTATGTTCATGAGTTTTAACCATCATATACCATTTTAACCACCTTAAAATAGATCGAGAGGGTGTTTCAAGCAACTTACTACAAGCTCGAGGCTAGGGAAGATTCTAGTCGAAGAATGAGTGGATAAAAGAAATGAGAAGAGGTCCTTCGCGTTCCGAATGCACCAAGCTTCTTTGTATGAGATCCTTAACGCTTGTAGATGCTTGAAATGGCAAGATCAAAGCTCGAAAATGGATGGGTGTGGGTGTGTGTGTTCGGCCGAGAGCCAAAGAGAGGGAGAGAGAGGAGTGATTTGTTAAGTGGTTTAGTGAATATGATGGACTATGCTTGTTACTTAAAGATAAATCTTTCCATTTTAACCAAAGGGTTTTATGTCCACTTGATATTAGACAACCAAGATTATTATAATCTTGAAAGTACAAAGGGGTGTCCCCTTGGGGACGGTTTCGTTGGAAGGGGGGGGGGGGGTCTTGGTTCAATCTCAACTATATAGTTAGGACTTAGTTAGATGATTAGGAATTTAATCCGGTTACTAGCGTGTAGTAAGTTGTGACGGGTGTTAGGGTATTCAGGGACCCTAACTGGCTCAGAAAAAGATAAACAATGTTATTGGCAAAATTTTTATGTTCCAGGTAAAGTCCGGTTGTTCGGTTGGATAGAGATCCGTTAAAGTGCTTAACAAAGCTTTAAAGTGTCGTTATAATTATTTTTAGTGACACAACTTATTCCCGACACTTTGGAAAGTGTCTAGTAATATTTTTCTCATGTTTTGGCACTTTATTAGTTAGCTAGATGCTGAGTTATTATTTAAAGTGCTGAATTTTGTACCTAGAGTACGTTTTAGGCACATCCGGTCACTGTAACTTATTCCTAGTGACGCAGTTCTACAACCCTTATATCCCTACACTCACCACTAGTGTAGCAAACTATCTCAGGCTCTTACAGGCCTTAGAGGCAGTACCTGCCTGGTGCTAGTTATGACAGCACGTTTAATAGGTTTTCCGTTCATTGTGCTACTGTGCTTTTGGTGCATCAAGGTTGTCACAAAGGTGCTGTAAGCAAAAGATGGAGTGACAGCAAGTAAAGTATGATGCAAGTAAGTACATATATCAGTATTCAAGTAGCAGTTTATCCACAAGTTCAAGTAAGCACAGTAATTAAGCAGTAATTAATTATTAATTAAGTCGTACGGATACCTGGTTTAGTGAGGGTTGTCACAGGTAATCCGTCTGGACAGTCTGTTCGCGCGGACAGAGACAATCCATCCGGATAGTCTGTCCGTGCGGAAAACTTGGCCGTGCCGATGAACATGGTTTGGAATTGTTTAAGGTCTTAGTATCTCATGGTCCGAAGAGTAATCCATTCAGAGGTCGTCCGTCCGGATTGTCCATTCGTCGATACTCAAACCTTGCTTTTGAAAGTGGGTCCCAAGCATAGTTCGTCTGGGTGACAACCCGTCCGGATCGTCTGTCCGTGCGGACCACTTGTCCGTGCGGACAACTTGTCCGTTCGGACAGTCTCTCGTCTGGCTGTTCCGTTCGTCTACTCTTGGTCTCTGTTGTCGCTTATCGAGACGTTCTGATTACGTGGCAACCACTTGGAATTGTATTCTTACTCGCATGACTAAGCCGGCCAGGAACCACCCTAACTCGACCTATCGGCGGCTCAGAATGGTCATTCCGGTTTGTCTCGTAATCAGGTTTCTTGTGGGTAGAATCCAGATCTAGGACTAATGCTTCACTATTATCGAGTAGAAGACTAGAACCGATCAAATTCGTACCGATTCTAAGGGTAAAAGAAGGGGAAAACTTGAGTTTATTTCTTTCAACCCTTTTATCCTTTGAAAAGTTTAGATTTAGGTGATGTTGTTGTGAAATCTTATGGAAATCGTTCAGATCTGAGTTATTCTTGGTGGAAAGTTTAGATTTAGGCCCAGTATATGCACGCTTCGCAGGCGGTGCATTGGCCACAGGCGCCGCTACTTGACGCTGTTAGGCAGGTACAGCTTGGATCGGTGCATCAGTAATCGCACAGTTCTTGTTGGTGGAGCTGTTCTTTCTCTTGTTGCTTGACGAGGTGGTTTCAGCAGTTGGTGCAGCGGCGGTAGCTTGATGCAGATGCTTGGAGGTCTTATCCCATACCCCCGCCTTGACCCTTTTGTCATTGATTTCAGCGGCTAGCAGATAGGTTTCCTCGATCGTGGTAGTCTTAGCCGCTTGCACGAAATCAGCAACGCAGTCGGGCAAAGCTCGGATGTACTTCTTGATGGTCATCTCAGGAGTCTTGACCTGGTCGGGACAGATAATGCTGAGCTGTTTGAAGCGAGCACTAAGGCCAGAATTGTCTCCATCCTTCTGATGTATGTGCCAAAATTCATCTTCAAGCTTTTGACGCTCGTGAGGAGGGCATAATTCCTCTAGCATGACTTCCTTGAGCTCATCCCACGACAGACCGTAGGCTGCATCATTCCCTCGCTTGTTCCTCTCGGCCGTCCACCAGTCTAGAGCACGGGACTGGAAGACGTCGGTAGCGTTCAGAGTTCGAAGGTCATCAGGGCAACCACTTTGTCGCAGAGTAACCTCGATAGAGTCAAACCAGTGGAATAGTGCGGTAGGACCTCCTTCGTCTGTGAATTCTTTCGGCCCACATGACTTGAATTGTTTGAAACTGAAAGGTCTCGTGACAGCTTTAGGACCTTCAGTCCTCGATTCCTCGGATGATTTGCTGGCGTTCTCATAGGCATCACTCACGGCTTTAGCTACACTCTTCGCGATGATAGAAGCAAGGCGTCTGTCCCTCTTTTCCTGACGAGAGAGCGTATGACGAGATCCAGACGACATTGTCTGCAATAGACATCGCCACGGAACTCAACACATGTATTCGAATCTCACCTCACACGTCTATTACTACTAAAGCTCAGTAACACGTACCATGTAAACGCATATAGTCACAAAATCACATAATTGCACAAAATCACATAAACACATAGACCACATAATCGCAATATTCCTAAACATGTAAGCACAATAGCAAAACACACATACCTTAGTCACTAGAGATATATACGAGCATACAAAGCATTCTGGATGCCTCTATTGTTGATTTGTTAGCGATGTGTTGTGTGGGTTTTGTGTTTTAGCAGAAGCAATAGTGTTGGGTCGAAACCAATAGTACCTCAAAACGTTAACAAATAAGCAGAAAATACATAAAATCTTCATAAAGGTCGATAAATCAAAGGTAGATTGTCTGCGGCTAATAGACTTCGACTAACCAAAGTGGCTCGACTATTCGCAAGGATCCTGTGTGCACAATTACCTCCAGGACTATGCCTTTGCCTCGATTCTTGGGCGTTGGCGCAATTCCCATCGGTTATATTGTGTCTTTAGATCGTTGGAGTCCATCGAAACTTTGGTGGGAGTTTTTGTATAAAAGCAGGACGAGTCGTCAAGGTTAGGGTTTCACCCCTATCTTGCAACTTCTGTCCTTGTTTTTTATAAAATTTGAGGAGATTATTCATCAAAATATGGATTTCACTCCTAATTTGGTATGATTCTCCTCGTTTGTAGCTAAAACGTAAGCTGATTAGGCAACTTTAGTCGAGAGTTTGCGGTTTTCACACCATTCTCGGCCTCGTTACCTGTTCATAACTTGAAACTTCGAGTGCAGTGGTAGAAAAGAGCGAGTGATAGTGGCGAGTTTACGCATACGCGTGAGTTGGTTTGTTGGTTCTTAACTATAGACTAGGTCTCTAAGACTTCGACCCGGACTAGGTCGAGTCTTGCCTAATTCCCTATAGTTATGGCTCTGATACCAATCTGTCACACCCCAACCGATGGCGGAATCATCGGGGCGTGGCACTGAGCGAAACAGATTGTCCAGAAGTTTCCATAACAACTATCATTACCATTCAATTAAATCCATACGTGCCATACCGTATCTCAAATAGTTAAATAATTTTTACAGACAAGCATCAAGACAAGTATTCTGTTCCGACAACTCAGATTTAAACGTAACAAATTTATTTGTTGGTTTCTAGGACTCCAGTCCCTAGCTTCAAGTTCATCACAGCACAAAGTGCATAAAAACAACCTAAGCACCTGTCACATACGTTAAAATAAAGTCAATACATAAAATGTAAAGGTGAGCATACAAGTTTGATAATAGCATATAGAGTTCGAATTCGTTTAAGCATAACCAGCACGTACACATAGTGAAATAAAGCACGTTAGTTATCGACATAGATCCATCGATACCAATGACTGCGGGTTGACTGCCCGAGGCAGTTCGCAATACATGATTACCACCGTAATCCATGCAAGTAAAAGATCCTTAACAACCCCCGTGTGAACGGGCGCTGAGTCCAAACTATAGTACTATCGTTGCTAAGGCAGGTAGACAGCATTCCATGTGTAAACATAACAAACAAGCATTCATAAGCCACGTACAACATGCGTAAACGGTTTAGCATTAAAATAGCTTGAGTAGTGTGATAGTTGTAGTTTGAATATTCGTAACGTATGTAACACCCAAAAGTGCTAAAAGCAAAAAGGGTTCGAGTATACTCACAGTGATTATGGATTGAAGGGAGCGCTTTTCAGCGAGTACGGTTAGCCTGAATAGATTCGATAACGTAAGGATAAGTGGCACGCAAATCAGCACAAGGTGAGAGTGGGTAGGGTGGCTGGTCGTGCGGATTTGTAATCCGTGCGAGTGGCAATCCGTCCGGATTAGTCGCTCGTGCGGATTGTTATCCATGCGGACAAGTTATTCGTGCGAGTGGTGATCCGTCCGGATTAGTCGCTCGTGCGGACTGTTATCCGTGCGGACAAGTTGTTCGTGCGGATAACATGTTCGTGCGGATAACTATTTGAGTGGATTGTTTCTTCCTAAGTTAAGGATGTGTTTATGTATGATGGCTTGTGCTTTGGATTTTTCGTTGTAGCATTTAGAAAACTTCTAAGGATTTCTATCTTTCAAGCCGGTCGCGCGGACAACAATCCGTCCGGATGGTAGTCCGTGCGGACAATGGTAATCCGTCCGGACAGTCTGTTCGCGCGGACAGAGACAATCCGTCCGGATAGTCTGTCCGTGCGGACAACTTGGCCTTGCGGATGAACATGGTTTGGAATTGTTTAAGGTCTTAATATCTCATGGTCCGAAGAGTAATCCATTCAGAGGTCGTCCGTCCGGATTGTCCATTCGTCGATACTCAAACCTTGCTTTTGAAAGTGGGTCCCAAGCGTAGTTCGTCCGGGTGACAACCCGTCCGGATCGTCTGTCCGTGCGGACCACTTGTCCGTGCGGACAACTTATCCGTTCGGACAGTCTCTCGTCTGGTTGTTCCGTTCGTCTACTCTTGGTCTCTGTTGTCGCTTATCGAGACGTTCTGATTACATGGCAACCACTTGGAATTGTATTCTTACTCGCATGACTAAGCCGGCCAGGAACCACCCTAACTCGACCTATCGGCGGCTCAGAACGGTCATTCCGGTTTGTCTCGTAATCAGGTGTCTTGTGGGTAGAATCCAGATCTAGGACTAATGCTTCACTATTATCGAGTAGAATACTAGAACCGATCAAATTCGTACCGATTCTAAGGGTAAAAGAAGGGGAAAACTTGAGTTTATTTCTTTCAACCCTTTTATCCTTTGAAAAGTTTAGATTTAGGTGATGTTGTTGTGAAATCTTATGGAAATCGTTCAGATCTGAGTTATTCTTGGTGGAATGAGGTCAAGCTTGAAGTTCATGAGAACTTCATGATGACGTCACCCGAGAATACCTCAAATCTTGATGATTTCATGGTTAGAAGTTGAGATTTGAAAGATGGAAAGGTGTAGAATTGTGAAGTGATCAAGAATGTACAAGAATTAGTGCAAGATCTTACCTGGATTGAGAGAAATCTGATAAAAGGTGAAGAATGCGTGCGGTTCGGACGTCACTTGCCAAAAGTGGAAAATTTGGAGAGTGACCCGTGTATTTATAGGATGCCAAAAAGGGAAAAGGGTAATCCGTCCGGATTGGTCATCCGTGCGGATTGGCAATCCGTGCGGATTGGCAATCCGTGCGGATTGACCATCCGTTCGGATGTCGCTTGATTTGGTGCGTTTGGTGCGATGACGCTCCGGTTTCGGTTTTCGAGCAATTAGATAGGGTTTCCTAGTCAAATTACTTTTAGTCTCAACTACTTCGTATATGGTTCGACTCGGAATTCGGGTTCGGGTTCGTTTACATTCGAGTTAGACTTCGAGTTCGATTGAGTTCGCTTGATTATCACCACAAAACATAAATAATCATGCACAGGTAACACGTAGGGCACACACACACGTATAATGACGAGTAAAATATGTAGCTCGAGTTACGATTTGATGTCGATTTGATTAGTATAGCTTGATTAACTTTATCGTATTGTTACTTCCTATCATTCACAGTCGTAGGTCGATTGAAATACGGTCAGCATGATTCGATTATTGCAATGAACAACACTTACTCCACATAATATAAATAAAATAAAAACATTTCTACGAGTCAAGTTGCGCGAAATCGGTCGTTGACTTTGACCTCGACTTTGACTTTCACTTGTGAAAACACGGGGTGTTAGAGCCTCCTCTTGTTTAGGGAATTTCGTCCCAAAATTAAGCTAAAAGCCGTAAATAACCGTGGATCACATGTGAGCACTTTTCGTTCGGACCACTGAAAATCGTTAGATTAATCGACTTTTTACGGTTAAAAATCAGATAAAATTTGGATATGTTATGCGAAATTCACTGATCTATAAGCCTACAAAGTTTCAGATCTTAATTCGAAGCCGTTTGAGAGAAATCTGTGTTTCTTAAAATGTTGAATATTGCTGTTGATGTTCACCGTACGGTTGGCAATCCGTGCGGATAACAAATCCGTGTTGACTTTTGTTGACTAGCTTATTCGCATGGATAATTTTTGACTCTGAGTCGTGCGGAATCCGTGAACGCGTGTGAGTAAACGTAATCGTAAATGGGTCGAAACCGGTCCTACAAGTGGCATTCGAGCAGGTGCTCGATTGCGCGGATCAAAATATACTAGGATGTAACAAAATCGATGATTCTATTGATAAATCTGAAATCGTACAAGCACTAGAATCATAAAGCCATTTTTCTCTCTAACGCTTCCCTAATTAAACAACTGTGGATACTTTGCCTTCATGTCGCTTTCGAGTTCCCAAGTGAACTACGCGCCTCGTTTGCCTTCCCACCGGACCTTCACAATAGGAATGCGTGAGCGCCTGAGTTGCTTGGTTTGGCGATCCATGATTTCGACAGGCTTCTCTACGAAGTGTAATGTTTCGTTCACTTGTAGATCATCTAGAGAGACGTGTAGATCGTGGTCGGCGATGCACTTTCGGAGGTTTGACACGTGGAAAGTCGGGTGGACATTGCTAACTTCCTCCGGTAATTCGAGTCTGTAGGCGACTTTTCCGATCCTTTCCAGAATCTTAAAAGGCCCGACATATCGAGGCGCGAGTTTCCCTTTCTTGCCGAATCGGACTACACCCTTCCAAGGTGATACCTTTAGGAGTACGTAGTCACCAACGCCAAATTCACGGGGCTTGCGCTTTTTATCGGCGTAAACTTTTTTTCGATCCCGAGCTTTCGCTAGGTTGTCTCGAATTTGGAAAATTTTGTCTGTCGTTTCTTGTAGCAGCTCCAGACCGGTTAGTTGCGAGTGACCGATCTCGTGCCACACAATAGGCGATCGACATCTTCTTCCGTATAAGGCCTCGAAAGGTGCCATCTGGATGCTAGCCTGGTAGCTATTGTTATACGAGAGTTCGACTAACGGAAGGTGTCTATCCCAATTACCACCGAAGTCGAGAACACACGAACAGAGCATGTCTTCAAGAGTACGAATCGTTCTTTCAGTCTGACCGTCGGTTTGTGGGTGGAACGCAGTACTTAGATTAAGCGTTGTACCGAGTGCCGTTTGAAATGTTTCCCACAATCGTGAAGTGAACCGAGCATCACGATCAGAGATGATGTCACGAGGCGTCCCATGTCGACAGATGATCTCGTCGGTGTAGATTCGGGCTAATCGTTCCACCTTGTAGTCTTCTCGTATTGGTAGAAAGTGAGCTGATTTAGTCAAACGGTCAATAACAACCCAAATGCTGTCGTGACCTGATGACGTGGTTGGAAGCTTGGTTACGAAGTCCATAGCTATACTCTCCCACTTCCACATGGGGATTGGAGGTTGTTCGAGCAAGCCAGAGGGTCTTTGATGTTCAGCCTTGATTCTAGCACAGGTTAGGCACTTTCCGACGTAGAGAGCGATATCCCGTTTCATACCCGGCCACCAGTACCTATAGCGAAGATCATGGTACATTTTGTCAGCACCGGGATGGATAGAGTATCGGGATTTGTGGGCTTCATCCATGATACTCTGTCGCAAATTGGTTCGCTTGGGAATCCAAATTTGGTCTAAGAAGTGGAATATCCCATTTGATTTGCTCACAAGCTGGGCTCCATCGTGGTAGATTCTTTCTTTCTTCAAGGTGCGTTCGTTGAAACATGCATGCTGGGCGTCGCAGATGAGAGCTTCGAGGTTGTGCTGGGCTTGAACATTGCGAGTGCTAAGCAGATAGCTCCGTCTACTAAGTGCGTCGGCAACAACATTTGCCTTGCCTGGGTGATTACGAATCTCACAGTCGTAATCGTTGAGAAGTTCTACCCATCGGCGTTGACGCATATTTAGTTCCCTCTGATTAAAGATGTGTTGTAGGCTCTTATGATCGGTGAAGATCGTACACCTTGTACCATACAGGTAGTGTCGCCAAATCTTTAATGCAAAAACAACGGCGCCTAGCTCGAGATCGTGGGTTGTATAGTTCTTCTCGTGGACTTTGAGTTGACGAGATGCGTAAGCTATGACCTTGTCTCGTTGCATTAGGATACAACCGAGACCAAGGTTGGAAGCATCACAGTAGACAATGAAATTATCGTTTCCGTCGGGTAGTGTGAGAACAGGAGCATTGCAAAGCATGTGTTTGAGGGTTTGAAAGGCAGACTCTTGTTTGGTCCCCCAGACAAAAGGCTGGTCCTTATGCGTGAGAGTGGTAAGTGGTACAGCAATCTTCGAGAATCCTACGATAAATCATCGATAATAGCCCGCTAGCCCGAGAAAGGAGCGGACTTCAGACGGGTTCTTAGGCGTAACCCAGCTCTTAACAGCTTCAATCTTCGCAGGATCGATGTGAATACCCTGACTATTTACGATGTGACCCAGAAACTGAACCTCCCCCAACCAAAATTCGCACTTGGAGAATTTGGCGTAGAGTTGGTTCCCCTGGAGTAACTCGAGAACCAAACGTAGATGTTGCGCGTGTTCGGCTCTCGTTTTGGAATAGATCAAGACAGCGTCGATGAACACGATGACGAACCGGTCGAGATATGGTTTACACACTCGATTCATCAGATCCATGAAAACCGCTGGTGCGTTGGTTAGGCCAAAAGGCATGACAACGAATTCGTAATGGTCGTAACGAGTACGAAACGCGGTTTTGGGTATATCCTCCTCCTGTATACGCAGCTGATAATATCCTGAACGTAGATCGATCTTCGAGAAACACGTAGCGCCTTGTAGTTGGTCAAACAAATCGTCGATTCGAGGCAGAGGATAGCGGTTCTTGATAGTCAACTTATTCAACTCCCGGTAGTCGATGCACATCCGGAACGACCCGTCCTTCTTTTTGACGAAAAGGACTGGTGCGCCCCAAGGAGAGGTGCTCGGGCAAATAAAGCCTTTCTCAAGTAATTCCTGGAGTTGGGTTGAGAGTTCGCGCATTTCGGACGGCGCGAGTCGGTAAGGAGCTCTGGCGGTAGGATTAGCTCCAGGAATGAGATCAATGCGAAAATCAATATCGCGCTTTGGAGGTAGTCCGGGAAGGTCCTCTGGAAAAACTTGGGGGAATTCCCGAACCATAGGAACGTCTTTTACTTCCTTCTTCTCTTTCTTTTCCTTCTCCGCTGCTACGACGTTAGCCAAGAAAGCCATGTATTCCTTGCGGAGATACTTGCTAGCTTGTAGGCATGACATAAGCTTGAGACCCTTCGAACTAGTATCACCATAAACGCGCAAAGAATCACCATTTGCGAGCGAAAAACGAATCATCTTATCGAAGCACACAACTTCGGCATAGTTTTCTCGAAGGAAGTCCATGCCTACTATGACGTCGAAACTTCCGAGTTGCATCGGAATAAGGTCGATTGGAAAGATGTGATTGTTGAGCTCGAGAGTGCAATCACGAATAACAGAGTTTACAGCGACGGTTCTTCCGGTAGCGACTTCAACATCGAATGCAGAGGAGAGTCGGAAACGTTTACGACAAAGGAGTTTCTCAAATTCGAGCGACACAAAGCAATTGTCGGCTCCAGTATCAAACAAACATGAAGCATAAATACCATTCACAAGGAACGTACCATTGACCACGTTGTTGTCGGCCTGGGCTTGACGCACATTGAGATTGAAAGTTCTGGCGCGTGCGGCCTGTTGTTGCTGCTGCTGTTGCTGTTGTGGTTGCTGCTGTTGCGGTTCTTGTTTCACTACCCTGTTCGGGCACATGTTGGCGAAATGATTCGGGTCGCCACACGTGAAGCATGCTCTGGCTTTGACTGCGGGTGCCGGAGGAGCTTGTTGACCCTGTGGGGCAGCGAGTAGAGCTTGATTGGCAGGAGCTTGGCGAATACGGCAGTTGGCAGTAAAGTGGCCGTATACATTGCAGTGAGCACAGAAACGGCATTGAATAGCTGTCGGGTGATGATAGGTGCAAGTAGGGCAGAGCGGGTGCGGCCCAGTATATGCACGCTTCGCAGGCGGTGCATTGGCCACAGGCGCCGCTACTTGACGCTGTTAGGCAGGTACAACTTGGATCAGTGCATCAGTAATCGCACAGTTCTTGTTGGTGGAGCTGTTCTTTCTCTTGTTCTTTCTCTTGTTGCTTGACGAGGTGGTTTCAGCAGTTGGTGCAGCGGCGGTAGCTTGATGCAGATGCTTGGAGGTCTTATCCCATACCCCCGCCTTGACCCTTTTGTCATTGATTTCAGCGGCTAGCAGATAGGTTTCCTCGATCGTGGTAGTCTTAGCCGCTTGCACGAAATCAGCAACGCAGTCGGGCAAAGCTCGGATGTACTTCTTGATGGTCATCTCAGGAGTCTTGACCTGGTCGGGACAGATAATGCTGAGCTGTTTGAAGCGAGCACTAAGGCCAGAATTGTCTCCATCCTTCTGATGTATGTGCCAAAATTCATCTTCAAGCTTTTGACGCTCGTGAGGAGGGCATAATTCCTCTAGCATGACTTCCTTGAGCTCATCCCACGACAGACCGTAGGCTGCATCATTCCCTCGCTTGTTCCTCTCGGCCGTCCACCAGTCTAGAGCACGGGACTGGAAGACGTCGGTAGCGTTCAGAGTTCGAAGGTCATCAGGGCAACCACTTTGTCGCAGAGTAACCTCGATAGAGTCAAACCAGTGGAATAGTGCGGTAGGACCTCCTTCGTCTGTGAATTCTTTCGGCCCACATGACTTGAATTGTTTGAAACTGAAAGGTCTCGTGACAGCTTTAGGACCTTCAGTCCTCGATTCCTCGGATGATTTGCTGGCGTTCTCATAGGCATCACTCACGGCTTTAGCTACACTCTTCGCGATGATAGAAGCAAGGCGTCTGTCCCTCTTTTCCTGACGAGAGAGCGTATGACGAGATCCAGACGACATTGTCTGCAATAGACATCGCCACGGAACTCAACACATGTATTCGAATCTCACCTCACACGTCTATTACTACTAAAGCTCAGTAACACGTACCATGTAAACGCATATAGTCACAAAATCACATAATTGCACAAAATCACATAAACACATAGACCACATAATCGCAATATTCCTAAACATGTAAGCACAATAGCAAAACACACATACCTTAGTCACTAGAGATATATACGAGCATACAAAGCATTCTGGATGCCTCTATTGTTGATTTGTTAGCGATGTGTTGTGTGGGTTTTGTGTTTTAGCAGAAGCAATAGTGTTGGGTCGAAACCAATAGTACCTCAAAACGTTAACAAATAAGCAGAAAATACATAAAATCTTCATAAAGGTCGATAAATCAAAGGTAGATTGTCTGCGGCTAATAGACTTCGACTAACCAAAGTGGCTCGACTATTCGCAAGGATCCTGTGTGCACAATTACCTCCAGGACTATGCCTTTGCCTCGATTCTTGGGCGTTGGCGCAATTCCCATCGGTTATATTGTGTCTTTAGATCGTTGGAGTCCATCGAAACTTTGGTGGAAGTTTTTGTATAAAAGCAGGACGAGTCGTCAAGGTTAGGGTTTCACCCCTATCTTGCAACTTCTGTCCTTGTTTTTTATAAAATTTGAGGAGATTATTCATCAAAATATGGATTTCACTCCTAATTTGGTATGATTCTCCTCGTTTGTAGCTAAAACGTAAGCTGATTAGGCAACTTTAGTCGAGAGTTTGCGGTTTTCACACCATTCTCGGCCTCGTTACATGTTCATAACTTGAAACTTCGAGTGCAGTGGTAGAAAAGAGCGAGTGATAGTGGCGAGTTTACGCATACGCGTGAGTTGGTTTGTTGGTTCTTAACTATAGACTAGGTCTCTAAGACTTCGACCCGGACTAGGTCGAGTCTTGCCTAATTCCCTATAGTTATGGCTCTGATACCAATCTGTCACACCCCAACCGATGGCGGAATCATCGGGGCGTGGCACTGAGCGAAACAGATTGTCCAGAAGTTTCCATAACAACTATCATTACCATTCAATTAAATCCATACGTGCCATACCGTATCTCAAATAGTTAAATAATTTTTACAGACAAGCATCAAGACAAGTATTCTGTTCCGACAACTCAGATTTAAACGTAACAAATTTATTTGTTGGTTTCTAGGACTCCAGTCCCTAGCTTCAAGTTCATCACAGCACAAAGTGCATAAAAACAACCTAAGCACCTGTCACATACGTTAAAATAAAGTCAATACATAAAATGTAAAGGTGAGCATACAAGTTTGATAATAGCATATAGAGTTCGAATTCGTTTAAGCATAACCAGCACGTACACATAGTGAAATGAAGCACGTTAGTTATCGACATAGATCCATCGATACCAATGACTGCGGGTTGACTACCCGAGGCAGTTCGCAATACATGATTACCACCGTAATCCATGCAAGTAAAAGATCCTTAACAACCCCCGTGTGAACGGGCGCTGAGTCCAAACTATAGTACTATCATTGCTAAGGCAGGTAGACAGCATTCCATGTGTAAACATAACAAACAAGCATTCATAAGCCACGTACAACATGCGTAAACGGTTTAGCATTAAAATAGCTTGAGTAGTGTGATAGTTGTAGTTTGAATATTCGTAACGTATGTAACACCCAAAAGTGCTAAAAGCAAAAAGGGTTCGAGTATACTCACAGTGATTATGGATTGAAGGGAGCGCTTTTCAGCGAGTACGGTTAGCCTGAATAGATTCGATAACGTAAGGATAAGTGGCACGCAAATCAGCACAAGGTGAGAGTGGGTAGGGTGGCTGGTCGTGCGGATTTGTAATCCGTGCGAGTGGCAATCCGTCCGGATTAGTCGCTCGTGCGGATTGTTATCCATGCGGACAAGTTATTCGTGCGAGTGGTGATCCGTCCGGATTAGTCGCTCGTGCGGACTGTTATCCGTGCGGACAAGTTGTTCGTGCGGATAACATGTTCGTGCGGATAACTATTTGAGTGGATTGTTTCTTCCTAAGTTAAGGATGTGTTTATGTATGATGGCTTGTGCTTTGGATTTTTCGTTGTAGCATTTAGAAAACTTCTAAGGATTTCTATCTTTCAAGCCGGTCGCGCGGACAACAATCCGTCCGGATGGTAGTCCGTGCGGACAATGGTAATCCGTCCGGACAGTCTGTTCGCGCGGACAGAGACAATCCGTCCGGATAGTCTGTCCGTGCGGACAACTTGGCCTTGCGGATGAACATGGTTTGGAATTGTTTAAGGTCTTAATATCTCATGGTCCGAAGAGTAATCCATTCAGAGGTCGTCCGTCCGGATTGTCCATTCGTCGATACTCAAACCTTGCTTTTGAAAGTGGGTCCCAAGCGTAGTTCGTCCGGGTGACAACCCGTCCGGATCGTCTGTCCGTGCGGACCACTTGTCCGTGCGGACAACTTATCCGTTCGGACAGTCTCTCGTCTGGTTGTTCCGTTCGTCTACTCTTGGTCTCTGTTGTCGCTTATCGAGACGTTCTGATTACATGGCAACCACTTGGAATTGTATTCTTACTCGCATGACTAAGCCGGCCAGGAACCACCCTAACTCGACCTATCGGCGGCTCAGAACGGTCATTCCGGTTTGTCTCGTAATCAGGTGTCTTGTGGGTAGAATCCAGATCTAGGACTAATGCTTCACTATTATCGAGTAGAAGACTAGAACCGATCAAATTCGTACCGATTCTAAGGGTAAAAGAAGGGGAAAACTTGAGTTTATTTCTTTCAACCCTTTTATCCTTTGAAAAGTTTAGATTTAGGTGATGTTGTTGTGAAATCTTATGGAAATCGTTTAGATCTGAGTTATTCTTGGTGGAATGAGGTCAAGCTTGAAGTTCATGAGAACTTCATGATGACGTCACCCGAGAATACCTCAAATCTTGATGATTTCATGGTTAGAAGTTGAGATTTGAAAGATGGAAAGGTGTAGAATTGTGTAGTGATCAAGAATGTACAAGAATTAGTGCAAGATCTTACCTGGATTGAGAGAAATCTGATAAAAGGTGAAGAATGCGTGCGGTTCGGACGTCACTTGCCAAAAGTGGAAAATTTGGAGAGTGACCCGTGTATTTATAGGATGCCAAAAAGGGAAAAGGGTAATCTGTGCGGATAGCACGTTACCCGGATTGGGTTATCCGTCCGGATTGGTCATCCGTGCGGATTGGCAATCCGTGCGGATTGACCATCCGTTCGGATGTCGCCTGATTTGGTGCGTTCGGTGCGATGACGCTCCGGTTTCGGTTTTCGAGCAATTAGATAGGGTTTCCTAGTCAAATTACTTTTAGTCTCAACTACTTCGTATATGGTTCGACTCGGAATTCGGGTTCGGGTTCGTTTACATTCGAGTTAGACTTCGAGTTCGATTGAGTTCGCTTGATTATCACCACAAAACATAAATAATCATGCACAGGTAACACGTAGGGCACACACACACGTATAATGACGAGTAAAATATGTAGCTCGAGTTACGATTTGATGTCGATTTGATTAGTATAGCTTGATTAACTTTATCGTATTGTTACTTCCTATCATTCACAGTCGTAGGTCGATTGAAATACGGTCAGCATGATTCGATTATTGCAATGAACGACACTTACTCCACATAATATAAATAAAATAAAAACATTTCTATGAGTCAAGTTGCGTGAAATCGGTCGTTGCCTTTGACCTCGACTTTGACTTTCACTTGTGAAAACACGGGGTGTTACATATATATTGTTTGAAAAACAATATTTTTATAAAAAGATATATAGTATATATAAAAATATACTTTAGTTTTAAGAAAGTCGAATAAGTAATATATTAAAATATATTTCAGTTCCAAAATCGTTAACCCAAGTGTACTAAATAACGCCACGGTATGTAATGAGATGAAAACACTTATATATAAGAAGTACCGGCGGCGTATCTACCATGTTTTCATCACATTACACCTGTCCAGTTATCTAAACACTAACCAAAACCTAATCGTTAGACAAATAGTATATTACATATACTTTAGTTGTTAAAAATAATAATTTTCAGTAGTATATCAAAAGTATACTTTGAATTTATAAATAACATATTAAACTATGCTTTGGTTTTTAAAATAACATATCAAACTATGTTTTAATGATTTAACAAAATATATGTTGGTTTTGTACATTATCACATATGAGAGCATATCAAACTATACTTTTGGGAGTATAATTAAATATACAAAAATAATGCGATTTAAGAATTCATTCAGACCTAGTGCATCAAAATACACCTTTGAGACTATAGGAATACCACAAAGGAAATCCCTATTTGGATGGAGAAAAATAAATTGGTTTCAGACATTCCATGACAACAGGAATGGGGTGTCAAATCCTATAGCGCTATATCATACTACCAACCGGTCTGGTGAACAAAAATAAGTACTATCCAACGATTAATTTTATAATCTTTAAGAAAAATTAGAGTTTAAACCATAAATAACCATTCAGTTTGTAAAAAAAGATAAGTACTAATATGTATAATCAATTACACTTTTGAAAACAAGAACATAACAAATAGGTACACATATTTCACCCCAAAACATTTGAAAACAGTAAAAGAGGGGACTATGTACTCACTTGAGAGTGCTTAGAAGTCTTGAATAACTACCAAGTAAGCTAGAGGAGTCCCGGAAATCAAACGGTACCTAATATAGGTAACTACATAAATAAACCGGACCTAATTCGGAAGATCGGATAGGATGAGGTTTCGTAAACCAAATGAGTATAGGAACTCATATAATATGGTCTAACAAAGCCTACATCCTAAAAGGAAACCTATCCTAAGTGCTTACGACCCATCACGACCCGTTTAGGTAGCTTATGCTACTTTAACGCGTCGTTCACGTATAACGCGTTCATACCGCCTAACTAGTCCTATGACAAGTATTATATGCCCTAACATACTTAATTATGTTACATAATCAGTTAAATGACAAAATTTTGGGTTACATATGCTTAAATATCAATTATGCATAAAAAGGGTATTTTGGTAATTTTCCTAAGGCATATAAACTACCTATCATACAACTACTTAAACGAAGTGGCCATAAGGTATAACCTCGGAAGGTTATTCCCTATACAACTATGGTCACCTAATGTGTTTGGTCGGATCCTAAAGATCGACCAAACGGGTCTAGTTCGTAAGTCTAAGCGGTTGTTTAGACCGCTTAACTTACGACTCTACATAAGCACTAAACCTAAAGTGACGAGCTAAACATGCTAAAACATGTTTAGTTAAGTTAGAAAACAGGTTTGGTATCAAAACAAACGGTTTTGATACCTAAAAGTAGTTTGGTTACAAAATACGCAAGAATGCGCATTTTGGCCGAAACCACGACTCGTCACTACACCTAGATAACGTGGTAATCAGTAGGTATAGTCACTAGGGACTATAACCATCGTGATTACGCTCACGTTATGAAGTTCAATCGAACTTCGCATTGACCATAAATTGGTCAATGTAGAAAGTTAAACACAGTTTGACTTTCAGACTCAAAAAGCGATAAAAGAACGAAGGAATACTTACAAAGGGTCCCCACAAGCAAATCTTGATCCAAATAGCTCAGGTATGAAGCAAAGGCTTCAACTTAGAGCACATTAGATCAGATTTGTGTGAGGAAGAAGTGAAACTATGGTGGGTATTTATAGGAATTCAAGAGCCGTTAGGATCGTTTCTCAAAGATTGAGCCTCGATCTAAGCCGTACAAGTGGGCACATGGTATTTGGAAACCATGGGCACTTAAATACCATAAAAAATGGCCCCTAGATTGATCAAAACCAGGTGCAAAGGGTGTGGAACAGATGTTAACAACTGGAAACAGATTTTGCTGATCTGGGCCACTCACGCGGCCCGTGTAAGAAAGCCCAAAACCTCACGCGGCCCGCCTGGGCTGACTTTCCAGAATTTGCAGTTTAGCCCCTGCACTTGAGAATCTTGCATTTTGGCTCATTTTTGGCACGTTTAAGCCCCGTTAACCTCATTTCAAGGCTCTAAAATGAAGTTAAAGTGTAGGGAACTCAAAACATGCTCAAAAATATCTTGGATGTCGGTTCGTTTGTCCGTACGGTTGCTTTGTTCGGTTAATTGCGACGGAAGTCGTAACGAACGAAAAAACGATCCAAATTAAGCGACGAATGGAATTTTATCATGCCAAACACTAAAATAAAATATTTTAATGCTTACATAAATTTTTGGATGTCCGGATATATTCAGAACGTAAGATATGCGCGAAAATGCAAACTTGTGCACTTTTTGATGCTTTTAGTCCCTATTGATCAAGAAAGTTTTTTTTAGCATACCGAACCCCTCAAAGCCTATTTCTAAGCTATGTAAAGGATATTTAGGGTATGTTTAACTTATGATCAAGTTCCGTAATGTTCGTTACTATACAAATCGGTATAGTTTCGCAGTTTGACACAAATAGTCCCTGTGATCGAACAAACTTGATTTCAACACACCAAACCATCCAAAACTTATTTCTAAGTTATGTGAAGGTTATTTAAGGTATGTTAAGCCTATTTCACTATTCCGGAACATTTGTTGCATTAAACTGGTTATATTTACGCATCAGTGCGCATATAACCTTCTAGAAAGCGATTTAAAGCTTGAAATCGAACAAGAATTGATATGTGCAAACGATACACATATTTATACAAATCCCAAGTATGAAATACAATATTTCATTCGTTTGGAATTTGTTTGATGGTTGAAGTGACACAGGTGTCACACAACATCAAAACAAATATCTCGCCGTCATCCCACAAAATTGTGTAGGTTATCAATCGAAATTAGTGTCAATTATCAATCGTCCCACGACAAATCTCCAGATCCACAAACAAGCTTGTGACGAAAGACCAGTCAAATTTGTTCATCGGCATTCATTTATATCTCCAATTTATACTATAATTGTACATTTAGAAAGGTTGGGACTATAGGTGAAAATTTGTCACACCCCCAAAATCCACTCGCGGAGTATCACAGCTTGGAGGCGTGACTGACCAGGATCAAGCCACCAATCATATTGAACATAGCGTGTAAATAAAAGTAGTTTATAAAATCCAACACAATACAATTGGTGTCCAAACAAAACATAGTTAAGTTGTAAGCGGAAGCATAATGTTTAAAATCATAACATAAGTTCAAGCATTTCAAATGTTTAGCATGGAACACAGCTGTCCATGTCCCATGATGGGTGTCGAGTGTTATATATATTAGGTGTATATTTTAAGCCCCTTTAACACTTTTTTAGTCAAGTTTTAAATTTATAAAACACGATATTTACTAACACTAGACACACATATGGGCAAGTGCACCCATCGTGAGCGTAGTATAGTGTTGGTAAGATACCGAGGTCGTCCAAGGACACAAGAGCTTTTAATACCGATTTATCCTCAACGTCTAATTAAATCAAAAAGTTTAGAAAAATGTTTTAAGCTAAGAAAAATAAAAACTAACTAAAATGCTGAAAAATAAAAATAAAAAGAAAAACAGATAGACAAGATGAATCACTTGGTTCTGACTCGTGTATAGTGTAACCTTTGATTATTTCCGCACTTTTGCACTTATTTAAGAGATTATCTTAGTTATTGTAGTAGGCCCCTCTTTTGAAGGTGACGTTACCCTCAACCCAGTAGTTTGAGTCAGCAAGGATTCAATCCTAAAGGGTCGGATTATTGAAAGATAATTAATTAAGTTATTAATGCAAATTATGATAGGCCCCTCTTTTGGAGGTGACGTTACCCTCGACTAAGTAGTTTGAGTCAGCAGGGATACAGTCCTAAATAGCCGGGTTATAGTATTAATAGTAGTTAACTTATGAGGGGATCAAAGAGTTTGGACCCCCGCCATCCAATACCGTTAAGTATTGAAGGAGGTCCTACTAAATTTGACCCAGGTCCATTGCAGGACCTCTAAACGCTGAACAATGGCAAGACTCTTACCAAACCGTTCCCTTAACCCCCGACCAGGTAGCCAACATACCTCCATATAGACCGTGGAGATATGAATGATGAAAATATTTTATTTTATATAGACAGTAAAATAATGTCAAGACACCACGGACAAACGATAAGGAAGAATCACCTTCAACATAAGAAACTAGTTATTAAAGTCATTAATACAAAACCAAGTAAAAAGTGCGAAAAGATTAGAAATAAAAAGTATTACACTAGACACTTGTCTTCACCAAGTGATGTAAGAGACTTAGGCAAACATGGCCTTGATTGTCAAGAACTCTTACGATCAATCTTGGATCCCGAGACGACTCACACACTCTATGATGGACAATGGATGATGGTGGTGGATGATGGTGATATGGTGGTGGTGGGTGGTGGGTGAAGTGTGAGAGAGGTGGTGTGCCAAGGGATGGTTTGAGCTTGAGCCAAGCACTCCTATTTATAGGCTGAACAGAAGCTCGGGCACGGCCCCGTGTCCAGTGGGCACGACCCCGTGTCCACATCCTTCTCTTTCTTCATTTAATGCAGCTTGTCTTATTAGTTGACCACGCCCTCGTGTCCGCTGAGCACGATCCCGTGTGCAGAAGAATCTTTGTACTATGAAGATTTGCTTAGATTGTGCGAATCTTATAGTTGACCACGGCCCCGTGTCCGCTGAGTACGGCCCCGTGGTGGGCAATAGAAGCTTCTACCACTTTGTCTTTTCTACTGACACTTGGGCACGCCCCCGTGCTGGCTGAGCACGGGGCGTGTTGAGTCTCCTGTTTTCTTGTTTTGCTTGGGAAGATGCTGTCGTGGGGTCAGGCATGTCACGTCTTGTTCCTTTTCTTGTATTTATGTTAGATTTTGATGTCTTTTTGCTTCTTTTGTTAATTTGAGCTCATTTAATCCTGAAAATACAAAAGGAAGACAAAAGCACATTTTTTCCAACATTAGTACTAAAAAAGGGTTAGTTTTATGCCACAATTGATGTAATTTATATGTTGCATTTTGCACACATCAAATACCACCACAATTGAATCTTTGCTTGTCCTCAAGCAAAACTCTTTAATTTGTGGCTATTACACTCCCAAATGGAATGGGTAGAAAAGAAGGTTTCGGGCTTGTCATAGAGTGTCAGGATTTCCAAGATTCTTTATTTAGTTTTAGTTTTTATTTATTTACAATCCTATTCGTCATGATTTATTTAAAACTTTTCATAAGATAAATTACTTATTAGGGCATAACATGCCTTTGTAAAATTTTATTTATATACAAGTTCACATACCTCACGGGGATCACTCAACACTCAGCCGAAAATGTATTTTTGTGGATCACTCGAGAGCGGCATGGAACTTACTCCTACCATAGGCTTGCCAAGCAATCAATCCTCCTCCTTTTTAACTTATATACCTTTGTAAATATCAAGAGGACTTTGTGGGTGAAGGGTTAGGCTTGGGTTAAAGGTAGGTGGTTGGGTTAGTGGTTAGTGGTTAGTAGAAAAAGGGCGAAAAGCATAACAAGCGTCGGTTTTCGTAAGACTTTTTATTTTTGTTACTTTTATTGTGATGAAGCTATTATTCAAACAAAGTTATTTTTGATGAACTTGTTTGTTTATTTTCTTTTGCTTCATCATCAACACACATTTTTTTTAAGTCATACGAAAAACCGAACTTGTTACTAAAACAAAGTGTTAAAAATGAAAAAGGTTTTGGTGGGTAAAAGGGTGTTTGTTTGGGTTATGAAATGAAAAGGTTTAGACTCAAAGGGGCTAACTAGGGGGATTTTGGGTAGGTGGTAAAAAAAAAAGAAAAATAATGGTGTAGAAATAAAAAAAAGGGTTAGTCCTAATGCCTCCATCATTTACTTACTCGGGTTTAAGTTGGTAAGGACCGGGAATGTATCGTCATGGCAAGTTCTAGAGTCGTAAGAACCAAGCGGCTATTCACATAAGAAACGAAAAATGAGCATTTAGTTTAAAGATATATATTTGTATGCTCAATAAAGGCTCAAAACTCACTTTTGTGGGAATGGGTTTTTATGTGATCAAGTATATATAATCAAATTTTAACTAAGTTTGCCATGCCTTTTCATAATTTTCTTATGTTGGTTCTTTTTATCACGACGCTATCGGTTGTAAATTCGTAAAAATATAACCTTTTTAGAACTTGAAATTCCCGAGTTAAACCTAGACAAGTAAAAAAAATGAAAATTTTTGAAAAAAAAAATTTGGGGTGATTAGCGGTTCCAATAGAGTTTTCTGTAAGGCTTGTATTTAGGACTTGCAAGATTCAAGGTTTTAGCATCCCCCCCCCCCCCCCCCCCGCACTTAAATTACACATTGTCCTCAATGTGTCCCAAAAAATAAGTTTTTAGGTTGATTGAATGTGTAAAAGGTGTGAAAAAGCAAAAATTTTGTGTTACTGGGCGCTGAACACGGCCCCGTGGTATCCGGGCACGGCTCCGTGTTCAAGTGCCAGTAACAAAATTAAATCAAGAGAAACAGAAGCCTGGACACGGGGGCGTGTTGGGTGAATACGGCCCGTGTCTAGTTACCTGAACTGGGTCTTTTTCTGCAGACTGTGCAGCACGGGGCCGTGTTGGGCGGACACGGCCCGTGCCGAGCTTACTGTAAACGAAGAATTTCGTCGGATGGTCCTGTTTTCCTGCATGGGGTGCTGGTTCAAGTTTCCCTTGTATCCTTTGCCATCTCAAGTGTGTTTTATTCCTGAAAATTAAAACTAACTAGAAAACATGAAAATTAATCTAATACTAAACTAAGGATAGTTCCGCGGAATGCCTCCGTGGTGCGCCACGTTTATAAGGGTCCTTGGCTAGACCCAAAGCCTGGTCATATGTTACCCAAGTGGGATGTATTGCATCCCATGTTACACCGTCGGAGAGCGTCATCCAAGCCTGGCTGAGCACGGGGTGTGTTCAGTCTCCTGTTTTCTTGTTTTGCTTGGGAAGATGCTGTCGTGGGGTCGGGCATGTCACGTCTTGTTCCTTTTCTTGTATTTATGTTAGATTTTGATGTCTTTTTGCTTCTTTTGTTAATTTGAGCTCATTTAATCCTGAAAATACAAAAGGAAGACAAAAGCACACTTTTTCCAACATTAGTACTAAAAAAGGGTTAGTTTTATGCCACAATTGATGTAATTTATATGTTGCATTTTGCACACATCATCCCACAACGACTCTTCCCACTCCGCTGCAAGCTCCATGGCTACCTAACGACCTACAAGGCATGCAACAACAAGTCAACAACAAAGTTGAGCGAGTTCACAGCTGATTGTTCAGTTAATGAGTTTGTTTCAGAAATCGTAAGTTCATTTCATAATCATGAATTACCCAGTATCCTTGTTTCCCAAATCTTTACAATAATAAGTGGGGACTTCCCATGTTCTATGGTACTAGACTAGTTGTATCTATAGGTGTCCTTCCCAATCCGAGGACATTGGTAAGTTTGAGTTTACGTAGGTTTTACGTAAGTGCCCTTCCCTAACCGAGGACAGTAGTACGTAGCGAGTACGTAGGTTTAGTGCCGGTGTCCTTCCCAAACCGAGGACAGTAGTACGTAGGTTTTACGTAGGTTTAACACTGGTGTCCTTCCCAAACCGAGGACAATAGTACGTAGGTTTTACGTAAGGTTTAGCACTGGCGTCCTTCCCAAGCCGAGGACGGTAGTAAGTAGTCTAGTAGTGATGAAAGTACGGGTAGTCATACAAATCCCATTCCCAACCCACCGGGAATCCCATGCCTTGGTAAGAGTGTGAACTCACCTTGGTTTGCTCGGTATGCTAAACTATGCCCACAAGTAGTCAGTCAAGTCCTATAGTTATACACGTGTACTCAATCAGTTAAGTTCGTATAGATTCACATGCAATCTATGTCACGAAGTGTGTTTAAGCAATTATCACGTATCGTATAAGAAGTTAATCAAAGTCATGCAATTCATGCTTCATATAGATGTCCTTCACAGTTTGCACTAACATGGTTATTCATAACATACTTGATAGAGTTGCTAGGCTTAACAGAATTAACTTAACTGAGTTACTAATCTTAACTGAGATTACATCCTTAACAGGGTTAAATGCATAACTTTAACAGATTTATATACTAACAGGTTCCATGACTTAACAATGTAAACAATTTAACAGAGTGATCATGGCAGCACGCTTGACGAAATCACGTTTATGGCGAAAACACGTGTTAGGTGAAATCCCTTTTTGTGACGAAATTACTTAGTGGCGAAAACACTTTTAGCGACAAAAACATTTAGTGGCGAAAACCCTTTGGGCGACGAAATCCCAAGGGTTTTCGTCGAACTCCAAGTTTGGCGAAAACACTTTGTGTTTTCGTCTGGTTTCGATTTCGCCGGGTGAGGGACTTCGTCCGGTTGGTGATTTCGTGAAATAGGGTTTCCATTATCTAACAGTTATGCAAAAATCCCAGTAATCAGGAACAGTTACAAGATCAGCCATCCACCCAATCATTCCCTCAAATCAGTTCATGAAACCACACATTACTAGATTACTAAGTTACTGTTCAATCATGTTTACCATTCTATCATCATTCAACATCAGTAAGTGGTTATGATCACTATTAATTTGACATATGCACATATAAAACCCTACTCTGCTAATCGTCTATTAGAATCATCAATATCAAATCGACATGGACAATGAGCATGACACAACCGATCATACATCAGATTAAGCATTCCTATCATACTCATTTATTCAATTCGCAACCAAATCACATAACAGTTCCTTCATGATAACAAACAAATAGTTCATAATAATTTCCATTACATAACTATCAATAATTGATAACTAACCCAAACAGGAGAAGCAATGAACCAGACAAAGTGAGAGGCTTCAAGGGTCTCAAGGTTGCCGTCGCAGTGTGGGAGGTGACTAGGGTTTTCGGATTAAAACTCTCACGTAAAGGTTATTATCAAAATCTTATAGTTGCTCGCTACTGGGTCGAAGCCCGTTTCCGTTTCCGCCGGCCCACTTCCTGACGAAAACACTTGGGTGTTTTCATCCAGGTGATTTCATTGGGGGGGTGGATTTTCGGCTAGAGGGTGTTTTCGAGTGAGGGTTTTCGTGAGTGAAGGATTTTCGGCAAAGGCTTCACTTTAAAAGCATATAATCATATACTAACAATATACAAACACATATCAACAAATACACTTATGTTGCACATCAAATATATATATAAACACACTTTGCAATATATACAAGGTTAAGTCAAATAGAGACCTTGAAAACTCGGGTTGTCACATTATCCCCAACTTGAAAGAAATTTCGTCCCGAAATTTAGCATGCGGTTACTGAGGAAGCTAGTTGTGTTGTGTTGTTTCCTGGTTTTCCTGGGGTGTCACATCATCCCCCCGTTGGTTTGGAATTTCGTCCCGAAATTCTGTAGTAGCTTCAGCCTCAGTAGTGGTTGCATTGTTCTTGAACAACTGGGGATACTTGAGTTTCATTTGGTCTTTTCATTCCTAGGTAAACTCTGGGCCACGACGGGAGTTCCAACGAACTCGAACAAGGGGTATTCTGGTGTGCTTGAGGACCTTAACGTCTTGGTCCGTGATTTCAACTGGTTCCTCGACGAATCGCAACTGATCGTCGATAATGAGCTCCTTCAAAGGAACTATGAGGGTCTCATCTGACAGACATTTCTTCAGATTTGACACGTGAAATACATTGTGAACTCCACCGAGTTCTGCTGGTAGGTTTAGCTTGTAGGCCACCTTGCCTATTTTCTCAATGATTTCGAACGGTCCGACATATCGCGGATTGAGCTTGCCTCGTTTGCCAAAACGAACTACACCTTTCCAAGGTGAGACTTTGAGTAGCACCCGATCCCCAACCTGGAACTCGAGTGGTTTCCTGCGCTTATCAGCGTAACTTTTCTGACGATCACGAGCTGCCGCCATTCGTTTTCGTATCTGAGCAATTCTTTCCGTTGCGTCTACTACAAGTTCTGGACCCGTGATCTGACTATTGCCCACCTCTGCCCAACAAAGAGGTGATCGGCATTTACGCCCGTACAATGCCTCAAATGGAGCGGCTTGAATGCTGGTGTGGTAACTGTTGTTATACGAAAATTCCACTAACAGTAGATGTTTTTCCCAGCCGTTACCAAAATCAATCACACATGCCCTAAGCATGTCTTAAAGGGTTTGGATGGTGCGTTCAGACTGCCCATCCGTTTGTGAATGATAAGCGGTGCTCATGTCTAAACAAGAGCCGAAAGATTTGTGCATTGCTTGCCACAGTTCTGAAGTAAAACATACATCACGATCGGAAATAATGGAGGTTGGCACCCCGTGCCTCGAAACCACTTCCTTCAAGTAAATGTCTGCTAGAGTAGAGAACTTGTCTGTTTCTTTGATAGCCAAGAAGTGTGCAGACTTTGTGAGTCGATCGACGATCACCCAAATGGTATCATTTCCACGTTGAGATCTAGGCAGGCCAGTAACGAAATGCATGGAAATTTGCTCCCATTTCCATTGTGGTATCTTTGGTTGCTGGAGTAGGCCCGATGGTTTCTGGTATTCGGTCTTGACTCTCGCACAGGTCAAAAATTTGCTAACGTAAGTTGCTATGTGAGCTTTCATGCCAGGCCACCAATACTTAGTTCTGAGATCGTGGTACATCTTATCTAAACCAGGGTGTACCGAGTAACGAGACTTATGTGCTTCATCCATCACAAGCTCGCGTAAGTTTCCATAGTGTGGGACCCAGATGCATCCTGTTACGTGATAGGCACCGTCTTCCTTTTGTTCTAATCGTTGCCTTGAGTCGCGTAGAGCTTCAGCCCTGATGTTTTCTGGTTTCAATGCTTCTACCTGAGCATCTCGTATCTGTGCAGGAAGACAAGACTGGATGGTGAGTTGTAATGCTCGCACACGCCTAGGGGTAGTATCCTTTCGACTGAGGGCGTCGACCACGACATTTGCTTCGCCCGGATGGTACTTGATTGCACATTCGTAATCATTCAATAGCTCGACCCATCGACGTTGTCGCATGTTCAACTCCTTCTGTTTGAAGATATGCTCGAGACTCCTGTGATCGGTGTAGATGGTGCACTTGGTACCGTAGAGGTAATGTCTCCATATCTTGAGAGCAAAAACCAATGCTCCCAATTCCAAGTCATGCGTAGTATAGTTCCTTTCGTGAATCTTAAGTTGGCGCGAGGCATAAGCGATGACTTTATCCCGTTGCATCAAAACACAACCAAGACCCTGAATGGATGCGTCGCAATAAACCACAAAATCATCTGTGCCTTCAGGCAATGAGAGAATAGGTGCGCTACAAAGTCTATCCTTTAAGTGCTGAAATGCTGATTCCTGTGTATTACCCCAATGATAGACAATGCCTTTCTGAGTTAGTGAGGTGAGGGGTTGTGCAATCTTGGAGAAGTCCTTGATGAACCTTCTATAGTAGCCCGCCAAACCTAAGAATTGGTGGATTTCCGTTGGTGTACGGGGTGCAGGCCAGTTCTTGATTGAGTCTACCTTGGATGGATCAACGTGTATCCCATCCTTGTTTACCACGTGGCCTAGAAAATGGACTTCACGAAGCCAAAAGTTGCATTTTGAAAACTTAGCGTACAACTGCTCTGCTCGAAGTAGTTCCAAAATAAGTCGTAGATGGTGCTCGTGTTCCTCCTGACTCTTCGAATAGATCAGAATGTCATCAATGATAACAATAATGAACTTATCCAGGTAAGGCTTTCACACTCTGTTCATAAGATCCATGAAGACTGCAGGTGCGTTTGTTAACCCGAATGGCATGACCAGAAACTCGTAGTGGCCGTAACAAGTTCTGAATGCTGTTTTGGAGACGTCCTCGTCCCGGACTCTCAGTTGATGGTAGCCTGACCTCAGATCAATCTTTGAATAGAAACTCGACCCTTGCAACTGGTCGAATAAGTCGTCAATGCGTGGAAGAGGATAGCGATTCTTCACGGTCACCTTGTTCAGTTCGCGGTAATCTATGCACATACGGAAGGTACCGTCTTTCTTCTTCACAAATAATACTGGAGCTCCCCAGGGCGAAGAGCTTGGACGAATGAAACCCTTATCCAAGAGTTCTTGCAATTGCTTAGACAGTTCTTCCAGTTCGGTTGGAGCTAAGCGATAAGGTGCTCAAGCTATGGGTGCTGCTCCAAGAGCTAGCTCGATTTGGAATTCGACCTGGCGATGAGGCGGTAGCCCAGGTAAATCTTCAGGGAACACTTGAGGAAAATCACGTACTACCAGAATATCCTCTATTCTCTTCTCTTTCGTTGATGCGTCAGTAACAAGTGCTAAGATAGCGGTGTGGCCCTTTCGCAAACACTTCTGGGCCTTAAGGAAGGAGATGATGCCCACTACAGCACCACTCTTGTCGCCTTGAATTTCGAGAGGTTCTTTGCCAGAACGGGGAATACGAACAATCTTCTCTTTGCATAGGATCTCTGCTTACTGTTGGGATAACCAATCCATCCCAATGACGATGTCGAAACTACCCAGAACTATAGGAATGAGATCGATAGAGAAAGTCTGACCAGCGAGGATAAGATTACAACCCTGAACTATGTGTGTGGCCTCTAGACTTTTACCATTTGCTAACTCTACAACATGCTTGGTGTTCAAAAGTGTTGGTGTGCGCTTTAACATTTGACTGACTTTTAGAGACACGTAACTGGTGTCGGCACCCGAATCAAATAAAACAGTAACATAAAAGTCATCGAGAAGAAACTTACCCATCACCACATTAGGATCATTCCTTGCTTCACCCTTACCCAGCACGAACACTCGACCCCTAGCACCGTTGTCATTATTGTTTCCCCCATTGTTGTTCCCGTTATTGTTCCCGTTTCCTTGATTGTGGTTGTAGTTCTGATTCTGATTTAACTGCGGGCAATGTCTCTTGAAGTGACCTTCAGCGCCACAATGAAAACATCCCTTGTTGCCATGTTGCTGATTCTGCGGTGCTTGCTGTTGCTGCTGGCGATTCTGATTTGCAGGCCGTGAGGTCCTGCAATTCTTGGCTTCATGCCCCATCTTGAGACACCTCTGACAACGACCCTTGTTGCACTGACCACTGTGGTGTCTGTTGCATCTATTGCACTTTGGGTGATTTCCTCGATATCCACCCTGCCCTTGACTACCAGAAGATTGCTGACCAGGAATCTGGTAGTCATCGATCTTTCGCCGCTGTGCCTGGGACTGAACCGTAGTCGAACCCTTGCTAGAGGTTCCATCCCACTTTCGTTTGTTGTCACTCGGAGTAGCAGAAGTAGTAGTGGTAGTAGCACCGATACGCTTGGGCAGCTTGTTCTGTTCCACTGCCTGGTCTGTGAGACGATGGGCAAGACGAGTAACATCCTGGATGGTAGCAAGATTAGCAGAGGTCACATGGCTTTGAATCTCTGGTACTAAGCCTTTGAGGTACAGTTCGATATGCTTGATGGGAGGATCCACCATAGTTGGACACAAGATTACCAACTCGTTGGATCACTTCGTATATGCCTCTATCTCCAACCCCGTCATCTTCAGGTTAAAGAACTCCACTTCCAACTTGTGGATGTCATCACGAGTACAATATTCCCGCTTGATCAGTTCCTTGAAGTCGTTCCATGGGGTGTCATTAGCAGCCGCCAACCCCAGCATCTGAACTTGCGCATTCCACCAAGTTAATGCAATGCCTTCGAGAGTTCCAGTGGCATACTTCACCCTGCGAGCCTCAGGGCATTCACACATCTCAAAGACCGATTCGAGCTTCTCAAACCAATGGAGGAGTCCAACGGCTCCTTCAGTGCCACTGAAAGTACTAGGACAGCAGTCCATAAAAGTCTTGAATGTGCATACAGGTGGCTGAGCGTTTTGACCTCCTGCTTGGGCGACTGCAAGTGCCGCAGCAACTTGTTGGATAATCAGAGCCGTCAACTGGGCTTGAGTCATGTTAACGCGTCCGCTCATGATCTTCATATCAAAGGAAACATGAGTGAGAGAGGTTCGCGAAAGTGCGATGACAGAAGAGAGTAAGCACACATGTGTTTCAATCAACAGTTGTTACGTTTATCTAAGCATACCATGAGCAAAGTTCTATGTAATCTAGCAAGTAGGCAATGTAAACATAAATCATATCACCTAGAATGTTGAGTCTTGCACGTGGAGCGAAGCGTCGTTGTGGATCGTTGAGCACTGTACAGGTTATAGTCTGGTTTTAACAAAAACTTTTTCCCTTATTAAAACCAAGTTCACTATAACCAATGGCTCTGATACCAATCTGTCACACCCCCAAAATCCACTCGCGGAGTATCACCGCTTGGAGGCGTGACTGACCAGGATCAAGCCACCAATCATATTGAACATAGCGTGTAAATAAAAGTAGTTTATAAAATCCAACACAATACAATTGGTGTCCAAACAAAACATAGTCAAGTTGTAAGCGGAAGCATAATGTTTAAAATCATAACATAAGTTCAAGCGTTTCAAATGTTTAGCATGGCACCCAGCTGTCCATGTCCCACAACGACTCTTCCCACTCCGATGCAAGCTCCATGGCTACCTAACGACCTGCAAGGCATGTAACAACAAGTCAACAACAAAGTTGAGCGAGTTCACAGTTGATTGTTCAGTTCATGAGTTCATTTCAGAAATCGTAAGTTCATTTCATAATCATGCGTTACCCAGTATCCTTGTTTCCCAAATCTTTACAATAATAAGTGGGGGCTTCCCATGTTTTATGGTACTAGACTAGTTGTATCTATAGGTGTCCTTCCCAATCCGAGGACATTGGTAAGTTTGAGTTTACGTAGGTTTTACGTAAGTGCCCTTCCCTAACCGAGGACAGTAGTACGTAGCGAGTACGTAGGTTTAGCGCTGGTGTCCTTCCCAAACCGAGGACAGTAGTACGTAGGTTTTACGTAGGTTTAACACTGGTGTCCTTCCCAAACCGAGGACAATAGTACGTAGGTTTTACGTAAGGTTTAGCACTGGTGTCCTTCCCAAGCCGAGGACGGTAGTAAGTAGTCTAGTAGTGATGAAAGTACGGGTAGTCATACAAATCCCATTCCCAACCCACCGGGAATCCCATGCCTTGGTAAGAGTGTGAACTCACCTTGGTTTGCTCGGTATGCTAAACTATGCTCACAAGTAGTCAGTCAAGTCCTATAGTTATACACGTGTACTCAATCAGTTAAGTTCGTATAGATTCACATGCAATCTATGTCACGAAGTGTGTTTAAGCAATTATCACGTATCGTATAAGAAGTTAATCAAAGTCATGCAATTCATGCTTCATATAGATGTCCATCATAGTTTGCGCTAACATGGTTATTCATAACATACTTGACAGAGTTGCTAGGCTTAACAGAATTAACTTAACTGAGTTACTAATCTTAACTGAGATAACATCCTTAACAGGGTTAAATGCATAACTTTAACAGAGTTATATACTAACAGGTTCCATGACTTAACAATGTAAACAATATAACAGAGTGATCATGGCAGCGCGCTTGACGAAATCACGTTTATGGCGAAAACACGTGTTAGGCGAAATCCCTTTTTGTGACGAAATTACTTAGTGGCGATAACGCTTTTAGCGACAAAAACATTTAGTGGCGAAAACCCTTTGGGCGACGAAATCCCAAGGGTTTTCGTCGAACTCCAAGTTTGGCGAAAACACTTTGTGTTTTCGTCTGGTTTCGATTTCGCCGGTTGAGGGACTTCTTCCGGTTTGTGATTTCGTGAAATAGGGTTTCCATTATCTAACAGCTATGCAAAAATCCCAGTAATCACGAACAGTTACAAGATCAACCATCCACCCAATCATTCCCTCAAATCAGTTCATGAAACCACACATTACTAGATTACTAAGTTACTGTTCAATCATGGTTACCATTCTATCATCATTCAACATCAGTAAGTGGTTATGATCACTATTAATTCGACATATGCACACATAAAACCCTACTCTGCTAATCATCTATTAGAATCATCAATATCAAATCGACATGGACAATGAGCATGACACAACCGATCATACATCAGATTAAGCATCCCTATCATACTCATTTATTCAATTCGCAACCAAATCACATAACAGTTCCTTCATGATAACAAACAAATAGTTCATAATAATTTCCATTACATAACTATCAATAATTGATAACTAACCCAAACAGGAGAAGCAATGAACCAGACAAAGTGAGAGGCTTCAAGGGTCTCAAGGTTGCCGTCGCAGGGTGGGAGGTGACTAGGGTTTTCGGATTAAAACTCTCACGTAAAGTTTATTATCAAAATCTTATAGTTGCTCGCTACTGGGCCGAAGCCCGTTTCCGTTTCCGCCGGCCCACTTCCTGGGTGTTTTCGTCCAGGTGATTTCGTTGGGGGGGGGGGGGGGGTGGGTTTTCGGCTAGAGGGTGTTTTCGAGTGAGGGTTTTCGTGAGTGAAGGATTTTTGGCAAAGGCTTCACTTTAAAAGCATATAATCATATACTAAAAACATACAAAAACATATCAACAAATACACTTATGTTGCACATCAAATATATATATAAACACACTTTGCAATATATACAAGGTTAAGTCAAATAGAGACCTTGAAAACTCGGGTTGTCACAAAATTCACCAAACCACAAGTACTATCCGGACATCTTTCTCTTTTATTAAAAACAAGTTTAACGTTATTTCTATCTTGGTCACTTAAGACATGAAGATTAAAATTTGAAAGGTTAATACAGTTATAAAATTTGTTATATATTTTGTAGCAAGATGCATATTGATGCAATTGTTCCAAGAGATTTCAAATAATATAAACTAGTGCTTTCAACCCGGCGCGTTGCGCCTAGGGATTAGCAGGGTTCGATTCGGTTCATTATGATTCGTGGTGGTATAGACACTCTTAAAATTAAAATATATATATATTGTACAAATCTATTAAATTAAACTGTTACAAATACATAACTTCTAAATAGTTACAAATGCACTAACTTCTAAATTGTTACCAGCTCCATCAAACACCACCTACCTTACCTATGACCAAATCATTTAACTTCCAACTTCCTTGTTATGCTTTTCGAACGGTTGGCCAACGACAATTTCTAACCACTCGCGAAGCGTCTTCAAGGCGCCAATGCATGCCCATATAATTTTTGATGGCGTAGCTACAATCAAACAATAAACTTAGAACTTCTCATATATAAAAGCGAGTGTTATTACCATGATAATGGTACATAGGTGACTTGAAACACATATCATACAACAATTATAATACGCTTAGTTCAGACAAAACCTTAGTGTGTTGCAAGTAGCTTTAAGAACCACCACCAGCCTTTGTAGCCTATGTGCTACTTGTTGTCATAAAGGACAACCCACAGCCACGCTGTCCGTTTTGGATTAATAATTATAAGTAAAAATATGCAAATAATAAAAGATCGAGAATATGTCCACACAATATAGAAAATAAATAAACCAAATAAATATATGTTGTCCGTGGGTTCAATGATTTAACTCATCAACACGCCAATCCGACATGATTAACAACCCTACCTCAGTTGATGATGAAACTAATTATTTTATGTTTAGACTATAACTTGGGTATAAAAAAGTGCTCATGTTCTTTAATTCCATCTTTTTATTGCCTGAAATAAGGTTTAAACAAAAATAAGGCAAGTTTGGCCATCATTATTGAAGAGCTCAGTGTCGCCCCAAAATCTTACTAAAATCAGATTAATGTTGAACTCGATAAATAATTATGATTGGGTTGTTGCCAGGGGTTGGGACATACAAAGTTTTATATTTGTGATAAGCCAAAAGTGAATTTGAGAAATTGGGACCGTTCTAATTTAGTAGAACCCTTAGAGATGTAGCATATATGGTCTTCAAACTCCCAACTAATTAAGTAATCTAAACTTGCTCTTTGCATTCAAGGCTATCACACAGTTGATCATTTCTAGAAGCTGTAATAGTAATAAGATCCATGAAGTTTTTTCATAAATCAGGATTAAACTGGTCTGATTATTCTTTAGTGATAGAGAAATACTAAAAATCTAAGTTGAAAATTTATGCAACAGCGGTTAGACTTCAAATTGTAAGAAGACTTAATTTAAATACCAAAACTAAAGAAATTTAAAAACCTAACCTGTGTTTATGAGGCATAAGAATGAACCGAGAACTCTCATCACCACCCGCTACCGACTCTTTAATAGAAGAAATTAAACCTCAATCAACAATCGCAGAAGCCGACGCATCAGCCATCCTCATCTCAATAACCATCGGCACTACAATCGCCATAACACTGTAGAAAACACAGCCGTCGAAACCCTTCTCGGTCATCTATAAATTACCACAAGTTATAAAACCCTTATCCACCTATAAACTTACCAAAGTTATAAACCCGACGCTCTCAACCACCTCTGTTCCGCGGACCCCCTCTCATCACCATTCTATAAAATTCACTGCAACATGACCAAAATATGTATAACCACCTCACCGTTATTTAAACCTTCAAACAACACATGTGCCCCCAAAAGAAAAGGTAAGTACAAACATGTTCAATCATCATCATCTCAACATTCAAACATAGTATAAGTTCGAATCAGATGGAAAACAAATTCAAAAATTAAAGTTACATGTAGAGACAACTAAATATTCATCACAAATTACTTCTGCAAAAACAACGGACATAGGGGAAAAAATTACGTAAGGGGAAACAATCGAAGAGGAAATTTGACAACTAAGAAGGAAAATAAAGAGGCAAAATAATGCACCTGAACTCCGGCAATGACTTACGTTGTCGCATTTCGGCGGCCAGTTCGCAAAGCAACCCTAACAACGCCGCTTTGGGGCTTCGACGAACGGCTGGAGATAAAATGGAACCAATGCCCATGGAAATTTTCGTTTTGATTTGAGATGGCGATGGTTGTGGAAATAGCTGTTTTGATGTAAGAGGGTGGTGCTTGTCATCCGTCCGATGCTGGAGGTATGGAGAGAAAAGAACAGCTTTTTTGATGAGATTTTTTAGTTGATGATAATCTCATCATTACGTGGCTATTGATTCGGTGGATGAATATAAACTCAAAGAGGAAAATACTATGCCACGCATTTAGAATAGGATAGGGATTGGGGAATAGTGGTACCGTTCAACGGTCCAACCGACGTCGCGGGCAAGGGCGGCAGGTAGAAGTTTCCGTTTCCACTACCCCCCAAATTGTTATTAATCGGTGTCGTCCAGTGTTGCTAATCCTCTTCACCTTTTCTGCATTGTGTGGTTTAACATCCAAAAATAAATTTTTAGATTCTTTCCAAATGGTCCCAGTAGTATAAAACTATTCAATCCAGTTCCACTATAATAATTGGATAGCTCAGATATTCTTTCCATATTGATATTACAACTGATGTTCTGTTACAGGCAACTACCTATAATAATTGAGATATGATGCAATATATAAAACACCTACCGATAAGAACATGCATGAAAAATTAAAACGAAAAATTGTTTAACGTTATAGCCGTTGAGTTACATGAGTAAATCAAGTGCAATTACAACTACCCAAATTCAAACTGGTATATATCGTTTATTCAAACAATCTATACATGAAAGAAATCTTTTAAAGAATGTTAAAGGGTTTGTCGCATGAACATCTGTAGGTAAAAAGATCAGTAGAAAAGGTAGCTTTGTAGTGGTAAACATTAAGGGGTCATTCCAAAATGGATCTGGGTTGTTATGGTCTTCAATATTGATCGAAAAGTAATTGTGTAATTGGTAGTGGCTTGTATTCAAGTTTTGATCAAGTATGGTCAAGATTCCAACTCTTAAGCATCAATTTTCAATCAAGTTTCAAGTTTAAACAACCAATTCAATCACCGAATTTCACATAATTACATCTAATTTTAATTAAATTAAAATAAAAAACATTAGGTAGAAAACAAACCTGGTGCAGTGGACAGTGACGGCTGGCTGTTCACAACCGTAGTAGCCAGACCGCCGAAGGATGACGTGTGCACCTGCGGTGGGAACGGTTCGGACAGAACGACGACTTTGCAGACAGTGAAATTGAAGACTTCAGGTTTATAAATCTCAACAAATCAAAGCAAAGAACAGTACCAACTAATGGTGTACCTGATTTAGCGGTTCAACATTGATTGCCCAAAGCTCCAAAAAAGGATGTGAAGAAACCCTAGTTCATCGCCTGTGTTCGTCACCTGCCACCTGATCTGCGTTCATCGTCGATGACATTATCGTTTCAGAGACCAGAGAAGATGTTAGGGCTTTTCTATATGGGTGAAACTTGGAAAAACATTTTTGAAAGTGAAGGATAATCTCTTTGTTGGTATGGTAAGCGGTGGTAGGTGACTTCTGAACAACCACCGCCCTTTATCTTTCTCTCTAATGCGTTCCCTGATGTCTTCCTTTCTCTCTTATCTCCAAATACTCAATCTATCTAATGTCAGAAAACAGACGCGTGGTCTTTTTACCACGCATGAGAAGGCCATGAATGTTAATTTTTGGCCCAATAAGCATGGCCCACGCATTACATTTACTGTTCATTTCACTTCTCTATTATTATATTGGATTTAGATTAGATTGTTTTAGAACATGTTAAACAGGGAGGTCAAAGACCATTAAAAACATTTCTTTTTTCACTCGTTATACCTTGTGCCAGTACCATACCGGTGTTACATCCCTAATTTTATAAGGTTTTCTTTGATTTAGTTTTTTTTTTCTTTTGTGTTTTTTTATGTTCATTTTTCTATAAAATCTTAGTTTTGGTATTGTTGCATCTACCTTTCATTAAAAATTTGTTAAAAATCGATATGTACACACCACGAAGCGCGAGTATAACACTTCAGTTAGTGATTAACAAATTAGTAAATGGACACCAACGATCATTTCGCATGGGCGGCCCTGGGGTGGGTGGGGAGGACCATCGGCCAGGACCCGTGATTTCGAGAGGCACATTTAAAAAAAAATTTCCGATACATATATATGTTATAATTTTTTAAATGGTATACCCATACAAAAACCAAGTTATTGATAAGCCCATTCACAAAACAATTCTTAAGCTTTAAAAGTTAGCTCATTAGGTTTAGTTAGCAAAATACTAATTTGATTTAAAAAATAATAATAATTAAACGATAGACAATATTTCTTTGGGCGACAATTGAGACAGGACATCTGATTCTGAGAACCATCCCTGTTATTTACCCTTATAATTCAACTTGAGGGGGCGAAAGTCAAATTGAAATCTTCGATATAAAAAAAGTAGCTGCTGAATTATATACATACAAATCAAAATTTGATGGCAGCTCATCACTGCTACAAGCAGCCACGTATCATTAGCATCTTCCACGTTTCTTTTAAGAATTGCCACGTACAAGAATGAATAATAACCATTTTTCATAACTCACGGTATATCATAAACTTTGTGCTGAACCAAATTCTTCCTATCGTTTCATGTCATCTTTCAATCACCTATATTTTTTTCTTGTTTCGGCAAACTCTGTTTATGTGGACGGAGAAACTTCTGATCAGCTGAAGTCATTTACCGGAGAGAACACGACATCGACAATCTGACAAGTTATTTAGAGAAAAAGACGCTGTTAGTTTTCTTTTTCTGTTTTAGCATTAAATTAATGTTACTCTACATTGCACAAATAAATCTATACTACTGCTTAACAGGTTACGTAAACTCAAGAATTCGTTAAAACCTTATGCTCTAATACCAATCTGTCACACCTCATCTAAGTTGGCTTAATGGGACTGAATGATAACGAATTTTACAAAATGGAAAAACTTGTATATATGTCTATCACTTCATTGTCTGGCACATAACTTTGAACTTAAAGCGGAAACACGAACTATCATTCGTATAAAGGAAAGCTTAATACAACCAAAAAAGGTAATTTTACAATTCCTACTTCTCACATCTTAGTCAGCTATGGGTAATAGCTAATACTTCAACATGTTTGCTAAAAAGACGGATGTGCCAATATATATACTAGTAGTTTATTATCAGACACGTTTTAATATGTAGTAATTAGGGCTGTAAACGAACTGAACGTTCAACGTACAGTTCGTGAACCGTTCGGAGGGAAGTTTCTTTATGTTCGTTCGTTTGATAAATGAACAAACACGAACAAGAAATTATGTTCGATAAATTAAACAAACGAACGTGGACAGAGGTCACGTTTGTTTATGAACGTTCGGTAATGCGTTCATATATGTTCGATCATTTATGTTTGTTTGAGTCTGTGCATTTAAAGGTTTTTTTAGTTATATTTTTATTTTATGGGTTTTGATTTTTAAAGCATAGTTATACTATACATCTCCGCCAACATCCCCCGTTTGATCATTTCAGTTTCAGTTTGTGTTAAAACTTAACAAACTTTTTAATTTTTGTGTTAATTATGTTAAAGATTTAATTATTTTTGATGGATTCTTCATAATCTTTCTGATAATAAATGTAAATTGTATTTTTACAAGGAATATATAACGTTTGTTTGTACTCATTTATGTTTGTTTATGTTCGTTTGCATTCGTCTACGTTCAATAAATGTTTGTGCACATGTTCATTTCCTTAATAAATAAACACGAACAAGGCCTTGTTGTTCATGTTCGTATGATTCGTTTACAGCCCTAATAGTAATCATCCACTTGAATATATATTGATGCAAAAACAAAGGAATTCCAAATCCTTAAGTTCAATTCATTTAGATTGATACCTTTAAAGAGCACAAGGATCATATAACCGGAAACTTTTTCTACACGTGTTGTAAAACAATGAACATGAATCAAACCCATCAATATAAGTCACATGTCATCTATGAATGGGAACTTTTTTCACACATGTTGTAGAACACTTAACATGAATTAATCCCTCAATAAGTTTCGCCCACTTAGAATATAAACGTTATATATACACAGGGGATGCATTTAACATTTTAAAAATTCAACTTAATATGTTAAAAATCATTTTTTTAATTTTTTTTCGACGCCTTTTCTTATAAATACATGTAGAAGCCTTTTATATAAAAAAATTAAAAAACAAAAAAATTTAAAATTTAAAAAACAGTACAAAATGTTATTTTTTTACAAAAACGATTTTTTTTTATTGGAATAGCTTCTACATGTATTTATAAGTAAAAACGCCGAAACAAATATAAAAAAATGACTTTTAACATGTTAAGTTGAATTTTTAAGATATATTTAACATGTTAGATGCACTGTTCTAGTTCCCCACATTTTTAATGTTCCCTAATAAACATCACACGATATATATATATATATATATATATTATATATATATATATATATATATATATATATATATATATATATATATGTATGTATATAGTGTCGGGATCAGGAGAAAACGCCCAAAAGTGTGAGAACGCATCCTGGCTCAACACATGGCGCGCAATATAATTAGCGCGTATGGGCTTTTTTGTCATTTTATCTTCCGCTTTTCCAATTCCGCTTTTCACAATATTGATTTATTTTTGGGGTTTAATATTTTTTGGCGTTAACCAAATTCAATAATTATATGGTTTCTATGTGTTAATATTTTGGCGTTTATGACGTTTTTCAAATCGTATGTCATTGGAACCCCAATGGGTCAGAATATCTCTCTAAATTGCGTTTTTCAAGGCGTTTTAGACAAGTTGGCCCATTGTTCTATTATTTTTTATATACATTTTAGCGTTTGTGGTATCTTGGTGTTTTACAATTGGAAAATTAAATTACAACCACAGGGAAAAAAATAGAAGCTAAAAAAATAAATAAAAAATCCTAATCGGATCTCTCTTCACAATCTTCACTGTCATCAGTCTCTCTCTTCTTTAATACTACAAGAAATGTCACCAAATACATGGCGTTTTATGTAAAACTTAACAAACCCATCGGTTTGATTATTTTGCCTGCTCGTCTGTTCAAGTGGCTTTTGTGGATGTTTGAGGACATAGACTTATTACGTGTGGGTGGGTTTTTCGCTTTGTTCTTCAACTTGATCTTCATCTTTATAATCATCCCACTCTTCAGTGTCATTGATCTCTTCTCCTCATCCAAGCCTTCTTCAAGAACAAAGAACACAAAATAACATATGACTATCATCAGTATCTTTTTCTTGAAGATTTGTCCATCTCATGCAGCAAAATCTTACCGAGTTACTCCCCTCACCTAACAATCCATTCAGTGAAATTTCACGAAGAACAATACTGAATATCCAAGAAAGCATATTAGCCATCTTTGATTTTTTTTAATTTTTTGGCGTTTTATAGTTAGTGGTATTTAGTAGTATTGGCTTTTGGTTTTTTGGTAATTTTTTAATGGCGTTTTATTTCATGAGATGGCGTTTTGTGTAGAGAAGTCAAAAGACTTTTTTACCCTTAATGAAGCGCGTCACATCAATAAAAGTTATGTTATTTATGAAAACGCCATCTCGTCATCTAGTCCATAGATTGTTTTAATTTGACGATTCATAACCGTTCTCTCCGTTCTCACACTTTTCACCGTTTTCTCTAAATCCTGACCCTATATATATATATATATATATATAGGGTTACGATCATGTGAGAAGCACTAGGCTAATTGAGAAACTTGAAAAGTATTCTGAACCACACATTTTCCCTAAGCTTTTCGTAATATACCCATATATATATATATATATAAAATTCTAAAATTGACTTTATTCATATGTGTATAATTCAAGATTTAACAATATACATATGTGTATATATTTAATTTTGAACTATACATATATGTATATTACGAAAATCTTAAAATGTGTGGTCCAGAATGCTTCTCAAGTTTTTCAAATTGGGTGGACTTCTCTTAGAGCATTCACATTTCTTCCATCTTTTTCACCCTATAATTTCATTAAAAACACTTATATTTTCTCTTCCCTTTCAATTAAATAATATTTTTATACTTTTATAATTACATTTTCTCTTTTCTCAACTCACAATCACTTTCAAAATATATTAAAAAATTACAGAGGGTGAATAGTGTCCCCTCAAATTTACAGATGAACAGTAACATTTTCTTTCTCATCTACTCATAATCACTTTCAATCACCTACAATCACTATTCATAATATAAAAAGTTCCCTCACAGAGTTTTGGGGACGGACTGTGAATGCTCTTGGGATCCCTATCTTGTATGTGCGAGCGTGCGTATATATAATAATTGTTGGCGTAGCTGTAGAGCCCCCGCAAAAGAAATATTGGTGGCTCTGATACCATTTAGGGTGGTAGTAGGCAAAATATTTTGTCGGTTCAAAATCGTTACTTCATGTAAGAAATTATCTATAGAGTTTAAAAACATATCAAAATTATCTATAGTTATTATTTTTATTCACATATTATATATAAAATTTATAACTTGAAACAGAAGACATAGCATATTAAATTATCCTTAAGTTGAGATCAAATTTATATTATCATAAAAGAAGAACATAAAATATAATTAAGATTTAATTTGTTTGTAAAACATTTCCTTACAAAACTAAGAGCAACAACTATTTAGTAATATTTCAAAGTTAAAAAGAAAGAGGGTCCAACATGCTTCCGTACCTTTTTTCCATTTTGACCAAGATAGTGTCGGGTTATACCAAGAGTCTTTTTACTAGGCTCTTTCAGACCAAACCTAAGATATATTAGGTAACTCCTCTTTGGCTCCTTCAGCAATATTCACCACAATATGGTTTCGTTTCCTACCTCCGGTGTGAGGAAAAAGAGACAGTTGAAGGTTGGAGGATTTTTCTTTTTAAGAGAGAAATATCTCTAAATAAGTATGAATGCTCTCATACTTTATAAGGAAATCAAAGACTTTTATTCCATGATGGTAATTTTACAAAGAGGAAATATCTTACAAAAGGTAAATACAAAACACTCTGAAAATACAAGAGATTTTTAGTACATGAAAGAAGACTTGTTAATACTTGAGTGAAGACTGATGCCCCTCTTCCCTTTATTTCTCTCTTTTTATAAGCCTTTATTCATGATAGGCTTTCTTCTTGCAAGATACGTGTCCTTCTCTACATGTATATTAGCTTAGTGTCTTTATGTCTTGCCTTAGAGTGTCTATCTCCTTTTTTCAAAGTTGCCTTGGGAAATTGAACATTTAAAGTCTGCTCCTTTTGTCTTTATGGCCATGTCTCCTCACCTTATTTATGTCTGTCTTTACCTTTTCCAAGGTCAATGATGCTCTTTTAAAATATCGAACTTTTGTCCATATCGGTTATTCCATAATATTAGAAGAGAATATTTCTTGATAGTTAGATGTTTAAACTCGCATGTTTAAACTCTTTAATCTATGTTTAATGCCTAATCATTTGAATTTAGGCTATCTCTTGACGAGTTGGTACTCATTTTGTTTTTATTACTTGAACATGATGGGCAAGTTCCAGGTGGGTGTTTCCTGGACCGGCAAATCTTATACTGTGCCTCTGGACTTGATTTGACTGAACCAATTTCTAACAAATTTATCTTGCTATTTAAAAAGTTTATTGCTGCATCTGGAGATTTTCGAGCCGGAGCAATCATAACCGGAGAGTTTTTATACTCTCCTCCATAAGTTCTAAATGGTTTTTTAAGAGTAGATTCCATTTCCTGCAATACTACTCTTATCCTAATAGTTCTTCTGTAGTGAATATCATATTCATTAAAGTTTGTAAATTCTCTCCTTTTGGAATCGATTTTGCAGGAAAATACTTGACATTTTTCAAGATGTAAAAAATGATAAGTAGGGTAATAATAATCATTGTAAAAATATGGTCCTACAGATAATAACTTTAGAGCTAAAGTATCTTTAGGGGTCATAGTTGGGTTGTTCTGGTAACAATTTTTTACTGAATTTATGACCCATCTAGGTAAATATGTTAATTCAGGAAAATCAGGTGATGTAAGATAAATCATGTTAATGGCACCAAAATCGTACCAATATCTTATCTCATATGCTGGTGATCCTTGCAGATAATTTAATCTAGGGTATACCCCTGTGTAATCAACATACCTTGTCTTAGTTTGAGCAATGCTATCTAAAATCATTTTATTCCTCTGTCTAGAAGCAGGAACTAATAAAAGAGCTTGTTGTATGGGAGGAACTTGTGGTTTGAGAGGAATCTGTTGGAGGACTTTTTCAAAAGTAGTTGTTTTATCTGATTGAGTTTTAAAAGAAAATTGTTCTCCTACTTCGTCCTGGTTTGGAGCAGCTTCCATAACATGATCACTAGAAGAAGTAGATCGAATATCTATCATTTCTAAAATAAATGACATATCTACTTTTTTAACATTTGATATTTTATCATAATCTCCATCTTCATGCTATCGAACTCATACATGGTAACCTTGTTATTTATCATCCTGAAGTGGCTTTTAACTAAAATTTTTTTATCTCTGCAATGTGTTTAGGAATAGTTTCAATTATACCTATAAGTTCTTCCATATCAGTTGCAATTTCTTTTATTGCTTGTATCTGTTCGTCCATCATCTTTAGACGGCTATCAAGTTGTTGACCTAATTCTTCCATCCCTAGCCAGGAAATCTGCCAACACATTTTTATCAGATTTTATTATTTCAATATCAAAATTATATTCATATAAAAGAGTTTGCCATCTTATAAGCCTTTTATATTCAGGTTTAGAAGGCGAATTATTTTTTTATAAAAGCTTTTACCTGGTTATTATCAGTTCTTAACAGAAATTTGTTAGGTAATAAGAAATAATAAAACTTTTAGCAGCTTCTAATAATTGCTAATGATTTTTTTCATTAATATGATATCTTGTTTGATAGTCCCGAAAAGATCCGATTTCAGTCTCGGTTCGGTATAAAATATGGAGACGGGTGATTTTCGAACCATGAACAAACGAAGACACTAAAAGATATAGAAACTTTAAGGATTGTAACATAGAGAGTTTCATTAATTTGGATAAAGAAACACAAAGATAATGGTCCACCTCGGGTGAGCTCCCCCGAGGTGGTGGCTCACAAAATGCACACCTTCACAAATATATAGCCCCTGAGCCTTGACCTCCAAGCCAGCCGCCTTTTGCTTGGAAAACCTACTAAACCCACTAACACATCTGACTATCACAATTACAAACGCCATCCTATATAAACAATAAAATCGCTAAACTCAAGCCGTCATAATTGTTAACATCATTCTCTAATTTGACCCAACATTGTTTCAATGTCACTAAAAGTTCCTAAACAATATCTACAAATGCTTTCACCAATCTTTTCTTTTTAAGAGTTATAATCTATCCTTTTAAGTATCCTACTTCAATAATATTTTGAAACATCAGTTTCTAAAATTAAATCATCTTTTTCTTAGGGTAATTGTAATTTTGGTAAACTTTTACAGTATTTTTTTATCTTCTTTACTTGTTCTTCTAGACCTTTGTCAAAACTAAATATTTTATCCTTTTTAAGAAGGACTTGAAAGGGTTTTCTTAGAGCTGCAAGATTTTCTATAAAATCAGAAGCATAATATAATATTCCAAGAAAACTTTGAACTTATTTTTTATCAACCAATTTATTTGGGAAGGCCGTTATTTTTTCAAGAATATGGTTTTGAAGTTCTATCCCTTTACCATATATCTTCATTCCTAAAAAATCCATGTTTTCTTGTAACAAACTAGTTTTTCTTTCTTAAAGAGCTAATCCATGTTTTATACATAAGTCTGTAAAAGTATCAAGATGTTTTAAATGTGAATTAATATCATCTATATATACAAAAATAAAGTCGTAATTTCTAAATATAATATCAATTTTTCTTTGAAATATTTGAGGAGCATTTTTCAACCCAAAATTACAAGCCATTCATATTGCCGTTGAGGAGTAGAAAATGATGTCTATGCATTTAGGATGCATTTTTATTTGCCAAAATCCACTTTTGCAATCAAATTTTGAAAATACCTTTTTGTTTCTAGTCGAATTTATTAAACTTTCTTTATGAGGTAAAAAATATCCATCAAAAACAATATTATCATTTAGTTTTTTTATAGTTTATTACAATTCTAGGTTTACCTCTTGTGATCTCAGCATGTTTTCTACATAAAATCATTTCCCATTGAAATATTCTCTTTGAATTTTGTAATTTCTTACATTATCTTCTTTTTCGCTAATTATATCGTTATATCTACTTGAATTAGTCATTCTCAGAGGATGACTTATTATCTCTTTGTTTGAGAATAACAATTTAGGGGTTGTCTGGTTAGATGACAACATAGGTTTATCTTGTAAATCAAGACTTAAAGGTTTTGAATCTATTTATACTATTTTGGGCAAGGTTGGTATTTGTATTTGACAAACATCATTGAATAAGAAAGAAAAAACAATAGTGTCTTTTATACTAAAATATTCAGAATGATGAGTATTTGACACTGCATAAGATGTAGCATATGTAATAGAATAAAGTCTATTTAGTTATTTAAAGAAATCTTTTCTCTTAAAATCCTGTAATAGACTTAACGTTTTGTCAAAAACTTTATCTTGAATATTATAGGAAATTCTAGGATAGATGTTAAATTTCAGTTTTCCATATTGTAAATTTCCTCTTAATATTCAAAGGCATGTTTCTTCTCTATTTTGTATTCTATTATCCATGACGGCTAATTCTATAGGGGTATCTATAGGTTTTTTAAAGGTGGATTTTATTATTATTTGAATAGATCCTACGTGTACCCATTCCAAAGTGTTTCTTATTTCTGGTTTATCTTTTGTAATTTTTCTTGAATATATTTTTTAGATAACAAAGGTATCATAACTTTGTTAGATGTTATGTTGATATCAAATCTCTTTCTTGAATATTTAGCCCGTAATATAGATGATGATCTCTAGGCTTTATTCCTAGTTTTTGTAAAGTATTTGTTTTGAATCCTGAGTAATTTGACAATGATAAATTTTCATGTTGTATTTGTTTAAGTTTTCTCTTATCTATTAATACTTCTTGTTTATACTCTCCAAATTGTTCATTTTGGCAATCAATTATATTATCGTTTATCTTACTAGTGGTGGCTATTTAGATCTATTCATCTTCAGATGTTGTGTATTCTGTTTCAGTTAAGATAAATATGCTTTCATCAGAATCTTCATTAGGAAAATCATTAATTTGTATAAATTCTCCTTCATTCATCATTTTTTCAGTATCTTGATCTATTTCAAGTATCTTGAGATTTTTGTTAAATTTCTTAGGACATTTATTTGCATAATGTCCTTCTTCATGACAAAGAAAACATCCACACTTTTTAGGACTTTGTTTTCTTTTATATGTAGGCTTAAAAGTCTTCTTATATCCTTTTTTCTTTTATAAAATTTTGTTTTATGCTTTTTGAAGAATCTTTTTCTAAAATGAGTTCAAATTTTTTTTAAAAGAATCTTCAAAAATCATAAAACAAAATTTTATAAAAGAAAAGGATATAAGAAGACTTTTAAGCCTACATATAAAAGAAAACAAGGTCCTAAAAAGTGTGGATGTTTTCTTTGTCATGAAGAAGGACATTATGCAAATAAATGTCCTAAGAAATTTAACAAAAAAACTCAAGATATTTGAAATAGATCAAGATATTGAAAAAATGATGAATGAAGGAGAATTTATACAAATTAATGATTTTCATAATGAAGATTCTGATGAAAGCATATTTATCTTAACTAAAACAGAATACACAACATCTGAAGATGAATAGATCTAAATAGCCACCACTAGTAAGATAAATGATAATATAATTGCTTGCCAAAATGAACAATTTGGAGAGTATAAACAAGAAGTATTAATAGATAAGAGAAAAGTTAAACAAATATAACATGAAAATTTCTCATTGTCAAATTACTCAGGATTCAAAATAAATACTTTACAAAAACTAGGAATAAAACCTAGAGATCATCATCTATATTACGGGCTAAATATTCAAGAAAGAGCTTTAGATATCAACAAAACATCTAATAAAGTTATGATACCTTTGTTATCTAAAGAAGATATCGAAGAAAAATTAGAAAAGATAAAACCAGAAATAAGAAACACTTTGGGATGGGTACACGTAGGAGCTATTCAAATAATAATAAAATCCATCTTTAAAGAAGGTATAGATACCCCTATAGAATTAGCCGTCATGGATAATAGAATACAAAATAGAGAAGAAGCATGCCTTGGAATATTAAAAGGAAATTTACAATATGGAAAACTGAATTTTAACATCTATCCTAGAATTTCCTATAATATTCAAGATAAATATTTTGACAAAACGTTAAGTCTATTACAAGATTTTAAGAGAAAAGATTTCTTTAAACAACAAAATAGAACTTATTCTATTACATATGCTATATCTTATGCAGTGTCAAATACTCATCATTCTGAATGTTTTAGTATAAAAGACACTATTGATTTTCTTTTCTTATTCATTGATGTTTGTCAAATACAAATACCAACCTTACCCAAAATAGAAGAAATAGATTCAAGACCTTTAAGTCTTGATTTACAAGATAAGCCAATGTTGTCATCTAACCAGACAACTCCTAAATTGTTTTTCTCAAACAAAGAGGTAATAAGTCATCCTCTAAGAATGACTAATTCAAGTAGATATAATGATATAATTAGCGAAAAAGAAGATAATGTAAGAAATTACAAAATTCAAGGAGAATATTTCAATAGGAAAAGATTTTCTGCAGTAAACATGCTAATAGATACATGTGCTAATGGAAATTATATAAACCATAAAATTTGTAAATATTTACAAAAATATCCATTAGAAGAACCACGTCAATATACAAACTTTAATGGTGAACTACACGGAATTAATGAAGCTGTGGAAACCATAATAAAGTTTGGAGAAGAAAAAAATTCCTTTAAGACTATTAATAGGTAATGAAGATGAAAATGATACATTAGAAATTATGTTAGGATTGACTTTCTTAGAAAATGTAAAACCATATCAAATAACTTCTTATGGATTAAAAATTACATACAATGGCAAAATGATTTATATACCAAAATGACAAGCCCTAAAAGCATATATATTCCAATAGGTACTACTTATAAAGATTACAAAGCTGAATACTTTGCTGCTTATATAGATAGTGGCTCGGGATTATGTATATGTAAACCAGATTGTTTTCCAAAGGAATATCATGAGGATTTAAAACCATGTAATGGAGTTAGCTTTTCAAAAACTATAGGTACCCTCAAAAGAAGAATAAGAAATCCAATAATACTAATCGGATCATATATGGTTAAATGTCCACCATTTTACTTTTATAATTTTGGATAAGATGTATTATTAGGAAATGATTTCTTAGAAAGATTTAACAAAATTACGTTTGACATAGTAGCTTACCAGATAATACTAAAAACACCATGTCACTACTTGATAGTAGTTAAAAGGATAAAAAATGCATATGGAAGAAAATTTCCAATTAACTTTATAACATGCGCAAGCCAGCGTGGTGATATTTGATATAAACAAAATCCAAAATTAGCAAAAGGAATACCAGTTTTAGAATATTACTTATAAGAACCCTTAGATTATCAAGTAAAACTAAGAAGATTTGATGACCATATAGAAAACATAAAAAATAAGTTAAAATAATGTTATACAAGTAACCCGTTGCAATTTTGGGATAAAAATCAGATAACAACAAAATTAGAAATGAAAGATAAAGACAAGAATATAAGAATAAATCCAATGAGATACAATCCAGAAGACCAAAAAGAATTTAATTCCCAGATAAAAGAACTTCTAGATTTAAAATTGATCAGAGCTAGTCATAGCCCACACAGCTCTCCTGCCTTCTTGGTAAGAAAACATGATGAGATCACAAGAGCTAAACCGAATGGTAATAAACTATAAAAAAAAAACTAAATGATAATACTGTTTTTGATGGATATTTTTTTACCTCAATAGAAAGTTTAATAAATTCGACTAGAAACAACAAGATATTTTCAAAATTTGATTGCAAAAGTGGATTTTGGCAAATAAAAATGCATCCTGATAGCATTGCATACACATCATTTTCTACTCTTTAAGGGCTATATGAATGGTTTGTAATGCCTTTTGGGTTGAAAAATGCCCCTCAAATATTTCAAAGAAAATTGGATATTATATATAGAAATTATGACTTTATTTTTGTATATATAGATGATATTTTAATCCTATCTGATCATATTAATTCACATTTAAAACATCTTGATACTTTTACAGACTTATGTATAAAATATGGATTAGCTCTTTCATATTCTTGAAAAAATAACGGCTAATCCATATGTATAAAACATCTTGATACTTTTACAGACTTATGTCAGATAGGATTAATATGATCAGATAGGATTAAAATATTCTTGAAAAAATAAGTCTTATGTAGGCTTAAAAGTCTTTTGTAGGCTTAAAAGTTTTTTATAGGCTTAAAAGTCTTTTATACTTTTACAGACTTATGTATAAAACATCTTGATACTTTTACAGACTTATGTATAAAACATCTTGATACTTTTACAGACTTATGTCAAGCATTTTCCTGCAAAATCAATTCCAAAAGAAGCGAATTTACAAACTTTAATGAAAATGATATTCATTACAAAAGAGCTATTGGGATAAGATTAGTATTGCAGGGAATGGAATATACTCTTAAAAAACCATTTAGAACTTATGGAGGAGAGTATAAAAACTCTCTGGTTATGATTTCTCTAGCCCGAAAATCTCCAGATGCAGCAATAAACTTTTTAAATAGCAAGATAAATTTGTTAGAAACTGGTTCAGTCAAATCAAATCAAGAGGCACAGTATAAGATTTGCCAGTCCAGGAAACACCCACCCAGAACTTGCCCATCATGTTCAAGTAATAAAAACAAAATGAATACCAACTCATCAAGAGATAGCCAAAATTCAAACGATTTGGCATTAAACATAGATTAAAGAGTTTAAACATCTAACTATCAAGAAAGATTCTCTTCTAATATTATAGAAGATATAACCGATATGGACAAAAGTTTGATATTTTAAAAGAGCATCATTGACCTTGGAAAAGGTAAAGATAGACATAAATAAGGTGAGGAGACATGGCCATAAAGACAAAAGGAGCAGACTTTAAATGTTCAATTTCCCAAGGCAACTTTGAAAAAGGAGATAGACATTCCAAGGCAAGACATAAAGACACTAAGCTAATATACATGCAGAGAAGGACACGTATCTTGCAAGAAGAAAGCTTATCATGAATAAAGGCCTATAAAGAGAGAGAAAGAAGGGGAAGGGGGCATCGGTCTTCACTCAAGTCTTAACAAGTCTTCTTTCATGTACTAAAAATCTTTTGTAATTTTAGAGTGTTTTGTATTTTACCTTTTGTAAGATATTTCCTCTTTGTAAAATCACCATCATGGAATAAAAGTCTTTGATTTCCTTATAAATTATGAGAGTGTTCATACTTATTTAGAGATATTTCTCTCTTAAAAAGAAAAATCCCCCAACCTTCAACTGTCTCTTTTTTCCTCACACCGGAGGTAGGAAACGAAATCAGGTTGTGCAGAATATTGCTGAAGGATCCAAAGTGGAGTTACCTAAGATATCTTAGGTTTGGTCTGAAAGAGCTTAGTAAAAAGGCTCTTGGTATAACCCTACAATATCTTGGTCAAAACGGGAAAAAAGGTACGGAAGTGATCGGAGTGTCGGGCCCCAGTCAAAGATAAAAATTATAAGCCTAAATTACCCTTAGCAATGTGTTATTAGTAGTAAGGGGTCGAACCACGAAGAGTTTGTGGTTTGTGCGCGGACTTGATTGATTTTAAGTATTGTTGTCAGAAATTATGAAGTTTGCTAAGAAAATTATCAATTTGTTTGTTTGAAAGAGTGTCGGAATGAACCGACAAATTTGTTTTGAATATTTAACTACTAGGAAGTTGAAATAATGCATGAAAACTTGATTAACAATTTTAAATAATAGATGGGAACAAGGTTCACACCCGGTTCAACAACTTCAAATCCTAAGGTTACTAAATGTTTAACTCGGTTTAGATGAATTAGTTCATTAACGGTTTTAGGATCATGGGGCTTAGGTGCCAATTGCTATCGATGTTCAGGATGGACCACAATGCACTTCGTTACCTCGGACAATTAAATCCTAACACAAGACAAGGCATAAATACACATATTCATTTCACAAAGTCAAACTTCATAACTCATTCGACAATTTGTAAATTCAATACAAACGTAAGAGAATTATCCAATGTTTCAAATGCAATTCAAATTGTCACAAACCAAGTATCAAACAAATAGTAAACCCTAAACCTTACAAAAGTCTACACCGGGGTGAAACCCGCAAGAATTAGCCGCTCATGGTAGGATGAACGCGATCAACGGATGATAAGAGCTCGAACTTTGACATCTTGAAGCTTCGAATATGATGGAGATGGTGATTATGGTTTGGGTGAGTGGTTATGGAGAATGGATTGGTGGGGAGATGGTGATTAGGGTTAGGAAGTGATGATGATGATGCATTCGGTTGTTGATGGATGAAGCAGATGGATTGGGATTGATGGTTGGTGGTTTCTTGTAAGACCCTTACTTCTATTTAACAGTTTTTGTATAGATTTCGACCATAAATGTGTTATTACGTTTACACATACATTTGAAAAATACGGGTTTATTAAAACTTTTCTCAAAATTAAAACAATACAACATAATGTAAATAAGGTCGTCGTTTAAAAATGACGACGAAACATAATGCGGAGCTTGTATCTTGACCGTGTGCGGTTCTTCATCGAGCTTGATTGTTATCCGGCATCTCAAGATATTCCTACATTTCATAAACCATGAAATGATTAGTCATACGAGCTTATAATTTGTTTAAATCAAGTCCGAAGATCAAAACGAACAAGAAACAAGTTTTTGTCAGACATCAAGTCCCCCGCGAGGGGCGAGAGACATCTCCCCTTCCTCTTGCGGGGCGCGAGAGGCGTCACATATCGCACCAGGAATTGTCTCCTCCGTCGCGTGGCGCGAGGAGTACACTTTTCCAGCAGGTTTCGTTTTGAAACCTACATTTTCCAGCAATTCTAGTTTTTACGAAAACAGCCATAACTTGCTCATTATTTGTCCGTTTTAAGATCCGTTTCTTCCTACGTAATCGTAATTCGATTTTCCATCACATGGAGTTAAAATCCGACATCCGGATCAACAATTTTCTAGATTTTAAGCCCTCGGCATAAATTTAATTATTAAACTTCTTTTGACAAAGCTTTTGACGCGTTCATACTTTTATCAAACCAACTTGTTTGTTACACCTAAATTCTCATGTACATCATATTTTAAATGTTTCCTATCACACAAGGTTCAAATCACGGGTTTTTATGCATCATTAACCCGTTTACGCTTATACCCTTATTTTGCCCCGTTAAGGGTATTTAAGCGCTTTTAAGGATAAAGAACGCTCATTCATTTCTAGCATCATGTTTTCACACTACTTATCAAATGGTCTTCCACCACAACCATCATTGTGGTGGATTTTATGTGGTATACCATTTATTCCGAGTTCTATTTCTCGTTTTGTCTTTTTACGACAAGACATAATGTAAGGCATTTGACTTGCAAGGATCATGCCTTTCATTTTTATACTTATCCTAATGATTCACTTGATCAAAGTGCTTATTTCTAAACAACCCGTAAGGGTCGTTTGCTTGATTTATCGATCAAGGGCGTTTTGGTCAACTTTAGCCCTTCTTTTACGATGAAGGACATTCAACAAGACACTTGACCAAAATCACATGTTTAACTATAATTTCATTTACGCGTACTTGGCTCGGGTCAACATATAGACCCGTTCTTATACCTCGCTTTATATTAGCCGTTAGATTATAGCGGCGCATATATCCAAATCGCTATTCACTCCTGTGAACCTATGACTCAACAACCAAACGTTAGTCGATAATGTCAAATGGTGTTATCATCACCATTTGACACGTTTGGCCTAAATGACCAAAAATTTATATTTATAAAAACATGGTATTTAATTAACAACTTTCACATCCGACCCATTACGGATTTTACCACAAGATCCTTTTTCATAAATTCTTTTTCTTACTTATTTAACCTGTTTTGGCTTACGCCATGAATATCCTTTTAACCTTAATTTACATTAGTCAACACGTGACTAAATTACCATTTTACCCCTTTTACCATTAACCATGGTTTTTATCATTTATAATTTTTTCTGACCCGTATCATTTCGCGTTGGAACCCATATTTCGAATATTATCTTTATCGTATTTATAACTTATAAAATAAATACGTATCCTAAAAAAAGTGTAAGCTTTACTTACCTTGCATCCGATTATGCTTTTCCCGTGTATTTGATCCGTTTGACCCGCTTCTTTTCCAAGCTTCCACCTAGCTTGTCAAGCGTCAAACTATCATCATAATTCATAAGATGGTTAGATTAGTCATCATTACTTACGAATATTCCATCTTACGGATTTATGTCGAAACTACTATTCGACTTCATCATTGGTTAGTTTGACTTTCAAAAGTCAACTACCTTTGATCTTATGATATGCACAATTAAGTTTAAATCCACATCATGTTTAGAACCCGTATTATTCCATATCACACATAATTAGTCAAATTAGCCAATTACGCGTTTCTTTCATAATTTCAACATATCAACATTCGTTTAGGCATTTTAACAAACACCTTACGGGCATGATTTCTATACCTCTTCTATCTATTTCATGGCTAATGTTTTTAACCAAGTTTCAATCATTAAATCAAACCCTTATGTCTAGCACTCATGAACAATATCAAATCTTGCATCAAAACATCATCTTTTCACAATTTAGCATACAAATTCTTGTGAACATTGTTCTAAAAACCCACTTCACACATATATGGGTGATTATCAATTTCATAGTTTTTATCACTATATCATCAAACTTTTAACTAGGGTTTGCTCCTAGACGTTGTTTCAACATAACAACACTCATACATTCAACTTTCAAGCATGAATTTCAATTATGAGTGTTTATCAAAATTTCAAGATAACACCAAATGATGAAATTTGACATACCTTGTGATCCCCTAAGCTTGGTAATCACGATTTTAGTTAAAACCCCAAATCTTTATGCTTGATTCCTCTTAATTTTGCTCAAATTTATGCGTTTAGGGTTTTTGGCAAGAACCCCCTTTCTTGGCTCCTGGATGTCACGACCAAAACACATACATGTGTGTGGGTGTTTGGTTTTTAATTGTTTTCAATTAAAAACATTTTCCATGTTTTACCCTTTTAGTCCCTCTAATATACAAAGGTTATAAAAAGGTTACTAAATCAAGTTTCTTTATTATTTTAATAACACTTAACTAACGAGGTTGATATTCCTAGTTACTTAGTGGGTTCGGGGAGGTTATAAGCCGTTTTTGTTTTAAGTCCCCTTAATTCGGGCCTCTTATGAACTTCATTTCCTCAAAGCTTTTATTCTCATTTTCTTTAATATTAGGTTTATTTATTTAAATCCTAATATTTACCGGGTTAATTTTACTACTGCAGGTATTTTACCCGTTCATTAATATTAACGTGGTTTGATTTCCAATCCCGTTTTTGGGGTGTTACATTTCTTGGCTCCATGAACAAGTTTCAAACTTAAAATATGTGTAAATCCTAAAAATGGACACCCTTTTGTGTTTAAAATCGTCAAACATGTGAACAACAGAAAATCATGTCAGCACGCAGAAAGAGGCGTCGCCGACGCGCTCCCCTGCGTCGCCGACGCCCAGCGGTTGATAAGATTTCCTGTCGACCCCCAAACTCTCGGTCTACGCATGTTTTTTACTACGGGTTACATAACTCCATGTCGATGACGGCCCTAGGGCATCACCAACGCCCCTTGTATGGTGGGTTTTCCTGTTTTCTTGTATAACGCGTTTCCGGATGATCTCGTTCGCTCCCGGTGCTCCAAAAGCTTCCAAATAGCTCCTTGAACTTCGTTAGGCCTGCAAAACACAAATCCAATCAAAAGTAGGCTATTCAAAACTAAAATCTATGTAAAAACATAAACTTCAACAAATAAGAACACCAGTTTTTTACCACGCATCACATCCCCACACTTATCTTTTGCTTGCCCTCAGGCAAATATGTTTTTCACTTTCACGTGGGTCGAATGAAAAACACACATCCAATCCTTGAGACATAAGTTAAGGTCTAATGTTATACCCGTTCATGATTTTTACAATTTTCAAAACATTTAAGTGAATAATCACATAAGAATGGTCCTTTCATAAAAATGTAAGGAAATCGAGATCGCTAATGGTTTGCAAGGCCATTAACATGTGTAACGACATAGGAAGCATCCAAACCATAGGCATTTTACTTGTCGGTTCACGACTAGGGACACAAAAGCACTCTCGGTAACAAAGTGGCCAAGTGTGTGGCTGCCTAAAACCCGTTAGATCTAACCTTTTGTTCCGCGGTCTAAGTATCACGTTGATTAACGGTGCTTAAGTTTCACCTTATTCATGACATGATCTATAGTATCATTCCTTAGTTTTGTTTCTACATACCATAGTACATGTATTTTCCCCAAGTTTAGAAAACAAGAAAATGTTTAAAAGTGGGGACATGAACTCACAGTTTTGCGTATCTTGCGTCGTAAACTTCACCGGCTTTGTCGTGTAGGCGTCACAACCTATAAGTATTCTACGTGCGTTAATCACTAGACTTGTAACATACCATATACAAGTCACCATCTTAGGTTTATGTATTTGTCTTGTGTATGTTCATCATGTGTGAGGGTCGTGCCCTTGTGTGTCGGGTCTCGCCTCTTTGTTTTGTTTTCGTAATTTTTATTTGATATCGTTTGTTTGTGAATATATATTTTACTTTCAAAAATATATATTTGTTTATGTAGTATTTGTCAAACGATAGGTGTTAAAAATAATTATATTTTTATCTTGTACAAATATGTTACTTATATTATTTTCCAAAAATAAATATAAGTATTTTGTTAAATAATATTCTCAATATTATTTTTGTGCAAGTATACTTAAGAAAGTGTACTTGTATTCTTATGTAAATACTTGTGTATTTTACATTATTTGCCAAAAATCAATACTTTGATTTTTAATACTTTTTAGAATTATATTTCTTAAAAATAATATATTTTTAAGACTTGTGCTAAATATATATATATATATATATATATATATACATATATATATATATTTTGTTACACTTGTAAAATATATATATATATATTTATTTTTGTTATTTTCTGATTTTTGTATAATTCTTATTATTTGGTAAAAGTTATATATATTTGTCCCAATATATATTTAAGTCCAAGATTGTTCATAAATTGTCCAAGTTCAAAATGTGTTAAGGAACATATTTATACAAATATCTTTTCTTGTATTTGTCCATATGCCCTTTCATGGGTTATTTGTATGAGTATTATTAGGTAATTTGCTATGTATTTTTATGTGTATTTTGTTGGTGATACTCCTTGGGAGTATTTAGTGTATTTTCATGATCCTAATACACTACTACATATAATACACATAATATACACTTAGCACAAAATTTGGTGGTCACTAAATATATATATTTTTTCAAAAAATATACATACTTAATATTGATTTTAACTTGAAGAAATTCTTATTTCTTAGCTTGTAATTTTGTACAAAAATTAGGAAACATTGATAAATATTTTCAGATGAATTCTTGGGGTATAAGTTTCATCAAAACTTATATTTTTCTAAGTGTCAAAATTTTATAAAATTTTTGACATAGTTTCCCTTAAAAATGGAGGTTTCCCATGTTTTCAAAACATGTGTTTATTTTCTTTTCATCACCAAAAACAATTTCCAACAATTTTCACAAGTAACATAAACTAATTACATCATGTAAAACCTTATGATGAACTTGAGTTTTGTTAAAAATGTGTAGTCTTTTAGATCTACACTTTACATACAAGAATCTTTCAAAATCAAGTGTTCTTGTTAACTTTAAACAAACTTTTTATGAAACATAACTTACTAACTAAACCATCCACGAGTTTTAGGGTTTCAAAGTCTTGAAAAACATGTTTTAAAACCATTCTTATGCTTATTTAAAAGATCTTTATGTTTAAAATCAAGTTTCATCATGGATATTTCAAGATCCATGCTTAACATGCTTGAATCTTTCATAAAGAAGCATCTTGATGAACCTTTTACAAACTTTTCATGGAGTTTAGTTTCAAAAGTTAACTTTACATAAACTTAGTTACTTCAAGAACACAAGATCATGCTTTAAAAATCATTTTTCAAGTTCACATAAAGGTCTTTCAAGTTCATCTTCAAGTTTAACCATGGATCTTCCAAGATCCATGCTTAAACTTGTTAGATCTAAGCTTCTAACAAGCTTTAACATGATAGATCTAAACAAAAACACAATAATTAACAACGACAACTTCATCACAAACATCAAACATCACTAAAAACACTTGTTTTTCTTTAGATTATGTTAGATCTTCATATATTCATCTTTTAAAGTTTAGTTTCTTAGATGGTGCAACTTGTATATGACACTAACATGAAGTAAAATAGAGTTTAGCATGCTTACTACTAGCTCTAATGGCTAGGGAAGTGGCACAACAAAGAAGATGATGAAGATAGAAGAAGATAGGTGGTTAAAAGCTCCTCCAAGTGGTCCTTAAGCTTCCTTTGCTTCACACCTTCTGTAACACCCGGAAATTTTAAAACAAAAATGTAACAACCTTCATTAAAAAAATTATTATTTCTTATGATTTATAGTCCGATAGGAAACCCTAATTAAGACACCCAAGTGATTCTGCACAAACCCTAAGATTTCCAGAACAATCAGAATCAGGATCAGGGCCCCTAAAACTCAGGGGGGGTATTCCCTATTGACGATTATCCTAAAATACTTGTTGTCAAAATTCTAAATTAAGAGAGTGTCGACTCAGCTAGGCTAGTTCCACGCGTGGCAACCCTATAGTACTTAGGTGTTCCTTACGCACCGTAAGGAAATTAAGGTTACGGTGCGCAAGGGTCGTTACGGACCGTAAGGTATTTTGTGTTACGGTGCGCAAGGGATATCAATTTCTGGCTATAAATAGAAGGCTTCGGGACTTGATTCTGGGCGCAAAAACGACGAAGAAATTCGTTTCGTAGACTGAGATAAGCTCTGATTATCACAATTAACACACACGAATCACTAATTAGTATTGCGGGGTGCTGCCGCAAACAGGGTATTAACTCAATCGCTGCTACGATTCAATGTCCGATCGATTGGAACTATCCAATGGATGTTTAAGTGCTGCTCAAATTGGGTTATACTTTGTCATTCGTCGTGATTTCGACGGGATGTTTGAGTGCTGTCCGAAAACGGACTATACTATGTCCTTAGTTGTGAATCCGCTGGATGTTTAAGTATCGCACTTTGTCATTTGTTGTGAAGGTTTAATCTCGTGAGTTATCGTAAAAGCTGTATTAGTTAAATTACCTAGTTTGTGTGCAAATTAGGTTAAGAGGATAATCAGTAGGCTAAACTCTGCCCGTATAAATCTACAATTGAAAACAAGGTAGCATCACTTGGAAATTTTAAGGTACGGATAGAATCCTTTCTTTCAATTTATGTCGTTTGGATACAAGTATATCATTCCTGATTTTAAATTCCGTATTAAGATTAAGTTATGAAATATGTGTTGGAAGTTACAAACGTTTTGAAAAAGGTTTTGTTTTACATCAGTTATTTAGAAAAATGGTTTATGAAAAATATTCTTTTCGTATTTACAAGTATACATGTTTGTGAGTTATTTGTTTATAAATTTACAAATCAAATTTCATACTCTAGTGGTTCCTTATTAACGAGTCAAGGTTTTATCTTGTTCGTTTAATAAACCACATTTTGGGGACGAAATTGTCAAGATAGGATTGATATCCATACCTTGGTGACTGGTTCCACTCTTAGATTTTAATCTCGCCAAAGATTCGTATTTTCAATCAAATTATTATTTACAAGTTACAAGTTAAATATCTTAAGGCTTACAAGTTATAAGTAAATAAATTACAAGTTTAATATTATATACAAGTATTATGTTACTCAAATCAAATTATTATAATACCATTATATTACTATGTCTTTTTAAAACTCCTCACGTCTTTGATTATCGATTCATTTGACAGTTCGTTGAATTCCTATTCTAATCATAACCTTGGATTTCGCTTTCATGTCATGCGATAGTATTATGTTAAGTTGTACTCATTATCGCATGTTCCCATATATGTTATGAAAATATTTTGATAAGTTATGTGAATAAGACTCTTTGTACTCTGATACCCTGAGTGTCGCTTCTCGTGGAGTGTTCCACGAGCATGTTGTTGTGGCATCAACATCATGTGCTCCATCCGTGACGGAGAGATCAGTTCACGGCGTCTCTTAAGTACAAGTGTGGTACATAAGGCTATTAGGAGGCGTATGGATCGATCCTAGGATTTAAGTATAAGGAGGTGGATAACGGGTATGCCAACTCGCCATCTCATGTGATAATTATGCAGGAGTAGCTACCTGTGTATTGTCACATTTTAAGTTTGCTCATGGGTATATCCGTAAGATATGATTATGAAATTACGTTAATTGCATCATAAAGTTCCATCCGGATATCAAATAAAATAAGCTTTTGTTTTCCTCTATCCGCACACTGGGCAAAACTTTCCAAATTTTGCTCAGACGTACGTTTTTGTGTTTTCTTCTTTACGTCAGGTTATCAAGACAATCTGGGACGGGATACAGAAGAGTGCTCGAGTATATGAAACAGACCGTAGAAATAATGTACTGGATTAGATATCATATTTCCATTAAGTTGTAAAGCCTTGTAATACATTTAAGTATTAATGGAATTATGTTTTTGATCTGACTCTGTAAAAGTGACACGTCAGCCCATTCCGGGTTGGGGTGTTACACCTTCTTAGATCATCTTCTTACACCATAATATAAGCTTGGAATGGTTGATTGATGAGTGAAAATGGAGATGTATATGTGTGTATGTATGGCCGAGAGTTAAAGAGAAAGAGGAGAGGAGAAGATGAAAATTTTGAAAGTGTGAGGATAATGTTTCAAGTCTTCCAAATAGTTCCTTTTAACCTTCAACAAACCTTTAACCATAAGATTTTATGTCTAATATCTTGGCTACATTTACAAATATTATAATGTAAAGTTGGGTGGGGCCCTTTGGGGCCGGTTACATGAGAGGGGGGGGGGGTATTATGTAAATTTTTGGAACTTGAAGGTTACATGTGTAAATTGGAAGGTTTATGTAAGATTAAGTGTGTTTATGTGTTTTTATGATTTTTAAGGTGTTTTATTACCAATACTAGTTTTATATCATAAAAACAATGTTTCTAGTCTAGTTTTGATGTTTTGGGCAGTGTCCGGTTATTCGTCCGGTTAACGGTTCGTTAAAGTGGTAAATTGCGCAGTTTACTAGGTAAGAAGTGCCTTTTGTGACAGTATTCATTCCCGACACTTTACAAGTTATTCTGGACACTAAAACATCAATTCTGCATAGTTTTTTAGTGTTCAAATGCTGTTTTATGGCTGATTTATGCTGAATTCTGAAGAATTCAGCATTTAAAGTGAGTTTCGGGTGCCTTTTAGTGCTTATGTTTACAAGTTATTCTGGACACTAAAACATCAATTCTGCATAGTTTTTTAGTGTTCAAATGTTGTTTTATGGCTGATTTATGCTGAATTCTGAAGAATTCAACATTTAAACTGAGTTTCGGGTGCCTTTTAGTGCTTATATTAGCTTCCGGAAAGTGTATATGTTAACCCTTGTATCCACACTTGGGTTTTAATGTATTTTTGATGTTGGACCTACTCCTAGGCCCTAAATCTATTTTCTGGTTGCATTCTGCGGAAATGCTGACACATCGTGTCTTACCGGTGAGTTTACTAGTCTTTCTGACGCAACGCTTAATGTAATGCACTATGCAATATTTGAAGTATAAAACATGCATGAATTCATATGTAAAGCAAGTAATCACATAATGTTGACGTTTAAGCACATAATTGCAGATAATAAATAATAATTAAAATAGTACGAAAATTACCGGTTTTGTGCCAGTTGTCACAAAGAAATGCGAAATATTAAAGTCCTGGGGTCTATATGTCATTAAGTGAAAGTTGGAATGTTGTTCAATATGAAAATCACGAGTATCGACGTAGGCTACGGCTACAAAAGGGTAGCCTACGGATCAGAAACAAGAAGAAACATCAGCTCAGACCGTAGCTTACGGTCAGGAGGCGTAGCTTACGGTTTCCCATACGGACCGTAAGCTAGTTTGCTATACGGTCCGTAAGGGGGTGGAGAAGACAAGGGATGCGCACTAACTTTATGGACGAGATTAAAAGGGTTTTAACCCTAATTTTGAAGGGACTTCATCATACATGATTTTTGGGAGCACGATACAATTGGGGAGGCCAGTATTCCACCATCATTCATCATTCTCATCACAAGATCAACAATCAAGATCATGAATTCAGCCATATATCAAGCTATTGACGATCAATCTTGCGAGATGAGCGGCTAATTCTCTAGTGGTTTCATCCGGGTGGAGGATTGTTCTAAGTGAACCGATGTTTTGTGTTTGAACTTTTGTTAGAATCTTGTAATCTAAGACTTCGATGCTTTTGCTAGTTGATTTGATTTGATTGATTTGTAAATGGTTGTTTATGCTTAAATCTTAATTCGAACTCATTCAATTCCCGAGATTTCTAGTAACTGGGATACATTTGATAAGGGTTAGGGTTAGTAATTGCAATTGGTAACTCATATGATAACCTTCCATTGTATGCAATCGAAGTGAGTAGTCTTTGGGTAATCATAATCAATTAATCAAATTATGCAATTATGTCTATGTAATTGTAAATAATCAAACATGTAACTGGAGTTTGCTTTGAATCTGAAATCCGGAGGAACCATTGTTTCCTCTAACTGTTTACAAACTCATTTTCTTAGTAATTCTTAGTTAATCAAACTCTCAAAACAATCTCATTTTATATTATTACAATTAGGTTAATAGTTCTTAATTCATAACACTTTCCACAATACTCCTTTAGGTCGATATCTTGCTCACCCAATCTATTAGTTAAATAGATTTTTGATTGATGCTCATGACAGTCATCAAATACGGAAACAAAAATACCAGAATGTAAATAATAGCCAAACAACCGAACAAGGACAACCCAGGTGTGCCAACACGACATAGAAAGAATGAACTAAGTGTCGGAGGTTGGACGTGGTTAACTTGTTCTAGGTCCAGGAGATTGTTTGGGTGTTCGTTTTACAAGTCTAAGTGAGGTGGTGGAATTAGATTGGAAGCCAAGGCTTCCACAGTTCACGCACTGATCCTTCAGAGTCGTCTAAATTGAAAATATGGATTTCAATAATCATTCAATACTTAGAAATGTCGGAACGTAATGAAACAGTCCCATTTGGATGACAGAAGTTCCCTCTCGTGCGAAAGGGTTAACCTTTCGAGCAAGTAGGTCATCATTTCAGGCGACTGGTACTATTTCAAGGTTAAATAAGCTCGGTTTTGGTTGAATTGATCCCCTTCTCGGCTGAAACTAACTCTAACATGAATCCACAACTATGAACTTGGCTTGTGAGCTCAGAGAGTCTCTAATTTGGCCAAGTTTAAAGTCAGAAAGGTTGTTTTTGTAAAAAGTTAGAAGATTAACTTCACTAAATCAGCTTAGTCCTCACTATGGAGAGTTCTACTCAGATTGCCATGGCAGATCTATTTAACCACGTGAAAAGTTGTGAAGAATCTTGTAAAAACTTAATGGAAAAAAGTAGAAGAAATAAGATTTAGGAAACTGCTGGAACAAGTTCACCGAAATGCCCGAGTTCGAGTTTGGGAGAGAAAATTTCGGCGTGTGAAGGTTGGAAATGAAGGAAGTGGGTTGGTATTTATAGACTGAGGATTGAGTTTGGGACGAGATGGTTTCGGACTAGTGGGTTCACATTCCGAAAAAGTAATATTATCATACTATTATTTAACAAAATTCAGGCATGACCCATTCGTATTATGAACAATTCCCTGTAAGACCAACTTGTAAGAACTTAAATACAACACAGCGGAAAATATGAGCCCAAAAATTTCGTTCTTAAAAGTCACATTAATTACATGAAGACTCAATTACAAATTGTAATACATTCATTAGAAAAGGACTCACAACGTTCTATTTTATTAATGCTTCAAGACCTATATAAGTCAAACTATGTGACCGTTCTACCCCGTACAATCCTTGCTCTTAACTCGAACTATGTCCGCTTCACTTCGTTAATGGTAGAGAAAACCCGAGCGATACTGTGGACACCACATACAACCTAACCGTTAGTCATTAACACACCATATAACGTTAAACTATATAATAGAAATTCGTAAAGCTTTCTATGAAGTAAACGTGGAATTGTCCAAGCGCTTTCTTAAATACTCTTTATCCAAATCCGGTTTCATTTCTTCATGAACCCGACAATCTCATACCTGCGTTATATTCCAACTCAAAGCACATTATTAGTAATGGTGAATACTCAAATATCTTGATAACGTTCATACATATTTCTCTAGCATTGCACATTCATTCACACATACATTCACACTTACGCACATATTGTCAAATATACTTGTATACATAAGCTCCTGTTTACCACTCCTTACACATAGGTTTATGTCACACCCGCTCATAGCGGAAGCGCGAGGTGTGATCTGATCGGTTCTCATTGCATAACAATATAAGTGAACATACTAAATGAATAAAAACAAGCTCCAATGCCATTGTCATAATCGTTTCAAAAGAACACAACATAAGTTAAATGTATTGTTACAAACCATCAAATGAAAATAAGTTGTCATTGTTTTATACATCAAAATGTAAGTCTTAAAATGTCAAGGCTTTGACCATTATATCACCGCAAAGAGGCGGTATATAACGGGCAAGCCCTTCAAATTGTGGCATGGAGTCTTGATACTTTCTTTCCTTGACTAAAATGTCCGTATGGTCCACTAGTTTCCTGAAATACATGTTAAGTTTGAAAACATCAACAAAAGTTGGCGAGTTCATGCAGTTTAGTTGTATGAGATGTATCTGTAAAATGTGAGTTGTATAAAATGTATCTGTAAAATGTGAGTTGTATAAAATGTATCCATAAAATGTGATTTGTATAAAATGTATCCATAAAATGTGAGTTGTATAAAATGTATCTGTATGTAATGATGTAGTATGTAAAGAGTCAATGAAATCGTTGATCATTAATGTTTCGCGAGGACATTAATATGTGTGATGAATTAGGAAGCAATCCAAACCTAGACGATTTCGTGTCGACTACTATCGACTGGGACACAAACGCACTCTTCTGTATGGGTTCACGACCAAGAGCAGGCTCGCCAAAACCCATTAGATCTAACCCTCTGTACCTAGGCCAAACTGGATTAATGGTGCTTAGATGTATGACCCTAATCTCACATGATCTAAGGTGTTTCATTCCATGACTTAACATACAATTGAACATGTATTTTCCTCGATAGTTGTAAAATTGTAAAACATTTAAAATGAATAGGGGACATGAACTCATAGAATTGCGTCTGTGAATGGTAAGTAACTGTGATCTGACGTACAGTCGTCCTGAATAGTGTCACAACCTACAAACGTTCTATATTAGCTAAACACTTCGGTCTTTATAAATGACTTGAGTACAAGTCTTGTGTCTTAAATATGTGTAAGACTTGTATGTCTTTATTGTTCGTTGAACTGTGTATTAGATGAATGAATTGTTAAACTGTTATATATACATTTCACCAAATATATATATATATATATATATATATATGTAATCTTGTATCTTGTGAGTTGTATCATCGGGTCTTGTCTTATTGATTTCGTGTCTTTGTATAAGTAAATTTTATAATTGTAATTTTTATCAATTATATGTCATTGGGCTTAGCCCAAGAATTCATGTTATTGGGCCCAAATAGTGTTGGGCCTAAATAGTGTTGAGCCTAGATAGTGTTGGGCCTAGATAGTGTTGGGCCTAAATGTTATTGGGCTTAATATTATTGGGCCTTGGCCCATATGTTTGGTTTTGGGCTTAGCCCATGAGTCTTGATATTGGGCTTAGCCCATGTATTTATGTTAAGCCCAATTAGGATGATAAGCCCATTTGTAAAATAAGCCCATTTGTATAAAAAATAAGCCCATTTATATAAAATAGGCCCATATGTAAAATAAGCCCATTTGTTATAAAATAAGCCCATGTGTTAAAAATATATTCTTTCATTTTTATAAAAGTTACTAACTATAGGCTTTTTAATTAAAAGAATACATAGTAGTTTTTATAAGTTTCAGAACATCAGATATTGTTGTCGGTGATTTGTATGTATTCGTGTCGAAAGATCACCTAAACGTCGTAGTAACTCCTCGGAATGGCGATATGTTCATAGATTTGCCCGTCGTCCGTTTTGACCATAAGTTGTGTCCAAAAGCTCGGAATGTCCGTAAGTGTGTTTTAAGGCGTGTTTACATGTAGTCTTGTAAGACTTTAGTCGAAATGTACATTGTGTTTATTTGTACCATTGTATTCAAGTTCCTAGTTATCATACATATAACTAATACAAACAAATAACACATAGCACATAAGTTGTTAAGTTAACTAAATATATATTTTCTCAAAAATATATATTTATATCAAACTTTGCTTTTTTAAAAACTATTCTTTAAAATCTTTTTAATCTAATAAAGATTTTTTCAAAAATAATAGTTTTTATAACTTATGTTTTTTTAAGAAAAATTGGCCATATTTTATTAGAAATATGGACTTTGCCATGTTTAATAAAACATATATTTTTCTTTCCAAAATCACCAACAAATTACTCATAATATTCTTAACAAAAACATATGAGATTTATAACATAAACTTAACAAGATGAACTCATAATCATGTAGGGTTTTGGTATGATCTTTACATATGTTTACGAGTTCAAAAATCATACTTTACTTCTAGTTTTAACAAGCTTTTTATAAAAACCCATCTTTTATGTTTCTTTTTATAACTTTGTAAAAGTATTATTTTTGGTTAAAAACCTTACATACTTTAACAAAATCAAAGATTATGATCATCCATCTAAACATTTATGTTTAACAAAACCCTTAAACATTTTCATGCGCACTTGTTAGATTATGTTTTCAAACATCATCTAACAAGTTATTTGTATGCTAATCATCAAAACTAGATCAAATATGCAAGTAATCATCTTTAAATCACAACATAAACACACTTTTATATCATGATTATTATTTTGCTTCTTTGTATTTTCATATTATTTTGTATGATTGTTTTAGTTATTACTTGTTCTTTAAACAATAAATACATAAATAAGTATGAAAAAGAGATTTTTGAAGCTTACTTCTAGCACTAATGGCTAGGGATGATCTTGATGCTTGTGAGCTCTTAGATGGATGAGAAAGCTTGCTTCAACTTGTGTATGCCTTAAATCTTCTCAAGTTCCATGAAAATGCATCTTGATCATTAAGAAAGTGGCTTGAAAATGAAGATGGGGGAAGGGTGTTCTTGACCGAAAATGGGGGTGAAAGATGAGAGCTTTTGTGTTGTGAAAATGGTGGTGTAATATGTGAGAAATGTGCTAGTAAACTAATGTTTCACAAAGTGTTATCAATCATCATTTTCACCACTTGCAAGTGGAAAGTAAATATCTAGATATTTGTGGTAACAAGCTGAAAAAGTGGGTCCCACAAGGGGGGGTGTTGTAACCGTGAATGGGGGGGGGGGGGGGTTCCCTTGTTTTTGCTTCTTGATTTACTTAGTAAAATGTGTTAGAACCTTTAGGAAGTTGTTTAGGAAACTTATAAGTATAAGTGTTTAAGTGTTTAAAGGGTGTTAAATGACCATTACTAGACCATAATGATCCAATTAACACTAGATGGTCACTAAAAAAAAGATTTGATATTGTTCGGATATTCGTTTCGAATTGTTTCGGTTAGACGTTATTTGAACGTTAAGTTGTGTAACTTGTGTGAATTGATGTAGTTATTGGTTCGGATGATACCCGAATGTATCCTCACATGAATTTTATGTTAAATAGCATTTTTACATGTCGTAAAAATAATAGAAAGCTGATTTTTGTAGAATTTCTGCGGAAAAATGTTGAAATCGTCGCTTTTGGTGCTTTTCGGGCAATTTTTAGTGTCATCGGACTTCGGAAAGGTTTTAAATCAAACCCTTGCATTCCTAGTTAGGGTTTAATATATATTAGATGTTGGACTTTTGTCTGAGTCCTAAAGATGTCGTTTAGATGATTTCTGCAGATCCTGCGTTTTCGTCAGAATACTAGTTTCCTAGGTGCTTTTCTAGTAGTTTCGATGCATTGTTTAAACTGTTTCAAATGTACTTAATAAGAATGAATCATATGCATCCTAAGTAAGTATTCCATGAGTATTCTAAGTGTATGTTACGTAATATGCAGTTCGGGTGTTCAAAATGCATAAAATGTAGCTAAAAATGAGTTCTTTAAGTGTATGAATGTTGCCAGAAAGTGGCAGTTGTCACAGTTTATGCCGAAATGACATATTCACAACTTTACATAGTATAGACGATATGCAAATCGACCTACGTACCTTCTAGATTCCTAAACATATATACTTATAAAATTCCCTACACTAACACGAAGCAATTCGTTCTTTCACTAACCGACGACCTTTATCATCACTTATATTCGAAACCATCCTTAACATAATTTATGAGGCCTTAGAAAACCCTTTTTAGACCAGTCCCATGCTCATAATATCGAAATTCCAGCAAATGCCAGCAACACGGTCCCTCGCGGGCCGCGTAAGCTTTGGCTTAATACTTCGCGTGGCGCGACAGCTCCACCGTAAGACGGTGTCTACCGTAACTTACGGTGGCCATAAAATCATTACGGTGAGGTGTTACTGCCTTACGGTGGCCAAAAAGATCTCAGAACCTATCGTAACTTACGGTGGCTACCGTAAGCTACGGTAGTGCCCAGCTCAAAGCCCCTTTTAATTACTAAAACTAGCATATCTTGACAAGTTTCCATCCGAAACACTTGAGACTTGCTTCTAATTATCCGTAAAATGTTTCCCTTGCATAAATCACTAAAAACCCTTACCCCGGGGGTCCTAACCATAACGAATTACGTTACATTACACGACTCATGCACATAAATTCGACCCGTTTAACTCACCAATTTTCTTTCGGCTTAAATATCAACCTTCAACCTAATAAAGCATTATTAGCTTAATGCTCCTGATTAATACATGCAATTTCATGATATTTCATAAACATGCGTATTAAATCTATTAAATCTACTAAAAGGTGAATCGAAATTCACTTACCTCGAGTGCCCGCTCCGTACATGCTTCCTCATTTCCTTTCCGTTAGCCTTCTACACTTGAGTCCATGTTTGTTGGGGTTCCTATCCTTTCAAGTCATTACGTCCATAACACAGTTAGCACACACGTTCATTCATATCACATCCTTTTGTACTCTTAGGTACATAGACTTTTATAGTCAAACATTAATACGCATACAACATGAACCGACAACCACCTTGTTCAACATTCCCTTAATCAATTTATTATCATACATACCTATACATAATTGTCCTAACACATATACATGATTCTTAAAATCTCATAGACACATTTATACGTTTAATCATGTCACTCGCATCTCTGTTGACTTTTCAGAAAAGTCAACGCTCATGGTTACTTGTTTCCAACTTATGAACATACGCACACATTTATCTTGATATGATAGATTATTGTAGTAACAACATACACATTTCACTTTCACGTTATGAGGTTCATACAACTACACGATCACTTAATTTCATATCCTATGTTCACAAACATCATTTTAATGTAGTTGTAATATCATACTTAACTAGTAGTCCACAACTTCTACACTTAATACACGGTCATTCTAAATTACCATTAAGCCGCTAATCCGCCTCCTGGCAAGCACCACCTTTCAAGCATACAGTACTAGTTCCTAAGCATACTTTTACCGAATTACATCATTAACTAACTTCCCACATGTTTTCATCCAAGACACGTATCTCATGCTAACTTAACTATCAAATACAACATTATTACATCCTATGCCAAGTTACTAATTTCTTGCATATAAATTCGCTTCCTAACTTCACCTAGTCATTTCATCAAACACTTGGCGTGCGTACTAACATCTAACCATAATGTACAAGTAATTTAAGCATATTCTTCTCACATTCATCTCATGAATCCTTTCATTCATGCAAGATCACATTATCATCTACAGCATGTTACTATCAAAACCTAGCACCTAACATATGCATCAACATAATCAAAATCATCAATATACACATGTTCATCATTATCATACTCATAAACATGGGTTTCATTCTAAATCACTAAGATAACTAAAATTTAACCAAGATTCAACTTAAACATGATAACATTAGTAAGCTTTTATCCTAATTTAGATCAAACCCATGAATTCATCAAAACCCACTTCTTGGTTGTTCATTAAAACTGAAAATTAAGACATACCTTGGCTAAAACTTGCTTAAATAATCACTATTTCGACTCATGCAAGTTCGAATTCAGCCCAATTCCTATCCAATTCGTTGATTAGGGTTCATGAGGGGTTTCCCCCTTTCTTTCTCTTCTCTGATCGAACACACACATGCCCAGGTGTATGTGTTTGGGGTTTTTATTTTTATTTTACATTTAATCTTTCCATCTATTCAAAAACCACCCCTCATGTTTGTTACTTATTCATTACTTAAGTCAATTTCATATCCTTATTTATTTTAACCAAGCTCTTAACTAGGTGTAATAACCTAGTTATCCCATTTCTTTCTTTTAAATGTGTTAACATACTAGTAACTGAGTAACTCGAGTTTTTGGGGTGTTACAAATCTACCCCCTTAAAGGAGGTTTCATCCCCGAAACCTGTCTCATACTTACTCTTATCTTTTCATTGCACTCATTTGATTTGCATGTTACGTGCTGGACCTATTAGGGATTTGGCTACAAATTTCATTCTCAAACAACATAATTGTACGCATTGTTCCTACTTTTTTGAATTATGTAATTTACCTTTACATACACATAATTTGATTGAAAATTTATCCAGGTCCTTAATAATGTCATTACACCTTAAAGTGCTAGTTCCTTGCACATTTCATTACTAACAGTTCGTTCACCATTCTATCAATTACACAGCCTAAGTTTTTACGACTTGTTTCTTTCCTTCTAAATAAACATAATATACTCATGTTTCCTCTTATTCCAAATATTTCAATTCAATTCATTCTATTCCTACATTATCTATGATGTTTCCTTTGATTATATCCTCATGTTCCATTTATACATGTCTTTTTCTAATCATCCTTGTACTCATACGAGGGATCATTGTATCATCACATGCATACGTTGAACATTCTATTACCTAGTAGTACTAAAAACAAGACTATTTCCACATAATTACTTTTTCGTACTCAATATAAGGATGAAACATCGTCTAACGGTTGGTACCGTTATTTAAGCTACTTTACAACTTTAAGTCTAGCCTCAAAATAGTCATTAGCAACACTTTATTATTAGCTCTGTGCATATACTACTTGTTATACTAACCGATATGTCGTGTCTGAGCATCATACCAATTTTCATTCAGGGCCTTTATACCCTCTTCCTAATGACATAAATACATTCTTAAGTTATTCGTCACAAGTCGATTTATTTCATACCATACCATAATTACACTACTTTACAATTTCGTTCAATTGTGCGAATAATTTTACAGATTCTTACTTATTAATCAAGAACTAAACATTTTACTAACCTCACTTTCATTACATATGTCAGCGAGCCGTACGCCGGATTCTTTGTATCGTAATAGGTACCTTCTACACCAAAAATTGGTCTCATTCATTTGTGTAAAATGCTCCCACTCGTGAGCATCCTTCCTTCAGCTTTATTACCATCATCTTACTGAGAATTTCCTCCATTCTTAACTGTATAAATTATCGGTTAGCACATATCATTTATTATTTGTATCCTACATGGTGTTTATTCGCCTAAAACTCTTTTACAAATTTCTTACATACATGCTTAAAACATATTACACATTCCATTTCTCACACACTGTTTCTTGCTACTACAATAGCTTTCATGTTTCTTGCTACTACAATAGCTTTCATCGGTCTTACCTACTTGGCGAATCAAATACTTCATACTATTTTACTAATACTAGTTTAATAACTATCCACTTACTTTGTTTGACTTTTCGGAAGTCCATTTGTAAATACATCCTGACCTATGCTTACCAATTACCCAGTCCTGACACATCCTTCTCAAGTCGAGCTATAAGCTCCTATTAAAAAAAACATAATCTTTATATATACCAATGCAAGTCAATTCCATTGACTCGTTTTCCATTCCTTGTGTTGGTTATTTATTTCCAATTTGTGGTATTGGAGGATCATGCATTATGCCCACCTACAAATATAAGACTTGAACAATCAAAACATTAAATATCGGGTTCAAATGGTAATCACCATTTGACCCGTGTGACTCATTTGTCCCTCTTAACCATTTTGCATACAATGCATTTGCATAAATATATTTATATATAGTAATAAAAAGTTTTAAAACATAACTTGGTTAATATCTGCTTTAAAAATATTTACTTCTTCGGTCCGCATTTACTTACGAATTCGGACTTTTCATTACACTTTCTATTCCTTTCTATGTTTTGAATCCGTCTCGCGGATTCAAACATCTCATTCATATTCATCACTCCTTCTATGTTTCGAATCCGTCTCGCGGATTCTATCATATCATTCAATGTTTCGAATCCGTCTCACGGATTCTATCATAGCATTCATACTTTCTCATTCCTTCTATGTTTCGAATCCCTCTCACGGATTCTAACATATCATTCATACTTCTCCTTCGTATTTGGTACTTTCAATTTCTTGAGAGTCTTACATTTCCCTTTACCCTCACGTCCACCTACTCCCTAATTCTAATGTACATACCTGTAACAATTATCACGGTCTCACGAACGTCATATGTTTCTTGTGTACTGGCCAGGTACACCATCCACATACTAATTTCGTGTCTTCGTGTAACCATCACCTTATTTCCGAAGAATTAGTTTTCAGCACGTGTAACATTTTCAAAACCTCATTACTATTCCATTATTATCTTTCATTTAAAATTCTCCTTCTATTGATAGGTTTTACCATTACATGTACTTACATATATTAAATCTACGTACCTGGAACCAATTATCTTATTACGTGCCTTGGTGTCGGTCCTAGACCGCACCCGCGTATCATCCTCTCCAAACAACTATGCTTACCCTTCACATAACATACTGTTAGTTTTTTTTCATATACATACTTAAATACACACTTACATTTGCTTCTACCTTTAGATCATGATCGAGTCTTGGATTGTACGGGTTACTAGTCACAAAAGCACGCAGGTTTGAGTTCAAGTATTTGCCTCCTCGTACTTGATTTCCCTCAAACCAGAGCTCTGATACCAACTTGTAACACCCAAATTTCACATTTCGAAAAAGTAATATTATCATACTATTATTTAACAAAATTCGGGTATGACCCGTTCATATTATGAACAATTCCTTTTAATACCAACTTGTAAGAACTTAAATACGACACAACGGAAAATATGAGCCCAAAAATTTCGTTCTTAAAAGTCACATTAATTACATGAAGACTCAATTACAAATTGTAATACATTCATTAGAAAAGGACTCACAACGTTCTATTTTATTAATGCTTCAAGACCTATATAAGTCAAACTATGTGACCGTTCTACCCCGTACAATCCTTGCTCTCAACTCGAACTATGTCCGCTTCACTTCGTTAATGGTAGAGAAAACCCAAGCGATACCTGTGGACACCACATACAACCTAACCATTAGTCATTAACACACCATATAACGTTAAACTATATAATAGAAATTCGTAAAGCTTCCTATGAAGTAAACGTGGAATTGTCCAAGCGCTTTCTTAAATACTCTTTATCCAAATCCGGTTTCATTTCTTCATGAACCCGACAATCTCATACGTGCGTTACATTCCAACTCAAATCACATTATTAGTATTGGTGAATACTCAAATACCTTGATAACGTTCATACATATTTCTCTAGCATTGCAGATTCATTCACACATACATTCACACTTACGCACCTATTGTCAAATATACTTGTATACATAAGCTCCTGTTTACCACTCCTTACACATAGGTTTATGCCGAAATGACATATTCACAACTTTACATAGTATAGATGATATGCAAATCGACCTACGTACCTTCTAGATTGCTAAACATATATACTTATAAAATTCCCTACACTAACACGAAGCAATCCGTTCTTTTACTAACCGACGACCTTTATCATAACTTATGTTCGAAACCATCCTTAACATAAGTTATGAGGCCTTAGAAAACCCTTTTTAGGCCAGTCCCATGCTCATAATATCAAAATTCCAGCAAATGCCAGCAACACGGTCCTTCGCGGGCCGCGTAAGGTTTAGCTTAATACTTCACGGGGCGCGACAGCTCCACCGTAAGACGGTGTCTACCGTAACTTACGGTGGCCATAAAATCATTACGGTGAGGTGTTACTGCCTTACGGTGGCCAAAAAGATCTCAGAACCTATCGTAACTTACGGTGGTTACTTTAAGCTACGGTAGTGCCCAGCTCAAAGCCCCTTTTAATTACTAAAAGTAGCATATCTTGACAAGTTTCCATCCGAAACACTTGAGACTTGCTTCTAATTATCCGTAAAATGTTTCCCTTGCATAAATGACTAAAAACCCTTGCCCCGGGGGTCCTAACCATAATTAATTACGTTACATTACACGACTCATGCACATAAATTCGACCCGTTGAACTCACCAATTTTCTTTCGGCTTAAATATCAACCTTTAACCTAATAAAGCATTATTAGCTTAATGCTCCTGATTATACATGCACTTTCATGATATTTCATAAACATACGTATTAAATTTATTAAATCTTCTAAAAGGTGAATCGAAATTCACTTACCTCGAGTGCCCGCTCCGTACATGCTTCCTCATTTCCTTTCCGTTAGCCTTCTACACTTGAGTCCATGTTTGTTGGGGTTCCTATCCTTTCAAGTCATTACGTCCATAATACAGTTAGCACGCACACACGTTCATTCATATCACATACATTTTTACTCTTAGCTACATAGACTTTTATAGTCAAACATTAATACGCATACAACATGAACCGACAACAACCTTGTTCAACATTCCCTTAATCAATTTATTATCATACATACCTATACATAATTGTCCTAACACATATACATGATTCTTAAAATCTCATAGACACATTTATACGTTTAATCATGTCACTCGCATCTCTGTTGACTTTTCAGAAAAGTCAACGCTCATGGTTACTTGTTTCCAACTTATGAACATACGCACACATTTATCTTGATATGATAGATTATTGTAGTAACAACATACACATTTCACTTTCACGTTATGAGGTTCATACAACTACATGATCACTTAATTTCATATCCTATGTTCACAAACATCATTTTAATGTAGTTGTAATATCATACTTAACTAGTAGTCCACAACTTCTACACTTAATACACGGTCATTCTAAATTACCATTAAGCCGCTAATCCGCCTCCTGGCGAGCACCACCTTTCAAGCATAGAGTACTAGTTCCTAAGCATACTTTTACCGAATTACATCATTAACTAACTTCCCGCATGTTTTCATCCAAGACACGTATCTCATGCTAACTTAACTATCAAATACAAAATTATTACATCCTATGCCAAGTTACTAATTTCTTGCATACAAATTCGCTTCCTAACTTCACCTAGTCATTTCATCAAACACTTGGCGTGCGTACTAACATCTAAGCATAATGTACAAGTAATTTAAGCATATTCTTCTCACATTCATCTCATGAATCCTTTCATTCAAGCAAGATCACATTATCATCTACATCATGTTACTATCAAAACCATGTTACTATCAAAACCTAGCACCTAACATATGCATCAACATAATCAAAATCATCAATATACACATGTTCATCATAATCATTATCATACTCATAAACATGGGTTTCATTCTAAATCACTAAGATAACTAAAATTTAACCAAGATTCAACTTAAACATGATAACATTAGCAAGCTTTCATCCTAATTTAGATCAAACCCACGAATTCATCAAAACCCACTTCTTGGTTATTCATCAAAACTGAAAATTAAGACATACCTTGGCTAAAGCTTGCTTAAATAATCACTATTTCGACTCATGAAAGTTTGAATTCAGCGCAATTCCGATCCAATTCGTTGATTAGGGTTCATGAGGAGTTTCCCCCTTTCTTTCTCTTCTCTGATCGAACACACACACGTCCATGTGTGTGTGTTTGGGGTTTTTATTTTATATTTAATCTTTCCATCTATTCAAAAACCACCCCTCATGTTTGTTACTTATTCATTACTTAACTTAATTTCATATCCTTATTTAGTTTAACCAAGCTTTTAACTAGGTGTAATAACCTAGTTATCCCATTTCATTCTTTTAAACGTGGTAACATACTAGTAACTGAGTAACTCGAGTTTTTGGGGTGTTACATTTCCAAATCGAACTACACCCTTCTAAGGGGATAACTTGAGAAGCACAAAGTCACCAACGTCGAATTCCAAGGGTTTGCGACGCTTGTCAGCATAACTCTTTTGTCGACTTCTGGCTTTAAGCAAGTTGTCTCGAATCTGTAAAATCTTTTCCGTCGTCTTTTGTATAAGCTCAGGACCTGTGATTTAAACTTCTTCGATCTCGTGCCATCAAATAGGCGAACGACACTTACGACCATACAATGCCTCGAAAGGTGCCATTTGAATACTCGTGTGGTAACTGCTATTGTACGAGAATTCGATCAAAGGCAAGTGCGTATCCCAGTTGCCACCAAAATCGATTACGCAAGAACGAAGCATATCCTCTAGAGTTTGGATAGTACGCTCGGTTTGACCGTCGGATTGAGGATGAAAAGCAGTGCTAAGGTTGAGATGAGTACCAAGAGCAGATTGAAATGTTTGCCAAAGACGAGAGGTGAAACGACCATCGCGGTCCAAGATGTTGTCAATGGGGATACCATGACGACAAATGACTTCATCTGTGTAGATACGAGCCAATTTCTCGACTTTGTAATCTTCACGAATGGGGAGAAAGTGAGCTGATTTGGTTTGGTTAATCAATCAATAATCACCCAAATACTGCCATAACCTGAAGAAGTACGAGGAAGCTTAGTAATAAAGTCCATTGCAATATTCTCCCATTTCCAGACAGGAATTTCTGGTTGTTCGAGCAAGCCAGAGGGACGTTGATGTTTAGCTTTAACCTTGGATCAGGTGTGACACTTCGAAACAAAGGTGGCGATATCTTTTTTCATTCCAGGCCACCAATAAGACTTGCGCATGTCTTGATATATCTTATCAGCACCAGGGTGAATAGTTTACCTTGATTTGTGTGCCTCCTTCATCAGAAGTTCTCGAAGGTTATCCCGAGTAGGAACCCAAACACGATCGAGATTGTATAGAATAGCATCGGACTTGGTTACAAGACTTTCTTCTGCAGTACATTGCATCTCGTTATGGAGGTTACCCTCATTAACAGATGAGTATTGAGCTTCGCGAATGCGGTTTCGAAGATCGTCGACGACTTGGAAGCAACGAAAACTCTTGACACGAGTTTTACGACTAAGTGCGTCGGCCACGACGTTCGCTTTACCTAGATGGTAGTGAATTTCGCAGTTGTAGTCGTTTAACAACTCTACCCATCGATACTGACGCATGTTCAGTTCCTTTTGATTGAAGATATCCTGAAGGCTTTTATGGTCGGTGAAGACCACACACTTGGTACCATAAAAGGTAGTATTACCATATCTTCAATGCAAAAACAACTACACCAAGTTCAAGACCGTGCTTGTAACACCCCAAAACTCGAATTATTTAGTTGCTAATATGTTATCATGTTTAAAAGAAGGAAATGTAATAACTAGGTTATTAAACCTAGTTAAATGCTTGGTTAAAACAAATAAGAATATGAAATTGGGTAAATTATGAACAAGTGACAAACATGAGGGGTTCATATGGAATAAATGGAAAGATAAAAGATAAAATTGAAATTAAAACCCTCAAACCACACACCTGGGCGTGTGTGTCGATCAGAGGAGAAGAAGAAAAGGGGGAAAATCCCTAATTATCATAAATTCAGCAAATTAAAGCCCTAGATGTGATCTTGAGTCCATGCATGTCTCGATTTTGGATCATCTATGCATTCTTGAACACAAGGTAAGTAGAATTTTGGTGTTTAATGACTTTGAATGTGATGGGTGTTCATAAATCCATAAACTTTTGTTAAATTAGTATGAATAAGGATTAGAAAACACCAATAGAACATGATTGATGCTAGAATTTGACTAAATTAATAGTGAATATGAATACCCACTTGAAAGTGTGATGATGAGAAGAATTATGTAGAAGTTCTATGTTAATTAGTTTAATGATAAAGTATGATAGTGTTCATGACAAAGGATTGTTAGTTAGAAACAATTTAAAATGAAAGTTACAAAGAAAATTTATGAAATTTGGTGTTCATGATGGTGTTGATATGTAATGGTTATATTATGTTATGATGCTTGTACAATATGCTTAATTAGTTGTATGCATGCCAAGTGTTTGTTAAAATGCTTGAATGAAGTGAAACTCATGTTAGACAACACCGCCATGTTAGAATTTAGACGAGAGGTGAAACGACCATCGCGGTCCAAGAGCGGATTGAAATGTTTGCCAAAGACGAGAGGTGAAACGACCATCGCGGTCCGAGATGTTGTCAATGGGGATACCATGAGGACAAATGACTTCATCCGTGTAGATACGAGCCAATTTCTCGACTTTGTAATCTTCACGAATGGGGAGAAAGTGAGCTGATTTGGTTAATCAATCAATAATCACCCAAATACTGCCATAACCTAAAGAAGTACGAGGAAGCTTAGTAATAAAGTCTATTGCAATACTCTCCCATTTCCAGACAGGAATTTCTGGTTGTTCAAGCAAGCCAGAGGGATGTTGATGTTTAACTTTAACCTTGGATCAGGTGTGACACTTCGAAACAAAGGTGGCGATATCTTTCTTCATTCCAGGCCACCAATAAGACGTGCACATGTTGTGATATATCTTATCAGCACCAGGGTGAATAGTTTACCTTGATTTGTGTGCCTCCTTCATCAGAAGTTCTTGAAGGTTATCCCGAGTAGGAACCCAAACACGATCGAGATTGTATAGAATAGCATCGGACTTGGTTACAAGACTTTCTTCTGCACTACATTGCATCTCGTTATGGAGGTTACCCTCATTAACATATGAGTATTGAGCTTCGCGAATGCGGTTTCGAAGATCGTCGACGACTTGGAAGCAACGAACACTTTGACATGAGTTTTACGCCTAAGTGCGTCGGCCACGACGTTTGCTTTACCTAGATGGTAGCGAATTTCGCAGTTGTAGTCGTTTAACAACTCTACCCAACGATACTGATGCATGTTCAGTTCCTTTTGATTGAAGATGTCCTGAAGGCTCTTATGGTTGGTGAAGACCACACACTTGGTACCCTAAAAGGTAGTGTCGCCATATCTTCAACGCAAAAACAACTACACCAAGTTCAAGACCATGCGTGTAACACCCCAAAACTCGAATTATTTAGTTGCTAATATGTTATCATGTTTAAAAGAAGGAAATGTAATAACTAGGTTATTAAACCTAGTTAAATGCCTGGTTAAAACAAATAAGAATATGAAATTGGGTAAATTATGAACAAGTGACAAACATGAGGGGTTCATATGGAATAAATGGAAAGATAAAATATAAAATTGAAATTAAAACCCTCAAACCACACACCTGGGCGTGTGTGTCGATCAGAGGAGAAGAAGAAAAGGGGGAAAATCCCTAATTATCATAAATTCTGTGCATCTTATCCGCTCCAGGATGGATAGAGTACCGTGATTTGTGAGCTTCATCAAAAATAACTTTCCTTAAACCACCAAACAGAGGAACCCAAATCCTTTTCTCGAAGCATAACGTTCCTTCCTCGTTTGGTGCCAGTAGCTTCTCCATTCCACGAAGATATTCTTCTTCAAGATTCCTTTCCTTAAGAGCTTCCTTTTGCACGGCACGAATGCGCAAGGAAAGATCGGTTTGGATAATCATTTCTAAAGCTCTAACCCTTATGGGTTTGATCCTCTCTTTTCGACTTAGGGCATCGGCGACCACATTCGCCTTCCCTGGATGATACTTTATCTCGCAGTCGTAATCGTTCAGCAACTCAACCCATCGTCTTTGCCTCATATTCAGCTCCTTCTGGTTGAATATGTGCTGTAGGCTCTTGTGATCTGTAAAGATTGTACACTTTGTACCATAAAGGTAGTGTCTCCAGATCTTTAGTGCAAATACCACTGCGCCAAGTTCCAAATCATGTGTGGTATAGTTCTTTTCGTGCACTTTCAGTTGACGCGATGCGTAAGCAATAACCTTTTGGCGTTGCATCAACACACAACCGAATCCTTGACGCGAAGCGTCACAGTATACCACAAAATCATCTGTACGTTCTGGTAGTGCTAAGATTGGCGGATGGCAGAGCTTATCCTTCAATACCTGGAACGCTTCTTCCTGTTTGATTCCCCAATCAAACTTCTTATCTTTCTGTGTGAGGAGCGTCAATGGTTGAGCGATCTTCGAAAAGTCCTCAATGAACCTTCGATAGTAGCCAGCCAAACCCAAGAATTGTCGAATCTCGGTTGGCGTCTTTGGCGTTTCCCAATTCTTGATCGCTTCGATCTTTGTTGGATCCACGTGGATTCCATCTCCATTCACCACGTGTCCAAGGAATTGGACTTCACGTAGCCAAAATTCGCACTTGGAGAATTTGGCATACAACTGTTCCTTCTTCAGCAGCTCCAAAATAGCTCTAAGATGCTGTTCGTGCTCGGCCTTTGTTCTTGAATAGATCAAGATGTCGTCGATAAACACAATCACGAACTTGTCCAAGTACGGCTTGCAAACTCTATTCATCAAATCCATAAAGACTGCAGGTGCGTTTGTCAAACCAAACGGCATAACAAGGAACTCGTAGTGCCCATAACGAGTTCTGAAGGCTGTCTTTGGGATACTCTCCTCTTGTATCCTTAACTGATGGTATCCAGATCGAAGATCGATCTTTGAATAAAAGCTTGAGCCTTGCAGTTGATCAAACAGATCATCGATTCTTGGCAGAGGGTATCTATTCTTGATCGTCAGCTTGTTCAGCTCCCGGTAGTCGATGCACATACGAAAACTACCGTCCTTCTTTTTGACAAACAGGACCGGAGCTCCCCAAGGCGAGAAGCTTGGTCGGATAAAACCCTTGTCTAACAACTCTTGAAGTTGTGTCGACAGTTCCTGCATCTCAGACGGAGCAAGTCTATACGGTGCCTTAGCCACAGGCGCGGCGCCTGGAACTAAATCGATGTGGAACTCTACTTGCCTCTTAGGTGGCAGTCCAGGTAAGTCCTCGGGGAAGACTTCTGGATATTCCCTCACGACAGGGATGTCTTCGATTCTTGGCTCAGCAGCCTTCTTATCCACAATGTGTGCCAGGAAGGCAACACATCCTTTCTGCAAACACTTTCGTGCTTTCAGGCAGCTGATAATTCTTAACGGCGTATCACGCTTCTCTCCGTGAACCACAATTGTCTCGCCATCTTCGGTTAGGAGACGGACAATCTTTTCATGACAAACTATCTCTGCCTTATTGCCTGATAACCAATCCATTCCTACCACCACGTCGAAGCTTCCCAACTGGACTGGTAGAAGATCTAAAGCAAACTCACGCTCTCCTAATTCGATCACACAACCTCTGATAACTTCATTGGCTTCTACTAATTTCCCATTGGCCAATTCGATTGAGTAGGGAACATCTAACTTATTAGCGGCTAAACCAAGCATATTCTTAAACTCTAACGACACGAAGCTATAATCGGCACCAATATCAAATAAAACAGATGCATAGCGTTGATTTACAGGGAACGTACCAGTAACAACATTGGGGTCCTGGCGCGCTTCCCTAGCTTCGATTTGGAACACTCTTCCACGGGCTTGGTTTAACTCTGGGCAGTTCTTCTTAAAATGCCCGATATCACCGCAGTTATAGCATCCAAGTCTTTGCCCGTTTCCACCTCCATTTCCAGCTTGGTTGTTGTTTTGGTTTGCATTGCCAGCCTGATTCGCAAAGTTGCCTCGATTCCCGTTTCCTCCATAGTTTCCTTGTGAGCGATTACCACCACGATTATTATTCCTATTTCCAAATCCTCCCTGGCCTCCCCGGCCAGCACTAGCCCAACAAGAATCCTTCAAGTGGCCCGGCTTTCCACATGCTTCGCATACTTTCACACTACAATGGCCAGTATGATGGCGTTGACAGGTATTACACTTGGGCTGGGTGCCCTGATATCCTTTTCCTTTCTTTCCACTGCCAGCTGATCCTCCTTTCTTAACCGCCACACTGGCGCCTTGCTTGAAGTTTGAGAACTTTCGTTTGTTACCTCCTGATGACTCGACGTGAGTCTCTTTCTTCTTATGCTCAGCATCATCAAACTTGTTCAGGCGAATGGCCTCCTCTGTGAGAGCCATGCTCAAATCAATCGCCTCAGTAATGGTCGCAGGCTTGGATGAGGTTACCATGCTTATGATTTGAGGAGCTAGTCCCCAAATGAAGCGTTCAATTCTCTTGAACTCAGGAGTGACCATGTAGGGTACCACATGCGATAAGTCATGGAACCTCTGAACGTATTCTGCGATCTTTGGACCGTCCATTTTCAAGTGCCAGAACTCGGTTTCCAATCTCTGGATTTCCGCGCGAGAGCAGTACTTTTTGCGCATAAGTTCCTTCAGTTTGGTCCAGGTCAGCGCGTAGGCAGCAGCTTCGCCTAGTGTCTGTACATGTAGATTCCACCAGGATAGGGCTCCATCATGAAACAGCCCTGAGATATAGGTGACTTGCTGATCCAGCGCGCACTTGCTCATGCGAAGAACATATTCGGTTTTCTCAGCCCAACGAACAAAGGCGACAGCACCTCCTGTGCCATCAAAGTTTACGGGCTTGCAGTCTAAGAACTGCTTGTAGGTGCATCCTGCACATACGTTATAACATACGTTTGGCATTAGCATCATTGCTAAAGATATCCAATTAGGTCATGGTATGTCTAAATGACTTGGTATTACCATGAGGTGGATTATTGTTATTGCCAGTGTTGCCAGAGTTGCTTCCACTAGTCCCTCCTTGAGAGGCGGCGTATTATGCAATGGCAGCAGCGATAATTTGCTGGAGTTCTGCCTCATTAGTAGGCATGTGTGTCTCACGTCTCGGCGGCATCTTCTAAAAGATGGTTTACGTTGGTCAGGCCATAGTAAGACGTACGTATATAGTAATAGTAATAGCACATAACATCTCATGTTATTAACACATCACAAATACCAATCACACAACATCCCATATCATAAAAATATAAATAAGCAATCAAGCGAATCAAATATGGTGAGAATACTGCGATTGCCATATATCGAGACCACATAGTAAGTGTATCAGTACATCCCTGTGTCATGCACTCATCAATCAACTAGGGGCTACATCACCCCTGTCCAAAAACTATATCATGTCAGTGTCAAATACGTCAAATACATGTCAACAAAAGTCAGGATCATAAAGTAGTCTCCAAAAATGCTGTGCAGTCCAACAATCGCCGTCTTCTCACCCTCGTCTACCCAAACAGCACTGATGAGCTCTATACAGATGGTGGTGGAGGAGGGGGAAAGTGGGTGTAAAACAAACGACGTAACTGGAGCCAGTCCTCCTCCATGGCCTGCTGGGTACGAATGATAGAAGCAACCTGCTGCTCTAGTGTAAAGAGACGGGCAGCATAATCTGGAGGTAAGGGTCGAAATGGCTGCAGAGGAGAGTGTGTCTGACCATGGCACTGGCATGGTGGCAGCTGAGCTCTCTCAAGCTCCTGGATGCGCTGCGTGTGCGACTCGTGCTGGGCGACAAAAGACATCAAAACGTCCTCGATAGTATACCCCATGTGGAAAGAATGGTAGGGGTCAGTAGGTGGCATAGCAGAGTCTGGTGCCCAAAGGAACGGCTCACTGGTGGGGTCAAAAGGTGCCACATGAAATGGAGCAACAGAGGGTGGAACAGATGACATCTGGGGCATGAAGGGGATAGACACCGGTACATGCCCAAAAGGATGGGCTGAAGAACCCTCTCCAGTCCTCGCTGGAGGTACAAACTGAGGAACCTGAAAAGAAGAATCAACATGTCGTGTATCAGGGATCTGAGGGGGAAAAGGTGGAACATCCTCATCAGCAGGTATCCAACCGTGCTGTGCATGCTCATCTGGTGGATCCATGCGTGCCGCGAACAGTGCATGCTTGGGCTCTAGTGGGATGGGATCAGGTGGGGGAGCAACAAAAGGGTGAACAGGTGCAATGTGCTCAACAGGATGGTCAACAGGTATATCAACAACAGGTAGAGGAACAACAGGATCAACAACAACATGATCGCCCTCTAACAAAGGAACATCCACGGGGAGATCATCAACAGGTGGGTCTGCTATAACAGGCTCAATAGGGATGCCAGCATGTACGGGGTCATGCTCAAGTATGGGGTCTAGAGCGGCTGCCTGCTCAGGTGCGACGGCAGGCTCGGGATCATCAAAAGCCATCTCAAAGTCAAACTCGGGGTCGATAGGATCTACTGGGTCAGCTGGATCCTCCATGGGCTGATCCATAGGTATAAACTCGATATCCTCATCTGGGTCGTATCCCGGGGAAAAGATAGGATCAGAATCCTCTATGTCATCATGGTCAAACGCAAAACTGGGAATAGGTGCAACAGAGGATGCCTGGTCAGGATCAGAATCATGCGCAAAGGGCTGTGCACTCAATGTGTGAGAAGGTGCGGATGCCACAGACTCGAAGGAGTCTGGGACAGGAGAATGTGCAGGCGAATCCTCAGCGGGAATGTCAGCGATCATCAGAAGATCGTCTGCAGGAAGAAGGGCCTCGCCCTGGATCTCATCCTCAAAGGGCTCATCCTCAAACAGGTCAATATCGCCATCAGCCTCGGCGTCAAGAAGAAGATCATATGCTGGATAAACGGCTAAGGGTATAGGGGCCGGAATCTCTACTAGAGGTAGGTACTCAGCGGGAGGGTCATCTGCAGGCTCATCAGCACCATCGGGTAGTGCGAAAGGCTGGAAATCATCCTCGTCAGTACTGGTATAGTCAGATGTGTACACCTCATGCTCGGAGGATGTGAGGTCATCAGATACGATAGGTATGGGTCCAGTGGTGTCCGAATCGCCAGTACCGGCGGAGTCCATGAGTCTGTAACATAAACACAAATATGCTCAAATAATCAGTCATACAATCAGATAATCACATAGTCACCAAGTAAGCATTCAATTCATTCTCCTAGTCTCACTAGCCAACTACCTCGGTCACCTAGACCGAGCCTCGATCCTCCAGACCGAGCCTCAGCCCTCCAGGCTGAGCCTACTCTTCCTAGCCTTACTAGCCAACTACCTCGGTCACCTAGACCGAGCCTCGATCCTCCAGACCGAGCCTCAGCCCTCCAGGCTGAGCCTATAATAAATCAACGTGCTCAACTACCTCGGTCACCTAGACCGAGCCTCGATCCTCCAGACCGAGCCTCAGCCCTCCAGGCTGAGCCTATAAATAATAAAATGTGCTCAACATTTGTTTGTAAAAAGTTTTGGATCTGGACTTAAGTGGTATGCAGTAAAATGTTTTCGTGAGAGCCCTAGTGATCATAGTCTAGACTCGAGAAAGAATCCTAGTTCGCTATGATCAGAGCTCTGATACCAAGCTGTCACACCATGGCTTTGCGGAAGCGTGGTAAATTTTGGTGTGACTTCTTAATACCATAGCTTAACCATAACAAAGCTATATGAAATAAAATCATGCAAGATCATCCATTCGATTAAGTTTTAAAACCAGAGTAACATATCATTGTCTTAGGGACTTACATCCTCATAACGTAAAACATTGTCTTGATAAACATAAACATCAACATGAAATAAACGCAGTTTAAGATTTGTGACTTGTCCAGGAAGGAGTCACATTTCCTAAACTGGGATGACCTTGGAACCCTTATGTAGCGGGAAAACATAACATACCGCGCCAGATCTTTAGTTTCCTGAAATACATGTAAGTTGAAAAATCAACAATAATGTTGAGCGAGTTCATGTATAAGTGAGTAAGTAAACCTTTGTGAGTATAAAAATAGTCTTGGTATGTAGCAAATAAGGGAATTGAGATCACCAATGGTTTGCAAGGCCACTGATATATGTGAAGTGCAAATAGGGAGACTCAAACCTAGCAGATTTCGCCACGGCATTAGTATGTGGACAAAGTCACCCCAAGGTCCGTTTCTAGTTTGGCCTGGGGCTGGGCTCGCTACACCCAGATAGATCTACCGCTCCTGTCCCTCGGTCCCGACATGAGGACTAATGGCCTCATATTGCTCCTACCCACTCACATGATCTAAGTAGTAAACCTCCTTACGCTAACCATACCGCGTATAAAGTACTCGTAATCATAGTAACATGTATTTCACCCCCGCAGTTAAGAAAACTGAAAACAGTTAGAGAAAAGGGGGACATGAACTCACAGTGAAGCGTCTCTACCAAGTATCTCCTGCTCACGCAGCTGTGCGACGACCTACAGGTGCTAATTTCTATTAGACGGACGACCGTGCCTTAGCTTTATAGTTTAAGTCTTTGGGAAATAGTTAGACAACTATTTCGTGTTTACATTCTGTATATACTTGGTAGTTAATCTCCTTCCCAAGGATGGGGGATTCAATACATGTGCGTTCAAATTATATCATTAAGTCTCACTTAATATGTATATATTTCCAATTTCACATAATTTTTCTCCAATAATACGTTGTTAGAATACGCGTTCAAAAATATTTCCGTAAGTGCGTAAGTTACGTTTTAACAATCGAGTGGTAATATAATTACCGATGTAACTTATATATTTATGGTGAAAGCGTTCGTATTAATTTGGATTCGTTAACGTTCGTAAATATTATTTTACTCTAGAAATAATATTTATGTATTTTCACAAAATAATCATAAACAGTGTGTGGAAAATATATATTTATCACGTTAAATTTTGTGAAATTCCCACCTCCGAATATTTAGTAAATAAAGTCATGGCGAAATTTATATTTCGAAAACATGTCAAAATAATTCTAACACTTGTAGTGTAAATAGTTCTAAGTGTTAGGTTTTTAGAAAAATTTCGCCAGAGTTTCCTCTGTAACTGGAGGTGGCCACGCTTTCAAGCGTATCATTTTCTTTAACAAATCAACTCAACAATTTTCTTTATTTGATCAGAACAACTTTCATCACAACAACTAATCAACATATGTGTAAATTGCCAAAAATTACATGAACTTGTAGTTTTCCCAAAACTGTGGTGTAAATCCCCTTAAATTTAGTAGATCTTTATATAAGGTAATTTGATCTTGTAAAAACCTCGTTTTTAGAGAAAACCCATCTTTACAACTTCCAGTCATCTTTTACAAAAACTGTTATTTTGTCGGATCTTTTCATTTCACAAGTGTTTACACACTTGTGGTTTATAAAAATCATGCGTGTTAGTGTAAAATCCATCTTTTAAAATACATGATTTCTTTGACGCTTGGTCTTTTGAAAATACCACTTGCAGATACGTAGATCTGCTAGTTTTAAACACAATTTTACAAGTAAAACTCTTATACACAAGTTCATGATTCGCGTGTGGTAGAGTTTCACCTTTTAACCCTTGTATTATTCAAAACAAGCTTATGTTAAGATCCATGATCTTACCAAACCGGGTTAAATGATGATCCGAGCTACCACATCATAGATCGGGCCTAAATAATCATACATTTCGAATACTACATCATTTACACAACATATGAGTTATTAACCACCATTTTTAGTGTTTTAAGTAGACTTTAAAGCATCAACTTGTAAGATTTCGAGTTTTAATCATCATACATCTTATTAACCACCTTAGATTAGTTCAAATACGAGTTTTAAGCATTATACCTCTAGCTCGAGGCTAGGGAAGAATCTACGCGCAAAAGAGGTGGATAAAAGCTAAGTAGGGAGGTCCTTCGCGTTCCGCTTGCTCCAAGACTCCTTGTATACGACCCTCGACACTTGTATGATGTTGGAATGTGATGAACAAGATCGAAGGATGGATGGATGTGTGGGTGTGGGTTCGGCCGAGAGCCAAAGAGAAATAGAGAGAGAGTTGTGAAGTGTGTTGAGTGATGAATGATAATCTTGTGTTTAGAGGTTAACTTATAGACAATTACCAAGTGTATTATCCAATGGAAAATATGTCTAGATGATACTAAACATTAGGATTATTTTAATCATTAAGTACACAAGGAGTGTCCCCCTACATGGGGACGGTTGTAATGGGGGGGGGGGGGGGGGGTCCTTGGTTCGAAATCAACTAGTTAGTTAGGTATTAGTTAGGTTAAGTTAAGTGTTTAAGTGCTTAACCCGGTTAGTGGTGTGTCATGCGTTACAATGGGTGTTAGGGTACTCAGGGACCCTAACTGGCTCAGAAAAAGATAAATAATGAAAATAACAATATTTTCATGTTTCGGGTATAGTCCGGTTGTTCGGTTGGATAGTAATCCGTTAAAGCGTTACTAAAGCTTTAAAGTGTCGTTATTACTCTCTTTAGTGACACAGCTTATTCCTGACACTTTGGAAAGTGTCTAGTGTTATTTTTCTCATGTTTTGGCACTTTATTAGTTAGCTAAAAGCTGAATTATTTTGTAAAGTGCTGAGTTTTGTACTTAGAGTACGTTTTAGGCACATCCAGTCATAGTGACTTATTCCTAGAGACGCAGTTCCACAACCCTTATATCCCTACGCTCACCACTTAGTGTAGCAAAATATTTCAGGCTCTTACAGGCCTTTAGAGGCAGTGTTTGCCTGATGCTGGCTTTATCAGCATGTTCAATAGGTTATCCGTTATAGTGCTACTGTGCTTTTTGTGCATCATGGTTGTCACTAGGGTTCAGCATGTAAATAGTGTAGTGACGATAAGTAAAGTATGATGCAAGTACGTACATGTATCAGATATCAAGTAGCAGTTTATCAGCTAGTTCAAACAAGCACAGTAATTAAGCAGTAATTAATCATTAGTTTAGTCGTACGGATACCTGGTTTAGTGCGGGTTGTCACATTCTCCCCCCGTTAAATAAATTTCGTCCCGAAATTTAAGTTCTGCTTGTAGATGCAGGGTTCTTAGGAAAAAGGTGGGGGTATTTCTCTTTCATCCGGTCCTCACGTTCCCAGGTGTATTCAGGACCGTGTCTGGCATTCCAACGAACTTTGACGAGCTTGACACTGCTCCGGCGGGTCTTGTTAACTTTCCAATCCGTGACCTCAACAGGTTCTTCAACGAAGTGGAGCGTGTCGTCAACATGAATCTCGTCGGCGGGAATGGCAATGGTGACTTGAGTTGGACTTTTCTTTAGATTGGATACATGAAAGGTGTCGTGAACACCATTCAGTTCAGCAGGTAGGTCCAACTTGTATGCTACTAGTCCTATTCTTTCCAGAATTCTGAAAGGACCAATGTAGCGCGGATTTAACTTCCCACGCTTCCCGAAGCGTGCCACACCCTTCCAGGGTGAGACTTTTAATAACACCATTTCTCCAACTTGGAAATCCACATGTTTTCGGTTTGGATCCGCATAGGCCTTCTGTCTGTGGCGAGCTGCTTCGATGCGTTTAAGAATCTGCGCGATCTTGTCTGTCGTCTCTTGGACGATTTCGGGACCAGCAAGCTGCCTATCACCAGCGTCAGCCCAACATAAGGGTGATCGGCACTTGCGTCCGTAAAGGGCTTCAAATGGCGTGACACCAATACTGGTGTGGTAGCTGTTGTTGTATGAAAATTCGACCAAAGGTAAATGTTTATCCCAGCTACCGCCCAAATCCATAACACACGCTCTCAGCATGTCTTCCAAAGTCTGTATCGTTCGCTCGCTCTGGCCGTCAGTTTGCGGATGAAACGCAGTGCTCAGATTCAATTGTGAGCCAAAGGCTTCTTGGAAGGATTGCCATATCCTTGACACAAACCTTCCGTCTCTATCAGAAATGATTGAGAGAGGCACTCCATGGCGCGCGACGATCTCTCTCATGTAAATTTCAGCCAATTTGCTCGTATTATCCTTCTCTCTGAAAGGTAAGAAGTGTGCTGACTTCGTTAATCGATCCACTATCACCCAGATAGTGTCATGGCCTCTTGGCGTTCTTGGCAATTTTGTAACAAAATCCATTGAGATTTGTTCCCATTTCCACTTGGGAATCTCAGGTTGTTGCAGAAGTCCTGAAGGCTTCTGGTATTCCGCTTTAACCTTAGCGCACGTTAAACATTTGCTCACATACACAGCAACATCGCCTTTAATCCTAGGCCACCAATAATAATCTTTGAGATCCTGGTACATCTTATCCGCTCCAGGATGGATAGAGTACCGTGATTTGGGAGCTTCATCAAAAATAACTTTCCTTAAACCACCAAACAGAGGAACCCAAATCCTTTTCTCGAAGCATAACGTTCCTTCCTCGTTTGGTGCCAGTAGCTTCTCCATTCCACGGAGATATTCTTCTTCAAGATTCCTTTCCTTAAGAGCTTCCTTTTGCGTGGCACGAATGCGCAAGGAAAGATCGGTTTGGATAATCATTTCTAAAGCTCTAACCCTTATGGGTTTGATCCTCTCTTTTCGACTTAGGGCATCGGCGACCACATTCGCCTTCCCTGGATGATACTTTATCTCGCAGTCGTAATTGTTCAGCAACTCAACCCATCGTCTTTGCCTCATATTCAGCTCCTTCTGGTTGAATATGTGTTGTAGGCTCTTGTGATCTGTAAAGATTGTACACTTTGTACCATAAAGGTAGTGTCTCCAGATCTTTAGTGCAAATACCACTGCGCCAAGTTCCAAATCTTGTGTGGTATAGTTCTTTTCGTGCACTTTCAGTTGACGCGATGCGTAAGCAATAACCTTTTGGCGTTGCATCAACACACAACCTAATCCTTGACGCGAAGCGTCACAGTATACCACAAAATCATCTGTACCTTCTGGTAGTGCTAAGATTGGCGCATGGCAGAGCTTATCCTTCAATACCTGGAACGCTTCTTCCTGTTTGATTCCCCAATCAAACTTCTTATCTTTCTGTGTGAGGAGCGTCAATGGTTGAGCGATCTTCGAAAAGTCCTCAATGAACCTTCGATAGTAGCCAGCCAAACCCAAGAATTGTCGAATCTCGGTTGGCGTCTTTGGCGTTTCCCAATTCTTGATCGCTTCGATCTTTGTTGGATCCACGTGGATTCCATCTCCATTCACCACGTGTCCAAGGAATTGGACTTCACGTAGCCAAAATTCGCACTTGGAGAATTTGGCATACAACTGTTCCTTCTTCAGCAGCTCCAAAATAGCTCTAAGATGCTGTTCGTGCTCGGCCTTTGTTCTTGAATAGATCAAGATGTCGTCGATAAACACAATCATGAACTTGTCCAAGTACGGCTTGCAAACTCTATTCATCAAATCCATAAAGACTGCAGGTGCATTTGTCAAACCAAACGGCATAACAAGGAACTCGTAGTGCCCATAACGAGTTCTGAAGGCTGTCTTTGGGATACTCTCCTCTTGTATCCTTAACTGATGGTATCCAGATCGAAGATCGATCTTTGAATAAAAGCTTGAGCCTTGCAATTGATCAAACAGATCATCGATTCTTGGCAGAGGGTATCTATTCTTGATCGTCAGCTTGTTCAGCTCCCGGTAGTCGATGCACATACGAAAACTACCGTCCTTCTTTTTGACAAACAGGACCGGAGCTCCCCAAGGCGAGAAGCTTGGTCGGATAAAACCCTTGTCTAACAACTCTTGAAGTTGTGTCGACAGTTCCTGCATCTCAGACGGAGCAAGTCTATACGGTGCCTTAGCCACAGGCGCGGCGCCTGGAACTAAATCGATGTGGAACTCTACTTGCCTCTGAGGTGGCAGTCCAGGTAAGTCCTCGGGGAAGACTTCTGGATATTCCCTCACGACAGGGATGTCTTCGATTCTTGGCTCAGCAGCCTTCTTATCCACAATGTGTGCCAGGAAGGCAACACATCCTTTCTGCAAACACTTTCGCGCTTTCAGGCAGCTGATAATTCTTAACGGCGTATCACGCTTCTCTCCGTGAACCACAATTGTCTCGCCATCTTCGGTTAGGATACGGACAATCTTTTCATGACAAACTATCTCCGACTTGTTGCCTGATAACCAATCCATTCCTACCACCACGTCGAAGCTTCCCAACTGGACTGGTAGAAGATCTAAAGCAAACTCACGCTCTCCTAATTCGATCACACAACCTCTGATAACTTCATTTGCTTCTACTAATTTCCCATTGGCCAATTCGATTGAGTAGGGAACATCTAACTTATTAGCGGCTAAACCAAGCATATTCTTAAACTCTAACGACACGAAGCTATAATCGGCACCAGTATCAAATAAAACGGATGCATAGCGTTGATTTACAGGGAACGTACCAGTAACAACATTGGGGTCCTGGCGCGCTTCCCTAGCTTCGATTTGGAACACTCTTCCACGGGCTTGGTTTAACTCTGGGCAGTTCTTCTTAAAATCCCCGATATCACCGCAGTTATAGCATCCAAGTCTTTGCCCGTTTCCACCTCCATTTCCAGCTTGGTTGTTGTTTTGGTTTGCATTGCCAGCCTGATTCGCAAAGTTGCCTCGATTCCCGTTTCCTCCATAGTTTCCTTGTGAGCGATTACCACCACGATTATTATTCCTATTTCCAAATCCTCCCTGGCCTCCCCGGCCAGCACTAGCCCAACAAGAATCCTTCAAGTGGCCCGGCTTTCCACATGCTTCGCATACTTTCACACTACAATGGCCAGTATGATGGCGTTGACAGGTATTACACTTGGGCTGGGTGCCCTGATATCCTTTTCCTTTCTTTCCACTGCCAGCTGATCCTCCTTTCTTAACCGCCACACTGGCGCCTTGCTTGAAGTTTGAGAACTTCCGTTTGTTACCTCCTGATGACTCGACGTGAGTCTCTTTCTTCTTATGCTCAGCATCATCAAACTTGTTCAGGCGAATGGCCTCCTCTGTGAGAGCCACGCTCAAATCAATCGCCTCAGTAATGGTCGCAGGCTTGGATGAGGTTACCATGCTTATGATTTGAGGAGCTAGTCCCCAAATGAAGCGTTCAATTCTCTTGAACTCAGGAGTGACCATGTAGGGTACCACATGCGATAAGTCATGGAACCTCTGAACGTATTCTGCGATCTTTGGACCGTCCATTTTCAAGTGCCAGAACTCGGTTTCCAATCTCTGGATTTCCGCGCGAGAGCAGTACTTTTTGCGCATAAGTTCCTTCTGTTCGGTCCAGGTCAGCGCGTAGGCAGCAGCTTCGCCTAGTGTCTGTAGTTGTAGATTCCACCAGGATAGGGCTCCATCTAGAAACAGCCCTGAGATATAGGTGACTTGCTGATCCAGCGCGCACTTGCTCATGCGAAGAACAGATTCGGTTTTCTCAGCCCAACGAACAAAGGCGACAGCACCTCCTGTGCCATCAAAGTTTACGGGCTTGCAGTCTAAGAACTGCTTGTAGGTGCATCCTGCACATACGTTATAACATACGTTTGGCATTAGCATCATTGCTAAAGATATCCAATTAGGTCATGGTATGTCTAAATGACTTGGTATTACCATGAGGTGGATTATTGTTATTGCCAGTGTTGCCAGAGTTGCTTCCACTAGTCCCTCCTTGAGAGGCGGCGTATTGTGCAATGGCAGCAGCGATAATTTGCTGGAGTTCTGCCTCATTAGTAGGCATGTGTGTCTCACGTCTCGGCGGCATCTTCTAAAAGATGGTTTACGTTGGTCAGGCCATAGTAAGACGTACGTATATAGTAATAGTAATAGCACATAACATCTCATGTTATTAACACATCACAAATACCAATCACACAACATCCCATATCATAAAAATATAAATAAGCAATCAAGCGAATCAAATATGGTGAGAATACTGCGATTGCCATATATCGAGACCACATAGTAAGTGTATCAGTACATCCCTGTGTCATACAATCATCAATCAACTAGGGGCTACATCACCCCTGTCCAAAAACTATATCATGTCAGTGTCAAATACGTCAAATACATGTCAACAAAAGTCAGGATCATAAAGTAGTCTCCAAAAATGCTGTGCAGTCCAACAATCGCCGTCTTCTCACCCTCGTCTACCCAAACAGCACTGATGAGCTCTATACAGATGGTGGTGGAGGAGGGGGAAAGTGGGTGTAAAACAAACGACGTAACTGGAGCCAGTCCTCCTCCATGGCCTGCTGGGTACGAATGATAGAAGCAACCTGCTGCTCTAGTGTAAAGAGACGGGTAGCATAATCTGGAGGTAAGGGTCGAAATGGCTGTAGAGGAGAGTGTGTCTGACCATGGCACTGGCATGGTGGTAGCTGAGCTCTCTCAAGCTCCTGGATGCGCTGCGTGTGCGACTCGTGTTGGGCGACAAAAGACATCAAAACGTCCTCGATAGTATACCCCATGTGGAAAGAATGGTAGGGGTCAGTAGGTGGCATAGCAGAGTCTGGTGCCCAAAGGAACGGCTCACTGGTGGGGTCAAAAGGTGCCACATGAAATGGAGCAACAGAGGGTGGAACAGATGACATCTGGGGCATGAAGGGGATAGACACCGGTACATGCCCAAAAGGATGGGCTGAAGAACCCTCTCCAGTCCTCGCTGGAGGTACAAACTGAGGAACCTGAAAAGAAGAATCAACATGTCGTGTATCAGGGATCTGAGGGGGAAAAGGTGGAACATCCTCATCAGCAGGTATCCAACCGTGCTGTGCATGCTCATCTGGTGGATCCATGCGTGCCGCGAACAGTGCATGCTTGGGCTCTAGTGGGATGGGATCAGGTGGGGGAGCAACAAAAGGGTGAACAGGTGCAATGTGCTCAACAGGATGGTCAACAGGTATATCAACAACAGGTAGAGGAACAACAGGATTAACAACAACATGATCGCCCTCTAACAAAGGAACATCCACGGGGAGATCATCAACAGGTGGGTCTGCTATAACAGGCTCAATAGGGATGCCAGCATGTACGGGGTCATGCTCAAGTATGGGGTCTAGAGCGGCTGCCTGCTCAGGGGCGACGGCAGGCTCGGGATCATCAAAAGCCATCTCAAAGTCAAACTCGGGGTCGATAGGATCTACTGGGTCAGCTGGATCCTCCATGGGCTGATCCATAGGTATAAACTCGATATCCTCATCTGGGTCGTATCCCGGGGAAAAGATAGGATCAGAATCCTCTATGTCATCATGGTCAAACGCAAAACTGGGAATAGGTGCAACAGAGGATGCCTGGTCAGGATCAGAATCATGCGCAAAGGGCTGTGCGCTCAATGTGTGAGAAGGTGCGGATGCCACATACTCGAAGGAGTCTGGGACAGGAGAATGTGCAGGCGAATCCTCAGCGGGAACGTCAGCGATCATCAGAAGATCGTCTGCAGGAAGAAGGGCCTCGCCCTGGATCTCATCCTCAAAGGGCTCATCCTCAAACAGGTCAATATCGCCATCAGCCTCGGCGTCAAGAAGAAGATCATATGCTGGATAAACGGCTAAGGGTATAGGGGCCGGAATCTCTACTAGAGGTAGGTACTCAGCGGGAGGGTCATCTGCAGGCTCATCAGCACCATCGGGTAGTGCGAAAGGCTGGAAATCATCCTCGTCAGTACTGGTATAGTCAGATGTGTACACCTCATGCTCGGAGGATGTGAGGTCATCAGATACGATAGGTATGGGTCCAGTGGTGTCCGAATCGCCAGTACCGGTGGAGTCCATGAGTCTGTAACATAAACACAAATATGCTCAAATAATCAGTCATACAATCAGATAATCACATAGTCACCAAGTAAGCATTCAATTCATTCTCCTAGTCTCACTAGCCAACTACCTCGGTCACCTAGACCGAGCCTCGATCCTCCAGACCGAGCCTCAGCCCTCCAGGCTGAGCCTACTCTTCCTAGCCTTACTAGCCAACTACCTCGGTCACCTAGACCGAGCCTCGATCCTCCAGACCGAGCCTCAGCCCTCCAGGCTGAGCCTATAATAAATCAACGTGCTCAACTACCTCGGTCACCTAGACCGAGCCTCGATCCTCCAGACCGAGCCTCAGCCCTCCAGGCTGAGCCTATAAATAATAAAATGTGCTCAACATTTGTTTGTAAAAAGTTTTGGATCTGGACTTAAGTGGTATGCAGTAAAATGTTTTCGTGAGTGCCCTAGTGATCATAGTCTAGACTCGAGAAAGAATCCTAGTTCGCTATGATCAGAGCTCTGATACCAAGCTGTCACACCCTGGCTTTGCGGAAGCGTGGTAAATTTTGGTGTGACTTCTTAATACCATAGCTTAACCATAACAAAGCTATATGAAATAAAATCATGCAAGATCATCCATTCGATTAAGTTTTAAAACCAGAGTAACATATCATTGTCTTAGGGACTTACATCCTCATAACGTAAAACATTGTCTTGATAAACATAAACATCAACATGAAATAAACGCAGTTTAAGATTTGTGACTTGTCCAGGAAGGAGTCACATTTCCTAAACTGGGATGACCTTGGAACCCTTATGCAGCGGGAAAACATAACATACCGCGCCAGATCTTTAGTTTCCTGAAATACATGTAAGTTGAAAAATCAACAATAATGTTGAGCGAGTTCATGTGTAAGTGAGTACGTAAACCTTTGTGAGTATAAAAATAGTCTTGGTATGTAGCAAATAAGGGAATTGAGATCACCAATGGTTTGCAAGGCCACTGATATATGTGAAGTGCAAATAGGGAGACTCAAACCTAGCAGATTTCGCCACGGCATTAGTATGTGGACAAAGTCACCCCAAGGTCCGTTTCTAGTTTGGCCTGGGGCTGGGCTCGCTACACCCAGATAGATCTACCGCTCCTGTCCCTCGGTCCCGACATGAGGACTAATGGCCTCATATTGCTCCTACCCACTCACATGATCTAAGTAGTAAACCTCCTTACGCTAACCATACTGCGTATAAAGTACTCGTAATCATAGTAACATGTATTTCACCCCCGCAGTTAAGAAAACTGAAAACAGTTAGAGAAAAGGGGGACATGAACTCACAGTGAAGCGTCTCTACCAAGTATCTCCTGCTCACGCAGCTGTGCGACGACCTACAGGTGCTAATTTCTATTAGACGGACGGCCGTGCCTTAGCTTTATAGTTTAAGTCTTTGGGAAATAGTTAGACAACTATTTCGTGTTTACATTCTGTATATACTTGGTAGTTAATCTCCTTCCCAAGGATGGGGGATTCAATACATGTGCGTTCAAATTATATCATTAAGTCTCACTTAATATGTATATATTTCCAATTTCACATAATTTTTCTCCAATAATACGTTGTTAGAATACGCGTTCAAAAATATTTCCGTAAGTGCGTAAGTTACGTTTTAACAATCGAGTGGTAATATAATTACCGATGTAACTTATATATTTATGGTGAAAGCGTTCCTATTAATTTGGATTCGTTAACGTTCGTAAATATTATTTTACTCTAGAAATAATATTTATGTATTTTCACAAAATAATCATAAACAGTGTGTGGAAAATATATATTTATCACGTTAAATTTTGTGAAAATCCCACCTCCGAATATTTAGTAAATAAAGTCATGGCGAAATTTATATTTCGAAAACATGTCAAAATAATTCTAACACTTGTAGTGTAAATAGTTCTAAGTGTTAGGTTTTTAGAAAAAATTCGCCAGAGTTTCCTCTGTAACTGGAGGTGGCCACGCTTTCAAGCGTATCATTTTCTTTAACAAATCAACTCAACAATTTTCTTTATTTGATCAGAACAACTTTCCTCACAACAACTAATCAACATATGTGTAAATTGCCAAAAATTACATGAACTTGTAGTTTTCCCAAAACTGTGGTGTAAATCCCCTTAAATTTAGTAGATCTTTATATAAGGTAATTTGATCTTGTAAAAACCTCGTTTTTAGAGAAAACCCATCTTTACAACTTCCAGTCATCTTTTACAAAAACTGTTATTTTGTCGGATCTTTTCATTTCACAAGTGTTTACACACTTGTGGTTTATAAAAATCATGCGTGTTAGTGTAAAATCCATCTTTTAAAATACATGATTTCTTTGACGCTTGGTCTTTTGAAAATACCACTTGCAGATACGTAGATCTGCTAGTTTTAAACACAATTTTACAATTAAAACTCTTTTACACAAGTTCATGATTCGCGTGTGGTAGAGTTTCACCTTTTAACCCTTGTATTATTCAAAACAAGCTTATGTTAAGATCCATGATCTTACCAAACCGGGTTAAATGATGATCCGAGCTACCACATCATAGATCGGGCCTAAATAATCATACATTTCGAATACTACATCATTTACACAACATATGAGTTATTAACCACCATTTTTAGTGTTTTAAGTAGACTTTAAAGCATCAACTTGTAAGATTTCGAGTTTTAATCATCATACATCTTATTAACCACCTTAGATTAGTTCAAATACGAGTTTTAAGCATTATACCTCTAGCTCGAGGCTAGGGAAGAATCTACGCGCAAAAGAGGTGGATAAAAGCTAAGTAGGGAGGTCCTTCGCGTTCCGCTTGCTCCAAGACTCCTTGTATACGACCCTCGACACTTGTATGATGTTGGAATGTGATGAACAAGATCGAAGGATGGATGGATGTGTGGGTGTGGGTTCGGCCGAGAGCCAAAGAGAAAGAGAGAGAGAGTTGTGAAGTGTGTTGAGTGATGAATGATAATCTTGTGTTTAGAGGTTAACTTATAGACAATTACCAAGTGTATTATCCAATGGAAAATATGTCTAGATGATACTAAACATTAGGATTATTTTAATCATTAAGTACACAAGGAGTGTCCCCCTACATGGAGACGGTTGTAATGGGGGGGGGGGGGGGTCCTTGGTTCGAAATCAACTAGTTAGTTAGGTATTAGTTAGGTTAAGTTAAGTGTTTAAGTGCTTAACCCGGTTAGTGGTGTGTCATGCGTTACAATGGGTGTTAGGGTACTCAGGGACCCTAACTGGCTCAGAAAAAGATAAATAATGAAAATAACAATATTTTCATGTTTCGGGTATAGTCCGGTTGTTCGGTTGGATAGTAATCCGTTAAAGCGTTACTAAAGCTTTAAAGTGTCGTTATTACTCTCTTTAGTGACACAGCTTATTCCTGACACTTTGGAAAGTGTCTAGTGTTATTTTTCTCATGTTTTGGCACTTTATTAGTTAGCTAAAAGCTGAATTATTTTGTAAAGTGCTGAGTTTTGTACTTAGAGTACGTTTTAGGCACATCCAGTCATAGTGACTTATTCCTAGAGACGCAGTTCCACAACCCTTATATCCCTACGCTCACCACTTAGTGTAGCAAAATATTTCAGGCTCTTACAGGCCTTTAGAGGCAGTGTTTGCCTGATGCTGGCTTTATCAGCATGTTCAATAGGTTATCCGTTATAGTGCTACTGTGCTTTTTGTGCATCATGGTTGTCACTAGGGTTCAGCATGTAAATAGTGTAGTGACGATAAGTAAAGTATGATGCAAGTACGTACATGTATCAGATATCAAGTAGCAGTTTATCAGCTAGTTCAAACAAGCACAGTAATTAAGTAGTAATTAATCATTAGTTAAGTCGTACGGATACCTGGTTTAGTGCGGGTTGTCACAGAGAAAGTGAGCTGATTTGGTTCGGTTAATCAATCAATAATCACCCAAATACTGCCATAACCTGAAGAAGTACGAGGAAGCTTAGTAATAAAGTCCATTGCAATACTCTCCCATTTCCAGACAGAAATTTCTGGTTGTTCGAGCAAGCCAGAGGGACGTTGATGTTTAGCTTTAACCTTGGATCAGGTGTGACACTTCGAAACAAAGGTGGCGATATCTTTCTTCATTCCAGGCCACCAATAAGACGTGCGCATGTCGTGACATATCTTATCAGCACCAGGGTGTATAGTTTACCTTGATTTGTGTGCCTCCTTCATCAGAAGTTCTCGAAGGTTATCCCGAGTAGGAACCCAAATACGATCGAGATTTTATAGAATAGCATCGGACTTGGTTACAAGAATTTCTTCTGCACTACATTGCATCTCGTTATGGAGGTTACCCTCATTAACATATGAGTATTGAGCTTCGCGAATGCGGTTTCGAAGATCGTCGACGACTTGGAAGCAACGAAAACTCTTGACATGAGTTTTACGACTAAGTGCGTCGGCCACGACATTCGCTTTACCTAGATGGTAGCGAATTTCGCAGTTGTTGTCGTTTAACAACTCTACCCAGCGATACTGACGCATGTTCAGTTCCTTTTGACTGAAGATATCCTGAAGGCTTTTATGGTCGGTGAAGACCACACACTTGGTACCATAAAAGGTAGTGCCACCATATCTTCAATTCAAAAACAACTACACCAAGTTCAAGACCATGCGTGTAACACCCCAAAGCTCGAATTATTTAGTTGCTAATATGTTATGATGTTTAAAAGAAGGAAATGTAATAACTAGGTTATTAAACCTAGTTAAATGCTTGGTTAAAACAAATAAGAATATGAAATTGGGTAAATTATGAACAAGTGACAAACATGAGGGGTTCATATGGAATAAATGGAAAGATAAAAGATAAAATTGAAATTAAAACCCTCAAACCACACACCTGGGCATGTGTGTCGATCAGAGGAGAAGAAGAAAAGGGGGAAATCCCTAATTATCATAAATTCAGCAAATTAAAGCCCTGGATGTGATCTTGAGTCCATGCATGTCTCGATTTTGGATCATCTATGCATTCTTAAACACAAGGTAAGTAGAATTTTGGTGTTTGATGACTTTGAATGTGATGGGTGTTCATAAATCCATAAACTTTTGTGAAATTAGTATGAATAAGGATTAGAAAACACCAATAGAACATGATTGATGCTAGAATTTGACTAAATTAATAGTGAATATGAAAACCCACTTGAAAGTGTGATGATGAGAAGAATTATGTAGAGGTTGTACGTTAATTAGTTTAAGGATCAAGTATGATAGTGTTCATGACAAAGGATTGTTAGTTAGAAACAATTTAAAATGAAAGTTACATAGAAAATTTATGAAATTTGGTGTTCATGATGGTGTTGATATGTAATGGTTATATTATGTTATGATGCTTGTACATTATGCTTAATTAGTTGTATGCATGCCAAGTGTTTGTTAAAATGCTTGAATGAAGTGAAACTCATGTTAGACAAAACCACCATGTTAGAATTTAGAAACTTTGGATGATAGTGCTTTTAAACCAAGAAAACGAATGTAATTGTGACATGAAGTTTAAAGTAAGTTGATTTTGAGAATTGTAGGAATAAAAGAAGAAGGTTCAATCATTTCGGATCGCAAGCAAATAGAGACAAAGGTAAGTTTTCACGCTTACGAACTTAGTAGCATGTAATGTGAATGATATTTAATTCTCTAGCTTTATATTTCATTAATATCATGAATCTCATGTAAATATTGTATTAAGGTTATGGGTCGAATGAGTAGAATTGGATAATGTTGAATTCGGAACGCTACATTTAATGTAAGCGAGAATTAAAGTAAAGAGATGGTGCCGAAATTAGGTAGTAACTGACTTTCGACTCACTTCATAGTATACATATAGAATTTTCATGTTTATGAACGTGAGAAATCACGTATGGTTATGTAATGAATGAAGATATTAAGGTAGGTATTGATCTAGTTAGACGAAGGTAGTTATTTAAGTCAAGGTAGTTTGATGGGATTAAATGGGTCGAATAAATAAGTATAAGTAAGGTATCGGTAATGAAATTCTTAATGATTAAGGACCCGGGGTGAGGATTCTTAGTCTAGTAGGTAGGGAATTGTTCTACGAATACTTAGGAACAAGATCCAAGTGTTTCGGACACAAAATGAACAAGTTAGGAAGATTTTGGTAAAAAGTAGGAGGACTGAACTGGGCACCACCGTAGCTTACGGTGCCCACCGTAAGATACGGTAGGTGCTGGACATTTATTTCCGCCATAAGGCAGTCTATTGCCACCGTAAGCTTTTTGGGGCCACCGTAAGCTATGGTAGCCACCGTAGCTTACGGTGGAGGTCAGGTGCAAAAGTAATGTTTATGTAATTTCTTCGTTTTTCTTCGAATTCGGACCCCGTGAACCCATTCCAAGCCTTGTTAAGTTTTTATTGTGTTCCTTAACCCTACCAAATGGCTTGGTAAGTTACGGGTGAGTATGGAACTCATTCTTAAGATCTGAAACACACCCGAAAGATATTTAAAAAAAAGAAGCGAGTATGACATGCGAGTAAGAACGGGATGTGTGAGCGAATATTCGGGGTAATGAATTAAGTATGTGGGTATGCATATATATAGATTTAACTTCATTCCAATGGCTTAAACTTATAAGTAATCATGAATAAGAGTGAGTATGTATATAAGTTGGTTCGTACGTGTCTTATTACATGGAGGTTTGTAATTAGGACACATCAGTAAACCATATTGAATTGTGTAAGTGCTACGCATGAGCTTGTATATATGTATGTATGTAAGGGTGTATGTATTAGATGACTATAAGTATACACACGGATGTACGTAGGCACGATGTAGTATTTATTGTACCCGAAGGAATGGGGCTTGAATAGATGTATACATAGCTTCAAAACGTTTGAGTAGTAAGTTGCCAATCATATGCCTTGAGAATGAAATGAGATTTGCAGGTATGCTATTGAAATCCGTTGTGCAGTTTTGAGGAATTGGAATTCTAGATTGTACGTGGAAGAATGATCGAAAGGACGTGCAGGAATAGAAAGAATGCGGCGTGGTCATTTAATTATGTATGATAGATTATGAATTGTAGTGATCAAATTCTAATGATGTGCATGTTTTTGGTGAATGTAGGTTATGCAGATTAACATCGGTATAAAGTATTGGAGTATTGAAGATCGAGTCAAGAGCAAGAATTGTACGGGAAGAGTAGTCACATAACTGGGGATTTTATATGTAAATGGATGCGATAATTAAGAATGAATGATGTAAATCTTTTAATCAAGTATTAAATATTTCTAGTATTAGACATCAGGTATGTTACATGGCTAATAAAGAAAGAAAATTTTAAGGCACGAATTTCCGCTGCGTCATTTTTAAGGTATTACGTTTTAGGGTGTTACAGTGCATAGTGTAGTTCTTCTCATGTATTTTGAGTTACCTTGACATTTAAGCGATAACCTTGTCCCGTTGCATAAGGACGTAACCAAGACCTAGGTTTGACGCATCGCAATACACGATGAAGTCATCGTTACCATCGGGAAGGGCAAGGATGGGAGCATTACAAAGCATGTCCTTGAGTGTTTGGAAAGACTCCTCTTGTTCGGGATCCCAAACAAAAGGTTTATCTTTTTGTGTCAAGTAAGTGAGAGGAACGGTGATTTTTGAGAAGTTTGAAATGAAACGACGATAGTAACCAACTAGACCAAGAAATGAACGGATTTCAGACGGTGACTTTGGAGCAATCCAATTCTTCACAGCTTCGATCTTTGAAGGGTCAACATGAATACCAAGTTGGTTGACAGTATGGCTAATGAATTGAACCTCTTTTATCCAAAATTCACATTTGGAGAATTTGGCGTAAAGACGTTTAGCACGCAAAAGCTGAAGGATGAGTCGCAAGTGTCGCTCGTGCTCTTCTTTAGTCTTGGAATAGATGAGGATATCGTTGATGAAGATAATCATGAAATGGTCGAGATAAGCCTTGCACACACGGTTCATCAAGTCCATGAAAACTGCAGGTGTGTTGGTCAAACCAAAGGGCATGACCACGAACTCGTAATGACCATAATGTGTACGAAACGCAGTTTTGGGTATATCTTCTTCGAGGACTCGAAGTTGATGATAACCAGAACAGAGATCAATTTTGGAAAAGCAGGTCGCGCCTTGTAATTGATCAAAGAGATCGTCGATGCGAGGAAGAGGATATCGGTTTTTAACTGTAAGCTTGTTGAGCTCACGATATTCAATGCACATCTGAAAAGATCCATCTTTCTTTTTGATAAATAGTATAGGAGCGCCCCAAGGAGAAGTACTAGGGCGTATAAAGCCTTTATCAAGAAGTTCTTGAAGTTGGCTAGATAGCTCTTGCATTTCCGAGGGTGCTAAGCGATAGGGAGACTTAGCGACAGGCGTAGCGCCAGGCACTAAATCGATACAAAAATCGACAGAACGAGCAGCAGGAGGACCAGGAAGATCCTCAGAGAAAACATCGGGAAAGTCACAAACAACAAGAACGTCACTTATGGTTGGACCTTTATCCTTCTTTTCCACACTCTGGGCAAGAAAGGCGGAGGAACCCTTACACAAGTATTTGTTCGCTTGAGTATATGACATAAGCTTGAGACCCTTAGAAGGTTTCTCGCCATAGACGTGTAGAGAATCACCATAAGGGAGAGGAAGATGGATTAACTTATCGGAACAAACGACTTCAGCACGAGCTCGCCTAAGCCAATCCATGCCTACTATGATAACAAAACTACCCATTTGCATAGGTATGAGGTCAATTGAAAATGTATGATCGTTAATATTCAAGGTACACTTAGAAAGAACAGAATCGACTATGACGGATTTACCATTAGTGACTTCGACAATGAACGATTTAGGCACTTAGAACATCTACACTTAAGCAAAGGCTCGAATTCAATGGATACAAAACTTTTATCCGTGCCAGTATCAAATAAACACGAAGCATAGACATTTTTGACGAGAAACATACCGTTTATGACGTCATTGGCATTCTGCGCTTGAGCAGCTGTGATGACAAAGGCTCTGCCTCGAGCTTGCTAAGGCTGCTGCTGCTGCTTTTGGTTGTTGTTGGCGCGTTGAGGACAAGCGTTTGCAAGATGATTCGGATCACCACATTTGTAACACACCAGACTAGTGTTGGCTTGAGGATGAGCTTGATTAGGAGTAGGGTTTTAGGCTACAACAGCTTGGTTTTGGTTGGCAAATGGTTTATGAAACTGTGTGGTAAAATGCCCAAACCGATTGCAGTTTGTGCATAATTGGCATGGTGCATTGTTTGGATGGTGGTAGAAACAAGTGTTACACTTGGAATGAGTCCCAGTCTAGGCTTTTCTTTGGGGTTTGGGGTTGGGAGTAGGAGCGACTAACTGAAGTGGTTTAGGGTTTTGCGGAGTGACTACCGCACAGTTCTGACTTGAAGCCTTCTGCTTCTTGCCTTTGTTCTTTGAGGATGGCTTGGGTGATTCAGTGGTGGTGGTATCAGTGGTTGCTTGATGAGCATTCTTCGATGAAACCTTATCGGAGGTTCCATGAAGAACACAATTATTGTTGAGCTTGGCGGCCAAACGAAAAGTTTCTTCAAGAGTTTTGGGGAAAGCAGACTCGACGAGGTTCATGATTGAAGGTAGGAGGCATCGGATGTATTTTGCGATAGCCTTATCAACAGAGTCGACTTGGCCAGGACACAAAGCACTAAGCTTCTTGAAGCATGCTGTCAGACCAGCGTTGTCATTCCCTATTTGTTTCAGATTCCAGAATTCATTTTCCAGTTTCTAAAGTTCGTGGGGAGGACATAACTCGTCCTTCATTAACTTTTTCAAATCAGCCCACGGTAAGGAATAGGCGACCTCGTTCCCACGAGCGTTGCGCTCGGATGTCCACCATTCGAGGGCTATCGATCAGAACACGCCAGTCGCATTAAGGGTTCGAAGGTTGTCGGGGCAACCGCTTTGTAGAAAAGTCAACTCCATGTGTCACACCCCGATCGCGTAAAACAACAAACCACGACGGAAACGTCGGGGAGTCGAGTAACAGAATTATTGTTTCATAACACATGGTATTTTAAGTTAGATTTTATTATAATAGATGTTTACATTGTCTTGAAATTTAACTGAAAACATAACGTAAATTAAATTGTCTTGCTTCATTTTAAGTCACTAAGGCCCAAGTCCGCCTAAGTGTGTCATGATATTCCTCATACATTAGCTCCTGAAACACATGTGAAAATAGGTACGTTAGCATAAAAATTCCTGTGAGATACATAGGTTTTGTTGTTGAGGATTCATGACTTGAAAGTTGAAATAAATGTTTAACAAAGAGTAGTCATGAACCTTATAAAATGTTTTCTTTTATAAAATCATATGAAAATCAATATGGAAATCAGATGATATAAAAGAATGATGTATGGTTAAATAAATAACCAAATGAAATGTATTTGAAAAAGTATGTCATGGTCTTGTGTAAAAGATTGTCTTGTTTTGTATAAAAATGTCATGTCTTTGTCCTTGTCGAAGTGGCTTAGATAATGCTACGATATGTAATATAATAAAAGCACTTATATATAGGAAGCACCAGCAGCGTATCCACCATGCTTTTATCATATGACACACATCTCGTTATTTAAATCACTTATCAATAAACCATCAAATAAATGTCTTGTAAAAAAATCTCAAATTGTCACAAAGTCGGGTATAAACCATGCCTTGTATAACAAATGTCTTGTATGGCAAGTAAAAAGACTTTACTCAAACCACATGTAAATAATGTCATGTATAACCAAATGTCTTGTGTAACCAAATGTCATGTACAAAACAATGTCTTTGAATAAACTAAAAGTTTAAATCAAAAGTTATGTTTTGAAAACCAGTGCTTTATTTGATATGAACATTTATGTGGTTTTGTTTATCGCATACATTTAAGCCTTGAGACTGTCGGATAAACCCTTATCAAGACAAAGGTTTATCAAAAATGTATTTGGATTCTATCATTCCCTACTTCCAAACAAACCTAGGAAGTGGGGAACGGGATTTGTCAAGTCCTATGGTACCATTACATACTACCGAGTGGCGTAATCAATGTTAATGAATGCATTCTTGTCCCGTTAAACATACCAAATGTCATAGTCAATGTATGCATGTCATAAAAACTGTCTTAAAACCATGTACTAAGTATGCTAAGTCAACATACGAAGTAGAAATGTCCACGAAATCAATGTGCTAGCATGCTCAGTCAACATACATTGCAAAATGCAATGTAAATCAATGTGCTCATATGCTAAGTCAACATATGCCGCAAAAGTATCTTAAAAACTCAATGTGCTAGCATGGTCACTCAACATACATAGCAAAACATAATTGAAATCATATACTATATGTGTACTAGATGAACATAGCATGCATATGTCATAAAAAGCATTAAAACATGAAAGTAACATATAGGCACATGTATATCACCCCAAAATATTTGGAAAAAGTAAAAGAGGGGACTATGTACTAACTTGAGATTGCTTAATAGTCTTGGAATAAATATCAAGTAAAGCTTGAGGAATCATGGAATCAAACGACACCTAACATAGATAACTATGTTAATAATCGGGACACTAATTGGTGGATCGGATAGAATGAGGTTTCATAAATCAAATGAGTATTGGAACTTATATGAATGATTTAATAAACCTAGCTTTCTGATTTGAAAACAATCCTAAGTGCTTGTGACCCGTTACGACTCGTTAAGGTAGTTTACGCTACTTTAACGTGTCATTTGCGCAAAAGCACGTTCGGATGCTCTAACTAGTCCTATGATAAGTATTATATGCCTAAATATGTTTAATTATTTTGCAATATCAGTTTAAGTGTCAAAATTTAGGTTACATATGCTTAAATTGAATTTATGCGCAAAAAGGGCATTTTGGTCATTTAACTAAGGCATATAAACTACCTATCATACAACTAACCAAACGAAGTGACCATAAGGTATAACCTCGGAAGGTTATTCCCTATACAACTATGGTCACAAAATGTGTTTGGTCGGATCCTAATGATCGACCAAACGGGTCGGGTTCGAAAGTCTTAGTAGTTGTCAAGACCGCTTGACTTACGACCCTAAATAAGCACTAAAGTAAAAGTGACGAGTTAAACATGTTTATCTAAGTTGGAAAACTGATTTGGTATAAAAAAAGTGTTTTGATACCCGAAAATAGTTCCGTCGTAAAATGCACATAAACGTGCATTTTGACCGAAACTTTGACTCGCCATTACGACTACTTAACGTGGTAATCAGTAGGTATAATCGATAGGGATTATAACCATCGTGATTACGATCACGTTGCAAAGTTCGATTGAACTTTGACTTGACCAATTCATGGTCAAAACTGAAAGTCAAACGGTAGTCATACTGTTTGACTTTCAGCTTAAATTGCTAAAATGAATAAACAAGACTGGATAGAACACTTACTTGTGTTCTTAGGATGCAAAAATAACTAAAAAACTCAGATCGGAGGCCTCCTAATAAGGTAGCAACTCCAACTTTGAGTTATAGAAAGAAAAATGATGGAATAAGCAATGTTTTGGGTAGAATTTAGGGGTATTTATACTTGAACTGAAGCCACAAGATCATGCCACTTGTATTGTGTATTGCCCAAGCAAGATTTGGATCATTACAAGTGTTTGGACATGATTAAAAGCCTTGATTATCACTCAAAATGCCCACAATATTGAAAAACTTGCTTAGAAAACATGTGCAGCAGTTGGTTATGAGCATTCTGTCAAAATTGAGGCGTCGCATCGTGCCACAAGGAGGGGGGTTGCTCTCGCTTGATGCCACCACCCTCATATGTCATAACTTTAAAACATTGTCAAAAATGGTCCCTGCAGTATGTTTTGATGATTTTTGACGCATTTAACCCCCGTTAACCCATTTTCAAGGCGCTACAAGGATGTTAAAGCATAGTGGACTTGAAATATGCTTGAAAATATCATGGATGTCGGTTTGTTCGGCCGTACGGTCTTTGGTTAATTCCGACGAAACTCAAACGGACACGAAAACAATCCAAATTACGCAACAAATGGTATTTTTGCATTCCCATCACTAAAATACAATATTTTAATGCTTAAATTTTTTTTTGGATGTGCGCATATGGTCAGAACGCCAATATGCACGAATTTGCATACTTTCGCAGTTTTGACGCTTTTAGTCCTTGAGATCAAATAAGCATATTTTCACAACGTCAGGTATAAACCATGCCTTGTATAACAAATGTCTTGTATGGCAAGTAAAAAGACTTTACTCAAACCACATGTAAATAATGTCATGTTTAACCAAATGTCATGTGTAACCAAATGTCATGTACAAAACAATGCCTTTGAATAAACTAAAAGTTTAAATCAAAAGTTACGTTTTGAAAACCAATGCTTTATTTGATATGATAATTAATGTGGTTTTGTTTATCGCATACATTCAAGCCTTGAGACTGTCGGATAAACCCTTATCAAGACAAAGGTTTATCAAAAATGTATTCGGATTCTGTCATTCCCTACTTCCAAACAAACCTAGGAAGCGGGGAACGGGATTTGTCAAGTCCTATGGTACCATTACATACTACCGAGTGGCGTGATCAAAATTAATGAATGTATTCTTGTCCCGTTAAACATACCAAATGTCATAGTCAATTTAAGCATGTCATGAAAAATGTCTTAAAACCATGTACTAAGTATGCTAAGTCAACATACGAAGTATAAATGTCCATGAAATCAATGTGCTAGCATGCTCAATCAACATACATAGCAAAATGCAATGTAAATCAATGTGCTCTTATGCTAAGTCAACATATGCCACAAAAGTATCTTTAAAAATCAATGTGCTAGCATGCTCAGTCAACATACATAGCAAAACATAATTGAAATCATATACTGTATGTGCACTAGATGAACATAGCATGTATATGTCATGAAAAGCATGAAAACATGAAAGTAACATATAGGCACATGTATATCACCCAAAAATATTTGGAAAAGTAAAAGAGGGGACTATGTACTAACTTGAGATTGATTAATAGTCTTGGAATAAAGATCAAGTAAAGCTTGAGTTATCACAGAATCAAACGACACCTAATATAGATAACTATGTTAATAATCTGGACACTAACTGGTGGATCGGATAGTATGAGGTTTCATAAATCAAATGAGTATTGGAACTCATATGAATGATTTAATAAACCTAGCATTCTGATTTGAAAACAATCCTAAGTGCTTGTGACCCGTTACGACTCGTAAAGGTAGTTTACGCTACTTTAACTTGTCTTTTGCGCAAAAGCGTGTTCGGATGGTCTAACTAGTCCTATGATAAGTCTTATATGCCTAAATATGTTTAATTATGTTGCAATATCAGTTCAAGTGTCAAAACTTAGGTTACATATGCTTAAATTGAATTTATGCGCAAAAAGGGCATTTAGGTCATTTTACAAAGGCATATAAACTAGCTATCATACAACTAACCAAACGAAGTGACCATAAGGTATAACCTCGGAAGGTTATTCCCTATACAACTATGGTCACAAAATGTGTTTTATCGGATCCTAATGATCAACCAAATGGGCCAGGTTCGAAAGTCTAAGCAGTTTTCAAGACCCCATGACTTACGACCCTAAATAAGCACTAAACCAGAAGTGACGAGTTAAACATGTTTAACTAAGTTGGAAAACTGATTTGGTATCAAAACAAACCCGAAAATAGTTCCGTCGTAAAATGTACATAAACGTGCATTTTGACTGAAACTTTAACTCGTCACTATGATTAGTTAACGTGGTAATCAGTAGGTATAATCGCTAGGGATTATAACCATCTTGATTACGATCACGTTGCAAAGTTCAGTTGAACTTTGACTTGACCAATTCATGGTCAAAACCAAAAGTCAAACGGTAGTCAAACTGTTTGACTTTCAGCTTAAATTGCTTAAATAAATAAACAAGACTAGATAGAACACTTGTGTTCTTAGGATGCAAAAATAACTAGAAAACTCAGATGGGAGGCGTCCTAATAAGGTAGCAACTCCAACTTTGAGTTATAGAGAGAAGAATGATGGAATGAGCAATGTTTTGGGCAGAATTTAGGGGTATTTATACTTGAATTGAAGCCACAAGATCATGCCACTTGTATTGTGTATTGCCCAAGCAAGATTAAGATCATTACAAGTGTTTGGACAAGATTAAAAGCCTTAATTATCACTCAAAATGCCCACAATATTGAAAAACTTGCTTAGAAAACATGTGCAGCAGCTGGTTATGAGCATTCTGTCAAAATTGAGGCATCGCATTGTGCCACAAGGAGGGGGGTTGCTCTCCCGTGACGCCACCACCCTCATATGTCAGACTTTCAAAAATTGGCAAAAATGGTCCCTGCAGCATGTTTTGATGATTTTCGACGCATTTAACCCCCATCAACCCATTTTCAAGGCTCTACAAGGATGTTAAAGCATAGGGGACTTGAAATATACTTGAAAATATCATGGATGTCGGTTCGTTCGTTCGGTCGCGTTTTTTCGGTTAATTACGACAAAACTCGAACGGACGCGAAAACGATCCAAATTACGCAACGAATGGTATTTTTGCATTCCCATCACTAAAATACAAGATTTTAATGATTATAAATTTTTTTGGATGTGCGGGTATGGTCAGAACGTAAAATATGCACGAATTTGCATACTTTCGCAGTTTTGACGCTTTTAGTCCCTGGGATCAAATAAGCATATTTCACACACCGAACCCCTTAAAACTTATTTCTAAGCTATGTAAAGGGTATTTAGGGTATGTTTAGCTTATGAACTTGTTCCGGAGTGTACGTTGCTATGAGAGTTGGCATACTTTTGCAGTTTGTCGCAAATAGTCCCTATGATTGAATAAACTTGTTTTTGCCATACCGAATCCTTCAAAACTTATTTCTAAGCTATGTAGAGGATATTTAGGGTATGTTTAGCTTATGTCACTATTCCAGAGTGTACGTCGCATTAAACTGATTACATTCATGTAACAGTTTGCGTATAACTTTCCAGAAAGTGTTTAAGAGTTTGGAATCGAACAAGAATCAAAATGTGCAATTGTCAAACATAAATAAACAAATATTGGGATCAAAACTCATTGTTTTATTGATAATTTGAATTGTTTGGTTTTATAAAATGATTACACAAGCACGGATGCCACACAATGGCATCGAACCATTGAAGTAAAGCTGTTGCACCCTCTTCGCCTATGAAGGTAAGCGGTTTTCAAGCCATGAATTTCTTGAACAAGAACGTCGACTTAGGTGTTTCCACCTTGGAGTCAACGGCGTCATTGGGGGTGTGACATCTGTGCTTATGTAATCATTGTATAACTCCAAAAAATTCAATTATCAATAAAACAATGTGTTTTGATCCCAATATTTGTTTATTTATGTTTGAAATTTGCAAGTTTTGATTTTTTGTCTAATTTCAAACTCTTAAACGTTTCCTGGAAAGTTATACACAAACTGATGCGTAAACACAATCAGTTTAATGTGACAAACACTTCGAAATAGTAACATAAGCTTAACATACCTTAAATAACCTTTACATAACTTAGAAATAAGTTTTGAAGGGTTTGGAATGGCAAAAACAAGTTTATTCGATCACAGGGACTATTTACGACAAACTGCAAAAGTCTGCCGATTCATATAGAAACGTACACTTCGGAACAAGATCATAAGCTAAACATACCCTAAATACCCTTAACATAGCTTAGAAATTAGTTTTGAGGGGTTCGGTATGCGAAAATAAGCTTATTTGATCACAGGGACTAAAAGCGTCAAAACTGTGAAAGTTTGCATATACGTGCATATCTTGCGTTCTGACCATATCCGGACATCCAAATTTTTTTTAATCACTAGAATATTGTATTTTAGTGAAAGGAATGCAAAAATACCATTCTCCGCTTAATTTGGATCGTTTTCGCGTCCGTTCGAGTTTCATCGTAATTAACCGAAAAACGCGATCGTATGACCAAACGAACCAACATCCAGGATATTTCCAAGCATATTTCAAGTCCCCTATGCTTTAACATCCTTGTGGAACCTTGAAAATGGGTTAACGGGGGTTAAACAAATCGAAAAACAAGTTTAGAGCATGCAGGGACCTGTTTTGCCAAACTTTGAAATTTCTGTACAGCAAGCCCTCGCGGGCGCGACAGATTTAGAAGTATCTGTTGCGGGGAATGACAGCTAGAGCTGGGTAGAATCTTTTTTTCAGCAAAACAGCCTGTTGAACTTGGTGTTAATCATCGTTTTTAGGTATTGTGGGCTAGTTTGTGTGTTCCCTGAGTCCCCAAATCAGGTCCTAACAAGTGTATGGTCTTGATTATTCCTTGATCATCAAACAAACACTTGTCAAAGATCTAAAGGTCCATGATTGTCACACCCCGACCACGTAAAAACAACAAAACGTGGCGGAATCATCGGGGAGTGTTGTAACAGAATCATTGTTTCATAACACATGAAAAATTGAAATTTCGTTTTATTGATTAAGAGAGTTACAATGTCTTAACGGACAAGAAATATAACATATTAACTAGTCTTGCATCTTTTATTGTAGCTAAGGTCCAAGTCAGCCTAAGTGTATCTTGATAAATCCTACGCATCAATTCCTGAAACACATGTGAAAATAGGTACGTCAGCATAAAAATGCCTGTGAGATACATAGGTTTTGTGAAAATAGGATTCATGACTTGAGTATAAAGAAATGTTTAAATAAAGTTAGTCATGAACCTCGTAAATTGTTTTGTTTTATAAGTTATTTGAAAAGCAATAAAGTCAGATGATATGTATAAATAAAAGAATAATATAAGGTTAAATGAATAACCAAGTAAAATGAGTTGTATAAAATAAACTGTTTTGTAAACCAATGTCTTGTGAAAAAATATGTTGTTTGTGTAAAATGTATAAGTCCAAATTGAATGATCTAAATAACGCTACGACATGTAGTACAATACAAGCACTTATGTATAGGAAGTACCAGCGGAGTATCCACCATGCTTTTATCGTATTACACGTCGCCTCGTTACTTAAATCACTTACCCAAACAGCCACCAAGATGAAATGTTTAACAATTGTAGAAATGTTTATGTATGGTCAAATACGGTTCACACGGTTCAACAGTTTCAAATGGTTCATATGATCAAATGGTTACAACGGTTCACATAGTCAGATAGTTACAACGGGTCAATATGTAATATAATGTGTTCATATGCTGGATGAGCATATGCAACAAAATGCAATGTAAAACAATGTGTCCATTTGTCGAGTAAACATATGCAACTAATGTAATGTAAATCAAAGTGCTAGCATGCTCAGTCAACATACATAGCAGAAATGTAAAGTAAAACAATATACTAAGTATGCTAAGTAAACATACATAGTGAAACAATGTAATGTAAATCATGTACTAATAGTGTACTAATGAACATAACAAGTATACGATGTAAAAACATGAAAAGCATGAAAGTAACAAGTAGGCACATGTGTTTCACCCCAAAACGGTTTGAAAACAGTAAAAGAGGGGTCTATGTACTCACAGTAGTGCTTCTTGAATCGAACCTCAAACTCTGTCTGCTACACGACAACCTACAACGTACTAATGTCTATTAGACGAGCGGGCCGTGCCTTGGCTTAGAGTTTAGTATTTTGGGTCACGCTTCTTATATTGTTCCGTGTGATAATTATTTGTCAAAATAGCTAATGTTTTAACTTAATCATATGTCATGTTGGGATATTTGTTCGTTCCATGTTCTAGTAAACTCTTGTCTAGAAAATATTTACTAAGTGTTGGATTTTCGGAAAATTTCGCCATGGCCTCCTTTGTAAATGGAGGTGTCCATGCTTAATAGCATATCATTTTCTTTTACATATATCTCGTAGATCGTTCTCAATTAAGCAACCCGACATTTAGACATGCAAAGCATTACTTATGTTGTTTCTGCTTTATTAATCAAAACTGGACTGTTTTCGAGTATTTTTATAAAATAGTTAACCTTCTCCAAAAATTCCTAAATTTTTACAGAGTGTTTCACACGATCCAAATTTTATTATGTAAAAATATCGGGGTGCAGTTCATCACCAATATTTTATAGAAATTTATTTACCTGACTGCAATCAGATTTGTTACTTTCTGATTGCAGTCTACGGAATAATTCACTAAAAATTAATCGTAAGTCCGATTGACGAAATTCTATTTGAAGGATTACGGAGACAACAGTGACCACCTACAGTAAAAATCTCATGAGCTGATTCTACTCAGGTTTCAAGTTATGACTCCGAATACTACACACTTTTTCTGCAGTAAAAACACAGCTTGAGCTGCTGTCCAAAAACAGTTCTTTAAAAATAGTAAACGACCTCGAAAAATTACGATTCCATTGTCATTTGATCGGTTGTTCAAAAATACATAATTTAGGCTTCAGAAAATCAGTTTTTTGATTTATAATGGTCCAGTTACTGCCTGTTGTAGTCGGCTGAAAATGTAAATCAGCATGTTTCTTGTTCATATTTCTTGTTTAAACTTTTTAGTGTTCTTGTAAATTTCGTCATACTACATATCTTGACTAAGAACAAAATGAAGCAAGGTGTAAGACTTACTACTAGCACAAAGCTAGGGTAGAAATTCTAGTGTGAAGATGATGGGAAGCTTGAATCACTTGAGAACACCTTGGGATCACCTCTAGATCTTCACACTAACTTAAAAATGGCTAGAAATGGTGATGAACATGAAGAACAAGAGTTTGAAGATTTGAAGATGGAGAGAGAGAGAGAGATGGTGACGTTTGGGAGAGGAGAGAGAGAGAGGTGATTGTTGAGTGAAGTGTTGTGTGAAGTATGGTGTGTATATATAGGCAAAAATCTAGACAAGATCTTACAACTTCCAAAGAAATCAAATAGAATCCAAGAAAACCAAGAAGTATCAAAGTAAATCTTGGCAAAATATTTGGTGGGGTCCACCTACTTGTGACCGAAAATTTAGGTGGGGGAGGGGGTCCATGTGCAACTTTTTATATAAACATGCCATATGTAGGCTAAAACGGGTGTTTAACTGGATACCGGGTATTTTATCTAGCGTTTAAATCCCGGTTTATGGCGTTCTAAATTATTTTTATTATTCTATAAAAATAAACTTGCCAAAAATATTACTGAAATAAATTTCAGTTGCCAGGACTGGCTGCGTTGTCTGCGCTTTGCAGAAGAAGCACTATGCTGCGCAGAAACACACGGTACGCGCTTAAACTTAAAAAATAACGTTTTTAGGGGTTTTAATTTATTTTTCAACATGGACCTGATTAAAATAAAATTTTAATCATAACAAAATATTTTTGGGATTTAACTATTATCCGGGCGGTCACCAACGTTCGTTTCGCAGTTTTGTCGTAATTAGTTCTTTTAGTTCAAATAAACATGTTTTTGCCATACCGAATCCTTCGAAACTTATTTCTAAGTTATGTAAAGGATATTTAGGGTATGTTCAGCTTACGTCACAGTTCCGAAGTGTACGTCGCGTTAAACTGACTGCGTTTATGCACCAGTTTGCGTATAACCTTTCAGAAAGCGATTTAAAGCTCGAAATCGAACAAGAATTGATATGTGCAAACGATACACATATTTTTTTTTTACAAATCCCAAGTATGAAACACTATATTTCATTGATTTGGTATTTGTTTGACGGGCGCAGTGACACAGGTGTCACCGTCTCCCCTACTTTAGGAAATTTCGTCCCGAAATTTATTCGTAGGAGTCTGTCTGTGACGCTGTGTTAAATAATTGTCTTGTGCGGAAACTAGGGTTATATTCATTTTCATTGAATAACCCATTAAGGACTTCCATGTAAGGCACAACATTATCATTCCCTAATGGATACTCTTTCAGATCTTGCAGGAAGTGGGAATGGGTTGTTATACCTATGATGCCCATCCCCTAATGGATACTTCGTTGATCATTGCAGGAAGTAGGGATGAGAGATTGACTAAATTAATTCACAGTTATGAGAGTATCCTTTAAGATTCTTACTATTAAGATAGAAAGATCTCGCAAGGATCTAGCTCTTTGTTTAAGTGTCTTGTAAAGTATTCTTAGAAATTCAATATTCATTTCTCTCGATGGATTTTCTTCAGAAACAAAAATGAACGGATGATTCATTTTCCTTAACGGGTTCTTCAGAATTGGAAATGAAGGATAAACAACGGATATTCATTTCCTCAACGGATATTCTTCAGAATGAAAATGAATGGATAATTCATTTTCCACAACGGGTATTCTTCAGAACTGGAAATGAAGGATAAACAACGGATATTCATTTCCTTAACAGATATTCTTCAGAAACGAAAATGAACGGATGGAGTCATTTTCAACGGTTGCTTCCTCAGGATTGGAAATGAATAGGGTTAACTCTAGATACATGACAAAACTTGCTGTGATTTCCGTGCACTAAATTCCATAATTATGTATGCATCCATAATTACGTAATTCCTTGCACAGTCCGCACAGTTTGTTTTATAATGTGAAGGGGATAGAACTTTGAACAAGGTCAAGATAACTTTGATTAGGTCAACACATAGTCACATAATTGTTTTCTTGGTTATTAATTTGTTATCAGTTTGTTATTAACTTGATGTCGATTTAAACAAGGGTATTCAAGGTACACCAGGAGCCCAGTCAATGGACTTCAACGTCCTCAAGAATCTATCTAAAAAGATAGGATGATCTTCCAAAAATTCGATGTCGTTTACAAGGAAACGCGACATTCGAATTAAGGTGCACAACAATTAAGGACTTACGGAAATATCCTTAGGTACCCTATCAAAGATTTACAGTGGTACTTTGGGTATTCGTCCAGAGTTGTAACTTGTGCCTTGTACTTTGTTGCCTTGGAAGAAACGGGTACTTAGGATTTCCGTGGAAAACACAAGAGATCATAAAATAGAAGAAATTTGGGGGTAGTCTGTTTTTCAAGGAATACAATTCCTTGATTGTCGGTATCATAGGGGATATGTTGTTTATACATGTGTGACACCTGTGTCACTTCAACCATCAAACAAATGCCAAACCAATGAAATATTGTATTTCATACTTGGGATTTGTAAAAATATGTGTATTGTTTGCACATATCAACTCTTGTTCGATTTTAAGCTTTAAATAGCTTTCTGGAGGGTTATACGCGCTCTGATGCGTAAATATAACCAGTTTAATCCAACGAACACTCCAGAAGAGTGAAATAGGCTTAACATACCTTAAATAACCTTTACATAACTTAGAAATAAGTTTTAAAGGCTTTGGTATGGCAAAAACAAGTTAATTCGCTTACAGGGACTAAACTTGACAAACTGCGAAAGTATGCCAATTTGAACTGTAACAGACATTCTGGAACATGACCATAAGTTAAACGCACCTTAAATATCCTTTATATAGCTTAGATATAGGCTTTGAGGGGTTCGGTGTGCTAAAATAAACTTTTGGGTCATTCAGGGACTAAAAGTGTCAAAAAGTGCATAAGTTTGCATTTTCGCGCATAACTTACGTTCTGAATACATCCGGACATCCAAAAATTTATGTAAGCACTAAAATATTTTATTTTAGTGTTTGGCATGAGAAAAATCCATTCGTCACGCCATTTGGATTGTTTTTCGCGCTTATGCGCATTCCGTCGTAATTAACCGAACATCGCAACCGTACGGCCAAACGAACCGACATCCGAGATATTTTTGAGCACATTTTAAGTTCCCTATACTTTAACTTCATTTTAGAGCTTTGAAATGGGGTTAACGGGGCTTAAACGTGTCAAAAATGCATCAAATAGCAAGTTTGGAGCTTCAGGGGCCTGTTTTGCCATTTTTCAAACTTCTGGTCTGCAAGGTGCTTGCGCACCTCAACACCAAAAACGTTATGGTGCGCAAGTAGGGGCCAGATGCAGCAACTTGTTTTTAAACAGCTGTTAACAGCCCTTAACCCCTCCAAAGGCCAATGCCATGTGTCCAACTCTTGTGGTGGGAGCAATACGAGTTACCACAACATTCCGACAAGTGTACGGGCGAGATCAAGGCACGTTATCCAAGAAACGATCCTAACGGTGAACCAAAATCTATAAATACCCAACCCCATGCCTTGCAAAAACCCACTAGAATCTGATTTGAGAAGCTCTAAGTTGAAACCTTTGTTTCATACCTGAGCTACTTGAATCAAGATTAGCATTCGGGGACCCTTCGTAAGTATTCCTTCGTTCTTTTATTGCTTTTCGAGTCCGTAAGTCAAACTTTGTTTGACTTTCTGCATTGACCAGTTTATGGTCAATGCGAAGTTCGGTTGAACTTCGCAACGTGATTGTAATCACGATGGTTATAGTCCCTTGTGACTATGCCTACTGATTACCACGTTGTCTAGGGTCGTAAGGGTAAGCGATCTAATAAATCGCTTATACCTTCGAACCCGACCCATTTGGTCGATCATTAGGATCCGACCAAACACATTAGGTGACCACAGTATATAGGGAATAACCTTCCGAGGTTATACCTTATGGTCGCTTCGTTTAAGTAGTTGTATGATAGGTAGTTTATATGCCTTAGGTAAATTACCAAAATACCCCTTTGATGCCGAAATTCATTTTAAATATATGTAATATAACTTTTGACATCCAAACTGATTTATCAACAATATTAAACATGTTAATGCATATCTTACTTATCATAGGACTAGTTAGGCGTTCCGAACGCGTTTCACGCGAACGACGCGTTAAAGTAGCATAAGCTACCTAAACAGGCCGTAATGGGTCGTAAGCACTTAGGTTAGGTTTCATTTAGTATGTAGGCTTTGTTAAACCATATGACACGAGTCTCTATACTCGTTTGGTTTACGAACCCTCATTCTATCCAATCCTCCGATATAGGTCCGGTTTATTAACATAGATACCTATATTAGGTGCCGTTTGATTCCGAGATCTCTAGCATTGCTTGGTGGTAATCTTAGGACTTCTGAGCAATCTCAAGTGAGTACATAGTTCCCCTATTTTACTGTTTTCCAAACTGTGTTTGGGGTGAAGAATGTGTACCTATGTGTTATTTTCATGATTTCAAAGTATAATTGATTATACATGTTATTACTTATCATTTGACGAACTAAATGACTATCTATGGTTTAAACACTGATTTATCAAAGAACATAAAATAAAATGTTGAATTGTACTTATTTTATGTTCACCAGACCGATTGGTAGTATGATATGGTGCTATAGGATTAGACACCCCATTCCTGTTGTCATGGAATGTCTGAAACCAATTTGTTTCTCCATCCAAATAGGGATTGCCTTTGTGGTATCCTTATAGTCTCAAAGGTGTAGTTTGATGCACTAGGTCTGAATGAATTCTTAAATCACACATTTAAAGTATATTTTGATATACTCCCAAAAGTATAGTTTGATATACTCTCATGTGTGGTATTGTACAGAACCAACATATATATTTTATCAACAAACCAAAACATATTTTTATATGTTAATTATAAAAACCAAAGCATATTTTGATATGTTATTTATGAAACCAAAACATAGTTTAATATGTTATTTACAAATCCAAAGTATACTTTTAATATGCTACTATAAGGTTATTCGTTTAACCTTACATCATTTTACAAAGCATAACTTTTGATTTATTCAAACACTTTGTTTTGTACATTTTTACTTGTGGTTTAAGAAATCTCATTTTACTTACCATACATAACTTTTGTTTACACATTACATGGTTTACATTTAACTTGAGTTATACAATAACATTGGACTATTGGTTTAAACATGAACATTCTATATTGGTGGTTTGGTTTGAGTAAGTGACTTAAGTAACGAGGCGTGTGTAATATGATACAAGCATGGTGGATACGCCGCTGGTACTTCCTATATATAAGTGTTTGTATGGTATTACATATCGTAGCGTTATTTGAATCATTTCAATTTAAGTCATATAACATTTTATACAAATAACATACTTTTCATAAGACATTGTTTTACAACAACTTATCTTATACAAACTCATTTTACATGGTTATTCATTTAACCATACATTATTCTCTTATTTATACATATCATCTGAACTTATTGTTTTTCAAATAATTTACAAAACAACACATTTTACAAGGATCATGACTGACTTTTGTTAAACAACTCTTTCTAAACTTATAAGTCATGAATCCTATATTCACAAAACCTATGTATCTCACAGGCATTTTTATGCTGACGTACCTATTTTTACACATGTTTCAGGTACTGTTTTGCAATGACTGTTGATACATGCTACATTTAGGATGGACTCGTGCCTTAGCAACTTTAAAACTTGGAAGATGATAGTTGTACTTATTTGATTGTATTAAAACAATGAGTTCATTTATTTAATAAAAAAGAATTTATTTATTCCATGGTTATGAAACACTGATTCTGTTACAACACTCCCCGACGTTTCCGCCACGTCTAGTTGCTTTACGTGGTCGGGGTGTGACAGAAAAGTTGGTATCAGAGCCAATGGTTATAGGGCATTAGGTAATTAGTAATGCTTTGACCTAGACTATAACCTTCCTAGGACCCTAACACAAGTTTTCTTGTGTTTAGTTTTCAAACAATACCGTCACTTATTCTTAGGTGACAACCACGATAAGAACACAAGTTTCTATCCCGCTTTGAAAACTAATCATCTGTTCTAGGATGATTTATTATATGGTTTTGAACCCTCTAAGTTTCCAAATCCCGTCAAAGTTGGTCTAAATAATGTGAACACGTGCAAACTGGAAGGGTGGGTGCCTGTACCCTGAGTTTTCTGTCTAAGGCTAGAGTGTTCGTACAAATCCACATAATCGGACCAGTCACTCTTACCTGGGAACTCTTGGGGTGAGTGTCCACTTATAGGCGAGCATGTCTTCGCGATACATTATTTTGGACCTATTTACTTTGATTGATCACCGGGGTCGTTTGTTGCTTTGTAGTAACAAACAAATGACCACTATCCTTGCTTTCATCAGATTTGTTCCATCTCATTCTTTTCGTCTAATTCTCTCACTCGTTTCCTTTCATGTTTCCTCTTTTAGAATGCCTCCTCGACGCGACAATCAGATTGCGAATGCCGAACTGGCGGAAATCATCGCGCAGCAAATGGCTGCTGCCTTCCCAAATCTTTATGCTCAAATGATTCAAGCCATCAACAACAACAATGCTCCATGCAATTTCAAGAATTTCAACTCGGCTAAACCGCTCAAGTTTAGTGGTTCTGAGGGAGCAACTGGGCTTCTTCAATGGTTCGAGAGCATTGAGAATACTTTCCGTCACGTTCAGTGTCCTAAAAATCGCAAGGTCGAGTTTTCTTCAAGTGTGTTTCAGAAGAGGGCTCTTACGTGGTGGAACGGGGTGATAAGAGACCGCGGTGCTGAGGTTGCATTAGCACAGACTTGGGCTGAGCTTAGGGCTCTTATGATGAAGGAATTCTGTCCTCGTCATGAGCTAAGGGCTCTAGAAAGGGAATTTGATGATTTGAAGCAAGACAGTGGGGAACATCGAGCCTATACTAACCGCTTTGAGTAATTGAGCTTGTTATGCCCTACTATGGTTACGCCTCTGGATAAGGCGATTGAGAAATACATTGATGGTCTTCCTGACGTAGTTCAGGATATCGTTACTGGCAGCAACCCTACTACTGTCAGACAAGCCATTGAATTGGCTGCCACTCTGACTGAATCCCATATCAGGAAGCGCAAGCTGTTTCGGAAGGGCGACTTAAGACCATCTGACAAGACTGCTCATGTGGAACCAAAGGAAGAAAATGCTGAGGTGTCCAAGAAGAAGAAGCGCAAAGCCTCTCAAAACTACGCTGTAACTGCTCAAGACAAACAGGTTGCACCAAACCAACCAGCATAACCTCGCAAAAGGCAAAACTATGTTGGTACCGCATCTTTGTGCAACAAGTGCAACCGTCAGCATCTAGAGCAAGAGCAGTGTCACAAATGTACCCACTGTGGGCGGTTGGGACATTTGATCAATGTTTGTCGTTATGCAAATCAAGCTGCTGTAAACCCTGCTGCTGTTCAAGCACGGTTCCCTCCGGGGTCATGTTATAACTGTGGTGACCTTACCTACTACAGGAACAATTGCCCAAGACTTGTTAACATACCTCCAGCGCGTGGAAGAGTGTTTAACATCAATGAGGCAAACGGGAACAATGATGCAGCAGTGAACAATTAGTGTTTCGTAATTCCTTGGTTGTTATCTTTTGACACTTCAAGACAATTCGGTTGTTGCATAAATAAAGATTTGTTGTTTTTAATTCTGCAAAATTTATGCGTTTGTGTGAATGCTTGATGCAACCGTATGATATCAACCCAAAGATAAACTACTCGTGTGGTTCAGTTATCTTATGATCACTTGTGATCTCCCCAAGAACCTTAAACACTCGTTTCTTTTAAGAAACAAGGCCAAACTCTTATTGAGAATCCTTCTATCTTTATAGATAGATCCTTGAAAATCATTAAAGTGCCAAATGAAATCCATGGATTGGATTCCTAGTGTGCTCTAAATGTCCATACCTAAAGATAACAAATTAAAGAATCAAGTTAACTAATTTTGTGCTTATGTGTTTTCTTACATGTTTTGTGGTTGTATGTGATCCATCCAAATCCTCGTAGAATCTTCCATATCTTATACGAGAGATTCATAATAGGATATCCAAAGATACTATCTTAAATCCTTAATGGACTTCAACATTGTAGTTAAGTCCCTCGGGTTATAAAGTATTATTCTATAATTGGACCTCTTGAATGGTCTGGTTAAACATATTGATTTTGAAAATCTGATTAGAAATATCATGTGATGATGTAACTAAAAAGACCCCTTAAGTGGTCTATTTAAGGAGATCGTACGACGGTCTAGTTAAGAAGATCATGCGTTGGTCTAGTTAAAACGATCGTTCATTGATCTAATTAAAAGGACCCTTTGGTGGTCTAGTCGAGTCTCTTCATGTTTATTCAAGTGATTTTTTTCCTACGCATTATGAAATGAACTGTGCGGACTGTGCAAGGAATTACGTAATTATGGAGGCCTACATAATTATGGAATTCAGTGCACAACCACAGGAAGCTTTGTCATGTGTTAAGACCTATAGTGACAAGAATAATGATACGGGAGAAGTCTTGGACCTCGACCAATGTCATTTATTCTCACACTCCCCAATTCTGATTTCAATCACACACCAAGTTTCCTATGATAAGTCTTCATAAGAAACGTTCTTCTGTCCGTAGTTCAAAATTCCATGTTTTACTATTACAAGGAATTCACTTTGAGGGTTAACAAATTCGCTAAGAGTCCTAACATGGCCCAGAGTTTTACTTAAGGGTTCAATGGATCTATTAGAAGGCGAAACCGTCACAGCTGTCCTCACAAGTTTCCTCTAGAATTAAATTTCGGGACGAAATTTCCTAAAGTAGGGGAGACTGTGACACCTGTGTCACTTCAACCATCAAACAAATTCCAAACCAATTAAATATTGTATTTCATACTTGGGATTTGTAAAAATAGGTGTATTGTTTGCACATATCAACTCTTGTTCGATTTTAAGCTTTAAATCGCTTTCTGGAGGGTTATACGCGCTCTAATGCGTAAATATAACCAGTTTAATCCAACGAACACTCCAGAATAGTGAAATAGGCTTAACATACCTTAAATAACCTTTACATAACTTAGAAATAAGTTTTAAAGGCTTTGGTATGGCAAAAACAAGTTAATTCGCTTACAGGGACTAAACTTGACAAACTGCGAAAGTATGCCAATTTGAACTGTAACAGACATTCTGGAACATGACCATAAGTTAAACGCACCTTAAATATCCTTTATATAGCTTATAAATAGGCTTTGAGGGGTTCGGTGTGCTAAAATAAACTTTTGGGTCATTCAGGGACTAAAAGTGTCAAAAAGTGCATAAGTTTGCATTTTCGCGCATAACTTACGTTCTGAATACATCCGGACATCCAAAAATTTATGTAAGCACTAAAATATTTTATTTTAGTGTTTGGCATGAGAAAAATCCATTCGTCACGCCATTTGGATCGTTTTTCGCGCTTATGCGCATTCCGTCGTAATTAACCGAACATCACAACCGTACGGCCAAACGAACCGACATCCGAGATATTTTTGAGCACATTTTAAGTTCCATATACTTTAACTTCATTTTAGAGATTTGAAATGGGGTTAACGGGGCTTAAACGTGTCAAAAATGCTTCAAATAGCAAGTTTGGAGCTTCAGGGGCCTGTTTTGCCATTTTTCAAACTTCTGGTCTGCAAGGTGCTTGCGCACCTCAACACCAAAAACGTTACGGTGCGCAAGCAGGGGCCAGATGCAGCAACTTGTTTTTAAACAGCTGTTAACATCCATTAACCCCTCCAAAGGCCAATGCCATGTGTCCAACTCTTGTGGTGGGAGCAATATGAGTTACCACAACATTCCGACAAGTGTACGGGCGAGATCAAGGCACGTTATCCAAGAAACGATCCAAATGGTGAACCAAAATCTATAAATACCCAACCCCATGCATTGCAAAAACCCACTAGAATCTGATTTGAGAAGCTCTAAGTTGAAACCTTTGTTTCATACCTGAGCTACTTGAATCAAGATTAGCATTCGGGGACCCTTCGTAAGTATTCCTTCGTTCTTTTATTGCTTTTCGAGTCCGTAAGTCAAACTTTGTTTGACTTTCTGCATTGACCAGTTTATGGTCAATGCGAAGTTCGGTTGAACTTCGCAACGTGATTGTAATCACGATGGTTATAGTCCCTTGTGACTATGCCTACTGATTACCACGTTGTCTAGGGTCGTAAGGGTAAGCGATCTAATAAATCGCTTATACCTTCGAACCCGACCCATTTGGTCGATCATTAGGATCCGACCAAACACATTAGGTGACCACAGTATATAGGGAATAACCTTCCGAGGTTATACCTTATGGTCGCTTCGTTTAAGTAGTTGTATGATAGGTAGTTTATATGCCTTAGGTAAATTACCAAAATACCCCTTTGATGCCGAAATTCATTTTAAATATATGTAACATAACTTTTGACATCCAAACTGATTTATCAACAATATTAAACATGTTAAGGCATATCTTACTTATCATAGGACTAGTTAGGCGTTCCGAACGCGTTTCACGCGAACGACGCGTTAAAGTAGCATAAGCTACCTAAACGGGTCGTAATGTGTCGTAAGCACTTAGGTTAGGTTTCATTTAGTATGTAGGCTTTGTTAAACCATATGACACGAGTCTCTATACTTGTTTGGTTTATGAACCCTCATTCTATCCAATCCTCCGATATAGGTCCGGTTTATTAACATAGATACCTATATTAGGTGTCGTTTGATTCCGAGATCTCTAGCATTGCTTGGTGGTTATCTTAGGACTTCTGAGCAATCTCAAGTGAGTACATAGTTCCCCTATTTTACTATTTTCCAAACTGTTTTGGGGTGAAGCATGTGTACCTATGTGTTATTTTCATGATTTCAAAGTATAATTGATTATACATGTTATTACTTATCATTTGACGAACTAAATGACTATCTATGGTTTAAACACTGATTTCTCAAAGAACATAAAATAAAATGTTGAATTGTACTTATTTTATGTTCGCCAGACCTATTGGTAGTATGATATGGCGCTATAGGATTAGACACCCCATTCCTGTTGTCATGGAATGTCTGAAACCAATTTGTTTCTCCATCCAAATAGGGATTGCCTTTGTGGTATCCTTATAGTCTCAAAGGTGTAGTTTGATGCACTAGGTCTGAATGAATTCTTAAATCACAGATTTAAATTATATTTTGATATACTCCCAAAAGTATAGTTTGATATACTCTCATGTGTGGTATTGTACAGAACCAACATATATATTTTATCAACAAACCAAAACATATTTTTATATGTTAATTATAAAAACCAAAGCATATTTTGATACGTTTTAACAATCGAGTGGTAATATAATTACCGATGTAACTTATATATTTATGGTGAAAGCGTTCGTATTAATTTGGATTCGTTAACGTTCGTAAATATTATTTTACTCTAGAAATAATATTTATGTATTTTCACAAAATAATCATAAACAGTGTGTGGAAAATATATATTTATCACGTTAAATTTTGTGAAAATCCCACCTCCGAATATTTAGTAAATAAAGTCATGGCGAAATTTATATTTCGAAAACATGTCAAAATAATTCTAACACTTGTAGTGTAAATAGTTCTAAGTGTTAGGTTTTTAGAAAAATTTCGCCAGAGTTTCCTCTGTAACTGGAGGTGGCCACGCTTTCAAGCGTATCATTTTCTTTAACAAATCAACTCAACAATTTTCTTTATTTGATCAGAACAACTTTCATCACAACAACTAATCAACATATGTATAAATTGCCAAAAATTACATGAACTTGTAGTTTTCCCAAAACTGTGGTGTAAATCCCCTTAAATTTAGTAGATCTTTATATAAGGTAATTTGATCTTGTAAAAACCTCGTTTTTAGAGAAAACCCCTCTTTACAACTTCCAGTCATCTTTTACAAAAACTGTTATTTTGTCGGATCTTTTCATTTCACAAGTGTTTACACACTTGTGGTTTATAAAAATCATGCGTGTTAGTGTAAAATCCATCTTTTAAAATACATGATTTCTTTGACGCTTGGTCTTTTGAAAATACCACTTGCAGATACGTAGATCTGCTAGTTTTAAACACAATTTTACAAGTAAAACTCTTTTACACAAGTTCATGATTCGCGTGTGGTAGAGTTTCACCTTTTAACCCTTATATTATTCAAAACAAGCTTATGTTAAGATCCATGATCTTACCAAACCGGGTTAAATGATGATCCGAGCTACCACATCATAGATCGGGCCTAAATAATCATACATTTCGAATACTACATCATTTACACAACATATGAGTTATTAACCACCATTTTTAGTGTTTTAAGTAGACTTTAAAGCATCAACTTGTAAGATTTCGAGTTTTAATCATCATACATCTTATTAACCACCTTAGGTTAGTTCAAATACGAGTTTTAAGCATTATACCTCTAGCTCGAGGCTAGGGAAGAATCTACGCGCAAAAGAGGTGGATAAAAGCTAAGTAGGGAGGTCCTTCGCGTTCCGCTTGCTCCAAGACTCCTTGTATACGACCCTCGACACTTGTATGATGTTGGAATGTGATGAACAAGATCGAAGGATGGATGGATGTGTGGGTGTGGGTTCGGCCGAGAGCCAAAGAGAAATAGAGAGAGAGAGTTGTGAAGTGTGTTGAGTGATGAATGATAATCTTGTGTTTAGAGGTTAACTTATAGACAATTACCAAGTGTATTATCCAATGGAAAATATGTCTAGATGATACTAAACATTAGGATTATTTTAATCATTAAGTACACAAGGAGTGTCCCCCTACATGGGGACGGTTGTAAATGGGGGGGGGGGGTCCTTGGTTCGAAATCAACTAGTTAGTTAGGTATTAGTTAGGTTAAGTTAAGTGTTTAAGTGCTTAACCCGGTTAGTGGTGTGTCATGCGTTACAATGGGTGTTAGGGTACTCAAGGACCCTAACTGACTCAGAAAAAGATAAATAATGAAAATAACAATATTTTCATGTTTCGGGTATAGTCCGGTTGTTCGGTTGGATAGTAATCCGTTAAAGCGTTACTAAAGCTTTAAAGTGTCGTTATTACTCTCTTTAGTGACACAGCTTATTCCTGACACTTTGGAAAGTGTCTAGTGTTATTTTTCTCATGTTTTGGCACTTTATTAGTTAGCTAAAAGCTGAATTATTTTGTAAAGTGCTGAGTTTTGTACTTAGAGTACGTTTTAGGCACATCCAGTCATAGTGACTTATTCCTAGAGACGCAGTTCCACAACCCTTATATCCCTACACTCACCACTTAGTGTAGCAAAATATTTCAGGCTCTTACAGGCCTTTAGAGGCAGTGTTTGCCTGATGCTGGCTTTATCAGCATGTTCAATAGGTTATCCGTTATAGTGCTACTGTGCTTTTTGTGCATCATGGTTGTCACTAGGGTTCAGCATGTAAATAGTGTAGTGACGATAAGTAAAGTATGATGCAAGTACGTACATGTATCAGATATCAAGTAGCAGTTTATCAGCTAGTTCAAACAAGCACAGTAATTAAGCAGTAATTAATCATTAGTTAAGTCGTACGGATACCTGGTTTAGTGCGGGTTGTCACATTCTCCCCCCGTTAAATAAATTTCGTCCCGAAATTTAAGTTCTGCTTGTAGATGCAGGGTTCTTAGGAAAAAGGTGGGGGTATTTCTCTTTCATCCGGTCCTCACGTTCCCAGGTGTATTCAGGACCGTGTCTGGCATTCCAACGAACTTTGACGAGCTTGACACTGCTCCGGCGGGTCTTGTTAACTTTCCAATCCGTGACCTCAACAGGTTCTTCAACGAAGTGGAGCGTGTCGTCAACATGAATCTCATCGGCGGGAATGGCAACGGTGACTTGAGTTGGACTTTTCTTTAGATTGGATACATGAAAGGTGTCGTGAACACCATTCAGTTCAGCAGGTAGGTCCAACTTGTATGCTACTAGTCCTATTCTTTCCAGAATTCTGAAAGGACCAATGTAGCGCGGATTTAACTTCCCACGCTTCCCGAAGCGTGCCACACCCTTCCAGGGTGAGACTTTTAATAACACCATTTCTCCAACTTGGAAATCCACATGTTTTCGGTTTGGATCCGCATAGGCCTTCTGTCTGTGGCGAGCTGCTTCGATGCGTTTAAGAATCTGCGCGATCTTGTCTGTCGTCTCTTGGACGATTTCGGGACCAGCAAGCTGCCTATCACCTGCGTCAGCCCAACATAAGGGTGATCGGCACTTGCGTCCGTAAAGGGCTTCAAATGGCGCGACACCAATACTGGTGTGGTAGCTGTTGTTGTATGAAAATTCGACCAAAGGTAAATGTTTATCCCAGCTACCGCCCAAATCCATAACACACGCTCTCAGCATGTCTTCCAAAGTCTGTATCGTTCGCTCGCTCTGGCCGTCAGTTTGCGGATGAAACGCAGTGCTCAGATTCAATTGTGAGCCAAAGGCTTCTTGGAAGGATTGCCATATCCTTGACACAAACCTTCCGTCTCTATCAGAAATGATTGAGAGAGGCACTCCATGGCGCGCGATGATCTCTCTCATGTAAATTTCAGCCAATTTGCTCGTATTATCCTTCTCTCTGATAGGTAAGAAGTGTGCTGACTTCGTTAATCGATCCACTATCACCCAGATAGTGTCATGGCCTCTTGGCGTTCTTGGCAATTTTGTAACAAAATCCATTGAGATTTGTTCCCATTTCCACTTGGGAATCTCAGGTTGTTGCAGAAGTCCTGAAGGCTTCTGGTATTCCGCTTTAACCTTAGCGCACGTTAAACATTTGCTCACATACACAGCAACATCGCCTTTCATCCTAGGCCACCAATAATAATCTTTGAGATCCTGGTACATCTTATCCGCTCCAGGATGGATAGAGTACCGTGATTTGTGAGCTTCATCAAAAATAACTTTCCTTAAACCACCAAACAGAGGAACCCAAATCCTTTTCTCGAAGCATAACGTTCCTTCCTCGTTTGGTGCCAGTAGCTTCTCCATTCCACGGAGATATTCTTCTTCAAGATTCCTTTCCTTAAGAGCTTCCTTTTGCGCGGCACGAATGCGCAAGGAAAGATCGGTTTGGATAATCATTTCTAAAGCTCTAACCCTTATGGGTTTGATCCTCTCTTTTCGACTTAGGGCATCGGCGACCACATTCGCCTTCCCTGGATGATACTTTATCTCGCAGTCGTAATCGTTCAGCAACTCAACCCATCGTCTTTGCCTCATATTCAGCTCCTTCTGGTTGAATATGTGCTGTAGGCTCTTGTGATCTGTAAAGATTGTACACTTTGTACCATAAAGGTAGTGTCTCCAGATCTTTAGTGCAAATACCACTGCGCCAAGTTCCAAATCATGTGTGGTATAGTTCTTTTCGTGCACTTTCAGTTGACGCGATGCGTAAGCAATAACCTTTTGGCGTTGCATCAACACACAACCTAATCCTTGACGCGAAGCGTCACAGTATACCACAAAATCATCTGTACCTTCTGGTAGTGCTAAGATTGGCGCATGGCAGAGCTTATCCTTCAATACCTGGAACGCTTCTTCCTGTTTGATTCCCCAATCAAACTTCTTATCTTTCTGTGTGAGGAGCGTCAATGGTTGAGCGATCTTCGAAAAGTCCTCAATGAACCTTCGATAGTAGCCAGCCAAACCCAAGAATTGTCGAATCTCGGTTGGCGTCTTTGGCGTTTCCCAATTCTTGATCGCTTCGATCTTTGTTGGATCCACGTGGATTCCATCTCCATTCACCACGTGTCCAAGGAATTGGACTTCACGTAGCCAAAATTCGCACTTGGAGAATTTGGCATACAACTGTTCCTTCTTCAGCAGCTCCAAAATAGCTCTAAGATGCTGTTCGTGCTCGGCCTTTGTTCTTGAATAGATCAAGATGTCGTCGATAAACACAATCACGAACTTGTCCAAGTACGGCTTGCAAACTCTATTCATCAAATCCATAAAGACTGCAGGTGCGTTTGTCAAACCAAACGGCATAACAAGGAACTCGTAGTGCCCATAACGAGTTCTGAAGGCTGTCTTTGGGATACTCTCCTCTTGTATCCTTAACTGATGGTATCCAGATCGAAGATCGATAATTTGAATAAAAGCTTGAGCCTTGCAGTTGATCAAACAGATCATCGATTCTTGGCAGAGGGTATCTATTCTTGATCGTCAGCTTGTTCAGCTCCCGGTAGTCGATGCACATACGAAAACTACCGTCCTTCTTTTTGACAAACAGGACCGGAGCTCCCCAAGGCGAGAAGCTTGGTCGGATAAAACCCTTGTCTAACAACTCTTGAAGTTGTGTCGACAGTTCCTGCATCTCAGACGGAGCAAGTCTATACGGTGCCTTAGCCACAGGCGCGGCGCCTGGAACTAAATCGATGTGGAACTCTACTTGCCTCTGAGGTGGCAGTCCAGGTAAGTCCTCGGGGAAGACTTCTGGATATTCCCTCACGACAGGGATGTCTTCGATTCTTGGCTCAGCAGCCTTCTTATCCACAATGTGTGCCAGGAAGGCAACACATCCTTTCTGCAAACACTTTCGCGCTTTCAGGCAGCTGATAATTCTTAACGGCGTATCACGCTTCTCTCCGTGAACCACAATTGTCTCGCCATCTTCGGTTAGGATACGGACAATCTTTTCATGACAAACTATCTCTGCCTTGTTGCCTGATAACCAATCCATTCCTACCACCACGTCGAAGCTTCCCAACTGGACTGGTAGAAGATCTAAAGCAAACTCACGCTCTCCTAATTCGATCACACAACCTCTGATAACTTCATTGGCTTCTACTAATTTCCCATTGGCCAATTCGATTGAGTAGGGAACATCTAACTTATTAGCGGCTAAACCAAGCATATTCTTAAACTCTAACGACACGAAGCTATAATCGGCACCAGTATCAAATAAAACGGATGCATAGCGTTGATTTACAGGGAACGTACCAGTAACAACATTGGGGTCCTGGCGCGCTTCCCTAGCTTCGATTTGGAACACTCTTCCACGGGCTTGGTTTAACTCTGGGCAGTTCTTCTTAAAATGCCCGATATCACCGCAGTTATAGCATCCAAGTCTTTGCCCGTTTCCACCTCCATTTCTAGCTTGGTTGTTGTTTTGGTTTGCATTGCCAGCCTGATTCGCAAAGTTGCCTCGATTCCCGTTTCCTCCATAGTTTCCTTGTGAGCGATTACCACCACGATTATTATTCCTATTTCCAAATCCTCCCTGGCCTCCCCGGCCAGCACTAGCCCAACAAGAATCCTTCAAGTGGCCCGGCTTTCCACATGCTTCGCATACTTTCACACTACAATGGCCAGTATGATGGCGTTGACAGGTATTACACTTGGGCTGGGTGCCCTGATATCCTTTTCCTTTCTTTCCACTGCCAGCTGATCCTCCTTTCTTAACCGCCACACTGGCGCCTTGCTTGAAGTTTAAGAACTTCCGTTTGTTACCTCCTGATGACTCGACGTGAGTCTCTTTCTTCTTATGCTCAGCATCATCAAACATGTTCAGGCGAATGGCCTCCTCTGTGAGAGCCACGCTCAAATCAATCGCCTCAGTAATGGTCGCAGGCTTGGATGAGGTTACCATGCTTATGATTTGAGGAGCCAGTCCCCAAATGAAGCGTTCAATTATCTTGAACTCAGGAGTGACCATGTAGGGTACCACATGCGATAAGTCATGGAACCTCTGAACGTATTCTGCGATCTTTGGACCGTCCATTTTCAAGTGCCAGAACTCGGTTTCCAATCTCTGGATTTCCGCGCGAGAGCAGTACTTTTTGCGCATAAGTTCCTTCAGTTCGGTCCAGGTCAGCGCGTAGGCAGCAGCTTCGCCTAGTGTCTGTACTTGTAGATTCCACCAGGATAGGGCTCCATCTAGAAACAGCCCTGAGATATAGGTGACTTGCTGATCCAGCGCGCACTTGCTCATGCGAAGAACAGATTCGGTTTTCTCAGCCCAACGAACAAAGGCGACAGCACCTCCTGTGCCATCAAAGTTTACGGGCTTGCAGTCTAAGAACTGCTTGTAGGTGCATCCTGCACATACGTTATAACATACGTTTGGCATTAGCATCATTGCTAAAGATATCCAATTAGGTCATGGTATGTCTAAATGACTTGGTATTACCATGAGGTGGATTATTGTTATTGCCAGTGTTGCCAGAGTTGCTTCCACTAGTCCCTCCTTGAGAGGCGGCGTATTGTGCAATGGCAGCAGCGATAATTTGCTGGAGTTCTGCCTCATTAGTAGGCATGTGTGTCTCACGTCTCGGCGGCATCTTCTAAAAGATGGTTTACGTTGGTCAGGCCATAGTAAGACGTACGTATATAGTAATAGTAATAGCACATAACATCTCATGTTATTAACACATCACAAATACCTATCACACAACATCCCATATCATAAAAATATAAATAAGCAATCAAGCGAATCAAATATGGTGAGAATACTGCGATTGCCATATATCGAGACCACATAGTAAGTGTATCAGTACATCCCTGTGTCATACAATCATCAATCAACTAGGGGCTACATCACCCCTGTCCAAAAACTATATCATGTCAGTGTCAAATACGTCAAATACATGTCAACAAAAGTCAGGATCATAAAGTAGTCTCCAAAAATGCTGTGTAGTCCAACAATCGCCGTCTTCTCACCCTCGTCTACCCAAACATCACTGATGAGCTCTATACAGATGGTGGTGGAGGAGGGGGAAAGTGGGTGTAAAACAAACGACGTAACTGGAGCCAGTCCTCCTCCATGGCCTGCTGGGTACGAATGATAGAAGCAACCTGCTGCTCTAGTGTAAAGAGACGGGCAGCATAATCTGGAGGTAAGGGTCGAAATGGCTGCAGAAGAGAGTGTGTCTGACCATGGCACTGGCATGGTGGCAGCTGAGCTCTCTCAAGCTCCTGGATGCGCTGCGTGTGCGACTCGTGCTGGGCGACAAAAGACATCAAAACGTCCTCGATAGTATACCCCATGTGGAAAGAATGGTAGGGGTCAGTAGGTGGCATAGCAGAGTCTGGTGCCCAAAGGAACGGCTCACTGGTGGGGTCAAAAGGTGCCACATGAAATGGAGCAACAGAGGGTGGAACAGATGACATCTGGGGCATGAAGGGGATAGACACCGGTACATGCCCAAAAGGATGGGCTGAAGAACCCTCTCCAGTCCTCGCTGAAGGTACAAACTGAGGAGCCTGAAAAGAAGAATCAACATGTCGTGTATCAGGGATCTGAGGGGGAAAAGGTGGAACATCCTCATGAGCAGGTATCCAACCGTGCTGTGCATGCTCATCTGGTGGATCCATGCATGCCGCGAACAGTGCATGCTTGGGCTCTAGGGGGATGGGATCAGGTGGGGGAGCAACAAAAGGGTGAACAGGTGCAATGTGCTCAACAGGATGGTCAACAGGTATATCAACAACAGGTAGAGGAACAACAGGATCAACAACAACATGATCGCCCTCTAACAAAGGAACATCCACGGGGAGATCATCAACAGGTGGGTCTGCTATAACAGGCTCAATAGGGATGCCAGCATGTACGGGGTCATGCTCAAGTATGGGGTCTAGAGCGGCTGCCTGCTCAGGGGCGACGGCAGGCTCGGGATCATCAAAAGCCATCTCAAAGTCAAACTCGGGGTCGATAGGATCTACTGGGTCAGCTGGATCCTCCATGGGCTGATCCATAGGTATAAACTCGATATCCTCATCTGGGTCGTATCCCGGGGAAAAGATAGGATCAGAATCCTCTATGTCATCATGGTCAAACGCAAAACTGGGAATAGGTGCAACAGAGGATGCCTGGTCAGGATCAGAATCATGCGCAAAGGGCTGTGCGCTCAATGTGTGAGAAGGTGCGGATGCCACAGACTCGAAGGAGTCTGGGACAGGAGAATGTGCAGGCGAATCCTCAGCGGGAACGTCAGCGATCATCAGAAGATCGTCTGCAGGAAGAAGGGCCTCGCCCTGGATCTCATCCTCAAAGGGCTCATCCTCAAACAGGTCAATATCGCCATCAGCCTCGGCGTCAAGAAGAAGATCATATGCTGGATAAACGGCTAAGGGTATAGGGGCCGGAATCTCTACTAGAGGTAGGTACTCAGCGGGAGGGTCATCTGCAGGCTCATCAGCACCATCGGGTAGTGCGAAAGGCTGGAAATCATCCTCGTCAGTACTGGTATAGTCAGATGTGTACACCTCATGCTCGGAGGATGTGAGGTCATCAGATACGATAGGTATGGGTCCAGTGGTGTCCGAATCGCCAGTACCGGCGGAGTCCATGAGTCTGTAACATAAACACAAATATGCTCAAATAATCAGTCATACAATCAGATAATCACATAGTCACCAAGTAAGCATTTAATTCATTCTCCTAGTCTCACTAGCCAACTACCTCGGTCACCTAGACCGAGCCTCGATCCTCCAGACCGAGCCTCAGCCCTCCAGGCTGAGCCTACTCTTCCTAGCCTTACTAGCCAACTACCTCGGTCACCTAGACCGAGCCTCGATCCTCCAGACCGAGCCTCAGCCCTCCAGGCTGAGCCTATAATAAATCAACGTGCTCAACTACCTCGGTCACCTAGACCGAGCCTCGATCCTCCAGACCGAGCCTCAGCCCTCCAGGCTGAGCCTATAAATAATAAAATGTGCTCAACATTTGTTTGTAAAAAGTTTTGGATCTGGACTTAAGTGGTATGCAGTAAAATGTTTTCGTGAGTGCCCTAGTGATCATAGTCTAGACTCGAGAAAGAATCCTAGTTCGCTATGATCAGAGCTCTGATACCAAGCTGTCACACCCTGGCTTTGCGGAAGCGTGGTAAATTTTGGTGTGACTTCTTAATACCATAGCTTAACCATAACAAAGCTATATGAAATAAAATCATGCAAGATCATCCATTCGATTAAGTTTTAAAACCAGAGTAACATATCATTGTCTTAGGGACTTACATCCTCATAACGTAAAACATTGTCTTGATAAACATAAACATCAACATGAAATAAACGCAGTTTAGGATTTGTGACTTGTCCAGGAAGGAGTCACATTTCCTAAACTGGGATGACCTTGGAACCCTTATGCAGCGGGAAAACATAACATACCGCGCCAGATCTTTAGTTTCCTGAAATACATGTAAGTTGAAAAATCAACAATAATGTTGAGCGAGTTCATGTGTAAGTGAGTAAGTAAACCTTTGTGAGTATAAAAATAGTCTTGGTATGTAGCAAATAAGGGAATTAAGATCACCAACGGTTTGCAAGGCCACTGATATATGTGAAGTGCAAATAGGGAGACTCAAACCTAGCAGATTTCGCCACGGCATTAGTATGTGGACAAAGTCACCCCAAGGTCCGTTTCTAGTTTGGCCTGGGGCTGGGCTCGCTACACCCAGATAGATCTACCGCTCCTGTCCCTCGGTCCCGACATGAGGACTAATGGCCTCATATTGCTCCTACCCACTCACATGATCTAAGTAGTAAACCTCCTTACGCTAACCATACCGCGTATAAAGTACTCGTAATCATAGTAACATGTATTTCACCCCCGCAGTTAAGAATACCGAAAACAGTTAGAGAAGAGGGGGACATGAACTCACAGTGAAGCGTCTCTACCAAGTATCTCCTGCTCACGCAGCTGTGCGACGACCTACAGGTGCTAATTTCTATTAGACGGACGGCCGTGCCTTAGCTTTATAGTTTAAGTCTTTGGGAAATAGTTAGACAACTATTTCGTGTTTACATTCTGTATATACTTGGTAGTTAATCTCCTTCCCAAGGATGGGGGATTCAATACATGTGCGTTCAAATTATATCATTAAGTCTCACTTAATATGTATATATTTCCAATTTCACATAATTTTTCTCCAATAATACGTTGTTAGAATACGCGTTCAAAAATATTTCCGTAAGTGCGTAAGTTACGTTTTAACAATCGAGTGGTAATATAATTACCGATGTAACTTATATATTTATGGTGAAAGCGTTCGTATTAATTTGGATTCGTTAACGTTCGTAAATATTATTTTACTCTAGAAATAATATTTATGTATTTTCACAAAATAATCATAAACAGTGTGTGGAAAATATATATTTATCACGTTAAATTTTGTGAAAATCCCACCTCCGAATATTTAGTAAATAAAGTCATGGCGAAATTTATATTTCGAAAACATGTCAAAATAATTCTAACACTTGTAGTGTAAATAGTTCTAAGTGTTAGGTTTTTAGAAAAATTTCGCCAGAGTTTCCTCTGTAACTGGAGGTGGCCACGCTTTCAAGCGTATCATTTTCTTTAACAAATCAACTCAACAATTTTCTTTATTTGATCAGAACAACTTTCATCACAACAACTAATCAACATATGTGTAAATTGCCAAAAATTACATGAACTTGTAGTTTTCCCAAAACTGTGGTGTAAATCCCCTTAAATTTAGTAGATCTTTATATAAGGTAATTTGATCTTGTAAAAACCTCGTTTTTAGAGAAAACCCATCTTTACAACTTCCAGTCATCTTTTACAAAAACTGTTATTTTGTCGGATCTTTTCATTTCACAAGTGTTTACACACTTGTGGTTTATAAAAATCATGCGTGTTAGTGTAAAATCCATCTTTTAAAATACATGATTTCTTTGACGCTTGGTCTTTTGAAAATACCACTTGCAGATACGTAGATCTGCTAGTTTTAAACACAATTTTACAAGTAAAACTCTTTTACACAAGTTCATGATTCGCGTGTGGTAGAGTTTCACCTTTTAACCCTTGTATTATTCAAAACAAGCTTATGTTAAGATCCATGATCTTACCAAACCGGGTTAAATGATGATCCGAGCTACCACATCATAGATCTGGCCTAAATAATCATACATTTCGAATACTACATCATTTACACAACATATGAGTTATTAACCACCATTTTTAGTGTTTTAAGTAGACTTTAAAGCATCAACTTGTAAGATTTCGAGTTTTAATCATCATACATCTTATTAACCACCTTAGATTAGTTCAAATACGAGTTTTAAGCATTATACCTCTAGCTCGAGGCTAGGGAAGAATCTACGCGCAAAAGAGGTGGATAAAAGCTAAGTAGGGAGGTCCTTCGCGTTCCGCTTGCTCCAAGACTCCTTGTATACGACCCTCGACACTTGTATGATGTTGGAATGTGATGAACAAGATAGAAGGATGGATGGATGTGTGGGTGTGGGTTCGGCCGAGAGCCAAAGAGAAAGAGAGAGAGAGTTGTGAAGTGTGTTGAGTGATGAATGATAATCTTGTGTTTAGAGGTTAACTTATAGACAATTACCAAGTGTATTATCCAATGGAAAATATGTCTAGATGATACTAAACATTAGGATTATTTTAATCATTAAGTACACAAGGAGTGTCCCCCTACATGGAGACGGTTGTAATGGGGGGGGGGGTCCTTGGTTCGAAATCAACTAGTTAGTTAGGTATTAGTTAGGTTAAGTTAAGTGTTTAAGTGCTTAACCCGGTTAGTGGTGTGTCATGCGTTACAATGGGTGTTAGGGTACTCAGGGACCCTAACTGGCTCAGAAAAAGATAAATAATGAAAATAACAATATTTTCATGTTTCGGGTATAGTCCGGTTGTTCGGTTGGATAGTAATCCGTTAAAGCGTTACTAAAGCTTTAAAGTGTCGTTATTACTCTCTTTATTGACACAGCTTATTCCTGACACTTTGGAAAGTGTCTAGTGTTATTTTTCTCATGTTTTGGCACTTTATTAGTTAGCTAAAAGCTGAATTATTTTGTAAAGTGCTGAGTTTTGTACTTAGAGTACGTTTTAGGCACATCCAGTCATAGTGACTTATTCCTAGAGACGCAGTTCCACAACCCTTATATCCCTACACTCACCACTTAGTGTAGAAAAATATTTCAGGCTCTTACAGGCCTTTAGAGGCGGTGTTTGCCTGATGCTGGCTTTATCAGCATGTTCAATAGGTTATCCGTTATGGTGCTACTGTGCTTTTTGTGCATCATGGTTGTCACTAGGGTTCAACATGTAAATAGTGTAGTGACGATAAGTAAAGTATGATGCAAGTACGTACATGTATCAGATATCAAGTAGCAGTTTATCAGCTAGTTCAAACAAGCACAGTAATTAAGCAGTAATTAATCATTAGTTAAGTCGTACGGATACCTGGTTTAGTGCGGGTTGTCACAGAGAAAGTGAGCTGATTTGGTTTGGTTAATCAATCAATAATCACCCAAATACTGCCATAACCTGAAGAAGTACGAGGAAGCTTAGTAATAAAGTCCATTGCAATACTCTCCCATTTCCAGACAGAAATTTCTGGTTGTTCGAGCAAGCCAGAGGGACGTTGATGTTTAGCTTTAACCTTGGATCAGGTGTGACACTTCGAAACAAAGGTGGCGATATCTTTCTTCATTCCAGGCCACCAATAAGACGTGCGCATGTCGTGACATATCTTATCAGCACCAGGGTGTATAGTTTACCTTGATTTGTGTGCCTCCTTCATCAGAAGTTCTCGAAGGTTATCCCGAGTAGGAACCCAAATACGATCGAGATTTTATAGAATAGCATCGGACTTGGTTACAAGAATTTCTTCTGCACTACATTGCATCTCGTTATGGAGGTTACCCTCATTAACAGATGAGTATTGAGCTTCGCGAATGCGGTTTCGAAGATCGTCGACGACTTGGAAGCAACGAAAACTCTTGACATGAGTTTTACGACTAAGTGCGTCGGCCACGACATTCGCTTTACCTAGATGGTAGCGAATTTCGCAGTTGTTGTCGTTTAACAACTCTACCCAGCGATACTGACGCATGTTCAGTTCCTTTTGACTGAAGATATCCTGAAGGCTTTTATGGTCGGTGAAGACCACACACTTGGTACCATAAAAGGTAGTGCCACCATATCTTCAATTCAAAAACAACTACACCAAGTTCAAGACCATGCGTGTAACACCCCAAAGCTCGAATTATTTAGTTGCTAATATGTTATGATGTTTAAAAGAAGGAAATGTAATAACTAGGTTATTAAACCTAGTTAAATGCTTGGTTAAAACAAATAAGAATATGAAATTGGGTAAATTATGAACAAGTGACAAACATGAGGGGTTCATATAGAATAAATGGAAAGATAAAAGATAAAATTGAAATTAAAACCCTCAAACCACACACCTGGGCATGTGTGTCGATCAGAGGAGAAGAAGAAAAGGGGGAAATCCCTAATTATCATAAATTCAGCAAATTAAAGCCCTAGATGTGATCTTGAGTCCATGCATGTCTCGATTTTTGATCATCTATGCATTCTTAAACACAAGGTAAGTAGAATTTTGGTGTTTGATGACTTTGAATGTGATGGGTGTTCATAAATCCATAAACTTTTGTGAAATTAGTATGAATAAGGATTAGAAAACACCAATAGAACATGATTGATGCTAGAATTTGACTAAATTAATAGTGAATATGAAAACCCACTTGAAAGTGTGATGATGAGAAGAATTATGTAGAGGTTGTACGTTAATTAGTTTAAGGATCAAGTATGATAGTGTTCATGACAAAGGATTGTTAGTTAGAAACAATTTAAAATGAAAGTTACATAGAAAATTTATGAAATTTGGTGTTCATGATGGTGTTGATATGTAATGGTTATATTATGTTATGATGCTTGTACATTATGCTTAATTAGTTGTATGCATGCCAAGTGTTTGTTAAAATGCTTGAATGAAGTGAAACTCATGTTAGACAAAACCACCATGTTAGAATTTAGAAACTTTGGATGATAGTGCTTTTAAACCAAGAAAACGAATGTAATTGTGACATGAAGTTTAAAGTAAGTTGATTTTGAGAATTGTAGGAATAAAAGAAGAAGGTTCAAATCATTTCGGATCGCAAGCAAATAGAGACAAAGGTAAGTTTTCACGCTTACGAACTTAGTAGCATGTAATGTGAATGATATTTAATTCTCTAGCTTTATATTTCATTAATATCATGAATCTCATGTAAAGATTGTATTAAGGTTATGGGTCGAATGAGTAGAATTGGATAATGTTGAATTCGGAACGCTACATTTAATGTAAGCGAGAATTAAAGTAAAGAGATGGTGCCGAAATTAGGTAGTAACTGACTTTCGACTCACTTCATAGTATACATATAGAATTTTCATGTTTATGAACGTGGGAAATCACGTATGGTTATGTAATGAATGAAGATATTAAGGTAGGTATTGATCTAGTTAGACGAAGGTAGTTATTTAAGTCAAGGTAGTTTGATGGGATTAAATGGGTCGAATAAATAAGTATAAGTAAGGTATCGGTAATGAAATTCGTAATGATTAAGGACCCGGGGTGAGGATTCTTAGTCTAGTAGGTAGGGAATTGTTCTACGAATACTTAGGAACAAGATCCAAGTGTTTCGGACACAAAATGAACAAGTTAGGAAGATTTTGGTAAAAAGTAGGAGGACTGAACTGGGCACCACCGTAGCTTACGGTGCCCACCGTAAGATACGGTAGGTGCTGGACATTTATTTCCGCCATAAGGCAGTCTATTGCCACCGTAAGCTTTTTGGGGCCACCGTAAGCTATGGTAGCCACCGTAGCTTACGGTGGAGGTCAGGTGCAAAAGTAATGTTTATGTAATTTCTTCGTTTTTCTTTGAATTCGGACCCCGTGAAGCCATTCCAAGCCTTGTTAAGTTTTTATTGTGTTCCTTAACCCTACCAAATGGCTTGGTAAGTTACGGGTGAGTATGGAACTCATTCTTAAGATCTGAAACACACCCGAAAGATATTTAAAAAAAAGAAGCGAGTATGACATGCGAGTAAGAACGGGATGTGTGAGCGAATAATCGGGGTAATGAATTAAGTATGTGGGTATGCATATATATAGATTTAACTTCATTCCAATGGCTTAAACTTATAAGTAATCATGAATAAGAGTGAGTATGTATATAAGTTGGTTCGTACGTGTCTTATTACATGGAGGTTTGTAATTAGGACACATCAGTAAACCATATTGAATTGTGTAAGTGCTACGCATGAGCTTGTATATATGTATGTATGTAAGGGTGTATGTATTAGATGACTATAAGTATACACACGGATGTACGTAGGCACGATGTAGTATTTATTGTACCCGAAGGAATGGGGCTTGAATAGATGTATATATAGCTTCAAAACGTTTGAGTAGTAAGTTGCTAATCATATGCCTTGAGAATGAAATGAGATTTGCAGGTATGCTATTGAAATCCGTTGTGCAGTTTTGAGGAATTGGAATTCTAGATTGTACGTGGAAGAATGATCGAAAGGACGTGCAGGAATAGAAAGAATGCGGCGTGGTCATTTAATTATGTATGATAGATTATGAATTGTAGTGATCAAATTCTAATGATGTGCATGTTTTTGGTGAATGTAGGTTATGCAGATTAACATCGGTATAAAGTATTGGAGTATTGAAGATCGAGTCAAGAGCAAGAATTGTACGGGAAGAGAAGTCACATAACTGGGGATTTTATATGTAAATGGATGCGATAATTAAGAATGAATGATGTAAATCTTTTAATCAAGTATTAAATATTTCTAGTATTAGACATCAGGTATGTTACATGGCTAATAAAGAAAGAAAATTTTAAGGCACGAATTTCCGCTGCGTCATTTTTAAGGTATTACGTTTTAGGGTGTTACAGTGCATAGTGTAGTTCTTCTCATGTATTTTGAGTTACCTTGACATTTAAGCGATAACCTTGTCCCGTTGCATAAGGACGTAACCAAGACCTAGGTTTGACGCATCGCAATACACGATGAAGTCATCGTTACCATCGGGAAGGGCAAGGATGGGAGCATTGCAAAGCATGTCCTTTAGTGTTTGGAAAGACTCCTCTTGTTCGGGATCCCAAACAAAAGGTTTATCTTTTTGTGTCAAGTAAGTGAGAGGAACGGTGATTTTTGAGAAGTTTGAAATGAAACGACGATAGTAACCAACTAGACCAAGAAATGAACGGATTTCAGACGGTGACTTTGGAGCAATCCAATTCTTCACAGCTTCGATCTTTGAAGGGTCAACATGAATACCAAGTTGGTTGACAGTATGGCCAATGAATTGAACCTCTTTTATCCAAAATTCACATTTGGAGAATTTGGCGTAAAGACGTTTAGCACGCAAAAGCTGAAGGATGAGTCGCAAGTGTCGCTCGTGCTCTTCTTTAGTCTTCGAATAGATGAGGATATCGTTGATGAAGATAATCATGAAATGGTCGAGATAAGCCTTGCACACACGGTTCATCAAGTCCATGAAAACTGCAGGTGCGTTGGTCAAACCAAAGGGCATGACCACGAACTTGTAATGACCATAATGTGTACGAAACGCAGTTTTGGGTATATCTTCTTCGAGGACTCGAAGTTGATGATAACCAGAACAGAGATCAATTTTGGAAAAGCAGGTCGCGCCTTGTAATTGATCAAAGAGATCGTCGATGCGAGGAAGAGGATATCGGTTTTTAACTGTAAGCTTGTTGAGCTCACGATATTCAATGCACATCTGAAAAGATCCATCTTTCTTTTTGATAAATAGTATAGGAGCGCCCCAAGGAGAAGTACTAGGGCGTATAAAGCCTTTATCAAGAAGTTCTTGAAGTTGGCTAGATAGCTCTTGCATTTCCGAGGGTGCTAAGCGATAGGGAGACTTAGCGACAGGCGTAGCGCCAGGCACTAAATCGATACAAAAATCGACAGAACGAGCAGCAGGAGGACCAGGAAGATCCTCAGAGAAAACATCGGGAAAGTCACAAACAACAAGAACGTCACTTATGGTTGGACCTTTATCCTTCTTTTCCACACTCTGGGCAAGAAAGGCGAAGGAACCCTTACACAAGTATTTGTTCGCTTGAGTATATGACATAAGCTTGAGACCCCTAGAAGGTTTCTCGCCATAGACGTGTAGAGAATCACCATAAGGGAGAGGAAGATGGATTAACTTATCGGAACAAACGACTTCAGCACGAGCTCGCCTAAGCCAATCCATGCCTACTATGATAACAAAACTACCCATTTGCATAGGTATGAGGTCAATTGAAAATGTATGATCGTTAATATTCAAGGTACACTTAGAAAGAACAGAATCGACTATGACGGATTTACCATTAGTGACTTCGACAATGAACGATTTAGGCACTTAGAACATCTACACTTAAGCAAAGGCTCGAATTCAATGGATACAAAACTTTTATCCGTGCCAGTATCAAATAAACACGAAGCATAGACATTTTTGACGAGAAACATACCGTTTATGACGTCATTGGCATTCTGCGCTTGAGCAGCTGTGATGACAAAGGCTCTGCCTCGAGCTTGCTAAGGCTGCTGCTGCTGCTTTTGGTTGTTGTTGGCGCGTTGAGGACAAGCGTTTGCAAGATGATTCGGATCACCACATTTGTAACACACCAGACTAGTGTTGGCTTGAGGATGAGCTTGATTAGGAGTAGGGTTTTAGGCTACAACAGCTTGGTTTTGGTTGGCAAATGGTTTATGAAACTGTGTGGTAAAATGCCCAAACCGATTGCAGTTTGTGCATAATTGGCATGGTGCATTGTTTGGATGGTGGTAGAAACAAGTGTTACACTTGGAATGAGTCCCAGTCTAGGCTTTTCTTTGGGGTTTGGGGTTGGGAGTAGGAGGGACTAACTGAAGTGGTTTAGGGTTTTGCGGAGTGACTACCGCACAGTTCTGACTTGAAGCCTTCTGCTTCTTGCCTTTGTTCTTTGAGGATGGCTTGGGTGATTCAGTGGTGGTGGTATCAGTGGTTGCTTGATGAGCATTCTTCGATGAAACCTTATCGGAGGTTCCATGAAGAACACAATTATTGTTGAGCTTGGCGGCCAAACGAAAAGTTTCTTCAAGAGTTTTGGGGAAAGCAGACTCGACGAGGTTCATGATTGAAGGTAGGAGGCATCGGATGTATTTTGCGATAGCCTTATCAACAGAGTCGACTTGGCCAGGACACAAAGCACTAAGCTTCTTGAAGCATGCTGTCAGACCAGCGTTGTCATTCCCTATTTGTTTCAGATTCCAGAATTCATTTTCCAGTTTCTAAAGTTCGTGGGGAGGACATAACTCGTCCTTCATTAACTTTTTCAAATCAGCCCAGGGTAAGGAATAGGCGACCTCGTTCCCACGAGCGTTGCGCTCGGATGTCCACCATTCGAGGGCTATCGATCAGAACACGCCAGTCGCATTAAGGGTTCGAAGGTTGTCGGGGCAACCGCTTTGTAGAAAAGTCAACTCCATGTGTCACACCCCGATCGCGTAAAACAACAAACCACGATGGAAACGTCGGGGAGTCGAGTAACAGAATTATTGTTTCATAACACATGGTATTTTAAGTTAGATTTTATTATAATAGATGTTTACATTGTCTTGAAATTTAACTGAAAACATAACGTAAATTAAATTGTCTTGCTTCATTTTAAGTCACTAAGGCCCAAGTCTGCCTAAGTGTGTCATGATATTCCTCATACATTAGCTCCTGAAACACATGTGAAAATAGGTACGTTAGCATAAAAATGCCTGTGAGATACATAGGTTTTGTTGTTGAGGATTCATGACTTGAAAGTTGAAATAAATGTTTAACAAAGAGTAGTCATGAACCTTATAAAATGTTTTCTTTTATAAAATCATATGAAAATCAATATGGAAATCAGATGATATAAAAGAATGATGTATGGTTAAATAAATAACCAAATGAAATGTATTTGAAAAAGTATGTCATGGTCTTGTGTAAAAGATTGTCTTGTTTTGTATAAAAATGTCATGTCTTTGTCCTTGTCGAAGTGGCTTAGATAATGCTACGATATGTAATATAATAAAAGCACTTATATATAGGAAGCACCAGCAGCGTATCCACCATGCTTTTATCATATGACACACATCTCGTTATTTAAATCACTTATCAATAAACCATCAAATAAATGTCTTGTAAAAAAAATCTCAAATTGTCACAAAGTCGGGTATAAACCATGCCTTGTATAACAAATGTCTTGTATGGCAAGTAAAAAGACTTTACTCAAACCACATGTAAATAATGTCATGTATAACCAAATGTCTTGTGTAACCAAATGTCATGTACAAAACAATGTCTTTGAATAAACTAAAAGTTTAAATCAAAAGTTATGTTTTGAAAACCAGTGCTTTATTTGATATGAACATTTATGTGGTTTTGTTTATCGCATACATTTAAGCCTTGAGACTGTCGGATAAACCCTTATCAAGACAAAGGTTTATCAAAAATGTATTTGGATTCTATCATTCCCTACTTCCAAACAAACCTAGGAAGTGGGGAACGGGATTTGTCAAGTCCTATGGTACCATTACATACTACCGAGTGGCGTAATTAATGTTAATGAATGCATTCTTGTCCCGTTAAACATACCAAATGTCATAGTCAATGTATGCATGTCATAAAAACTATCTTAAAACCATGTACTAAGTATGCTAAGTCAACATACGAAGTAGAAATGTCCACGAAATCAATGTGCTAGCATGCTCAGTCAACATACATTGCAAAATGCAATGTAAATCAATGTGCTCATATGCTAAGTCAACATATGCCGCAAAAGTATCTTAAAAACTCAATGTGCTAGCATGGTCACTCAACATACATAGCAAAACATAATTGAAATCATATACTATATGTGTACTAGATGAACATAGCATGCATATGTCATAAAAAGCATTAAAACATGAAAGTAACATATAGGCACATGTATATCACCCCAAAATATTTGGAAAAAGTAAAAGAGGGGACTATGTACTAACTTGAGATTGCTTAATAGTCTGGGAATAAATATCAAGTAAAGCTTGAGGAATCATGGAATCAAACGACACCTAACATAGATAACTATGTTAATAATCGGGACACTAATTGGTGGATCGGATAGAATGAGGTTTCATAAATCAAATGAGTATTGGAACTTATATGAATGATTTAATAAACCTAGCTTTCTGATTTGAAAACAATCCTAAGTGCTTGTGACCCGTTACGACTCGTTAAGGTAGTTTACGCTACTTTAACGTGTCATTTGCGCAAAAGCACGTTCGGATGCTCTAACTAGTCCTATGATAAGTATTATATGCCTAAATATGTTTAATTATTTTGCAATATCAGTTTAAGTGTCAAAATTTAGGTTACATATGCTTAAATTGAATTTATGCGCAAAAAGGGCATTTTGGTCATTTAACTAAGGCATATAAACTACCTATCATACAACTAACCAAACGAAGTGACCATAAGGTATAACCTCGGAAGGTTATTCCCTATACAACTATGGTCACAAAATGTGTTTGGTCAGATCCTAATGATCGACCAAACGGGCCGGGTTCGAAAGTCTTAGTAGTTGTCAAGACCGCTTGACTTACGACCCTAAATAAGCACTAAAGTAGAAGTGACGAGTTAAACATGTTTATCTAAGTTGGAAAACTGATTTGGTATAAAAAAAGTGTTTTGATACCCGAAAATAGTTCCGTCGTAAAATGCACATAAACGTGCATTTTGACCGAAACTTTGACTCGCCATTACGACTACTTAACGTGGTAATCAGTAGGTATAATCGATAGGGATTATAACCATCGTGATTACGATCACGTTGCAAAGTTCGATTGAACTTTGACTTGACCAATTCATGGTCAAAACTGAAAGTCAAACGGTAGTCATACTGTTTGACTTTCAGCTTAAATTGCTAAAATGAATAAACAAGACTGGATAGAACACTTACTTGTGTTCTTAGGATGCAAAAATAACTAAAAAACTCAGATCGGAGGCCTCCTAATAAGGTAGCAACTCCAACTTTGAGTTATAGAAAGAAAAATGATGGAATAAGCAATGTTTTGGGTAGAATTTAGGGGTATTTATACTTGAACTGAAGCCACAAGATCATGCCACTTGTATTGTGTATTGCCCAAGCAAGATTAGGATCATTACAAGTGTTTGGACATGATTAAAAGCCTTGATTATCACTCAAAATGCCCACAATATTGAAAAACTTGCTTAGAAAACATGTGCAGCAGTTGGTTATGAGCATTCTGTCAAAATTGAGGCGTCGCATCGTGCCACAAGGAGGGGGGTTGCTCTCGCTTGATGCCACCACCCTCATATGTCATAACTTTAAAACATTGTCAAAAATGGTCCCTGCAGTATGTTTTGATGATTTTTGACGCATTTAACCCCCGTTAACCCATTTTCAAGGCGCTACAAGGATGTTAAAGCATAGTGGACTTGAAATATGCTTGAAAATATCATGGATGTCGGTTCGTTCGGCCGTACGGTCTTTGGTTAATTCCGACGAAACTCAAACGGACACGAAAACAATCCAAATTACGCAACAAATGGTATTTTTGCATTCCCATCACTAAAATACAATATTTTAATGCTTAAATTTTTTTTGGATGTGCGCATATGGTCAGAACGCCAATATGCACGAATTTGCATACTTTCGCAGTTTTGACGCTTTTAGTCCTTGAGATCAAATAAGCATATTTTCACAACGTCAGGTATAAACCATGCCTTGTATAACAAATGTCTTGTATGGCAAGTAAAAAGACTTTACTCAAACCACATGTAAATAATGTCATGTTTAACCAAATGTCATGTGTAACCAAATGTCATGTACAAAACAATGCGTTTGAATAAACTAAAAGTTTAAATCAAAAGTTACGTTTTGAAAACCAATGCTTTATTTGATATGATAATTAATGTGGTTTTGTTTATCGCATACATTCAAGCCTTGAGACTGTCGGATAAACCCTTATCAAGACAAAGGTTTATCAAAAATGTATTCGGATTCTGTCATTCCCTACTTCCAAACAAACCTAGGAAGCGGGGAACGGGATTTGTCAAGTCCTATGGTACCATTACATACTACCGAGTGGCGTGATCAAAATTAATGAATGTATTCTTGTCCCGTTAAACATACCAAATGTCATAGTCAATTTAAGCATGTCATGAAAAATGTCTTAAAACCATGTACTAAGTATGCTAAGTCAACATACGAAGTATAAATGTCCATGAAATCAATGTGCTAGCATGCTCAATCAACATACATAGCAAAATGCAATGTAAATCAATGTGCTCTTATGCTAAGTCAACATATGCCACAAAAGTATCTTTAAAAATCAATGTGCTAGCATGCTCAGTCAACATACATAGCAAAACATAATTGAAATCATATACTGTATGTGCACTAGATGAACATAGCATGTATATGTCATGAAAAGCATGAAAACATGAAAGTAACATATAGGCACATGTATATCACCCAAAAATATTTGGAAAAGTAAAAGAGGGGACTATGTACTAACCTGAGATTGATTAATAGTCTTGGAATAAAGATCAAGTAAAGCTTGAGTTATCACAGAATCAAACGACACCTAATATAGATAACTATGTTAATAATCTGGACACTAACTGGTGGATCGGATAGTATGAGGTTTCATAAATCAAATGAGTATTGGAACTCATATGAATGATTTAATAAACCTAGCATTCTGATTTGAAAACAATCCTAAGTGCTTGTGACCCGTTACGAGTCGTAAAGGTAGTTTACGCTACTTTAACTTGTCTTTTGCGCAAAAGCGTGTTCGGATGGTCTAACTAGTCCTATGATAAGTCTTATATGCCTAAATATGTTTAATTATGTTGCAATATCAGTTCAAGTGTCAAAACTTAGGTTACATATGCTTAAATTGAATTTATGCGCAAAAAGGGCATTTAGGTCATTTTACAAAGGCATATAAACTAGCTATCATACAACTAACCAAACGAAGTGACCATAAGGTATAACCTCGGAAGGTTATTCCCTATACAACTATGGTCACAAAATGTGTTTTATCGGATCCTAATGATCAACCAAATGGGCCAGGTTCGAAAGTCTAAGCAGTTTTCAAGACCCCATGACTTACGACCCTAAATAAGCACTAAACCAGAAGTGACGAGTTAAACATGTTAAAACATGTTTAACTAAGTTGGAAAACTGATTTGGTATCAAAACAAACCCGAAAATAGTTCCGTCGTAAAATGTACATAAACGTGCATTTTGACCGAAACTTTAACTCGTCACTATGATTAGTTAACGTGGTAATCAGTAGGTATAATCGCTAGGGATTATAACCATCTTGATTACGATCACGTTGCAAAGTTCAGTTGAACTTTGACTTGACCAATTCATGGTCAAAACCAAAAGTCAAACGGTAGTCAAACTGTTTGACTTTCAGCTTAAATTGCTTAAATAAATAAACAAGACTGGATAGAACACTTGTGTTCTTAGGATGCAAAAATAACTAGAAAACTCAGATGGGAGGCGTCCTAACAAGGTAGCAACTCCAACTTTGAGTTATAGAGAGAAGAATGATGGAATGAGCAATGTTTTGGGCAGAATTTAGGGGTATTTATACTTGAATTGAAGCCACAAGATCATGCCACTTGTATTGTGTATTGCCCAAGCAAGATTAAGATCATTACAAGTGTTTGGACAAGATTAAAAGCCTTAATTATCACTCAAAATGCCCACAACATTGAAAAACTTGCTTAGAAAACATGTGCAGCAGCTGGTTATGAGCATTCTGTCAAAATTGAGGCATCGCATTGTGCCACAAGGAGGGGGGTTGCTCTCCCGTGACGCCACCACCCTCATATGTCAGACTTTCAAAAATTGGCAAAAATGGTCCCTGCAGCATATTTTGATGATTTTCGACGCATTTAACCCCCATCAACCCATTTTCAAGGCTCTACAAGGATGTTAAAGCATAGGGGACTTGAAATATACTTGAAAATATCATGGATGTCGGTTCGTTCGGTCGCGTTTTTTCGGTTAATTACGACAAAACTCGAACGGACGCGAAAACGATCCAAATTACGCAACGAATGGTATTTTTGCATTCCCATCACTAAAATACAAGATTTTAATGATTATAAATTTTTTTGGATGTGCGGGTATGGTCAGAACGTAAAATATGCACGAATTTGCATACTTTCGCAGTTTTGACGCTTTTAGTCCCTGGGATCAAATAAGCATATTTCACACACCGAACCCCTTAAAACTTATTTCTAAGCTATGTAAAGGGTATTTAGGGTATGTTTAGCTTATGAACTTGTTCCGGAGTGTACGTTGCTATGAGAGTTGGCATACTTTTGCAGTTTGTCGCAAATAGTCCCTATGATTGAATAAACTTGTTTTTGCCATACCGAATCCTTCAAAACTTATTTCTAAGCTATGTAGAGGATATTTAGGGTATGTTTAGCTTATGTCACTATTCCAGAGTGTACGTCGCATTAAACTGATTACATTCATGTAACAGTTTGCGTATAACTTTCCAGAAAGTGTTTAAGAGTTTGGAATCGAACAAGAATCAAAACGTGCAATTGTCAAACATAAATAAACAAATATTGGGATCAAAACTCATTGTTTTATTGATAATTTGAATTGTTTGGTTTTATAAAATGATTACATAAGCACGGATGCCACACAATGGCATCGAACCATTGAAGTAAAGCTGTTGCACCCTCTTCGCCTATGAAGGTAAGCGGTTTTCAAGCCATGAATTTCTTGAACAAGAACGTCGACTTAGGTGTTTCCACCTTGGAGTCAACGGCGTCATTGGGGGTGTGACATCTGTGCTTATGTAATCATTGTATAACTCCAAAAAATTCAATTATCAATAAAACAATGTGTTTTGATCCCAATATTTGTTTATTTATGTTTGAAATTTGCAAGTTTTGATTTTTTGTCTAATTTCAAACTCTTAAATGTTTCCTGGAAAGTTATACACAAACTGATGCGTAAACGCAATCAGTTTAATGTGACAAACACTTCGAAATAGTAACATAAGCTTAACATACCTTAAATAACCTTTACATAACTTAGAAATAAGTTTTGAAGGGTTTGGAATGGCAAAAACAAGTTTATTCGATCACAGGGACTATTTACGACAAACTGCAAAAGTCTGCCGATTCATATAGAAACGTACACTTCGGAACAAGATCATAAGCTAAACATACCCTAAATACCCTTAACATAGCTTAGAAATTAGTTTTGAGGGGTTCGGTATGCGAAAATAAGCTTATTTGATCACAGGGACTAAAAGCGTCAAAATTGTGAAAGTTTGCATATACGTGCATATCTTGCATTCTGACCATATCCGGACATCCAAATTTTTTTTTAATCACTAGAATATTGTATTTTAGTGAAAGGAATGCAAAAATACCATTCTCCGCTTAATTTGGATCGTTTTCGCGTCCGTTCGAGTTTCATCGTAATTAACCGAAAAACGCGATCGTATGACCAAACGAACCGACATCCGGGATATTTCCAAGCATATTTCAAGTCCCCTATGCTTTAACATCCTTGTGGAACCTTGAAAATGGGTTAACGGGGGTTAAACAAATCGAAAAACAAGTTTAGAGCATGCAGGGACCTGTTTTGCCAAACTTTGAAATTTCTGTACAGCAAGCCCTCGCGGGGCGTGACAGATTTAGAAGTATCTGTTGCGGGGCATGACAGCTAGAGCTGGGCAGAATCTTTTTTTCAGCAAAACAGCCTGTTGAACTTGGTGTTAATCATCGTTTTTAGGTATTGTGGGCTAGTTTGTGTGTTCCCTGAGTCCCCAAATCAGGTCCTAACAAGTGTATGGTCTTGATTATTCCTTGATCATCAAACAAACACTTGTCAAAGATCTAAAGGACCATGATTGTCACACCCCGACCACGTAAAAACAACAAAACGTGGCGGAATCATCGGGGAGTGTTGTAACAGCATCATTGTTTCATAACACATGAAAAATTGAAATTTCGTTTTATTGATTAAGAGAGTTACAATGTCTTAACGGACAAGAAATATAACATATTAACTAGTCTTGCATCTTTTATTGTAGCTAAGGTCCAAGTCAGCCTAAGTGTATCTTGATAAATCATACGCATCAATTCCTGAAACACATGTGAAAATACGTACGTCAGCATAAAAATGCCTGTGAGATACATAGGTTTTGTGAAAATAGGATTCATGACTTGAGTATAAAGAAATGTTTAAATAAAGTTAGTCATGAACCTCGTAAATTGTTTTGTTTTATAAGTTATTTGAAAAGCAATAAAGTCAGATGATATGTATAAATAAAAGAATAATATAAGGTTAAATGAATAACCAAGTAAAATGAGTTGTATAAAATAAACTGTTTTGTAAACCAATGTCTTGTGAAAAAATATGTTGTTTGTGTAAAATGTATAAGTCCAAATTGAATGATCTAAATAACGCTACGACATGTAGTACAATACAAGCACTTATGTATAGGAAGTACCAGCGGAGTATCCACCATGCTTTTATCGTATTACACGTCGCCTCGTTACTTAAATCACTTACCCAAACAGCCACCAAGATGAAATGTTTAACAATTGTAGAAATGTTTATGTATGGTCAAATACGGTTCACACGGTTCAACAGTTTCAAACGGTTCATATGATCAAATGGTTACAACGGTTCACATAGTCAGATAGTTACAACGGGTCAATATGTAATATAATGTGTTCATATGCTGGATGAGCATATGCAACAAAATGCAATGTAAAACAATGTGTCCATTTGTCGAGTAAACATATGCAACTAATGTAATGTAAATCAAAGTGCTAGCATGCTCAGTCAACATACATAGCAGAAATGTAAAGTAAAACAATATACTAAGTATGCTAAGTAAACATACATAGTGAAACAATGTAATGTAAATCATGTACTAATAGTGTACTAATGAACATAACAAGTATACGATGTAAAAACATGAAAAGCATGAAAGTAACAAGTAGGCACATGTGTTTCACCCCAAAACGGTTTGAAAACAGTAAAAGAGGGGTCTATGTACTCACAGTAGTGCTTCTTGAATCGAACCTCAAACTCTGTCTGCTACACGACAACCTACAACGTACTAATGTCTATTAGACGAGCGGGCCGTGCCTTGGCTTAGAGTTTAGTATTTTGGGTCACGCTTCTTATATTGTTCCGTGTGATAATTATTTGTCAAAATAGCTAATGTTTTAACTTAATCATATGTCATGTTGGGATATTTGTTCGTTCCATGTTCTAGTAAACTCTTGTCTAGAAAATATTTACTAAGTGTTGGATTTTCGGAAAATTTCGCCATGGCCTCCTTTGTAAATGGAGGTGTCCATGCTTAATAGCATATCATTTTCTTTTACATATATCTCGTAGATCGTTCTCAATTAAGCAACCCGACATTTAGACATGCAAAGCATTACTTATGTTGTTTCTGCTTTATTAATCAAAACTGGACTGTTTTCGAGTATTTTTATAAAATAGTTAACCTTCTCCAAAAATTCCCAAATTTTTACAGAATGTTTCACACGATCCAAATTTTATTATGTAAAAATATCGGGGTCCAGTTCATCACCAATATTTTATAGAAATTTATTTACCTGACTGCAATCAGATTTGTTACTTTCTGATTGCAGTCTACGGAATAGTTCACTAAAAATTAATCGTAAGTCCGATTGACGAAATTCTATTTGGAGGATTACGGAGACAACAGTGACCACCTACAGTAAAAATCTCATGAGCTGATTCTACTCAGGTTTCAAGTTATGACTCCGAATACTACACACTTTTTCTGCAGTAAAAACACAGCTTGAGCTGCTGTCCAAAAACAGTTCTTTAAAAATAGTAAACGGCCTCGAAAAATTACGATTCCATTGTCATTTGATCGGTTGTTCAAAAATACATAATTTAGGCTTCAGAAAATCAGTTTTTTGATTTATAATGGTCCAGTTACTGCCTGTTGTAGTCGGCTGAAAATGTAAATTAGCATGTTTCTTGTTCATATTTCTTGTTTAAACTTTTTAGTGTTCTTGTAAATTTCGTCATACTACATATCTTGACTAAGAACAAAATGAATCAAGGTGTAAGACTTACTACTAGCACAAAGCTAGGGTAGAAATTCTAGTGTGAAGATGATGGGAAGCTTGAATCACTTGAGAACACCTTGGGATCACCTCTAGATCTTCACACTAACTTAAAAATGGCTAGAAATGGTGATGAACATGAAGAACAAGAGTTTGAAGATTTGAAGATGGAGAGAGAGAGAGAGAGATGGTGACGTTTGGGAGAGGAGAGAGAGAGGTGATTGTTGAGTGAAGTGTTGTGTGAAGTATGGTGTGTATATATAGGCAAAAATCTAGACAAGATCTTACAACTTCCAAAGAAATCAAATAGAATCCAAGAAAACCAAGAAGTATCAAAGTAAATCTTGGCAAAATATTTGGTGGGGTCCACCTACTTGTGACCAAAAATTTAGGTGGGGGAGGGGGTCCATGTGCAACTTTTTATATAAACATGCCATATGTAGGCTAAAACGGGTGTTTAACTGGATACCGGGTATTTTATCTAGCGTTTAAATCCCGGTTTATGGCGTTCTAAATTATTTTTATTATTCTATAAAAATAAACTTGCCAAAAATATTACTGAAATAAATTTCAGTTGCCAGGACTGGCTGCGTTGTCTGCGCTTTGCAGAAGAAGCACTATGCTGCGCAGAAACACACGGTACGCGCTTAAACTTGAAAAATAACGTTTTTAGGGGTTTTAATTTATTTTTCAACATGGACCTGATTAAAATAAAATTTTAATCATAACAAAATATTTTTGGGATTTAACTATTATCCGGGCGGTCACCAACGTTCGTTTCGCAGTTTTGTCGTAATTAGTTCTTTTAGTTCAAATAAACATGTTTTTGCCATACCGAATCCTTCGAAACTTATTTCTAAGTTATGTAAAGGATATTTAGGGTATGTTCAGCTTACGTCACAGTTCTGAAGTGTACGTCGCTTTAAACTGACTGCGTTTATGCACCAGTTTGCGTATAACCTTTCAGAAAGCGATTTAAAGCTCGAAATCGAACAAGAATTGATATGTGCAAACGATACACATATTTTTTTTACAAATCCCAAGTATGAATCACTATATTTCATTGATTTGGTATTTGTTTGACGGGCGCAGTGACACAGGTGTCACCGTCTCCCCTACTTTAGGAAATTTCATCCCGAAATTTATTCGTAGGAGTCTGTCTGTGACGCTGTGTTAAATAATTGTCTTGTGCGGAAACTAGGGTTATATTCATTTGCATTGAATAACCCATTAAGGACTTCCATGTAAGGCACAACATTATCATTCCATAATGGATACTCTTTCAGATCTTGCAGGAAGTGGGAATGGGTTGTTATACCTATGATGCCCATCCCCTAATGGATACTTCGTTGATCATTGCAGGAAGTAGGGATGAGAGATTGACTAAATTAATTCACAGTTATGAGAGTATCCTTTAAGATTCTTACTATTAAGATAGAAAGATCTCGCAAGGATCTAGCTCTTTGTTTAAGTGTCTTGTAAAGTATTCTTAGAAATTCAATATTCATTTCTCTCGATGGATTTTCTTCAGAAACAAAAATGAACGGATGATTCATTTTCCTCAACGGGTTCTTCAGAATTGGAAATGAAGGATAAACAACGGATATTCATTTCCTCAACGGATATTCTTCAGAATGAAAATGAATGGATAATTCATTTTCCACAACGGGTATTCTTCAGAACTGGAAATGAAGGATAAACAACGGATATTCATTTCCTTAACGGATATTCTTCAGAAACGAAAATGAACGGATGGAGTCATTTTCAACGGTTGCTTCCTCAGGATTGGAAATGAATAGGGTTAACTCTAGATACATGACAGAACTTGCTGTGATTTCCGTGCACTAAATTCCATAATTATGTATGCATCCATAATTACGTAATTCCTTGCACAGTCCGCACAGTTTGTTTTATAATGTGAAGGGGATAGAACTTTGAACAAGGTCAAGATAACTTTGATTAGGTCAACACATAGTCACATAATTGTTTTCTTGGTTATTAATTTGTTATCAGTTTGTTATTAACTTGATGTCGATTTAAACAAGGGTATTCAAGGTACACCAGGAGCCCAGTCAATGGACTTCAACGTCCTCAAGAATCTATCTAAAAAGATAGGATGATCTTCCAAAAATTCGATGTCGTTTACAAGGAAACGCGACATTCGAATTAAGGTGCACAACAATTAAGGACTTACGGAAATATCCTTAGGTACCCTATCAAAGATTTACAGTGGTACTTTGGGTATTCGTCCAGAGTTGTAACTTGTGCCTTGTACTTTGTTGCCTTGGAAGAAACGGGTACTTAGGATTTCCGTGGAAAACACAAGAGATCATAAAATAGAAGAAATTTGGGGGTAGTCTGTTTTTCAAGGAATACAATTCCTTGATTGTCGGTATCATAGGGGATATGTTGTTTATACATGTGTGACACCTGTGTCACTTCAACCATCAAACAAATTCCAAACCAATGAAATATTGTATTTCATACTTGGGATTTGTAAAAATATGTGTATTGTTTGCACATATCAACTCTTGTTCGATTTTAAGCTTTAAATAGCTTTCTGGAGGGTTATACGCGCTCTGATGCGTAAATATAACCAGTTTAATCCAACGAACACTCCAGAAGAGTGAAATAGGCTTAACATACCTTAAATAACCTTTACATAACTTAGAAATAAGTTTTAAAGGCTTTGGTATGGCAAAAACAAGTTAATTCGCTTACAGGGACTAAACTTGACAAACTGCGAAAGTATGCCAATTTGAACTGTAACAGACATTCTGGAACATGACCATAAGTTAAACGCACCTTAAATATCCTTTATATAGCTTAGATATAGGCTTTGAGGGGTTCGGTGTGCTAAAATAAACTTTTGGGTCATTCAGGGACTAAAAGTGTCAAAAAGTGCATAAGTTTGCATTTTCGCGCATAACTTACGTTCTGAATACATCCGGACATCCAAAAATTTATGTAAGCACTAAAATATTTTATTTTAGTGTTTGGCATGAGAAAAATCCATTCGTCACGCCATTTGGATTGTTTTTCGCGCTTATGCGCATTCCGTCGTAATTAACCGAACATCGCAACCGTACGGCCAAACGAACCGACATCCGAGATATTTTTGAGCACATTTTAAGTTCCCTATACTTTAACTTCATTTTAGAGCTTTGAAATGGGGTTAACGGGGCTTAAACGTGTCAAAAATGCATCAAATAGCAAGTTTGGAGCTTCAGGGGCCTGTTTTGCCATTTTTCAAACTTCTGGTCTGCAAGGTGCTTGCGCACCTCAACACCAAAAACGTTACGGTGCGCAAGTAGGGGCCAGATGCAGCAACTTGTTTTTAAACAGCTGTTAACAGCCCTTAACCCCTCCAAAGGCCAATGCCATGTGTCCAACTCTTGTGGTGGGAGCAATATGAGTTACCACAACATTCCGACAAGTGTACGGGCGAGATCAAGGCACGTTATCCAAGAAACGATCCTAACGGTGAACCAAAATCTATAAATACCCAACCCCATGCCTTGCAAAAACCCACTAGAATCTGATTTGAGAAGCTCTAAGTTGAAACCTTTGTTTCATACCTGAGCTACTTGAATCAAGATTAGCATTCGGGGACCCTTCGTAAGTATTCCTTCGTTCTTTTATTGCTTTTCGAGTCCGTAAGTCAAACTTTGTTTGACTTTCTACATTGACCAGTTTATGGTCAATGCGAAGTTCGGTTGAACTTCGCAACGTGATTGTAATCACGATGGTTATAGTCCCTTGTGACTATGCCTACTGATTACCACGTTGTCTAGGGTCGTAAGGGTAAGCGATCTAATAAATCGCTTATACCTTTGAACCCGACCCATTTGGTCGATCATTAGGATCCGACCAAACACATTAGGTGACCACAGTATATAGGGAATAACCTTCCGAGGTTATACCTTATGGTCGCTTCGTTTAAGTAGTTGTATGATAGGTAGTTTATATGCCTTAGGTAAATTACCAAAATACCCCTTTGATGCCGAAATTCATTTTAAATATATGTAACATAACTTTTGACATCCAAACTGATTTATCAACAATATTAAACATGTTAATGCATATCTTACTTATCATAGGACTAGTTAGGCGTTCCGAACGCGTTTCACGCGAACGACGCGTTAAAGTAGCATAAGCTACCTAAACAGGCCGTAATGGGTCGTAAGCACTTAGGTTAGGTTTCATTTAGTATGTAGGCTTTGTTAAACCATATGACACGAGTCTCTATACTCGTTTGGTTTACGAACCCTCATTCTATCCAATCCTCCGATATAGGTCCGGTTTATTAACATAGATACCTATATTAGGTGCCGTTTGATTCCGAGATCTCTAGCATTGCTTGGTGGTTATCTTAGGACTTCTGAGCAATCTCAAGTGAGTACATAGTTCCCCTATTTTACTGGTTTCCAAACTGTTTTGGGGTGAAGCATGTGTACCTATGTGTTATTTTCATGATTTCAAAGTATAATTGATTATACATGTTATTACTTATCATTTGACGAACTAAATGACTATCTATGGTTTAAACACTGATTTATCAAAGAACATAAAATAAAATGTTGAATTGTACTTATTTTATGTTCACCAGACCGATTGGTAGTATGATATGGTGCTATAGGATTAGACACCCCATTCCTGTTGTCATGGAATGTCTGAAACCAAATTTGTTTCTCCATCCAAATAGGGATTGCCTTTGTGGTATCCTTATAGTCTCAAAGGTGTAGTTTGATGCACTAGGTCTGAATGAATTCTTAAATCACACATTTAAAGTATATTTTGATATACTCCCAAAAGTATAGTTTGATATACTCTCATGTGTGGTATTGTACAGAACCAACATATATATTTTATCAACAAACCAAAACATATTTTTATATGTTAATTATAAAAACCAAAGCATATTTTGATATGTTATTTATGAAACCAAAACATAGTTTAATATGTTATTTACAAATCCAAAGTATACTTTTAATATGCTACTATAAGGTTATTCGTTTAACCTTACATCATTTTACAAAGCATAACTTTTGATTTATTCAAACACTTTGTTTTGTACATTTTTACTTGTGGTTTAAGAAATCTCATTTTACTTACCATACATAACTTTTGTTTACACATTACATGGTTTACATTTAACTTGAGTTATACAATAACATTGGACTATTGGTTTAAACATGAACATTCTATATTGGTGGTTTGGTTTGAGTAAGTGACTTAAGTAACGAGGCGTGTGTAATATGATACAAGCATGGTGGATACGCCGCTGGTACTTCCTATATATAAGTGTTTGTATGGTATTACATATCGTAGCGTTATTTGAATCATTTCAATTTAAGTCATATAACATTTTATACAAATAACATACTTTTCATAAGACATTGTTTTACAACAACTTATCTTATACAAACTCATTTTACATGGTTATTCATTTAACCATACATTATTCTCTTATTTATACATATCATCTGAACTTATTGTTTTTCAAATAATTTACAAAACAACACATTTTACAAGGATCATGACTGACTTTTGTTAAACAACTCTTTCTAAACTTATAAGTCATGAATCCTATATTCACAAAACCTATGTATCTCACAGGCATTTTTATGCTGACGTACCTATTTTTACACATGTTTCAGGTACTGTTTTGCAATGACTGTTGATACATGCTACATTTAGGATGGACTCGTGCCTTAGCAACTTTAAAACTTGGAAGATGATAGTTGTACTTATTTGATTGTATTAAAACAATGAGTTCATTTATTTAATAAAACAAAATTTATTTATTCCATGGTTATGAAACAATGATTCTGTTACAACACTCCCCGACGTTTCCGCCACGTCTAGTTGCTTTACGTGGTCGGGGTGTGACAGAAAAGTTGGTATCAGAGCCAATGGTTATAGGGCATTAGGTAATTAGTAATGCTTTGACCTAGACTATAACCTTCCTAGGACCCTAACACAAGTTTTCTTGTGTTTAGTTTTCAAACAATACCGTCACTTATTCTTAGGTGACAACCACGATAAGAACACAAGTTTCTATCCCGCTTTGAAAACTAATCATCTGTTCTAGGATGATTTATTATATGGTTTTGAACCCTCTAAGTTTCCAAATCCCGTCAAAGTTGGTCTAAATAATGTGAACACGTGCAAACTGGATGTCACACCCTGGCTTTGCGGAAGCGTGGTTAACTTTGGTGTGACTTCTTAATACCATAGCTTAATCATAACAAAGCTATATGAATTTAAAAACCATGCAAGTCATCCATTAAGTTTGAAAATAACATACAATACCATTGTTTGACGAGAACACACTCCAACAACAATAACCTTGTTCAAAAGACATAACAACTTATAACATAAACATAGACGTGATTTAGGGACTGTGTCTTGTCCAGGTAAGAGACACATCCCCTAAACCCTGATGACTTCAAGACATTATGCAGCGGAAAACGTTCCATACCGTGCCAGATCCGTTTAATTTCCTGAAATACATGTGAGTTGAAAAATCAACAATAATGTTGAGCGAGTTCATGTGTAAGTGAGTATGTAAAACACTTGTGAGTATAAAAATAGTTGTGGTATGTAGCAGTTGTAAGAGGACTTGTGATCACCAATGGTTTGCAAGGCCACTGACATATGTGAAGTGCAAATAGGGAGACTCAAACCTAGCAGATTTCGCCACGGCAAAGTATGTGGACAAAGTCACCCCACGGTCCGTTTCTAGTTTGGCCGGGGGCTGGGCTCGCTACACCCAGATAGATCTACCGCTCCTGTCCCTCGGTCCCTCCATGAGGACTAATGGCCCCATGTGTTCCTATCCACTCACATGATCGTATAACACCTCCTTACGTTAAACATACCGTTGTAAAGTACTCGTAAATCATAGTAACATGTATTTCACCCCCGCGGTTAAGTAAACTGAAAACAGTTAGAGAAAAGGGGGACATGAACTCACAGTGAATGCGCGTCTCTACCAAGTGTCTCCAATACAGTAAGCTGTGCAACGACCTACAAGTGCTAATTCTATTAGACGGACGGCCGTGCTTTAGCTTTATAGTTTATGTCTTTGGGAAATAGTTAGACAACCATTTCGTGTTTATGTTCCGTATACACTTGGTAGTTATACTTCTTCCCAAGGATGGGGGATACAATACATGTGCGTAAGTTACGTTTTATCAATCTTGTGGTAATGTAATTACCGGTGTAACTTATATGTTTGTGTAAGCGTTCACAAAGTTTTGGAATCATTAACGCTTGTAAATATTATTTTTACTTTAAAATAATATTTATATATTTTCACAAAATAATCATAAACAGTGTTGTGACAAAAATATTTATCACGTTAATCTTTGTGAAAATCCCACCTCCGAATATTTAGTAAAATATAGTGCTGGCGAAATTTATGTTTCGAAAGTATGTCCAAAAATAGTTCTAACACCTGTTGTGTAAATAATTCTAAGTGTCAAGTTTTTAGAAAATTTCGCCAGAGTTTCCTCTGTAACTGGAGGTGGCCACGCTTTCAAGCGTATCATTTTCTTTTAACAAATCAACCCAACAACTTCTTTATTCAATCAAACAATTTCCGACACAACAAACTAGTCGATAATTATGTAAATTTGCATAATCGCATGAACTTGCAGTTTTTTTTTCCGCATCTTTAATGTAAATCACCTTTATATATGTAGATCTTTATATAAAGTAGCTTTATTCTTGTAAAAACCTCGTGTTTAAAGAAATCCGACTTTACAACTTCTAGTCATTTTTCCCAAAAATAGTTATTTGTCGGATCTTTCCATTTCACAAGTGTTTACACACTTGTGGTTTATAAAATCATATTTATTAGTGTAAGATCCATCTTTAGAAAAACATGATCTCTTTAAAGTGTGGTCTTTCAAAAGTACCACTTGCGGATACGTAGATCCGCTAGTTTTAAACACCTTTGTACCGGTTAAATTACTTTTACACAAGTAAAATATTTTCACACAAGTTCACGCATCTTGTGTGGTAGAGTTTCGCCTTTTAACCCTTGTGGTTACCAAAAACGAGCTTATGTAAAGATACATGATCTTACAAAGTCGGGTTAAACGGAGATCCGAGCTACCACATCATAGATCGGGTCTCAATAAACACATATTTCAAGTCCTACGACTTTTACACAAGTTATATGTTATTAACCACCATTTTTGTGATTTTACTAGACTTTAAAGTTTCAAAACGCATGCTTACGATATTTAACCGACGAAAGTTCTTTTATCCACTTTAGACAAGCTTAAAAACAAGTTTTAAATGGTATACCTCTAGCTCGGGGCTAGGGAAGAATCGTGATGAAAAACGCGTGGATAAAAGCTAACAAACGAGGTCCTTCGTGATCCGAGTGCACCAAAGCTCCTTATACGTGACCCGTGAAGCTTGAATGATCTTGGAATGTTGAGAGCTAGAACCGAAAGTATGGTGTGTGTGTGGGTGGTGTTCGGCCGCGAGCCACAAAGGAAGAAAGAGTGGGTTTTTGTTGGTGGAAAAGTGAAGTGATTATCTTCAAGTGTTAGGGTATATTTATAGGGAAAATTAGAGTGTATTATCCATTGGGTTTCATGTACCCTTGATACTAAGCACCATTCTAATAAAATATTAAGTTTTGTACTCTTGTGTGTTCCCCAAGTTGGGGCCGGTTATGGGATGGGGGGTGGGTTAGTTCGATTAGAACAAGATTAGTTAGGGTGGTGGTAGTGTTAAGTAGGTTAGTTTAGTGTTTAACCTCGTTAGTTGTATAAAGCGCGTTATGACGGGTGTTAGGGTAATCAGGGACCCTAACTGGCTCAGAAAAAAATATAGTTAGTGAAAATATTAATATTTTCATGTTCCGGGTAAAGTCCGGGTGTCCGGTTGGATAGTAATCCGTTAAAGTCTTTTGTAACGCTTTAAAGTGTCGTTATTACATTTATAGTGACACGATTTGTTTTCCCGACACTTTAGAAAGTGTCTAGTGATATTTTCTCATTTTCTGGCACTTTACTAGTCAGCTAGAAGCTGGATTAATCATTAAAGTGTTGTGTTTGGTACTTTAAAGTACGTTTTGGCACATCCGAATCGGTGTATCTTATCCCTAGAGACGCGGTACCACAACCCTTATATCCTACACTCACTACCAGTGTAGCCAAAATATGTGAGGCTCTTAACAGGCCTTAGAGGCAGTGTCTGCCTGATGCTGGTTATATCAGCATGTTCACTGTGTATCCGTTTAGTGCTACTGTGCTTTTTGTGCATCATGTTTGTCACTAGGGTTCAGTATGTAATCAATGTAGTGACAGCAAGTAAAGTATGATGCAAGTAAGTGCATGTATCAGTATGCAGGTAGCAGTTTATCAGCTAGTTCAATCAAGCACAGTAATCAAGTAGTAATTATTCATTAATTAAGTTGTACGGATACCTGGTTTAGTGCGGGTTGTCACACTGGAAGGGTGGGTGCCTGTACCCTGAGTTTTCTGTCTAAGGCTAGAGTGTTCGTACAAATCCACATAATCGGACCAGTCACTCTTACCTGGGAACTCTTGGGATGAGTGTCCACTTATAGGCGAGCATGTCTTCGCGATACATTATTTTGGACCTATTTACTTTGATTGATCACCGGGGTCGTTTGTTGCTTTGTAGTAACAAACAAATGACCACTATCCTTGCTTTCATCAGATTTGTTCCATCTCATTCTTTTCGTCTAATTCTCTCACTCGTTTCCTTTCATGTTTCCTCTTTTAGAATGCCTCCTCGACGCGACAATCAGATTGCGAATGCCGAACTGGCGGAAATCATCGCGCAGCAAATGGCTGCTGCCTTCCCAAATCTTTATGCTCAAATGATTCAAGCCATCAACAACAACAATGCTCCATGCAATTTCAAGAATTTCAACTCGGCTAAACCGCTCAAGTTTAGTGGTTCTGAGGGAGCAACTGGGCTTCTTCAATGGTTCGAGAGCATTGAGAATACTTTCCGTCACGTTCAGTGTCCTAAAAATCGCAAGGTCGAGTTTTCTTCAAGTGTGTTTCAGAAGAGGGCTCTTACGTGGTGGAACGGGGTGATAAGAGACCGCGGTGCTGAGGTTGCATTAGCACAGACTTGGGCTGAGCTTAGGGCTCTTATGATGAAGGAATTCTGTCCTCGTCATGAGCTAAGGGCTCTAGAAAGGGAATTTGATGATTTGAAGCAAGACAGTGGGGAACATCGAGCCTATACTGACCGCTTTGAGTAATTGAGCTTGTTATGCCCTACTATGGTTACGCCTCTGGATAAGGCGATTGAGAAATACATTGATGGTCTTCCTGACGTAGTTCAGGATATCGTTACTGGCAGCAACCCTACTACTATCAGACAAGCCATTGAATTGGCTGCCACTCTGACTGAATCCCATATCAGGAAGCGCCAGCTGTTTCGGAAGGGCGACTTAAGACCATCTGACAAGACTGCTCATGTGGAACCAAAGGAAGAAAATGCTGAGGTGTCCAAGAAGAAGAAGCGCAAAGCCTCTCAAAACTACGCTGTAACTGCTCAAGACAAACAGGTTGCACCAAACCAACCAGCATAACCTCGCAAAAGGCAAAACTATGTTGGTACCGCACCTTTGTGCAACAAGTGCAACCGTCAGCATCTAGAGCAAGAGCAGTGTCACAAATGTACCCACTGTGGGTGGTTGGGACATTTGATCAATGTTTGTCGTTATGCAAACCAAGCTGCTGTAAACCCTGCTGCTGTTCAAGCACGGTTCCCTCCGGGGTCATGTTATAACTGTGGTGACCTTACCTACTACAGGAACAATTGCCCAAGACTTGTTAACATACCTCCAGCGCGTGGAAGAGTGTTTAACATCAATGAGGCAAACGGGAACAATGATGCAGCAGTGAACAATTAGTGTTTCGTAATTCCTTGGTTGTTATCTTTTGACACTTCAAGACAATTCGGTTGTTGCATAAATAAAGATTTGTTGTTTTTAATTCTGCAAAATTTATGCGTTTGTGTGAATGCTTGATGCAACCGTATGATATCAACCCAAAGATAAATTACTCGTGTGGTTCAGTTATCTTATGATCACTTGTGATCTCCCCAAGAACCTTAAACACTCGTTTCTTTTAAGAAACAAGGCCAAACTCTTATTGAGAATCCTTCTATCTTTATAGATAGATCCTTGAAAATCATTAAAGTGCCAAATGAAATCCATGGATTGGATTCCTAGTGTGCTCTAAATGTCCATACCTAAAGATAACAAATTAAAGAATCAAGTTAACTAATTTTGTGCTTATGTGTTTTCTTACATGTTTTGTGGTTGTATGTGATCCATCCAAATCCTCGTAGAATCTTCCATATCTTATACGAGAGATTCATAATAGGATATCCAAAGATACTATCTTAAATCCTTAATGGACTTCAACATTGTAGTTAAGTCCCTCGGGTTATAAAGTATTATTCTATAATTGGACCTCTTGAATGGTCTGGTTAAACATATTGATTTTGAAAATCTGATTAGAAATATCATGTGATGATGTAACTAAAAAGACCCCTTAAGTGGTCTATTTAAGGAGATCGTACGACGGTCTAGTTAAGAAGATCATGCGTTGGTCTAGTTAAAACGATCGTTCATTGATCTAATTAAAAGGACCCTTTGGTGGTCTAGTCGAGTCTCTTCATGTTTATTCAAGTGATTTTTTTCCTACGCATTATGAAATGAACTGTGCGGACTGTGCAAGGAATTACGTAATTATGGAGGCCTACATAATTATGGAATTCAGTGCACAACCACAGGAAGCTTTGTCATGTGTTAAGACCTATAGTGACAAGAATAATGATACGGGAGAAGTCTTGGACCTCGACCAATGTCATTTATTCTCACACTCCCCAATTCTGATTTCAATCACACACCAAGTTTCCTATGATAAGTCTTCATAAGAAACGTTCTTCTGTCCGTAGTTCAAAATTCCATGTTTTACTATTACAAGGAATTCACTTTGAGGGTTAACAAATTCGCTAAGAGTCCTAACATGGCCCAGAGTTTTACTTAAGGGTTCAATGGATCTATTAGAAGGCGAAACCGTCACAGCTGTCCTCACAAGTTTCCTCTAGAATTAAATTTCGGGACGAAATTTCCTAAAGTAGGGGAGACTGTGACACCTGTGTCACTTCAACCATCAAACAAATTCCAAACCAATTAAATATTGTATTTCATACTTGGGATTTGTAAAAATATGTGTATTGTTTGCACATATCAACTCTTGTTCGATTTTAAGCTTTAAATCGCTTTCTGGAGGGTTATACGCGCTCTAATGCGTAAATATAACCAGTTTAATCCAACGAACACTCCAGAATAGTGAAATAGGCTTAACATACCTTAAATAACCTTTACATAACTTAGAAATAAGTTTTAAAGGCTTTGGTATGGCAAAAACAAGTTAATTCGCTTACAGGGACTAAACTTGACAAACTGCGAAAGTATGCCAATTTGAACTGTAACAGACATTCTGGAACATGACCATAAGTTAAACGCACCTTAAATATCCTTTATATAGCTTATAAATAGGCTTTGAGGGGTTCGGTGTGCTAAAATAAACTTTTGGGTCATTCAGGGACTAAAAGTGTCAAAAAGTGCATAAGTTTGCATTTTCGCGCATAACTTACGTTCTGAATACATCCGGACATCCAAAAATTTATGTAAGCACTAAAATATTTTATTTTAGTGTTTGGCATGAGAAAAATCCATTCGTCACGCCATTTGGATCGTTTTTCGCGCTTATGCGCATTCCGTCGTAATTAACCGAACATCACAACCGTACGGCCAAACGAACCGACATCCGAGATATTTTTTAGCACATTTTAAGTTCCATATACTTTAACTTCATTTTAGAGATTTGAAATGGGGTTAACGGGGCTTAAACGTGTCAAAAATGCTTCAAATAGCAAGTTTGGAGCTTCAGGGGCCTGTTTTGCCATTTTTCAAACTTCTGGTCTGCAAGGTGCTTGCGCACCTCAACACCAAAAACGTTACGGTGCGCAAGCAGGGGCCAGATGTAGCAACTTGTTTTTAAACAGCTGTTAACATCCCTTAACCCCTCCAAAGGCCAATGCCATGTGTCCAACTCTTGTGGTGGGAGCAATATGAGTTACCACAACATTCCGACAAGTGTACGGGCGAGATCAAGGCACGTTATCCAAGAAACGATCCTAATGGTGAACCAAAATCTATAAATACCCAACCCCATGCATTGCAAAAACCCACTAGAATCTGATTTGAGAAGCTCTAAGTTGAAACCTTTGTTTCATACCTGAGCTACTTGAATCAAGATTAGCATTCGGGGACCCTTCGTAAGTATTCCTTCGTTCTTTTATTGCTTTTCGAGTCCGTAAGTCAAACTTTGTTTGACTTTCTGCATTGACCAGTTTATGGTCAATGCGAAGTTCGGTTGAACTTCGCAACGTGATTGTAATCACGATGGTTATAGTCCCTTGTGACTATGCCTACTGATTACCACGTTGTCTAGGGTCGTAAGGGTAAGCGATCTAATAAATCGCTTATACCTTCGAACCCGACCCATTTGGTCGATCATTAGGATCCGACCAAACACATTAGGTGACCACAGTATATAGGGAATAACCTTCTGAGGTTATACCTTATGGTCGCTTCGTTTAAGTAGTTGTATGATAGGTAGTTTATATGCCTTAGGTAAATTACCAAAATACCCCTTTGATGCCGAAATTCATTTTAAATATATGTAACATAACTTTTGACATCCAAACTGATTTATCAACAATATTAAACATGTTAAGGCATATCTTACTTATCATAGGACTAGTTAGGCGTTCCGAACGCGTTTCACGCGAACGACGCGTTAAAGTAGCATAAGCTACCTAAACGGGTCGTAATGGGTCGTAAGCACTTAGGTTAGGTTTCATTTAGTATGTAGGCTTTGTTAAACCATATGACACGAGTCTCTATACTCGTTTGGTTTATGAACCCTCATTCTATCCAATCCTCCGATATAGGTCCGGTTTATTAACATAGATACCTATATTAGGTGTCGTTTGATTCCGAGATCTCTAGCATTGCTTGGTGGTTATCTTAGGACTTCTGAGCAATCTCAAGTGAGTACATAGTTCCCCTATTTTACTATTTTCCAAACTGTTTTGGGGTGAAGCATGTGTACCTATGTGTTATTTTCATGATTTCAAAGTATAATTGATTATACATGTTATTACTTATCATTTGACGAACTAAATGACTATCTATGGTTTAAACACTGATTTCTCAAAGAACATAAAATAAAATGTTGAATTGTACTTATTTTATGTTCGCCAGACCGATTGGTAGTATGATATGGCGCTATAGGATTAGACACCCCATTCCTGTTGTCATGGAATGTCTGAAACCAATTTGTTTCTCCATCCAAATAGGGATTGCCTTTGTGGTATCCTTATAGTCTCAAAGGTGTAGTTTGATGCACTAGGTCTGAATGAATTCTTAAATCACACATTTAAATTATATTTTGATATACTCCCAAAAGTATAGTTTGATATACTCTCATGTGTGGTATTGTACAGAACCAACATATATATTTTATCAACAAACCAAAACATATTTTTATATGTTAATTATAAAAACCAAAGCATATTTTGATATGTTATTTATGAAACCAAAACATAGTTTAATATGTTATTTACAAATCCAAAGTATACTTTTAATATGCTACTATAAGGTTATTCGTTTAACCTTACATCATTTTACAAAGCATAACTTTTGATTTATTCAAACACTTTGTTTTGTACATTTTTACTTGTGGTTTAAGAAATCTCATTTTACTTACCATACATAACTTTTGTTTACACATTACATGGTTTACATTTAACTTGAGTTATACAATAACATTGGACTATTGGTTTAAACATGAACATTCTATATTGGTGGTTTGGTTTGAGTAAGTGACTTAAGTAACGAGGCGTGTGTAATATGATACAAGCATGGTGGATACGCCGCTGGTACTTCCTATATATAAGTGTTTGTATGGTATTACATATCGTAGCGTTATTTGAATCATTTCAATTTAAGTCATATAACATTTTATACAAATAACATACTTTTCATAAGACATTGTTTTACAACAACTTATCTTATACAAACTCATTTTACATGGTTATTCATTTAACCATACATTATTCTCTTATTTATACATATCATCTGAACTTATTGTTTTCCAAATAATTTACAAAACAAAACATTTTACAAGGATCATGACTGACTTTTGTTAAACAACTCTTTCTAAACTTATAAGTCATGAATCCTATATTCACAAAACCTATGTATCTCACAGGCATTTTTATGCTGACGTACCTATTTTTACACATGTTTCAGGTACTGCTTTGCAATTACTGTTGATACATGCTACATTTAGGATGGACTCGTGCCTTAGCAACTTTAAAACTTGGAAGATCATAGTTGTACTTATTTGATTGTATTAAAACAATGAGTTCATTTATTCAATAAAACAGAATTTATTTATTCCATGGTTATGAAACAATGATTCTGTTACAACACTCCCCGACGTTTCCGCCACGTCTAGTTGGTTTACGTGGGCGGGGTGTGACAACATGCAACCACATAAATATATTGCAATGTAAATAAAAGATTTATTTATAAACAACGATAACAACTGTTTCATGGACCTCGACAACAAAAGAAAATAATACATAAGACGTGATTATTTCTAAACGGTGTTGTCTTCTAGTCGGTCAGATGCTCATCCCTGTGCTGGATTTGCATTAGCAAGCCTTGGGCAACTTCTTCGGAAATGACCCATCTCGCCATAGTTGTAGCAAGAACCCGGTGGAAAATGAGCTTGAGCAGGATTGTTGTTAACTTGATTGGGTGCAGCTGCAGTTGGGCAAACCCTTGCTGTATGACCTATTAGTCCACAAATTTGGCATGTGCGACACTTCACACCAGCATGATGATGTAGGTTACATTGGTTGCACAAGGGTGCAGTTCCGTTGTATGGCTTCCTAGCAGGAGGTTGAGCTGGTTGGTTGGGAACGGCTTGATCATTGTGAGCAACCACGGCGAAGTTCTGAGAAGCCTTTCGCTTCTTTGACTTCTTGGGGGATTCAGTCTGTTCATCCCTTGGTTTCGGTTCCTCGACTGGTTTCTTATCACCTTTTCGGAAAAGTTTACCTTTCCTGATCTGAGATTCAGTCATGGTAGCAGATAGCTCAATGGCCTGTCTAACCGTAGTAGGGTTGCTACCAGTAACAATATCTTGTACCGGGTCAGGGAGGCCATCAATGTACTTTTCTATTGCCTTATCCAAAGGCGTAACCATATTCGGGCATAACAGACTTAACTCCTCATAACGATCCGTGTAGGCTCGATGCTCACCGCTATCTTGCTTAAGATTGTCGAATTCCCTTTCCAAGGCCATGATCTCGTGACGAGGACAGAATTCCTTCATCATCAGAGCTCGAAACTCTTCCCACGTCTGAGCCAGTGCCACATCGGCACCCCTATCTCTCATCACACCATTCCACCATGTCAAAGCTCGTTTCTCAAAGACACTAGATGCGAATTCTACCTTTCGCTCATTTGGGCATAGAACATGTCTGAAGGTGCTCTCTAGACTCTCGAACCATTGCAGAAGTGCAGTCGCTCCTTGAGACCCAGAAAACTTTGATGGCTTAGCCGAGTTGAACGTCTTGAAGTTGCAGGGGGCATTATTGTTATTGAGAGCTTGGTTACATTGAGCAAAGATGTTCGGGATTGCAGCAGTCATTTGCTGCGTAATGACAGCTGCCAGTTCTTCAATAGGTATCTGATTTTCACGTCTTGGAGGCCTTCTAAAGAAAAAGGGAAATAAGAGAGAAAACAAATGAAATGGCATTGGGTAAGAATAGGATGTTACAATTACTGACCAAAATCATGGGTGATGGTCATTTGTTTGAACCATGAAGCAAACAAACGACACACAAAGGCCAAATCAAAATAAATAGGTCCTCATAATGTATCGCGTAGACATGCTCGCCTATAAGTGGATACTCACCCCAAGAGTTCCCAGGTAAGAGTGACTGGTCCGATACTGCGGATTTGTACGAACACTCTAGCCTTAGACATAAAACTCAGGGTACGGGCACCCACCCTTCCAGTTTGCACGTGTTCGCACTATTTAGACCAAACTTCGACGAGATTTGAAAACTTTAAAGGCGTAAAGCCTAAAAACTAATCATCTAAGGATAGATGATCGATTTTCAAAAAGAATTAAGATTTGTGTACTTGTTTTGGTAATCACCTAAGGATAGGTGATAGTTTTGTTATAAGATCTAAACACAAGGTAACTTGTGTTAGGGTCCTAGGAAGGTTATAGTCTAGGTCAAGATTTTACTAATAACCTAATTCCCTATAACCACGAGCTCTGATACCAACTCTTCTGTCACACCCCGACCACGTAAAAACAACAAAACGTGGTGGAATCATCGGGGAGTGTTGTAACAGAATCATTGTTTCATAACACATGGAAAATTGAAATTTTGTTTTATTGATTAAGAGAGTTACAATGTCTTAACGGACAAGAAATATAACATATTAACTAGTCTTGCATCTTTTATTGTAGCTAAGGTCCAAGTCCGCCTAAATGTATCTTGATAAATCCTACGCATCAATTCCTGAAACACATGTGAAAATAGGTACGTCAGCATAAAAATGCCTGTGAGATACATAGGTTTTGTGAAAATAGGATTCATGACTTGAGTATAAAGAAATGTTTAAATAAAGTTAGTCTTGAACCTTGTAAATTATTTTGTTTTATAAGTTATTTGAAAAGAAATAAAGTCAGATGATATGTATAAATAAAAGAATAATATAAGGTTAAATGAATAACCAAGTAAAATGAGCTGTATAAAATAAACTGTTTTGTAAACCAAAGTCTTGTGAAATATATGTTGTTTGTGTAAAATGTATAAGTCCAAATTGAATGATCTAAATAACGCTACGACATGTAGTACAATACAAGCACTTATGTATAGGAAGTACCAGCGGCGTATCCACCATGCTTTTATCATATTACATGTCGCCTCGTTACTTAAATCACTTACCCAAACAGCCACCAAGATGAAATGTTTAACAATTGTAGAAATGTTTATGCATGGTCAAATACGGTTCACACGGTTCAACAGTTTCAAACGGTTCATATGATCAAATGGTTACAATGGTTCACATAGTCAAATAGTTACAACGGTTCACATAGTCAGATAGTTACAACGGGTCAATATGTAATATAATGTGTTCATATGCTGGATGAGCATATGCAACAAAATGCAATGTAAAACAATGTGTCCATATGTCGAGTAAACATATGCAACTAATGTAATGTAAATCAAAGTGCTAGCATGCTCAGTCAACATACATAGCAGAAATGTAAAGTAAAACAATGTACTAAGTATGCCAAGTAAACATACATAGCGAAACAATGTAATGTAAATCATGTACTAATAGTGTACTAATGAACATAACAAGTATATGATGTGAAAACATGAAAAGCATGAAAGTAACAAGTAGGCACATGTGTTTCATCCCAAAACGGTTTGAAAACAGTATAAGAGGGGTCTATGTACTCACAGTAGTGCGTCTTGAATCGAACCTCAAACTCTGTCCGCTATACGACAACCTACAACGTACTAATGTCTATTAGACGAGCGGACGGTGCCTTGGCTTAGAGTTTAGTATTTTGGGTCACGCTTCTTGTCACACCCCGACCACGTATAACATACAAAACGTGGCGGAAAACGTCGGGGAGTGTTGTAACAGAATTATTGTTTCACAACCATGGCATACAAAGTTATATTTTATTTATTAAACAAGAGTGTTACATTGTCTTAAACAGGAATCAAAGAGTTCATGACATAATTAAACTAGTCTATCTTCATTTTTATTCTCTAAGGCACAGGTCCGCCCTAGTGTCACGATCATCATCCTACGCAAAAGCTCCTGAAAACACATGTGAAAATAGGTACGTCAGCATAAAAATGCCTGTGAGATACATAGGATTTGTGAAAATAGGATTCATGACTTATAAGTTTAGGAAAAGTTGTTTAACAAAAGTCAGTCATGAACCATGTAAATTGTTTTGTTTTGTAAATCATTCAAAAAGCGATGATATGTATAAGTAAGAGAATAATGTAAGGTTAAATGAATAACCAAGTAAAATGAGTTTGTATAAAATAAGTTTTTTTGTAAATCAATGTCTTGTGAAGATAAGTTGTTTATGTAAAACGTAATATGTCAAATATTGAAATGATTTAAGTAACGCTACGACATGTAATGTCATACAAACACTTATATATAGGAAGTACCAGCGGCGTATCCACCATGCTTGTATCATATTACACACGCCTCGTTACTCAAATCACTTACTCAAACCAACCACCAATGTAAATTGTTTATGTATAAATGAATTGTCATGTGTTATTGTGTAAACCAAATCGAAATGTCTATGTCCAATGTAAACCACTAATTGTGTATATCAATGTCAAAATGTTTATGTTTAATGTAGATCATGTAATGTATACCCAAAAATATCATGTATGGTAAGTGAAATATATCAACTAAACCATATGTGAAATGCACAAAAACAAGGTATTGAAGTAAAACATGGTTTAAATCAAAGTTATGTTTTGTGGAACAGATGCATGCTATACTGATACAACCATTTATGCGGTATTGTGAAAATGCATACATCCAAGCCTTGAGACTGTGGCGATAAACCCTTAAACAAATTAAAGGTTTATCTAAGTTATGTGTATCGAATTCGGTCATTCCTTCCAATCCAAACAAACCCAGGATTTCAGGAACGGGAGTTGTCAATTCCTATGGTACCACTACCTACTAACGAACGGCGTAGCTAATGTTAATGAATGTATTATTCCATTTTAAACAACCCAAATGTCATACCAAAATGTAAACATGTGATGAAAACAACTGTACTAAGTATGCACACAATGGGCATACATAGCATATGACGTGAAACAAATGTACTAAGTATGCACACAATGGGCATACATAGCATGAAATGTAATGTGAAACAATGTACTAAGTATGCACACAATGGACATACATAGCATGAAATGTAATGTAAAACAATGTACTAAGTATGCACACAATGGACATACATAGCATGAAATGTAATGTAAAACAATGTACTAAGTATGCACACAATGGACATACATAGCATGAAATGTAATGTAAAACAATGTACTAAGTATGCACACAATGGACATACATAGCATGAACACAATGAAATCATGTACTATAAATGTACTAATGAACATAGCAAGTATATGATGTGAAAGCAGGAAAGCACGAAAGTAACAAGTAGGCACATGTGTTTCACCCCAAAACAGTTTGGAAAACAGTAAAAGAGGGGTCTATGTACTCACTTGAAATTGCTCAGAAGTCCTTGAGTGACAACCAAACAATGCTAGAGATCACGGATATCAAACGGCACCTAATATAGGTAACTATGTTAATAAACCGGACCTAAATCGGAAGATCGGATAGAATGAGGGTTCGTAAACCAAACGAGTATGGAGACTCGTGTAATATGGTTTAACAAAGCCTACATACTAAATGAAACCTAACATAAGTGCTTACGACCCATTACGACCCGTTTAGGTAGCTTATGCTACTTTAACGCGTCGTTCGCGTGAAACGCGTTCGGACCGCCTAACTAGTCCTATGACAAGTGTTATATTCCTAAACATGTTACAAAATCAGTTATGTGACAAATGTTTAGGTTACATATGCTTAATTACCAATTACACATGAAAAGGGTATTTTGGTAATTTACCTAATGCATATAAACTACCTATCATACAACAACTTAACGAAGCAACCATAAGGTATAACCTCGGAAGGTTATTCCCTACCTACTATGGTCACCTAAAGTATTTGGTCGGATCCTAATGATCGACCAAATGGGTCGGGTTCGAAGGTATAAGCGATTTATTAGATCGCTTACCCTTACGACCCTAGACAACGTGGTAATCAGTAGGCATAGTCACAAGGGACTATAACCATAGTGATTACAATCACGTTGCGAAGTTCAAACGAACTTCGCATTGACCATAAACTGGTCAACGCAGAAAGTCAAACAAAGTTTGACTTTCGGACTTGAAAAGCAATAAAAGAACGAAGGAATACTTACAAAGGGTCCAAGAATGGAAGGTTTAAATTCGAACACTCTCAGGTATGAAGTGTTAAACACGACAACTTAGAGAGCAAGTTCAGATTCAAAGGTGTGAGTTGAGAGTGAAGTGGGTGTTGGGTATTTATAGGATTTCCCGAACCGTTAGGATTGTTTCTTGGAAACCGTGCTTTGATCTTGGCCATACACCTCAAGCACATGGTTTTAGAAAACCATTTGAGCCCCTAGTATTGAGAAATACCATTTGCAAGGTGGTTTAGTGGGTAATACAGCTGTTAACAGGCTGTTAAACTGAGTTTTCTGATCTGGGAGACTGACGCGGGCCACGTAAAGTTTAAGCTTGGGTTTATGCCCCAGGCCTAAGAACTTTGACAGATTTACATTTTTAGCCCCTGCATGCCCAAAACTTGGTTTTCGATGCATTTTTGACACGTATAAGCCCCCTTAACCCCATTTCAAGGCTCTAAAATGAAGTTAAAGTATTGGCAACTCAAAACATGCTCAAAAATATCTCGGATGTCGGTTCGTTTGGCCGTACGATCGCGATGTTCGCTTAATTACGACGGAATGCGCATAAGCGCGAAAAACGATCCAAATGACGCGACGAATGGATTTTTCTTATGCCAAACACTAAAATAAAATGTTTTAGTGCTTACATAAATTTTTGGATGTCCGTATGTATTCAGAACATAAGTTATGCGCGAAAGTGCAAACTTGTGCACTTTTTGACGCTTTTAGTCCCTGAATGACCCAAAACTTTATTTTAGCACAACGAACACCTCAAAGCCTATTTCTAAGCTATGTAGAGGATATTTATGGTATGTTTAACTTATGCTCAGGTTCCGGAATGTCTGTTACAGTTCAAATTGGCATACTTTCACAGTTTGTCAAGTTTAGTCCCTGTAAGCGAATTAACTTGTTTTTGCCATACCAAAGTCTTCAAAACTTATTTCTAAGTTATGTAAAGGTTATTTAAGGTATGTTAAGTATATGTTGATGTCCCAGAGTATTTGTCGCATTAAACTGGTTACGTTTACGCACCAGTTTGCGTATAACTCTCCAGAAAGTGATATAGAGTTTGAAATTGAATAAAAGTCAACACATGAAAAATGTAAAACATAACCAAACAAACATTGGGATCAAATAACATTGTTTTATTGATAATTGGACTGTTCACAATGATTACAAGCACAGATGTTACACTTCTTATATTGTTCTGTGTGATAATTATTTGTTAAAATAGCTAATGTTTTAACTTAATCATATGTCATGTTGGGATATTTGTTCGTTCCATGTTCTAGTAAACTCTTGTCTAGAAAATATTTACTAAGTGTTGGATTTTCGAAAAATTTCGCCGTGGTCTCCTTTGTAAATGGAGGTGTCCATGCTTAATAGCATATCATTTTCTTTTACATATATCCCGTAGATCGTTCTCAATTAAGCAACCCGACATTTAGACATGCAAAGCATTACTTATGTTGTTTCAGCTTTATTAATCAAAACTGGCCTGTTTTCGAGGATTTTTATAAAATAGTTAACCTTCTCCAAAAATTCCCAAATTTTACAGAATGTTTCACAATATCCAAATTTTATTATGTAAAAATATCGGGGTCCAGTTCATCACCAATATTTTATAGAAATTTATTTATCCGACTGCATTCAGATTTGTTACTTTCTGATTGCAGTCTACGGAATAATTCACTAAAAATTAATCGTAAGTCCGATTGACGAAATTCCAGTTGGAGGATCACGGAGACAACAGTGACCACCTACAGTAAAAATCCCATGAGCTGATTCTACTAAGGTTTCAAGTTATGACTCCGAATACAACACACTTTTTCTGCAGTAAAAACATAGCTTGAGCTGCTGTCCAAAAACAGTCCTTTAAAAATAGTAAACGACCTCGAAAAATTACGATTCCAATGTCATTTGATCGGTTGTTCAAAAATACATAATGTAGGCTTCAGAAAATCAGTTTTTCGATTTATAATGGTCCAGTTACAGCCTGTTGAAGTCGGCTGAAAATGTAAATCAGCATGTTTCTTGTTCATATTTCTTGTTTAAACTTTTTAGTGTTCTTGTAAATTTCGTCATACTACATATCTTGACTAAGAACAAAATGAAGCAAGGTGTAAGACTTACTACTAGCACAAAGCTAGGGTAGAAATTCTAGTGTGAAGATGATGGGAAGCTTGAATCACTTGAGAACACCTTGGGATCACCTCTAGATCTTCACACTAACATAAAAATGGCTAGAAATGGTGATGAACATGAAGAACAAGAGTTTGAAGATTTGAAGATGGAGAGAGAGAGAGATGGGGATGGTTGGGAGAGGAGAGAGAGAGAGAGAGAGGTGATTGTTGAGTGAAGTGTTGTGTGAAGTATGGTGTGTATATATAGGCAAAAATCTAGACAAGATCTTACAACTTCCAAAGAAATCAAATAGAATCCAAGAAAACCAAGAAGTATCAAAGTAAATCTTGGCAAAATATTTGGTGGGGTCCACCTACTTGTGACCGAAAATTTAGGTAGGGGAGAGGGTCCATGTGCAACTTTTTATATAAACATGCCATATGTAGGCTAAAACGGGTGTTTAACTGGATACCAGGTATTTTATCTAGCGTTTAAATCCCGGTTTATGGCGTTCTAAATTATTTTTATTATTCTATAAAAATAAACTTGTTAAAAATATTACTGAAATAAATTTCAGTTGCCAGGACTGGCTGCGTTGTATGCGCTTTACAGTAGAAGCACTGTGCTGCGCAGAAACACACGGTACGCGCTTAAACTTGAAAAATAACGTTTTTAGGTGTTTTAATTTATTTTTCAACATGGACCTGATTAAAATAAAATTTTAATCATAACAGAATATTTTTGGGATTTAACTATTATCTGGGCGGTCACCAACGTTCGTTTCGCAGTTTTGTCGTAATTAATTCTTTTAGTTCAAATAAACATGTTTTTGCCATACCGAATCCTTCGAAACTTATTTCTAAGTTATGTAAAGGATATTTAGGGTATGTTCAGCTTATGTCACAGTTCCGAAGTGTACGTCGCGTTAAACTGACTGCGTTTATGCACCAGTTTGCGTATAACCTTCCAGAAAGCGATTTAAAGCTCGAAATCGAACAAGAATTGATATGTGCAAACGATACACATATTTTTTTACAAATCCCAAGTATGAAGCACAATATTTCATTGATTTGGTATTTGTTTGACGGGCGCAGTGACACAGGTGTCACAATGATTTCCTATAAATACCCATGACCAACTTCATTCCAAATTGCTCATTTCCTTTTTCCTTCACTCTTGCTCTGAATTCAAGCTACCACACTTGGTTGGAGGCTTCATATCTGAGTTTTCTTAGTCATCCTTCTATCCTAGAGCACTTGTAAGTGTTCTTTCATGTCTTGTTTATTTATTTCAAGCTAGAAAGTCAAACAGTGTTTGACTTTCAGCGTTGACCATGAATTGGTCAAGACAAAGTTCATTTGAACTTTGCAACGTGAGCGTAATCATGATGTTTATAGTCCCTTGCGACTATACCTACTGATTACCACGTTGACTAGTCAAAGTGACGAGCCAAAGTTTCGGTCAAAATGCACGATTATGTGCATTTTGCGACGAAACTATTTTCGGGTATCAAAACACTTTGTTTTGATATCAAATCAGTTTTCTAACTTAGTTAAACATGTTTTAACAAGTCTAACTCGTCACTTCTAGTTTAGTGCTTATTTAGGGTCGTAAGTCAAGCGGTCTAAACAACCGGTTAGACTTTCGAACCCGACCCGTTTGGTCGATCATTAGGATCCGACCAAACACATTATGTGACCATAGTTGTATAGGGAATAACCTTCCGAGGTTATACCTTATGGTGACTTCGTTTAATTAGTTGTATGATAGGTAGTTTATATGCCTTAGGAAAATGACCAAAATGCCTTTTTTGCGCATAATTTCATTTTAAGCATATGTAACCAAAATTTTGACACTTAAACTAATTATGCAACATTATTAAACATGTTAGTGCATATAAGACTTATCATATGACTAGTTAGACCCTCCGAACGCGCGTTGCGCAAATGACGCGTTAAAGTAGCCTAAACTACCTTAATGGGTCATAAGCACTTAGGATAGGTTCCAAATCAGAATGTAGGCTTTGTTAAACCATATCATATGAGTTCCACCACTCAATTGGTTTACAAGACCTCATTCTATCCTATCTCCCGATTTAGGTCCCGATTTATTAATATAGTGATCCAATACTAGGTGCCACTTGATTCCTTGATTTCCTGAGCTATTTTAGTTCACTTAATCGAGGATACCTTGCAATCCCAAGTGAGTACATAGTCCCCACTTTTAGCGCTTTCAAATATTTTGGGGTGATACACATGTGCCTACTTGTTACTTTCATGCTTTTCATGACATATATTTGCTATGTTCCACTAGTACACATAGAGTACATGATTTCAATTATGCTTTGCTATGTATGTTGACTGAGCATGCTAGCACATTGATTTCATAGAAACTTTTGATGCATATATTTACTCAGCATATGGGCACATTGATTTACATTACATTTTTGCTATGTATGTTGACTGAACATGCTAGCACATTGATTTCATGGACATTTCTACTTCGTATGTTTACTTAGCATACTTGGTACATGGTTTTTACATGACATGCTTACATTGGTTATGGCATTTGGTATGTTTAACGGGACAAAAATACATTCATTAACATTGATCACACCGCTCGGTAGTATGTAATGGTACCATAGGAGATGACAAATCCCGTTCCCAGCTTCCTAGGTTTGCTTGGAAGTAGGGAATGACAGAATCCGAAAACATTTTTGATAAACCTTTGACTTGTTAAGGGTTTATCCGACAGTCTCAAGGCTTGAATGTATGCGATAAACACAACCACATAAATGTTCGTAACAAAAAAAGCATTGGTTTTGCAATACATAACTTTTGATTTAAACTTTGGTTTATTCAAAGACATTGTTTTGTACATGACATTTGGTTACACACGACATTTGATTATACATGACATTATACATATGGTTTGAGTAAATACTCTTTACTCACCATACAAGACAATTGATTATACAAGACATGGTTTATACTTAACATTGTGACATTATACATTGTTTATACACAACATTTGACATTCGTTTGACAAGACATTTTTGGTGGTTATTTGGTACGTGATTTAAATAACGAGGCGTGTGTAATATGATAAAAGCATGGTGGATACGCCACTGGTACTTCCTATATATAAGTGCTTTTATGATATTACATATCGTAGCGTTATCTAAATCACTTCGACAAAGACAAAGACATGAAACATTTTATACAAAGACATGACAAGACATTGTTTTACAAATAACATATTTTATACAAATTCATTTTCATTTGGTTAATTATTTAACCATACATCTTTCTTTTATATCATCTGATTTTCTTATTTATTTTCACATAATTTGTAAAAGAAAACATTTTACAAAATTCATGACTACTTTTTGTTAAACACTTCTTTTAACTTATAAGTCATGAATCCTTCATCAACAAAACCTATGTATCTCACAGGCATTTTTATGCTGACGTACCTATTTTCACATGTGTTTCAGGGGCTAATATATGATGACGATCGTGATACACTTGTCACACCCCGACCGCGTTAAAACAACAAACCGCGGCGGAAACGTCAGGGAGTGTCGTAACAGAATCATTGTTTCACAACACACGGATTTGAAGTTTCGTTTTATTGAATTAAGTTTATTACATTGTATTGAAATCAGAAGCAAAACATGAACAAATTGTCTTTCATTGTTATTGAGTCACTAAGGCCTCGTCCATTCCTATGTGAGCATGCATCATAAACATCATCTTATACAGTACCTGAAACATATGTGAAAATTATTCAGCATAAAAATGCCGGCGAGTACATAGGTTTTGTGAGTGTGTTAGATTCATGGCTTTAAGTACATATTGCAATACCTCGTCCAACTACGAGAGTTATCGAGTGTGTACCTTGAAAACAAAAGAGTTTGATATTGCAGTATGTTTCTATCAACTTTACGAGCTGATATATGTGTAAACCATAACCATTGTAGCCATGAATCCTAACTAAAAACATTTGTCTTTGTAAACCAAGTAGTAAATCGTCGTTGAAAGTAAACATTGTATGGTTTATATCATTAAGTAAACCTTGTAGTGAAACTTCATTTTAAAAACATCCGTCCAAGTGATCTAGATAACGCAACAACATGTAATGTGTTAAAAGCACTTATATATAGGAAGTACCAGCGGCGTAGCCACCATGCTTTTATCCCATTACACCCACCCCGTTACCTAATCACTTACCATAACCCAATCGTTCAATAGTTCAAATAGTTCTAATCGTTCAAATAGTTCAAAATAATTCACAAAGATCAAATAGTTCCAACGGTTCAATAGTTCAAATCGTTCACATAGTTCAGATAGTTCCAGTGGTTCAAATAGTTCACATAATTCAATAGTTCCAGTGGTTCAAATAGTTCAAATAGTTCACATAGTTCAATAGTTCCAGTGGTTCAAATAGTTCACATAGTTCAATAGTTCCTGTGGTTCGTGTTTAAATTGTGAAAACTAACTTTTGGTAGTTTTTCTGAACACATTCAAACCTGTGTGACTCGTCCTAATCGTTCAAATCGTATTAACAAACCACCAAAGGGTAAGTTAACAATTCATCAGGTTCTGTCGTTACCCAATTACCCCCATAACCATGGTGATAGCCCGACAACGGGATTTGTCAGATCCTATGGTACCATAACATACTACTGGTCGGCTTAAATATAGTTAATGAATGTCATTCAATTGTCTTTGACCAACGTCCCAACAAGTTCATTTATGTTATTGAAATCGTTGTGTTTAGCATAAACCATAGCATTCGTTTAGAAAACTCGAAATCATTTAGCACATATGAATCACCCCAAAAATGTTTGAAAGCAGTAAAAGAGGGGACTATGTACTCACATTGAATTGCAAGGTATCCTCGATTAAATGAACTTAACAAAGCTCGGGTAAACCAAGGAAATCAAGTGGTACCTAGTAATCGGATAGCTAAGTTAATAAATCGACACCTAAATCGGGAGATCAGGTAGAATGACGTCTCGTAAACCAAATGAGTATTGGAACTCATGTGATATGGTTTAACAAAGCCTACATCCTAAATCGGAACCTATCCTAAGTGCTTACGACCCGTTAAGGTAGTCTACGCTATTTTAATGCGTCGTTCGCGCAAATGCGCGTTCGAGGCGCCTAACTAGTCCTATGACAAGTATTATATGCCCTAACATGTTTAAATAGGTTGCATAATTAGTTTATGTGACAAAATTTAGGTTACATATGCTTAAATTCAAATAATGCATGAAAAGGGCATTTTGGTCATTTACCTAAGGCATATAAACTACCTATCATACAACTAATCAAACTAAGTGACCATAAGGTATAACCTCGGAAGGTTATTCCCTATACAATTATGGTCACAAAATATGCTTGGTCAGATCCTAAAGATTGACCAAACGGGTCAGGTTCAAAAGTCTAAGCGGTTGTCAAGACCGCTTGACTTACGACCCTACACAAGCACTAGACTAAAAGTGACGAGTTAAACATGCTAAAACATGTTTAACTAAGTTAGAAAACTGATTTGATATCAAAAAAGTTTTTTGATACCCTAAAATAGCTTCGTTGCAAAATGCGCATAAATACGCATTTTGACCGAAACTTTGACTCGTCACTTCAACTAATTGACGTGGTAATCAGTAGGTATAGTCATAAGGGACTATAACCATCGTGATTATGCTCACATTGCAAAGATCGATTGAACTTTGACTTGACCAATTCATGGTCAAAGCAGAAAGTCAAACACTGTTTGACTTTCATGCTTGAAAAGCATAAACAAGCATGAAAGAAGCTTACAAAGGGTCCAAGCTTGAAGATAGAACAAGAAAACTGAAGAATGGAGCCTTCAACCAAGAAGGGATAGCTCCAATCAGATCCAAAGAGAAGATTTGAGATGAATGAGCAATGAGAATGGCAAAAACCCAAGCTATTTATAGGAAATCTTGAGTTCATAGGATCATTACATGTGTTTTTGCAAGGATCAAAGCATGATCTTGGCCATACACATGTGGCCCATAGTTTTAAATACTAGGGGAGTCCAAAAACAAGCTCATGGTATTCCAAATCAGTGATTAAAATTAGGCCTTTAAACGAACCGAACGAACACGAACATAGGCATGTTCGTTTTCGTTCATTTAACTTTAACCGAACACGAACGTATAATCGAACACATTTTTTTGTTCGTGTTCGTTTATGTTCGTTCATTTAAAGCCTAAATGAACAGTTCACAAACATAAACGAACACAAACGAACATAAAAAAATTAACTGAACATATTTGAATAAACATAAATTAACATGATTGAATAAACAAGTCTAATATATTACATTTCATCTGAAAACACATCTAAATAAGGGTTCATAGATATACTAATTAGTTATATTTATATAACTAGTTGAAAAACCTAATATTTATATAAATATAACTATTTATGTATTTCTTAAAATCTAAACGAACGTAAATAAACGAACGTTCATGAACATAAATGAACGAACATAAGAGCATGTTCACGAACATAAATGAACGAATATAAGGTGTGTTCATGTTTGTTCAATTAACTCAAAGAACAAATTTTTTTATTCGTGTTCGTTCGTTTATTAAATAAACGAACATAAACAAACTTCCTGTCGAACAAGTTCATGAACAGTTCATGAACGTTCGGTTCATTTACAGGCCTGGTTAAAATAAGTGGAAACAGGCTGTAAAGCCAGATTCATTGTTTCTGTCTGCAGAGGCTGTCGCGCCCCACGTAGACTTGTGTATGGGCTTTTGCGGCCCGTCAGGTAAGTTTCAGCAATTGGCAGTTTTAGTCCCTGCATGCTCATAACTTTGATTTTGATGCATTTAAGCCCCGTTAACTCCATTTCAAGGATCTAAAATGAAGTTAATGTATAAGGAACAAGAAATATGGTTGAAAACATCTCGGATGTTGGTTCGTTTGGTCGTACGGTCACGTTATTCGGTTAATTACGACGAAAACTCGAACGGACGCGAAAACGATCCAAATTGCGCGACAAATGTTATTTTTGCATTCCAATCACTAAAATAAAATATTTTAATGATTACAAAAATTTTTGGATGTCCGGATATGTTCCGAACGTAAGATATGCGCGTAAATGCAAACTTATGCACTTTTTGACGCTTTTATCCCTATTGATCAAGTAAGCGCATTTTCGTATAACGAACCCCTCAAAGCCAAATTATAAGCTATGTAAAGGATATTTAGGGTATGTTTAGCTTATGATCATGTTCCAGAATGTTCGTTACTATATGAATCGACAGACTTTTGCAGTTTGTCATAAATAGTCCCTGCGATCGAATAAACTTGTTTTCCACACACCAAACCCTACAAAACTTATTTCTAAGTTATGTAAAGGTTATTTAAGGTATGTTAATCCTATTTCACTATTTCGGAGTGTTTTTCGCATTAAACTGATTACGTTTACGCATCAGTTCACGTATAACTTTCCAGAAAGCGATTTAAAGCTTGAAATTGAACAAGAATTAATATGTGCAATTGTCACAAGTATTTGTACAAATAACAAGAATGAAACACAAGATTTCATTGGATTCATATTTGTATGATGGTTGAAATGGCACAAATGTCACAACACTTAGGCGGACTTGGGCCTTAGTAACTTAAAACTATGAAAGACATTTTAATTTGTGTCATGTTTTCGTTATTTCCAAGAAAATGTAAACATTAATTCTAATAAAACCAAACTTTAAATACCATGTGTTGTGAAACAATGATTCTGTTACTACACTCCCCGACGTTTCCGCCGTGGTTTGTTGTTTTACGCGGTCGGGGCGTGACAGAAGAGTTGGTATCAGAGCTCATGGTTATAGGGAATTAGGTTATTAGTAATGATTTGCCCTAGACTATAACCTTTCTAGGACCCTAACACAAGTTATCTTGTGTTTAGATCTTAAAACAATAAACGTCACCTATCCTTAAGTGATTACCAAAACATGAACACATATTTTCAAAACAATTTTGAAAATTAATTATCCATTCTTGAATGATTCTTTTTGGCTTAATGCCTTCCAAGTTTTCAAAATCTTGTCAAAGTTTGGGTCTAAATAATGTGAAAACGTGCAATCTGGAAGGGTGGGTGCCTGAACCCCGAGCTTTCTATCTAAGGCTAGAGTGTTCGTACAAATCCACATAATCGGACCAGACACTCTTACCTGGGAACTCTTGGGGTGAGTGTCCACTTATAGGCTAAAGCATGTCTTCGCGATACATTATTATGACCTATTTACTTTGATTAGTCATTGTGTGTCATTTGTTTGTTTTGAGGTAATGAACAAATGGCCATCATCCTTACTTTTTGTCGATATATGTAACATTCTATTTTTATCCAATATCATCTCACTCGTTTTCTCTCATGCTTTCCTCTTTTAGAATGCCTCCTCGATGAAACGTACAACAACCTGATGCCGAATGGGCAACTATCATAGCACAGCAGATGGGTGCTGTACTACCAAATCTCATCATTCAAATTAACCAAGCCAATAACAATAATGCACCTGCTCCGTGCAACTTTAAACAGTTAATTCGGCTAAACCGCTCAAGTTTAGTGGTTCTGAAGGAGCAACTGGGCTCCTACAATGGTTTGAGAGTCTTGAGAGTACATTTCGCCATCTTCAATGTCCTAACAACCGTAAAGTCGAGTTTGCTTCTAGTGTGTTTCAAAAGAGGGCTCTAACGTGGTGGAATGGAGTAATGAGAGATCGAGGTGCTGATGTTGTTGTAGGTCAAACATGGGAAGAACTCAGGACTCTGATGATGAAAGAGTTCTGCCCTCGTCACGAGCAGAGGGCACTGGAAAATGAGTTCCATGACCTGAAGCAAGACAGTGGTGAACATCGTGCTTATACTGACAGATATGAGGAGTTAAGCTTGCTTTGCTTGACAATGGTCACGCCTTTGGACAAGGCGATCGAAAAGTATATTGATGGTCTACCAGATCCTGTTCAGGATATTGTCACTGGTAGCAATCCTACTACTGTCCGACAGGCCATTGAGCTAGCTGCAACCTTGACTGACTCTCAAGTCAAGAAAGGTAAACTCCACAGAAAGGGTGACAAGAAACAGTCTGACAAGAATGAGAAACAGAAGGGCAAGAAAACGGAGTCTTCGAAGAAGTCAAGGAAGCGTAAGGCTTCCAAGAATTTCACAGTTATGGCACAACCAAACCAGGCAGCTCCTAATCAGCCTGCACAACCACCAGCAAAGAAACGGTACGCTGGCAATGCACCTTTGTGCAATAAGTGTAACAGCCACCATCAACCACATGTACAGTGTCGTATTTTCAATAACTGTGGGAAATCGGGTCATCTTGCCAATACTTGTCAATTTGCTCCTACCCAGAATCAGGCAGCACAAAACCTTGCACAACAGCCTGTTCAGCAGCCTGCACGACCTCACTATCCTCCTAGTTCATGCTACAGTTGTGTGGACCTGACCCACTACAGGAACCAATGCCCGAAATTGGCAAATGCAAATTAGGCTCAGGCTTGTGGACGAGTCTTCAACATGAATGCAAACAAGGCGCATGCAGACAATGAGGTGGTGAATGGTACGTTCTTTGTTAACAACCAACCTGCATCTGTTCTTTTTGATTCAGGTGCAGATAAAAGTTTTATATCCTTAGCTTTTGAGCCTTTGCTTTCCATGACTAGAACAAAACTAGGAAAGCCAATGACAGTAGAAGTAGCTAGTGGTGAACCCATTGTACTTGATGTTGGTGCATATTTGGTGACAACAGCTTAATAGTTTGTTTATTTGGTCTTTGGATATTTTGTATTGGGCTTAGCATTATTGGTTAGTGAGTTATTTGTTGTAATGGGCTTGGAAAATGGCCTAGCCTAGTAGGAAGCCCAGTTCACAGACATGTGGTATATAAACATGTTTTTTGATTAGGGTTTTAGAAGTTAGAGAATTTTTTAGAGAGAAAGTATAGAGAGAAAGAAAGATTACGAATTAGGCTTTAGAGGCAAGATCACAGAGAGAGGCTGTGAGGTTGTGCATGTCTTGAATTGATTGTAAAACTGTTTGTTTGGATAATCAATAGAAGACCGATTAATTGTGAATTTTGTTTCTACTCATTTCTGTGCAAATCTGATCTAGAGGATTCAACACTCTAGGTTAGATATACAATTCTGTGACGATCCGTATGAACCAGGGGAACTACACTTGATTCTATCTCTCGAAATTGTCAGCTGAACCTCAATAACCATCTTTTTCCTATCGACCTCACGCCAATTGTGACATCTGTGCTTGTGTAATCATTGTACAGACTCTTAACAATCCAATATTAATAAAACAATGTATTTTGATCCCAATGTTTGTTATTTATGTTTGACATTTTGCACGTTTTGATTTTTGTTCAATTTTAAACTCTATATCGCTTTCTGGAAAGTTATACGCAAACTGATGCGTAAACGTAATCAGTTTAACGTGACAAACACTCCAGAACAGTAACATAAGCATAATATACCTTAAATAACCTTTACATAACTTAGAAATAAGTTTTGAAGGCTTTGGTATGGCAAAAAACAAGTTTATTCGCTCATAGGGACTATTTGCATCAAACTGCAAAAGTCTGCCGTTTCGTAAGGCAACGTACAGTCCAGAACTTGATCATAAGCTAAACATACCATAAATAACCTAAACATAGCTTAGAAATAAGTTTTTAGTGGTTCGGTGTGCTAAAACATGCTTATTTGATCTTACAGGGACTAAAAGTGTCAAAAACGACGTAAGTTTACATTTTCCCGCATATCTTACGTTCTGACCATGTCTGGACATCCAAAATTTTTGTACACACAAAAATATTTTTATTTTAGTCATCGGCATGCAAAAATACCATTCGTCGCTTAATTTGGATCGTTTTCGCGTCCGTTTGAGTTTCGTCGTAGTTTGACGAATAACGCGACCGTACGACCAAACGAACCGACATCCGAGAGTTTCCCGAGCACATTTTAAGTCCTCTAAACTTTAATGACCTTGTAGAGCCTTGAAAATGGCTTAACGGGGGTCAAAAGTGCCTGAAATGAGCTTAATTACATTGCAGGGACTGAACTTGTAAATATCAAAACTGTTGCTGATCTGCTGAGTTTACACGGGCCGCGTAAGCCCCTCCCCTACTCTTACGCGCCCCGCCTAAAAGTGCCAGCGACCAGAAATCAGTTTTTTTGCAATCTGTTTGATACTTTAGGGGCTGTTCTTGGTGTGTTAACCAAGTTAACACCTCTCCAAGGCTTCTAATTTGCATCAAACACATGTATGGCTAGGATTTTATGTTTGGAAGTTACACAAACACTTGGAGTGATCTTGTGAGTTTCCAACAAGTATAAATAGCATGCCATTTCATTTGTTTCAATTCACCCTTGATCTAAATTCTCTAAGTTGAGGTTTTATAACTTCATACCTGAGAATTATAAGATCAAGTTCTAGTAAGGACCCTTTGTAAGCTTCCTTCATTCTTTTATTGCTTTCATAGCATAAAAGTCAAACAGTGTTTGACTTTTAACTTTGACCAGTCAATGGTTAACGCAAAGTTCTTTTGAACTTTTTAACGTGATTGTAATCACGATGGCTATAATCCTTAGCGATTATACCTACTGATTACCACGTTAACTAGTTGTAGTGACGAGTCAAAGTTTTGGTCAAAATGCGTTTTAGCACGCATTTTGCAACGAAACTACTTTTAGGTATCAAAACACTTTGCTTTAATACCAAATCAGTTTTCTAAGTTAGTTAAACATGTTTTGACATGTTTAACTCGTCACTATTAGTCTAGTGCTTGTTTAGGGTCGTAAGTTAAGCGGTCTAGACAACCGCTTAGATTTTCGAACCCGACCCATTTGGTCGATCATTAGGATCCAACCAAGCTTGATTAGTGATCATAGTTGCATAGGGAATAACCTCTGAGGTTATACCTTATGATCACATAGGATTGGTTAGTCAATTGTTAGTTAGCATATATGCCCATAGAAAAATGACCAAAACGCCCTTTTGAAGTATAAATCCGTATTTTGACATATTTTTGACATATAATCTGATTTAGTAACATGTTTAGGCATATTTGGGCATATTTGGGCATGTAAGACTTGACATAGCACATAGTTAACCATCCGAACATAGTTTTACGCAAACGACGCATTATAGTAGCTTATACTACCATAATGGGTCGAAACGGGTCAAAAGCACTTAGGTAGACTTCCAAATCAGAATGTAAGGTCTATTAAATCATGCCATATGAGTTCAAATACTCATTTGATTTATAGAACCTCATTCTATCCTATCTCCCGATTTAGGATCGTTTATTAACATAGTTACCCATATTAGGTGCCTTGATTCCGTGATACTTGGAGCTTAATTTGGTCTTATTCTCAAGACTAATAAGCAACCCCAAGTGAGTACATAGTTCCCCTCTTTTACCGCTTTCAAATACTTTGGGGTGATACACATGTACATACGTGTTACTTTCGTGCTCTTCATGCTTTTATGACATAAATATGCTAGTTTCATCTAGTACACATATAGTACATTATTTCAATTATGTTTTGCTATGTATGTTAAGCATGCTAGCACATAGATTTAATACACATTTGTTGCATATGTTTACTTAGCATATGGACACATTGTTTTTACATGACATTTCTACTCTGTATGTTTACTGAGCATGCTAGCACATTGTTTTACATGAACATTTCTACTATGTATGTTTACTTAGCATACCTAGTACATGGTTTTCACATGCTACATTGGTTATGCCATTTGGTGTGTTTAATCGGGACAATAATACATTCATTAACATTAGCTACGCCGCTCGGTAGTATGTAATGGTACCATAAGACTTGACAAATCCCGTTTCCGACTTCCTAGGTTTATTTGGAAGTTGGGAATGACAGAATCTGATATACATAACTGTTATGGCTCATTTTCTAAGCATACATATCTTGAACTATATCCTTCTTTTAATTGTTTATCTGTGATCAGGATACTGGACGGGGATATTGCTAACATCCTGGGTGATATCCTGAGGTATATCGAATTAATCACGTGCAGGTTCGAGGCTGTGTGTTACTAACGGTCAGATGGACTTCTTCTCCTCAAGACTCGGGCGTATTTGTTATGTGAGAGACGTTGAACCCGAAAGACCAGGTCTACAACGTTCGACTAAGGAATATTCGTTGGATCCCGGTTATGTAGGATAGTTAGTTACATTTGTTTTACTATAAATAGATGGGGGCGGATCAGATTAAGGCACTCAACTTACACATTTTCGAACACTTTCTCTCTAGCTCATCGCAAACACCATACACACAACACTTGTATTCGAATTACATTGTAACACATAGTCGATCCGCACCACATCCTGCACTGTATCCTGATATTTGAAGCAATAGAAGAACAAGGCAGCTGCGATTGTCAGCTCCCGAGGTTTTATGCCGGCGATCTAGATTGATCAAGGGCTTTCCTCGTACATCACGTGTCAACCTTTATTTTTTTTTGCTCATTGTTTGATCATCGATACAGCTCTATATCCCGAGCCGTATCCTGAAACCGTTTTCATATCTAATTTGGTTAACACATTTTTCACACATAAGTTTAGCACACTACCTCACTTAACTAATTTGATCACTTAATTGCTTAGGTAATTTTTGACCAAAATAATAACTTAGATAAACCTTTAATTTGTTTAAGGGTTTATCGCCACCGTCGCAAGGCTTGAATGTATGCGATTAACATTACTGCATAAATGTTTGTAATCATAAAGCATTGTTTTTCTACAAAACATGACATTTGATTTAAACTCAGGTTTACTCAAAAACATTGTTTTGTACATATTCCTATGGGGTTGAGTAAATTCTTTTTATTCACCGTACATAACATTTGTTTCTCAATGACATTATCACATAGTTTGAGTAGATACTTTCTACTTGCTATGCATTACATTTGGTTATACATGTTACATTTCACACATAACATTGAACATGGTTTATACATAAACATCTTGACATTGAACAAGACATTTTGGTTGGTTATTGATAAGTGACTTATGTAACGGGGCTATGTGTTATATGACAAAAGCATGGTAGATACACTGCTGGTACTTCCTATATATAAGTGCTTATTATATTATACATTGTTGCGTTATCTAAACCACTAAGACAAAGACATGAAACATTTTATACAAGAACACGGCATTGTTTTACAAATTACATATTTTATACAAATTCACTTTTACTTGGTTATTCAATTAACCATGCATTATCCTTTTATTATCATTTGATTTTCACATTGATTTTCATATGATTTTATCCTTAATTGCTTAGGTAATTTTTGACCAAAACAATTTGGCGCCCCCCGTGGGGCAAGTGGTGCTACTTTTACTAAAAATATTTGTAAAATCGTTAATCGGTTTTCTATTTTCAAAACTTTTTGCCACATTGTTTACAATGGCCTCAAGATCAAACATGAGCTCCTCCACTATGTCTGCTGCAACCTCTGCTACTACCGGTTCGGTGCTTCCCCCACCTCCTCCAAGGATGCCATTTTCTTCACAATCTCAAGATGTTATCCCTACTCGGAGTGTTCAGGGATCTACTCCCGTTTTAGCCTCTAATGATGAAATTCTAACTTTATTTGGAAGTGTGCAGGAACAAATGAGGCAGCAACAGGAAACTAATCAAATGCTGTTAAGAGAAATACAACTCTTAAAAGCTAGCTCGAGTAGACCCGCTGAAGAAACTGTCACTCCTATACAGCCCAGGGCTTTGAATTTCAGTTCCGCAGTTTACACTGAGGATAACAGGGGGAATATCGTCCCAAGCCATTCTCAGAATCGTACTCCTGAGATACCCTCCTCGGTCAGGATGTCGACTATGAGGAGTTCAGGATATGCTTCAGGATATGGCCAAAATCCTCTGACCGGTAATGTGTCAAATAATAATATTCTTGCTACTAACAACAATGGCTCTTTGCAGGATGCAGCTATGACGTCAACATTTACCAGGGAGCTCCAGAAATTGAAGGACATGATATCCAGCGTACCTGGAGTGGTCCAGCCAATTCCGGAAGTATCCCAAGACAGCCACAGGATATCCCGCTTTGCGTATCCTATCTGTGATGCAGGAATCCCAAAAAGATTCCAGACTCCCAACATGAAACTGTATGACGGGACTACGGATCCTGAGGAGCATATTGCCTAGTATAGGGAACGGATGGAAATCAATCCTATCCCTCCAGATCTCAAGGAAGCATGCTTATGCAAGGGATTTGGTTCTACCCTGATAGGATCAGCCTTAAAATGGCTGTTAAACGTCCCTCCTCACTCAATTACTTCGTTTGCTCATTTGGTTAATTTATTTAACAGTCAATTTTCTTGTAGTCGGAGTTTTGAGAAACTAACCAGTGATCTTTACAGGATAACTCAAGGGCCTCAGGAATCCTTGAGGGATTATGTGAACAAATTCAGTCGAGAATCCTTGGATATCCCACATCTTGATGTTGCAACAGCTGTGCAAGCTTTTAAGATGGGGTTACAAAAGGATTCTCAGTTTTATCAGGATCTTGTAATGAATCCCTGCAGGAATCTCGACGAAGCTCGTAACAGGGCTTTGAGATATATCCATCTGGAAGATGACAAGAAGATGCAGGAGAGGATGAATTCTACCTCAACCTATGAATCAACTAACAGGAAATCAGAAACCTCATATAAGCCATATCGCTCCAAGCCATATGGCAGAAACGATAACAAGAAAGTGAATGCTGTTGAAGACGAGGATCCTGAAGAATATCCTGACTTATCTAAATACTGCTTTTCTGTTAATATACCTGAGTTAATGTATGCTATGCAGGGTTTAGGGGACAAAGCTAGGTGGCCTCGAAAGAACCAGCAGAAAGCTGATTGGAAGGATAAATCCAAATGGTGTGCCTTCCACGAAGACTTCAGACATATGACCGAGGATTGCATTGCTTTAAGGAAAGAAATAAGTTACCTGTTAAGAAAATGGTATCTGAAAGACTTGCTGGGAAAAAAGAAGAATAAAGGTCAGGATCCCGAGAAGGATCCTGAACGAGCAGCATCACCCCCAGCAGATGCCAAGATAATTAACTTTATTTCAGGAGGATCCGATATTTGTGGAACTTCATATTCGGCGGCTAAGAGACATGCAAAGGAAGCTAAGAGTGAGAGGGGAGATTAACCAGTCAGGATGACTACCCTCACAACTGATAAAGTGATCACTTTCGATAGTGATGACAGGGATACTGTTCAGGATCCTCACCATGATGCTTTGGTAATAACATTATATGTGGCTAACCATTTTGTACGCAGGATACTGGTAGACAACGGTAGTTCTGTCAATATAATTAAGCTGGAAACATTGAAGAGGATGAATGTATCTCCGATGGACATTACTTCGAAGTCCACTGTGCTCGTTGGTTTCAGTGGAGAAGCTAGGAATACCGTAGGGGAGATAAAGTTACCAGTATATGTTGAAGGGGTCAACTCAATACAACGCTTCTGTGTGATGGACTCCTTATCCTGCTATAACATCATACTGGGAAGACCATGGATTCACGATATGAAGGCTGTGCCATCAACATATCACCAATGCATCAAGATCCCTACCCCTTGGGGAGTTGTCAAGGTTGAAAGTGATCAGCAGGAAGCGAAAGAATGCTACTCATCTTCGATGAAATCTTCAACCAAGCCTAATCAAGCATAGCAATTAAAGATGGGGGCCTGGGATACCTTGGAAGCTTCGGAGCAGGATGTGAAGAAAATTATCCTGGATCAGGATAATCCTGATATCTCGGTGCTCGTAGGAACCAATATCCCTCAGGATATTGAAGTGCAGTTAACTAACTTTTTGAAATGCAGGATGTCAACATTTGCATGGAAGCATGAGGATATGATAGGCATATCTAAAGACATTATCACTCACAAGCTTGGAATTGACAGATCGTTCAAGCCTGTTCACTAAAAAAGAAGAAAATTTGCTCCTGAGCGGAATACGATCATCCAAGAAGAAGTTGAAAGATTGTTGAAGTCCCGGATGATCAGAGAAGTCAAGTTTCCAAGATGGCTAGCAAACGTAGTTGTGGTACAGAAGAAAAACGGGAAATGGAGAGTCTGTGTAGACTACACGGACTTGAACAAGGCTTGTCCTAAAGACCCATTTCCTCTCCCTCATATCAACGCAATGGTGGATGCTACTGCTGGACATGAAATATTAACGTTCATGGACGCATCCTCAGGATTTCAGCAGATTCAAATGGAGCCTTCGGACCAGGAGGATACTGCTTTCATGACACCAACAGGTATATATTGCTATACTGCCATGCCTTTTGGTTTGAAAAATGCAGGTGCAACATACCAGAGATTAGTAAACATGATGTTCAAAGATAAGCTGGGGGACACCATGGAGGTATATATTGACGATATGGTGGTGAAATCCAAAAAGGCTGAGGATCACCTCCAGGATATCAAGGGAGCATTTGATATCCTGGATCGGTATAACATGAAGCTGAATCCTGCTAAGTGCCATTTTGGAGTGGGGGCAGGAAAGTTTCTTGGATATATGGTGACAAAAAGGGGGATAGAGGCAAGCCCGGAGCAGATTAAAGCTATCTTGGATATAAAATCACCCTCGAATATGAAGGATGTTCAACGGTTAACAGGACGAGTAGCAGCATTGAACAGATTTATTTCGAGATCCTCGGAAAAATGGAAGGAATTCTATGATATCCTCAAGAAGAATAAGAAATTTGAATGGGGAGCAAAGCATGAAGCAGCCTTGCAGGATTTGAAGCGATATCTCTCAACTGCACCTCTATTGATGAAGCCTGAAAATGGTGAACCACTATCCCTATACCTCGCTGTATCAGGGAATGCTGTAAGTGCCGTTCTTATAAAAGACCATGAAGGTCTGCAATATCCTGTTTATTATGTTAGTAAAAGTTTGTTAGATGCTGAAACTAGGTATTCTCATTTAGAAAAATTGATATTAGCTCTAGTCATGGCATCGACAAAGCTTAGACATTATTTTGAGACACATAGGATCCATGTTAAAACGAATTATCCTGTCAAAAATGTGCTTAGGAAACCAGAGATGTCAGGCAGGATGGCCAAGTGGTCAGTAAAGTTAAGTGCTTATGATTTAGTATATGAACCTAGAAATGCCATAAAGTCTCAGGCTTTAGCTGACTTTGTGGCTGATTTCAGTAGTGACATTCAGGACGAGGTAGACCTAGAAGTTCAACAGTTAGGAGAATCTTCAGGATCCTGGACGTTGTATACTGATGGTGCATCCAATATAAGAGGTGTAGGTTTAGGTATACTACTAAAATCGCCACAGGGGTGGCTATTAGGTGTGAATTTCCTGCTACTAATAATGAGGCAGAATATGAAGCTTTAATTGCAGGATTAGAATTGGCTAAGAATATGAGTATCAAGAATTTGCAAGTATATGTTGACTCCTTGTTAATTACTAACCATTTTAATGGATCCTATGCAGTTAAGGGTGAGAAATTAATCGAATACCTCGATATTCTAAAAAAATTAGCAGGATATTTCGATGTTTTTACACTTGAACAGGTACCAAGAGAGGATAATGCTAAAGCAGATGCCTTAGCAAATCTGGGATCATCGATCAGGATACCAGAAGGAACCCAAATACCAATATTACATGTCTTGTATCCTGCAACGAATCCTCGGGATAAAGAAGTAGCCGGTATTCAGGATCCTGGAGCAGAGTATCCTGAAGAGGATCCTAAATCTTGGACGACTCCAATCATGAGATATCTCAAGGAAGGACACATCCCCGAAAATGAAAATCCTAAGGCATTTAGGATGAAGGTATCACGATTCACTATTATAAATAATGTTTTATACAAGAAATCTCTTGCAGGACCGTATTTGAGGTGTTTGGAGGATCCTGAAGCCAAAGAAGTACTTCAGGATATACATGAAGGGGATTGTGGTAACCATACTGGGGGCAGGTCATTATTCTCAAAAGTATTAAGGACAGGATATTATTGGCCGACAATGAGAAAAGATGCCGCAGAATATGCTCGAAGATGTGACGCATGTCAAAGACATAGTAACATATTACATCAGCCTGCTGAACCGCTGTATCCTATTGTTTCCCCTTGGCCGTTTATGAAGTGGCGTATGGATATAGTGGGAAAGCTTCCAAAAGCTCCAGGAGGAAAGGTTTTCATGTTGGCAATGACGGATTATTTCTCCAAGTGGGTTGAAGCAGAAGCATTTGTTCAAGTTAGAGATCAAGAAGTAGTATCCTTCATAAAGAGAAATATCCTGACCAGATTTGGAGTACCAGCCGAGATAATCTGTGACAATGGTTCTTAGTTTATAAGCAAGAGAACTACTGACTTTTGCAAAAGTTGGGGAAACAAAATGATAACATCTACTCCGGTACATCCTCAAGCGAATGGACAAGCAGAATCCTCAAACAAGATAATTGTCAATAACTTAAAGAAGAGGCTTGGAGCCAAAAAAGGAAGATGGGCAGAAGAATTACCCTTTGTTTTGTAGGACAACGGTAAAGAATTCAACAGGCCAAACCCCATTTTCCTTGGTATTTGGAGCAGAAGCAATGATTCCAACGGAAATGGCAATACCTACTGCAAGATCTACCCTACGGGATCCTGAAAAGAATCCTGAAGCCTTGAGTCAGGATTTGGATACTATAGATGAAAAAAGGGATGCAGCAAGGCTAAGGATGGCAGCATATCAACAAAGAATATCCAGAGCATATAACAAGAATATTAGGACCAGAAGATTTAAGGTTGGAGATTGGGTGTTAAGAAAGGCTTTTCAGAATACTACTAATCCTGCCGATGGCAAGCTAGCTCCAAAATGGGAAGGACCATATGAAGTTGAATCAGAAGCAGGGAAAGGAGCATATAGACTCAAGAATATGGAAGGGGATATGCTACCGAGATCTTGGAATGCTATACACCTTAAGCTTTATTTCAAGTGAGTTTAGAATTTAATTTCTAACTCAGGATGGTATGAATTCTATCTTTTTTAAATATGTTTGGTTTAATTTATTCTTTGAAACCCAATACTAACTTAAGCATCGGAGGGGTGTTAGCCAAGCTAACACCCACCTTAGTTTAAGGATGTTTTGCAGTATATGCTCCAGGATATAGCTCCAGGATGCTCACTCAAGATACTTCGGAAGATTAGAGGATTGGCCCCCTCTCTCACGTATAAGGGATCCCGATCCCTTCACAGGTTTAAAGGTATTCACCTTTCTTCTGAATTGTGTTTAAACACTCCGCCTGGAGCGCAAGTTATTCAGGGATAGTTCAAGGTGGCGGGACCAGTCCATGTAAAAGTGGCTGACAATTTCGTTACTGTTGGCTATATCCTGAATCCTAAAGGTATATTTGGATTGATCACCCTCTCTCATGAAAGGGTATTTTCATACTCTCTAAGGTTTAAAGGGTTTCACCTTTCTAAGTCTTGGAGTTTATACACTCCTGCCTGTAGCGCACGAAAATTTGGGATTTTCCCCAGGATACAAGGAATTTATCTCCAGTACATTCTTGGGTTTTACCCCTGTAACATGAAAAATTGTCTATACAATGGGAACTGATATCTAGAAGATTTCTAAGTATTTGAAGACATTGTACATAGGGGACATTCCTACTAAAGCAATTGTGTAAAGCTAAAAGGATAAGGCTCGGAACTAATGCACTAAGTGTCTCAGACAGGGGACATCTTCATTGGAAAAGTTGCAAAGGGATTGAGGTTTGATAATAGGGTTATACCCTATTCCTGGTATGATCTTTCCTTTGTAAACATCGTTTAAGTTTTTGATAATACTATGTTTGGTAAAAGGTTAAATCTCCTGATATATTCTCAAAATATATTTTCAAAATACTTCTTAGAATATTTGATTAAAATATTTGAAACTAATACTAGTTTGAAACTTTGATCATTTAGGTATTATCAAAACAGGTTTTGGAAAAGTGGACTGTTTTTCACTCTTTAAAAAGCTTTCTACAGAGTTGAAGGAATGTTTAGAAGTTCTATCTAATAAAAAGTTTTTATAATATATCGCTGAGCATATTGATCAGGATATTTTCATAAGATAACAATACAAAATTTTTACAAAGCTAAGAGTTACATTAAGTAATGCAAGGCAATAACAAATAAGTCAAAAGATAGTTATATTATTAACAAGTCAAAAGTTATGCTTTTGGTTTCACCTTAAACCAAGGCCCATCCGCCAAAAGCACGATTAGTTTTTACCATACCTACGTAAAGGTTGAAGGTTTTATCTCAAAACGAAACCTGTCCACCTTCAACCGCTACGAAGTTCAAAACAGATTATACTAACCGATGACCAAGGGCTTCATCCTAAAACATAGGACCCATCCACCTTTGGTCATCATATTGTTCTAATGCAGGAAATATAAATTGTTTGAAGACAGGAAAAGTAAATTGTTTACCCAACCACAACCATGAAATTTAAAAAAGTGGGCTCCGGCCTTGGCACGTATATCCATCATCGCCCACTTCGCCGCCTAAGAAGCGGCACCTTCTTGATCAGCAACCTCTTTCCCAGCATTCGCACCAACATCAGCCTCAGGATTCTTCTCGGCATCATCACCAGCATTGGCCACTTCCTCTGCCCCTTAGAAGGCTCTTCACCAGCATGCTTTGCAGGATGAGCAACGGGATGACCTCCGAGATCCTGTAGTTTCGCTTCCCAAGTCTTTATGTTCCAGGAGGGGCATTCGAAACCCAAATCCCTGGCCTCATAAGCCATCCTTATCCTGGCTTGGAGAAGAGAGACGACCACGGATGCTTTGAGACTGTCCCGATATGAACTCATATTCTGCTGATATTGGATAAGGGCGGCATCTAGTTCGGCTTGAGCATCTTCATTGGCTTTGTGGAGGGCAGCTTGATGTTCCTGGGCCATTGCCTTGTATTTGTCCTCATAATGTTGGGATTTGGCAGCTGCAATTGTTCCTTGATCGGCTATGGTGGCTTCAGGTTTTTCGAGCTTGATCTGCAGCATCTTATTAAGCCCACAGGCGTCTTCATACAAATGCATGAGACATTCCAAGCCCTGCAGTTAAAGATACAGGTATCAGCGTAAAATGGACAGGATAATGATTAACATGCGTGTTCAGGATATTGGAAAGGAATTTTTACCTGCTTGAGGAATGAAGTAGCTTCACTAAACCCATGATGCTCGAGAGAGAATGTTTCTGAGGCGGTTGGAGAATCCATTTCTTTCCTCTTTCGAGAACTAGAGGCCCGGGTCCTGGATGCTGGAGGGGCTTTAGAAGCGGTAGTAGTCTTTGAAGTGATGGGCTTCGGTGTGGCAGATGGCTTCGGCTTAGGTTCTTGTTCGGCAGGCACAAGGCTGGAGTAACTATCCAACTCGTCAAGTTGGAAGCTTTCGAGGTTAATAACTGGCACTACATAAGGGAAGATGTTTTAAGCTTATTATACTTCTAAAAATAATAATCAGTTTAATATAAAGATAATTCCTGAAAATATGCTTACCAGACATGCTGGAGCTTGATCTTTGGCTTGAGCTTGTGAGTAGCAGGTTAAAGGTTCTTTCACCCTCTGGAAGCTTGTAGATCTCTTTTATTCTCCCTTCCAATTCAGCACTAGGAGGAGCTAGTTCTTTAAAGTTTGCTGCAAGAAAAGAAATAAACATATCAGGATGTTGGTTCAGGATGGAGGTTCGGGATATGATTGGGGATATTCCTAAAACCCTCAGTCCTACCAGAAGTCAACCATCTTTTAGGGAGGTCAAAATCCTTATCAATGGAGTCTCTTTTCACAAAAAAGAATTTTCTTGTCCACTTATCCTCGGTCTTGGTAGCCTTGAGGATGAGAGGATCTTTGGAAATAGAGAATAGAAGGAATCGGCTGGAACCATGAGATCTTAAACGATAAGCCTTTGGCAAATCTTTGATGCACAGGTCGGGCATATGGCGAGTCTTAATTTTTTCCAAGGTAACTAATATGCGCCAAACCATGGGCATGATTTGGGCAAAGCTCAGACCAGTAAGTTCGAAGAAACGGGAAATAAAAGGTGAAAACGGGTATTGAAGTCCTATGGAGAAGGGGTAGGCAAAGAAGCAGACCCATTCGTCGGAACAAAAGTCCGATCGGACCTCTCGGTCGAACGGACGGAAGATTGTCCCAGCGGGAAAGGCATCAGAAGCTTGTAGGGCCGCGATGTCAGAATTATCGAAAGAACACACCTCTTTTGAAGGTTTCTGAAGCAGATTCTGTTTGTGGAAGGTGGAAACACAGTCCGCCATTTGCGATCTGGTACGGGTCGCCATGGAAGATCACAATCGGAGAAAGGGAGATATAAACAAGGAAAATAGAAAGGATAGAGAGGAAAGTACCTGATATCCGGTTGAAGATAAGGGTAACCATAATGAGGAGTCCCTCGGTTAATATAGGCTGAATATAGGGGGTAAAGAGTAAATAACGCTTTGGAAGTTGCACCACTGTCATTTCAAGGGTCTAGTCGTATTAATTGCCTTAAGTTTTGAGGTGAAACTTTTAAAATATATCCGTTGGATTGGTATACCAACCGATATATTTGGGGACAATTGTTATGGATCATTTTCTAAGCATACATATCTTGAACTATATCCTGCTTTTAATTGTTTATCTGTGATCATGATACTGGACGGGGATATTGCTAACATCCTGGGTGATATCCTGAGGTATATCGAATTAATCACGTGCAGGTTCGAGGCTGTGTGTTACTAACGGTCAGATGGACTTCTTCTCCTCAAGACTCGGGCGTATTTGTTATGTGAGACATTGAACCCGAAAGACCAGGTCTACAACGTTCGACTAAGGAATATTCGTTGGATCCCGGTTATGTAGGATAGTTAGTTACATTTGTTTTACTATAAATAGATGGGGGCGGATCAGATTAAGGCACTCAACTTACACATTTTCGAACACTTTCTCTCTAGCTCGTCGCAAACACCATACACACAACACTTGTATTCGAATTACATTGTAACACATAGTCGATCCGCACCACATCCCGCACTGTATCCTGATATTTGAAGCAATAGAAGAACAAGGCAGCTGCGATTGTCAGCTCCCGAGGTTTTATGCCGGCGATCTAGATTGATCAAGGGCTTTCCTCGTACATCACGTGTCAACCTTTATTTTTTTTTTGCTCATTGTTTGATCATCGATACAGCTCTATATCCCGAGCCGTATCCTGAAACCGTTTTCATATCTAATTTGGTTAACACATTTTTCACACATAATTTTAGCACACTACCTCACTTAACTAATTTGATCACTTAATTGCTTAGGTAATTTTTGACCAAAATAATAACTTAGATAAACCTTTAATTTGTTTAAGGGTTTATCGCCACCGTCGCAAGGCTTGAATGTATGCGATTAACATTACTGCATAAATGTTTGTAATCATAAAGCATTGTTTTTCTACAAAACATGACATTTGATTTAAACTCAGGTTTACTCAAAAACATTGTTTTGTACATATTCCTATGGGGTTGAGTAAATTCTTTTTATTCACCGTACATAACATTTGTTTCTCAATGACATTATCACATAGTTTGAGTAGATACTTTCTACTTGCTATGCATTACATTTGGTTATACATGTTACATTTCACACATAACATTGAACATGGTTTATACATAAACATTTTGACATTGAACAAGACATTTTGGCTGGTTATTGATAAGTGACTTATGTAACGGGGCTATGTGTTATATGACAAAAGCATGGTAGATACGCCGCTGGTACTTCCTATATATAAGTGCTTATTATATTATACATTGTTGCGTTATCTAAACCACTAAGACAAAGACATGAAACATTTTATACAAGAACACGGCATTGTTTTACAAATTACATATTTTATACAAATTCACTTTTACTTGGTTATTCAATTAACCATGCATTATCCTTTTATTATCATTTGATTTTCACATTGATTTTCATATGATTTTATAAAGGAAAACATTTTACAAGGTTCATGACTATAGTTTGTAAAATACTTCTTTTAACTACAAGTCATGAATCCTGCATAAACAAAACCTATGTATCTCACAGGCATTTTTATGCTGGCGTACCTATTTTTACATGTGTTTCAGGTGCTAATGCATGATGATGTTTGTGCTTCACTTAGGCGGACTTGGGCCTTAGTGACTTAAAAGACAGTTATTTAAGTTATGTTTGTTTGAATTTCAAGACAATATGAACACTTTAATTAATAATACAAAACTTTAGTTACCATGGTTGTTGAAACAATAATTATGTCGCCTCACTCCCCGACGTTTCCGCCGCGGTTTGTTGTTTTAATGCGGTCGGGGTGTGACACCAATGCAACTTGGAAGCTTCGATGTTATAGTAGGAATGGATTGGTTAGCCAAATACCATGCAGAGGTCGTTTGTTTTGAAAAGATTGTCCGTATACCACTTTCGACTGGTGAGATCTTAGAGGTTCGTGGTGAGAAACATGCTAGTATTCTTAAACTCATAACGTGTAGTCAAGCTCAAAAATACCTATGAAAGAACTATGTGGCCTTCTTGGCATATGTCGTAGAGGAGAAAGGCAAAGGTAAGACTATTCAAGATATCCCTGTTGTTCGGGATTATCCTGAGGTATTTCTTGAAGAATTACCTGGTTTACCCCCAACACGTCAAGTTAAGTTTCGTCTTGATCTTATACCTGGTGTAAATCGTGTTGCTAAATCAACCTATCGTCTTGCACTGTCTAAGATGCAAGAATTGTCTAAACAACTTCCGGAACTTTTTGACAAAGGATTCATCCGTCCAAGCTTTTCACCTTGGGGCGCTCCTGTTTTATTTATGAAAAAGAAAGATGGATCTTTTCGTATATGTATCGAGTATCGTGAGCTCAACAAACTCACCATCAAGAATCGATATCCCCTACCTCGTATTGATGATCTCTTTGATCAGTTACAGGGTGCTACTTGCTATTCAAAGATTGATCTACGTTCTAGGTATCATCAGCTTCGTGTACTCGAAGAAGATATTCCCAAAACAGCTTTTCATACAAGATATGGTCACTATGAGTTTACTGTTATGCCCTTCGGTTTAACCAATGCTCCTGCTATTTTCATGGACTTCTTGAATAGGGTTTGTAAGCCTTATTTGGAGAAGTTCATCATTGTTTTCATTGATGACATTTTGATCTATTCAAAGACACGAGCCGATCGTGAACAACATCTTCGTCTTACAATGGAACTCCTAAAGAAAGAACAGCTCTTCGCCAAGTTCTCCAAGTGTGAATTTTGGCTTAAGGAAGTTCAATTTTTGGGACACATTGTCAACGAACAAGGTATACATGTAGATCCCGCCAAAATTAGTGCGATTAAGGATTGGGATACACCTACTACTCCTACCGAGGTTTGTTCATTTCTTGGTCTCGCAGGTTATTACCGCCGTTTCATTGCGAACTTCTCTAAGATTGCGGTTCCTCTCACAGCTTTAACTCAAAAGAATAAACCTTTTGAGTGGGGACCCAAGCAGGAAGAAGCTTTTCAGACCTTGAAACAGAAACTCTGTGATGCACCTATCTTATCTTTACCTGAGGGTAACGATGATTTTGTCGTATATTGTGATGCATCCAACTTAGGCCTTGGCTGTGTTCTCATGCAAAGAAACAAAGTCATAGCCTATGCATTGAGACAGTTGAAGATACACGAGAAGAACTACACGACTCATGATCTTAAGTTGGGTGCAGTAGTTTTTGCTCTCAAAATCTGGAGACACTACCGGTACAGTACAAAATGTGTAGTGTTCACTGACCACAAAAGTCTCCAGCACATTATCAATCATAAAGAACTAAACATGAGGCAACGACGTTGGGTTGAACTTCTAAACGACTACGATTGCGAAATTCGCTACCATCCTGTTAAGGCGAATGTTGTGGCTGATGCATTGAGTCATAAGGAACGTGTTAAGCTTCACTGTGTTCAGGTTCAATCTGATATTCAAACCCGCATTTCTCAAGCTCAACGTACTTATGTTTCATAAGACTTGATGGGTAAGGAATTACCTGTAGGACCGTATTTGACAGTCAATTGAGTCAATTCGAGCTAGCAACTACCGAAAATGCAGCGGAAATACAAAATCGGCATGAATCAAAGCAAGAAAGGTGTAGAAACAGAAATAGATCACTTTAAACAAGTTTTCTCATTAATTCTTCAAGAAATACACGGGCAGCAGTTCGGCTACACACTGGACATGGACGTACAAAATGAGAAAATAACTTGGGTATTTATAGGGGGGGAGGTTTAGCTTATGTGAACATGTCCGTATAAGCGAAACCATCTAGTTGGGGTTTCGCTTATATGTCACATGTCCATAAAAGCGGAACCTCTACATTAAAACCCAATATTTACACTTTAAACCCCTATACAATACCTAATTAACATATCTAGACCCTATACATTCAACAATTAAGACTAAGACGTAGGCTTTAGACATTCGTGCATCAACAAACTCCCCCTTGGATACAGCCGGAGTCTTCAGTCTTATCTTTGGGTCTTCAGAGTTACTTGAACTTTCCTTCTCTAGACTTAGGCTTTTTCAGCAACTTCCTAAGCTTTTCTTTCTCTTTCGCAGGCTCCCCCTTTCATCAATCTTCTGTGCTTTTGGAATCGGCATCTGGATTACCAGCAACAAGCTTCCTTTTGCACCAAACTCGACTTCAGACTCCCCCTAAGACTCTGCTATCGGGATCTTAATCTGGAACTTTTACCTGCAAACCTCAAACATTTATAAGAATAAACATTTTAAATGTCCAGAATTGATGATCTGGTTCTTTCACAATCCTATAAAGATTTGACTATATAAAGAATCCAAACAACTAAACTTAACACTTTACAATCAAATTTTAAACCTTTTAATTTTCAAAATTATTGTTTAGTGACACATGATCAAAATCAAGATACAGTTTTTCAAAAAATTTACATTTTGACACTTTTCAGATTAAACACCATCACACCCAGTTAACCAAGTCCAAGTCAATGACCTTGGTCAACTGCTTGCCTACCAAGTCCAAGTTAATGATCTTGGATGACCGAATTATGAAGTACACATTTATTTCATTCTGAAAATAGTTCAAACAAATGAACTTTTGAACTTTTTGAACTTCCAAACACTTTTCAACTGTCCAACACTGTACCAATCATTGTTCTGCATCACTAGCTTACCCAGCCCCCATCATACAATGACATGATCTGCACTAAGCTTTGATCTTCTGATTCCCAATATCAGTTGTCGAAAATAAAATGAGAAACTAAAATCTTTTTTGATTTTTAACTGAATAAACTGAAAACTGTACACACAATCTTTTTGTGAGCGTGTTAGGGGATCATATCAGCTGCCGACGAGATACAAGTACCGTTAAGCTTGATTACATTTTCAATATTAAACAGTTTGCATTGATTGCCGATATACTAGTCCACTTTAAATTCTCACACAGAGTTCAATCTGTTCAGGATACGAATTTAATGTTTTAAGGCTTAACTTTTATATGTATCCCACCTCAGAATATACTCCCGTATCCAGATCCCAATATTCAGTCTTACAGGTAAGTTTTAACACAAATGATATCTGTAATGGGTTAATAAATTATGAAGAATCATGAGAGCTCAGGTCAGAACTACCGTTCAGCAGAGAGATCATGACTCGACTTTTTGGGTGTGTCCCCTTTAGAGGATCTTTTTTACAACAGCATTGCTAAGCAATTTTATTGTCTTATCATATATGCTGAGGGTGATGCTATGTTTCAAGCATTTGCGGAAAGTATTATTCGAGGACTAGGTCAGAACCACCGTTCAGCAGAAGTCCCGGAATAATACCCCAGATATCACTGAGTAAACAAACCTAGTACATCAGAAAAAGGAATCTTTCAAACAAGATTTCGGGGGTTACCCATATATCCGAGAGATGTTCCCCACACAAAAGCAAGTAAATTTTATGTTTATATCCCGAACATATTTACTAAATGTGTAAAAACCTTTCGGCATATCATCTACAAGACTGCTTAACATATTTATACATTACATTTCTTTAGCGTACTGTATCCGTCTAGCTGATGTACTATCATTTCCCCTTTTATACACAAACTCATTTTTACTTTTTCAAATGTTTTTGGTTTTTGTAGTTTTTATCATGTTTTTGTATATTTCTGCAAACTTTCTCCCCCGAAAAAGAAAAACATATTTTTGTGTTTTTGTTTTTATCGAAAAGAAGAAAAACAAACTGTACAAACAAAATTTGACAACACGACATGGTTCACGTCATATCGCCGCCCAACTCGGCTTCACATTCAATAACCCTCCCAGATTGCAGATTTTTCATCCCGTTTAATTTCAAAAGATAATAAAATCTCTTTTTGTCAAATGGTTTAGTATAGAAATCCGCTTTCTGATCATCGGTGTGCAAGTGTTCAATCCGAATTAACTTTTTCTCGTGACAATCACGGATAAAATGGTGACGGATCTCAATATGTTTTGTTTTTTAATGGTGAACTGGATTTTTAGTGATGTTAATAGCTGCTTCATTGTCCACATAGATTGGAGTGTCTAAGAACTGCAACCCGTAGTCGCGCATCTGCTGTTGGATCCAAAGGATCTGCGAGCAACAGCTGGAGGCTGAAACGTATTCAGCCTCGCATGTAGAGAGCGCTACTGCGGTTTGTTTCTTACACTGCTAGGTAACGAGTCGAGTTCTGAAGAACTGACACCCAGCAGTGGTGGACTTTGCGTTTTGCTTGCAGCTCCCAAAATCAGAATCAGCAAAACCTGATAAAGTAAAGTCACCCGATCGAGGATACCACAAGCCGATGCTTGGGCAGCCTTTCAAATACCGTAAGATACGTTTCACTATGGTCAGATGTGACTGCTTTGGATTTGACTGATATCTGGCGCAGAGACACGTCGGGTACATGATGTCTGGACGGGAAGCCGTGAGATACATCAGAGATCCAATGATAGATCGGTACAATGTCTCGTCCATCTTCACACCATTCTCGTCTGGACAAATTCCATGATTCTGTGCAAGGGGGGTGGATGCAGGACTGCAATCTATCATATCAAACTTGTCGAGCACGTCCTTCACATACTTCGTTTGGTGAATGAAGATTCCGTCGGGCATTTGTTCCACCTGTAGCCCTAGGAAGAACTTCATCTCCCCCATTGAACTCATCTCGAACTTTTTCTTCATCACCTTTTCAAATTCTTTGCACAGGTCGTCGTTGGTGGATCCAAAAATGATATCGTCAACATATATTTGCACAATCAACAAGTGGCCCGCCTCTTCCTTGGTGAACAAAGTGTTGTCTACTGTCCCTCTTGTGAACCCGTTATCCAGCAAGTATGTCGAAAGCGTCTCATACCAGGCTCTCGGGGCCTGGTGAAGTCCGTACAGCGCTTTATCCAATAGATACACCTTGTTTTTGTGCAGTGGATCTGTGAACCCCGACGGTTGCCCCACATACACTTCTTCTCTGATAGTTCCGTAAAGGAAGGCAAATTTGACGTCAATTTGATATACTTTAAAATCTTTCCATGATGCGAAGGCTAGAAAAATCCAAATTGCCTCAAGTCTGGCAACCGGTGCGTAAACTTCATCATAATCTATTCCTTCCTGTTGACTGAAGCCTTGAACCACAAGTCGCGCTTTGTTTCTCACCACAACGCCTCTGTCATCACGCTTGCACTTAAAAACCCATTTCGTCTTGATTAACTTCTGGTTTTGTGGCAAATCGACAGGTCTCCAGACGCCCAGCTTTTCGAACTGTTGCAGCTCCTCCTGCATTGCATTCACCCAGCTATCCTCGGTCAATGCCTCTTTGTAGGTTCTGGGCTCTATCTGCGAAATAAAACATTTTAATGAAACTTCTTTCTGCATATCAGCAATAGATGAATAGAAACATGTAAGAGCTCGGTCTATTTGATGTCGGGTTTTGACACCACTTTGCAGGTCGCCAATAATCTGTTCTGAGGGATGATAAGACAACGTCCGTGGCATAGCATTGTTAGGCACATTTACTTCCGATTCCAAGCTCGATATGTCAAGATCAACAGTTTGATCCTCAGCTTCCGTTGGATCCTCGTCAAAAGTCAGAGCGGGTTCCGCTTCTGAGTCGTCAGATTCATCAAACGATGGAGCTGGTTCCTCTGGTGGTTCATGAGCTGTTCCACTTGGTGCTGCTTCATCATCGTGAGTACCCACGGTGGGTTGAGATATTTCTAGCGGTCTAGATACTTGCTCCTGTGACACATTTTGCTGATACAGGTACATAAGAGCTAGTTCCTCCTCACTCGGCTCGACCGGCAGATGAAACGACTCCCAGAGCTTATCGTAGTCGAACAGGAATCTTTGTCTGGGAAGTTGTGTTGATGCAGTGTGCTTCTGACAATCCACGTGTTGGACTTGAATCACCTTACCCCGGCAAGGTACGAACACCCTCTTGAGTGGGCTAGCGTAACCTACAAAGAAACCTTCATTAGATTTAGCGCTAAATTTACCGTTTTCATCAATAAAAGTACAAGGAGACCCGAATGGCTCCAAAAACTCAAGATTCGGCTTATAACGATGCAACATCTCAAAGCAAGTCTTTTTATACTTCTTGACAGTGAGAACTCTATTCAATGTGTAACAAGCTGCTGATACTGCTTCACTCCAGAAAAAGATAGGTAGCTTGGAATCGGCTAACATTGTACGGGTTGTTTCTATCAGGGTCTGATTCTTTCGTTCAGCTACACCGTTTTGCTGTGGTGTGTACGGTGCACTGAATTCATGAAGAATTCCCTTCTCGTTGCAGAACTCTACATCTATTTGTTCTTGAATTCCGTTCCATTGTCGCTCCGAATCCTCCGGATTGGCAGTTTATACACCGTTTCCATTTTCTTGAAAAGCACCATCAGAGACTCAAAAGTTTGATCTTTTCGTTCCAAGCACACTACCCAAGAAAATCTCGTAAAGTCATCAGTCACCACCAAGCAATATAAATCTCCGCTGATGCTCTTTACGTTGACAGGCCCGAAGAGATCCATGTGCAATCTCTCAAGAGGTAACCTGATTGTATTCATCATCTTCAATGGGTGTGACTTCCGAGTCTGCTTTCCTTTCTTACACGCTACACAATCATCATTAAAGTGAAAATTCTTCAGATTAACACCATCAACCAAATCATTGTATACTAAAAAGTTCATTTTGCGAACATGAATGTGGCCCATCTTACGATGCCACATTATCGAATCTTTTTCCGTCGCTTTAGTTTTAGTCACAAAACATTGTTTCTGATGAGATGTTGGCATTGCGACGTTCATATCTAGATAATAAAGATCATTCTCCCGCGAACCACGCAACAGCACCATCTCATCAGGGATTTTAAACCCTGGTTTCAACACAACACATTCAGTTTTAGTAAAATGTACACTAAACTCTTTATCACAGATTTGTGAAATACTGAGTAAATTGTTTGTTAACTCCACTATGTAGTTCACTTTGTCGAATGAAATCACGCCATTTGACAGCGTTCCTTGACCAACAATCCTTCCCCCTTGATTCCCGGCAAATCCAACATAGCTTCCGTTTATAGATTTGACATCATATAGCAAAGCAAGCATCCCAGTCATATGCCTTGAAGCTCCACTATCCATAATCCACTTTGATAGAATCGACTTGGGCAGCCCCTGCAAACATCATAGCGAATTTATTCAAACAATGAACTCCATGACTTTTTAACTTCTGAAACACTCCCAAACACTACATCACACTTCTCATCAGTCTTAGGAAAGTTAAACGTGACATTCAGAAAATCAGTTTTTTCTTTTGATTTTACATCATTTGTGATTGGAGGAAATTCTGCAAGAAACTTATCAAGCTCAAATTAAAATTCATGATTATCATTAGCAACCACTTTTGATTCATAAAATTCCTTTACCCCTTTGACCTTTCTGTCCACCATTTTTTCCAAAAATATTTAGAACATTGGGATTAAAGACTTTTGAATCAAACTTTAACTCATTCTCCATTTTCTTCACCTCAACTGATTGTTTGGGTTTAACCACCCATGATTGAGTTTCAAAAATTTTTGTTTTCGGATAAATCTTTGAAGTCTTTTGTGACTTTGAAGATTCGCCAATTTCGAATGTCGATTTCGGATTATCTTCCGACTTCAATGATTCACCTCTTTTCAAGATACGGATTGGTGAAACCATTTGTTTTTTACCTTTTTTGTCAACTGGTGACTTAGGTCGAGGTTTTTGAACAACAGGTTTAATGACAGGTTTTTTCGAAAATTTTCTTGCATTGTTTTGCCATGTGCCCGATTTCATTGCAGCGATAACAAACTCTTTTGTCATACTCTACAAAAGTTGACTTGAATGACTCTACTTTTAGTTTCTTAGCCGCATTGAAATCGTCAACTGCTTTTTGACTAAAAATGTATTCCTTTTCATCATCCACACTTGGTCCAACAACAAAAACATCATTCATTTTATCTTTTGGCTTGACAACCTTCTTAGCCATCTTTTTCTCAAAACCAATTCCTTTGTTTTTAAAGTTGTTACCGTTTTTCTTGTTACCATTATCTTCCCATTCCTTTTTCCCCGAGTTGTTGACACGTGTTGTAACAAATGACTTTTTAGGTTTCGAAAAAAATTCTTTGTTGTTTACCACATTAATGTCCATTTCAACCAATTTGAAAACTTTCTCAACATTTTCAATCTTAACATTCTGAAGAGGATACTCAAAATCAGAATAAAGCTTGTCCGTTCCAATCATAGTGTAAACCACCATAATCGGATCATCATTCGTACTCTTGTCTGATTTCGGTATGAAACAATCTAAAAAATTACCCTCATCTTCAGAATCAGTAACAGACTTCTCAGAATGAGATTTCATAACTTCAACATCAGAGTTATCACTCTCTTCATCTAACACCTGATCGACAACAGTCTTGATGACCTGTGACTTGCTGTCGGTGTCAGACGCAGAAAATGTAACATCAATGCTCTCTGGCAACTCATCCTCAATTGTCCTCAGTTTGAGATTCAATGCAGCTTCCACCCCATCTGGATACTTTTGAGTATAATGATTCCACATTGGGGGTGGAATACTTTTAAAAACTGGTGTTGCATTGATCTGCTGTGGAATAATCTGTTCAAGGACATAGGACGATGCAACATAGCTCATCAATTTCTTATCAATTTGCTCATTTTCAATTTTAGTCAATTCCAATTCTTTCTTTAATGATGCGATTGTGTCAATATGAAAATTAACTTCCACTTGTTTATCAAAAAGTGTTGCTTTTGCTAGTTTTGTGGCTTTATCATTTTCGACACTTTCTTCTTTAATCATTTTAACTGATCTGGCTAGTGTATCATATGCTTCTTTGACTTGTCCTAGATCAAATTTTAATATGTCAGCATGTTCTTTCAATTCCTGAAACTTAGTGTCTTTTTCAAGACACTCCATGCACGGTTGTAAACACTTTTGGCATGGTGTTTCAGATATTGAATCCACTTTCTCAACAATTTCTGCTTCATGAGCAGTTTTCACTTCCTGTTTACCGACATCTTTGGACTCTGACTCAGACACTTTCTTAGTTTTGTTCTCCTCAATTCCTGACTCCTTATCCGACTCCTTTTGAACTGACTCGGTACCGACAGACTCGGTTTTCACAAGTTCTGTGTCTACCTCTCTCAGTTTCGCCATGAGAGCCTTGTCAGCAATTTCTTTCAAAGTGTCTTCGGTCATTTCCTTTGTCACGTCGATCATTTCTTCAACAAATTCTTTCTTCTCCTCATATCTTGGACATAATCCAGTCGTCGGTTCTTCAAAGAAACCTGCAAAAGATTCAAAAATTTTAGGAGGCATGATAGATCTCAAAGAACTGGCTAATACCTCCTGCTCAGATTGAGAGTAATGAACTTCTGCATCTATTTCTTCAAAATTGTCCGCATTTTCAGCAGAAACCTCTTCAACAACTACAGAAACATCTTCAGTAACTGTTTCCGGTTCAGACACTATCTCCGAAATTTCAACAACTTCAGCCATCATTGCCTGTCCATCGCTACCGGGGATATATTTATCCCAGCTGAAACCCGCAGCTACCTTCTCATCATCTTGATTCACGATCAGCGCTTTTTCCGGTTTATTCTCAAATTGTGGCCTTTGAACAGTTGGTTGTTGATTTGGTCGATGATAAATCGCTTGCCTGTAGTAGTCGTTGGTGAACGGGTTTTGATGATTATTCACTTCTCGGTTTGGACACTCTCTTTTGAAATGGCATCTTTCTTTGCACTTGAAACAGGTTACTTTAGACTTGTCGAAACCTAACTTCTGATCAGGTCCAGAAAGACTGTTTCTGCCAGTGATTTCCATGAAACGCTGTGCTCTTCTCACCAGACTAGCCATGCCCCATTTGATGTCAATCAGTTCAAGTTCTTCGGGATCGATTTGGTCATAATCCTCCTTCGTCATGTCAGCATTACCGATTCTCCCTGCTACTAAGCCCTCATAAGCCTCAAGAACGGAAGCAAGCATTACTATGTGCTGTTTTGCGGCTTTTTCCGTGATCTCGTTTCCATTCTTTATGTTTACCGCAATATTCCACTTAACCCCAGAAACATACGCCTGATGATTTGATCCTGTTGAGCTTTGAGGTGAAGGCTGTTCCTGAGCTTTAACATTTGGTTCAATGTTCGAGAATGGTGAAAAATTTCTGGATTGAGGAGTGTTTGAAGAAACACTTGAGGTGTTATCAGCAATGAACCCTGTCTGTATTTTTGGGCTTTGATTGGTTGAAACTGAAGGGTTGCCTTTGTAATACAGAGACACATCTTGCTGCACACTCGCTAAGTTCATTTTCTTGATTTTCAGCAATTCCAGCTCGTGAGATTCAATTTTTTCTATGAAACCACTAAGATTCAGATTACCAAAACCTGGAGTGTTTTTCAACATCATCAAGTAAGTACCCCACTCATCATATGGCAATGCATCTGCCAATTTGTCGATTAATTCTTCATTTGTCTTGGTAATTTCCAATCTTTTCAACTCCAATACTAAATGACAATACCTATCAATCAAACTTTTTGTGGTTTCACCTTTTATGTAAGTGAAAATGTCGAATTCTTTCTTTAACAACGCCTTTTTGTTCTTGAGCATGGATGCACTTCCTTTAAATTTTAATTTCAATGCCTCCCAAATAGAATAAGCATTATCATCGTGTTGCAGCAACACCAAAATATCTTCCTTGATTGCTTGCTCAAGAATGCTAATCATCTTTTTCTCTGCTTTGAAATCATTCTGCTCTGTTTGCGTCAAACTTCCAATCAATTTCGGTTGATTTCGAGCATCTACCGGTGGAGCATATGGTGCCTCAACCTTCATCCAGCTTTCAAAATGGTTAGCCTGAACCCAGTTTCTAAATCTTCCAGACCAACTTGAGAATTCATCTAAGTTCATCAGTTTGGGTGGTTTCTGCATTGTTCCCAATTCATTTTCCATATTAACGTTCTGAATAATGCTTGCTGAACTCTGCGTAGCCGTCAAACCGCTTCCCGCAAACAAGTTATAAAAATCTTGATGTTCCATTTTTAGAGACAAATTTAGAAAAATGTTTAACTTTTTGATTAACAGATTATTTTTATCGAAAATCTTTTAACACAGACTGAGTTTCCAATACTCGATCACGTACGAAATGGACTAAAACGCTCAAACCATGACTTTACACTAAAACAGGTTGTATAAGCGAAATCAGACTATATGAGCGAATCACTTAATGTTCACACAAGTGAAACCAGATTATGACCTATGAGCAAAATCAACTTTTCATTAAGAGCGAAACCTGGAACTACCCTTATAAGCGAAACCTATAATTGTCCTTATAAGCGAAACCTGTTACTAGACAAATAAGCGAAACTACTAGGTTCACAAAAGCGAAACTAGTTAATGACCGGATGAGCGAAACCACTTAATGTCTATATGAGCGAAACCAAAGAGCGAAACCTCCAAAAATATGTCACTTGGAGCGAAACCTACGAGCGAAACCTCTTAATATGTCACTTGGAGCGAAACCTATGAGCGAAACCACTCAAAATACCATATAAGCGGAACCTATTCACGAGCCATTTTGGATCACTTTTAAGCTGATTTTAGTTCTAAAAATCTCTAGGGTTTGTTATTAGTCAATTTTACACTATATACTCAAATTTCAGTCCATTTTGTCCGTCGGAAAGTCCAGAAACTCAAAATGTACTTGAAAAAGGCTTTGATTCAGGTCAACTAGCTCACAACTGGCTCTGATACCAATTGTAGGACCGTATTTGACAGTCAATTGAGTCAATTCGAGCTAGCAACTATCGAAAATGCTGCGGAAATACAAAATCGGCATGAATCAAAGCAAGAAAGGTGTATGTGACAACTCGAAATTTAGAACCTTTCATTTGTATCTCGACATAACATGCTAAAACGTGTGACTAGTTAACTATGTTGGTTTAATGAGATAAGCAAACATTCTATGCGATTATGTGTTATGTGTATATGCTTGTATGTATAGTATGTGTATAGGTTTATGTGAGCCGAGAACCAAGAACCCGACTCGAGACCATGTGGTCTCGAGTAAACAGTAACAGTGGGCCGGATGGGCCACGCACCCCATTGAACCCAGCCGAAAGCCCATTAGGGTGCACTACTTGGGACGGGTATATAACCTTAGTGATTATCCATGTTTGCCATTTCTTTGGACAACACACTCACTCTCACACACACCCTCTCCTACAAATCTTAAACCCTAGAGATCAAACATCACCTCTTCTCTCATTCTCTCGGATCCAAACCGGCGCACTAGGACCTTCGGTTCAAGCTCGGAATCAACATTTGGAAGTTCACCCCTCATACCCTCTAACCGGTTAGTGATTCCTATTGTGTGTTATATTTCGGTTGTTTTTGATGATGTATGATGAAGATTAGATGATAATATATTTACTTGTTAAGCTTTATGCATGATGAATACACCCTCCTTGAGTAATCGGTTCCCAAGTGCTTCATGATTATGTGTTTATATTCGGTCAATGATGTTTATATGATAACGCATTAAGTATGTTAGGATGGATAATGTATGCTTGGCTATAAATGAGTATTATTGATTCTATATGGGTTTAGATGTTGATACAAGTTGGATTGATTAATGAATGGAAACCGAATGCTTGTAGTCGGCTATGATAGGTTCATGATTAGGACGATTCATGGTGTTGATATCATAGGGTGCATGATAGTGTTGATAAGTTGTTGTTCATGATTTTTGTTTGATTGAGGTTCATATGAATGATGATATGATGAACTACTTGAACATTTGAAGAACATGATGAATGTGATATGAATTGTTATGAACATTTGAAATTGCCATGTTTGATCCATTTTGGTTAATTGTTAGACAATTAGACATGTTTGTAGAACCTCATTGGTTAGTACATAAAATCACAACAGTGAAATCCCATTGGTCTAGTACAATGTGGAATTCAGCAATTGTCCCCAGCCGAAACCTTCTGTCTCGACTCGAGACCATCACAGGACAAGTCGAGATCCCCGGTTGCGACACAGGTTGCGAGTCGAGAACACATAGTCTCGACTCGAGACCAAAACAACACAACTCGAAATCGTGGTTGCGAGTCCAGTTGCGACTCGAGACCACACTTGATCAACACCCAAACATCTTGACTCGAGACCACCTCATGCATGACCCGAGATCACCTTAGTTGCGACTCGAAACCTTGTGGACTACAACTCGAGACCGCACAGTCTCGAGTAGAGACCGTACAGTCTCGACTCGAGACCACACACTTGTGCACGCTGAATTGGACTTGCATGATTCGGGCTTAAGTGATTGGGCCGGACTCTTGGGCCTAATGCATAGATCTTATACGTTACTAATTGAACGTGAATGTTGATGGACTGCCATGGGTGATGCTTGACTGCAATATGCTAGAAACATACGTGTACTGCTTGAATACGAACCTGATTTGTGTGATACAACTATGATAGGACGTGAGTGACCACAATATTGCTTGATTGACTTTTCTGTGTATCTGCCGAGCAAACCAAGGTGAGTTCACACCCTCTACAAAGCATGGGATTCCCAGGGGTCGGGAATTGGGGTTAAGGAACATGGGTTCCTCGTCCTCCTTGGGTAGGACAACAATGGTTCAGGAATGTAATTCCTCGTCCTCACGGACAGATAACTCGTACTAGACCAAAACTCTATCACGAAGTCCCTCCTTTTTATATCGACTTAATCGCCGGGCCAATGGCGAGCGGGTCATTAGTTAGATAGCGCTATTTAGGTCTGACAAACCTCACACCGTGCCGCAGAGGACGGGCGTGAACTAATGGATCTGGGGCACGTCAATGATGATAGACATTGACAGTTTCAGGGCACTTAAACATGACTACAGTCAGCAGTCGATATGGTAACGAGTCTAGTAGATACATGGGGTAGCCCCCACTGCCGAAATGCCAGATAACTAACACGGGGTAGCCCCCACGGCTGGATTGTCAGAGTATCCGGGAACAAACAAGTCACGTTTTAACTATGGGGTAACCCCCACGGCAGGATTGCCAGATAAAGGAAACTGTTTTCGAAACAACTTAAAACAAACACCCAACCGTGAACTCACTCAACTTGTTGTTGACTCGTTACTACATGCTTTGCAGGTCCTTAGGTACTTAGCTGGAGCTTGCATGGAGGAGGATCGTTGTGGAACATGGACGGCTGTGTGCCATGTTAAACTTTGAAACAATTAAACCTATGTTTTGGTTTTAAGACTTATGCTTCCGCTTGCAACTTAACTATGTTTTGTTTGAACACCAATTGTATTGGTTGGATTTTATAACTACTTATATGCTTGTTCAATATGATTGGTGGCTGGTTCCTGGTCAGTCACGCCTCCAAGAGGTAGTACTCCGCAGGTGGATTTTGGGGGTGTGACAGATTGGTATCAGAGCCATTGGTTATAGAGAACTTGGTTTTAATAAAGGGGGGAAACGTTTTGTTAAAACCAGACTATAACCTGTACAGTGCTCAACGGTCCACAACGACGCTTCACTCCACATGCAAGGCTCGACATTCTAGGTGATATGATCTGTGTATATATTGCCTACTTGTTAGTTACATAGTACATTGCTCATGGTATGCTTGATTAGTATAACTACTGTTGCTTGAACACGTGTGTACTTACTCCTTTCCGTCATCGCAACTTTCGCGAACCCCTCTCACTCACGTTCTTCTTGATATGAAGATCATGTCTGGACGCGTTAACCTGACACAAGCCCAGTTGACGGCTCTGATCAACGAACGAGTTGCCGCAGCACTTGCAGCTGCACACGCAGGAGGTCAGCATGCTCAGCCACCCGTGTGCACTTTTAAGACTTTCATGGACTGCCGACCAACTACTTTTAGCGGCACTGAAGGAGCAGTAGGTCTCCTCCACTGGTTTGAGAAACTAGAATCTGTGTTCGAAATGTGTGAATGCCCTGAGGCGCGCAGGGTGAAGAATGCTACCGGTACTCTCGAGGGTTTAGCCCTCACATGGTGGAACGCTCAGGTCCAAATGCTGGGGTTGGTTGCTGCCAACGCCACCCCATGGGAGAATTTTAAGGAAATGATCAAAGAAGAATACTGCAGTCGGGATGAGATTCACAAACTAGAGGTGGAATTCTTCAACCTCAAGATGACGGGGTCGGAAATTGAAGCTTATGTGAAAAGGTCGAACGAACTGGCAATTCTATGTCCTACTATGGTGGATCCTCCCATCAAACGCATCGAGCTATTCCTTCAGGGCTTAGTGCCGGAAATCCAAAGTCATGTGACTTCAGCGAACCTCGCCACCTACCAGCAAGTTGTTCAGTTGGCTCACCGCCTCACGGACCAGGCGGTGGAGCAGAACAAATTACCAAAACGCATAGGTGCTGCAACTACTTCTGGTACCTCTAGTGACAACAAACGGAAATGGGATGGAACTTGAAGTAAGGGTTCGACTTCTTTTCAGTCCCAGTCTTAGCAGAGAAAGACTGAAGACTACAAGAGCCCTAATCAGCAATCGTCTGGTGGTCAAAGTCATGGTGGGTACAGAGGAAATCACCCCAAATGCAATCACTGCAGCCTGCACCACAGCGGGCCATGCACCAGGGGCAACTGTCATCGGTGCAACAAGCCTGGTCACGCTGCGAAGGATTGCAGGAGCTTATACCCCGCCAATTATAATCGTCAGCAAGCTCAACAGAACCAGCGCCAGCAGCAGCCGCAGGGTGATAACAAAGGGTGCTTTCAGTGTGGAGCTGAAGGCCACTTCAAGAGAGATTGTCCCCAGCTGAACAGGAACCAGAACAACAACAACAACAACAACAATCAGGGGAATGGTAACAATGGGAACAACAACAACAATGGCGCCAGGGGGCGGGCATTCGTGATCGGCCAAGGTGAAGCAAGGAATGACCCCAATGTTGTGGCGGGTAAGTTCCTTCTCGATGACTTTTATGTTTCAGTATTATTTGATTCGGGTGCCGATACTAGCTACATGTCACTAGAAGTTAGTCGAATGCTTAAGCGTATTCCAACACCTTTGAACAACAAGCACACTGTAGAGCTAGCAAATGGTAAGAGTTTAGAAGCCACACACGTAGTCAAGGGTTGTAAACTTATTCTCGCTGACCAGACCTTCTCTATCGACCTTATTCCTATCGTCTTGGGTAGTTTCGACGTTGTCATTGGGATGGATTGGTTATCCCAACACCGAGCAGAGATTCTTTGCAACGAGAAGATTGTTCGCATTTCGGGTTCCGATAATGAACCTCTCATGATTCGTGGCGACAAGAGGAGTGCTGTTGAGAACGTCATTTCTCTCCTTAAGGCCCAAAAGTGCCTACGAAAGGGCCACACTGCCATTTTGGCTCTCGTTACTGACACCTCAGAAAAAGAGAAGAAGATAGAAGATTTTCCAGTTGTACGTGATTATCCAGAGGTATTTCCTGAGGAATTACCTGGTCTTCCGCCCCATCGCCAAGTCGAGTTTCAGATTGAACTAGCTCCTGGAGCTGCGCCTATAGCTCGTGCACCTTATCGTTTAGCTCCATCAGAGTTGGAAGAGCTCTCTACGCAACTACAAGAACTCTTGGATAAGGGTTTCATCCGTCCTAGCTCATCACCCTGGGGAGCTCCAGTACTGTTTGTGAAAAAGAAGGACGGTACCTTCAGAATGTGCATCGACTACCGGGAACTCAACAAGGTGACGGTGAAGAATCGTTATCCTCTACCGCGAATTGACGACTTGTTCGACCAGCTGCAAGGGTCGAGCTACTATTCAAAGATTGATTTGAGATCGGGTTATCACCAGCTGAGAGTCCGGGAAGAGGACGTCTCCAAAACGGCTTTTAGAACACGTTACAGGCACTATGAGTTCTTGGTCATGCCTTTTGGGCTGACGAACGCACCTGCGGTTTTCATGGAATTGATGAACCGAGTGTGCAAGCCTTACCTGGACAAGTTCGTTATAGTCTTCATCGACGACATCCTGATCTACTCTAAGAGTCAGGAAGAACACGAGCAACATCTACGACTTATTCTGGAACTCCTTCGAACAGAACAGCTTTACGCGAAGTTCTCGAAATGCGACTTCTGGCTTCGAGAAGTCCATTTCCTAGGCCACGTGGTAAACAAGGGTGGGATTCACGTTGATCCATCCAAGGTAGACTCAATTAAGAACTGGCCTGCACCTCGCACACCAAAGGAAATTCGCCAATTCTTGGGATTGGCAGGTTACTACAGGAGGTTCATTAAGGATTTTTCTAAGATCGCACAGCCTCTCACCTCACTAACGCAGAAAGGCGTTGTTTATCGATGGGGAAACGCACAGGAATTAGCATTTCAGCATCTAAAGGATAGGCTTTGCAGCGCACCTATCCTTTCCTTGCCGAAGGGCACAGACGATTTTGTGGTCTACTGCGACGCATCAATTCAAGGTCTTGGTTGTGTATTGATGCAACGAGATAAGGTTATAGCCTACGCCTCACGCCAACTTAAGGTTCATGAGAAGAATTACACTACGCATGATTTAGAGCTGGGAGCTGTTGTTTTTGCACTTAAGTTATGGCGGCATTACCTGTACGGTACCAAGTGCGCCATCTACACCGACCACAGGAGCCTCGAACATATCTTCAAGCAGAAGGAACTGAATATGCGACAACGACGGTGGGTCGAACTACTGAATGACTACGAATGCTCGATCAGGTATCACCCGGGCAAGGCCAATGTTGTGGCTGACGCCCTCAGTCGAAAGGACACTGCGCCTAAGCGCGTGCGAGCCTTACAACTCACGATCCATTCTAGTCTTCCTTCCCAGATACGAGCGGCTCAGATAGAAGCACTGAAACTAGAAAACGTCAGGGCTGAAGCCTTACGCGGATCAAGGCAATGCTTAGAACAGAAGGGAGACGGTGCTTACTACGTAACGGGATGCGTTTGGGTCCCACTCTATGGCAACTTACGAGAGCTTGTGATGGACGAAGCACACAGGTCTCGCTACTCGGTACACCCCGGTTCGGACAAAATGTACCACGATATCAAGACTACATATTGGTGGCCTAGCATGAAGGCCCACATAGCAACCTACGTCAGCAAGTGCTTGACCTGTGCGAGAGTCAAGTCCGAATACCAGAAACCATCAGGCCTGCTCCAACAGCCAGAGATACCTCAATGGAAATGGGAGAAAATTTCCATGGATTTTGTTACTGGCCTATCTAGATCCCAGCGTGGGAATGATACTATTTGGGTGATCGTGGATCGACTTACCAAATCTGCACACTTCTTGGCTATCAAGGAGACAGATAAGTTCTCCACTCTTGCAGAAATATACCTCAAAGAAGTTGTTTCGAGGCACGGGGTGCCCACCTCCATTATCTCAGATCGAGATGCACGCTTTACTTCAGAGCTGTGGCAAGCAATGCATAAATCCTTCGGCTCACGATTAGACATGAGCACAGCGTATCACCCTCAAACGGACGGGCAGTCCGAGCGCACTATTCAAACCTTAGAAGACATGCTTCGTGCATGTGTAATCGACTTTGGCAACCGCTGGGAAAAGCATATGCCACTTGTGGAATTCTCGTACAATAACAGCTACCACACCAGCATTAAAGCTGCTCCGTTTGAGGCATTGTACGGACGTAAATGCCGGTCACCTCTTTGTTGGGCAGAGGTGGGAGATAGTCAGATCACTGGTCCAGAACATGTGGTAGACACAACCGAACAAATCGCTCAAATACGAAAACGCATGGCGGCAGCTCGTGACCGTCAGAAAGTCTACGCCGATAAGGACAGGAAACCACTAGAGCTCCAGGTTGGGGAGCGGGTACTACTCAAAGTTTCACCCTGGAGGGGTGTGGTTCGTTTTGGTAAACGCGGCAAACTTAACCCACGATACGTTGGACCTTTCGAAATCATTGAGAAAATAGGCAGGGTGGCCTACAGACTAAACTTACCAGCGGAACTCGGTGCAGTTCACAACGTTTTTCACGTGTCGAATCTGAAGAAGTGTCTGTCAGATGAGACGCACGTAGTTCCTCTGAAGGAACTCACTATCGACGAGCAGTTACGATTCGTCGAGGAACCAGTCGAAATAACGGACCGGGATGTTAAGGTCCTCAAGAGCACTAGAATACCTCTCGTTCGAGTTCGTTGGAACTCACGTCGCGGCCCAGAGTTCACCTGGGAGCGCGAAGATCAGATGAAACAAAAGTATCCCCAACTGTTCGCAAACAATGCAACCACTACTGAGGCTGAAGCTACGGAATTTCGGGACGAAATTCCAGATCAACGGGGGGTGGATGTGACACCCCAGGAAAACCGGGAAAACCATACAACTTAACTAGCTTCCTCAGTGAGTGCTTACCAAATTTCGGGACGAAATTTCTTTCAACTTGGGGATGATGTGACAACTCGAAATTTAGAACCTTTCATTTGTATCTCGACATAACATGCTAAAACGTGTGACTAGTTAACTATGTTGGTTTAATGAGATAAGCAAACATTCTATGCGATTATGTGTTATGTGTATATGCTTGTATGTATAGTATGTGTATAGGTTTATGTGAGCCGAGAACCAAGAACCCGACTCGAGACCATGTGGTCTCAAGTAAACAGTAACAGTGGGCCGGATGGGCCACGCACCCCATTGAACCCAGCCGAAAGCCCATTAGGGTGCACTACTTGGGACGGGTATATAACCTTAGTGATTATCCATGTTTGCCATTTCTTTGGACAACACACTCACTCTCACACACACCCTCTCCTACTAATCTTAAACCCTAGAGATCAAACATCACCTCTTCTCTCATTCTCTCGGATCCAAACCGGCGCACTAGGACCTTCGGTTCAAGCTCGGAATCGACATTTGGAAGTTCACCCCTCATACCCTCTAACCGGTTAGTGATTCCTATTGTGTGTTATATTTCGGTTGTTGTTGATGATGTATGATGAAGATTAGATGATAATATATTTACTTGTTAAGCTTTATGCATGATGAATACACCCTCCTTGAGTAATCGGTTCACAAGTGCTTCATGATTATGTGTTTATATTTGGTCAATGATGTTTATATGATAACGCATTAAGTATGTTAGGATGGATAATGTATGCTTGGCTATAAATGAGTATTATTGATTCTATATGGGTTTAGATGTTGATACAAGTTGGATTGATTGATGAATGGAAACCAAATGCTTGTAGTCGGCTATGATAGGTTCATGATTAGGACGATTCATGGTGTTGATATCATAGGGTGCATGATAGTGTTGATAAGTTGTTGTTCATGATTTTTGTTTGATTGAGGTTCATATGAATGATGATATGATGAACTACTTGAACATTTGAAGAACATGATGAATGTGATATGAATTGTTATGAACATTTGAAATTGCCATGTTTGATCCATTTTGGTTAATTGTTAGACAATTAGACATGTTTGTAGAACCTCATTGGTTAGTACATAAAATCACAACAGTGAAATCCCATTGGTCTAGTACAATGTGGAATTCAGCAATTGTCCCCAGCCGAAACCTTCTGTCTCGACTCGAGACCATCACAGGACAAGTCGAGATCCCCGGTTGCGACACAGGTTGCGAGTCGAGAACACATAGTCTCGACTCGAGACCAAAACAGCACAACTCGAAATCGTGGTTGCGAGTCCAGTTGCGACTCGAGACCACACTTGATCAACACCCAAACATCTTGACTCGAGACCACCTCATGCATGACCCGAGATCACCTTAGTTGCGACTCGAAACCTTGTGGACTACAACTCGAGACCGCACAGTCTCGAGTAGAGACTGTACAGTCTCGACTCGAGACCACACACTTGTGCACGCTGAATTGGACTTGCATGATTCGGGCTTAAGTGATTGGGCCGGACTCTTGGGCCTAATGCATAGATCTTATACGTTACTAATTGAACGTGAATGTTGATGGACTGCCATGGGTGATGCTTGACTGCAATATGCTAGAAACATACGTGTACTGCTTGAATACGAACCTGATTTGTGTGATACAACTATGATAGGACGTGAGTGACCACAATATTGCTTGATTGACTTTTCTGTGTATCTGCCGAGCAAACCAAGGTGAGTTCACACCCTCTACAAAGCATGGGATTCCCAGGGGTCGGGAATTGGGGTTAAGGAACATGGGTTCCTCGTCCTCCTTGGGTAGGACAGCAATGGTTCAGGAATGTAATTCCTCGTCCTCACGGACAGATAACTCGTACTAGACCAAAACTCTATCACGAAGTCCCTCCTTTTTATATCGACTTAATCGCCGGGCCAATGGCGAGCGGGTCATTAGTTAGATAGCGCTATTTAGGTCTGACAAACCTCACACCGTGCCGCAGAGGACGGGCGTGAACTAATGGATCTGGGGCACGTCAATGATGATAGACATTGACAGTTTCAGGGCACTTAAACATGACTACAGTCAGCAGTCGATATGGTAACGAGTCTAGTAGATACATGGGGTAGCCCCCACTGCCGAAATGCCAGATAACTAACACGGGGTAGCCCCCACGGCTGGATTGCCAGAGTAACCGGGAACAAACAAGTCACGTTTTAACTATGGGGTAACCCCCACGGCAGGATTGCCAGATAAAGGAAACTGTTTTCGAAACAACTTAAAACAAACACCCAACCGTGAACTCACTCAACTTGTTGTTGACTCGTTACTACATGCTTTGCAGGTCCTTAGGTACTTAGCTGGAGCTTGCATGGAGGAGGATCGTTGTGGAACATGGACGGCTGTGTGCCATGTTAAACTTTGAAACAATTAAACCTATGTTTTGGTTTTAAGACTTATGCTTCCGCTTGCAACTTAACTATGTTTTGTTTGAACACCAATTGTATTGGTTGGATTTTATAACTACTTATATGCTTGTTCAATATGATTGGTGGCTGGATCCTGGTCAGTCACGCCTCCAAGCGGTAGTACTCCGCAGGTGGATTTTGGGGGTGTGACAGTGTAGAAACAGAAATAGATCACTTTAAACAAGTTTTCTCATTAATTCTTCAAGAAATACACGGGCAACAGTTCGGCTACACACTGGACATGGACGTACAAAATGAGAAAACAACTTGGGTATTTATAGGGGAGGAGGTTTAGCTTATGTGAACATGTCCGTATAAGCGAAACCATCTAGTTGGGGTTTCGCTTATATGTCACATGTCCATAAAAGTGGAACCTCTACATTAAAACCCAATATTTACACTTTAAACCCCTATACAATACCTAATTAACATATCTAGACCCTATACATTCAACAATTAAGACTAAGACGTAGGCTTTAGACATTCGTGCATCAACATTACCATATCATCTTGAGCCTCATCTTGAACTGAAAGACAATGGGCTATATTATTTCATGGACCGTTTATGGGTCCCAAGTCAAGACAATCTTCACACCTTGTGGATGGATGAGTCTCATAAGTCTCGTTATTCGATTCATCCTGGTGCACACAAAATGTATAAGGATCTTCGAACCCAGTATTGGTGGCCGGGTATGAAGAAATACATTGCCTTGTACGTGTCCAAATGCCTTACTTGTCTCAAGGTTAAGTCTGAACATCAACACCCCTCTAGATTATTGGAGCAATCAGAGATACCGGTTTGGAAATGGTAAAACATTGCTATGGATCTCGTTACCAAACCGCCACGAACTAATAGAGGTCATGATGCCATTTGGGTAGTCGATGATCGTCTAACCAAGTCAGCACATTTCTTGCCAATCCGTGAGGATCTATCTGCTGACAAACTTGCCAAAATATACGTAGAAGAGATTGTATCCCGACATGGTGTTCCTTTAAACATTATATCTGACAGAGATGCTCGATTCTCATCTAACTTTTGGATAACCATGCAATCTGCGATGGGAACCCAACTTAATTTGAGCACAGCTTATCATCCTCAAATGGATGGTCAATCTGACAGAACAATCCAGACACTGGAGGATATGCTTAGAGCTTGTGTGATCGATTTTGGTGGTAGTTGTGATTCGCATCTACCGTTGATCAAATTCTCCTACAACAATAGTTATCACTCCAGCATCAACATGGCTCCTTTCGAGTATTTATACAGTCGAAAATGTCGTTCACCAGTCTGCTGGAATGAGATAGGTGAAGCTCAGCTTACTGGACCTGAACTCATTCTAGAGACTACAGATAAGGTCAAGAAAATTCGCGATAACCTTCAGACAGCTAGAAGCCGTCAAAAGAGTTACACGAATAGATGATGCAAGCCCTTAGAATTTCAAGTCGGTGATCACGTCCTACTCAAGTTATCCCCTTAGAAAGGTGTGATTAGATTTGGAAAGAAAGGAAAACTTGCATCAAGATATGTTGGACCATTTAAAACCGTTGAAAGAATCGGAAAAGTGGCCTACCGATTAGAGCTGCCTCCTGAACTTGGAAATGTTCATCCAACCTTCCACGTGTCCTATCTTAAAAAGTGTTTGGCTGATGAGAACCTCCACATACCACTTGATGAAATTCGTGTTGATAACACGATGCACTTTGTCGAGAAGCCTGTAGAAATGTTGGACAGTGAAGTCAAAAAACTCAAACGCAAACGCATACCAATTGTTAAAGTTCACTGGGAATCTAAACGTGGCCCAAATTTTACTTGGGAACGTGAAGACCAAATGAAGGCGAAATATCCACATCTATTCACACAAGTTTCCTCTAAATAAATTTCGGGACGAAATTTCGTAAAGTAGGGGAGACTGTGACATCTGTGCTTGTATAATCATTGTATAACTCCAAAAAATTAAATTATTAATAAAAAAATGTGTTTTGATCCCAATATTTGTTTATTTATGTTTGACATTTGCACGTTTTGATTTTTTGTCCGATTTCAAACTCTTAAACGTTTTCTGGAAAGTTATATGCAAACCGATGCTTAAACGCAATCAGTTTAACACGAAAAACACTCTGGAACTACAAAAGTCTGCCGATTCATATAGCAACGTACACTCTGGAACAAGATCATAAGCTAAACATACCCTAAATATCCTTAACATATCTTAGAAATAAGTTTTGAGGGGTTCGGTATGCGAAAATACGCTTATTTGATCACAGGGACTAAAAGCGTCAAAACTGTGAAAGTTTGCATATACGTGCATATCTTGCGTTTTGACCATATCCGGACATCCAAAAATTTTTGTAATCACTAGAATATTGTATTTTAGTGATAGGAATGAAAAATACCATTCGTCGCTTAATTTGGATCGTTTTCGCGTCCATACGAGTTTAGTCGTAATTAACCGAAAAACGCGATCGTACGACCAAACGAACCGACATCCGGGATATTTCCAAGCATATTTCAAGTCCCCTATGCTATAACATCCTTTTGGATCCTTACAAATGGGATAACAGGGGTTAAACGCATCGAAAAACAAGTTTGGAGCATGCAGGGACCTGTTTTGCCAAACTTTGAAATTTCTGTACAGCAAGCCCTCTCGGGGCGCGAGGCGTGATGGGTGGTCCATAGGACAACCCTTAATGATGTTAAAATACGAGTTTATCCCTCACTTGATCGCGTAATTATCTTGAATTAGATGACTACAGTAGTTTATGTTTCAGGTACACTTTGGAGCTTAAAATGGAGAAAACGCTGCTTTGGATGGTACGGAGTGGAACGGGTCGTGCATGGAAGGAAAGAAGAAACAAAACCCAAGATTCAGGGGTCCACCGTAACTTACGGTGGCTACCGTAAGTTACGGTAGCCCTGAAACCCAGATTTTTCCACCGTACCACAGTAATCAGCTACCGTAACAAATTGGAGTCTACCGTAACTTACGGTAGGTACCGTAAGTTACGGTAGAGATGACAGACAAAAGCGTAACTGCCTCATTAAAACCGTTTTGGAGGTGTCTTTTCACATATCTCATGATTGGACGTTTTCTCTGCCTATTGGGGGCGATTTTCTCTAGTTTTGCTTGGTTCCAAACATTTCTAAACAATTGGTTTGTAGTTTCGATTCATATGAACATTAATCATTGCGTGATGATGATGTACCAAGTCATGCGTGGCTAAACTTTTTGGGGTCATCCTAGATGTAAGGTTTACTTTTGAAACACTATGTTTGTGCTTGAATTTCTAGGATAATAACTTTGAATGTTTGTTTAAGTTATTATGGTGTTGAATGTTTGTTTGTAAAGTGTTGATTCTTGTTTGATGTTAGCCTAAACCATACGTTCTTGGTGCCGTTGGAAATCGATATATCATGGGAGGGATTAGGGTTGGATAATTGTCAATTGATCATCGGGTAACAACCTCGCATTTTATAATCCGAGTACTTAGTTCCCTTTCATCACAAACATATAATCAAACACGAGCCATGTTTATGTGGTTCTTCCTAGTTAATAAACCAATATTTGATTAAAACCTGAAATCTAGGATGGTCGCTTGTTCCTAATCTGTTTACAAAACCAATCTTTGATTTGAAATTTAATTAGTTAATATTAGTTCTTAAAACCAAAACAATAAACTCTTGAATTTTAATTTCTGCAATTTTAGTTTAATCTTAGTTTAAGTGCAAATCTACATAATCGACATACTTTCCACAAACTCCCTGTGTTCGATACCCATTTACTGCTATCTACTAGTTGTAATTTGGATTAAATTTGCGTGTACCACGACAGCACGTCAAATTTTGGCGTTGTTGCCGGGGAGTAGTGCGCAACGTGTGTTAGTTTGTTAGTTTTGCTTTGTTATTTTCGGGTTTACGCTGGTTGTGTTTAGTGTGCAGGTATTACAGGTGCATGCATACTAGAGGCTCTCCCAAGTCGTCACCACTATCGTTTGATCCGGAGATCGAAAGAACGTTAAGGAAAAACAGAGTTTTAGTACGAGAAAACAGAATTATTGGTTCACCTACCTCAGCCATCATGCAAGAATCTCAAATACCACCCACAACGGGTCAAACGACCTCATCATTTATACCTACTTCCACACAACCATCACCAAACACCACCATACCTAATACCACTACAAATCCTACTCCACCTCATGACACTACACCAACCAATACCACACAACCGATCACTACTCAAGTTGAACCCAATCTTACCTTTAGCCCTTCTTCCACAATTCCACCATTGTCACACTTCTTTCCCCCAACTACGGGTCAATCATCCTCTAATTACCCAATAACACCAAATTCAACCATTGTCCATGCTACTTCTACATTTAGACCATCGAACCAATTGGGCTTCCAATATTCATCCCTTCCATTCGGGCAATCCTCGGGCATTCAAGGAGATGGATATGATGATGGTTATGAAGAAGATTTTAGAGGGTATGAAGAGGAAGGTTTTTACTATGGGGGTGATGGAGGATACTTGGGACCTCAAGGAGGAGCGGGTCAACAAAGTCAACCGATTCAACAATTTCAAGACACGAGTAGACTACCGGTCGGGGTGCAACACATTAGACCGCAAGGGCCACAACTACAACGCCCTACATCGCTACATCAAGTGCGTCCTCAAAATATGTAACCGCAATTTCAAATACCGATTCAACAACAACCACAAATGCCACAATACCAATTTCAACCACCCTTTGCACCTCAAGGGCCTATGCAAGGGCAAATGGGTCAACCAAGAGCACCATTGGGTGCCCCTCAAAGAGATCATCGGGAGGTTGTACAGGGAATTGAAGCTCACTTTCGGCCTATTATCACTAACAACCCTTCGCCGGCAGTGATTCCTCATCATGCAGATGGAAGAACTTTTGAAGTGAGAACAACCGCCCTCCAAAGTCTACCAAAATTTAAGGGGTTAGCAACGGAAGAACCTTATTTCCATTTGGAGACATACAATTCTATTTGCAACACGATTGGAGGCCAAGGGTTCTCTTCGGATAATGTCAAGTTGGTCTTCTTCCAATTTTCTTTGGAAGACAAAGCAAATAGATGGTTTCACACTTTACCCTCCGCATCAATTTTTACATGGGCCGATATGCAACAGATTTTCTTGGATGAATATTACACCTCTCAAAAGACTAATGATGCAAGGAGAGGTTTGAGAAGCTTCCAACAATAATCGGGGGAGATGTTTCACGAAGCGTTTGAAAGGTTCAAGATGATGCTATGAAATTGCCCTCATCACGGTAGCCAACTTTGGGAGTTGTTCAACGCGTTTCATGAAGGGTTGAGTTCGGAGGATGCACGTGATTTGATGTCGATTACTAATGCTACATTCGGTACGAATTATGAACATGTCGATTGGGCATTTTTAGAGCAAATGGTAGTGAATTCCAAGAGGAATGCCCAATCTTCAAGACGGGCAAGGCATGTGATACAAAGGCCGCAAGTGCATGGAGTAGAGAGTGGCAATGTTCAACCCACGAATCAAGTGTACAACGTGTGCACTAATTGCAATGAAATAGGCCACACGGCGGAAGTTTGTGTAGTGGGAGTGGTTGATGAGCATGTTGAGGAAGTGAATGTCGTTCAAGGGGGTGGTCGAAATTTCAATATGAACTCCAACACATACCACCCCGGGTTACGAAATCACCCTAATTTCCGCTATGGGAACGCGGCGAACCAAGCTAACCCAAACTTTCAAGGAGCTCTAGGTAACTTTGCACCTCGCCAACAATACAATCAAGGCAACTATAGAGGTAGAAACAACTATGGCTACCAAGGGCAATTTCAACAAACGGGTCAAAGTGTTTCGGGTCAAAGTTCGTCAAGCAGGAATGAAGTCATGGATATGCTTCGGGCTATGCAACAAGATATGCAAAAATGGAATCAACTTGATGAAGTTCGGATGCAAAAGGATGAGGTTCGTGACAAGAGCATTCAATCACTAACAACCCAAATGGGTCAATTGGCAACCGACGTGGCAGAATTGAAGAAAAGCAAGGGTCAACTTCCTAGCGACACAAAGGTAAATCCTTCCCATGGTTCGTCACGAGGTAACAATGTTAATATTAGTCATGTTAGTGTATTGAGAAGTGGCAAAGAATTTAAGTCAAATTTGTCACCGGGTTTGGTTGAGGGGGTAGTTGAGGATATCACGGGTAATGAAAGTGATGATGAAGTTTCACCGGTTGTATCTAAAGAATCAAATGTTAAAAAACCAGGGTTGGGTGAAAAATAAAAAAGTGAAAAAGATGAAGGTGAACTGAGTCAAGTACCGTTTCCATCGGCTTTACTTGACCCGGGTAAGAAAAACTTTATTGCATCGAGAGGTCCCCAAAAAGAAGAATTATGGGACATGTTTAAACAAGTAAAAATCAACCTTCCATTACTTGATGCAATAAAACAAGTACCCGCATATGCAAAATTTCTAAAGGAATTATGTACACAAAAAAGGCAACAAAAGAAGAAAATGCCTAAGTGGGTAGACTTAACCGGGCAAGTGAGTGCGATTTTGAATGCGGAGCTTCCCCCTAAGCTCCAAGATCCGGGCACGCCATTAATTAATATACAAGTCGGTAACTTTCAAATGACAAAGGCGTTACTAGATCTTGGAGCTGGGGTGAGCATTTTACCGGGGGGCTTATATGACCAATATGACTTTGGTCCGTTAGCAAGGGTAGAGACAACGGTTGTTTTGGCCGATTTGTCTCATAAGCTACCTCTGGGGATGGTTCAAAATGTGATTGTCAAAATTGATGAGTTTTATTACCCGGTTGACTTTTTGGTATTGGACTACTCATCCGCGGACCCAAAACAACAACAAAATGTTATTTTGGGTCGGCCATTTTTGAGCACCGCGCATGCTGTGATCGATTGTAGATTTGGTACAGTCGATATGACTTTTGGAAACCGAAAAATGCGCTTGAATGTTTTTACTAACAATTCTAATGTTGTTGGTGTTGATGAGTGTTTTATGGTAGATTTAGTCGACGGATGCAACCCGCATGAGTATGAGGAGGATGGCATAGATGTTTGTTTGTGTGATTTTTCTGAACAGGTACATGCTTGTGCACTACGGGTTGAAGAGGAAAAACAGGATGCTATGGCTTTGAAGGAAGGTCGACCGCCATGGACTCACCAATTCGAAGGTTTGCCGGCAGAAATAAGCTCGGGTACTAAACCGTCACTAGAAGAACCACCAAAGTTGGAACTCAAAGATTTTCCAAGCCATTTGAAGTATGCTTTTCTAGGGGATAATGACACTCTACCGGTCATTATTGCCTCTAATTTAGAGATGGCGCAAGAACAAGCCTTGTTGGAAGTTTTGAAAGAGAACAAAGGAGCTATCGGATGGACGATTGCCGATCTTAAAGGAATTAGTCCATCAATCGTCATGCACAAGATAATCACCAACGAAGATGCAAAACCTGACAAGAGAAGCTCAACGGCGATTGAATCTGAACCTAAGGGAGGTAGTAAAGAAAGAGGTAATTAAATGGTTGGATGCGGGAAATATCTATCCGATTTCAGATAGTGCTTGGGTAAGTCCTACCCAAGTTGTGCCTAAGAAGGCCGGTATTAGTAGTCAAGGATGAAAATGGTGAACAAATTACCACCCGACCGGTCACCGGGTGGCGTGTATGTATTGACTACCGCAAATTGAATACCGCTACTTCTAAGGACCATTTCCCGCTACCTTTTATTGACCAAATCATTGAAAACTTGTCGGGTCAAAAGTATTACTGCTTTTTGGACGGGTATTCGGGTTACAATCAAATAGCAATACACCCGGATGACCAACACAAGACCACCTTCACTTGTCCATATGGTACCTTTGCCTTTCGACGAATGCCATTTGGCTTGTGCAATGCACTGGCAACTTTCCAACGATGTATGATGAGTATTTTCTCGGACATGGTTGGAGAGTCGCTTGAAGTGTTTATGGATGACTTTTCGATTTTTGGCACTAGTTTTGAATCGTGTCTCAACGAATTACAAAAATTTTTAAAAAGATGTGTTGAGAAAAATTTAGTGCTTAGTTGGGAGAAAAGTCATTTCATGGTACAAGAGGACATTGTGTTAGGCCATGTAATATTGGAAAGGGGTATGGAGGTGGACAAGGCAAAAATACGGGTAATATCATCTTTGCCACCACCGAAAAATGTTAAGGGTGTAAGGTCATTTTTGGGACACGCGATATTTTATAGACGTTTCATAAAAGGTTTTAGTGTTATCACCAAACCTTTATGTGACTTGTTATTTAAGGATGTTCCATTTGATTTTACTAATGAGTGTATGCAAGCCTTTACTGTTTTGAAGGAATACTTGGTGAAAGCTCCCATCTTGCAACCGCCGGATTGGTCCAAGCCATTCGAAATCATGTGTGACGCAAGCGACACGACAATTGGTGCAGTTTTGGGTCAACGAGTTGACAAAAAGCTGGTGGTAATTTATTATGCAAGTAAGACTTTATCCGAAGCGCAACTGAATTACACCACAACCGAAAAAGGAGTTATTAGCGGTGGTGTATGCTTTGGATAAGTTCCGTTCGTATATTTGGGGGAACAAAGTGGTGGTATATTCGGATCATAGCGCGGTCTGGTATTTGATGGAGAAAAAAGACGTGAAGCCTCGTTTAATTCGGTGGGTATTGTTGTTACAAGAGTTTGATTTAGAGATCCGAGACAAAAAGGGAAGTGAGAACGTAGTGGCGGATCACTTGTCTCGTATCCCGGTAGAAGGAATTGACGACTTGAGCGAGATAAATGAAAGGTTTCCCGATGAGCAACTCCTAGCCGTATCCACTGTTGTTGCACCGTGGTATGCTCACTACGTAAACTACTTAGCTACGGGTGCCATCCCAAGTCATTGGACCAAGAAGCGAAGACAACAATTTATGGTCCAAGTGAAACAATATATTTGGGATGAACCGGATCTTTTCAAGATCGGGCCGGATCAAGTTATTCGGAGGTGTGTGCCCGAAACGGAGGTGTTGGAAATCTTGACTCATGCCCACTCATCTGCATGTGGAGGTCACTTTAGAAGGCATAAGACGGGTTATCGGGTTCTCTCATGTGGGTTTTATTGGCCCACAATTTTCACGGATGCGTGTGAGTTTGCTAGAAATTGTGTAAATTGCCAAAGGATGGGAAGCATTTCAAAGAAGGACGAGATGCCATTACAACCAATTTTGGTTGTGGAAATATTTGATGTATGGGGCATTGACTTTATGGGTCCCTTCCGAAATTCCAACGGGTTCTTATACATTTTGGTGGCAGTAGATTACGTCTCAAAGTGGATTGAAGCTATTGCAACAAGAACAAATGACCATTCGGTTGTTTGTAAATTTGTTCAATCCAACATCTTCTCCCGTTATGGTATTCCGCGTGTTATTATAAGTGATGGTGGTTCGCATTTCAAGAACTTTAATTTCGGGATATTGTTGAAGCGGTATAGCGTGAATCACCGGATTGCCACACTTTACCATCTGCAAACGAGTGGACAAGTTGAAGTGTCCAACCGTCAAATTAAAGAAATCCTCATGAAGACGGTTAGAACGGATAGGAAGGATTGGTCGAGCAAATTGGATGATGCGTTGTGGGCATACCGAACGGCCTACAAGACTCCGATTGGCACAACACCTTATCGGATGGTGTATGGAAAGGGTTGTCACTTGCCAATGGAGTTAGCGCATCGGGCGCATTGGGCAATTAAGACGGTAAATGCGGATTATGATGAAGCGGGGAACATGAGAAAGTTGCAATTGAGTGAAATCGAAGAAATTAGAGATGAGGCTTATGAGTGTGCATCGGCTTATAAAGACAAGCTAAAAAAGGTACATGATGCAAAATTGAGGAAGAAAACCTTTGAAGTGGGTTAAAAGTTTGGTTGTACAATTCAAGGCTCAAGATGTTTGCGGGCAAGCTTAAAAGCAAATGGATGGGCCCGCATGTCGTTCGGCGAGTCGGGAGGTTTGGTGATATAGATATCCAAGATGAGCAAACCAACAAACAACAAACGGTGAATGGCCATCGGTTGAAGCCATACTTGGAAGGGAACGACATCAACAACTTGGAGCTTGACAAAGCGGGCTACATTCTACGCCCGGTAGACGATGATCAACCATGAGAGGCCCAGGTTTGGTAGTGTACATAGTTAGCATTTTGTTTTGTCTTGTTTTGTTTAGTTTACACATTACCGTATTCGTTTGAAGTTCATGTTTGAAACAAGAGTGGGGACATTTGGGTTATGAATAGTTCTAACATTGTGTTGAGGACAACACGGGACTTTCGAGGGGTAGGGTAATTTTTACATGTTTTTGAAAAATTAAAAAAAAAAACTAAAAAAATATATAAAGAAAAACATTTAAATCGGAAATTTTGGCGAATCAGAATGGCCCAGAGGCCACCGTAATTTACGGTATACACTGTAAGTTACGGTGGAGATGAAAAAGGTGGGGTTTTACGGTGGAAACCTACTGAGTTACGGTAGGGATTTTATGCCAGGAGCCACCGTAAATTACGGTGCCCACGTAATTTATGGTATGCCTGGCGAATTGAGGGGTCGATCCAGGTGTAGCAGTTAAAAAAATATATATAATAATTAATCAATTACTCACGTGAATCTCTTCCCATCCACACGATTTTCTTCCTTCTTCCCAAACCACAAACATCATCTATCACTTTCATCTAACCCCACAAGATCTTCTACAAACTCCATAACCCCACAACCTTCAATCCTTCATAACTCTCTCAATTCTCGGTCAAATCAAGTGAAATTTAGGTCTATATTGACTAATTTTTCACGTACTTGCTGATTTTGCGAAGAGATTTGTGAGAAAACGACGTTTCCTGGTCCGATTTGCAAACCCTAGGGCTGAAAATTTTGGGGGTTTTTGAAGTTCTTGTTTTTCTTGTGTTCTAGCATCTTCAAACTAAGGTATATGATGTTTATTTGGTATTTTTGATGATGCATTGTGAAAAGGAAGGTTATTTTTGTTACTTGTTCATACACACTTGCTTGTTCTTAGATATTATCATGAAAAATTGTTACTTGAATATTGTTATGGTTGTAGATGTAGGATTGAGAAAATGCCAAATTTTGGGGGCCTCTACATTGTAGAGGCACCATGCCAAATTTTTTAAAAAATAAATAATAAAATTTTTGTTCACTAATATCTACAACCATAGTAACAAGCAAGTATGGGGATGTTTTGGAGAAAAGGGACTGATTTTGTGTTTGGTTGTGTTGTTTGTTTTGCAATGTGTGTAGGAAAATGGTGAGAACTAAGGAACAAGCTGGAGCTAGTTCTTCGTCTAAAGGCAAACAGCCAGAACAGCAACCAAAGAAAAGGAGGTATTTGGGTAGAGATGATAGTGAGAGTGAGGATGAAGAGATGGTGGAATTGGACCCGGCTGATAAGCCAAGATGGGAATCGGGTCCATTGGATGAGCAGCCAGAGGAGTGGCAACGGACACTTTTTCATGACCGGATTAACCGATTAAAAAACAGGGCTGCTGCGTTTATCTGTGAGAGGGAAGTTAGAGAGGTTGAGTTTGGGCCGTTTAATGTATTTGCCCAGTTTCACGCCTTAGGATGGGAGGCGGCGCTCAGTTGTTACGATAAAGACAACAAGAATCTGTTTATGGCTGAGATTCAAGAATAGATGGAAACGTTGACATGCAACAAGTATGATAGGCCATCGCAGATGAAGTTGACGGGTGAGGTTAATGGGATAAAGGTGGAAATATCGTTTGACACACTACGGAAATTGGGGAAATATGACAATCTACCTGCTCGTGATTATATGATCCCTAGCCTTGATGATCTGTTGATTAAACCGGAGAAACATCCGAGGTGGAATGACATGCTAGCGGCTTTGTTTTTGCCTGGTATTTATAGTGGCATATTGTACCGAAGGAACTTAAAGATTGAAGCAAAATTGCTGCTAACTATTTGCATTTTGAATGTCATTCCACGAAGAGGAGATAAGGAATAGGTGAGGTATCCGGAAGTACCAGTCCTTTATTCGTTGCTTAATGGGTCTCCTCATTTTCCTATCCGGTATTTGATCATGAACCATCTTTGGATATGTCGAAACAAAGTTGGGAGAAGCATCATCCCGTATTACTGAATTATTACGGGGTTGTTGAAGCAGTTTAAAGCGATCACATCGGAGGATAGAGGAGCACCGAAAAGGCATAATCCTTTTAGTCTACAAAAGATGGGTATTGGATGGACCTACACTCAATTGGAAAGGTATCACAAGCTCAAATTGGAGGGTCAAAGATGGAGAGCGTTGAAAGTTGATGCAAGGGATCTCTTACTGGGTGAAGAAGATGAACCGGAGAGTGAAGCGGAAGCCCCGAGTGGGGATGAGGACTATGCGGATGAGCCTCACGGTGAGAATGTGAATGTGGGCCAAGGGGGCCTAGGTAGGGGATATAGTGGTGCTTTCTATGACTACACGGAGCGCTCATACAAGCCGAATTGGGCTTATGATGGTACTATACAAGAGGTTATTGAGAACCAACGTCCGCCGACACCCGTTTTTGATTCATGGTCGGGGTCGGAGCATACTTTATTTGATCAACAAACGATGATTAGTGCTAGTATGGGGCGGTCCTTGAAGCATAACTTCGATCGTCAAGAATCATGGAATCGTGCACATGCTTATTCCCATGAGTTGGAGATGAATAATCGGTATGAAGATGATCAAGCCCGAAGGATGCATACGGATTGGCATGCGGGGCGGCCCATGGTTGTGGATCCACCTCCGGTGGATTATGCGTCTCTACCACCTTACGATGGTAGTGTATCGTATCCGACCCCGCCGCTCCATCAATCACAATGGTTGGACCCGCGTCAACAACAACAAGGAGCTTCGCAACAAAGTGGGAGTGGTAGCGCTGCATTTGCTTTCGGAGAATGGAATGAGATGATGTCTTCCATTTTCGGTCCTCCTAAGCCGTGCTACTATTAATCAGGTCGTGCTCCTTCTTGTATATTTTGGGAATATTTGTTTAGTTTGATATGTTTATGGTCGAGTGGTTGGGTGGTGTTTAGTTGTGATGTTATGTTTGGGTGTTGGAAGTTGGCGGTGTGATGTTTTAAAAGAAGAAAAATATAAAAAAAAAATATAAAATGAAAAATACCAAAAAGAAATTTGTGGTTTGAGTTGAAGAGCTTTTGGGTGATGTTAAAGAGTTTAGCGATCAAATCTTCCCCAAACCGTACATTGGGGTCAATGTATCCCAAGTGTGGGGATGGGGAGAAATTTTGTGGTTTTTGAAAAAAATTTAAATCAAGAAAAATGTTGGGATTGAACCCTACCAGAGGAACAGATAATGTAAAGCCAAAACCTGGTCACAACAGTGGATTCACAATAAGCAGACGTTTACTCTAAGCTCTCCCCTTGACAGTGGTTATCTATCTGCTGATACACTCTAAGTACTGCTCTGAAGAACAACTGATGAACCAAACACTGATGAAACAGCTAAAGACTGCTAAAAGGCAAACACTGAGCTCTATCTACTGCTGACTCTTAAGTACTGCTGAAGACCCAAGCACTGCTCATTCAAAGACTGATCACCTTTTGAAGAAAGCACTGAAGATCAAGTAACCAGTGCTTAGGCCACAACAGTGGAACGTGAACAGTGTTAGACTTGTTTTGTATTGTATTTTATTATCAATCAGTTGTTAGACATCAGTAGTTTGTATAGAACAGTGTTTATAGGTTGTTAGGCTGTTAGATGTCACTATCTTGGTGACGTCAGCTGAGGTACATCAGTAGTTTGGTTTGCCTATAAATATGACAGTACTCTGTACTGTTACATTTGATTCGTTTTGAGAGAGTTCTTCTCCTCAATTCAATCCTTTCATCTTGTGCAACCAACTCTGGAGTATCAGGCTGAGGGGGAGTTTAGTCTGTAAGCTTGCATTGTAACCTTTTGCTTTTGATGTAATCTTTCGACTCTATGAAAAGCAATTGTTTATCAAACTATATTCTCTTTTGATTGTGTTTACAAAGTTTGTTATTCATTTCCGCTGCACTTAAAATTGTTCATATCTTCAAATCTTACAAACAAACACAATCATGAGAGCCTCAGATCCTAACAATTGGTATCAGAGCACGGACAGTCAAATTCGATCTAACAATCAATTTGACATAATAGTTCAGCTCAAAATTCATTGATACTAAGGTTGGTTGTAGTTTGTTGAAAAACAGAGTATCAAGTAAATCATGTTCAAATTGGTTATTCAGAAACTCTGTACATCAACCAAGATGTCATATGACACACAAATTTCACACAACAAGCGAATTTATGCACAAAACACTCATGGTTTCTAGATCTGAAAACAATATCTGTTAAACTATGAGATTACTTCTTATTTTCTAAATTAATTTCAATTGTTGGTGTGTAATTTGTGATGTTTTTTATAAATACTAAAGTATGAACCTCAGATTAACAAAACCTATGTTCATAAAAACATTGATGTTTTGCTAACACAAAAAGAGGGAAATTAAAACTTTAGTCATTTGATCTTATGTGTTGAAAACAGGTTGAGATCCTCAAAAGGAACAAATCAACTTTGTCTAAATACATTAAGAAATATAGGGGTCAACATAGTCCGTATCATATGTAGTGTGAGATTGGCTGAAAAACTTGTGCAAACGTGACCAAGTCTCTCAAAACATTACTGCATAATGATTTTGGACTAAAATTCACAAAAACTCGAAAGTGTGTTTATCTCAAAACTTTTGAAGTCAAAAGAAAAGAGTATAAATGTAAAACACTTAAGAGTCAAAGCTTGGGGTAATAATGGTCATTAAGCAACTGTTTGTACTCATTGGTTTAGGAGAATTCAGGTAACAGTAGTATTCTCAATGATTGAGTTTACAAAAGGACTGATACATGTGTCCTCATGCTTGCAATCAACTGACAAAGAAAATGGTACCAAACAGTGGTCAAAATGTGCTCAAAATTTTCCTACCACTATTGTGAATCCACTGACCATTTTCAATGACTTGAGAATGATATGATCATGTACTCTATTGAAATTATACCAGATCCTTTTTGATGCTGTTCTCAGAAAATCATTTAACCATTTTTTCTGTTCAAAGGATTTTCTCGAATAATCAGGATATATTGTTCATTTTTTTTGGAATAATATATTTGGAACTTTTGCTTGTTCTTGTTGGCAATAGTTTCAGTTCCTGTCAGGATGTGGTACCATTTTTTTGTTGGTATTATTATCCTCTTAAATAGGTCAAAAGGAAATGGTATATATATGTCAGGATCATGTCATACTCAGGTTTGTTCCTAAACTTTTATCAAAGGTTGATTGCTAACTGTGCTTAAATTCTGGGACACTCATGTTTTAATTAAATGTTAAACGAAAATGAGTTGTCTTAGCAAAAAGTTTTCATCATCTGGGGTACTAAACCACTGTCATTCAAAATTGACATTTGGCAAAACCTTGAATGAAAATTCTCAAAACTGTTGCTGGAATACTTGTCCTTCAGATCTGTACCATTTACCCTAACCACTGTTTTGTTCCAACGTCTGATCTCTAAACACTGTCCACTGCTGAAAGTTAACCACTGATCCCTTATTTTCTTGACAAGCACCGATGTTCAAAATCAGTGTCCTATCCACTGATATGCTATCCACTGATAGTAAAAATCATCCACTGTCCACAATTTTTTACCGTTGTAACCACTAATGCTTGATACGTCAGTGGCCCTTAAAACAACTGTTCTCCATCCTTCATCCATTTCATCAGTGTTTGACACGTGGTCAGTTTTTAGCCCTCAGATCATAATAACCGCTGCCACATCAGCGATCACTTTTTCCCTAAATAAAACCCTGCCCTAAACCCCCAAACAGGGTTTTACACTGTCGAATTGAATTCCAAAATTCTCTTCTCATAGCAGTTTCCAACCCTTCTTCTCAAAATCTTCAAAATCATTCTTCGTTCTTCTCTGCAAACATGACAAAATCAAAGTCAAAATCAAAATCTAAACCAAAATCACCACCACCTTCAAAAGAGGTCGCTCAAACGGCCGAAGAACCCATCGAAATACCATACAAACAATCTCACAACTATTTGGGTTTACTCACAAAACTCAAAGACAACCACACTTTCGACTCCATCATTGATACAATATATGCATCAAAGTATAAAACTTTGTTGACAGTAAATGCTCCCATCTATCTGCAAACCCAGAGAGAGTTTTGGAAAAAGGCGACGCTTGAAAAACAAGACGATAAAGTCATAGCCATTAACTCCTCGATACAGGGTAAAGCATTTCATATCACTCCACAATCAATCTCAGAGGTCTTCAAACTCGATGATCTGAAAGGTAAAAATTCCTTTGACAAAAACGAGTTAAAAGCTGATTTTCTGAAAAGGGGATATGCAGAACAATCAAAGGTAGATACCTTACAAAAAGGTTATTTCCCGTCTGCACCCAGATTTTTATTTCACACACTCTTGATGTGTGTTTCAAATAAAACAACATCTTTTAACGAAATACCATTGAAGATTCAATGCCTGGGCTATGCTATTTTAAACAATAAAGATTACAACTACTCCCAGGAGATCTTTAATGACATGGCAAAGAATGTTGATAGCAAATCATTTCTTCTTTTTCCAAGATTTCTAAGCTATTACTTTAAACAAAAATTTGAAAAAGAGGATGAAAATTTGCCAAAACAAGGTGTCCATTTTCAAATAAAAAGTCTAACAATTGAAACATTTTCAAGAATGATGGCACCAATAAAATTAAAAGCAAAGGTGCCTGAGCAAACTTTAGAAACTGCCACTGATCCTCAGGCAACTTCTGCTGAGCCCACTGCTCCAGGTGATCAAAGCAGCACAACCACTGCTTTGAAACCCACACCTGACATCACCAAAAAGACCAAAAGAAAAACATCCAGAAAACCCACCAAACCCAAAACAAAGGCAACTCTGGAAGATGAGATCCTAGAGCAACTGCCTGTGACAACACAAAAATCACCACAAACCACTGCTGCTACTTCCTCACAGCAGTTGGAAGAAAGATCTCAACCCATGCCTAAAACTCCTCCTGCATCCTCACAAAAGGATCAGTTTGTAATCACAGGGACACCAAATTATGAAGCTCTAGATCCACTTGGCTCTATCTTCCACAGTCCTGATCCCAAGGATATGTCTCTTTCAACACCTATACCCTCACCAATCATAATGCCACAATCCATGTTACCCTTGTTGCATGCAGCTGCTATAGCTCAGACACAAACTAGTTCCTCTCTATCACCTGTCACTGAGAGTATACCCCCACAAGTGACTGGGTCTGATGCTACTACTCCTGCTATCCCAGCAACAATTGACGAGGTTACACCCCATGAGTTACAAGTACCTCTCGGTGGTAGTTCAAGTGGAGCAGCAACTACAACTGGTGGATCAACAGATCTTCAGTTGGACAGTTGTTTCATAAGTAAGACTCCCTTGAAGGCAATTTCTTCCATGGCAACTTCGGTAACCACCAGTGAGTTGGATCTAACCACTGGTACCATCAAAGGTTTATCGAGTGCTGAAGAAAGAAGTCCCCAGTACCAAGAACAAGGGGCATCAATGGGTGATTTTTGGGACTCTGTTCCTAAGTCACACATTGATATAACCACTGCTGGTGGGGATTCAGATGATCCTACTAAAGTAGGTGATGATTCAAAATATCAGGAATTGACGGACAGAGTTGAAAAACTTGAAGATTCAGTTGCTGAAATAAATAATATGGTGGAAGAGATTTTAAAAGCTCAAGAAGCAGAAGCCACTGCTGTTCCTGCTCAAGCACCTGCACAACATGTATTTGCTACAAATGAGCTTTGGAATATTTTCCAACCCATGCTTGAAAAACAGCAACATATGGCTGATAAAAAGCATGCTATTCAAGTACAAATGCTGACCAACATGGTGGAATCAAGGTTCAAAGACACTCAAGCAGATATCAAGGCTATAAAGGCTAGCATTCAAAGCGCCTCTGGCAAAGTTCCTTCTTCCATATCATTTCTTGTTAACCCCCCTTCAGATAATGCCAAAAAGGGGAAGAATATCAAGCTGTTGGGAAAAATGAAGAAAATAGGAATAGAACATGGCCTTTGTATTGAGCCTGAAAAAGAAAAAGAAAAGCAGGTCTCAAAACCTGTTAGTCAAACAACTGATACACCAGTAGTTACAGAAACTGCTGTCAGTAGCCAAACAGCTGCCATGTCATCAACACACACCACTCTACCACACACCACCACAACTATTGCTCTACCACCATCATCTACAATCACACCATCACCACTGCCTCCTGTCATAAAACAGAAGACAACATCTGTTGTAATGACAGTAGTGGTTGAAGCACCAGTTGGTTCAACAGTTGTTTGTCAGACACTCTCCATCATTCAAACCACTGATCCACCCAAAACATCATCTGCCCCTTCTTCATTAAAAAGGAGAAGAAATCTCATATCAGATGATGATTCACCACCACTATCACCATCATCAAAAACTACCTCACCACCGTCATCCCCTGCTCAAAAGCAGAAGACATCTGCTGACATATCAGCAGGTGTAATGACAACAGCAGTTGAAACACCAGTTGTTTCAACAGTTGTTAGTCAATCATCCACCACTGCTCTCATCTTCACTACATCACAACCAAAGCTCTTCAACAGAAAAAGAAAGCCAATCTCTGCCGATGAGGGTATACATGATCCTAATGCTGCACATCCACTGGAACTTGAAGCTATAAAAAATGAGATGAGGCAATTCTATACAGAAGAAGATCCTTCAAAAAGAAGATTCTCCTCACTCATAGGCTACATGCCACTAGATGATATGGATGATTACCTCAAAATCAAGGCAAGGCAAGCTAAACTAAGAGCTAAAGTTGAGAGTGAACGTGAACGTTTAAGCGAAGATGGCATTGCTAAAAGACTGGAGTTCTACTTCACAAAAGTAAAGCAGATAGAAGAGTTTGCACAAGACCTAAACAAAGAAAAGGCTAATCAAAAGAAAAAGTTAAGAAAACAATATCTAGCCTACATCATGAAAGAGAAATTCTATCCTGCTAAAGAACAACAGTTCGAAGAATGGCCAATAGTCGCTCTAAAGCATGAGGCAGAAAGGATTGAGAAAATCAAGAATGATCCTACAAAGAAGAAGAATGCTCCAAACTGGAGAAAATACAAAAAGCTCATTGCTGACCTAACTGCTGAGTATAAGAGAAAGAAAAAGGAGCTGGTGGATGCAAAAATGGATACTGCTGAAGCCATATCAAAATGGTCAAAACAGCAGACTGATGAAGCCTATGAAAGGCTAAAGAAAAGAAAGATAACTGTTTCAAGCACCTCAAAGAAGCATGAACAAAGAATGAAGCTTGAACAGCAGATAGAAAACCTCAAAACACTGTTCCGGTCTACTTTTGTGACAAACCAAGAAGAAAAAGAACAGTTGACCAGTGAAGAGGTTAAAGAAAAGGAAGCTGAGTACTTCACAGAAGCCATCAAGAAAATGGGTCTAAAAGAAGAGAGCTCAGAAAAGCTTCAAAACCTCTTTAAGAAGGTGTTAACCAAGCCTGCATCACTACATAGTTCAACAGATATCCCAGACAGTGAGCTTGATCAACAACAAAGACAAGAGCTGATTGACAAAGAGGTTGCAGAAGATATAGCTGCAGCAAATGAAGTCATAGAAGAAGCTTTCAAAAGAATGTCTGAAGTTCAGGATACTGTTTTACAATTTTTCTCAAGGCCAATATCCCAAAGCACATCGCTAAATAAATCTCTCCCGAGAAATCCATTGTGTTCAAAAGTACTAAAGTGGATGTCTGACCAAAAGACCCATGTATTGACTATAGTCAGATCCAATGGAGATGTGAAGTACATATCAAGGAAAGAAGCACTAGGCCTTAGTGTTCAAGATTTGCAGGATCTGCTTGAACTTACACTGTGCCGGGATGAAGATGATACAAGTTCCAAAGCATTTGAAGAAGAATTTAAAAGAAAAGCAAGGGAACTGCTGATGAGTAATAAAGATCCAGAATAATGACAGGTTTTGGCATTATATGTTCCAGGGGGAGATTGTTGGGATTGAACCCTACCAGAGGAACAGATAATGTAAAGCCAAAACCTGGTCACAACAGTGGATTCACAATAAGCAGACGTTTACTCTAAGCTCTCCCCTTGACAGTGGTTATCTATCTGCTGATACACTCTAAGTACTGCTCTGAAGAACAACTAATGAACCAAACACTGATGAAACAGCTAAAGACTGCTAAAACGCAAACACTGAGCTCTATCTACTGCTGACTCTTAAGTACTGCTGAAGACCCAAGCACTGCTCATTCAAAGACTGATCACCTTTTGAAGAAAGCACTGATGATCAAGTAATCAGTGCTTAGGCCACAACAGTGGACGTGAACAGTGTTAGACTTGTTTTGTATTTTATTATCAATCAGTTGTTAGACATCAGTAGTTTGTATAGAACAGTGTTTATAGGTTGTTAGGCTGTTAGATGTCACTATCTTGGTGACGTCAGCTGAGGTACATCAGTAGTTTGGTTTGCCTATAAATATGACAGTACTCTGTACTCTGTACTGTTACATTTGATTCGTTTTGAGAGAGTTCTTCTCCTCAATTCAATCCTTTAATCTTGTGCAACCAACTCTGGAGTATCAGGCTGAGGGGGAGTTTAGTCTGTAAGCTTGCATTGTAACCTTTTGCTTTTGATGTAATCTTTCGACTCTATGAAAAGCAATTGTTTATCAAACTATATTCTCTTTTGATTGTGTTTACAAAGTTTGTTATTCATTTCCGCTGCACTTAAAACTGTTCATATCTTCAAATCTTACAAACAAACACAATCATGAGAACCTCAGATCCTAACAAAAAATATTGTGAGAATTTGAACACCTTGGACTAACCCCAAATGATGCACCGGCAACCCTTAATACCCTTTATTCTTGGTGAGAGTTGAAGCCACACTTGTAAATAAATAATACTTGTCTTTGATGAGAGTGGCAACGGGTGGGGGTGCATTAGAACTTGTGCTTGAATACGGTTCGAGGCCTTAGTTGGATAAGGGCATTTAGGTAGCCTCGTCTTTAGTGTGTGCGAGTCTGGGATTTGGGGGGTTGGACCTCATAAATTATATATATGAGCAAGGTTGCGAGAGGGGCGGGGGTTTGGACATTTAGTTGCCCATTTTTGTGCCTAAAGCCGATCATTTGTTACCCCTTAGCTAGTTACCTAAAAATTTTACCCAACTTGACCCAGTCTTATAATGTTAGTAGTAGTCCTAGTAGTATGTAGATATATTTGATGTTATGTTGGCCCCTTTGATTTGCATTCATGTTTGGCACGTGTTAGGAGAAGGACCGATTTAGGTACAAGCCTATAGTTGTGCAACCGCCCGTTTGCCTTTTGTGTGTCTAGCTCATAGTTGCTAGTGTTTACTTGTTGCCGAGAGGAGAGATATAAAGAGGGGTGCGTTATTTTGGGTGTTAAGAAAGGGTTAGTAAAAGGACTACATGTCTATGCTTGGTTTACGTTAATCGCTTGTTTTGAAAATGGTTTTGATGAGTTGCTTGGGACAAGCAATGGTTAAGTGTGGGGATGTGATGGGTGGTCCATAGGACAACCCTTAATGATGTTAAAAGATGATTTTATCCCTCACTTGATCGCGTAATTATCTTGAATTAGATGACTATAGTTGTTTATGTTTCAGGTACACTTTGGAGCTTAAAATGGAGAAAACGCTGCTTTGGATGGTACGAAGTGGAACGGTTCGTGCATGGAAGGAAAGAAGAAACAAAACCCAAGATTCAGGGGTCCACCATAACTTACGGTGGCTACCATAAGTTACGGTAGCCCTGAAACCCAGATTTTTCCACCGTACCACAGTAGTCAGCTACCGTAACAAATTGGAGTCTACCGTAAATTACGGTAGGTACCGTAAGTTAGGGTAGAGATGACGGACAAAAGCGTAACTGCCTCATTAAAACCGTTTTGGGGGTGTCTTTTCACATATCTCATGATTGGATGTTTTCTCTGCATATTGGGGGAGATTTTCGCTACTTTTGCTTGGTTCCAAACATTTCTAAACAATTGGTTTGTGGTTTCGATTCATATGAACATTAATCGTTGCGTAATGATGATGTACCAAGTCATGCGTGGCTAAACTTTTGGTGGTCATCCTAGATGTAAGGTTTACTTTTGAAACACTATGTTTGTGCTTGAATTTCTAGGATAATAACTTTGAATGTTTGTTTAAGTTATTATGGTGTTGAATGTTTGTTTGTAAAGTGTTGATTCTTTTTTGATGTTAGTCTAAACCATACGTCCTTGGTGCCGTTGGAAATCGAGATATCATGGAAGGGATTAGGATTGGATAATTGTCAATTGATCATCGGGTAACAACCTCGCATTTCATAATCTGAGTACTTAGTTCCCTTTCATCACAAACATATAATCAAACACGAGCCATGTATATGTGGTTCTTCCTAGTTAAGCATAAACATTAGTGTGGATTAAAACCTGAAATCTAGGATGGTCGCTTGTTCCTAAACTGTTTACAAAACCAATCTTTGATTTGCAATTTAATTAGTTAATATTAGTTCTTAAAACCAAAACAATCAACTCTTGAATTTTAATTTCTGCAATTTTAGTTTAATCTTAGTTTAAGTGCAAGGCGACATAATCGACATACTTTCTAGAAACTCCCTGTGTTCGATGCCCATTTACTGCTATCTACTTGTTGTAATTTGGATTAAATTTGCGTGTACTACGACAGCACGTCAAGGCCGGATAGCTAGAGCTGGGCAGAATCTTGTTTTCAGCAAAACAGCCTGCTGAACTTGGTTTTAATCATGGTTTTTGGGTATTGTGGGCTGGTTTGTGTGTTCTCCATTTCCCCAAATCAGGTCCTAACAAGTGTATGGTCTTGATTATTCCTTGATCATCACACTAGCACTTGGCAAAGATCTAAAGGTCCATGATTTCCTATAAATACCCATGACCAACTTCATTCCAATTTGCTCATTCCCTTTTTCCTTCACTCTTACTCTGAATTGAGGCTACCACACTTGGTTGGAGGCTTCATATCTGATTTTTCTTAGTCATCCTTCTATCTTAGAGCACTTGTAAGTGTTCTTTCATGTCTTGTTTATTTATTTCAAGCTAGAAAGTCAAACAGTGTTTGACTTTCAGCTTTCACCATGAATTGGTCAAGACAAAGTTCGTATGAACTTTGCAACGTAAGCGTAATCACGATGGTTATAGTCCCTTGCGACTATACCTACTGATTACCACGTTGACTAGTCGAAGTGACAAGTCAAAGTTTCGGTCAAAATGCACGATTATGTGCATTTTGCAACGAAACTATCTTCGGGTTTCAAAACACTATGCTTTGATATCAAATCTGTTTTCTAACTTAGTTAAACATGTTTTAACATGTTTAACTCGTCACTTCTAGTTTAGTGCTTATTTAGGGTCTTAAGTCAAGCGGTCTAAACAACCGCTTAATCTTTAGAACCCGACCCGTTTGGTCGATCATTGGGATCCGACCAAACACATTATGTGACCACAGTTGTATAGGGAATAACCTTCTGAGGTTATACCTTACGATCACTTCGTTTAATTAGTTGTATGATAGGTAGTTTATATGCCTTAGGAAAATGACCAAAATGCCCTTTTTGCACATAATTTCATTTTAAGCATATGTAATAAAAATTTTGACACTTAAATGGATTATGCAACATTATTAAACATGTTAGGGAATATAAGACTTATCATAGGACTAGTTAGACCCTTCGAACGCGCGTTGCGCAAATGACGCGTTAAAGTAGCGTAAACTATCTTAACGGGTCATAACGGGTCATAAGCACATAGGATAGGTTCCAAATCAGAATGTAGGCTTTGTTAAACCATATCATATGAGTTCTAGTACTCATTTGGTTTACAAGACCTCATTCTATCCTATATCCCGATTTAGATCCCGATTTATTAACATAGTGATCCAATACTATGTGCCACTTGATTCCTTGATTTCCCGAGCTTTGTTAGTTCACTTAATCGAGGATACCTTGCAATATCAAGTGAGTACATAGTCCCCACTTTTTACCACTTTCATATATTTTGGGGTGATACACATGTGCCTACTTGTTACTTTCATGCTTTTTATGCTTTTCATGACATATATTTACTATGTTCAACTAGTACACATATAGTTCATGATTTCAATTATGCTTTGCTATGTTTGTTGACTGAGCATGCTAGCACATTGATTTGATAGACACTCTTGCTGTATATGTTTACTCAGCATATGGGCACATTGATTTACATTACAGTTTTGCTATGTATGTTAACTGAGCATGCTAGCACATTGATTTCATGGACATTTCTACTTCGTATGTTTACTTAGCATACTTGGTACATGGTTTTTACATGACATGCTTACATTATTTATGAGATTTGGTATGTTTAACGGGACAAAAATACATTCATTAACATTGATCATGCCGCTTGGTAGTATGTAATGGTACCATAGAACTTGACAAATCCCGTTCCCAGCTTCCTAGGTTTGTTTGGAAGTATGGAATGACAGAATCCGAAAACATTTTTGATAAACCTTTGACTTGTTAAGGGTTTATCCGACAGCCTCAAGGCGTGAATGTATGCGATAAACATAACCACATAAATGTTCGTAACAATAAAGCATTGGTTTTGCAAAACATAACTTTTGATTTAACTTTGGTTTATTCAAAGACATTGTTTTGTACATGACATTTGGTTACACACGACATTTGATTATACATAACATTATACATATGGTTTGAGTAAATACTCTTTATTCACCATACAAGACAATTGATTATACAAGACATGGTTTATACTTAACATTGTGACATTATACATTGTTTATACACAACACTTGACATTGGTTTGACAAGACATTTTTGGTGGTTATCTGGTAAGTGATTTAAATAACGAGGCATGTGTAATATGATAAAAGCATGATGGATATGTCACTGGTACTTCCTATATATAAGTGCTTTTATGATATTACATATCGTAGCGTTATCTAAACCACTTCGATAAAGACAAAGACATTAAGCATTTTATACAAAGACATGACAAGACATGGTTTTACAAATAACATATTTTATACAAATTCATTTTGATTTGGTTAATTATTTAACCATACATCTTTCTTTTTATATCATCTGATTTTCTTATTGATTTTTACATGATTTGTAAAAGAAAACATTTTACAAGATTCGGGACTACTTTTTGTTAAACACTTCTTTTAACTTACAAGTCATGAATCCTTCATCAACAAAACCTATGTATCTCACAGGCATTTTTATGCTGACGTACCTATTTTCACATGTGTTTCAGGAGCTAATGTATGATGACGATCGTGATACACTTAGGCGGACTTGGGCCTTAGTAACTTAAAACTATGAAAGAAAGTTTAATTTGTGTCATGTTTCTGTTATTTCCAAGACAATGTAAACATTAATTCTAATAAAACCAAACTTTAAATACCATGTGTTGTGAAACAATGATTCTGTTACTACACTACCCGACGTTTCCGCCGCAGTTTGTTATTTTACGCGGTCGGGGTATGATAGGGGGTTTAAGTAACAGGTGAGGTTTGAATCTTGCTCACAATGTTGGGGATGACCATGGCCATTTGCTCGGCCATGAACTCCATAAGTTCTTTCTTTGACATTGAGTTATCGGTGTTGCTGTTGGAACCCTTCTTCAAACCAGACTTGGACTTCTTAGATCTCTTGGACAGACTGTGAGAAGACATCTAGAGATTCGAAAGAGGGGTAGAGGATGAGGCTTGATCATAATATATACAAATAATGTTTTGCATTTATGGGTATGTAAGAATTCACATAACACGTATGATTCACATAATTTACATGTACTTAACAAGTACTCACAAAGTATAAGCTCGTATGAATGCGTAAAAGGACTATAAATTTAATTTGTTCACGAGAGTTATTAATGTTTTTTATTGCAAGAGACGTGCGAATCGTGCATTGGTTTTGAAATGAATGAGATAACAAGTATTAAACACAAAGAGATTGAGATAACATAAAAGCGGGGCTCGATAAAACATTGGAGTGTTTCGGGCTTAGAAACTTCGACTATTCCAAAGTGAATCGAAGGTCCTTTCGAATTAGGGAAACGTGCTTTGGCCTGTAGGTAAAATACTCTCGTCGAGAAGCGAATATCGGTATTTTACCCTTCCAGTTACTACACGTCCCTAATCGATTAAAAAACCGAAACTTTTGCGAGATTGAAAATCGAGGATTGGGACCAGTTGACAAGATGCGGGTTTCACCCCTAACTTGACAACACCGTACCCTAAGTGTGGTTGGTACTCGTTGGGTCCAGAAAGTTAATTCCGACACTTTGATGAGGGTCCACTTGAGTTTGAATTGGAAGTTTACCATCAAGATGTGGATTTCACTCCTAACTTGATGGCGTAGTTTCGTGCAAAATCCTATAAGCGGATTGAGAGTCGTTCACCAAATTATGGGTTTCATGCCTATTTTGGTGAAGTCGTCTCGTTTGTATGATATGAGTGTCTTCAAGTCTTCAAACGTGTATTGTGTAAATGTCTTAGGAAAGACATGTTGTAATTTTAAGAAAAAGAATAGAAAGGAGCAAATAGGAAGAGGTAACATATTAAACATGAATCAAGAATGGTCAAAGTATGGTACCTACTATAGACTAGGTCGAACATGACAATTCTACCTAATTCCCTATGGTTATGGCTCTGATACCAATCAGCCACACCCCAACCGATGTAAGAAACATTAGAGGGAGATGAAAACGAGATTGTTCAAGACTTCATAACACTATTTGTGACAATATTTAAATAAAACTGATTTCATTTCATAACAACATTGTCAAGTTACTATACAAGGAAATTCAAATTACAACATTGTTTCAAATACAACAAGACAATAATCAAAGTACAACATTGTTTTAAAATGATACAACAAACATAATCTAAATTTAGTGTGGGTATCTAAAGCATCCTCGCTAAGCCCATTTTAATATCATCATCCTGCAAATATGTTTAAAACACATGGTTCAATACAAAATTATTTGCGAGTATACAAGTTTAATACATAGCATAAGTATAAAAGATTTAAACAAATCCACATGTCAAACTTAGTTATCAAGATTAACGTAAAACTGGCATGTGAATATTCAAGTCAACCCAAAGATTACCGCAAGTTTTTAAAGACTTACCATGACCTCAAGAATACGGGCGGTGCGTTACTCCTATAGCACTATACATGTTAAGGGTAGACTCGTACAAAGTTAATGACAAGTTTATCACACAAAGAATAATCTAGAATAATGAATCAAGTATAACGTATGTATGCATGTATTGGATTGTTTATGCATATGAAATAAGTCTAAGTGTAACTGTGTAGGTTTAATACTAAACATATTGCACCCAAAGTGTAAAATAGAAAAAGGGTGTTCGAGTATACTCACGGTTTTGCTAAATCTTCTTTAGTAATTCCGCGAGCGAAGAGTTGAGTGGCATAGTACAGGAACGCCGAGGTTATTCTACCCTACGAGAAAAGGGTCATTGGTATAGTACAGGAATGCCAAGGTTACCCTACAGGGGTAAAAGAAGGCGTGAGTTGTTGGAGATTGAACGGAGGATTACGATACGGAATTAAAGTATGTAGTATTGTATGAAAGTATACATAAGAAGAACGTATATTATGTCCGAGCACTTGTCATGATACCGAGTTTACGTGATTTTGCGGGTCCTAGTTTGCCTGACAGAATCAGTAACAAGGAACGCGGAAACAGAATAACGGGAAAACCAAAATACAAACTGTTCGGACGAGAGAACAGTTGGGACGACAGGCCTTTCACGCGAGAGGGATTGTTTGGCGAACCGATTCTCGTTTGAACATTTTAACTATTAATCAGTTATGTTCGTGAGTTCAGTTAAGTTATTTAATTATAATATTAGTCCTAAAATGTTCATAGAGTTCGTAGAAGTCATGCATGGAGGTAATAACCTCATTATTGTTCACCAAAGCACAAATCAACTAACTTAGTTAATTGACCGGTTGGTCATGAATACGGAAACAGAAATAACAGAATGTAAATAATAGCCAAGTAACCGAACAAGGACAACCCAGGTGTGCCAACACGACATAGAAAGAATGAACTAAGTGTCAGAGGCTAGACGGGGTTAACTTCTTCTAGGTCTATGAGATTGTTTGGGTGTTCGTTTTACAAGTCTTAGTGAGGTGGTGGAACTAGACTGGAAGCCAAGGCTTCCACAGATCACACACTGATCCTTCAGAGTCGTCTATATTGAAAATAGGGATCTGAATAATCATTCAACACTTAGAAATGTCGGAACGTAATGAAACAGTCTCATTCAGACGACAGGAGTTCTATCTCGCGTGAAAGGGTTAACCTTTCGAGCGAGTGGGCCATCATTTCGGGCGACTGGTACTAACAAATATTTATGTTTTATGAATAACACAAGTGTATAAAAGATCAAATTTTCATTATGATTCAAGTCTCGTATTACAACGTTTGAAAAGAAAGACGAATACAAAAGGAATACAGGTTTCCATAAATGGAAAGTACAAACAAACTTGCTAAATAAGGAAAGTTACAAAAGCGAGGCATTACAATAGATAATATTGATATTTTTTTGAACTTTCTCGATAATTCTTTAGTTGAAGTAACAATTTTGAACCGACAAAATATTTGAGCTACTACCACCCCAAATGGTATCATCAACATCATAAACCAACAATGAACGCAGATGCAAGTACAATCAGGAAAGGCATTGAGACAACCCACTCAAAGCAATAAAACTAGCAAAGCACAAGGTACAAACCACAATGCATAGACATCTTGTAAATTAACATTATTATATAATAAATCCTGAATAATTTAATAATAAAAAATTCTCATGTTGTGTTTGTTTTAAGTTTTTTTCCAATGTTATTGTACTGTGTATGTTACTAGTGAAAGTTATATCAAATTTATTCATTTTCGGAAGATGTATACTCAGTCTTTTTTAAAATAAATACTTTCATTATAATCTATTAATAAAATTGTGTCACATCCCGACCGCGTAAAACAACCAATCGTGGCGGAATCGTCGGGGAGTGTTGTAATAGAATCATTGTTTCAAAACACACTATAATTAAAGTTTCGTTTTATTAAACATTGAATATTTACATCGTTTGGAAATCTAAACAAACAATTTAAACATAGTCTATCATTGTTATTAAGTCACTAAGGCCTCGTCCAGTCCTATGTTAGCATGCATCCTAGCAATCAACATCATTCAATAACACCTGAAACATATGTGAAAACAAAGTCAGCAAAGAAATGCTGGCGAGTACATAGGTTTTTGAGAGTGTCGGATTCATGGCTAGTTTACATTTTGCAATACTTAATTAAAAACCTTGTTTTGAAAAGTGTAGTATTGCGACATAATTAACCAACTCAAATCAAGTTGGTTATAATTTGTAAAATCTCGTAGCCATGATTCTTAACTCGAAAACATTATATTTTAGAAAACGAATTTGTAAAACATCTCGTATTAAATCGTTAATAAAACTCGTTAATAAATCTCGTTAATAAAACTCGTTGATAATTCTCGTTAATAAAACTCGTTAATAAATCTCGTTAATAAAACTCGTTAATAATTCTTGTTAATAAAACTCGTTACTAAATCTCATTAATAAAACTCGTTAATAAATCTCGTTAATAAAACTCGTATGGTTTATATCATTTCGAAAACCTCGTTTGTGTGACATCGTTTCAAAATCGTTTACCCAAGTGAACTAAATAACGCCACGGTATGTAATACGATGAAAACACTTATATATAGGAAGTACCAGCGGCATATCCACCATGCTTTCATCACATTACACCCGTCCCGTTATCTAAACACTAACCGAAAACCAATCGTTTACCCAAATCGTTTGATTCGTTAAAAATCGCTTTAGTCGTTTAAATCATTCTCGTCTTAAATCGTGAAAACTACTTTTGATTGTCTCGCTAATAACATCCAAACCTTCGTGACTCGACTATCTCGCCTATCGCTTCTCGCATTAACAAACCACCAAAGGGTAAATTAACAATCACAGATTCAGTCGTTACACACCTAACCCACACATAACCATGGGTGCAGTCTGATAACGGGATTTGTCAGATCCTATGGTACCATAACCTAATACTGGTCGGTTCGGCAAAAACTAATGGATATTATTCGTTATGTAAATACAACCAACAAGTTTGTTTACTATATCGAAATCGTTATTAATTTAATATAAACCATCTTAATCGTTTTTGAAACCATTGTTATAATATCGAAAATCGTTTTGAAAACCGTCGTTAAAACCTTGAAAACATTTAGCACATATGAATCACCCCAAAACAATTGAAAACAGTAAAATAGGGGAACTATGTACTCACCTGAGAATGCTTAGAGGTCTTGAACAACAACCAAGCAAAGCTAGAGGGAGCACGGAATCAATCGGCAACCTAGTAACTATATAATTAAACCGGACCTAAGTCGGAAGATCGGATAGGATGAGGTTTTGTAAACCAAATGAGTATTGGAACTCATATGACATGGTTTAACAAAGTCTACATCCTAAATCGAAACCTAACCTAAGTGCTTTCGACCCATTGTGGCCCATTAAGGTAGCTTAAGCTACTTTAACTTGTCGTTCGCGCAAAAGCGCGTTCGAGACATCTAACTAGTCCTATGACAAGTATTATATGCCTAAACATGATTAAATATGTTGCATAATCAATTAAGTGACATAAGTTTGTGTTACATATGCTTAATTACCAATTATGCATAAAAAGGGCATTTTGGTCATTTACCTAAGGCATATAAACTACCTATCATACAACTAATTAAACCTATGTGACCATAAGGTATAACCTCGGAAGGTTATTCCCTATGCAACTATGGTCACTATACATGTTTGGTCGGATCCTAATGATCGACCAAATGGGTCGTGTTCGAAAGTCTAAGCGGGTGTTTAGTCCGCTTGAGTTACGACTCTACACAAGCACTAATCTAAAAAGTGATGAGTTAAACATGTTAAAACATGTTTAACGAATTTAGAAAATAGATTTGGTACCAAAACAAATGGTTTTGATACCGAAAAGTAGTTTGGTTACAAAACACGCAAGAATGCGCATTTTTGGCCGAAACTACGACTCGTCACTAGGGACTATAACCATCGTGATTACGCTCACATGATGAAGTTCAAATGAACTTCGCATTGACCATAAACTGGTCAATGCAGAAAGTCAAACGCAGTCTGACTTATAGACTCGAAAAACGATAAAAGAACGAAAGAATAGTTATAAAAGGTCCCCGCAAGCTTTGATCCGATTTACTCTCAGGTATGAAGCATAAACTTCAACTTAGAGAGCCAAAATCAGATCAATGTGGGTTTTGCAAGTGAAAGGGGATAGCTATTTATAGGAAAACTGGAACCGTTAGGATCGTTCATCGTAAAACGAGCTTCGATCTCATCCGTACACATGTGCCCATGGTTTTGTGAAACCATGGGAGCCCATAGTTTCATTAAAACCATGTGCAAATGAGGGGAACAGCTGGAACAAGCTGGAATTTAGATTTTTCATTTTGGTTCCTTCCTAAGATAACTATGGCAGAATGACAATTTTGGTCCCTGAACTTCAGAATCTTGCATTTTGGCTCATTTGTGACACGTTTAAGCCCCGTTAACCTCATTTCAAGGCTCTAAAATGAAGTTAAAGTATAGGGAACTCAAAAAATGCTCAAAAATATCTCGGACGTCGGTTCATTTGGTCGTACGGTTGCGTTGTTCGGTTAATTACGACGGAAGTCGTAACAAACGCAAAAACGATCCAATTTACGCGACGAATGGAATTTTATCATGCCAATCACTAAAATAAAATATTTTAATGATTACATAAAGTTTTGGATGTCAGGATGTATTCAGAACGTAAGATATGCGCGAAAATGCAAACTTATGCACTTTTGACGCTTTTAGTCCCTGAATGACCAAAAAGTTTATTTTAGCACACCGAACCCCTCAAAGGCTATTTCTAAGCCATGTGAAGGATATTTAGGGTATGTTTAACTTATGGTCATGTTACGGAATGTTCGTTACAGTACAAATCGGCATACATTCACAGTTTGTCAAAATTAGTCCCTGTAAGCGAATAAAGTTGATTTCGCCACACCAAACCCTCCAAGGTTATTTAAGGTATGTTAAGCCTATGTCACTGTCCCGGAGTGTTTGTTGCATTAAACTGGTTATATTTACGCATCAGTGCGCGTATAACCTTACAGAAAGCGATTTAGAGCCCGAAGTCGAACAAGAGTTGATATGTGCAAATGATACACATATTTATACAAATCCCAAGTATGAAACACAACATTTCATTGATTTGGTATTTGTTCGATGGCCATGGAGGCACAAATGTCACAGTCTCCCCTACTTCAGGAATTTTCGTCCCGAAATTTAATTTGAGGAAACTTGTGAGAGCTCAAAACATGAAGTCGAAAAGATAAAACAACACTGGTTAGGGTTCTGAACTTCTAGTAACTTTAAATAACATTATGCTTGCAATGTAAGAGGGACACTTATATACAAGTATATGAAGCGCCATTGGTGCGTCCACCATACCTCCATTACATTGTTCACGTTTCGTTATTGTTGTCACTATTGGTTCTTACACATGATAAATCTTACTGTGGTTTCCGTGCACTGAATTTTATAATTATGTACGCGTCCATAATTACGTTATTCCTTGCATAGTCCACACAGTGCATTTGATAATGTGTAGGGGAAAACCAATTGAATGAACCTGTGATGAGTGTGACTGGACCACCATAGGGTCCTTTCAGCTGTATCATCACATGCCACTCTTAACCAGATTCTGAATCAATCTTTAACTAGACCACTCAAGGGTCTCTTTTCAAATCATGGAATGATACTATATAACCCAAGGGTCTTAACTACCACGTAGAAGCCCATTAAGGATTTAAGGTAGTACCTTTTGAATATCCTACTATGAATCCCTCATATGAAGATATGGAAGATTCTATGAGGATTTGGATAACGAAAATCAGATCACACAAAAACATAGAGGAGAAGACATAAACACATAATCACATAATTGCATAATTGTTTAATTTGACCTTTAATTTGTTATGTTTGGACACGGGTATTTAAAGCATACCAGGAATCCAATCCGTGGATTTCGTTTGGCATTTTAAATATTTTCAAGAATCTAACTATGAAGATAGGAAGATCTTAATAGGAATTCGGTTTGTCCTTATTGAGTTGTAATGTACATATTAAGGTGTACAAGGAATCTAATCAGGGCTCCGATTTGGGCGATAATCATCCACAAGGATTCTTAAAATAGAGCAACCCATCGCCCCTTTCGTTTCGAGTTTAAGCTCGAGTTGAAGTGGTAGCTCATATTTCAATAAGCCTTCGTTTACACAAGATCGTTGTGCTTGAAGGACAAAAGATTTGAATATCAAATAGAGTTTGAACATAATGAAGCTTGACTCGTTCCTTTCGACTAAGCGCATCGGCTACGATATTCGCCTTACCAGGAAGGTAGCGAATCGCGCAATCGTAATCGTTCAAGAGTTCAACCCATTGTCATTGCCTCATGTTCAGCCCCTTTTGATTAAGAATGAGCTGGAGACTTTTCTGGTCTTGTGAAAACCACTCACTTCGTTCCATAGAGGTAGTGTCTCCAGATTTTGAGAGCAAATGCCACAACACCTAACTCAAGATCATGAGTTGTGTAGTTCTTTTCGTGAACTTTCAACTGTCTTGACGTATATGCTATGACTTTAGCTCATTGCATAAGAACATAACCAAGGCCTAGATTCGACGCGTCATAAAAGACAACGAAATCATCGTTTCCATTGGGCAAGGACAAAACAGGAGCATCACATAGCTTCCGTTTCAGCGTTTGGGACGCTTCTTCTTGCTTATATCCCCACTCCAAAGGCTTATTCTTCTGAGTCAAAGCAATGAGTGGCACCACGATCTTCGAGAAGTTTGCAATAAAACGACGATAATAACCAGCAAGACCAAGAAAAGAACGAATTTCAGTAGGTGTCGTTGGTGTATTCCAATCCTTAATTGCAGCAATTTGGATGGATCCACATGAATACCCTGCTTGTTGACTACATGACCCAAAAACTGAACTTCTTTAAGCCAAAATTCACACTTGGAGAATTTAGCGAAAAGTTTGTTCCTTGTTTAGGAGTTCCAATGTCAAACGAAGGTGTTGCTCGAGATCGGCTCGAGACTTTGAATAAATGAGAATATCGTCGATGAACACAATGATGAACTTGTCTAAATAAGGTTTATAGACCCTATTCATTAAGTCCATGAAGATAGCTTGGGCATTCGTCAAACCAAAAGGCATGACAGTGAACTCGTAATGCCCATATCTTGTGCGGAAGGCAGTTTTGGGAATATCTCCTTCAAGAACACGAAGTTGGTGATACCCAGAACGCAGATCGATCTTGGAAAAACAGGTAGCACCTTGCAGCTGATCAAAGAGATCATCGATTCGAGGTAGGGGATATCGATTCTTGATGGTAAGCTTATTAAGCTTACGATAATCGATACACATTCGAAAAGATCCATCTTTCTTCTTCACAAAGAGGACAGGAGCTCCCCTAAGGTGAATAATTTGATCGGATGAATCCTTTATCAGATAACTCTTGAAGCTGTTTCGATAATTCTTGCATCTCAGACAGTGCAAGACGATAAGGTGCTTTCGCAATTGGGTTGGCATTGGGTACAAGTCAATATGAAACTCAACTTGACGAACTGGAGGCAAACCAGGCAGTTCATCAGGAAACACCTCTGGATAATCCCGAACAATCGGAATATCCTGAATACTCTTGCTCTTGCCTTTCTCCTCGGTGACATGTGCCAGAAAAGCAACATATCCTTTTTGTAAATAACTTTGGGCCTTCGTACACGACATGAGCTTCAATCCACCAGAAGGTTTCTTGCCACGAACTTCCAGAACATCGCCAGACGAAAGAGGAATGCGAACTACCTTATCGAAACAAATCACCTCAGCATGATGTTTAGCTAACCAATCCATCCCTATGATAATGTCGAAACTCCCAAGTTGCATCGGCGTGAGGTCAATAGGAAAAAAAAGTGATTATCAAAGTTAAATTGACAGTCGCAAATAACAGAATTGAGTACAAGAGGTTTACCAAGAGCAACTTTGACAGATAAGGGTTTCCTTAGTTATCTAACCAAGGAATTAAATTGATTACTCAAATTGTCACTTTGTTTCTTAGAATGAAGCGAGCACTTAGAATTTTCGAGGAATTCATGAGCGATCTTATAAACGAGAGAACTACAAATACGGTTCTTTGGTGTAGGTATCGTAGGGGTATGCAATACACACATGCAACTATATTTGTACATTAGAATTACAAATAAAGATTTAATTATAAACAAAATCGATTGTTTCCGAGTTCAAAGGAAAACACTAGAAACATAAACATAAGATTCGGATTATTCAAAGCAGCAGCTTCTTCTAATCGGCTAAATGCTCATCCGTGGGTCGGATTTGCATTGAAAATCTTTGGGTATCTGTCCCTGACATAACCCGTCTCGCCATAGGTGTAGCAAATACCAGGAGGAAAACGAGCCTGTACTGGATCTGCTTGAAATTGAACGGGGTTCTGAAAAGGTTGGTTTAGCACAATGACCGAACGACAGTCTCGTGCCAAATGACCAATGAGTCCACAGTTGAAACATTTCCGACATTTGACACTGGCATAGTGGTGGAGGTTACACTGATTGCACAGAGGAGCAGTTCCTAAGTACGGCTTCTTGGCTGGTGGTGCTGCCACCTGGCTAGGTTTTTCTTGATTTGGTGTAACGGCTACGGGACCCTTTGGAGCTTTACGCTTCTTTGACTTTTTTGAAGGCTCGGCTTCTGCTTCTTTCGATGCTTCTTGGGTGGCCTCATTATTGAGACGGGACATGGCGATACCTAAATCCACAGTCTTCAGGATTACTTCACCTATTCGCTGGGCAAATTTGGCAGTTTGCTCGGACATTTGAGTGTCGTTGCGATGAAGAGACATTCTAGAGGAATGAAAGACATAGGTGAAAACAAGTGAAATGTTATCGGATAATTAAAACAGAACAACAACGCATAGAAATTGCGATCATTTGTTTGTTACCTAAGGCAAACAAATGAGACGGTGATTAATCAAAGTAAACGGGTCATATTAATGTATCACTGAAGACATGCTCGCCTATAAGTGAATACTCACCCCAAGAGTTCCCGGGTAAGAGTGACTGGTCCGATACTGCGGATTTGTATGAACACTCTAGCCTTAGACAGAAAACTCAGGGTACAGGCATTCACCATTCCAGTTTGCACGTGTTCACATTATAAGACCCAAACTTTGACGAGATTTCGAAAACTTAGAGGGTTCAAAACCTAGTAATTAATCATCCTAGAACAGATGATTGGTTTTTGAAGCGGATTCAGAATTTGTGTTCTTGTTGTGGTTGTCACCTAAGGATAAGTGACGATATTGTTTTAAGATCTAAACACAAGAATCTTGTGTTAAGGTCCTAGGAAGGTTATAGACTAGGTCAAAGCATTACTAATAACCTAATTCCCTATAACCATGAGCTCTGATACCAACTTTTCTGTCACATCCCGACCGCGTAAAACAACCAATCGCGGCGGAATCGTCGGGGAGTGTTGTAACAGAGTCATTGTTTCAAAACACACGGAAATTGAAGTTTCGTTTTATTAAACATTGAATATATCTCGTATTAAATCGTTAATAAAACTCGTTAATAAATCTCGTTAATAAAACTCGTTAATAATTCTCGTTAATAAAACTCGTTAATAAATCTCGTTAATAAAACTCGTTAATAATTCTCGTTAATAAAACTCGTTAATAAATCTCGTTAATAAAACTCGTTAATAAATCTCGTTAATAAAACTCGTATGGTTTATATCATTTCGAAAACCTCGTTTGTGTGACATCGTTTCAAATTTGTTTACCCAAGTGAACTAAATAACGCCACGGTATGTAATACGATGAAAACACTTATATATAGGAAGTACCAGCGGCGTATCCACCATGCTTTCATCACATTACACCCGTCCCGTTATCTAAACACTAACCGAAAACCAATTGTTTACCCAAATCGTTTAATTCATTAAAAATCGCTTTAGTCGCTTAAATCATTCTCGTCTTAAATCCTGAAAACTACTTTTGATTGTCTCGCTAATAACATCCAAACCTTCGTCACTCGACTATCTCGCCTATCGCTTCTCGCATTAATAAACCACCAAAGGGTAAATTAACAATCACAGATTCAGTCGTTACCCACCTAACCCACACATAACCATGGGTGCAGTCTGATAACGGGATTTGTCAGATCCTATGGTACCATAACCTAATATTGGTCGGTTCGGCCAAAACTAATGGATATTATTCGTTATGTAAATACAACCAACAAGTTTGTTTACTATATCGAAACCGTTATTATTTTAATATAAACCATCTTAATCGTTTTTGAAACCATTGTTATAATATCGAAAATCGTTTTGAAAACCATCGTTAAAACCTTGAAAACATTTAGCACATATGAATCACCCCAAAACAATTGTAAACAGTAAAATAGGGGAACTATGTACTCACCTGAGAATGCTTAGAGGTCTTGAACAACAACCAAGCAAAGCTAGAGGGAGCACGGAATCAATCGGCAACCTAATAACTATATAATTAAACCGGACCTAAGTCGGAAGATCGGATAGGATGAGGTTTTGTAAACCAAATGAGTATTGGAACTCATATGACATGGTTTAACAAAGTCTACATCCTAAATCGAAACCTAACCTAAGTGCTTTCGACCCATTGTGACCCATTAAGGTAGCTTAAGCTACTTTAACGTGTCGTTCGCGCAAAAGCGCGTTCGAGACGTCTAACTAGTCCTATGACAAGTATTATATGCCTAAACATGATTAAATATGTTGCATAATCAATTAAGTGACAAAAGTTTGTGTTACATATGCTTAATTACCAATTATGCATAAAAGGGCATTTTGGTCATTTACCTCAGGCATATAAACTACCTATCATACAACTAATTAAACCTAAGTGACCATAAGGTATAACCTCGGAAGGTTATTCCCTATGCAACTATGGTCACAATACATGTTTGGTCGGATCCTAATGATCGACCAAACGGGTCGTGCTCGAATTTAGAACATGTTTAACGAATTTAGAAAATAGATTTGGTATCAAAACAAACGGTTTTGATACCTAAAAGTAGTTTGGTTACAAAACACGCAAGAAGGCGCATTTTGGCCGAAACTACGACTAATCACTACACCTAGATAATGTGGTAATCAGTAGGTATAGTTACTAGGGACTATAACCATCGTGATTACGCTCACGTTATGAAGTTCAAATGAACTTCGCATTGACCATAAACTGGTCAATGCAGAAAGTCAAACGCAGTCTGACTTTTAGACTCGAATAACGATAAAAGAACGAAAGAATACTTACAAAAGGTCCCCGCAAGCTTTGATCCAATTTACTCTCAGGTATGAAGCATAAACTTCAACTTAGAGAGCCAAAATCAGATCAATGTGGGGTTTGCAAGTGAAAGGGGATAGCTATTTATAGGAAAACTGGAACCGTTAGGATCGTTCATCATAAAACGAGCTTCGATCTCATCCGTACACATGTGCAAATGAGGGGAACAGCTGGAATAAGCTGGAATTTAGATTTTTCATTTCGGCTCATTTTTGACACGTTTAAGCCCCGTTAACCTCATTTCAAGGCTCTAAAATGAAGTTAAAGTATAGGGAACACAAAACACGCTCAAAAATATATCATATGTCGGTTCATTTGGTCGTACGGTTGCGTTGTTCGGTTAATTACGACGGAAGTCGTAACGAACGCAAAAACGATCCAAATTACGCGACGAATGGAATTTTTTCATGCCAATCACTAAAATAAAATATTTTAATGATTACATAAAGTTTTGGATGTCAGGATGTATTCAGAACGTAAGATATGCGTGAAAATGCAAACTTATGCACTTTTGACGCTTTCAGTCCCTGAATGACCAAAAAGTTTATTTTATCACACCGAACCCCTCAAAGACTATTTCTAAGCCATGTAAAGGATATTTAGGGTATGTTTAACTTATGGTCATGTAATGGAATGTTCGTTACAGTACAAATCGGCATACTTTCACAGTTTGTCGAAATTAGTCCCTGTAAGCGAATAAAGTTGATTTCGCCACACCAAACCCTCCAAAACTTATGTCTAAGTTATGTAAAGGTTATTTAAGGTATGTTAAGCATATGTCACTGTCCCGGAGTGTTTGTTGCATTAAACTGGTTATATTTACGCATCAGTGAGCGTATAACCTTCCAGAAAGCGATTTAGAGCCCGAAATCGAACAAGAGTTGATATGTGCAAATGATACACATATTTATACAAATCCCAAGTATGAAACACAACATTTCATTGATTTGGTATTTGTTCGATGGCCGTGGAGGCACAGATGTCACAAATTGCAACCGGTAAAAACTCAATTATTAACTTCTTAACATCCTTTTCGTAAACCCAAAAACCAAGACCGCTAGGCATGTAGAACCACTCTCTTCCCTTACTCCAATGTTATTAGCCCAGAGTTAAAGTTCACGTATAAATACACTTAACAAACAAAACGTACGAAAGACATAAAAAAGTAAAAAAAAAATGCGGTGGCATTTTCGTAGTTATTTTACTCGTAAGGTAATTATCAAAATTACTTGACAAATGATCTTGTAGGGTAATATTGATCCTGCAGGAGAAATATCAAAATTACCCTACAAGTGTATCAAAATTACTCTACAAGTGTATCAAACAACATACAATTCAAATGTAACACCCCAATCGCGTAATATAACAACACGCGGCGGAAATATCGGGGAGTCAGGTTACAAATTGCTCACAACTACTTGTACTAAATTATTTCAATATCATTAACATCATTTTACAAGCAAAGAATACATGAAATTGTTCTTTTGTTTTAGAAGTCTAAGGCCCGAATGCAGTCCTATGTGTTGCATGCTTGAATAGTTGAAAACCTGAAACATATGTGAAAAACAGTCAGCATAAAAATGCCGGCGAATACATAGGTTTATTAGCCAAGTAAATGGCAAAACATTTGGTATTGCAATACTTTAACACCTACGAGAGCTGTTAATTGAAAATAAATCTTGAAGCCAAAGAATGGCAAAAATTTAGTATTTGCAATACATAATCTTAATTGTGAAAACTCGTGACAAATAGGTTTGTATATGGCAATATGATTATTACTAAGTCATTTTATGCCTTACATCGTAATCTCGATTAAACTATCGTAAAAACTTGTTAATGTGTTATTAGAAATCCAATCAAGGATTAATAATAACTGTTTTGAAATAAATCAAAACTTATGTAAGTATTATATAAATCAAATAAATGAGTCATGATAATACTTCAGGTATCTTTCTAAGAATCTAACACATAAAAATATGGGAGATTCTACGAAGATTTCGATAACCAAACAATGAAACAATCATACACAAAATCCTAAAGTGATCCAGATAACGCTACAAGAATTATAAAATAAGAACACTTATATATAGGAAGTACCAGCGACGTATTCACCATGTTCTTATTTTATTACACCCGTTTCGTTAACTAAATCACAACTACCACATAAACACATAATCGTCAACTTGTTCCACCTCGTAACCATGTATTAAAGTACACAATGAATCCAAACAGGGCTCCAATATTAGCACCCTAAACATCCCATATATTTCTAAATATGAAGATAGATAGATACTACAGGGATCAGGTTCTTGTCACATTGTCTATCTAACATGTATTAAAGTACACAATGAATCCAAACATGGGTTCCAATATTAGTACTCTAAACATCCTACAAGAATCGATCTATGAAGATAGATAGATGCTATAAGGATTCTGGGTTCTGTTATATTGAATTATTGAATCAAAACAATCCTAGATCCTAATGGTGATTCGGGATAACGCCACGAAAGGTAATACAATAAGCACACTTATATATAGGAAGTACCAGTGGCATATCCACCATGTGCTTATTGTATTATCTAGTTTCGTTATCTAAATCACCAACAAACTACACAAAAACCAACCATCAAGTTGTAAAGTATTCCATTAAAAATCTTACTATGAGGATAGGAAGATCTAAGGTTGTACTTCAAATATCCTACATGAATCTAACTATGAAGATAGATAGATCACTTAAGAATAAAACAATGTATTTGCATAACCAGAATAATACACATAAAAGCACTTAGTGAACACATATATGCCATACATTTTGAAAACAGATCAATTACACATATGAATCACCCCAAAACATTTGAAAACGGTAAAAGAGTGGAACTGTGTACTCGCCTGGGATTGCGTATAGTTCCGGTTCAAAGGGTATAACAAAGCTCAAAAGACCAAGAGTTCATGTGTTGAAGCGGTTCCTAGGGTAACGGATACTTATGTTAGCGAATCGACACCAAAATCGGAAGGTCGGGTAGAATGAGGTCTTGTAAACCAAATGAGTATTGGAACTCATGTGATATGGTTTAACAAAGCCTACATTCTAAATCAGAACCTATCCTAAGTGCTTACGACCCATTACGACTCATTAAGGTAGCTTACGCTACTTTAACGTGTCGTTCGCGCGAAAGCGCATTCGAGACGCCTAACTAGTCCTATGACAAGTATTATATGCCTTAATATATCTAATTATGTTATATAATCAGTTTAGATGTCAAAACATGTGTTACATATGCTTAAAATGAAATTATACGAAAAGGGCATTTTGGTCATTTTCCTAAGGCATATAAACTACCTATCATACAACTAACTAAACGAAGTAACCATAAGGTATAACCTCGGAAGGTTATTCCCTATACAACTATGGTCACATTATATGTTTCATCGGATCCTAATGATCGACCAAACGGGTCGGGTTCGAAAGTCTAAGCGGTTGTTTAGACCGCTTATCTTACGACCCTATATAAGCACTATCCTAAAAGTGACGAGTTAAACATGTTAAAACATGTTTAACGAAGTTAGAAAACAAGTTTGATATCAAAACAAACGGTTTTGATACCCAAGAAAAGTTTGGTTGCAAAATATGCATAGACGTGTATTTTGACCGAAACTATGACTCGTCACTACACCTAATTAACGTGGTAATCAGTAGGTATAGTCACAAGGGACTATGACCATCGTGATTACACTCACGTTGCGAAGTTCAAACGAACTTCATGTTGACCATTGACCGATCAAAGCAGAAAGTCAAACACTGTTTGACTTTCGTGCTTAAAAACGCAATAAAAGCACGAAAGAAACTTACAACGGGTCCAAGCTAGGAAGAACTTGATCCAAATACTCAGGTATGAAGCATAGAGCTTCAACTTAGAGTATAAAATCAGATCAAGGTGTGAATTGAAGTGAAATGGGGGTGGGTTTATATAGGATTTCCAAGACCGTTAAGATCGTTCCTCGATAAACGAGCATCAATCTGGACCGTCCATGGGTGCCCCTTGTTTTGTAATACCATGGGAGCCTCAAAACAAGCCTATAGACTTATAAAAACCATTTGCAAACCATGGGAACAGCTGGAACAAGCTGGAATCAACAATCTGCTGGTCTGGGGGTCTGTCGCGCCCTGTGTAAGCTCAGGCTTCAGCTTACGCGGCCCGCCAGATCCAACTATGGCAGATTGTCAACTTTGGTCCTTGAATGTGCAAAACATGGTTTTCGATGCATTTTTGACACGTTTAAGCCCCGTTAACCCCATTTCAAGGCTCTAAAATGAAGTTAAAGTATAGGGGACATGAAACATGCTCAAAAATATCCCGGATGTCGGTTTGTTTAGCCGTACGGTTGCGTTGTTCGGTTAATTATGACGAAACACGAACGGACGCGAAAAACGATCCAAACTATGCGACGAATGGAATTATATCATGCCACTCACTAAAATAAATTATTTCAATGATTACATAAATTTTTTGATGTCCCTATTGATCAAATAAGTTTATTTTTGCGCACCAAACACCTCAAAATCTATTTCTAAGCTATGGAAAGGATATTTAGGGAATGTTTAACTTATGATCAAGTCCCGGAATGTTCGATACTATGTGAATCAGCAGACTTTCACAGTTTGACGCAAATAGTCCCTAAGTGTGAATAAACTTGTTTTTGACACACCAAAGCTTTCAAAACTTATTTCTAAGTTATATAAAAGTTATTTAAGGTAAGTTAAGCCTATGTCACTATTTTGGAGTGTTTTCCGCATTAAACTGATTACGTTTACACATCAGTTCGCGTATAACTTTCTAGAAAGCGATTTAAAGCTTGAAAATGAACTAGAATCAAAACGTGAAATTGTAAAACCAAAATAAACAAATTTTTTAGACCAAAACACATAGTTTCTTTGTTAAAAGATAGTGTCCTACATCGTGTGTGTTTATGGAGCACAAGTGTCACAGTCTCCACTACTTATGGAAATTTCGTCCCGAAATTTATTCGAAGGAGACCGTAGAGTGGAATTGAAACAACTAATGGATAAGCAGATTGCTAGATCCCAAAGATGCGGAGCATCATTTGGTGTTGGGAAGTTCAGGGAATTCAAAATGTGATTTGGGATATTCAAAGTGTCTCAAGGTATTCAATCCTTTGAAACTTGTGAAAGTCGACTAGTGTTCAAAATCATTTAAGTATGGCACTATGTTATATTAAGCTCCTAGTGTAATTCCTAGCAAACAAAGGGGTGTACATTCAAGCCCTTCACGTACACGGTTTCTAACATCCCACGAGGTACCTCCAATGTACCATGAGCATCCTATGCATAGGAGACGGGTCAACATACCTATGGCATCAAGATTGTCACCTTTAACACCATATTATACTCCCGGTCGGCTCGATTTGAGTTAATGAATGTACTTGTTCTTGTCCATCGGAAATATCCACACAAATAACAATTAAACACATAATCATATAATGGTCCAAGATAACATAAAATCACCAAATGATCTCAGCAACGTTCTGAAGAATAACACAATAAGAACACTTATATATAGGAAGTACCATCGGCGTATCCACCATGTTCTTATCGCATCATACTCCTCCCGTTACCTTAATCATTCTAGATTTTATGCCACCATACTTAACAAGGCTTACTTTGATTCTGATGCGTTGAATCTCATAATTAAGTGTGCACCCATAATTACTCGTTTCGTCGCATGGTCCACATAGCTCCTCTTGTTAAGCGAGGGTAAACAAATAATAAGGTCGAACTAACATCTAAATCAACTAAACATTGTCACAATAATATATCTGTCAAATCGAATCATATTTCATACTAGCAATGATAATACTACTTATTTTGCATACAACAATTTCAGTAGCAGGTGTTCTATTCTGGTACGAATGTTTATATATATGTTTCATATTAACCAAACAGGTAGAATGCAACATATACTAATCATACATTATCATCATAATGTAAGCATATCGAGAAAATGTTCTCAAATCATGTGCTAGGTACGCTAAGTTAACATACTAAGCAAAAATGTATTAAGTATGTTATATCAACATACGAAGCAAATTGTATTTACAACCATGTACCATACATATTAGATAAACAAATCATATATGTAATGCTATGATCATAAAGTAGTATTAACTTGTTCATAGTGTTCGTATCGATCGTGTGCCAACCCTCACAAATCCAGGTATCCGTACAAATTAATTAATATTTAATTAGTGCTTAATTACTGTGCTTGATTACAATTGTGACTAAACTACTTTCTGTTTTTTGATACATACATACTCATGCATCACATTTCATTACTATCACTCCATTCATTACACACAAACATTAGTGACAAACTTTATGCACAAAGCACAGTTAGCACAGTGAGCGGATAACCCAGAAAACATGCTGACAATGCCAGCACCTAGACAGACACTATATTGAGGCCAGTATGAGCCGGGAATAAAGTACTACACTGGTAGGGAGTGTAGGGAGGTGAGGATCGTAAAACTGCGTCACTAGGTGATAGTTATAGTGCCCGGAAGTGCCTAAAACATACTTAAAGTGCAGAATTCTGCACTAAATACCAAAATTCAGCATTTAACAATGCTAGTAAAGTGTAAAAACTTGTCAAAATAGTCCTAGACACTTTCCAAAGTGTTGGTAATTTAATGTGTCACTAAAAACAATATAAAAGACACTTTATAGCTTTACTTAACACTTTAACGGATCACCATCCAACCGAACAACCGGACCTTACCCGGAACATAAAAATTTTGCCAAACACATTGTTTTTACTTTTCTGAGCTAGTTAGGGTCCCCGAACACCCTAACATGTCACACCCTGGCTTTGCGGAAGCGTGGGTTTATTATGGTGTGACTTCTTAATACCATAGCTTAATCACAACAAAGCTATATGAAAATAAAACCATGAAGATCATCCATTGATTCAAGTTTTAAAAGTAAAATACCACAACATTGTTTAAAGTTGACACAAGCAACGAGTTACAACCCATAAAAACATTGTTCATACGACATAACCATAAACATAAGATAGACACCGTTTAAGACTTGCGACTCGTCCAGGTAAAAGTCACAATCCCTAAATGTGGATGACCTCATAACTCTTACGCAGCGTGAAAACGTAGCATACTTCGCCAGATCCTAATTCCCTGAAATACATGTAAGTTGAAAAGTCAACATAAAGTTGAGCGAGTTCATGTGTAAGTGAGTATGTAAAATCTTTGTAAGTATAAAATCCCTGGTATGTAGCAAATAAGGAAAAAGAGATCACCAATGGTTTGCAAGGCCATTGATATGTGTGAAGTGCCATAGGAAGACTCAAACCTAGCGGATTTTGCGTTGGGCTCAAAGTCACCCCGAGGTCCGTTCTGTTTGGGCCTGGGGCTGGGCTCGCTACACCTAGATAGATCTACCGCTTACGACCCTCGGTCCTACATTGAGGATTAATGGCCTCCAGTTCCCGCCTACCCACTCACATGATCTAAGTAGTAACCCTCCTTACGCTAACCATACCATGTAAAAAGTACTCGTAATCATAGTAACATGTATTTCACCCCCGAAGTATAAAAACTGAAAACACTTAAGAGAAAAGGGGGACATGAACTCACAGAAGTGCGTCTCGAAATAGTAATCCCAAAGTAACATGCTGCTTGACGACCTACAGGTACTAACTTCTATTAGACGGACGGCTGTGCCTTGGCTTAAGGTTTAAGTTTTTGGGAAATAGTTAGGCAACTATTTCGTATTTACACTTCGTAATTATCTAATAATTATATTCCTTCCCAAGGATGTGGGTTTTTAATACATGTGCGCTTTTATAATTCCAAAAATATATTATTAAGTCTCACTTAAATAAATATATTTTTATTCACTTATCTAAAATTATTCTATCTCCAAAATATACATATTTTTCCCAAAAATATTATATTTTATTTTATACAATTTCCAAAATAATATTTTGTCAAAATACACATTTAAGAGTATTTTTCCGAAAAATACGTAAGTTACATTTTAAGGTTCGGATGGTAATAATAATACCGGTGTAACTTAGATATTTATTTGTGAAGGCGTTGGTATTATTTTGGAGTCGTGCTTTCACAATGTATTCCAGTTATATTATTTTTACCCTAAAAATAATATATAGTTCACAAAATAATCATAAAATCACACAAGTGTTTTACTATGAAATATATATTCTAAATATATATTTAGTAAGTTTTTTTTACAAAAATCCACCTCCGAATACTTGGTTATTTTATAACAAAAATCATGGCGAAGTTTGCTTGGAAAACAAGTCCAAAAATATATTCATAACGCTTGTCACAAAAATATACTAAGTGTTATTTTTTGGAAAAATTTCGCCAGAGTTTCCTCTGTAACTGGAGGTGGCCACGCTTACAAGCGTATCATTTTCTTTTAACAACTCAATCAATCAATTTTCCATCATCAAAATACCATATCCAAATATCAAACTAGTCAAAATAAACATAAATCGCAAAACATATGAACTTGCAAGTTGTGTAAAATCATGTAGTAACTTTTCAACACATTTAGTGGATCTTCCCATCTCTAAAAATAACATCATTTTCTTGAAAACTTTATTTTTAAAGAATATGAAGTTTTACAACTTCTAGTCGGTATTTACGAAAATATTTCTATGTTAAATCCTTTCGTTACACAAGTGTCCACACACTTGTTTGTTCACAAAAACACCTTTAGTTTATGAAAGATCCGTCTTTTAAACATTGTTTGCATCTTATACTTGGTTCTTCGAAAATACCACTTGTAAATCTGTAGATCTACTAGTTTAAAACTCCATTTTACAAGAAAAACTATTTTTACACAAGTTCATGTTTGTGAGTGAAAGGGTTCGTCATCTTGTAACTTTTACACTTAACATATTGCTAGTTCATGTTCCATGAACATGATCTAGCGTGGTTAGATGACGATCCATCCCACTACTAGCAATCAACAACATAAAATAATCATGACAAAACAAGTTTCATGAGTTTTACACCATTAGTTTCCTTTTATCCATCAAGTTCATCTTTCTTACAAGACTTTAAACTTTGATCTCTAGTGTTTATGATTTTTACCCGTTAAATCTCTTATTAACCACTTTAGACAAGATCAAGAGGGTGTTTAGAATCACTTACAACTAGCTCAAGGCTAGGGAAGAATCAAAGCGAAAACTAGGTGGTTAAAAGCGTTGTAGAGAGGTCCTTGTGATTCCGTAAGCGTCGGGCTTGTTTGTAGGAACTCTAACACACTTGTAGGTATATAAAATGTCTTGATCAAATTTGAATGATGGTGGGATGTTGCTAGTGGTGTTCGGCTGAGAGTAGCCAAGAGGGAAAGAAAGAAATGCAATTTTTGAAGTGTGGTTTGTGAATGTGATGTTTATCCATTAAGCCATCTTATAAACTATTATTTACTAAAACCCATTGGATATCATGTCAACTAGATATTAAGCACTTGGATTAAATTAATCAAAAATTGTGGTGTGTGGGTTCCCTAGGGGAACCGTTCGGTTCATGGGGGGGGGGGGGGGGGTAATAGTTCAATTTCAACTAGATAGCTAAGTGGTAAGTTAGTTTAGTTAGGAATTAAAATTAGTTATTAGTGTGTTATAAAATATAACGGGTGTTAGGGTATTCGGGGACCCTAACTAGCTCAGAAAAAGAAAAACTATGTCATGTCAATATTTTTATGTTCCGGGTGAAGTCCGGTTGTACGGTTGGATATTAATCCATTAAAGTGGTTAATAAGCATTTAAAGTGTCGTTAATATTATTTTTAGTGACACAATGAATTCCCGACACTTTGGAAAGTGTCTAGTATTATTTTCCCATGTTTTTGCACTTTACTAGTTAGCTAAAAAGCTGAATTTTTGTATAAAAGTGCAGGATTTTGTAATTAACACATGTTTTAGGCACATCCGGTCACTGTAACTATTACCTAGTGACGCAGTTTAACAATCCTCACCCCTCTACACTCCTTACTAGTGTAGTAAACTATACCCGGCTCAAACTGGCCTTAGAGACAGTGTCTGTCTGATGCTAGCTATGTCAGCATGTTACTGAGTTATTCGTTCATTGTGCTACTGTGCTTTCGTGCATCAAGGTTGTCACTGATGTTTGTGTGTAAATAATGGAGTGACAGTAATAAAGTATGATGCATGTATATGTACGTATCAGAAATCAAGTAGCAGCTTAATCACAACTGTAAGAAAGCACCGTAATTAAGCATTAATTAAATATTAATTAATTATACGGATACCTGGTTTGGTGAGGGTTGTCACATTCTCCCCCCGTTAAAGAAATTTCGTCCCGAAATTTAAGCTCTGCTTCTAGATGCAGGGGTCTTAGGAAACAACTGGGGGTATTTTTCTTTCATATGATCCTCACGTTCCCACGTGAATTCCGGCCCATGTCTTGCATTCCAACTGACGAGCTTGACACTACTCTGGCGTGTTTTATTAACTTTCCAATCCGTAACCTCGACGGGTTCTTCGGTAAAGTGGAGTGTGTCGTCGATATGAACTTCGTCAGCGGGAATGATTACTGTTTCTTGTGTTGGACTCTTTCTCAGATTTGACACATGAAATGTATCGTGAACACCATTGAGTTCAGCAGGTAGGTCCAACTTGTAGGCTACAAGCCCAATCCTTTGCAGAATCTTGAATGGGCCAATGTAACGTGGATTCAACTTCCCACGCTTTCCGAAGTGTGCCACACCCTTCCAGGGTGAAACCTTCAATAAAACCATATCCCCAACTTGAAATTCCAAAGGTTTCCTCTTTGGATCTGCATAGGCTTTCTGCCTGTCGCGAGCCGCCTCGATGCGTTTTCGAATCTGCGCAATCTTGTCTGTCGTCTCTTGGACTATTTCAGGACCAACAAGCTGCCTATTACCTGCATCAGCCCAACATAGTGGTGATCGACACTTGCATTCGTAAAGAGCTTCAAATGTCGCGGCTCCAATGCTTGTGTGGTAGCTATTGTTTTATGAAAACTCGACCAATGGTAAATGTTTATCCCAGCTACCACCAAGATCCATTACACATGCTCTCAGCATATCCTCCAATGTTTGAATAGTTCTTTCACTTTGCCCATCAGTTTGCGGATGATATGCAGTGCTCAGATTTAACTGTGAGCCAAAAGCTTCTTGGAAGGATTGCCAAATCCTTGATATGAAACGTCCATCTCTATCAGAGATGATCGAGAGAGGCACTCCATGACGTGTAACAATCTCTCGCATGTATATTTCCGCAAGTTTACTCGTATTGTCTTTCTCTTTGATAGGCAAGAAATGTGCGGACTTGGTCAGGCGGTCAACTATTACCCAAATAGTGTCACGACCTTTGGGCGTCTTTAGCAACTTAGTTATGAAGTCCATTGAAATCTGTTCCCATTTCCACTTGGGAATTTCAGGTTGTTGCAGAAGTCCTGAAGGCTTCTGGTATTCAGCTTTAACCTTGGCGCACGTTAAGCACTTGCCAACATAAACAGCAACATCGCCTTTCATCCTAGGCCACCAATAATAATCCTTAAGATCTTGGTACATTTTATCCGCCCCGGGATGAATAGAGTACCGTGACCTGTAAGCTTCATCAAAAATAACCTTCCTTAACCCACCAAACAGAGGGACCCAAATCCGTTTCATGAAGCATAAAGTTCCTTCCTCGCTTGGCACCAACTGCTTCTCCATCCCACGGAGATATTCATCTTCAATATTCCTTTCTTTCAAAGCTTCTCTCTGCGCGACACGAATGCGTAGAGAGAGATCCATCTGGATGATCATTTCCAAAGCCCTAACCCTTATGGGCTTGATTCTTTCCTTACGACTCAGGGCATCGGCGACCACATTCGCTTTCCCTGGGTGATACTTGATCTCGTAGTCGTAGTCGTTCAACAATTTGACCCAACGTCTTTGTCTCATATTCAGCTCTTTCTGGTCGAATATGTGCTGCAGACTTTTATGATCCATAAAGATTGTACACTTCGTACCATACAAATAATGTCTCCAAATTTTCAACGCAAATACCACTGCGCCTAGCTCGAGATCATGCGTGGTATAGTTCTTTTCATGAACTTTCAACTGACGTGACGCGTAAGCTATGACCTTCTGGCGTTGCATCAACACGCAACCCAAACCTTGACGTGAGGCGTCACAGTATACCACGAAATCATCAGTTCCTTCGGGTAGCACTAAGATCGGCGCACTATAACTATTACCTAGTGACGCAGTTTAACAATCCTCGCCCTCTACACTCCCTACTAGTGTAGTAAACTATACCCGACTCAAACTAGCCATAGAGACAGTGTCTGTCTGATGCTGGCTATGTCAACATGTTACTGAGTTATCCGTTCATTGTGCTACTGTGCTTTTGTGCATCAAGGTTGTCACTGATGTTTGTGTGTAAATAATGGAGTGACAGTAATAAAGTAGCAGTTTAATCACAACTGTATGAAAGAACCATAATTAAGCATTAATTAAATATTAATTAATTAATTCGTACGGATACCTGGTTTGGTGAGGGTTGTCACATAACACACCTTATATTATACTACACACTATAATATACTAACTAAACATTTCAAACATAACTAATTAGTTACTTCACCATTACACCCCAACCATACCCCCCCCCCCTTTTCGAACCGGTTTGTGGAGTGGGGACACACCCCACAATTCTTTCATTATTTTAATTGGGGATGTTGGATATCTAGAAAGCATAATACATGTTGGTTAAAAGAGAAAGATGGTTTATAAATTAACACTAAGGTCTTGATCTTCTCTCATTCTCTACACCACACCAACAAGCTCTCATCTCTCCCTCCTTCCCCACTCTCGGCCGCCACCCTCCTCCACCATATCACCATCATCAACTTCTTGTGCAATCATTTCTCATACATACAAAGGTGTAAGGAGTCCTACAAACAAGCTTGGTGCACTCGGAAGCTCAAGGACCACTCTTGTTTCCTTTTATCCACCACTTTTACGCCTTGTTTCTTCCCTAGCCTTGTGCTAGTAGTAAGTGCTTCTAATCATCATCTTGATCTTGTTTTTGGTGGTTAATAGATGATTTAATGGTGAAAAATAAAGAAACACTAAAGAACATGAACAAGTCTTAAACATAAAGTGTTAAAGGGTGGATAAAGAGAAGTTATGTGTGTAAATCTTGTGTAGTTATGATTATTTGATGTTGTTTGTTAGTAAAAGTTGGATGGATCATCATCTAGACATGCTAGATCATGTTCAAGAATATGAACTAGTAAGATGTTAGTGTTAGAAATATGAAAGATGATGAAACCATCCACCATGAACTTGAAACTTGAATAAACATAATTTTTCATGAAAAGTAAGGTTATAAACTTGTAGATCTAAAGATCTACAAGTGGTTTTTCGGAAGAACCAAGTGAAAGATACTAGTCTTGTTAAAACCCGGATCTTACATGAACTAAATATATTTTTAGAAGGTAAACAAGTGTATAAGCACTTGTGTAACAAGAAAGTTTAACAAAGAAACATTTTTGGGAATCTTGACTAGAAGTTGTGAAACTTCATATTCTTTAAAAATAAAGTTTTTAAGAAACTAATCTTATTTTTAAAGATAACAAGACCTACTAAATGTGCTAGTGATTTACTACATATTTTTACAAAACTTTCAAGTTCATGAGTTTATGATTTAGTCTTACTTTGTCAAGATTAGTGAGTAAATATTGTATGTTGTCGATTGGTAAATTGTTTGATTGATTTTACAAAAGAAAATGATACGCTAGTGAGCGTGGACACCTCCATGTACAAAGGAAACTCTGGCGAAACTTTTCTAGAAATATAACACTTAGAAATATTTTTCTAACAAATGTTTACAAATATATTTTTAACTTGGTTTTCCAAAATAAACTTCGCCATGATTTTTATTACAAAATTACCAAGTATCGGAGGTGGGTTTTCGTAAATAAAACTTGATAAATATATATTTAGAATATATATTTTATAATAAGACGCTTGTGTGATTATCTGATTATTTTGTTAACTAGATATATTATTTTTAGGGCAAAAATAATATAACTGGAAAATATTATGAAATTACGACTACAAAATATTACCAACGCTCTCACAAATAAATTGTTAAGTTACACCGGTGTTGTTGTTACAACGCGGACTTTAAAATGTAACTTATGTATATTTCGGGAAATACTCTCATACGTATATTTTTTATAAGTATTATTTTGGAAATTGTATGAGATAAAATATAATATTTTTGGGAAAAATATATATTTTGGAATTAAGATATTTTAGACTAGTGATTAAAATATATTTTTCAAGTGAGACTTAAAAATATATTTTCGGAATTATAAAGCATACATGTATTAAAACCCCCATCCTTGGGAAGGAATATACTTATAAAATAAATAAGAAGTGTGAATACGGAATAGTTACCTAACTATTTCTCCAATAAAACGTTAAACCCTAAGCCAAGGCACGGCCCACCCGTCTAATAGGAATTAGTACGTGTAGGTCATCACGCAGCAGATAGAGTTGGAGATTGACGTTTCGGGATACGCACTTCTGTGAGTTCATGTCCCCCTTTTCTCTTTACTATTTTCAGTTTATACTTCGGGGGTGAAATACATGCGATAATTACTACAGACTTTTACATACATGGTATGGTTAGCTTAAGGAGGGTTTACTACTTAGATCATGTGAGTGGGTAGGTATTACTTGGGGCAATTAATCCTCATTGTAGGACCGAGGGTCAAGAGCGGTAGATCTATTTGGGTGTAGCGAGCCCAGCTCCTGAGTCCACAGTACGGACCATGGAGTGACTTTGAGCCCGACGCACAAATCCGCTAGGTTTGAGTCTTCCTGCATCACTTCACACATATCATTGGCTTTGCAACCCAATGATGATCTCTTTTTCCTTATTTGCTACATACCAGGGATTTTCTTACATACAAACATATTACAAAGGTTTATACATACTCACTTTTACATGAACTCGCTCAACTTTTTGTTGATTTTTCAACTTACATGTATTTCAGGAAATTAGGGGATCTGGCAAGGTATGCACTGTCGTCAAGCTGCGTAGGAATAATGATGTCATCCAAGTTTAGGAAATGTGACCTTTGCCTGGACGGGTTACAAGTCTTAAACTGTATTTCTATTCATGTCTTTTGGTTGGGTTTCGTGAACAAGTTTCTAATTATGTCATGGTTGTAAGTGTCAACTTTTAATCAATGTTGTCTTAGTAACTTTTAAAACTTGTTGAATGGATGAACATCATGGTATTATTTACATATAGCATGGTTATGATATTTGCTATGGTATTAAGAAGTCACACCAAAATAAACCCACACTTCCGCAAAGCCAGGGTGTGACAGCTTGGTATCAGAGCGTTGATCATAGCGAACTAGGATTCCTTCTCGAGTCTAGACTATGATCACTAGGGCTCTCACGAAAACATTTTTACATTGCATACACTAAACGTCCAGATCCAGAATACAAAACATTTTTACAAATAAAAAGCACAAATAAACTTTTTCAAAAATTCATGGGTCAGTCTTAGAGACTGAGGGGGGTTTAGCCTTAGAGGCTGGGTCAGTCTTAGAGACTGAGGGAGTTTAGCCTTAGGGGCCGGGTCAGTCTTAGAGACTGAGGGAGGATCAGCCTTAGAGGCTAGGGATAATTAGTCTTAGAGACTGGGAGGATTGGTCTTAGAGACCAGGGATTTAGTCTTAGAGACTAGGAGGTTGGTCTTAGAGACCAAGGAGTTAGTCTGAGAGGCTAGGAAGTTCAGTCTGAGAGGCTGGGAGGGTAGTCTGGGAAGACTAGGATGATTACTTGTTTTCTTTATTGTGGCTAACATGTTTATTTGACTTATGATTGATATATATGCATATATGTGATTGTGTTACAGACGACATGGTTTCATCGTCAGACATAGGAGTATCGGACACACTAGAACCCATGGCGATTGTGTCAGATGACGAGATTTCATCAGAGCGAGAGGTCTACACATCAGACACCACCAGCACGGACGACGATGATTTCCAGCCGTTCGCGCTGCCCGACGTTGGAGTTGAGCCTGCTGATGGCATTCCTGCCGGGGATTTACCACTTGCGGTGATCCCTGCTCCCATTCCGCTTACTGCTTTTCCAGTAGTAGATATGCCACTCGGTGTCGCTTCTGATGACGACATCGATCTGTTTGAGGAGGATCTGCCTGAGGCTGACTATGAGGGCGGGGCCCCTATTGCTGCTGACGTTATTCTTCCCATTGCTGAGGCCCCTATAGAGGAGCTTCCTGTTGGTTCACCTGTCCCGGACTCATTGGAGTCTGTGGAATCTGCATCTTTGCACGACCATGGTGTGCAGCCTCACCTTTCTGACCCTGATATGGTGATGTCAGCCGCACCCGGTCCATCGCACGAGTTCGAGTTTGGTCACGAGGTTGATGACGCTTTTGAGCCGACCTTTCCCCCTGATTTCGATCCTGACCACGATATTGAGTTTATTCACATGGATCAGCCTCCAGAGGCACCCGTAGATCCTATTGATCCTTTGCTTAACATCCCTGCTGATCTTGATATGGATCTTGTTGACCCGGAGCCTACTGTGGCCCCAGAGCCTGTAGTTGCTCCTGACCTTGCATTAGAGCATGGCCCTGTCCATGATGATGCACCAGCTGTTGCACCTCTTGCCAATGATGTACCCATTGCTGATATTCTCGTTGTTGCTCCACCCTTAATAGATGATCCTGTTGTTGTTGCACCATTTCCCGATCCCGTGCCGGTACTGTTTGACTGTGCACCTTTTGCTACTCATATAGATCCACATTATGCCGACACCCGTAACGGGTGGATCGACGACGATGACTATCCACCGCACGTGGTACCCGTCACACCTGTTTCGGCGCCCACTGATGTTCCACTATCCCACCCACACACGACCGATGTCCACCGTACCGATCTTCCGATTACCTTTCTCCAGGACATCCCTCCACCACGTCCTGGGGAGGGTTCATCGCGACAGCCTTTTGGTCACACACCTTTCATGTCAGGAGGCAGCCAGCTTATACCTCAGATTCCCCATTCTACTATTGTTCCACCTGTATCGACGTCTGATCCGGTCATGTCTCAGTTTACTTCTGTTGCTCCACCCACTGCACCATCTTACATGCGGTCTAGCGATCCATTTTTATGGAGCACGCCACCTATCATGCCACTGTGTGATCCGTACCACCCGTACTATGTTTGATACTCTACGGAGGACATCCTCACTTCTTTGATGATACAACAGAATGCTTTGACGCGTTGTATTCAGGTTTTGGAGAGTGCTCCACGTCCGTCCTGTCATTGTCAGACCCCATTTGCAGCACCACACGCTCCTCGTCCATTTTCCCCCGATTCAAACACTCGTTTCATGACTTCTGAGTAGCAGATAGCATATTTGCTGCGCGTATATCGTGCTTTAGAGGAGGACTGGTTACTCATGCGTCGCTTCTTATACTCTCATTTTCCTCCTCCTCCTCCACCGCCATCAGCATATGCATAGTTTTGGTTTTATGCAGATCGATCTTTTGGTGAGAAGGTCGCTATTGAGCCAGCTTACGAAGCCTTTTGAGAGATCACACTTTTTGTATATGATAGTTGTAGTTTGATTTGTACTTTTGGGGATGATGTAGCCCCACGATCTTACTTTGACATATGGTGTACTATTAAACTTGTAAAACACCGTTGTGATCATGATTAATGAGGCTCAATGGCAACATTCTCACTACATGCTTTGTTGAGTTATATGTTAATTTATAACATGAGATGTTATGTGATTGATGAATGCTACTACATATACATTTTTATTATACTTACTATGGCCTGACCTACATGAACATCTTTTAGAAGATGCCTCCAAGACGCGAAGTACGCATGCCTACCACCCAGGCAGAACTCCAAGGAATCATTGCCGCCGCTATAGCACAGTATGCAACCTCCCAAGGAGGAACCAGCGGGAGTATTTCGAACAACAACGACAATAACAACCCACCCCATGGTAATGTTAAGTCGTTTGAGACATATTACGATACATTTGGATATTTATAGCACGTCCGCTAATACCATTTGTAAATTCTAACGTATGTGCAGGGTGCACCTACAAGCAGTTTCTCGACTGCAAGCCCGTGAATTTCGACGGCACAGGAGGTGCCGTTGCGTTTGTTAGGTGGGCTGAGAAGACAGAATCTGTCCTAAGAATGAGCAAATACGCTCCCGAGCAACAAGTGACCTACATCTTAGGGTTGTTTCTGGATGGAGCCCTATCGTGGTGGAATCTACAAGTGCAAACTTTAGGAGAAGCTGCTGCCTATGCGTTAACATGGGCCGAGTTAAAAGAGATAATGAGGAAGAAGTATTGCTCGCGTGCTGAAATACAAAGGCTAGAAACTGAATTCTGGCACTTAAGGATGGATGGTCCCAAGATTACAGAATATGTTCAAAGATTTCATGATTTATCTCACGTAGTGTCGTACATGGTCACACCTGAGTTTAAACGTGTTGAGAGATTCATCTGGGGATTGGCACCCCAGATAATGAGTATGGTTACCACGTCCAAGCCTGCGACAATCACGGAAGCAATCGATCTTAGTGTGGCGCTAACTGAGGAGGCCATTCGGTTGAACAAGTTTTCAAATGTTGGACCAAAGAAGAAAGAGACTCATGTGGAGTCGTCTGGTGAAAACAAGCGAAAATTTTCGAACATCAAGCAAGGAACCGGCCATGTAAGCAAGAAGGGAGAATCAAGCACACCGGCTAGAACTGCAACCGGTGTTGAGAACAAAGGAAAAGGTTATATGGGCACTCTGCCCAAGTGTAACACATGCCAGCGCCATTATTCTGGCCCGTGTGGATTGAGAAAATGCGAGTCGTGTGGAAGGAGCGGCCACACCAAGGATACGTGCTGGGTTGGTTTAGGCCAGGGTGGCCAAAGGGGTTTCAATAACAACAATCATGGTGGTAATGGAAACCGCCCGCAAGGAAACAATGGAGGAAACGGAAATCGTGGGAATGTTGCGAATCAAGCTGGGAATGGAAATCGCAACCAAAACAACACTCAAGCTGGGAATGGGAACGGCCGAGGGCCAGGATGCTTTAATTGTGGAGAAGTTGGGCACTTTAAGAGGGAATGCCCGAAGCTAAATCAAGCCCGTGGGAGAGTATTCTACATCGGCACCAGGGAAGCGCTCCAGGATCCAAACGTTGTCACTGGTACGTTCCCGATAAACCAACGTTTTGCATCTATTCTTTTTTATACTGGTGCCGATTATAGTTTCGTGTCGTTAGAATTTAAGAATATACTAGGGTTGACCACTAGTAAGTTAGACGTTCCGTACTCAATTGAAAAGGTGAATGGGAAACTAGTTGAAACCAGTGAAGTTTTCGGAGGATGCGGAATTGAACTAGGAGGGCACGAGTTTACGCTAGACCTGCTACCTATCGAGTTGGGAAGCTTTGATGTGGTAGTAGGAATGGATTGGTTGTCTAGCAACAAGGCTGAGATTGTTTGCCACGAGAAGACCATCCGCATCCCTAGGACGGATGAAGAAACAATCGTAGTGCACGGAGAGAAGCGTGATACTCCATTAAGAATCATTAGCTGTCTGAAAGCTAGAAGGTGTTTACAAAAGGGATGTGTTGCATTCTTGGCACACATCGTGGATAAGGAAGCTGCTGAACCAAAGATCGAAGACATTCCGGTTGTAAGAGAATACCCTGAAGTCTTTCCAGAAGACTTGCGGGATTGCCGCCGCAAAGGCAAGTCGAGTTCCACATTGACTTGGTTCCAGGCGCCGCGCCTGTAGCCAAGGCACCCTATAGACTTGCGCCTTCAGATGTGATACGTGGTCGAAAACCGGTGTTCGTTTATGTCTATGTTCATGTTTTTACTTAACTTTTAATCCCGAATAGCCTACTTGTAAAAGGATTTGTGTTTTCCAGTTCTTGTGAAGTTTAAGGAGCTAATTGGGAGCTAAACGGACTACCGGGATGAAAAACGAGCCACTAGGACGCGAAACGGGTCAACCGGACTTGAGAGATGAAGAAAACAGAAAGTTGAAGTTCCGGGGGTCGTCGTCGACGACCATAAGGTCCGTCGCCGACGGCTTGTGTAATACTCCGTCGCCAAAAAGCCCGTAGGCAGCAAGATAACACGTCAGCCCCAAGTCAGTATACATGGACCGTCGCCGACGGGGCATCAGGCCGTCGGCGACGGTCCTCCAATGTTGCTGCGCGACTGTTGATAGTTTTGTGGTCAAGTAACGAATCAAAGAGGGTTGTTGGTCATCAATTCGGGAGTTACACAATATTTTTCAAGTTTGAATATCATTTTGGGAGCCTCTAATCATCACCTATCACCTACCATTACATCCAACATCATCTCTAAGATCCGAATCATCATCCGAATCACAATCACAAACCCTAATCCATCACCATTCCTTTAATCTTTCAATCTACCATTACCAACCATCCATAACCCTAATCATTCATCCAATCATCCATCTTCAAGCTTCAAGATGACCCAATTCAAGTCTTGTGCATCCGTTGATCGTGCCATTTCCACCATGAGCGGCTAATTTCTTGGAGGTTTCACCCCGATGTAGGTTATTGTAAGTCTAAGGTTTAAACATTGTTCTTGGTTTGAGTTTGTGACAATTTGCTATTTGATTTTGAATCTTATGACAATTGTCTTGCATTTGTATTGAATTCATAAATTGTCGAGTGAAGATTAAATTTGACTTTAAGAAATGTTTATGTGCAATTATGCCTTGTCTAGGTTAGAGTTTACATGTTCTTGGTAACAAAGTGCATTGTGGTCCGTTATCTATAACGTTGATAGCTTTTGGCACCTAAGCCTCACGACACTAAATCCGTTAATCATCTTTGCAATTGATTCAAACCTAAACGTGTAGAAACCCTAGGATTTCAATTACTGAACCGGGTGTGAATCTTGTTTTCTTATCATTGTTCAATCACTCAATTTTAATTCTTGCAATTTGTTAATCACTAGTAGTTAATCCATTCATCCATTTTAGTAATTCTAATTCGCATCTTTCAATTAAATAAAAATACAAAAACATATCATAGCAAACTTCATAAGTGTGACATCTTTTCATAATTCAATCGAATCCATTCGCAAACCACATACTCTTCGTGGTTCGACCCCTTACTACCACTAGCTATTTGTTAAGGGTAATTTGGGATTATAAATATTATCTTTGACCGGAGCGCGACTCTCCGATCAAATTTTGGCGCCGTTGCCGGGGAGTGCGTGTGCTTTGTGTTTGGATTATTGTTTGAATTTGCGTGAGTATCTGTTTAGATTGTTTAGCTTTCTTTTTGCACTTTGTCTTTTTCCTTGTTACGCGGGTGTGTTACTTGTGCAGGTTACAGGTAGTGTATGCATACGCGAAACTCCGGGAGGACTTCACCTTTAGTCTACGAACCGGAAATCGAAAGAGTAGCAAGAAGAAATCTAGCAAGCCGGTTAGAAGCAACACTTGCTTCTAATCAAACCACCAACACACCACAACATACACCGTCCATTGAAACCGATTCAATGGCGAACCAAAATTCCAACCAAAACCTCAACCAAAATCAAAACCCGAACCAATTTCAATACTGAAGCAACTTCAATCCCGCCCCAAATGTTCAACGTATGCCTCAAGAACGATCGGGTGGTAACAACAACCATGGACCACCCACACCACCGTTTCAAAACCAAAATCCCAATAACACCCAACGAACACCCCAACAACAAAACCTTCATCGACACAATTCCCAACCCATTAATCTTGATGATCGGAATGTCAATTCCGATCATCGAGGTAATCGAGATCGTGGCAATCCCGCGAACGCGATTTGAGGAACGCCATCCCCGATGACGAACCATTTAGTGTTCCCGGTTATCAATCACCGGAACATGTGAGCATACATACGGAAAATTCGGACGATGGGGGATATTATGATGATCGGGTTATCGATGATGAAGATTGGGGATACGTGAATAGGGGAAATGTCTACGATGCGAGAGGCTTTGAAGATGACGAGTTCGGCTATCAAAATGCCAACTTTGTGGGGGATGATGATTATGGGTACGGGAACGGGAACGGGAACGTGAGAAACGATGGTTACGGAAACAACCGTCAACCACGAAACAATAACCAACGGAACCGAGATGATGGGTTTTACAACAACAACAATAACAACAATGGTAACCCTAATCGGATTCCTCGTTTCGTGGGAGGTGGTAACCAAAGAGGAAACCAAGGAAGAAATCAAGGTGGGGATAGAAGAGGTGATCGAAGAGACAATCGAAGACCGGTCGATCAAGAGGTTAACGGTCCACAACGTCGTCAACAACCTCCACAGGGAGTGAATGGCCGTTTCCGACCGGTGGTCACCGAGAATGATTCACCGATTGTGTGCGAAAGAAGAATGTTCGATTGTAAACCGCATTACATCAATATACTTCCCCATTTCAACGGGAGGTCTAATGATGAACCGTATACACACTTAGCGGAATTTTCATCGGTATGCAACACGATTGGGGGATACAACTTCGCATTAGAGGAGGTCAAACTTCGCTTGTTCCAATTTTCGTTGAAAGACAAGGCAAAGCAGTGGTTTCTCACACTTCCGGCAAATAGCATCCGGACATGGGGAGAGATGCAACAAGTCTTTTTAGACGAATATTATTCAATGGCGAAGACCGACGATGCTAGGGATAAAATAAGGTCATTTCGGCAATTATCGAGTGAACCGTTACATGAAGCATTCACTCGATTCAAAGAAATGATGCGGAGATGCCCACATCACCAAATTGAAAAGTGAGAATTGGTGAAGTGCTTTGTACGGGGTCTAGATGACAACACACGGAACCGCCTTGAATCAACGACCAACGGGACTCTCTTGAGCAACCACGAAGTTGATGATTGGGAATTTTTGGAGCGGATGAGCAAACGATCAAAAGAGAAGGAATCGGCCGATAGAGCTAAGAAACATCCCGTTTCCCGGTCACTTCCCGATCTTAACTCTAAGGATCGAATTTCTACCTTAGAACGGGAAATGGCTCGCATGAAGATAAAGGAAGTGAACGCGGTACAATTCACGGTATGTGAAGAGTGTGGAGATATTGGGCATAAAACCGAGCAATGTCCAACGGGATCGAGTAACTACACCGATGAGGTAAATCAAGTGTATGGGGATCGGAAGCAATATGACATGAACTCCAACACTTACCATCCGGGTTTGAGAAATCACCCTAATTTCCGGTATGGTAACGCCTCCAATCAAATGAATCCGAATTTCCAATCGGGTAATCAAGGTGGTCAAGGTGGGTCATCGTATAACAATCGTCAAAGTGGTAACCAAGGGGGTTACCAAAGGAATTACAATCAAGGGGGTAACCAAGGCTATCAAAATCGTGAAGGTAATTATCAACGTGGGTATAACCAAGGTGGAAATGGGGGTGGTACATCAAACTCTCAAGGTGACGATCCATTCAATTCTAAGATGGACGCTCTCATGAATGCTATGACCACCCTTACAACCGAAGTAAGGAAAGAATTTGAAGTGAGGGATAAATCTCACAAAGCGTTGGAGAAGCAAGTGGGGCAACTTGCTCAAGAGATGGCTCAAATTCGTGGAAGCGGAGGAGGACTTCCAAGTGACACTACGGTGAACCCTAAGCATCAAGGTTCAAACTCGAAGAACACACGTGAGGTACCAATAAATAAAATTTCTTTACGTAGTGGTCGAGTCATAGATAATGGTGTTGAGCCACCACCACCCGAGTTTGTTGAAGGGGTGGTGGAAGATGCGAGTGATGATGAAGGTAAAAACGGTCAAACGGGTCAAAAGAAAAATGATACTACACCCGTTGTGACCGTTCCCGTCCCAAAGGCTATGGAAAAGGGTGTGGAGGTTAATACCGCCCCTTATCCCGAAGCTTTATTGGGACCATCTAAGAAAGTGGTAAACAAACGAGGCCCAAAACAAGAAGAGATGTGGGAAATTTTTAAACAAGTCAAAATCAATTTACCACTTCTAGATGCAATTAAGCAAGTGCCTTCATATGCTAAATACTTGAAGGATTTATGCACCCAAAAACGGACTCACAAGTTTCCTAAGAAACTTGATTTAACCGAAAATGTGAGTTCGATTCTTTCGGGTGCACTTCCACCAAAACTTCAAGATCCAGGGGCGCCCATTATTTCAATACAAGTTGGGGAATTCAAAATGACACGGGCACTTTTGGATCTTGGGGCAAGTGTGAGTATCTTGCCGGGTAGTTTATATGACCAATATGATTTTGGTCCACTTCAAGTGTCGAACACTACTGTGGTGTTATTTGGTTACAGGTGATTTGCTGACTCATTGGGATAGAAGGAAGAGGTTGCAGTTCCTATCTCAAATCAAGTACTACACGTTGGAAGAACCGGACTTATTCAAGTTTTGTCCGGATCAAGTCGTTCGAAGATGCATACCCGACGAGGAGATTCCTAGCGTCTTGATGCACTTCCATTCATTTGCTTGTGGGGGCCATTTCAGTGGTCATAAAACAGGGCACAAAGTGCTCAATAGTGGTCTTTATTGGCCAACTATTTTCAAGGATGCTTTTAATTTCGCTAAAAATTATGTTGAATGTCAAAAGTTAGGGGGTATTTCAAAAAGGGATGAAATGCCTATGCAACCGATTCTCATTGTAGATATTTTTGATGTGTGGGGGATCGATTTCATGAGTCCATTCCCTAATTCGCATGGCAACTTATACATCTTGGTGGCGGTCGATTATGTATCCAAGTGGTTCGAAGCGATTGCCACCAAGATAAATGACCATACCGTTGTTTGCAATTTTGTACAAACAAATATAATTTCTAGATGTGGGATTCCCGAGTGATCATTAGTGATGGGGGATCTCACTTCAAGAATTTTAATTTTGGCAAACTCTTGAAACGGTATGGTGTTGACCATCGAATTGCTACCCCCTACCACCCACAAACAAGCGGTCAAGTGGAGGTTTCCAATAGGCAAATAAAAGAAATTTTGCAAAAGACCGTTCGACCCGACCGAAAGGATTGGTCGACGAAGTTAAATGATGCTTTATGGGCTTATAGAACGGCTCATAAAACACCTATTGGAACTACACCTTATCGCTTAGTCTATGGGCGAAATTGTCATTTACCGGTTGAACTTGTGCATCGTGCTTGGTGGGCTATTAAAGAGGTTAACATGAAATATGACGATGCAGGTAAATAGCGAAAGTTAAAGCTTTGCGAGTTGGAGGAGCTTAGGGAAGAAGCGTATGAGTGCACCTCGAAGTACAAGGATGATATGAAGAGGGCACATGACGCGAAGTTGAAGCCAAAGGAGTTTGAAGTGGGTCAAAAGGTTTGGCTATATAACTCACGGCTTAAATACTTCCCCGGAAAGCTTAAAAGTAAGTGGATGGGTCCATACGTGATTACACGGGTTGGAAAGCTTGGAGATGTTACAATCAAGGACCCGAAGGATGGGTCGATGCAAACAGTTAATGGGCATAGCCTTAAACCGTTTCTTGATGGTAACAATGAGAAAAAGGACGAGAATGTGGAGTTGGTAAACTTCGTGGTAAGTGTGCCAACTTATGAGGTCAATTGAAAGGATCGGTAATGAATTTTGTAAAGTTATGTACAATTATTTAATTGTTTGTGTGTTCTTGTGTTTAATCATTTTCATTCGTACTAACTCTCTTGATTGCGTGAAGTTCGGGTATCACACAAGGGTTTTGAAGACAAAAGGTATGTTTTTTTAAACATATTTGTGTGTATTAGGGACAATACACGACTTTTCGGGGGGGGGGGGGGGGGGTGGTAGGGCCGTTAATGGTTTCAGCGTTTTTTAAAATTTAACTTATAAAAATTTACAAAAAGATTTTTAATAATTTTTAGGATTTTTTAATGTACATAGTCCCTTTATTAAAAGTTCATAAAATTCCTCATATTTTTCAAAAAAAAATTAAATTGAAAATATAAAAAATGAAATTCGAAGAGCCGTCGTCGACGGCTGGATCCTTCGTCACCTACGGTTCCTCAATATCACCGTCGCTCACTTTTGTCCGTAGACAGCTACTTTAGCCGTCGCCCAAAAAGCAATAAACGCCTCACCGTCGCCGACGGTGACCTTACTCGTCGCCGACGGCCCTCAGAAAATCAGCCGACGCAGAATTTGTTTTAAGCCTAGGATTCGAACCAAATCTCTTATACCACCTTAATAACTTGTTCCGGAATCAATACCCACCACATATCTGACCCGAAATCAACCCAATATCATCTTAACTCTGATAATTTCGTGAACACACCTGCCAATCTCTCTCTTGCACTTCATCTTCCTCAACCTTTTCTCTAAGAACCCTAATCTTGCACTTCTCATAACTCCTTCGATTCTCACCCAAATCCAGTGATTCTTGAGCCTAAATTGTGTAGTTTTTCGAGAGGAACAAAACCCCCATAACGGTTTCCATCAATTCTTGCTCGTTTGCAAGATTTCTGGGCGTGAGTTTTTAGGGTTTTGAAGAGTGTTCATCCTAGTCTCTTGTTTTGCACTTGTTCTTAGTTCTTCTTGTTATCTAACATAAAAGGTATGAACTTTCAGTAAATTTATGCATGATTTTCATATGTAGTGTTGATTTCTTCCGAAATTTTAAGCTCATTGTTTAAGAGTAGGTTGTTTATCATAATGTATGATGTTTTAGCATAAACTTAAGAATGTTTACTTGTTTGGGAGGGATTTTGAGCATGATTTAGTCTTGGTGATGTGATTACACCTGATTTTTGCATGATTGAACATAGTTGTAATGTTGAATATAGTTGAAACCATAAAATTTTGAGAAATCTTGTGAATAAACATGCTAAATTGATATGTAGATGTTAAAATATGCGACTTTGGAAGTTTAAAAAGGCGATTTTACATCTAATTATTGATTGAAATTCAACATTGCATATTATGTTCAAAGTTTGAGATTGTTTGAAGATTAGGGGTATACTAATTGTTGTCTTGTCTTTTGATTGTAGCTATGTTTGGAAGAAGCAAGAAAGCAAAGACCTCCGGGCAAGGCTCGTCTTCGGGAGCCGGTTCAGGCTCGGGGCAATATCAAAGGCGTTGGGAACAGTTCAGTAATGTTTAAGAAGGTGATGGGCAACTTAATCGACATGATTGGGATTGGGAGGAGGCAAAGAATAGTCAGTCGGATTCGGTATGGAAAGATGAGAAGTTGAAGGCTCTTGCCCGATACCAAAACAAGAGATTGGAATGGTTACGGGTGTTTCAAAGCCCGTACCCTAGAGGGCAGTGTGTGAGCGTACTGTGGATGTTGAAGAATTCCAGAAAATCGGCATCGTTCAAAAGTTTGAAAAGCTTGGGTGGGACCGGGTACTTGATTGGTGCGAGGATATAACCACCCGGGTGTATTTGAGTGCGGTTTGTGAATGGCTATCTACGCTACGGTTCGAGCATTCTGATGGGCCGGCTCCTACATGGAGGTTAGTCGGTAATATTGGCAAAAACCAGATGATCATGTCATTCGAGCACATGAATGCTATAGCAAGATTTGATTCGCTTGGGATGGAAGCATACGATTACCATGGTTATGATCAGTTTTTGGATAATAAAAGAAACGAAGCAAATCCACCACAAATGCTAGCATCCGTATTGACAGGTTCTGGGGGTGCAGGGGAGTCGAGAAGCGATTTGTCTTTGATGGGAAAAATATTACAAGGCATTTCGTTAGAGAATATTATGGTGCGGTATGGGGACCACGGTAAAGTGAAGGCACCGGACTGCAGGGTTTTACATTCATTGCTATATGGAACGCCAAGGCTATCATGGCGTCAAATTGTGATGATCAATACATGGGATACAAGGGAATCATTCAAGCGGAAGATGATCCCTTATGCAAGGTTGATTAGCGTAATGATTCTGCAGCAGAATGCATTGCCTCAGGAGTCACTGTGGGTGTCTAAGCCCATCGATCAGTTCAGCTTCGCCACCATTAGGCAACATTGGAAGATAACTGTGAAAGCTTTCGGTCATCTTCACACGGTTGAAGATGAACAAGGAGATAGTTACCGATTCAATGAACAGAGAGAGGGTGATGAAGAGGGTGACGAAGAAGAAGGCGATGAAGAGATGCCTGATGTTGAGGAGGAGATGGATCCTTCCGGTCCGCGGGGACCGAGGCGGAGGTATAGGAAGCAGCATAGGGAAATCTCTGCCAATGTGGCAGACTTTGTGAACCAACGGCAGATATCGTCATACCGGTTGTGGACTCCTGGGCAACAAGCTGTTTACGATAATGTATCGGCCGACATTGGTGAAGCAAGAGAGTACCATGAGAGAAGGAGAGAATGGGAAGAGGCGCAAGGGGCGTATTCACAAGAGCAATGGGGTTTTCAAGCATCCTTTCGTGAAAGGGTGGAGAAACAGATGGAAGAACAACAACTGCAACAAGCGTTACAACAGTCTCAAATGGAACGCTTGTTACAGTTTCAAGAAGAAGAAAGGGCCCACAGACGGGCATGGGAGGAAGAAGAGGCTAAGCGTCACAATTCACAAATGGAATTAGAACAACGCCGATGGAGAGCTTTGGATGTCTCTAACCAAATGGCGCTTAATAACGCCAAGGTACTCCACGATCAGGAGCGCCATCAAAGAGACCTTCAAGCCGGTCTCCCGTACGCCGAACACTCGGGGTGGACCGATTACCCCAATCTTCCTCATCAACAAGGCCCATCCGATCCCACCCCTCATTGGCCCGAGGCAGTCGGCTCTAGTTTCATTCTGATTCCTTACCAGCCACCGCCACAAGGAGAGTCAAGCCCACTAGATAACTACAGGGATATGTTTGAGGCCCTCACTGGTTATCCGTACCAGCCGAACTCGCCAGTGAACCCTAATGAGAGATATCAGCGGTAGAGGCAAGGTACGTTTTTGTTGTTGTTGTTGTATATTACTTTGATTTCGTTATTTTTATTTCATGTTATTTATTTTCGCCTAGTTAAATGAACGTTGTAGGTGTGTTCCCTATATAACCCTCACGAGACCTCTCGTCCTCCCAAGCTATTGGGGGGTTTAAAAGGGCTTGTTGCATAAGCTAAATGCAACCGTGATTCCTACGAAAGTGAGTTAGGTTTATTGTTGTTGTAAATTATTTTCCACAATAATCAAAGTGAAATAACATATAGCTTGGTAATGTTTTCATAAAAGTGGTAGAACTAGGTACCTAACAAATTTCAATGGTTGTGAGAAGCATGCTTCTACACAAGGGTTAAGATTTGTAGGTACAACATGTTCGCGAGACAACCGTTTTTATGACGAGAAGAAGAAGACATGAGCATCTAGCGACAAAAATCAGGTGCATGCGTTTCCTTTTTCCTTGATTCTTAGATTAGTAATAAGTGGATTGTAAATTGTATTTTATTTTCCGGGGTGAAATTTTAGGGGAATTAGCCGTGTCAAATCCCTTGTACGTTTAATACTCTAGTTCTTACACATTGAGGACAATATGTACCTCAAGTGTGGGGATGGGGGAGTAGTAAACATTTTAGATTTTGACCCGTTCATTTAAATACTACACATTGAGGACAATGTTCATCTCAAGTGTGGGGATGGGGGAAAATTTCAAAAAATTTTCAAAAATGCCTTGTTTCAAAGGCGGTCTTAAAGCACAAGTAACTAAGTCAACGAAGGATGTCACAACCCATTTGGTCTTTTGTCATGGTCAAGTTCAAATTAATAGCATGACGGGTATTTAGCGGGTGGTTATTTGGGAATGATCCGCCTAAGAAACTAGTATTTTATGCATGTCACATACCATACCTTTCTAGATATGTGAGGTTTTGAGCCACTTTTATATCATAGATTTACATATACATGTTTCTTTGTTTGAGTGGACCATTAGTCGCGTATTGTAGAACTTGCAACTTTTGATACGTTTAAGACTATAGACCGAATACAGGCACGAGAATGATTAAGGCATTAGGTAAACCTTTTCTCTTAAAACCATTTATCTATCCTTACCCAAACAAATCCCCTAGTCTCCCATTTTGAGCCTAAACCTTTCGTTTGACCACCCTATAGCCCATATCCGTTAAACTTTTTCTTTTAAACCTGTGTGATGGAAATTCGATTATAGGAGTCGTATTTGTATAGTTGTTCTTGTTTGTTTGCATATATGAAAAAAAAATCAGAAAATATTATGAACAAGAAGTGAAAATCGTTGAAGAAAAACACAAAAAGAAGTGTTAGTAGTTGTTGAATAAAAGGAGAATGTTGTTGCCTCATATTTGGTGTTTATAGTTGGTTTTGTTAGAATAGTCTTTTGTAATAAAAATCGAATTTTCATCACCTTAGCCACTTTAAAATATCCTAATTCCTACCCTTAGCCAAGCCCCGTTACAACCCTTACAAGACCTTATGACTTGTGCTTAGTGTTCGTGATCAATAGTGGAGAATGATTGAGTTGCAAGCTTATGCGGGTATGTGTTCTAATCGGTTTTAAGTGAATTGTCTTTGAAGTGCTAATACATTATAAATATTAGCCAATTTACAAGCCGAGTGGAGAGAACATTGTGAGGGACGTGCATGAATTGTTGGTTTCACGGGTGGGTTAATCTTGGGTAACCATTTGTGTATGTGAAATCACATTACCGTTAAATATATTGAAAATTGTAAAGAGTTTGAACTTTAGCATGACATTGGACCTTAACCTTCGTCTCGGGAATGGGGAGTGTATTTGTTGTTCGACCCACGTGAAAGTGAAAAACAGATTTGCTTGAGGGCAAGCAAAAGACAAGTGTGGGGATGTGATACGTGGTCGAAAACCGGTGTTCGTTTATGTCTAAGTTCATGTTTTTACTTAACTTTTAATCCCGAATAGCCTACTTGTAAAAGGATTTGTGTTTTGCAGGTCTTGTGAAGTTTAAGGAGCTAATTGGGAGCTAAACGGACTACCGGGACGAAAAACGAGCCACTAGGACGCGAAACGGGTCAACCGGACTTGAGAGATGAAGAAAACAGAAAGTTGAAGTTCCGGGGGTCGTCGCCGACGACCATATGGTCCGTCACCGACGGCTTGTGTAATACTCCGTCGCCAAAAAGCCCGTAGGCAGCAAGATAACACGTCAGCCCCAAGTCAGTATACATGGACCGTCGCCGACGGGGCATCAGGCCGTCGGCGACGGTCCTCCAATGTTGCTGCGCGACTGTTGATAGTTTTGTGGTCAAGTAACGAATCAAAGAGGGTTGTTGGTCATCAATTCGGGAGTTACACAATATTTTTCAAGTTTGAATATCATTTTGGGAGCCTCTAATCATCACCTATCACCTACCATTACATCCAACATCATCTCTAAGATCCGAATCATCATCCGAATCACAATCACAAACCCTAATCCATCACCATTCCTTTAATCTTTCAATCTACCATTACCAACCATCCATAACCCTAATCATTCATCCAATCATCCATCTTCAAGCTTCAAGATGACCCAATTCAAGTCTTGTGCATCCGTTGATCGTGCCATTTCCACCATGAGCGGCTAATTTCTTGGAGGTTTCACCCCGATGTAGGTTATTGTAAGTCTAAGGTTTAAACATTGTTCTTGGTTTGAGTTTGTGACAATTTGCTATTTGATTTTGAATCTTATGACAATTGTCTTGCATTTGTATTGAATTCATAAATTGTCGAGTGAAGATTAAATTTGACTTTAAGAAATGTTTATGTGCAATTATGCCTTGTCTAGGTTAGAGTTTACATGTTCTTGGTAACAAAGTGCATTGTGGTCCGTTATCTATAACGTTGATAGCTTTTGGCACCTAAGCCTCACGACACTAAATCCGTTAATCATCTTTGCAATTGATTCAAACCTAAACGTGTAGAAACCCTAGGATTTCAATTACCGAACAGGGTGTGAACCTTGTTTTTTTATCATTGTTCAATCAATCAATTTTAATTCTTGCAATTTGTTAATCACTAGTAGTTAATCCATTCAACCATTTTAGTAATTCTAATTCACATCTTTCAATTAAACAAAAATACAAAAACATATCATAGCAAACTTCATAAGTGTGACATCTTTTCATAATTCAATCGAAGCCATTCACAAACCACATACTCTTCGTGGTTCGACCCCTTACTACCACTAGCTATTTGTTAAGGGTAATTTGGGATTATAAATATTATCTTTGACCGGAGCGCGACTCCCCGATCAAATTTTGGCGCCGTTGTCGGGGAGTGCGTGCGCTTTGTGTTTGGATTATTGTTTGAATTTGCGTGAGTATCTGTTTAGATTGTTTAGCTTTCTTTTTGCACTTTGTCTTTTTCCTTGTTACGCGGGTGTGTTACTTGTGCAGGTTACAGGTAGTGTATGCATACGCGAAACTCCGGGAGGACTTCACCTTTAGTCTACGAACCGAAAATCAAAAGAGTAGCAAGAAGAAATCTAGCAAGATGTTTAGAAGCAACACTTGCTTCTAATCAAACCACCAACACACCACAACATACACCGTCCATTGAAACCGATTCAATGGCGAACCAAAATTCTAACCAAAACCTCAACCAAAATCAAAACCCGAACCAATTTCAATACCGAAGCAACTTCAATCCCGCCCCAAATGTTCAACCTATGCCTCAAGTGCGACCGGGTGGTAACAACAACAATGGACCACCCACACCACCGTTTCAAAACCAAAATCCCAATAACACCCAACGAACACCCCAACAACAAAACCTTTATCGACACAATTCCCTACCCATTAATCTTGATGATCGGAATGTCAATTCCGATCGTCGAGGTAATCGAGATCATGGCAATCCCGCGAACGAAGACCCTTTCTTCAACATAGACGATTTGAGGAACGCCATCCCCGATGACGAACCATTTAGTGTTCCCGGTTATCAATCACCAGAACATGTGAGCAGACATACGGAAAATTCGGCCGATGGGGGATATTATGATGATCGGGTTAACGATGATGAAGATTGGGGATAGGTGAATAGGGGAAATGTCTACGATGCAAGAGGCTTTGAAGATGACGAGTTCGGCTATCAAAATGCCAACTTTGTGGGGGATGATGATTATGGGTACGGGAACGTGAGAAACGATGGTTACGGAAACAACCGTCAACCACGAAACAATAACCAACGGAACCGAGATGATGGGTTTTACAACAACAATAACAACAATGGTAACCCTAATCGGATTCCTCGTTTCGTGGGAGGTGGTAACCAAAGAGGAAACCAAGGTAGAAATCAAGGTGGGGATAGAAGAGGTGATCGAAGAGACAATCGAAGACCGGTCGATCAAGAGGTTAACGGTCCACAACGTCGTCAACAACCTCCACGGGGAGTGAATGACCGTTTCCGACCGGTGGTCACCGAGAATGATTCACCGATTGTGTGCGAAAGAAGAATGTTCGATTGTAAACCGCATTACATCAATATACTTCCCCATTTCAACGGGAGGTCTAATGATGAACCGTATACACACTTAGCGGAATTTTCATCGGTATGCAACACAATTGGGGGACACAACTTCACATTAGAGGAGGTCAAACTTCGCTTGTTCCAATTTTCGTTGAAAGACAAGGCAAAGCAATGGTTTCTCACACTTCCGGCAAATAGCATCCGGACATGGGGAGAGATGCAACAAGTCTTTTTAGACGAATACTATTCAATGGCGAAGACCGACGATGCTAGGGATAAAATAAGGTCATTTCGGAAATTATCGAGTGAACCGTTACATGAAGCATTCACTCGATTCAAAGAAATGATGCGGAGATGCCCACATCACCAAATTGAAAAGTGGGAATTGGTGAAGTGCTTTGTACGGGGTCTAGATGACAACACATGGAACCGCCTTGAATCAACGAGCAACGGGACTCTCTTGAGCAACCACGAAGATGATGATTGGGAATTTTTGGAGCGGATGAGCAAACGGTCAAAAGAGAAGGAATCGGCCGATAGAGCTAAGAAACATCCCGTTTCCCAGTCACTTCCCGATCTTGACTCTAAGGATCAAATTTCTACCTTAGAACGGGAATGGCTCGCATGAAGATAAAGGAAGTGAACGCGGTACAATTCGCGGTATGTGAAGAGTGTGGAGATATTGGGCATAAAACCGAGCAATGTCCAACGGGATCGAGTAAGTACACCGAGGAGGTAAATCAAGTGTATGGGGATCGGAAGCAATATGACATGAACTCCAACACTTACCATCCGGGTTTGAGAAATCACCCTAATTTCCGGTATGGTAACGCCTCTAATCAAATGAATCTGAATTTCCAATCGGGTAATCAAGGTGGTCAAGGTGGGTCATCGTATAACAATCGTCAAAGTGGTAACCAAGGGGGTTACCAAAGGAATTACAATCAAGGGGGTAACCAAGGCTATCAAAATCGTGAAGGTAATTATCAATGTGGGTACAACCAAGGTGGAAATGGGGGTGGTACATCAAACTCTCAAGGTGACGATCCATTCCATTCTAAGATGGACGCTCTCATGAATGCTATGACCACCCTTACAACCGAAGTAAGGAAAGAATTTGAAGTGAGGGATAAATCTCACAAAGTGTTGGAGAAGCAAGTGGGGCAACTTGCTCAAGAGATGGCTCAAATTCGTGGAAGCGGAGGAGGACTTCTAAGTGACACTACGGTGAACCCTAAGCATCAAGGGTCAAACTCGAAGAACACACGTGAGGTACCAATAAATAAAATTTCTTTACGTAGTGGTCGAGTCATAGATAATGGTGTTGAGCCACCACCACCCGAGTTTGTTGAAGGGGTGGTGGAAGATGCGAGTGATGATGAAGGTAAAAACGGTCAAACGGGTCAAAAGAAAAATGATACTACACCCGTTGTGACCATTCCCGTCCCAAAGGCTAAGGAAAAGGGTGTGGAGGTTAATACCGCCCCTTATCCCGAAGCTTTATTGGGACCATCTAAGAAAGTGGTAAACAAACGAGGCCCACAACAAGAAGAGATGTGGGAAATTTTTAAACAAGTCAAAATCAATTTACCACTTCTAGATGCAATTAAGCAAGTGCCTTCATATGCTAAATACTTGAAGGATTTATGCACCCAAAAACGGACTCACAAGTTTCCTAAGAAATTTGATTTAACCGAAAATGCGAGTTCGATTCTTTCGGGTGTACTTCCACCAAAACTTCAAGATCCGTGGGCGCCCATTATTTCAATACAAGTTGGGGAATTCAAAATGACACAGGCACTTTTGGATCTTGGGGCAAGTGTGAGTATCTTGCCGGGTAGTTTACATGACCAATATGATTTTGGTCCACTTCAAGTGTCGAACACCACTGTGGTGTTAGCCGACTTGACCCCTAAACTACCTCGTGGGATAGTTACGGATGTAATAGTCAAGGTCGAGGACTTTTACTATCCGGTGGACTTTCTTGTATTAGATTATGTCTCTTTGGACCGAACCAAGCAACCAACGGTGATCCTCGGTCGACCATTTTTGGCAATATCGAATGCCCAAATTAATTGCAAATCGGGCACGGTCGACATGACTTTTGGTAACCGTCGGTTACGGTTAAATGTCTTTTCGGGATTGACGGATCCTCTAGTCGGCGATGAATGCTATATGACGGACATTGTTGACGAGTGTATACCTCTATGCGACATTAGTGTCGAAGAGGAAAACACAATAGAGGAATGTTTCATGTTTGACAGGTTATAAGGAGAGACAAATCGGAGCATGGATGAAGAGGTGAAAGAGTTGGAGGTTATGGCGGCAAAAGAAGGAAGGCCCACTTGGACACATCAAGTGGAAAGTCTTCCGGAAACCATTGATACAAACTTGAAGCCGTCGTTGGAAAAGCCTCCGGTGCTAGAGTTGAAAGTGCTACCCAAGCATCTTAAGTATGCTTATGTGGGTGAAGGTAGCACACTTCCAGTAATTATTGCATCTAATTTGACTGGGGAGCAAGAAGAGAAGTTGATGAGAATTTTGGTCACTCATAGAGCCGCTATCGGGTGGACCATTGCGGATTTGAAGGGAATTAGTCCCTCGGTGGTGATGCATAAGATCATCACGGAAGACGGCATGAGTCCTTCTCGCTACACACAAAGGAGACTAAATCCGAACATGCGAGAAGTGGTGAAGAAGGAAGTATTGAAGTGGCTAGATGCGGGTATTATATACCCTATCTCGGATAGCCAATGGGTGAGCCCAACACAAACAGTTCCGAAAAAGGCAGGTATTCAAGTCGTCACAAATGACGCAGGTGAAGAGGTCGCCACTCGGTCGGTAACCGGGTGGCGTATTTGTATTGACTATAGGAAGTTAAATGCTGCAACTTCCAAAGATCATTTCTCTTTACCATTTATTGAACAAATTGTTGAGAAATTGGCCGGAAAAAAATTTTATTGTTTTCTGGATGGTTATTCCGGATACAATCAAATTGCTATACATCCGGAAGATCAAGCAAAGACTACGTTTACTTGTCCATACGGTACCTTCGCATTTAGGCGAATGCCCTTTGGACTTTGTAATGCCCCCGCCACCTTTCAAAGGTGTATGACGAGTATCTTTTCAGATATGGTGGGGGAGTCTTTGGAAATATTCATGGATGATTTCTCAATATTTGGGTCAACATTTGATGCATGCCTTAACAGCACTTAAGAGCTATTCTAGAGCTACTTAAGAAGGAGAAGTTGTATGCTAAGTTCTCGAAGTGTGAGTTCTGGCTACGCGAAGTCCAATTTCTTGGACATGTGGTAAATGGAAATGGAATCCATGTTGATCCCACAAAGATCGAGGCGATCAAAGATTGGGAGACCCCAAAGACGCCAACCGAGATTCGACAGTTCTTAGGTTTGGTTGGTTATTATCGAAGGTTCCTTGAGGATTTCTCCAAAATCGCTCAACCCCTGACCGCACTCATGCAGAAAGACAAAAAGTTTGATTGGGGTGACAAACAAGAAGAAGCGTTTCAGTTGTTGAAGAACAATCATTGCGATGCACCGATTTTATAGCTACCCGAAGGAACGGATGATTTCGTGGTATATTGTGACGCCTTGCGTCAAGGTTTGGGTTGCGTGCTGATGCAACGCCAGAAGGTTATAGCTTATGCGTCGCGCCAGTTGAAGATACACGAGAAAAATTATACCACGCATGACTTGGAACTAGGCGCGGTGGTGTTTGCAGTGAAGATATGACGACACTATTTGTATGGTACGAGATGTACAATTTTCACTGATCACAAGAGCTTACAGCACATATTTAACCAAAAGCAGCTTAACATGAGGCAAAGACGCTGGGTAGAGCTGTTGAATGATTATGATTGCGAGATCAAGTATCATCCAGGGAAGGCGAATGTGGTCGTTGATGCCCTGAGTCGAAAGGAAATGATTAAGCCCATAAGGGTTAGGGCTTTGGAAATGATTGTCCAGACAGACCTCTCCTTGTGCAATGGTGCCACGCAGAGAGAAGCTTTGAAAGAAAGGAATATCGAGGATGAATTTCTCCGTGGGATGGAGAAGTAGTTGGTACCAAACGAGGAAGGAACTTTATGCTTCATGAAACGGATTTGGGTTCCTCTGTTTGGTGGATTGAGAAAGGTTATTTTTTATGAAGCTCACAAATCTCGGTACTCAATTCATCCAGGAGCGGATAAGATGTACCAAGACCTCAAGGATTTCTACTGGTGGCCAATGATGAAAGGCGATGTTGCAGTATATGTTAGTAAATGTTTAACTTGCGCCAAGGTTAAGGCCGAATACCAAAAGCCCTCAGGTCTTCTGCAACAACCTGAAATACCCAAATGGAAATGGGAACAAATTTCAATGGACTTCATAACAAAACAGCCAAAGACGCCCAAGGGTCATGATACTATTTGGGTAATAGTAGACCGTCTAACAAAGTCCGCGCACTTCTTGCCGATCAAAGAGAAAGACAACATGAGTAAACTTGTGGAAATATACATGAGGGAGATTGTCGCACGTCATGGAGTGCCTCTCTCGATTATCTCTGACAGAGATGGAAGATTTGTATCAAGAATTTTGCCAATCCTTCCAAGAAGCTTTTGGCTCACAGTTGAATCTGAGCACTGCATTTCATCCACAAACTGATGGCCAAAGTGAACGAACTATTCAGACTCTGGAAGATATGCTGAGAGCATGTGTAATGGACCTAGGTGGTAGCTGGGATAATCATTTACCATTGGTCGAATTTTCATACAACAACAGCTACCACACAAGCATTGGAGCCACGCCATTTGAAGCGCTTTATGGACGCAAGTGCCGATCACTGCTATGCTGGGCTGATGCGGGTGATAGACAGCTTGTTGGTCCTGAAATAGTCCAAGAGACGACAGACAAGATTGCACAGATTCGAAAGCGCATCGAGGTGGCTCGCGACAGACAGAAAGCCTATGCAGACCGAAGAAAGAAACCCTTAGAGTTTCAAGTTGGGGATATGGTTTTGTTAAAGGTTTCACCCTGGAAGGGTGTGGCACGCTTCGGAAAGCGTGGGAAGCTAAATCCGCGTTACATCTGCAAAGGTTTGGGCTTGTAGCCTACAAGTTGGACCTACCTGCTGAACTTAATGGTGTTCACGATACATTTCACGTATCTAATCTGAAAAAGAGTCCAACACAAGAGATAGTGATCATTCCTGCTGACGAAGTTCATATCAACGACACGCTCCACTTTACCGAAGAACCCGTTGAGGTTACGGATTGGAAAGTTAACAAAACACGCAGTAGTAGTGTCAAGCTCGTCAAAGTTCGATGGACCGCAAGACATGGTCCAGAATTCACGTGGGAATGTGAGGATCGTATGAAAAAGAAATACCCCCATCTGTTTCCCAAGACCCCTGCAACTAGAAGCAGAGCCTAAAATTTCGGGAAGAAATTTCTCTAACTGGGGGAGAATGTGACAACCCTCACAAATCCAGGTATCCGTACAAATCATGTGCTAGGTATTCTAAGTTAACATACTAAGCAAAAATGTATTAAGTATGTTATATCAACATATGAAGCAAATTGTATTTACAACCATGTACCATACATATTAGATAAACAAATCATATATGTAATGCTATGATAATAAAGTAGTATTAACTTGTTCATAGTATTTGTATCGATCGTGTGACAACCCTCACAAATCCAGGTATTCGTACAAATTAATTAATATTTAATTAGTGCTTAATTATTCTGCTTGATTACAATTGTGAATAAACTGCTTTCTGTTTTCTGATACATACATACTCATGCATCACATTTTATTACTGTCACTCCATTCATTACACACAAACATAAGTGACAAACTTGATGCACAAAGCACAGTTAGCACAGTGAGCGGATAACCCAGAAAACATGCTGACAATGCCAACACCTAGACAGACACTATATTGAGGCCAGTATGAGCCGGGAATAAAGTACTACACTAGTAGGGAGTGTAGGGAGGTGAGGATCGTAAAACTGCGTCACTAGGTGATAGTTATAGTGCCCGGAAGTGCCTAAAACATACTTATAGTGCAGAATTCTGCACTAAATACCAAAATTCAGCATTTAACAATGCTAGTAAAGTGTAAAAACTTGGCAAAATAGTCCTAGACACTTTCCAAAGTGTTCGTAATTTAATGTGACACTAAAAACAATATAAAAGACACTTTATAGCTTTACTTAACACTTTAACGGATCACCATCCAACCGAACAACCGGACCTTACCCGGAACATAAAATTTTTGCCAAACACATTGTTTTTACTTTTCTGAGCTAGTTAGGGTCCCCGAACACCCTAACACGCCTTATATTATACTACACACTATAATATACTAACTAAACATTTCAAACATAACTAATTAGTTACTTCACCATTACACCCCAACCATACCCCCCCCCCTTTCGAACCGGTTTGTGGAGTGGGGACACACCCCACAATTCTTTCATTATTTTAATTGGGGATGTTGGATATCTAGAAAGCATAATACATGTTGGTTAAAAGAGAAAGATGGTTTATAAATTAACACTAAGGTCTTGATCTTCTCTCATTCTCTACACCACACCAACAAGCTCTCATTTCTCCCTCCTTCCCCACTCTCGGCCGCCACCCTCCTCCAACATATCACCATCATCAACTTCTTGTGCAATCATTTCTCATATATACAAAGGTGTAAGGAGTCCTACAAACAAGCTTGGTGCACTCTGAAGCTCAAGGACCACTCTTGTTTCCTTTTATCCACCACTTTTACGCCTTGTTTCTTCCCTAGCCTTGTGCTAGTAGTAAGTGCTTCTAATCATCATCTTGATCTTGTTTTTGGTGGTTAATAGATGATTTAATGGTGAAAAATTAAGAAACACTAAAGAACATGAACAAGTCTTAAACATAAAGTGTTAAAGGGTGGATAAAGAGAAGTTATGTGTGTAAATCTTGTAAATCTTGTGTAGTTATGATTATTTGATGTTGTTTGTTAGTAAAAGTTGGATGGATCATCATCTAGACTTGCTAGATCATGTTCAAGAACATGAACTAGTAAGATGTTAGTGTTAGAAATATGAAAGATGATGAAACCATCCACCATGAACTTGAAACTTGAATAAACATAATTTTTCATGAAAAGTAAGGTTATAAACTTGTAGATCTAAAGATCTACAAGTGTTTTTTCGGAAGAACCAAGTGAAAGATACTAGTCTTGTTAAAACCCGGATCTTACATAAACTAAATATATTTTTAGAAGGTAAACAAGTGTATAAGCACTTGTGTAACAAGAAAGTTTAACAAAAAAACATTTTTGAGAATCTTGACTAGAAGTTGTGAAACTTCATATTCTTTAAAAATAAAGTTTTTAAGAAACTAATCTTATTTTTAAAGATAACAAGACCTACTAAATGTGCTAGTGATTTACTACATATTTTTACAAAACTTTCAAGTTCATGAGTTTATGATTTAGTCTTACTATGTCAAGATTAGTGAGTAAATATTGTATGTTGTTGATTGGTAAATTGTTTGATTGATTTTACAAAAGAAAATGATACGCTAGTAAGCGTGGACACCTCCATCTACAAAGGAAACTCGGGAGAAATTTTTCTAGAAATATAACACTTAGAAATATTTTTCTAACAAATGTTTACAAATATATTTTTAACTTGGTTTTCCAAAATAAACTTCGCCATAATTTTTATTACAAAATTACCAAGTATCGGAGGTGGATTTTCGTAAATAAAACTTGATAAATATATATTTAGAATATATATTTTATAATAAGACGCTTGTGTGATTATCTGATTATTTTGTGAACTAGACATATTATTTTTAGGGCAAAAATAATATAACTGGAAAATATTATGAAATTACGACTCCAAAATATTACCAATGCTCTCACAAATAAATAGTTAAGTTACACCGGTGTTGTTACAACGTGGACTTTAAAATGTAACTTATGTATATTTCGGGAAATACTCTCATATGTATATTTTTTATAAGGATTATTTTGGAAATTGTATGAGATAAAATATAATATTTTTGGGAAAAATATATATTTTGGAATTAAGGTATTTTAGACTAGTGATTAAAATATATTTTTCAAGTGAGACTTAAAAATATATTTTCGGAATTATAAAGCATACATGTATTAAAACTGTCACACCCTCAAAGTACCACCTAGGGAGTGTCCCTGTTAGGCGTGTGACCCACTAGCAATGAGCCACCAATTACATTGAATCCATAAGTTTAAAATAAAGTTTCATCATTTAATATTAAAATCCAAACATAAGTTATTCGAAACCAGCAAATTCAGCGGAAGCGTTAACGTATCACAATATAAACATTTTACAAACAAATGTAAGAACCAATGTTCAATAAATAAAACCAATCGGTGTGAACCATGACCACTCATGCCCTCCAGCCAGCAAGTTCCTGTTCCAAGATACCTAACGACCTGCGAGCATGTAACAAGTGTATCACACAAAGCTGGCGAGTTCACAGTTTAAGAAAACGTTTGTTACCAGTTGTATGTAAAACAGTTCGCCGACAAATGCAAGTAATATTGTTAATATCTCAATTCCGAACAAGACGGCTCCTAAAGTACATGACTGCCCTTTCCCACGTACTCCTATCCAGTACTAGGCCCGACTGGGTCATTAGTTCACATACGTCCTCTCTAGGAGCGGTGTGAGGGTGCCAAACCTAAGTAGCGCTACCAACTAATACCCGTTACCCTCCAGGTAACAACATAAGGGACTTACAAGAATGATAGGTGAGAATATTAACAAATATACTCGTTTTTACCCAAAAGACTTATCCCTCCACGGGATACCCACTGACTGTCCCCAACCACTGGGACGCATGCTCGAATGTAGTGAACTCACCTTTGGTTTGCTCGGTAGGATTAGTTACTTGTTATTCAGTCGATCAAACACGTCCTAAAAAGGGTTACCGGTTACAGTCAGTTTTACATGCATATGTACCACACCTTTCACGTACAACTAATTCACGTATTCGAGGTTCACATCAAGTATAACCATTGCTCATGTAACACACATATGCACTACAACTCATGACAACCTATTCGTCCATTTAAAGTATCGAACAATGCTTAACATGTAATCATGCAAACACACCATTTACATACCTACAAAATCGGCTAGCATGTGTATGGCCCAAAGTTAAAACATGTGTGTATCATGATATCTAACAAAGCCAAACATTCAAGGTCCGGCCCAAATCACATCATGTGCGGCCCAACATCACAACCACTTCCATCTAATAATTTCTAGTAGTCCAGTTAACATGTATCGATCCATTAACAAATCGGAAGTCCCAAAACATGAGTTATTGTGTTACCCCTTTTGTATGGCCCAATAATTTGATGTGTACATCTTATTAGCATTAAGTCTACTAGCCAAGATTCTAGAATTCATGCACATGATTAGCATTCAAACAATTTAACATAATACCCTAACCCAAATGTTAACTTTAGTTGTGTTATTAGCAAACAGTACTCTAACATCTTAATAATTTGTTACCTACTAATCGATAAACATACAACCTTATCACCATACTTGAAATCTGTGTAGCCGAACTATATCATCAACCATATCAGATCCATGGGTCATAACAGGCATACCAACTATAACCCAACCAATCACCCTTGAAACATTCTAATCGGATTAACAGAATGATGATTTCCAACATTATCATAAAACTCTAAATATTCTCTAACCATGAATAACATTTTAATCATATAATCATCATGACAATTCATCAACAGTATATTATAACATAAGACTCACAATCATGATCAATTATTAATAAAATACACTCTTTATCAAAACCCTTATCTCCATGACACGTTATTTGATAGTCAACCATTTTCAACATGTGATCTAGCAAGGCCCTAATTCATATTCATCAAATCATCATCGCCGCACATGTTGACAACCTTATTCAGATATCTTAATGATCCCACTATATATGATTGGACCTTTTATTTGATGGCCGACAACCTTGATTATTGTTCCACATGCACATCAGACATTATAATAGTTTGATTAGATCACCACATGAGCCGCCCCTATGTTTATTCAAGATCATCAGCTTTATTAAGCCATGTGCCCTTAATCCTATTGGACCAATACCACTACTGTTATATCAACATTGATCATGAACCACATATTGATTTCATGCACACACACATCGATATCAAGCACACATATATATATTCTCAACTTCATAGTGATATCCCAATCAATCACATAAAATCACGAGTCCAGTCACAATCAAAAACGATAAACCTACTTACCGATTACTAGCATGAGAAAGAGAGATGATACTTCACAAGAATGAGAGCTCCGATGAAAGCTGGGTTACCATCAATCCGTAAGAGAAGTGAGGGTGTGCTAGGGTTTGTTCAACTTCCAAATCACCGTTTACGTGCCCCCTCCTATCTCTCTTGTACACGAAACCCAAAATGGGTTTGGGCTTAATCAACAAGTGTGGGCCGATGGGTTCAAAGAATAAGCTGGAGGTTCAAAGTGTGATCAAATACATGCATCGCGGCCCGAAAAGAAGTACGGTCCGAAAGAAGTGTGTCGCGGCCCAAGTGTATAACTAGATCATAACACGTTTAATACATGTAACACGTTTAACGACTTCGTGTGCAGTTAATATGCACACATAAATATCTAGTGATGTACACGTGTAATCCAGCGCCAACGATTGCGGAGCTTAAATAACGCTAACCTTAGAGATTCGGTTTTCACATCATCCCCAAATTGAAAGAAATTTCGTCCCGAAATTTGACAAGTAAGCACAGAAAGGTGAAGTGATTCCTCAGGATTGTTGCGGATTTTCCCCAGGTGCCACACCATCCCCAACTTGAAGAGGAATTTCATCCCGAAATTCGCCAATGATATCAGAAGTGGATACGACCGTTTGAGCAACTGAGGATACTAGAGCTTATTACGATCCTTGCGTCCCCATGTAAACCCCGGTCCACGTCCTGGGTTCCACGAACCCTCACGATTGAAGTTCCCACTATAATAACGAGTCTTGATGTCCTGATCCATGATTTCAGTTGATCCCTCAACAATTGCAGTCTGTCATTAAACTTCGACTCTAGTAAGGGTATCACAAATGTTTCATTGAACGAACACCGCCTTAGATTCGAGACATAAATGATATCATGCACGTTACTCGGCTCGACAGGTAATTCAAGCTTGTATGTCACTTGCCAACACGTTTTCCAGAATTTTGAATGGTCCATCATAACGTAAGTTAAGCTTGCCACTCTTCCCAGTGTTTCCTAAGCTTATCAGCTTTCCTGACGGTCACGCGTTGCCGCCAAACGATGTTCCCGATCTGGAAAGTCTTCCCAGGAGTTCCGAGTACAAGTCCTAGACCTGTGATTAGGTTGTTATCCACTTCAGTCCACAAGGGAATTGGTATATCATCCATGCAATGCTTCAAACAGAGTGGCATGCTTGCCAATACGGTAACGGCTACAGTAGAGCTCACCCAAAGGTAGGTGTCCTTCCAAATGTTTACTAAGGTCAATCACGCGCCTGCTCACAGCATGTCTTCATTTGCCATGATGGTTCGTTACTCCATCCGGTTGTCCTTCAGTGATAAGCAGCGCTCATATCTAGTCGTGAGCTAAGGGTGTTGTGTATTGCCGGTCACAAATCAGGTATAGCTCAAAATCAAGGGTAACAGGAGTTGGCACCTCGTGCCTAACAGCCGCCTCTCTTAGAGGAACATTCACAGTTGTGAAGATTCGTCAGTCTCCTTGATTGTAAGAAAGTGTGTCGGTAATCGTGAGACAATTAACGATCACCCAGGTGATATCGATTCCGTTCTGTGTTGCAAGTAGACTAGCGCCAAAATCCATGGCAGTCTGTTCTCATTTCCATAAAGGTGTTGCTGGTTGCTGATACTTCACCTAAACTTTCCCACATATCAACCGTCATTCTCACACATTGCCAGGGGGCCTTCTTGCCCGATTGCTAGTACAAGATTTATAGGTCCTAATATCTCTCATCAAAACCTAGACGACTAAACTATCGAGGCCGGTGTACTTTGCTCAACACAAGTTCCCTGCGGTTGCCGTATAATGAGGCTCACATTCGTTTATGGAACAGCGAATATCGTCCGACCTGCCGAAGGTTGCTTTCCCATGTCCCGCATGGTTTAATTTTGAGAAATCTCTTCCTTCAGTTCTTCAGTTTGAACCGAGTGAGTCTGATTAGGCACGTTAGGGTCGATAGTGAGCTGCAAAGCTCGAGCACGTTCATGTTTCACAGACGCAATCACTCAAGAGTTCCATCCAGCGATGCTACTACATGTTTAGCTTTTCTGAAAAAAGGTACACGGGAGGCCCTTGTGATCGGTCTAAGTAATGCATTTGGGTACCGTCCAAGTAATTCCTCCCGTTCAAATCCGAGATTATGGCTTCCACCCCTGGTTGTGTGTCGTGCAGCTCTTCCTGTTAGTCCATCACGTAAGTCATCGCCTTCTCGTGTTGCATCAGCGTATAACTGGGACTCTGATTCGAACAATCATGTTATACCACTAGATCTACGTGTATCCCCACTCCATTGGTTACATGATCAAAATGCATCTCTCGAATATAAATGTGACATTTAACAAGACTTCGCACGTAATGGCTCCTTCCTCAGGAGCTCTAAGATAAGATACAGATATCGTCCATGATGTCCCTTTCTCCAAGAAGGGGCCCCAAAACATCATCAATAAACATGGTCGATTCTGGTGGTCCATAAGCTGCTGGTGTGTTGATTATCTCGATGGTCATGGTGTACAAAATCGCACTGGCCGCATTGCATTCGATATGCCGTTCTAAAAGCATTCACCCCCTTGGACTTCCATTTGTTGATAGTTCGCTCGTTAGTTAACCCTCAAATAGAAGCTTGACCCTCGCAACTGGTAAAGAGGTTGCCAATACATGATCGAGGCAAACGGTTCTTCGTTGTCACCTTGTTATGTTCTCGAAAATCAGTACCCATATTCCACGATAAGACTTATCTTCACAGATATAACTGGGGCTCCCCAAAGCGAAAAACTAGGTCCGCCAAAACTCCTATCCAGCAGTTCCTGTATTTGATTAGACAGTTCTTGCAACCCTCCTGGTGCAAAACAGTAAGAAGTACGAGTAATCAGGGCTGCCTCTGGCGTGAGATCAAATACCTGAAAGTTCCTCGAGTAGCACATCGAGAGGAATTACAAACAATTGGTGAATCCTCGATCCTCTTTTTCTTAGCTTTAGCATCAGCAACGGCTTCTAACATAGCGGGGTGATCCTTCCATAGACACTTCCGGGTTTCATTGTAGAATTGATGCTAACCTCAACACAACTCTGATACTTTGGACAGATGACGATTCTCCAGAGGGTATATCCGCGCGGTGTATGGATAACCAATCCATACCTACTACTGCATCAAAACTATCGAGGATAGCAGAAGGAAGGTCGGCGTCGAACACTTGTCCCACAAGGTCGAGTTTGCATCCCAACGAACATATAAGGTTCCAATTGACTTGTCATCTGATGATTCCACGACAGGTTCGGTTTCAAGAAACATCAGGGTCCAACAGGAGAGAAACGAAGCGGTTAGCCACCATACTAGTTACCATGTTATATTGCCTGACGTCGCCTACGCCAATCCCAAATGCCCTTCTGCGAGCATCAGTACTAGTGTTGTTGTTACTGTTACGAGAATTCCCATTACTGTCATGGTTCCCTGGGTTGTTGTCGTCTTGACTTAACATCAGCTAGTCTTTGTTAAGGCCACCTTCATTCCCATACTGAAAGTCATGATTTGCGAGTACCTTGTCGCCGTCTTGTATGTTGCCTCTTATATCGTCGCTTGAAACGGGGCCCCTACGATCTTCACCAATAGGGTACATCTCTTCGCATTCCGTGTCACATCCTAAGGTGCTACTCATTGTGTTGGCAGTTACACATTCCATACTGTAGTTAATTGTCATTGCTCATATCCCGATTGATTCGTAAGAGTTGACTGCTATAAGTCGCTGACTAAGGTTAGAGATCCGATTGCAGTCACTTTGCTGGTGTTCGTTGGCAGAAACCAAGGCCGTTCTAATACTGGGGTCGGTGAGATACTACGATCATTCTCTTACCCCTTGATCTTGCAAGTTGATCGAGTAATACACAGTACGCTGCTAGAGTGTTGCAGAAGTGATCACGCTTCGAGATTTAAGACGTCAATACACGAGTTCCAGCAAACAAAAAGAAGTGTGAGTGGTATAGATCAACCATTGATGTTGCAACATCTAACTCAGGGACGTTCGTACACGCAGTTAACATGCTACACAGTTCACTAGGCGTTCAGATGGGTGTTCAGGTAACACTCGATAGCATCGAGCTTCGAAAGGTTTCAGAGAGGAATGAAAAGATCACATTCGAGTAGGAGACAATCACCACTATGACTCCTATAGACTGTTGTGTTTCGGAACGGTACCCCTTTTTCACTTGTTAAGCCTCACTGGGACTCGCATGCACCCCACCTTATTATTATGTGTGCACCCACAATAATATTGCGATTTGCATGCTCATCTCAGTTCCCTCTTAACTCGTGTCAAATGGTTCCTCAAACTCAAGTAGCAAGCAAAGAACATCACAAAACCCGAGTCATGAATGTCCAAGGAAACACCACGCTACCCATCACATAACACATGCGAATAATGAATTCATAATGTTGTGCAAAACGTGCAATCACATGCAATATCATATGTAAGTGTTCACTAGTTATACAGTACAGTAAATAAACGAGAGACGAACCTTGCAGTCTGGAGCTGAGTGTCATGGTCGTATTCGCGTATTCAGAACTGTTCGGTTATAGTCTGGTTTTATAAAAACATTTTAAAACCAAGTTCACTATAACCAGTGGCTCTGATACCAAACTGTCACACCCTCAAAGTACCATCTAGGGAGTGTCCCTGTTAGGCGTGTGACCCACTAGCAACGAGCCACCAATTACATTGAATCCATAAGTTTAAAATAAAGTTTCATCATTTAATACTAAAATCCAAACATAAGTTATTCGAAACCAGCAAATTCAGCGGAAGCGTTAAAGTATCACAATATAAACATTTTACAAACAAATGTAAGAACCAATGTTCAATAAATAAAACCAATCGGTGTGAACCATGACCACTCCTGCCCTCCAGCCAGCAAGTTCCTGTTCCATGATACCTAACGACCTGCGAGCATGTAACAAGTGTATCAGACAAAGCTGGCGAGTTCACAGTTTAAGAAAACGTTTGTTACCAGTTGTATGTAAAACAATTCGCTGACAAATGCAAGTAATATTGTTAATATCTCAATTCCGAACAAGACGGCTTCTGAAGTACATGACTTCCCTTTCCCACGTACTCCTATCCAATACTGGGCCCGACTGGGTCATTAGTTCACATCCGTCCTCTCTAGGAGCGGTGTGAGGGTGCCAAACCTAAGTAGCACTACCAACTAATACCCGTTACCCTCCAGGTAACAACATAAGGGACTTACAAGAATGATAGGTGAGAATATTAACCAATATACCCGTTTTTACCCAAAAGACTTATCCCTCCACGGGATACCCACTGACTGTCCCCAACCACTGGGACGCATGCTCGAATGTAGTGAACTCACCTTTGGTTTGCTCGGTAGGATTAGTTACTTGTTATTCAGTCGATCAAACACGTCCTAAAAAGGGTTACCGGTTACAATCAGTTTTACATGCATATATACCACACCTTTCACGTACAACTAATTCACGTATTCGAGGTTCACATCAAGTATAATCATTGCTCATGTAACACACATATGCACTACAACTCATGACAACCTATTCATCCATTTAAAGTATCGAACAATGCTTAACATGTAATCATGCAAACACACCATTTACATACCTACAAAATCGGCTAGCATGTGTATGGCCCAAAGTTAAAACATGTGTGTATCATGATATCTAACAAAGCCAAACTTTCAAGGTCCGGCCCAAATCACATCATGTGCGGCCCAACATCACAACCACTTCCATCTAATAATTTCTAGTAGTCCAGTTAACATGTAACGATCCATTAACAAATCGGAAGTCCCAAAACATGAGTTATTGTGTTACCCCTTTTGTATGGCCCAATAATTTCATGTGTACATCTTATTAGCATTAAGTCTACTAGCCAAGATTCTAGAATTCATGCACATGATTAGCATTCAAACAATTTAACATAATACCCTAACCCAAATGTTAACTTTAGTTGTGTTATTAGCAAACAGTACTCTAACATCTTAATAATTTGTTACCTACTAATCGATAAACATACAACCTTATCACCATACTTGAAATCTGTGTAGCCGAACTATATCATCAACCATATCAGATCCATGGGTCATAACAGGCATACCAACTATAACCCAACCAATCACCCTTGAAACATTCTAATCGGATTAACAGAATGATGATTTCCAACATTATCATAAAACTCTAAATATTCTCTAACCATGAATAACATTTTAATCATATAATCATCATGACAATTCATCAACAGTATATTATAACATAAGACTCACAATCATGATCAATTATTAATAAAATACACTCTTTATCAAAACCCTTATCTCCATGACACGTTATTTGATAGTCAACCATTTTCAACATGTGATCTAGCAAGGCCCTAATTCATATTCATCAAATCATCATCGCCGCACATGTTGACAACCTTATTCAGATATCTTAATGATCCCACTATATATGATTGGACCTTTTATTTGATGGCCGACAACCTTGATTATTGTTCCACATGCACATCAGACATTATAATAGTTTGATTAGATCACCACATGAGCCGCCCCTATGTTTATTCAAGATCATCAGCTTTATTAAGCCATGTGCCCTTAATCCTATTGGACCAATACCACTACTGTTATATCAACATTGATCATGAACCACATATTGATTTCATGCACACACACATCGATATCAAGCACACATATATATATTCTCAACTTCATAGTGATATCCCAATCAATCACATAAAATCACGAGTCCAGTCACAATCAAAAACGATAAACCTACTTACCGATTACTAGCATGAGAAAGAGAGATGATACTTCACAAGAATGAGAGCTCCGATGAAAGCTGGGTTACCATCAATCCGTAAGAGAAGTGAGGGTGTGCTAGGGTTTGTTCAACTTCCAAATCACCGTTTACGTGCCCCCTCCTATCTCTCTTGTACACGAAACCCAAAATGGGTTTGGGCTTAATCAACAAGTGTGGGCCGATGGGTTCAAAGAATAAGCTGGAGGTTCAAAGTGTGATCTAATACATACATCGCGGCCCGAAAAGAAGTACGGTCCGAAAGAAGTGTGTCGCGGCCCAAGTGTATAACTAGATCATAACACGTTTAATACATGAAACACGATTAACGACTTTGTGTGCAGTTAATATGCACACATAAATATCTAGTGATGTACACGTGTAATCCAGCGCCAACGATTGCGGAGTTTAAATAACGCTAACCTTAGAGATTCGGGTTGTTACAAAAACCCCCATCCTTGGGAAGGAATATACTTATAAAATAAATAAGAAGAGTGAATACGGAATAGTTACCTAACTATTTCTCCAATAAAACGTTAAACCCTAAGCCAAGGCACGGCCCATCCGTCTAATAGGAATTAGTACGTGTAGGTCGTCACGCAGCAGATAGAGTTGGAGATTGACGTTTCGGGATACGCACTTCTGTGAGTTCATGTCCCCCTTTTCTCTTTACTATTTTCAGTTTTATACTTCGGGGGTGAAATACATGCGATAATTACTACAGACTTTTACATACATGGTATGGTTAGCTTAAGGAGGGTTTACTACTTAGATCATGTGAGTGGGTAGGTATTACTTGGGGCCATTAATCCTCATTGTAGGACCGAGGGTCAAGAGCGGTAGATCTATTTGGGTGTAGTGAGCCCAGCTCCTGAGTTCACAGTACGGACCATGGAGTGACTTTGAACCCCGACGCACAAATCCGCTAGCTTTGAGTCTTCCTGCCTCACTTCACACATATCATTGGCTTTGCAACCCAATGGTGATCTCTTTTTCCTTATTTGCTACATACCAGGGATTTTCTTACATACAAACATATTACAAAGGTTTATACATACTCACTTTTACATGAACTCGCTCAACTTTTTTGTTGATTTTTCAACTTACATGTATTTCAGGAAATTAGGGGATCTGGCAAGGTATGCACTGTCGTCAAGCTGCGTAGGAATAATGATGTCATCCAAGTTTAGGAAATGTGACCTTTGCCTGGACGGGTTACAAGTCTTAAACTGTATTTCTATTCATGTCTTTTGGTTGGGTTTCGTGAACAAGTTTCTAATTATGTCATGGTTGTAAGTGTCAACTTTTAATCAATGTTGTCTTAGTAACTTTTAAAACTTGTTGAATGGATGAACATCATGGTTTTATTTTCATATAGCATGGTTATGATATTTGCTATGGTATTAAGAAGTCACACCAAAATAAACCCACGCTTCCGCAAAGCCAGGGTGTGACAGATCGTGTCACCACGTTCATACGAATGCACCGGAGTGCAATTTATATTGTGCTAATATTATAAGATTTAGTTCCTAAAGAACGGAATCCTCAAAATTAGCATAAAATTTGAAATTACACATAGTGTAATCACATTAGAATTTGAAATTGAAAATTAAATAACAAAGATAAAGATAAACTTCTTGGAATTTATATTGTCATTACAAACATAGTTAAAATGTCACACCCCGACCACGTAAAACAACAAGACGTGGCGGAAATGTCGGGGGGTGTTGTAACAGAATCATTGTTTCACAACCAAGGAATAAATAATTTTGTTTTATTGAATAAATGAACTCATTGTTTTAATACGATCAAATAAGTACAACTATTATCTTTCAAATTTTAAAGTCGCTAAGGCACAAGTCCATCCTATGTATAGCATGCACCAACAATCATCACATAACATCACCTGAAACATGTGTAAAAATAGGTACGTCAGCATAAAAATGCCTGTGAGATACATAGGTTTTATTGTAATTAGGATTCATGACTTATAAGTTTAAAGAAAATGTTTTAAGAAAAGTTTGTCATGATCCTTGTAAAATGTTTTTTGTTTTGTAAATCATATAAAAATCGATAAGAAAACAGATGATATAAAAGAAAGATGTATAAATAAATAATTAAGTAAAAATGAGTTTATATATACATATATATATATATATATATATTGTTTGAAAATAATATTTTGATAAAAAGGTTCATAGTATATATAAAAGTATACTTTGGTTTTAAGAATGTCAAATAAGTAATATATTAAAATATATTTTAGCTCCAAAATAGTCAAACAGATAATATATTAAATATACTTTAGGTGTCAAAATAATAATTTTCAGTAGTATATCAAAAGTATACTTTGGATTTATAAATAACATATTAAACTATGTTTTGGGTTTTAACAAAATATATGTTGGTTTTGTACAATATCACCCATGAGAGGATATCAAGCTATACTTTTGGGAGTATAACAAAATATACAACAAATATGTGATTTAAGAATTCAACCAAACCTAAGTGCATCAAACTACACTAATTGAGACTATAGGAATACCACAAAGGCAATCCCTATTTGGATAAAAATAAATCGGTTTCTGACATTCCATGACAACAGGAATAGGGTGTCAAATCCTATAGCACTATATCATACTACCAACCAGTCTGGAGAACAAAAATAAGTACTATCCAACAATTAATTTTATAATCTTTAAGAAAATTTGAGTTTAGACCATAAATAATCATTCAGATTGTAAAAAGATAACTACTAATATGTATAATCAATTATACTTTTGGAAACAAGAACATAACAAATAGGTACACATATTTCACCCCAAAACATTTGAAAACAGTAAAAGAGGGGACTATGTACTCACTTGAGAGTGCTTAGAAGTCTTGAACAACTACCAAGCAAGCTAGAGGGAGCACGGAATCAAACGGCACCTAATATAGGTAACTACATAAATAATCTGGACCAAAATCGGAAGATCGGATAGGATGAGGTCTCGTAAACCGAATGAGTGTGGGATCTCATATGATATGGTTTAACAAGGCCTATATACTAAATTGAAACCTAACCTAAGTGCTTACGACCCATTACGACTCGTTTAGGTAGCTTACGCTACTTTAACGCGTCGTTTGCGTAAAAGGGCATGTATTATATGCCCTAACATGTTTAATAATCATTTAAATGACAAAATTTTGGGTTACATATGCTTAAATATCAATTATGCATAAAAGGGCATTTTGGTAATTTTCCTAAGGATATAAACTACCTATCATACAACTACTTAAACGAAGTGACCATAAGGTATAACCTCGGAAGGTTATTTCCTATACAACTATGGTCACCTAAAGTGTTTGGTCGGATCCTAATGATCGACCAAACGGATCGGGTTCGAAAGTATAAGCAATTGTTTAGATCGCTTACCTTACGACCCTACATAAGCACTAAACCTAAAGTGGCGAGCTAAACATGTTAAAATATGTTTAACGAATTTAGAAAACTTGTTTGGTATCAAAACAAACGGTTTTGATACCTAAAAGTAGTTTGGTTTCAAAATACGCAAGAATACGCATTCTGGCCGAAACTACGACTCATCACTTACACCTAAACAACGTGGTAATCAGTAGGTATAGTCACTAGGGACTATAACCATCGTGATTACGCTCACGTTGCGAAGTTCAAACGAACTTCGCATTAACCATAAACTGGTTAAAGCAGAAAGTCAAACGCAGTTTGACTTTAATGATAAAAACGAATGAAAAGAACGAAAGAATACTTACAAAAGGTCCACGCAAGCTCTTGATCCGATTTATGAAGTATAAACTTCAACTTAGAAGGCCAAAATCAGATCAAGTGTGAGTTGGGGGAATGAATGGGGTGGGCTATTTATAGATTTCCTTGAACCGTTAAGATCGTTTAACGAAGAATGAGCTTTAATCTTGGCCGTACACCTCATGCCCACTGATTTGAATGCCATGGGAGCCTTCAAACCAGCCCATAGTTTGCCCAAAACCATGTGCATAAGTGTGTAGCAGCTGGAACAAGCTGGAAATCATTTTTGCTGAACTGGGACCTACTTACGGACTGCAAGACCATCACCATACGGTCCTTAAGGACCTTGCAGGTCAGGCACTTTAACAATTTGGCAGAACAGGCCCCTGAAGCCCCAAACTTGCTACTTGATGTATTTTTGACACATTTAAGCCCCGTTAACCCCATTTCAAAGCTCTAAAATGAAGTTAAAGTATAGGGAACTTAAAATGTGCTCAAAAATATCACGGATGTCAGCTCGTTTGGTCGTACGGTTGCGTTGTTCGGTAAATTACGACGGAAGTCGAACGAACGCAAAAACGATCCAAATTAAGCGATGAATGAAATTTTGTCCTGATTTTAAACACTAAAATAAAATATTTTAATGCTTACATAAAATTTTGGATGTCCGGATATATTCAGAAGGTAAGATATGCGCGAAAATGCAAACTTATGCACTTTTTGACGCTTTTAGTCCCTATTGATCAAGAAAGTTTATTTTAGCATACCGAACCCCTCAAAGCCTATTTCTAAGCTATGTAAAGGATATTTAGGGTATGTTTAACTTATGATCAAGTTCCGGAATGTTCGTTACTATACAAATTGGTATAGTTTCACAGTTTGACACAATTAGTCCCTGCGATCGAAGAAACTTGATTTCAACACACCAAACCGTCCAAAACTTATTTCTAAGTTATGTAAAGGTTATTTAAGGTATGTTAAGCCTATTTCACTATTCCGGAGTGTTTGTTGCATTAAACTGGTTATATTTACGCATCAGTGCGCGTATAACCTTCCAGAAAGCGATTTAAAGCTTGAAATCGAACAAGAATTGATATGTGCAAACGAAACACATATTAATACAAATCCCAAGTATGAAATACAATATTTCATTGGTTTGGTATTTGTTTGATGGTTGAAGTGACACAGGTGTCACAGTCTCCCCTACTTTAGGAAATTTCGTCCCGAAATTTAATTTTATAGGAAACTTGTGAAGACAGCTGTGATGGTTTCGCTTTCAAATAAATACATTGAACCCTAAGTAAAACTCTGGGCCATGTTGGGATTCTTAGCAAAAGTATCAACCCTCAAAGTGAAGTCCTTGTAGCAACAAAACATGGAGTTTCGAACTACGGACAGAAGAACGTTTCTCATGAAGACTTATCATAGGAAACTTGGTGTGTGCTTGAAATCAGAATTGGGGAGTGAAAGATAAAATGACATTGGTCAAGGTCCAGGACTTCTAGTAACTTAAATAACATTACGTTCGCAATGTAGTAAGGAACACTTATATATAGGAAGTACCAGCGGTGTATCCACCATGCTCCTTTCTACATTGTTCCTGTTTCATTATTCTCATCACTATGGGGCTTAACACATGACAAAATTTGCTGTGATTTCTGTGCACTGGATTGCATAATTATGTATGCATCCATAATTACGTAATTCCTTGCACAGTCCGCACAGTTCATTTCATAATGCGTAGGGGAAAAATAAATTTAATAAACATGAAGCGACTTGACTAGACCACCAAAGGATCTTTTTAACTAGATCAACGAACGATCTTTTTAACTAGATCAACACATGATCTTCTTAACTAGACCGTTGTATAATCTTCTTAAATACACCACTTAAAGGGATCTTTTCAATTATATCATCACATGATATTCCTAACCAGATTTTCAAATCAATCTGTTTAACTAGACCGCTCAAGGGGTCCAATTATAGAGTAGTACTTCATAACCCAAGGGATTTAACTACAACATAGAAGCCCATTAAGGATTTAAGATAGTACCTTTGGATATCCTACTATGAATCCCTCATATGAGATATGGAAGATTCTATGAGGATTTGGATAATGAATAATCGGATTACCCAAAAACACAAGACATACAGAAATCACATAAACACATAATCATATAATTGTTTAACTTTTATTTTGTTAATTTTCTTGTTAATTGAGTACACGAGTATTCAAAGCACACCAGGAATTCAATCCGTGGATTCCATTTGGCACTTTAAACATAAGAATCTAACTATGAAGATAGGAAGATCTTAATAGGAATTTATCTTTGTTTCTTAACAAGAAACGAGTATTCAAGATTTGAGGAGATCACAAATGATCATAAAAATGACAGAACTACGAGAGTAGTTTGTCTTTGTGTCGGCATCGAAGGGTTGTATCAAACATTCACACAATCGTATCAGTTTCACAAATAAAAATTGAAACAACAAATTTTATTTATATAACCACTGAGTCGATTTAAACATCAAAAGATAACAACCAATGAATTTCAAAAGACTAATTGTTCACTGCTGCATCGTTGTTTGCGTTTGCCTCGTTTATGTTAAACACTCGTCCACGCGCTGGATTTGCGTTAACAAGTCTTGGGCAATTGTTGCGGTAATGAGTGAGGTCACCACAGTTATAACACGACCCAGGTGGAAACCGTGCTTGAACAGCAGCAGTATTGGCAGCAGCTTGGTTTTGGTTGGCATAACGGCAGGTATTGATCAAATGTCCCAATCGCCCACAGTGGGTACATTTGTGACACTGCACTTGCTCCAGGTGATGACGGTTGCATTTGTTGCACAAAGGTGCGGTACCAACATAATTTTTCCTTTTACGAGGTTGTGTTGGTTGGTTTGGTGCCACCTGATTGTTCTGAGCAGTTATGGCGCAGTTTTGAGAAGCCTTGCGCTTCTTCTTCTTGGTTGTCTCGGCCTGTTTCTCCTTTGGTTCAACTTGTGCAGTCGTATCAGATGGTCTTGGGTCGCCCTTTCGAAAGAGCTTACCCTTCCTGATATGGGATTCAGTCAGGGTGGCAGACAATTCAATGGCCTGTCTGACAGTAGTAGGGTTGCTGCCAGTAACGATATCCTGAACTAGGTCAGGAAGACCATCAATGTACTTTTCAATTGCCTTCTCCACAAGCGTAATCATGGCAGGACACAACAGGCTCAGCTCCTCATAACGGTCAGTATAGGCTCGATGTTCACCACTGTCTTGCTTCAAATCGTCGAATTCTCTTTCCAATGCTCTAAGCTCATGACGAGGACAAAACTCTTTCATCGTTAGAGTTCGAAGCTCCTCCCAAGTTTGAGCTAGTGCCACATTGGCACCCCTATCGCGCATCACCCTGTTCCACCATGTAAGAGCACGCTTCTCAAACACACTGGATGCAAACTCAACCTTAAGCTCATTCGGACATTGCACATGCCTGAATGTGCTCTCCAAACTCTCAAACCATTGCAGGAGCGTGGTTGCTCCTTGAGACCTAGAAAACTTCAAAGGTTTAGCAGAGTTGAAGGTCTTGAAATTACACCGAGCATTGTTGTTGTTGCTGTTGTATATCTGATGGATCTCGTTTACTATGCCCGGAAGTACACCAGCCATTTGCTGAGAGACAAGGGCTGCGATTTCTTCATTCGTTTGAGGTTGTGCTTCTCGTCAAGGAGGCATCGTCTAAAAAGGACAAGAAAACATGAGCGGAAACAAGTGAAATGGCATTGGGTAAGAATAGGAGGTTACAATCACCGACCAAAAAGCAGGGGTGATGGTCATTTGTTTGAACCATGAAGCAAACAAACGACACACAAAAGCTGAATCAAAGTAAATAGGTCTTCATAATGTATCACGAAGACATGCTCGCCTATAAGTGGACACTCACCCCAAGAGTTCCCAGGTAAGAGTGACTGGTCCGATTATGTGGATTTGTACGAACACTCTAGCCTTAGACAGAAAACTCAGGATACAGGCATCCACCCTTCCAGTTTGCACGTGTTCACATTATTTAGACCAAACTTTGACGAGATTTTGAAAACTTTGAAGGTTCAAAACCTTACAATAAATCATCCTAGAACAGATGATTGGTTTTCAAAGCGGATTCGAAATTTGTGTTCTCGTTGTGGTTGTCACCTAAGGATAAGTGACGGTATTGTTTTAAAACTAAATACAAGATAACTTGTGTTAGGGTCCTAGGAAGGTTATAGTCTAGGTCAAAGCATTACTAATAACCTAATTCCCTATAACCATTGGCTCTTATACCAACTTTTCTGTCACACCCCGACCACGTAAAACAACAAGACGTGGCGGAAACGTCGGGGAGTGTTGTAACAGAATCATTGTTTCACAACCATGGAATAAATAATTTCGTTTTATTGAATAAATGAACTCATTGTTTTAATACGATCAAATAAGTACAACTATTATCTTTCAAATTTTAAAGTCGCTAAGGCACGAGTCCATCCTATGTATAGCATGCACCAACAATCATCACATAACATCACCTGAAACATGTGTAAAAATAGGTACGTCAGCATAAAAATGCCTGTGAGATACATAGGTTTTATTGTAATTAGGATTCATGACTTATAAGTTTAAAGAAAATGTTTTAAGAAAAGTTAGTCATGATCCTTGTAAAATGTTTTTTGTTTTGTAAATCATATAAAAATCGATAAGAAAACAGATGATATAAAAGAAATATGTATAAATAAATAATTAAGTAAAAATGAATTTATATATATATATATATATATATTGTTTGAAAACAATATTTTGATAAAAAGGTTCATAGTATATATAAAAGTATACTTTGGTTTTAAGAAAGTCGAATAAGTAATATATTAAAATATATTTTAGCTCCAAAATAGTCAAACAGATAATATATTAAATATACTTTAGGTGTCAAAATAATAATTTTCAGTAGTATATCAGAAGTATACTTTGGATTTATAAATAACATATTAAACTATGCTTTTGGTTTTATAAATAACATATTAAACTATGTTTTGGGTTTTAACAAAATATATGTTGGTTTTTTACAATATCACCCATAAGAGCATATCAAGCTATACTTTTGGGAGTATAACAAAATATACAACAAATATGTGATTTAAGAATTCAACCAAACCTTAGTGCATCAAACTACACTAATTGAGGCTATAGGAATACCACAAAGGCAATCCTTATTTGGATAAAAATAAATCGGTTTCTGACATTCTATGACAACAGGAATGGGGTGTCAAATCTTATAGAGCTATATCATACTACTAACCGGTCTGGAGAACAAAAATAAGTACTATCCAACAATTAATTTTATAATCTTTAAGAAAATTTGAGTTTAGACCATAAATAATCATTCAGTTTGTAAAAAGATAAGTACTAATATGTATAATCAATTATACTTTTGGAAACAAGAACATAACAAATAGGTACACATATTTCACCCCAAAACATTTGAAAATAGTAAAAGAGGGGACTATGTACTCACTTAAGAGTGCTTAGAAGTCATGAACAACTACCAAGCAAGCTAGAAGGAGCACGGAATCAAACAACACCTAATATAGGTAACTACATAAATAATCCGGACCTAAATCGAAAGATCAGATAGGATGAGGTCTCGTAAACCAAATGAGTGTGGGATCTCATATGATATGGTTTAACAAGGCCTACATACTAAATTGAAACCTAACCTAAGTGCTTACGACCCATTACGACTCGTTTAGGTAGCTTACGCTACTTTAACGCGTCGTTTGCGTAAAATGCGTTCGGACCGCCTAAGTAGTCCTATGAAAAGTATTATATGCCCTAACATGTTTAATAAGCATTTAAATGACAAAATTTTGGGGTAGATGTGCCTAAATATCAATTATGCATAAAAGGGCATTTTGGTAATTTTCTTAAGGCATATAAACTACCTATCATACAACTACTTAAACGAAGTGACCATAAGGTATAACCTCGGAAGGTTATTCCCTATACAACTATGGTCACCTAAAGTGTTTGGTTGGATCCTAATGATCGACCAAACGGGTCGGGTTCGAAAGTATAAGCTATTGTTTAGATCGCTTACCTTACGACCCTACATAAGCACTAAACCGAAAGTGACGAGCTAAACATGTTAAAATATGTTTAACGAATTTAGAAAACAGGTTTGGTATCAAAACAAACGGTTTTGATACCTAAAAGTAGTTTGGTTACAAAATACGCAAGAATACGCATTCTGGCCGAAACTACGACTCGTCACTTACACCTAAACAACATGGTAATCAGTAGGTATAGTCACTAGGGACTATAACCATCGTGATTACGCTCACGTTGTGAAGTTCAAACGAACTTCGCATTGACCATAAACTGGTCAAAGCAGAAAATCAAACGCAGTTTGACTTTAATGATGAAAATGAATGAAAAGAACGAAAGAATACTCACAAAAGGTCCCCGCAAGCTCTTGATCTGATTTACCTTCAGGTATGAAGTATAAACTTCAACTTAGAAGGCCAAAATAGATCAAGTGTGAGTTGGGGGAATGAATAGGGTGGGCTATTTATAGATTTCCTTGAACCGTTAAGATCATTTCTCGAAGAATGAGCTTTAATCTAGGCCGTACACCTCGTGCCCACTGATTTGAATACCATGGGAGCCTTCAAACCAGCCCATAGTTTGCCCAAAACCATGTGCATAAGTGTGTAGCAGCTGGAACAAGCTGGAAATCATTTCTGCTGCACTGGGACCTGATTACGAACCACAAGACCATCACCATATGGTCCGTAAGGACCTTGCAGGCCAGGCACTTTCACAATTTGGCAGAACAGGCCCCTGAAGCCCCAAACTTGCTACTTGATGTATTTTTGACACGTTTAAGCCCCGTTAACCCCATTTCAAAGCTCTAAAATGAAGTTAAAGTATAGGGAACTTAAAATGTGCTCAAAAACATCACGGATGTCGGCTCGTTTGGTCGTACGGTTGCGTTGTTCGGTAAATTACGACGGAAGTCGTAACGAACGCAAAAACGATCCAAATTAAGCGATGAATGAAATTTTATCATGCTAAACACTAAAATAAAATATTTTAATGCTTACATAAATTTTTGGATGTCCGGATATATTCAGAACGTAAGATATGCGCGAAAATGCAAACTTATGCACTTTTTGACGCTTTTAGTCCCTATTGCTCAAGAAAGTTTATTTTATCATACCGAACCCCTCAAAGCCTATTTCTAAGCTATGTAAGGGATATTTAGGGTATGTTTAACTTATGATAAAGTTCCGGAATGTTCGTTACTATACCAATTGGTATAGTTTCACAGTTTGACACGATTAGTCCCTGCGATCGAACAAACTTGATTTCAACACACCAAACCATCCAAAACTTATTTCTAAGTTATGTAAAGGTTATTTAAGGTATGTTAAGCCTATTTCACTATTCCGTAGTGTTTGTTGCTTTAAATTGGTTATATTTACGCATCAGTGCGCGTATAACCTTCCAGAAAGCGATTTAAAGCTTGAAATCGAACAAGAATTGATATGTGCAAACGATACACATATTTATACAAATCCCAAGTATGAAATACAATATTTCATTGGTTTGGTATTTCTTTGATGGCTGAAGTGACACTGGTGTCACATAAAATATGTACATTGTTATCGAAAATAAACAAGAAATTTAGAGGTTTGAATGATCATAAGCGCTTGATCATTAGCTTGAGCCTTGTTGAGGTTGAATACTCATCCATTAGCATTGGCAAGCTTGGGGCATTTTCGCTTGAAATGATTTAAGTCACCACAATTGAAACATGCTCTTGGGCGAGTCTGAGTAGGGGCTGCTCGGTTCTGGATACGACATGTCGCAGCTAGTTGTCCAAATAAACCACAAATTGTACACTGGCAATAAGGGGAATTTGATGCATGATGATAATTGCAATGATTGCACCAAGGTTACTTTCCACGATAAAACCCTTTGAAGGGTACTGAGTTTAGTGGAACAGGTGCAGGAATTGCAAAATTCTTTGAAGCCTTGAGCTTCCTAGAACTTTTAGAAGATTCGGCCATTGTTCCTTTCGAATTCTCAGTAACAGATTCTGTGTTTTGTTTCTTGTCTCCTTGTTGAAATAGCTTACCTTTTCTAACCTGGGAGTTAGTCAAGATAGCAGCTAATTCCTAAGCCTCCCTAAGCGTTGCAGGTTGGCTGCCAGTGACAATGTCTTGGACAGGGTCAGGTAAACCATCGATGTATTTCTCAATGGCCCGATCCAAAGGTGTTGTCACACCCCCAAAATCCACTTGCGGAATATCACCGCTTGGAGGCGTGACTGACCAGGATCCAGCCACCAATCATATTGAACAAGCATGTAAGTAATTATAAAACCCAACCAATACAATTGGTGTCCAAACAAAAACATAGTTTAAGTTGCAAGCGGAAGCATAACGTTTAAAGACCAAAACCTAAGTTTAATTCTTTCAAAGTTTAACATGGCACACAAATGTCCATGTCCCATAACGACTCTCTTCCATGCAAGCTCCAGCTAAGTACCTATTGACCTGCAAAGCATGTGGTAACGAGTCAACAATAATGTTGAGCGAGTTCACAGTTGGGTGTTCATTTTAGGTTGTTTCAAAAACAGTTTCCTTTATCTGGCATCCTGCCGTGGGGGTTACCCGATAGTTGAAAACGTGATTTGTTTAACCCAATTACCCTGGCAATCCAGCCGTGGGGGCTACCCCGTGTTTGATTATCTGGCTCTACGGCCGTGGGGGCTACCCCATGTATGTTACTAGACTCGTTACATATCGACTGCTGACTGTAGTCATGTTTATGTGCCCTGAACTGTCAATGTCTATCATCATTGACGTGCCCAGATCCATTAGTTCACACCCGTCCTCTGCGGCACGGTGTGAGGTTTGTCAAACCTAAATAGCGCTATCTAACTAATGACCCGCTCGCAATTGGCCCGGCGATTAAGTCGATATAAGAAGGAGGGACTTCGTGATAGAGTTTTAGTCTAGTGAAAGTTATCTGTCCAAGAGGACGAGGAATTATATTCCTGAACCAGCACTGTCCTACCCAATAAAGGACGAGGAATCCATATTCCTTAACCCCATTCCCAACCCCTGGGAATCCCATGCTTTGTAGAGGGTGTGAACTCACCTTGGTTTGCTCGGCAGTTTAATTTACTTGGTTAAGTATGCTGGTCACCGCGTCCTAATATGGTCACCAGTATAGGTCAGGTTTGGGTGTAAAGGAGTCACGTATATCCTACACGTATCTAACACATAGCATACATGACATATATTTATCCTCTAAGTTATTGGGCCTGTCCACGTTCTTAAACAGTAACAGTTAACACACAGCCCGATTCATAGTAACACATAATCCAGTTAAACAGTAATAAGCGTGAACAGTCCGAACAATTCAGCCCAATAACGGAAACAAGCAACCCAGTCGAGACAAGGTGGTCTCGACTCGAGAACGTGCAGTCTCGAGTCGCAACCAGGAGTTCTCGAGTCATGCATGGCTGGTCTCGAGTGGGAGTTAGAACTTAGGGGTCTCGAGTTCAGTCTCGATTCGAGACCATGAGATCTCGAGTCGAGACCTTGCCGGTTCCGAGTCATTGGAGCTTGTCTCGAGTTATCACGTGATGGTCTCGAGTCGCAATCGCAGCGGTCTCGAGCTGTTGCCTAACGGTCTTGAGTCGAGACCGAGGGTCTCGTCTTTCATACCTGTTGGAAGCGTGACTGACCAGGATCAAACCACTAATCAATTTCATGTGCATGAAATTGTGTACTGTCACACCCCCAAAATCCACACGCGGAGTATCACCGCTTGGAAGCGTGACTGACCAGGATCAAACCACTAATCATATTGAAAAAGCAAGTAATTAATTGTAAAAGTCCAACCAACACAATTGGTGTCCAAAACAAACATAGTTTAAGTTATGAGCGGAAGCATAATGTTTAAAACCAAAACATAAGTTTAAATATCCAAAGGTTTAACATGGCACACAGTTGTCCATGTCCCACAACGACACTCCCCATGCAAGCTCCAGCTAAGTACCTATTGACCTGCAAAGCATGTAGTAACGAGTCAACAATAATGTTGAGCGAGTTCACAGTTGGGTGTTCGTTTTAAGTTGTTCCAAAAATAGTTCCTTTAACTGGCATCCCTGCCGTGGGGGTTACCCCATAGTTGAAAACGTGATTTATTTAACCCATTAAGTCTGGCAATCCAGCCGTGGGGGCTACCCCATGATAGTTATCTGGCATTTCGGCCGTGGGGGCTACCCCATGTATACACTAGACTCGTTACCATATCGACTGCTGACTAAAGTCATGTTTAAGTGCCCTGAACTGTCAATGTCTATCATCATTGATGTGCCCAGATCCATTAGTTCACACCCGTCCTCTGCGGCACGGTGTGAGGCTTGTCAGACCTAAATAGCGCTATCTAACTAATGACCCGCTCGCCATTGGCCCGGCGATTAAGTAGATATAAAAAGGAGGGACTTCGTGATAGAGTTTTGGTCTAGTAAAAGTTATCTGTCCATCAGGACGAGGAATTTCATTCCTGAACCAGTACTGTCCTACCCAAGAAAGGACGAGGAATCCATGTTCCTTAACCCCATTCCCAACCCCTGGGAATCCCATGCTTCGTAGAATGTGTGAACACACCTTGGTTTGCTCGGTATGCTAAACTAGGTGTTCGCAAATAATCAGTCACGACCTATTGAATGCACGTATACCAAATCAGTTTATGTTTATAAGGTTTTACGTGTAAATCTAACTTCGTTAAGTATGCTAGACAGTTAGCATCATATAACACATAAGCAGTTACTCAGATCCATGCGATTCATGCTTCACATAATCGGTTTCTCGTTATCCATTAACATAATTAACATGGTTAACAAACTCAATAGCATCATCGTACTAAACAGAGTCTACAACTAAACAGAGTTATATACATTTCTTAGCAGAGTTAGTAAGTTTAACAGAGTTATCCTACATACCGGACTTAACATACACACATAACTGACATTCTTAACAGCATTAACAACTTAACATAACTGTCATGTTTAACAGAGTTGAACATCTTAATTTAACAGAGCTAACAAGCTAACAGGGTTAACTAAACTAACAGAGTTAACAACTAGAACCCTTCAACGAAATCAGATGCTGCCAAACAACTTTGGCGAAAACACTACTTGGCGAAATCACTAGGGTGTCGAAATCCCAAAGTGATTTCGTCTCAGGTTTTGACGAAAACACTGTTTTCGTCTGCTCTTGATTTCGTCATGTATATCATCATCATCATCACACACCCATAACCCTAATGATCATCTACTATATGCCGACTTCATCATAGTCATTCAGTCAAATTAATTCATGCAATCCTCCACACATATAAGGCATTAATCCGAAATCATTTAACACCGAATTAATATGATTACTATACATTGAACTGTACATGCACCGAGATCTATCACAACATCAGATCTAACTCCATGATGAACATCGACCCTATCCAACCTTCATTAACACAACCAACAATTCTATAATTCATTCTACCCATAATTAACTCAAACAACATATATGTAAACTGTTAGAATGTTCGGTCCAATAACAAAAACCCAGATCATGCGTTATCTAATAAAGAATAGATCATACCTTCATGAATAACACCACTAACAATACTATAATAATATCCCCTCTATTTGATTAAATCAATGCTCACACATGACCGACAAATTCTGCAATGATCCTTATCACTTGGTTGCATTATTCAAGACTTCACATGCAATGATGTGATATAGAATGATGACAACAGGAATAAAGAAAACGGTTAATATACACTAATCTATTCTAACTACTCAGTTTGTGTTACATGATCATGCAAAACATTATCATACATAGTATCACATATAATCATAGACCATAACAATCATGAATCATGACAAGGAAATATAGTTTGCAAACAGAGGAGATCATGCTAACCGAAAAATAAGAGAAGGAATAGGGAAAAGCTTCACGAAAAGAATTGTTGCCGTCGTGTTCCAAGACTCTAGGGTTTGGCGATTAAGCTTTCACATAAGGGTTGAGAATAATAAATATAACTGAACCCCTACTGGGCCTAAAGCCCATTTCTGATTTCGTTGGTCACAAGGTGGACGAAAACACATGGGGTGTTTTCGGTCATGGGGTGTTTTCGGGTGGGGGTTTTCGGCTAGAGGGTGCTTCACATTAATAACAATACACCTACTTATATTTTGCTCATCCCACCATATATTAACAACATACAAATATATATCAACAAATACACTTATGTTGCACATCAAATATAACATGTCAATCACAATACAATTTAACGTATTACAAACGTATATTGTTGTGAAACAAACAAGTCGTGTCAACAAACAATCTAAACAATTAACGTGCAATAATACGAAGATGGAAATCTTGGAAACTCGAGTTGTCACATTATCCCCAAGTTGAAAGAAATTTCGTCCCGAAATTTGGTACGTACTCACTGAGGAAGCTAGTTAAGTTGCATGGTTTTCTTGGTTTTCCTGGGGTGTCACATCCTTCCCCCGTTGATCTGGAATTTCGTCCCGAAATTCCGTAGCTTCAGCCTCAGTAGTGGTTGTACTGTTTGTGAATCGTTGGGGATACTTTTGTTTCATCTGATCTTCGCGTTCCCAGGTGAACTCTGGGCCGCGACGTGAGTTCCAACGAACTCGAACGAGAGGGATTCTAGTACGCTTGAGGACCTTAACATCCCGGTCCGTGATTTCAACTGGTTCCTCGACGAATCGTAACTGCTCGTCGATGGTGAGCTCCTTCAAAGGAACTATGTGGGTCTCATCTGACAGACACTTCTTCAGATTTGACACGTGGAAAACGTTGTGAACTGCACTGAGTTCCGCAGGTAAGTTCAGTTTGTAGGCCACATTGCCTATTTTCTCAATGACTTCGAAAGGTCCAACGTATCGTGGGTTAAGTTTGCCTCGTTTACCAAAATGAAGCACACCCTTCCAGGGTGAAACTTTGAGTAGCACTCGCTCCCCAACCTGGAGCTCGAGTGGTTTCCTGCCCTTATCGGCGTAGATTTTCTGACGGTCACGAGCTGCCGCCATTCGTTGTCATATCTGAGCAATTCGTTCTGTTGTGTCTACCACAAGTTCTGGACCAGTAATCTGACTATCCCCCACCTCTGCCCAACAAAGAGGTGACCGGAATTTACGCCCGTACAATGCCTCAAATGGAGCAGCTTTAATGCTGGTGTGGTAGCTGTTATTGTACGAAAATTCCACAAGTGGCAGATGCTTTTCCCAGCCGTTGCCAAAGTCAATCACACATGCCCTAAGCATGTCTTCAAGGGTCTGGATGGTGCGTTCAGACTGCCCATCCGTTTGCGGGTGATAAGCTGTGCTCATATCTAGTCGTGAGCCAAAAGACTTGTGCATTGCTTGCCACAGTTCTGAAGTAAAGCGTGCATCACGATCAGAGATAATAGAGATGGGCACCCCGTGCCTCAAGACAACTTCCTTAAGATATACGTCTGCTAGGGTGGAGAACTTATCCGTTTCCTTGATAGCCAAGAAGTGAGCAGACTTTGTGAGTCGATCCACGATCACCCAAATAGTATCGTTAACACGTTGCGATCTAGGCAGGCCAGTAACAAAATCCATGGAAATTTGCTCCCATTTCCATTGTGGTATCTCTGGTTGTTGAAGTGGGCCTGAAGGTTTCTGGTATTCCGCCTTGACTCTCGCACAAGTGCTAACGTATGTTGCTATGTGAGCTTTCATGCTAGGCCACCAATACGTAGTTTTGATATCGTGGTACATCTTATCCGAACCAGGATGTACCGAGTAGCGAGACTTGTGTGCCTCATCCATCACAAGCTCTCGTAGGTTGCCATAGAGTGGGACCCAGATGCGTCCTGTGACGTAGTAAGCACCGTCTTCCTTCTGTTCTAAGCGTTGCCTTGAGCCACGTAGGGCTTCAGCCCTGACGTTTTCTGGTTTCAATGCTTCTACCTGAGCATCTCGTATTTGAGAAGGAAGACTAGACTGTATAGTAAGTTGTAAAGCTCGTACGCGCTTGGGCGCAGTGTCCTTTCGACTGAGGGCGTCAGCCACAACATTGGCTTTGCCTGGGTGATACTTGATCGAGCATTCGTAGTCATTCAGTAGTTCGACCCATCGTTGCTGTCGCATATTGAGTTCCTTCTATTTGAAGATATGCTCGAGGCTCCTGTGATCAGTGTAGATAGCACATTTGGTACCATACAGGTAGTGTCTCCATATCTTAAGTGCAAAAACAACCGCTCCCAGCTCTAGATCGTGTGCGGTGTAGTTCTTTTCATGAACTATGAGTTGGCGTGAGGCGTAGGCTATAACTTTATCCCGCTGCATCAATACACAACCAAGACCCTGAATGGATGCATCGCAGTAAACCACAAAGTCGTCTGTACCCTCTGGCAATGAAAGGATAGGTGCACTGCAAAGTCTATCCTTTAAGTATTGAAACGCTAATTCCTGTGCATTTCCCCATCGATAAACAACGCCTTTCTGTGTCAGTGAAGTGAGAGGCTGTGCAATCTTGGAAAAATCCTTAATGAACCTCCTGTAGTAACCTGCCAATCCCAAGAATTGGCGAATTTCCGTTGGTGTACAAGGTGCAGGCCAGTTCTTGATTGAATCAACCTTGGATGGATCAACATGAATCCCATCCTTGTTTACCACGTGGCCTAGAAAGTGGACTTCACGAAGCCAGAAGTCGCGTTTCGAAAACTTGGCGTACAGCTGTTCTGTTTGAAGGAGTTCCAAAATAAGTCGTAAATGCTGCTCGTGTTCCTCCTGACTCTTAGAGTAGATCAGAATGTCGTCGATGAATACAATCAAGAACTTATCCAGGTAAAGCTTGCACACTCGGTTCATAAGATCCATGAAGACTGCCGGTGCGTTTGTTAATCCGAATGGCATGACCAGAAACTCGTAATGGCCGTAGCGTGTTCTGAACGCTGTTTTGGAGACGTCCTCGTCCCGGACTCTCAGTTGATGATATCCCGATCTCAAGTCAATCTTTGAATAGAAGCTCGACCCTTACAGCTGGTCGAATAGGTCATCGATACGTGGAAGAGGATAGCGATTCTTCACAGTCACCTTGTTGAGTTCTCGATAGTCGATACACATCCTGAAGGTACCGTCCTTCTTCTTTAATAGCACTGGAGCTCCCCAGGGCGATGAGCTAGGATGAATAAAACCCTTATCCAAAAGTTCTTGTAGTTGCGTAGAGAGTTCTTTCAACTCTGATGGAGCTAAACGATACGGTGCACGAGCTATGGGCGCTGCTCCAGGAGCTAGCTCAATTTGAAACTCGACCTGGCGATGAGGCGGGAGGCCAGGTAGTTCCTCAGGGAATACCTCAGGATAGTCGCGTACAATTGGAAAATCTTCTATCTTCTTTTCCTTCTTCGAGGTGTCAGTAACGAGAGCCAGAATAGCAGTATGGCCCTTATGCAGACACTTTTGGGCCTTAAGGAAAGAGATGATGCTCACAACAGCACCACTCTTGTCGCCACGAATCATGAGAGGTTCATCACCTGGGCGAGGAATACGGACAATCTTTTCGTTACAAAGAATCTCTGCTTGGTGTTGGGATAACTAGTCCATCCCAATGACAACGTCGAAACTACCCAGAGTGATAGGAAGGAGGTCGATTGAGAAAGTGTGATCAGCAAGAACAATATTACAACCCTTGACTACGTGTGTGACCTCTAAACTTTTACCATTAGCTAACTCTACAGCGTGCTTGGGGTTCAAAGGTGTTGGGGTACGCTTAAGCAGTTGACTAACTTTTAGGGACACATAACTAGTATCAGCACCCGAATCAAATAAGACAGTAACGTAAAAGTCATCGAGAAGGAACTTACCCGTCACAACATTGGGATCATTCCTCGCTTCTCCCTGGCCAATAACGAACACACGGCCCCTTGCACCATTGCCATTGTTACCCCCGTTGTTCTCATTCCCCTGATGGTTGTTGTTATTGTTGTTCTGGTTCCTGTTCAGTTGGGGACAATCTCTCTTGAAGTGGCCTTCAGCTCCACACTGAAAGCACCCTTTGTTGTTACCTTGCTGCTGTTACTGACGATTCTGGTTTGCGGGGTATAAACTTCTACAATCCTTTACTACGTGGCCTGGTTTGTTGCACCGATGACAGTTACCCCTGGTGCATGGCCCGCTGTGATGTAGGTTACAGCGATTGCATTTAGGGTGATTTCCCTTGTACACACCACGACTTTGGCTACCAGATGATTGCTGACTAGGACTCTTATAGTCGTCAGTCCTTCTCTGCTGAGACTGAGATTGCACAGAAGTTGAACCTTTGCTTGAAGCTCCATCCCATTTTCTCTTGTTGTCACTAGGAGCATCCGAAGTAGCTGTAGCACTTATACGCTTTGGTAACCTATTCTGCTCCACCGCCTGATCAGTGAGACGGTGAGCCAACTGAACAACCTGCTGGATGGTGGCGAGATTTGCTGAAGTCACATGACTTTGGATTTCTGGCATTAAGCCCTTGAGAAAAAGTTCAATACGCTTAATTGGAGGGTCCACCATAGTAGGACACAATAATGCAAGCTCATTCGATCTCTTAGTATACGCGTCAATTTCTGACCCCGTCATCTTGAGGTTGAAGAACTCGACTTCCAGCTTATGAATGTCGTCACGAATGCAGTATTCCTCCTTGATCATCTCTTTAAAATTATTCCATGGGGTGGCGTTAGCAGCAACCAACCCCAGCATTTGGACCTGAGCGTTCCACCATGTGAGGGCTAAACCCTCGAGGGTACCGGTAGCATACTTCACCTTGCGTGCCTCAGGGCATTCACACATTTCAAACACAGATTCTAGTTTCTCAAACCAGTGGAGGAGACCTACGGCTCCTTCAGTGCCGCTGAAAGTAGTTGGTCGGCAGTCCATAAAGGTTTTGAAGGTGCACACAGGAGGCTGAGCGTGTTGACCTGTCGTGTGCGCAAGAGTAAACAAAATTTAGCACAAGTGTTGGTTTACGAGAGTAGGATCTAAAGATCCTAGAATGGGTTTTAAACTGCAGGGTATACCTCCTGCTTGTGCGGCTGCAAGTGCCGCAGCAACCTGTTCGTTAATCAGAGCCGTCAACTGGGCTTGAGTCATGTTAATGCGTCCAGACATGATCTTCATATCAAGGGAAACATGAATGAGAAGGGTTCGCGAAAGTGCGATGACAGAAGAGAGTAAGCACACATGTGTTCAAGCAACAGTAGCTATACTAACTAAGCATATCATGAGCGAAGTTCTACGATATCTAGCATGTAGGTAGCAAAACAAAAACTATATCACCTAGAATGTCGAGCCTTGCATGTGGAGTGGAGCGTCGTTGTGGATCGTAGAGCACTGTACGGGTTATAGTCTGGTTTTAACAAAAACGTTTTCCCTTTATTAAAACCAAGTTCTCTATAACCAATGGCTCTGATACCAATTTGTCACACCCCCAAAATCCACACGCGGAGTATCACCGCTTGGAGGCGTGACTGACCAGGATCAAACCACTAATCATATTGAACAGGCAAGTAATTAATTGTAAAAGTCCAACCAACACAATTGGTGTCCAAAACAAACATAGTTTAAGTTATGAGCGGAAGCATAATGTTTAAAACCAAAACATAAGTTTAAATATCCAAAGGTTTAACATGGCACACAGCTGTCCATGTCCCACAACGACACTCCCCATGCAAGCTCCAGCTAAGTACCTATTGACCTGCAAAGCATGTAGTAACGAGTCAACAATAATGTTGAGCGAGTTCACAGTTGGGTGTTCGTTTTAAGTTGTTCCAAAAATAGTTCATTTAACTGGCATCCCTGCCGTGGGGGTTACCCCATAGTTGAAAACGTGATTTATTTAACCCATTAACTCTGGCAATCCAGCCGTGGGGGCTACCCCATGATAGTTATCTGGCATTTCGGCCGTGGGGGCTACCCCGTGTATACACTAGACTCGTTACCATATCGACTGCTGACTAAAGTCATGTTTAAGTGCCCTGAACTGTCAATGTCTATCATCATTGATATGCCCAGATCCATTAGTTCACGCTCGTCCTCTGCGGCACGGTGTGAGGCTTGTCAGACCTAAATAGCGCTATCTAACTAATGACCCGCTCGCCATTGGCCCGGCGATTAAGTCGATATAAAAAGGAGGGACTTCGTGATAGAGTTTTGGTCTAGTAAAAGTTATCTGTCCATGAGGACGAGGAATTTCATTCCTGAACCAGTACTGTCCTACCCAAGAAAGGACGAGGAATCCATGTTCCTTAACCCCATTCCCAACCCCTGGGAATCCCATGCTTTGTAGAATGTGTGAACTCACCTTGGTTTTCTCGGTATGCTAAACTAGGTGTTCGCAAATAATCAGTCACGACCTATTGAATGCACGTATACCAAATCAGTTTATGTTTATAAGGTTTTACGTGTAAATCTAACTTCGTTAAGTATGCTAGACAGTTAGCATCATATAACACATAAGCAGTTACTCAGATCCATGCGATTCATGCTTCACATAATTGGTTTCTCGTTATCCATTAACATAATTAACATGGTTAACAAACTCAACAGCATCATCGTACTAAACAGAGTCTACAACTAAACAGAGTTACATACATTTCTTAGCAGAGTTAGTAAGTTTAACAGAGTTATCCTACATACCGGACTTAACATACACACATAACTGACATTCTTAACAGCATTAACAACTTAACATAACTGTCATGTTTAACAGAGTTGACCATCTTAATTTAACAGAGCTAACAAGCTAAAAGGGTTAACTAAACTAACAGGGTTAACAACTAGAACCCTTCAACGAAATCAGATGCTGCCAAACAACTTTGGCGAAAACACTACTTGGCGAAATCACTAGGGTGTCGAAATCCCAAAGTGATTTCGTCTCAGGTTTTGATGAAAACACTGTTTTCGTCTGCTCTTGAATTCGTCATGTATATCATCATCATCAACACACACCCATAACCCTAATGATCATCTACAAAATGCCGACTTCATCATAGTCATTCAGTCAAATTAATTCATGCAATCCTCCACACATATAAGGCATTAATCCGAAATCATTTAACACCGAATTAATATGATTACTATACATTGAACTGTACATGCACCGAGATCTATCACAACATCAGATCTAACTCCATGATGAACATCGACCCTATCCAACCTTCATTAACACAACCAACAATTCTATAATTCATTCAACCCATAATTAACTCAAACAACATATATGTAAACTGTTAGAATGTTCGGTCCAATAACAAAAACCCAGATCATGCGTTATCTAATAAACAATAGATCATACCTTCATGAATAACACCACTAACAATACTATAATAATATCCCCTCTATTTAATTAAATCAATGCTCACACATGACCGACAAATTCTGCAATGATCCTTATCACTTGGTTGCATTATTCAAGACTTCACATGCAATGATGTGATATAGAATGATGACAACAGGAATAAAGAAAACGGTTAATACACACTAATCTATTCTAACTACTCAGTTTGTGTTACATGATCATGCAAAACATTATCATACATAGTATCACATATAATCATAGACCATAACAATCATGAATCATGACAAGGAAATATAGTTTGCAAACAGAGGAGATCATGCTAACCGAAAAAAAAGAGAAGGAATAGGGAAAAGCTTCACGAAAAGAATTGTTGCCGTCGTTTTCCAAGACTCTAGGGTTTGGCGATTAAGCTTTCACATAAGGGTTGAGAATAATAAATATAACTGAACCCCTACTGGGCCTAAAGCCCATTTCTGATTTCGTTGGTCACAAGGTGGACGAAAACAAATGGGGTGTTTTCGGTCATGGGGTGTTTTCGGGTGGGGGTTTTCGGCTAGAGGGTGCTTCACATTAATAACAATACACCTACTTATATTTTGCTCATCCCACCATATATTAACAACATACAAATATATATATCAACAAATACACTTATGTTGCACATCAAATATAACATGTCAATCACAATACAATTTAACGTATTACAAACGTATACTGTTATGAAACAAATAAGTCGTGTCAACAAACAATCTAAATAATTAATGTGCAATAATACGAAGATGAAAATCTTGGAAACTCGAGTTGTCACATTATCCCCAAGTTGAAAGAAATCTCGTCCCGGAATTTGGTACGTACTCACTGAGGAAGCTCGTTAAGTTGCATGGTTTTCCTAGTTTTCCTGGGGTGTCACATCCTTCCCCCGTTGATCTCCCGAAATTCCGTAGCTTCAGCCTCAGTAGTGGTTGTACTGTTTGTGAATAGTTGGGGATACTTTTGTTTCATCTGATCTTCGCGTTCCCAGGTGAACTCTGGGCCGCGACGTGAGTTCCAACGAACTCGAACGAGAGGTATCCTAGTGTTCTTGAGGACCTTAACATCCCAGTCCGTGATTTTAATTGGTTCCTCGACGAATCGTAACTGCTCGTCGATGGTGAGCTCCTTCAAAGGAACTACGAGGGTCTCATCTGACAGACACTTCTTCAGATTTGACACATGGAAAACGTTGTGAACTGCACTGAGTTCCGCTGGTAAGTTCAGTTTGTAGGCCACCTTGCCTATTTTCTCGATGATTTCAAAAGGTCTGACGTATCGTGGGTTAAGTTTGCCTTGTTTACCAAAACGAACCACACCCTTCCAGGGTGAAACTTTGAGTAGTACCCGCTCCCCAACCTGGAGCTCTAGTGGCTTTCTGCCCTTATTGGCGTAGACCTTCTGAAGGTCACGAGCTGCCGCCATGCGTTGTCGTATTTGAGCAATTCGTTCGGTTGTGTCTACCACATGTTCTGGACCAGTGATCTGACTATCCCCCACCTCTGCCCAACAAAGAGGTGACCGGCATTTACGCCCGTACAATGCCTCAAACGGAGCAGCCTTAATGATAGTGTGGTAGCTGTTATTGTACGAGAATTCCACGAGTGGCAGATGCTTTTCCCAGCTGTTGCCAAAGTCGATTACACATGCACGAAGCATGTCTTCTAAGGTTTGAATAGTGCGCTCAGACTGCCCGTACGTCTGAGGGTGATACGCTGTGCTCATGTCTAATCCTGAGCCAAAGGATTTGTTCATTGCTTGCCACAGCTCTGAAGTAAAATGTGTATCACGATCCGAGATAATGGAGGTGGGCACCCCGTGCCTCGAGACAACTTCCTTAAGGTATACGTCCGCTAAAGTGGAGAACTTATCCATTTCCTTGATAGCTAAGAAGTGTGCAAACTTTGTGAGTCGATCCACGATCACCCAAATAGTATCATTTCCGCGCTGAGATCTAGGCAGACCGGTAACGAAATCCATGGAAATCTGCTCCCATTTCCATTGTGGTATTTCTGGCTGTTGGAGTAGGCCGGAGGGTTTCTGGTATTCCGTCTTGACTCTCGCACAAGTCAAACATTTGCTGACGTAAGTTGCTATGTGGGCCTTCATGCTAGGGCACCAATACGTAGTTTTGATATCGTGGTACATCTTATCCGAACCAGGGTGTACCGAGTAGCGAGACTTGTTTGCCTCATCCATCACAAGCTCTCGTAGGTTGCCATAGAGTGGGACCCAAATGCGTCCCGTTACGTAGTAAGCACCGTCTTCCTTCTGTTCTAAGCGTTGCCTTGAGCCACGTAGGGCTTCAGCCCTGACGTCTTCTGGTTTCAATGCTTCTACCTGAGCGTCTCGTATTTGGGAAGGAAGACTAGAATGTATAGTGAGTTGCAAAGCTCGTACGCGCTTAGGCGCAGTGTCCTTTCGACTGAGGGCGTCAGCCACCACATTGGCTTTGCCCAGGTGATACCTGATCGAGCATTCGTAGTCATTCAGTAGCTCGACCCATCATCGTTGTTGCATATTTAGTTCCTTCTGTTTGAAGATGTGCTCGAGACTCCTGTGGTCGGTGTAAATGGCACACTTGGTACCGTACAAGTAATGTCGCCATATCTTAAGTGCAAAAATAACAGCTCCCAGCTCTAAGTCGTGCGTAGTGTAGTTTCTTTCCTGAACTTTGAGTTGACGTGAGGCGTAGGCTATAACCTTATCCCGTTGCATCAGTACACAACCAAGACCCTGAATTGATGCGTCGCAGTAGACCACGAAGTCGTCTGTGCCCTCTGGCAAGGAAAGGATAGGTGCGCTGCAAAGTCTATCCTTTAAATGCTGAAATGCTAATTCCTGTGCATTTCCCCATCGATAAACAACGCCTTTCTGCGTTAGTGAGGTAAGAGGCTGTGCAATCTTAGAGAAATCCTTTATGAATCTCCTGTAGTAACCTGCCAAACCCAAGAATTGGCGGATTTCCGTTGGTGTACGAGGTGCAGGCCAGTTCTTAATTGAGTCTACCTTGGATGGATCAACGTGAATCCCATCCTTGTTCACCACATGGCCTAAGAAATGACTTCACGAAGCCAGAAGTCGCATTTCGAGAACTTTGCGTAAAGTTGTTCTGTTCGAAGGAGTTCCAAAATAAGTCGTAGATGCTGCTCGTGTTCCTCCTGACTCTTGGAGTAGATCAGGATGTCGTCGATGAAGACTATAACGAACTTTTCCAGGTAAGGCTTGCACACTCGATTCATCAAGTCCATGAAAATCGCAGGCACGTTTGTCAGCCCAAAAGGCATGACTAAAAACTCATAGTGCCCATAGCAAGTTCTAAAGGCGGTTTTGGAGACATCCTCATCTCGGACTCTCAGTTGGTGATATCCCGATCTCAAATCAATCTTTGAATAGTAGCTCGACCCTTGCAGCTGGTCGAACAAGTCGTCGATACGTGGTAAGGGATAACGATTCTTCACGGTCACCTTGTTGAGTTCACGATAGTCGATACACATTCTAAAGGTACCGTCTTTCTTCTTCACAAATAGCACTGGAGCTCCCCAGGGCGATGAGCTAGGACGAATAAAACCCTTATCCAAGAGCTCTTGTAGTTGCGTAGAGAGTTCTTCCAACTCTGATGGAGCTAAACGATAAGGTGCATGAGCTATAGGCGCAGCTCCAGGAGCTAGTTCAATCTGAAACTCGACTTGGCGATGAGGCGGAAGACCAGGTAGTTCCTCCGGAAATACCTCAGGATAGTGGGCGTACAATTGGAAAATTTTCTATCTTCTTCTCTTTCTTTGAGGTGTCTGTGATGAGAGCCAGAATAGCGGTGTGGCCCCTCCTCAAACACTTCTAGGCCTTAAGGAAAGAGGTGATGTTCTCAACAGCACCCCTCTTGTCGCCACGAATCATGAGAGGTTCATCACCGGAACCAGGAATACGAACAATCTTCTCGTTACAAAGGATCTCTGCTCGGTGTTGGGATAACCAATCCATCCCAATGACAACGTCGAAACTACCCAAGACGATAGGAATAAGGTCAATAAAGAAGGTCTGGTTAGCAAGAATAAGTTTACAACCCCTGACTACGTGTGCGGCCTCTAAACTCTTACCATTTGCTAGCTCTACAGTGTGCTTGTTGTTCAAAGGTGTTGGAATACGCTTAAGCATTTGACTAACTTCTAGTGACACGTAGCTAGTATCGGCACCCGAATCAAATAAAACCGTAACATAAAAGTCGTCGAGAAGGAACTTACCCGTCACAACATTGGGGTCATTCCTTGCTTCACTTTGACCAATCACGAACACCCGCCCCCTGGCACCATTGTTGTTGTTGTTCCCATTGTTACCATTCCCCTGATTATTGTTGTTGTTGTTGTTGTTCTGTTTCCTGTTTAGTTGGGGGCAATCTTTCTTGAAATGGCCTTCAGCTCCACACTGAAAGCACCCTTTGTTGATACCTTGCTGCTGCTGCTGTCGCTGGTTCTGAGGGGCTTGTTGTTGACGATTCTGGTTTGCGGGGTACAAGCTTCTGCAGTCCTTGGCGGCGTGACCTGGCTTGTTACACCGATGACAGTTACCCCTGGTGCATGGCCCGCTGTGGTGTAGGTTGCAGCGAGTGGTGATTCCCCTTGTAACCACCATGACTTTGACCACCAGATGATTGCTGACCGGGGCTCTTGTAGTCATCAGTCTTTCTCTGCTGAGACTGAGACTGAACAGAAGTTGAACCTTTGTTTGAAGCTCCATCCCATTTTCTCTTGTTGTCACTAGGAGCATCCGAAGTAGCTGTAGCGCTTATACGCTTTGGTAACCTGTTCTGCTCCACCGCCTGATCAGTGAGACGGTGAGCCAACTGAACAACCTGCTGGATGGTGGCGAGGTTTGCTGAAGTCACATGACTTTGGATTTCTGGCACTAAGCCCTTGAGAAAGAGTTCAATACGCTTAATTGGGGGGGTCCACCATAGTAGGACACAATAATGCAAGCTCATTCGATCTCTTAGTATACGCCTCAATTTCTGACCCCATCATCTTGAGGTTATAGAACTCGACTTCCAGCTTATGAATGTCATCACGACTGCAGTATTCCTCCTTGATCATTTCTTTAAAATTGTTCCATGGGGTGGCGTTAGCAGTAACCAACCCCAGCATTTGGACCTGAGCATTCCACCATGTGAGAGCTAAACCCTCGAGAGTACCGGTAGCATACTTCACCCTGTGCGCCTCAGGGCATTCACACATTTCGAAAACTGACTCGAGCTTCTCAAACCAGTGGAGGAGACCTACAGCTCCTTCAGTGCCGCTAAAAGTAGTGGGTCGGTAGTCCATAAAAGTTTTAAAGGTGCACACAAGTGGCTGAGCATGTTGACCTCCTGCGTGTGCAGCTGCAAGTGCCGCAGCAACTCGTTCGTTAATCAGAGCCGTCAACTGGGCTTGAGTCATGTTAACGCGTCCAGACATGATCTTCATATCAAGAGGAACATGAGTGAGAGGGGTTCACGAAAATGCGGTGACAGAAGAGAGTAGGCACACACGTGTTCAAGCAACAGTAGTTATACTAACCAAGCATACCATGAGCAATGCATTATGTAACTAACAGGTAGGCCATATATACATAGATCATATCACCTAGGATGTCGAGCCTTGCATGTGGAGTGAAGCGTCGTTGTGGACCGTTGAGCACTGTACTGGTTATAGTCTGGTTTTAACAAAAACATTTTTCCTTTATTAAAACCAAGTTCACTATAACCAATGGCTCTGATACCAATCTGTCACACCCCCAAAATCCACTTGTGGAATATCACCGCTTGGAGGCGTGACTGACCAGGATCCAGCCACCAATCATATTGAACAAGCATGTAAGTAATTATAAAATCCAACCAATACAATTGGTGTCCAAACAAAAACATAGTTTAAGTTGCAAGCGGAAGCATAACGTTTAAAGACCAAAACCTAAGTTTAATTGTTTCAAAGTTTAACATGGCACACAGCTGTCCATGTCCCACAACGACTCTCTTCCATGCAAGCTCCAGCTAAGTACCTATTGACCTGCAAAGCATGTGGTAACGAGTCAACAATAATGTTGAGCGAGTTCACAGTTGGGTGTTCGTTTTAGGTTGTTTCGAAAACAGTTTCCTTTATCTGGCATCCTGCCATGGGGGTTACCCCATAGTTGAAAACGTGATTTGTTTAACCCAATTACCCTGGCAATCCAGCTGTGGGGGCTACCCCGTGTTTGATTATCTGGCTCTACGGTCGTGGGGGCTACCCCATGTATGTTACTAGACTCGTTACATATCGACTGCTGACTGTAGTCATGTTTATGTGCCCTGAACTGTCAATGTCTATCATCATTGACGTGCCCAGATCCATTAGTTCACACCCGTCCTCTGCGGCACGGTGTGAGGTTTGTCAAACCTAAATAGCACTATCTAACTAATGACCCGCTCGCCATTGGCCCGGCGAATAAGTAGATATAAGAAGGAGGGACTTCGTGATAGAGTTTTAGTCTAGTGAAAGTTATCTGTCCAAGAGGACGAGGAATTATATTCCTGAACCAGCACTATCCTACCCAATAAAGGACGAGGAATCCATGTTCCTTAACCCCATTCCCAACCCCTGGGAATCCCATGCTTTGTAGAGGGTGTGAACTCACCTTGGTTTGCTCGGCAGTTTAATTTACTTGGTTAAGTATGCTGGTCACCGCGTCCTAATATGGTCACCAGTATAGGTCAGGTTTGGGTGTAAAGGAGTCACGTATATCCTACACGTATCTAACACATAGCATACATGACGTATCTAACACATAGCATACATGACATATATTTATCCTCTAAGTTATTGGGCCTGTCCACGTTCTTAAACAGTAACAGTTAACACACAGCCCGATTAATAGTAACACATAATCCAGTTAAACAGTAATAAGCATGAACAGTCCAAACAATTCGGCCCAATAACGGAAACAAGCAACCCAGTCGAGACAAGGTGGTCTCGACTCGAGAACGTGCAGTCTCGAGTCGCAACCGGGAGTTCTCGAGTCATGCACGGCTGGTCTCGAGTGGGAGTTGGAACTTAGGGGTCTCGAGTTCAGTCTCGATTCGAGACCATGAGATCTCGAGTCGAGACCTTGCCGGTTCCGAGTCATTGGAGCTTGTCTCGAGTTATCACGTGATGGTCTCGAGTCGCAATCGCTGCGGTCTCGAGTTGTTGCCTAACGGTCTCGAGTCGAGACCGAGGGTCTCGTCTTTCATACCTGTTAACAGAAATCCCTCTAGAACCTTCGATGTACTATCCAATAACATTGCAATTTCATGTGCATGAAATTGTGTACTATCCAATAAAAACACACAAACATGTTTCTTTGTCTAATATCTAGATTAAATGGATCAAACAAGGCATCTTTCAAGTGTTCATTGCATATTCAAATATTCATATCAACATTCAAACTTGTTCATCATTTTAGGGCTCTCAACATTTTGCAACATGATAAATCAAACAACCTTATCCTATCATATATTCTAATCATGACAATCTCACAATCATTCGATCATAATACATATAATAGCCGGTTAATCAAGCATTCGATTCTTAGAATCCTTAGTACGAAATCCGGTTAACATGAACATCATCTAATACACACATGCAAATCCGATTTCATGAGCAATAAACTTCCTCCTTCATACTTAATCCTAACCAAGCCATTCGGATCCAACCCACATAGAGCCGATTACAATCATTCATGATCAATCACATATTATTTATATCAAGACAACATTTCATCATCATATAACATCATCAACCGAAATAAAACACATAACATGAATTACTAACCTATATCATCACACATCAACACCTTTATCATCTATGTCATTTACCAACCGAGCATTGTAACATCTAGAAGCATAGAATACTAACCGGATGGTGTTCGGGTTTGAAGAAACAACGAACCAAATATCGATTGATGATCTAGTGCTTGAGTCGAGAGTCTTGGTGCTACCGGTTGAATCCGAAAGAGAGGAGAGGAGGTTTGTGGTTCTAGGGTTTTAGTGAGAGAGAATGTAGGAGAGTGTGTGTGAGAGTGAGTGTGAGTTGCCCAAAGAAATGGCAAGGTTGGCTAGGAGTATGAGTTATATACTAGCTCCAAGTTGGTGCACCCTAATGGGTTCCGGATGGATTAAAGGGGGTGCATGGCCCAACCGGCCCAACTGCTTTACTGTTCACTCGAGACCAAGCGGTCTCGAGTCGGGTCCTTGTGTTTTGGGTTCCGGTTCACTACATACATGCTAGTATAAAACTATTCTTTATACATACACCTTAGTAACACATAGCACATCAAGATAATCACGAACTTTCATTTACTAATATATAAACACATAACGTTCAAGCATGTTACATCGAGATACAAAGAAGGGTTCTAAATTACGAGTTGTCACAGGTGTGACCATAGTGGGACAAAGTAGGCTTAACTGTTCAAATCGGTCAGTGTAGGCACGGTTTTCCCCACTATCCTGTTTCAGATGATAGAACTCGCTTTCAAGTGCCCTTATTTCACTTCGTGGGCAGAATTCCTTATTCATAAGATCCTTAAATTCTTCCCACGTCAGTTCCGTTGCTACATCGGCACCTTGGTCTCTCATAATACCATTCCACCAAGTGAGTGCTCTCTTTTGAAAGACACTCGAAGTGAAATCTACCTTGCGCTCATTAGGACACTGAACATGGCAGAATGTGCTTTCTATACTCTCAAACCATTGTAGGAGTGCGGTTGCTCCTTCAGACCCAGAAAATTTTAGTGGTTTGGCTGAATTGAAGGTCTTGAAATTACATTGGGCGTTGTTGTTGTTATTGTTGTTGTATATCTGATGAACCTGGGTTACTATGTTCGGAAGCACAGCAGCCATCTGCTGAGTGACAAGGGCTGCGATTTCTTCGTTGGTTTAAGGTTGTGCATCTCGTCGAGGGGGCATTTTGAAAGTACAACTATAGAGAAAACCAAAAGGTTAGATTTATCCAATTGTTATGAGTTTGTAACATTATTGTATTGTGAAAACTTTGATCTAGTAGAATCTTGTTCATTGGTCTTGTTCTTATACTTAGAACATATGGTGTTGTGGATTTTGTTTTGAAAATAAACTTTTGTAATATTTTTGGATGAGAGGATACAAATCAATTTAATGGTTTGTATTATAAATTCTTTACCTGTTAAAAATTTATTGCTTTTAAGACAAAATGTTTTTTTTTAAATTAAAATTCTAAAATAAAGAAACGTTGTGTTGAAATTTTGAAAATTCTCATCCAAATGGTAAAAATTTGAAATTTTGAAAAAGAAAGGTAGTATTTTGAAAATAAAATAGGATCTCGTAGAGTCGTGAAATGAAACGAGGTTCATTTTAACTGTATCGAATCAAACATATCACCGAAGGTAATATGATGAAATAGTATTGGGAAAGGAAGGATGCTTCGATTGTTATGAAGAGCAAACACATTACCGAGGGTAACATGAATGAGTAGGGTTACAAAGGTCATTTAAAAATCATTCGGTAGGGTCAAGATAGATAGGTTTTTATAATGCTTCACGAAGACATGCTTTAGCCTATAAGTGGACACTCACCCTAAGAGTTCCCAGGTAAGAGTGACTGGTCCAAAATTGCGGATTTGTACGAACACTCTAGCCTTAGACAGAAAACTCGGGGTACAGGCATCCACCCTTCCAGATTGCATGTGTTCACATTATTAAAAACCCAAGATTTCGATGAAAAACGTTTGAGAAAAACATTTGAGAAATCTTTTGATACAAATCTTTTGAGATAAAACATGTTGTGAAATATTTTGACAAAAACGTTTCAGAAAACATTTCGAAAAAATATTTTAATGAAAACGTTTTGAGAAAAACATTTTGAGGAATACCTTAAGGCATAAAGCCTAAGGGTTTTAGGATAAATCATCTAAGGTTAGATGATTCGTAAATCATGGAGTAGTTGTGGCACGAATAAGGATGAGGATTAGGAAAGAAGTCCTAAGTCTACTCATGTCCGGGTCTTAGGAAGGTTATAGACTAGGTTTAAGGCATGCTAATAACCTAATTCCCTATAACCAGTGCTCTGATACCAATCTGTAACACCCCAATCGCGTAATATAACAACACGCGGCGGAAATATCGGGGAGTCACGTTACAAATTGCTCACAACTACTGGTACTAAATTGTTTCAATATCATTAACATCGTTTTACAAGCAAAGAATACATGAAACTATTCTTTTGTTTTAGAAGTCTAAGGCCCGAATGCAGTCCTATGCGTTGCATGCTTGAATAGTTGAAAACCTGAAACATATGTGAAAAACAGTCGTCATAAAAATGCCGGTGAATACATAGGTTTTATTAGCCAAGTAAATGGCAAAACATTTGGTATTGCAATACTTTAACAGCTACGAGAGCTGTTAATTGAAAATAAATCTTGAAGCCAAAGAATGGCAAAAATTTAGTATTTGCAATATATAATCTTAATTGTGAAAACTCGTGACAAATAGGTTTGTATATGGCAATAAGATTATTATTAATTCATTTTATGCCTTACATCGTAATCTCAATTAAACCATCGTAAAAACTTGTTAATATGTTATTAGAAATCCAATCAAGGATTAATAATAACTGTTTTGAAATAAATCAAAACTTATGTAAGTATTATACAAATCAAATAAATGAGTCATGATAATACTTTAAGAATCTAACACATAAAAATATGGGAGATTCTACGAAGATTTCGATAACCAAACATTGAAACAATCATACACAAAATCCTAAAGGGATCCAGATAACGCTAAAAGAATAATAAAATAAGAACACTTATATATAGGAAGTACCAGCGGCGTATCCACCATGTTCTTATTTTATTACACTCGTTTCATTAACTAAATCACAACTACCACATAAACACATAATCGTCAACTTGTTCCACCTCGTAACCATGTATTAAAGTACACAATGAATCCAAACAGGGCTCCAATATTAGTACTCTAAACATCCCATATATGTCTAACTATGAAGATAGATAGATACTACAGGGATCAGGTTCTTATCACATTGTCTATCTAACATGCATTAAAGTACACAATGAATCCAAACAGGGGGTTCCAATATTAGTACTCTAAACATCCTACAAAAATCGATCTATGAAGATAGATAGATGCTATAAGGATTCTGGGTTCTGTTATATTGAATTATTGAATCAAAACAATCCTAGATCCTAATGGTGATTCGGGATAACGCCACGAAAGGTAATACAATAAGCACACTTATATATAGGAAGTACCAGCGGCGTATCCACCATGTGCTTATTGTATTGTCTAGTTTCGTTATCTAAATCACCAACAAACTACACAAAAACCAACCATCGAGTTGTAAAGTATTCCTTTGAAAATCTTACTATAAGGATAGGAAGATCTAAGGTTGTACTTCAAATATCCAACATGAATCTAACTATGAAGATAGGTAGATCACTTAAGGATAAAACAATGTATTTGCATAATCGGAATAATACACATAAAAGCACTTAGTGAACACATATATGCCATACATTTTGAAAACAGATCGATTACACATATGAATCACCCCAAAACATTTGAAAATGGAAAAAGAGGGGAACTATGTACTCGCCTGGGATTGCGTATAGCTTCGGTTCAAATGGGTATAACAAAGCTCAAAAGAGCAAGAGTTCATGTGTTGAAGCGGTTCCTAGGGTAACGGATACTTATGTTAGCGAATCGACACCTAAATCGGAAGGTCGGGTAGAATGAGGTCTTGTAAACCAAATGAGTATTGGAACTCATGTGATATGGTTTAACAAAGCCTACATTCTAAATCGGAACCTATCCTAAGTGCTTACGACCCATTACGACTCATTAAGGTAGCTTACGCTACTTTAACGCGTCGTTCACGCGAAAGCGCGTTCGAGACGCCTAACTAGTCCTATGACAAGTATTATATGCCTTAACATATCTAATTATGTTATATAATCAGTTTAGATGTCAAAACATGGGTTACATATGCTTAAAATGAAATTATACGATACAACTAACTAAACGAAGTGACCATAAGGTATAACCTCGGAAGGTTATTCCCTATACAACTATGGTCACATTATATGTTTGGTTGGATCCTAATGATTGACCAAATGGGTCGGGTTTGAAAGTCTAAGTGGTTGTTTAGACCGCTTATCTTACGACCCTGTATAAGTACTATCCTAAAAGTGACGAGTTAAACATGTTAAAACATGTTTAACGGAGTTAGATAACAGGTTTGATATCAAAACAAACCGTTTTGATACCCAAGAAGAGTTGGGTTGCAAAATACGCTTAGACGCGTATTTTGACCGAAACTATGACTCGTCACTACAACTAATTAACGTGGTAATCAGTAGGTATAGTCACAAGGGACTATGACCATCGTGATTACACTCACGTTGAGAAGTTCAAACGAACTTCATGTTGACCATTGACCGGTCAAAGCAGAAAGTCAAACACTGTTTGACTTACGTGCTTAAAAACGCAATAAAAGCATGAAATAAATTTACAACGGGTCCAAGCTAGGAAGAACTTGATCTAAATACTCAGGTATGAAGCATAGAGCTTCAACTTAGAGTAAAAAATCAGATCAAGGTGTGAATTGAAGTGAAATGGGGGTGGGTTTATATAGGATTTCCAAGACCGTTAAGATTGTTCCTCGATAAATGAGCATCAATCTGTACCATCCATGTGTGCCCCTTGTTTTGTAATACCATGGGAGCCTCAAAACAAGCCCATAGACTTATCAAGACCATTTGCAAACCATGGGAACAGCTGGAACAAGCTGGAATCAACAATCTGCTTGTCTGGGGGTCTGTCGCACCCCGCGTAAGCTGAGGCTTCAGCTTACATGCCCCGCCAGAGCCAACTATGGCAGATTGTTAACTTTGGTCCCTGAATGTGCAAAACATGGTTTTCGATGCATTTTTTACACGTTTAAGCCCCGTTAACCCCATTTCAATGCTCTAAAATGAAGTTAAAGTATAGGGGACATGAAACATGCTCAAAAATATCTCGGATGTCGGTTCGTTTGGCCGTACGGTTGCGTTGTTCGGTTAATTACGATGAAATACGAACGGACGCGAAAAACGATCCAAACTACGCGACGAATGGAATTTTATCATGCCACTCACTAAAATAAATTATTTCAATGATTACATAAATTTTTGGATGTCCGAATATATTCAAAACGTAAGATATGCGCGAAAATGCAAACTTATGCACTTTTTGACGCTTTTAGTCCCTATTGATCGAATAAGTTTATTTTTGCGCACCAAACACCTCAAAGCCTATTTCTAAGCTATGGAAAGGATATTTAGGGCATGTTTAACTTATGATCAAGTCCCGGAATGTTCGATACTATGTGAATCAGTAGACTTTCACAGTTTGACGCAAATAGTCCCTGAGTGTGAATAAACTTGTTTTTGACACACCAAAGCTTTCAAAACTTATTTCTAAGTTATATAAAAGTTATTTAAGGTACGTTAAGCCTATGTCATTGTTCCGGAGTGTTTGCCTCATTAAATTGATTACGTTTACGCATCAGTTCGCGTATAACTTTCCAGAAAGCGATTTAAAGCTTGAAAATGAACTAGAATCAAAATGTGAAATTCTAAAACCAAAATAAACAAATTTTTGAGACCAAAACACATTGTTTCTTTGTTAAAAGATAGTGTCCTACATCGTGTGTGTTTACGGAGCACAAGTGTCACATCAAAATTACCCATTACCCTATAATATCATTTGTAGAGTAATTATAATACTCTACAAAATTACCCTACAAGATCATTTTATAAAATTACCCTAGAACGTTAAAGGTATTTATATTTGATCTTCTGTCTACTGGTCCAAGAAAATTAGAATCATTTTTTTATCAAATGACTTACCGAAATCTCTTTAACTATCATCAAGGAGAAAACAACCTCTTTCTTCTTGTTCTTATAAAGGAGTGAATGAGTTCGGTAGATGGGGCTGTTTATGTGTGAATTGGTGTTTATGTGTGAATAGATGTTTATGTGTGAATAGGTAATGGACAAATTACTAACCAAACTAAGGTATCGTTTGGTATGACGGAATTGAAGGTGGAATGAAATGGATCATTGTGATGGAATAAAAAAAACCATTGTGAGGGAATGAAGCATTCCACAAAGAATCCATTCCTTGGTAAGATGGTGTCTTTTTTTCATTCCTTTAAGGAATGGAAAAAAATTATTTATCATTATATTAATATTAGTTTAATATTAACATTTTTATTATTATTATTATTATTGAGACAATTATATTCTTGTCGTTTTTAACAAATTGTGTTTCGTTACTTCATCTTTTTTTTTTGTATAAAATTGTACAAAGTAATGATTCATTCTATTTATATATAAGTAACCAAACATCACAATGGAATGGAATGATTCATTTCGTTGTCCATTTCACTACTTTGTTCATTTCATTCTCCCGTTCATTCCATTACCTCATATCAAACAAACTCTTATGACATTAAACTTAAGGACCATGGATAAAAGCAAACTAGGTGGTTGGAGATTTTTAAACCACATGGATGAAATCCATAATATAAGCTAAGCTAAAGGGAAAATCCATGTAATTTATTCTATTAAATAAGAAATGCTAAATATTATTCAACATATACAAAGACAATTGTAGGGAATAGTGTTTCTCTGCCATTGGTCGAAATGGGTGGCCGCCCCTCCTCTATTGAACCAACCATTTTATTATTTTATATCCACTTTAAAATTACGGTTTTGCCCCCACTTTAAAATTACGCTTTTCTCCCAACTAAAAAATACAATAACCCTTTTGCCAGCAGCTCAAAATTACGATTTTGCCATAGGTTTAAAAATTACGATTTTACCCTCAGCTTTTTATTTTATACCCGCTTTAAAATTACGGTTTTGCCCCAGTTTAAAATTACGTCTTCGCCCCAGTTCAAAATAAAATTATGTTTTTGCCTCCAGCTCAAAATTACGATTTTTCCCTCGGTTCAAAATTACGATTTCACCCTCAGTTTAAAATTACTTTTTTCCCCAGCTAAAAATAAAATTATCGTTTTCCCCTACCTCAAAATTACGATTTTACCCTCGGTTCAAAATTATGATTTTCTCCCAATTCAAAATAAAAATATGATTTTACACCCAGCTAAACCGAAAATACGATTTCGCCCTCGGTAAAAAAAATACGCTTTTACCCTCCGCCAAAATTATGTTTTCGCCCCAGTTCAAAATAAAATTTTCTTTTTCCCCCGGCTCAAAATTACAATTTTACACCAGTTTATTATTTTATACCCACTTTAAAATTACGCTTTTTCCCCCAGTTTAAAATTACGTCTTTGCCCCCAGTTCAAAATAAAATTATGCTTTTCCCCCAGCTAAAATTTACGATTTTCCCCTCGGTTCAAAATTACAATATCACCCTCAATTTAAAATTACGTTTTTTTGCCCCCAGTGTAAAATAAAAATACGGTTTCCCCCTAGCTAAAATTTAGGATTTTACCCTCGGGGAAAAATTTTGATTTTTCTCCCAAGTAAAAATAAAAATATGACTTTGCCCCCAGCTAAAAATCGTGTCAATGAGCTGCCTAACACTCTTTTAACTTTTTTTCTAGCAAAACTACGGTACTGTTTTTTTAATTGGTTAAGAATTATTCGGCGATTAACCCGCAACGTGGGCGGGGCAACACCTAGTTACATACAACAATTTGCAAACCATGAATGGTGACATGACAAATCATATTTTTTCAACTTTTTTAAGTTTTAATTTCACCTCTGTAAATAACTTACTTCAGTGACTCTTTTAATTTGTTACTAATAATGTTTGAATTAAAAAAATCAATTATAATTGACTCATTCAATTTTTAACAAAGCTTTTATTGTAACGCAGATAAAATAAGCATGTCGCAACGGTACATTTAGAGTTTTATAAAGCATTACACTATATTATTAGAATAACAAAAAAATAGCGTTAGTTTATAAAACATTGTATCTTAAAATTTTTAAGAAAAAATAAAATATGTTTGAAAATAACAAGTCGTTTACCCGCGCAATGCGACAGGAAACATATCACTTAGGTTGGTGAGTTTAGGGCTATGTATGAGGATGTAGTTTCCGATGTGGCGTGCGATGACGATGGTGGCAGAACGTGAGGGTCGGTTGCGGCTTTCTTCAACGTCGAAGAATCAGCGGTGTGCGTCGATTGGTGGTTTTGTGATGGCGTTTGGTGGTTATTGTGGACGGTCTGTTACCGGCTTCAGGAGAAAACAAGAAAATCGTGTGATTCTAGTTATGTTATGATGGGTTTTCAAGATGTGGGCAAATCAACGGTTTTGAATGATGAATCGTATCATCAGTTACAATGAGGCCTTCGGTAGTGGCGAAGCTGACGTTTTCGACGGGGGGTAACTATGTAAATAACATTTAAAAAAAGAAAACACTGACATCTGCGTGATGCGGCGAAGGCAACTATGTAAATAACATTTGTTTCAATACAAGTATGTAACTTTGCTAGCAAAAAAAAGTAACATAACATGTTAACAAACCTCAATTTTTATGGTATGAAACGATAATATCTAAAGAAAGCTTCTCGAAATAAATTTTAACAACAAATATGCTACAAGTGATGTCAATGTGGTTGATCACAAAGGCTGCAACCACTAAACCATCTGTCAGGGAAGATCAACCTCCCATCGGGTAAGCTCCACCACCATAGCCATCAAAGAACTTGTTAGAGGCGCACATTCTCACTCATTCCCTATTAAATACAACAAAACAATGTGCTAAACTAATCCAAAACATTTAAACAATCTTCGAACTATAACATTCACAATGCAGGAATGGGTCAGACGGATTAGGTAACGTGTCGAACCGTTTAAAGCTTCAAGTTTTCTATAAATAATGGCCAAAATTGACACCTTTAAACTTACATAGGAGAATTACAAGCCAAAATATGAGATCCATCTCCAAATACTTCAAGTTAAATTCTTTGCGATCCCATTAAAATTTCAACATCTTTTCATTTATGTATATCCCATGAAAATTTTAATATGGAATATTTTCAAGTTATAAACTGTTTATGTGCATGTTATTATCACTAAAAATAAACAAATTATATCCAAATTTGACCAAAATTAAACTGATTTTTTTTTATAAAATGTCATGTTTGATTTAAACCTGTTTTGACCCGTTACCTAACCCAACATGCCCATGCTCATATTTAGTTTCAAAACACTACATATGTGTGTATTTATTTAAATCCTAAACTTATTCTTTGAATTTGATTAGTATACCTTTGATTGTCTTTTAATGTATTCAATTATTTACAAAGCAACAACACGTAAAACACCATACTTACACACATAAATATTCACTTGTATTTGTCTACAGGTAGGACCGTAGGAAACACGACAAACAGATCAAAACACATTCCATATCAGTACCTGATCGCTATAGAGAAGTTGGTCCCACTGCTTCATGGCAACAAGCTTTCTGGTGAAACCTTTAAGTTGTTAATATGACCTAAGACAAACCTTTAAGTTGGTCCCACTAACCTTTTTAATTTACTAAAGATGGAAATAATCAAGAAAAGGGGATTTTTGAGTTTTGACAATTACAAGTTGCCTGCCATAAACTGAATTGATATCAGTGCTACAAGTATAATGTTCTTACTGCAACCCTTGTGCAAAATTTCATGCTTTCAAAAACTTTTTTCTTTTGGAAGCGATTCGTTAACCGATACTTAAACGTAATCTGTTTAACGTAATGTACACACCGGGACAAGGACATAATCTACAGATATCCTAAATACCCTTTACATAACTTAGATATAAGTTTTGAAGGGTTGGATATGACGAAAACACGTTTATACAAGTTCAGGGACTATTTCTGACAAACTGCCAAAGTCTACCGATTCTCGTATTTTTTAATACGGACCACATATACAAATACAAATATTTTTGTAATCAATAAAATATTGTATTTTATTGATGAGAATGCAAAAATATCAATCGTTGCGCAATTTCAGTCATTTTCGTGTTCGTTATAGCGTTCGTCGTAATTAAACGAAAAACTCAACCGTACAACCGAATGAACCAACATCCACGAAATTTATGGGCATAATTCAAGTTAAATATACCTTAACATCCTTATAAAGCCTAAAAATTAGGTTAACGGGTGTTAGAAGTGACAAAACCCGACGGAACAAGTCTAGGGGCCAAAGCTACCAAGTTTCAAAAGTTTTTGAGGCGCTGGAGGATAGGCTTAAATCTCTCGCGGGGTGTGAGAAGTGCCTAATAACAGAATTCCAAGGCAGCCAATGGTTTTCTTCATTTGGAGGCCAAGTATCCGAATTTTCTTGGTTTTAATCTGCACATGACAAGTGTTTAAGCCACCTTTGATGTGTGCCACCTACTTGGACACATGTAATGATCTTAAACACCTTCAATTACTATAAATAACAAGCTTCTTCAACATCACAATTTGCTCATTTTCCCACTTCTTCTCTATCTGCTCTTAATTGGAGTTTGCTTCCCTTTGGAGGCCTCTTACTAGGTATTCTTGCATTCCTAGAACACAAGTAAGTGTTCTTCCTTAGTCTTGTTCATGATTTTAGCTTATTCTGAGCTAAAAATCAAACAGTTGACTTGCTGTTTAACTTTCGGTTCTGACCTTAACTGGTCAAGTCAAAGTTCAATTGAACTTTGCATCGTGATCGTAATCATGAAGGTTATAATGCCTAGAGATTGCACCTTCTGATTACCACGTTTACTAGTCGAAGTGACGACTCAAAGTTTCGGTCAAAGATACACATTATGTTCATTTTACGACGAAACTATTTTCGGGTATCAAAACTCTAAGTTTTGATACCAAATCAGTTTTATAACTTAGTTAGACATGTTTTGACATGTCTAACCCGTCACTTCTAGTTTAGTGCTTATTTAGGGTCATAAGTCGAGCGGTCTTGACCACCACTTTGAATTTAGAATCCGACCCGTTTGGTCGATCTTAGGATCCGACCAAACATATATTTGTGACCATAGTTATATAGAGAATAACCTACTGAGGTTATACCACATGGTCATGTCGTTTGGTTAGTGTTATGATAAGTCGCTTCTATGTTCTTTAAAAACGACCAAAATGCCCTTTTTGCGCATAAATTCATTTTAAGCATATATAATCAAATTTTTGACATACAAACTAATGTTACAACATTTTAAAACATGTTTTGGCATTTAAGACTTATCATAGGACATGTTTGACCATCCGATCACATATTTACGCAAGTGACCCGTTAAATTAGCGTAAACTACCTTAACGAGTCATAACGGGTCAAAAGCACTTAGGATCACTTCCCAAATCAGAATGCTAGGTTTATTAAACCATGTCATATGAGTTCCAACACTCTTTTGGTTTATAAGACTTCATTCTATCCGATCTCCCATTTTCAAGTTTCGACACACTAACATGTAGTTATTCGATACACTAGGAACCACTTCAACACTTGAATTCTTGATCCTTTGAGCTTTGTTTAATCATTTGAACAAGACATATACGCAACCCCAACTGAGAACATAGTTCCCCTCTTTTACGTTTTTCAAATGTTCTGGGATGATTCATATGTGTAATCAAATTTTCTCAAATGTATGGCATATTGATGGAGGTTGTGAAACCCGAGTATTAATGTGCTTATTTTACGTGTCTTATTGTGTTTTAAGCGACTACGTGCTTTGAATGTGTTAACTACGAGTGTTCGTGGTTTTACAGGTTAATCGGGTTAAATCGGCAAAGTTAGAGCGTTTGGTGATGAAGCGGAACTACCAAAGATAATAGTCGAGACACGCTATATTATTCGGGAGCCGTTACGAGTCAAAATGTAGCTTGAATGTGCAAAGATTTAAAGTGTTTGAACCCTAAAATAACACCATCGACACGTGCACTTCTTTTTGGGGGACCGAATAGGAATTGAGCACATAATTATCAATATTGTGCACATCATCATAAATCAACAATATCATAATCACGGCAGACAAGGGAGGCACTTGAGACATGGACTAGGTGAGGAAAAGTCAAAGGACTCATCATCATATGTCACGTGAACTTTGGGGATCAAAGGTAGGCTTTTCAACAACATTAACATAGGATCACTTTTGTGGACGGCACATGCAAGGAAGGGATTTTATTATTTTATCAAGATCACAAAAGCACATGATCCATTCTCATGATTGGGCCGATATATTGGGTGTGGACTTTTAAGGCACATGCGGGCTTGATTTGATGCACTTCCTTCTTGGGGGAGCCGTCATATATCATACGCAGCCGAAAGAAGTCTGATACACACACAGGAGGGACACAAAAAACGGAGGCAGACGAAGATCAACCGAGATGAGCGGCTAAATCTCTCGTGGACACTTCGGGTGAATGATTCTTGTGAGACACTTTTAATTCTAGTTTCTGTTTTGTATTGAGATTTGGATTTGTAGTCGGGTGACAGCCGACTATTTGCGTGATTATATAATTTGTGTGACAGACAAATCCTGAGTGACAGTCAGAGTTATAATTATGTTTTGAATCCAATTATGTTTTTTGTTGATTGAAGGATTCCTATGTATGCTTGTTTTAATATTTATCTGATCAATTAATATTAAGATTTTGAACTGCATAGGTAATTGGTAGATGTGACAGATTTACTATTCAATCAATAGCATCCAATAAAATCAGAACTAGGTTATTAGTAATTGCAGAATCTGAATCCCGGAGTGATCACCTTCTCTCATCATTGTTTATTACAACTCAATCGTTTTCTCAATTCTTATTTGTTAATTTAGATAATTCTTATAATCAATCACACCGATTTTCCAATTCAGTAATAATTAATTAATACTTTTCATTCGACACTTTCCACAATCCTCCTCTGGTTCGATATCCGACTTACTCTAGCTACCTAGTTAATTTTGGTTTTTGCATGTCACTAACGACAGACATCAAAATGGCGTCGTTGCCGGGGAGGCGTGCGCAAAGTGTTTAGTGTTAAGTTTTAGTAAAAAAAAAACCCAAAAAGAATTTTTGTTTTTATTTTGTTATCTTATTTGTTTGTGATTCACGTGGGTAGTTGAGCTGTGTTTGTGCAGGATGACAGATCTTACTATATTTTGCGGCTCTTCTACATGCGTTTTGTGCGGGGAACCACTTCACCCTTGTATCGGTTGCCACGAGGCCCGATTTAGACGGGAAAAAGCGAAATTGGAAGAACCACCGATGCCTTGCTATGATAATCCTTCCCCTCCACTATATTTCTATGATTCTGATACAACGGTGGAGAATGGTTATTACTCTGACGGATGGGATCGGGACGAGGATGCTTATTATGAACCAAGGACGGATGGACAATGTTTCTGTTGCGGTCGTAATCATACTTCTGTTTATGATGATGTGTGTGCGGTGTATTTGGAAAATCCAGAGTATTGGAATAAAAAAATGATGGATGCGTACATCTCAAGACCGTATCAGGGATACCGACAGTATCATCCCGAGGAATATTCTAAGCCCGAGGGTGTGTATGCTTATCAGACCGAGGAGGAGAAAAAGCTTGCTATGTTGGAAGCGAGTTTGTCCAAACTCGAGCAGTATTTGTTAGCACCCAACCTTTCCGATGAAGATCGAATCAACTGCCTAGTTTCCAAGTGTCAGAAGTTAAAAATGAAGATAGAAATAGAAGAGCGTCTCTCACCATTACCTGTTGATATTAGAGATTATTCTCACATGGAGGATGAGGTTGTGGAGGATAATACCACACCAACGAATCCTTTATCTGATGAAGAGTCACTGGTGGATCAGATGGTGTGTGAAGATGATGAGGCAGAGCAGTCTGATGAGATGAATGTGTGTACCGAACCTCTTCCCATATCAATCATTCCAATTAACAAGTGTGGGGAAGAGGATTCGAGGAAGAAGATGAAAAGGGTGAAGCTACAAGACATCGATGTATATCTCGTGAAGTGGATTAGCGAAACCCGCAGGTGCAGTCTGAACATGCCAATTATACTTACAAACCTATGGAGATGGCATGTAAATTTCCGGGCATTCGTTGGAAATGTTTTGGGTAAGTGTGCATTGAGACCACCGTAGCGCATATCAGGTACGGTCTGGCTGAAGACCTTTAAACTTAGCGCTCTCGGGAGGCAGCCCGAGGATGTAGAGTTTGTACTTTGTTTTGGTTTTGTTTGGTGTGTTGTGTTTTGACAGGTTTATACAATTCTATCTTCACGGATGCAATGAATTAAGTGTGGGGATGTTTTGCAACATGCCCGATGAGATCTCAGAGAATCTATGAGGGGCATATGTTCCGGTTAGATCGCAGCAGTTACACCGTCACAGACACTCACTTGTTTTCTGATCAGGTGCATGTGTTTATCTATCCTGCATTTTATTTGTTTTTGTGTACTTGGTGGTGTGAAATTTTTGTGTTGGGAGTGGTTTCTTTGTGTGAGTTGTCTAGTTATTAGCCGTTCATGGTTTGCAGGTGGTATCTCTCGAGTTTAGAGTATAAATTGCACCATACATTGGGGACAATGTATCCCAAGTGTGGGGATGCGGTAACTCCAGAGAGGGTTGATAAGATTGTTGATCTTAAATGCTTGAAGGGTTGAAATAGCTAAAAATTGAAAAATTTTGAAAAATTTTGTTTCTTAAGTATGCTTGAACTACATGAAAACTTAAATTTTCAATCGCTTAAGGGTTCCTACTGATATTAAACTAACTTAGATCCCTAGTCATGGTCGTCCCTTTAAGTTTCATGAGAATATTTCTGACAAGTTTTAGAGAATAATTGAGAAGAGATGCTTAACTAGGGGTAACATGCTTTAGGAATTACACATGCTATGTGTCGGCAGCCCATATTCCTTTTGTTCGGTGAGATATTTGAGCCTACTTAGTTGTTAGTTGAATTGCAATAATTGTTAATTTGCTGAGAGTAAGCCATATGTTGCTTTGTGTTAGAACTTGTGTGGCTTGATACGTGCCGAGACTGTGGTTTAGTGTATGCACATAGATGATAAAGGCATTAGGATCATTCCATTGTGTTATTTGTTGATTGTTTAATCCACCCACCTTAGTAAACCATGTTGAGCCTTTTACCCTTCGTTTGATACACCTTGTTTGATCCGTTTGCTTACCAACCATGAATGACAAGTACATGTTAGATGTTTGTTGAAAAAAAAAGAAAAAAAATGAAATGCAAAGAAAAAAAGAAAGAAAAAAAATCATGGTTATGTTTGTGTTAAATAAATTAGTTGAAAATAACCCAAAGTGTTAGTATCATTGTGAATAAGTTGTCATGGTTTGGTATGTTCATTTGTGTTCGCCATATAAACATAAAAACCCAAAAATATATTCCTACCTTTACCCTTAACCCAAAACCTGAAAAGTCCTTTTGATATGTGTTACGTTATTTGATACAGTGGAGGTGTGATTGCTATACAACCTTATGATTGCAAGGTAGCATATTTGGTTGTGAGTGAATTATATACTAGCACATTACGCGCTAGTCTTGATAAAACCGAGAGGAGTGTTTATTGTGAGGGGCGTGTGGCATGTGTGTAGTAATATAAGCATGTTAGTTTTAGTTAGGCAAGTCTTAAAGTGTTTTAAAGATAAATTATCTAACTATCAGATTGTCAACCTCGATTGTGACAGTCTATGGGACGGGTATGACTTGGGACCTTAAATTGTTAATTCGGTAACGGATTTAATGGTGATTTGCTAATAAGGTGAGTAATGTTTGTAATGGTTGCTTGAGGACAATCAATGTTAAGTGTGGGGATGTGATGGAGGTTGTGAAACCCGAGTATTAATGTGCTTATTTAACGTGTCTTATTGTGTTTTAAACGACTACGTGCTTTGAATGTGTTAACTATGAGTGTTCGTGGTTTTACAGGTTAATCGGGTTAAATCGGCAAAGTTAGAGTGTTTGGTGATGAAGCGGAACTACCAAAGATAATAGTCGAGACACGCTATATTATTCGGGAGTCGATACGAGTCAAAATGTAGCTTGAATGTGCAAAGATTTAAAGTGTTTGAACCCTAAAATAACACCATCGACACGTGCACTTCTTTTTGGGGGACCGAGTAGGAATTGAGCACATAATTATCAATATTGTGCACATCATCATAAATCAACAATATCATAATCACGGCAGACAATGGAGGCACTTGAGACATGGACTAGGTGAGGAAAAGTCAAAGGACCCATCATCATATGTCACGTGAACTTTGGGGATCAAAGGTAGGCTTTTCAACAACATTAACATAGGATCACTTTTGTGGACGGCACATGCAAGGAGGGGATTTTATTATTTTATCAAGATCACAAAAGCACATGATCCATTCTCATGATTGGGCCGATATATTGGGTGTGGACTTTTAAGGCACATGCGGGCTTGATTTGATGCACTTCCTTCTTGGGGGAGCCGTCATATATCATACGCAGCCAAAAGAAGTCTGATACACACACAGGAGGGACACGAAAAACGGAGGCAGACGAAGATCAACCGAGATGAGCGGCTAAATCTCTCGTGGACACTTCGGGTGAATGATTCTTGTGAGACACTTTTAATTCTAGTTTCTGTTTTGTATTGAGATTTGGATTTGTAGTCGGGTGACAACCGACTATTTGCGTGATTATATAATTTGTGTGACAGACAAATCCTGAGTGACAGTCAGAGTTATAATTATGTTTTGAATCCAATTATGTTTTTTGTTGATTGAATGATTCCTATGTATGCTTGTTTTAATATTTATCTGATCAATTAATATTAAGATTTTGAACTGCATAGGTAATTGGTAGATGTGACAGATTTACTATTCAATCAATAGCATCCAATAAAATCAGAACTAAGTTATTAGTAATTACAGAATCTGAATCCCGGAGTGATCACCTTATCTCATCATTGTTTATTACAACTCAATCGTTTTCTCAATTCTTATTTGTTAATTTAGATAATTCTTATAATCAATCACACCGATTTTCCAATTCAGTAATAATTAATTAATACTTTTCATTCGACACTTTCCACAATCCTCCTCTGGTTCGATATCCGACTTACTCTAGCTACCTAGTTTATTTCGGTTTTTGCATGTCACTAATGACAGACATCACATATATGTGTTTACTAAGTGCTTTTGGTGTATTATCGCTATTATGCAAGACACGATGATTGAGAACACGAACCAAATCCTTATAGGATCTATCTATCTTCATAGTCAGATTCTTGTAGGATATTTGAAGTACAATCTTACAACTTTCTATCTTCATAGTGAGATTTCTAAGAAGTGCTTTACACGATGATGGTTATTGTTTATGTGTAGAGATTGTTGGTGATTTAGATAACGAAACTAGAGTAATACAATAAGGGCATGGTGGATACGCCGCTAGTACTTCCTATATATAAGTGTGCTTATTGTATTATCCTTCATGGCGTTATCCCGAATCACCATTAGGTCTTAGGATTTTGTGATTCAATGAGACGATGTGACCAAACCAAATCCTTATAGCATCTATCTATCTTCATAGTTAGATTCTGGTAGGATGTTTAAAGTGCTAATTTGAAGTCCTTGATTGGATTTAATTGTGTACTTTAATGCGTATGTGATAAGATGATGTGACCAAACCAAATCCTTTTAGCATCTATCTATCTTCATAGTTAGATTCTTGTAGGATGTTTAAAGTGCTAATTTGAAGTCCTTGATTAGATTTAATTGTGTACTTTAATGAGTATGTGACAAGACGATGTGACCAAACCAAATTCTTATAGCATCTATCTATCTTCATAGTTAGATTCTTGTAGGATGTTTAAAGTGCTAATTTGAAGTCCTTGATTGGATTTAATTGTGTACTTTAATGCGAATGTGACAAGACGATGTGACTAAACCAAATCCTTATAGCATCTATCTATCTTCATAGTTAGATTCTTGTAGGATGTTTAAAGTGCTAATTTGAAGTCCTTGATTGGATTTAATTGAGTACTTTAATGCGTATGTACAAGTTGATTACCAAGTCGATGATTATGTATTTATGTGATTAGTAGTGATTTAGATAATGAAACGAGTGTAATACCATAAGAACATGGTGGATACGCCGCTGGTACTTTCTATATATAAGTGTTCTTATTTTATTACCCTTGTAGCGTTATCCGAATCACTTTAGGATTTTTGTGATTAGTTGATTCAATGTTCAAATATCCAAATCCTTGTAGAATCTTCCATATTTTCATATGTTAGATTCTTAGAAGGATATCCAAAGTATTATTATAAATCATTGACTTGATTTTTAATAATACTCACAAAAGTTATGACCGATATCAAGATTGTTATTATTAATCCTTGATTGGATTTCTAATAATACTCACGCAAGTTTTATGACTCATTTCAATGTGGTAGCAAAGATCAAAGTACAATTTTTGAATGGCATAAAAATTGCTTAGTAATAATCATATTGCCATATACAAAACTCTTTTGTTATAAGTTTTACATTCAAGATAATGTATTATAATGCTAAACCTTTTTGCATTCCTTGGCTTCAAATAGTCCATTTTCAATTGACAACTCTCATAGTTGTCAAAGTATTGCAATACGAAACTTTTTTCCATTTATTTGGCTAACAAAACCTTTGTACTCGCCAGCTTTTATGCTGACTCTCATTTTCACATATGTTTCAGGATTTGATTATTCAAGCATGCTACACATAGGAACGCATCCAGGCCTTAGACTTCTTTAATCAAAAGACAATTACATGTATTCTTTGTATTGTAAAACAACGTTAACAATAATGAAACAATTTAGTACCAGTGGTTATGAGCAATTTGTAACGTGACTCCCCGATATTTCCGTCATGTGTTGTTGTATTACGCGATTGGGGTGTTAAACTTACCAGTCAAAGAAACTAAGGTTTGTGAAGATTAGGTAGTTGTACACATAATCGAAGCTATGCAATGGTACACAACTACAAGAGAAATTAAATAGTTTATTACAAAGTAAAATTGGTCAAAACTGCCACCCTACACGTAACCACAAGTGAAATACATCCAACTATGTGTTTACCTGTCAAATAGCAAAACCATTGATATTTACAAATATAATTCTTTCATAACCAATGCATAAAACAAGTAAAAAACATGGACCAACCATGTCATGAAGTATAGATTAAGCAAACTATTTTTTCGGTTAACATGTCACTATATCTCAAGACGTAGACTTGTGATAGAGATGTCACTATATCTCCTAATAGGCTCGTTTAAGGATACAGAAACTTAAGCAGAGCTCCTCATCTCTTCACAGGATGATGCAAAGGTGTTGTTCAAATGGAATCCACAATGGTTCATTTTTTTTGTGTTTGAATTGGGCCTATTTAAACAGAGATTGTGAGATCCAAATTATCTATACAAAACTATACAAACTCAAACCCTAGATCTGAGAGAAACATGAACAATTTAAAATTCTTCCATAAATACAATCGGATCTGAAATTGAGATAGTGAGAGCAAAACCGAAATCAACAAAAATCAACAAGGTTTAGTTGATTCCATACCTAATAAAGTTGTTGGAGTGTTGAAATCTAGTAGAATTGCCCCTTATGGTCAGAATATATACGAAATCCTCCGTCGTCCGTTGTACACCATCACAACTGGTAGTGGTTCTTAAGTTGCTTCATTTTTTTCAGCACCATCTCTCACACAAAACCCTAGAAAAAAACAATTAAACCTTTAAATACAAATTAAACAAAAGGTGTGATAGGAAGAAGATATTGCGTACCAGATGTAAGATCCTTCTGAGTAGCAGTCGTATCATCAAGGTTGAAGGGTTGGACTAATTCCAGAAAGCTTCAATTTTCTTGTTTCTTGTCTCGCAAAGAAGAGAGAGAGAGAGAGAGGGAAAGAAAGTCCAGGATTTTTGCAATTTTGAAGAGAGAGAGAGAGAGAGAGAGAGAGAGCAGGTGTGAGAGATGAGATTGAGATTTGAAGGGAGAATGCATTGAGATTTGTTTAGTGCCCAATGTTTTGAAATTTGAAATCCCGCTCATTTTCGTGTGAGTAAGGGTATTATTGTCACACCCCAAATTACCACATGCGGGAACCCCCGCGAGGCGTGTGACGTACCAAGGTCTAGCCACTTATCACATTGAACTATAGATAAAATATTAAATAAAAATTCCATTCAATGTAAATAGTGTATCTCGTAAACATTTGTTCAAACCCAAATACGTTTAGCGGAAGCATAAGTCATTGTTTAAGCAATTCAAAATCCAAATGTTTGAAAACAGATAGACTCAACTCGTAATTCCCGAGTATCACGACCCATGACCACTCCATCATCCCAGACAGCAAGTTCCACATCAACGTATCTATCGACCTGCAAGCATGCAGACAACTGTATCAGCATAAAGCTAGCGAGTTCACAGTTTTGTTAAACGTTTAGTTTCCAAGTGTTTAGTTAAAAAAACATGTTGATAATAACTTGATACCGCAAGATGGCGTCAATTTGTTTGCCCTTCCCCAATGCCTATCAACATTGGTCATGTGGTTAAGGTCATTAGTTCACGCCCGTCCTCCCCGGTACGGCGTGAAGTTGCCATGCCTAATAGCGCTATCAACTAATACACCGGTGCCTCCCCGACAACTAGTTCGGTAGTAAGATGGGACTTAAAGTGATAGATTTGAGTGTATCTTCCAACATCGAATTTAAACCCAGTAAAACATATTCCTCCCCGGAATATCAGTTTGTTTGTCCCTCCCCGGGATGCTTGCTCGAAAAGAGTAGTCAACTCACCTTAGATTTGCTCGGTAAATTAAGTTACGTGTTCCAAGTTGGTCAACCAAACCCTAACGTGGTTACCAATGACAGTTAGTTTCATATACACTTAAATCACTTACTCTTTTCACACATTAAACAAGTATCATACAAGTAATACACAAGTCAACAATCTGACAAGTATTAACAGTCAATTACACCACATACAGTTTACTAACATTTAAACACATAGCATAGAAGTTCGTTCATAATGTACGACCCAAGAAAACATAGGGCTCAGATAAGTGTACGACCGATTTATAAGTGTGCGGTCTAACAGGCCCAAGAGTGAAGTGTGCGACACTCTCATGGGTGTATAGTCCAATTACGAGTGTACGACCCATCAACGTTATGGCCCAAATAAATATAAAGCCCAAAAGACTATGCGACATCCCCGAGAGTGTGCGGCATGTTTTAAGTTGTGCGATCCATGATACTGTCCAGCCCAAACTAGTGTGTGGCCCAATACATTGTGCGATCAGACTAAGGGTGTGCAGCCCACCAGAGAATGGCCCACACTGAGTGTGCGGCCTTCTCCGAGTGTGCGCCCACGACAGGACTGTGCGGTCTAGCACTAAGTTGTTTGTACATCGTGCTGTCTAGAGTGTGCGGCACTCAATTGTGCGACCAACCATTGTGCGATGTTGGTTACACGTATTCCTCAATCCCCGGTCAATCAGTTACACAATCAAACCCACAACCCTTAATTATTGTCTAACAGTTAATTATCATCAACATTCAATCAATTCAAGGATTCCAATTATTTCAATGAATACACATTATCATACAAACCGAAATCATGAATTGCACATGATAAACCATTCATAATTCGTAATAATCAACCCGATTTGATAGTTCCTTATCATCCGAAATCATCAACGTTAACTTACATAACCCTAGTCCGTCCATTGACACCATAATGTTTTCTGATTTATGTCATAATTGTAACATCACATGTAATCATCGAAAACAGACACTAATGATTGACTACATTGATTTCAGTTTACAAACGAAACCTTAAATCATATTTAAACCTCATACACACCAATACAATTTAACATGTAACCTATAACCACTTAACAAGGAACAATCAATTCAAAGGTGGAATCATACTAACCGAAGTAGTTTGGATTAAGCACTAGAACGAAGGAGAGATGATGCTTCGATGAAGATGAGTTGCCGTCGACACCAAGTGGGAAAGGAGAGAGTATTAGGGTTTGTTATTTGTGATAAAACTATAATATGAGAACCATGTACAACCCTTATGTGTTTGTGTTCGACAGAAGTGGGCCGAACCCACTTGGGTTTCGTTTTGTTTCGGATTTAAGAGAGCTAGACCGAGGGCATATCAAACAACACAAGTGAGTTGCTCGGCCCGTGTACGGAGTGTGCGACCCGGTGAAGTGTGTTGTTGGTGCATACGTCTGTCGACTTCGTCTTGTATCGAGTCTTGTATTGTATTGTACTAGATAGATTAGGGCACGGAAAACGAAGAAATAGGTTTATAGGTAATTCCGCTTGAAATAACATTGTGTCATTTCAAACAAAATCATCATGTTAATTCCGCTTGAAGGTGAATCTAATTCCGCTTGGGCAGTTTCAAACGAAATTAGCTACCCTATAAATACCTCTTGTGCCTAGTCATTTGTAACGATTCTGATTCCGGTAGCGAAGCTCTGCCGAAGTGTCTACAGCATTGTAATCGATCTAATATCAATCTAAAGACAGTTTAAAGTGATTTCTCGTCCATTTCAGCTGAAATAACACCGATACACTTGTTTTCGCCTCTTGTATTGGTGAAGACCTCTTCTGAACGACTCGTTTGGGTCACAAAACGATCCTACAAGTGGTATCAGAGCTCAGGAGGAAGAGTTCTTATCATTTTAGCTGCAAAATCTATTTTCTACACCTTCTTTTCACAATTAAACAAAATTTCACGGTTAAAATGGCTTGATTTTCAAATATGTTGTGCGCAACAGTGTTTTAACAAACCCTAGAAAGAATCAGATCTTAATTCGGCTTAAAACTTGGTCAATTTTTGAAAAAACTGTCCGAAAGTGTAATTCCGTTTGAAAGATTTATATAATTTCGATTGAACATTGCATTATTTCACACGAAATTAGTAATTCTGCTTCAAAGGTGATTCCGCTTGAAAGTGAGCATTAATTGATTTCACACGAAATTAGATATTTCGTTTGAAGGTGATTCCGCTTCAAAGGGTTATTTCGTGTGAAAGTTTATTCCGCTTTAAGATCATACTGATTTCGCTTGGAAAGTTGATTCCGTTTGAAAGAGGAGTGATTTCGCTTGCAAACCTGATTCCGTGTGAGACTTGATTCCGTTTGAAAAGTAATTCCGTGTGAGACTTGATTTCGTTTGAATCTGACAGTTTGTGAACATTTGAAAATTGAAACATGGAGAACGAGTTTTACAATGCTTTTGCTAGTCCGATGACTATTGCTTAGAGTACGTTACTTGAAAATGAGACAGGAACAACACAAAAACCGCCTAAGCTTTTGGACATTGATGATTTTAGTGGATGGGCTGAACGTTTTGGTAACTGGGTTGAAGCTTATCACTTAGATGCATGGGAACATACTGAAGTTCAATATACTAGACCAGTCGGGAACAATAATGTGAAAACACCGATTAGAGAATTGAGTGCTGATGAGAAAAAGAAATATAAAGATGAGAAGTTGATGGTTAGTTTATTGCAGCAAGCAATTAAAGAAGACATCTTAATCTTACTTCAACACAACGGAAGTGCACGTTCAATTTGGACAGAATTAGAATCAAAGTTTCTTGGGAGTGATGATATGCTCAAGAACAAAAAGTCACTTATGAAGAAGGAATTTGATTTGTTCCGTGGTTTAAGAAATGAAAGCACCAAGCAGATCATTGAGAGATATTGCAATTTATTGAAGAACATGAACAGGTTGGGTATCAATAAAGATAAAGATGAGTTGATTGAGAAGCTGGCTGATGCGTTACCACATGATGTTTGGAGAACGTATTTGATGATGTTGAAGAATAAACCAGAATTTAACAATATCACGCTAAGTGAGTTTATTAAACATCTTGAAGCTCAAGAGATGGAACAAAGGAAAATTGCTAGGATGAAGAACTATGATGGAGAACAAGACATTGGGTTGTATTACAAAGGTGGAGTTAGTGAGAAAACCAATATTTCACCAAAGATTGAAACGGCGTTCAATGCAAAAAGTTCTTCTGAAAGTTCATCTCAGGGATCAAGCAGTAAAATAGGATTTACTTCATTTCCATCATTTGATCCACAGTTTTCTACAACAAAGAGTGGCAAAGTTCTTCAATGCAACATTGCATTAAATCTGGAAAATGATCAAAACTATTCAGAGGAAGTAGCTAAGAGCCATATGTCTTTGTTGGTAACTGTGCTTGAATCTTATGGTAGTTTGGTTGCAGGGAGGATCGGGAATCCAATGCTTACAAAAGAGGATTACGATCAAGTTGATGCTGAGGAGATGGAATTGATGGATATAAAGTGGTGCTTGGCGAGCGTGTTGAGACGAGCTGAAAAGTTTAAACAAATTACAGGAAGAGATGATTTCCATGATGCAAATGTTTCAACTTTAGGATTTGATAAATCTAAAGTCACTTGTTTTCGTTGTAGGGAAAAGGGGCATTTCAAAAGAGAGTGCACAAATCGCGAAGCAAATGGAGCTCAAAATCCTTTCGAAAATAACGACTACTATCAAAAGGCGATTTATCATCAAGTTGCTCAACAGCCGTATCAACAAGAACAACCACAAACTGCTCATGCTAGAAAAGTGATTGAGGATTAAAAGAAAGCGTGTCTGGTCAATCAAAATGATGGAAGTTCATCAAAAGATTTCAGTTGGGATAAATATATTCCAGCTGATAATAAAGCATGTCTGATAAATCAAGATGATGAGAAATTACCAGAAGGGTTTAGCTGGGATAAGTTTGGTCCTGACAAAGAGATTTTAAAAGCTAAAGTTGTTGTTGCTCAGGTTATCAATGATTATACTGATGACTATCGGGCAGAAAAAGTCAGAAAACGTCTATATGGTGAAACTGAGAAAAAGAAGGAAGTTGAAGAAGAAGTTCAAGTGAGAATAGTCAAAGAAATTCCAGAATTTGAAATTAAAACAGATGCTGATGCAGTCAAGGTTTCTGAAAAGTGTATAAATTGTGATTCTCTGATAAAGCAGAACAACGAATTGCTACACAACAAAAAAAGGCTGAAAGAATCATATGATGTCTTGAATTAAGCTATAAATCAATACAACGAGACAAGGAGTGAACAAGCCATAGCAATGAATACACTCAAAGGAGCATATATGAGACAGCTTAACGATGTCAATTATTTTACTGAGAAGTGTGCTGAACTTGAATTAAAGCTAGAAACTCAGAGAATTGAAACTGGGAGAGTTAATAGATTGTTAAAAAGTTACTCATGTTCTACTTTTGTGGTTAACAGGATTTACCCGATAGTGGAAGGATTGAAGACGTTCAAAGAAGAGAAGACTTCGGAAGAGAAAAAGTCTGAAACAAAAGAAGATGATAAAGTGGAAATTTCTGGTAAGAAACCAAGTGTTGTCTATAACAAATGTCCACCTCCGGTCGAAAATGGATATTCTCCTCGAAATCCAAATTCAGAAAGAGTCAAAAAGGAAACAAATTTACAATGGGAGTGTGGGTCTACAGATAATTTGCCAGAAAACATTGATGTCACGTTCACATCGTCCGACACTGATCATGAGTCCGAGTTAATAAAGAAAGTGGTCGATCAGGTGTTAGATAAGGATGAAACAGAGGAGTTCAAATCAGAGTCAAATTCTGAGTCCAAATCGTCAAAGTCAATAGTCAAAAAGGACAAACGGGTTTATAATAAAGAATTTTTGTTATCAAAATCTAATTTGAATGACGAACCGATCAAAGTAGCATATACTTTGAAAGATTCTGAAAAATTATATTCTGATGAATCATTTCCAATAAGAGGTGTTAAACCAGAAATGATTAATAAGGTTTTCAAACTAACAGAAATTAATATTTCTGAAATAAAAAATGTAATTTTTTTTGAAAAACCAAGATCTTACATCTTAAGAGTTCAACAAAGGTTTAACAAGAAAAAGGGTTACAATTCTGGTTCTGGTTTTCAAAAATGACCAAACCATAATGGTAATTACAAAAAGAAGGGTCTGGGTTTTATTCCACCGAAAAATCATAAAAATGAGAAAATTTATAAATCAAAAATTGTTTTTGTTTCAGGAAAAACATCTGAAGAAGAAAAAGAGCAAGTGTTTAGAAAGCAATCCAACAAAGAATTCCTTGCCAAGAAGCAAGAAGATATGAAGAAAAGTGTTGCTCAGAAGAAGATAGAGACGAGAACCTGTTTTCAAGGTAAAACAGTTGGTCACATTGCCAGGAATTGTCCAAAGGCAATACAAACAATACAGGGAGTCTCTAGTAAATTGAAAGAAAAGATTGTTGAGAAAACCGAACCACCAACGAACAGATTTAAAGTTTTTGAAAATTCAACTTTTGAGGTTGGTGAATGTTCGAAAAATGTTTACAAAAGAAAGGAGAAACTTAACAACCAAAAATGGGTTTTTAAGAATTCAAGTGAAAGTTCTGGTGATGAATCTGATTCCACAAAGTCAGAGGAGCCACAAGTTGATTTAAAATTGAAAACATCAGTACCACCTTTGGATGATGCAAATTTTCCACCATTGCGGGCTGAGAATTTTAAACAAAAGATTGGTAAAATTGAAATTTCAAATCAATTCTTTCCTGAAAAGAAAGAATTTAATATTGAAAAGGCTTTTAACCCCACAGTGCAAAACATTTTTGGAAAAATGATTGATGGGAAAGTAAAAGGGGTTAAATAATTCTATGAGAAAAAGATGGCAGGTAAGCAACCGAGTGTTAGTAAATCGGAATCTCCCAAGGACTGTCAGGCTTGGGAGAATTTCTATAACTGAAAAACCTGACTTGCCGGAGCTCCCAAGTTGGTAATCGCGGAGCATGAATCGGCATCATTCTTTGTTTATAAAAAAAATTGTTTTTGTAGAAGTGTGACTTGCCGGAACTCCCAGGTTGGTAAGTGTGGAGTAGGAATCGGCATTTTGAGATTTCAACCTACAAGTGGTAATTGTTGGTAAGCAAACTGACAAGTGGTTGAAAGAGAGATTTTATCTCCTAGTGGTGAATCAGGGACATTAAGTTGTACTTGATTTCCTACAAGTGATATTTTGAAAAACAAGATGATGAATTGATCCCCATTCCTACAAGTGGTTTATGAAAATCAACAAAACTTATTTTCCGGAAAAACCATTTGATTAAAACAAACTTAAGTGTTTTGAAATCATAATGGGAAAATAGTTTGTTGTGAGGGGGAGTTCTGATTGTTTATGCCAAGTGGATGGCGAATTGAAGCAATTCACAACAGTTGTCACGTTACTTGTATAGTTTGTTTTCAAATTTATTTTAATGATTTTGAATTTTAGGGGGAGTAAGAATTTTTCAGAAAATCCAAAAACATTAGAAAATTTGAATAAGCCAAAAACATGATAAAATCAAAAATGAGTTTTGTTGTGAAAAAGAGGAAATGATAGTACATCAATGGACTATCACAGCATGCTAAAAGATTGGAAAGTCAAAATGTGATAAACGGTCTCACTGATGATGTGCCAGTAGGTTTTTACACTTTTAGTAAATTGTGATGAGATATAAACCTAAATTTCAAACTTACTTATATTGTGGGGAACATCTCTCGGATATATGGGTAACCCCCGAAATCTTGTTTGAAAGGTCCCTCTTTCTGAGATACTAGGTCTTTATACTCAGTGATTTCTGGGGTATTATCCCGGGACTTCTGATTTTGAGAAAGCAATGGCCTAGTCCCCGTATAATACTTTCTGCTTGCTTGAAATATAGCCAACCCTCAGCATAAAAAATGATGAAACATTGCAAAAATGCTAATCATGTGTTGTTGAAGAAAAGATTCTCTAAAGGGAACACATCAAAAGTCGAAGCATTCATCTCTCTGATTTTGCGGAAGCAATAGCCTGAGCTCTCACGGCCCTCGCAATTTAACCCTTTACAGTTATCATCTGTGGTATACTCACCTGTAAGACTGAATATTGGGATCTGGATACGGGAGTATATTCTGAGGTGGGACACGTGAATAAGTTTAAGTGCTTAAAACATTAATCTCGTATCTCAAAACAATTGAAATTTGTGTGAAAATTTAAGTGGATCAGTATACTGACAATCTAAGTGAATCGTTTAGAACTGAAAATGTTTAAAGCTTAACGGTGTTGGTGATTTGTCTCAGAAACTGATATGATCCTCTTACACAAACTCACAAAAATATTGTCTGTAAATATTTCTTTACTGCATTTCATTCTAAATTCTAAATTCCAAAAAGATTTTCAGTGTGTTTTAGCATAAATTTTGAAAAATTCAAAAAGATTTTCGACAATTGATGTTGGAGAGCTGATTTTCAAAATTCAAAGTGCTAAACTTGATGAACAAAAAGTTTGGGAGAGTGTGGAGTGTGTTTTTGAAATGAAGAATGTGTTTATAAGTGGTCATCAGAAACTTTTAATGTTATATCATTCTATTCCTGCAAATTGGTTTCTAAATTTGCAATATTTTAAATTTGTGAAATTTATGTTTGAGGTAGAGTTTATGCAGGAACGAAGTTTGAGGATAGCCAGGTTCCGATACTTGAGTTGAATGAGTACCAGGTCATGATCTTAGAACCAGTGAATTCCAGACTACGATCCCAGCTTATCGAAAGGGGGAGTCTGAAGACGCTGATGCTGAAACAGGATAAGAGCCAAAGTTACGATTCTAAGAGCCAAGTTCTGGTCCTGAAATTAAAGACGTTAGTTGCTGATGCTGATGATCTTAAAGAATCAAGAGACCTGATCAAGAGGAGTATAGAGCAAGGTTGAGATTTTGGAAGAAAGGGAAAGAGATTGATTGAGGATACTTACAATGGAGAATCTTTGGAGAGAGCGAGAAGGCTGATCAAGGCTGAAGGTTTGACAACCGAAGACTCAACACTGAAGACTCGTCAACATTCGAGGGGGAGTCTGTTGGTGCATACGTCTGTCGACTTCGTCTTGTATCGAGTCTTGTATTGTATTGTACTAGATAGATCAGGGCACGAAAAACGAAGAAATAGGTTTATAGGTAATTCCGCTTGAAATGACATTGTGTCATTTCAAACGAAATCATCGTGTTAATTCCGCTTGAAGGTGATTCCGTGCGGAATCTAATTCCGCTTGGGCAGTTTCAAACGAAATCAGCTACCCTATAAATACCTCTTGTGCCTAGTCATTTGTAACGATTTTGATTCCGGTAGCGAAGCTCTGCCGAAGTGTCTACAGCATTGTAATCGATCTAATATCAATCTAAAGACAGTTTAAAATGATTTCTCGTCCATTTCAGCTGAAATAACACCGATACACTTGTTTCCGCCTCTTGTATTGGTGAAGACCTCTTCTGAACGACTCGTTTGGGTCACAACACGATCCTACATGTGTGAGACCAAGTTTTCTTCAATATCTGATTTATAGAAAATAACCAAACAATTCATGTGCAAATAATGTACGTTCAAACGTAATGATTACAATTAAAAGGTCGTGGAGTTAGGTAAAGCTAACCTTGGAAGTTCGGGTTGTCACAATTATTGGAAACTTGAATCACTTTTGATAATCATGTGCTTTAAACACTTGTACATCATGCATTAAAGTTATTTTAAGGGAAGTGGCAAATTACCTTAAGTAGTCCTTGCAATATGCTTTATAGTATAGTATAGATTATAAAAAAAATTAAGAAGAAAACTACATGTTATCATTTATTTCCACCCAAGTTAATATATTAAGCTCTTATACATAGTATGGTATCATAGTAATAAAATATTAAAAAATTGTTGTAATAATATTTACATATTATTTTACTATTCATGACCACTTAGATTTAATATGTGTAGTAGGATTTTCGCGCGTTTCGCTGCGGGCCTTTGGTCATTATCGGTCTGGTTAATTAAAGTATTAGTAAGATATCAGCACTCGTATAGCAATCGTTGCCAATTGACATGTTTTTTACATCGATTGAAAACCCATAAAAATGAATACCCGTACTGGTACCTGTGTTGTTTGGTCGGTATCGGTCAATTACGATACCGGTATAGTACAAATACTCGATATAGCTTACGATACCAAAAAGATACTTTATTGCTAATATTACTTTGTGTTCAATGAATTTTATACCGTCACGTTGAGAGTTTCTATATAAACGAATACTGTACCATTACCAATGTTGTTTGGTTGGTATATGTTTGGTTTGTCATGATAAATAAAATCAACTATATATGATCCATTCGAATACCTATGTTGTTTGGTCGGTATATGTTCGGCGATGATAAAAAAATTCAATCATATACGACCTATTCGAGTATAACATTTATCGAATCGTACATAATAATAGGCACATGATGACGTTAATAATAAAAAAATATACCGATATTATACAGTACTGGTACCGATGTTATTCTTAAGACAGTATCAGTAATATTAAAAAAAAAGAAAATCATTAAAAGTTAAAATTAAAAAAAATATGTTTTAAGGGTAAAAGTAAATATAATAATAATCTATTGTAATATCAACATATATTTAAGCTAATAATCACATATTATTAGAGGATTAAATAATAAAGAAAGTATTTTAGCAATTGAAAAATAAAACCTAAAAACCAAGTTGTGGTATACCCAACATATATCGACACAGGTTATTAGTTATCTTCTTTGTCACCGTCAGCGCCTCTGTTCAACTTACGCAGACTGAGAATTTTCAGGTTCTTTAACTTCACTTTTACTTTTCATCTAGTTTTGTTGGTGGTTTTGAAAATTCATGGGAGGCGGACGAGAGACTTTACCAAACTTTTAAGAAGTGCGTTCAAGATTTTTGCCTAAAAGTTACACTAACATTTTTTTTCCAAGGGGTGTGCCTGCCCACCCACGCCCCTGATCACATACATCACAACCTTCGAGCGAATTTGATCGATCACATTTGGGATGTTCCAATGAAAGGTTGAAGAGGGTAATTAAGAAGTTATTTCTGAATGGTTCCATTTAGCTCTTAATGGTTTAGCATATGAGAGAGTCTGAATGAAAAATAAGATCTTTATACCCTTCATCCAAAATAACTTGCTGCTCTCCCTCAACCTCTCATCTCACGCCGCTCACTCCCTCCCTCCTCCTCCCTCCTTTTGCATTCACACCACAACCACCGTCCTCCTTGACAACCACCATCCTCCTTCTATCGCGCCGCTCACTAACTTTCTCTTTCTCCCTCCTTTTGCGCTGCCACCACAGCCATCGTCCTCCTCCAGACGTGACCACCTCCAATTGATGACCTTCAGCCATCCTAGCCACCAGCCTCCTCCAATCGACGACCTTCATCCACACTAGTCACCGCTCTCCTCCTCTATTTGACGACCATTAGCCACCGGCCTCCTCCACGGGTAACAATCTGTTTTGACCTTTTTGTTTAAACAATCCGCGAATCTTTATGTGTTCAATCCGTGATTTTTTTAAACATTGTGAAATATGATAGGAAGTGTGATATTGATTTTTATGTGTGCAATCAACATTCAATTTTTTTATTTGGAAGTATGATATTGGTTTTTCTGTGCAAGTTTGATTACTTATGGATTTATGAACTAATCCGTTGAATATGTTCGCAAGTTTTGATTAGGAACTATGATATTGATTGTCATGTGCAAGTTCGTATGAACTGATGGTATGGAATTTGCGGTATTATGTGTTTTTTGAACTCAACAGTGGTATTACGTGCAAGTTGTATGGTGTGTGATATAGAAGTTATGATTAGGAAGTATGCTATTGATTTTTAATCCATTAGACTGATTTTTGTTAAACATGGTTTCAAATTTAAGTAGTTTTTTTTTTTTTTTTGTGTTTTGAATTATTTAAAGAAATGGCACAAAACGGGTAGGATTAACCGGAAGAAAGAGGGGTAAAAAAGTCATTATACACACTCATTCAGAGGTCCAACCAAACAATGGTTCAGCACTTACGTGTTCAGAGTCTCTTACTCATTCAGACCTCTTAATTAGTTAGAGGTTGCCAAAAAAACCCCTTAGATAGAGCGTGTTGTCATTCAAACAAAAAAAGAAAAAAAAAAGCGCTTAGAAGTATGCCTACATTAATATTTACATAGAGTTAAAGAAGTTAAAAAATGAGAATGTACATGGGTTCAAATAATCAAATAACAACAACAATTAAAATAATAATAACAACAGCGTACATTTACGGGTGTTCATTTGGATGAATGGTGTAATCCATTCCAATTAAGATGGATGGTGATTACTATGATTTGATAATACTAATTGGGTTCTTTAATGGAGACTCAAGTTCAATCTTTATTTGTGTCACTTTGGTGGATAAGACAATGACAGATAGAGCCTAGCCTTTTTGCATAGGTGTCAGGCTCTATCCTGAGCCCACCCGAGTTTTCGTCTCACCGTGTGTTACGCTAGAGAGTTTTGCTCTTGTGGTGGCATAACGACTGTCAAGTGGCAGCCGACGGTATGTTTTCTCGGGGGAATGCCCAAGCCAAACTCTAAAGCCAGCGTGGGCCCGGTTAAGACAACTAGTCGCTGGAGTGGGGCAAGGCTCTCCAATTTGAGGAGTGTGGTAGCCTAATATAAGAAAGTCACCGTTCCAAAAAAAATTAAGATGGATGGTGATTACTATGATTTGGTAACACTATAAGGTTGAAGAGGGTGATTAAATTGAGCTTTATAATAGGTGAGAACGTTAAAAATCCAGGTTTAGTAATTGTTAAAAAAAAAAACAAAAACAAAAAAAAAAAATCGTAAACTTGGATATGGTTAAGCACAATGATGGTTGCAACGTCTGGCTAGAAATTCTTGGGATGAACTATCGTGTCGATTGTTAGATTAGTTTCAATGTGAGGGGATTATTTATCTTTATCATATGCGAATGTGAGAAGAAAGAGTTCACTGAATATTCCTTCACCTGTTGATGACGAGAAGTATTTATACTATACCGAGCTCGAGCCTGAAATACAAAGCTTGTTTAGGCTCACGAGCCTAAACGAGCCCATACAAAATTTTAATTTTTTTTTATATATAATATATTAATAATGATGATAACATTTGAGCCGAGTTAGAGCCGAACTTTGGCTCGTTTAAGCGATGTTGAAGTGAGTTCGAGCCCAGCTTTTAGCTCATTTATGGTTGTTCTCAAAATAGTTCAAGCCGAGTCGAGCCGAGCTCAAGCTTTGGGTTTTACTCGCGAGCCGAGCTCGAGCTCAAAGAAGTAGGCTCGAACCGAGCCGAGCTCGAGCTCGAGCTTCATAAAAACCTAACGAACCGAGCTCAAGCCTGGTCGAGCTCGGGCTCGGCACGACTCGTTTACACCCCTAGTGGTGAATTGCTTGTTGAGGCTTACCATTGGCTCAAGGCCTCAATGTGGGGTGCACCATGTTATGTGGTTTGCCAATGTGATAGTGGTATCAGGATTGTTCCTACGTTTTTGAAGACCCTAAGTGAACTATGAAGTGAGAGCTCTTTTGCAAATTATCCTTTTTTCAGCATATTTTATTTAGTAACAAAACCCTCATCTTAAACCCGTGCTTAAGACCGACAATTATAACAAATATCAAATAACTAACAAAATATCGGATTCGATTTGACATTGGTAATATTTCCCAACAAATATCAAATACCTATATATGTATCAAATAACTAATATATATCACATTGCCTAAGCAATTGAATCTAAAATTACCTAACAAATATGTATCACAATTTTTCATAACATTCATTAACACTTCTTTTATATCGATCCTTTCATAAGAACTATGATATTGTTAAAAGACTAACTAATAAAAATGCTAGAAGAAACGCTAATGTTTGTAACATCAAGTAATCTGGAACAACGTGTAAATACATAGATGCAAGCAAGATTAACATAATATTTTTTTACCCTTTTGTCAAACATTGCTTATTTATTAACGATGCAGGAACCATGGTTTGTTACATTACATAGTTGTAACTAAATGTGAAGAAAAAACAGACCTCACAAATCTTGTCTATAGGGCTGTAAACGAACCAAACGTTCAATGAACAGTTCGTGAACCGTTCGGCGGAAAGTTCGTTTGTGTTCGTTCGTTTATTAAACAAACGAACACGAACAAGAAATTTCGTTCGTTTAGTTAAATGAACAAACATGAACAGAGGTCGCGTTCGTTCGTTTATGTTCGTGAACGTTCGGTAACGTGTTCGCTTGTGTTTGATAGTTCATTAGTGTTTTAAGTTTTTATATTTATTTAAATATATCAAAAGTCTAACAAATTAAATATTTAATAAGTGTCAATGTATTATATATTATGTTCATGAATGATTGTTTGTGTTCGTTTATTTTCATTTGTGTTCATGAACATTAGTTTGTGCTCATTTGTGTTCGTCAACGTTCATTGCCTAAAATTAACAAACAAACACAAACAAACACGAACAAGTTCATTTCCTTAACAAACAAACACAAACATAAAATTCCGTTCGATAAGTGTTCGTGAACGGTTCGCGAACACATATATTTTTTAACAAACGAACATGAACAAGGTCTTGTTCGTGTTCGTTCGGTTCGTTTACAGCCCTACTTGTCTATACCAAAAAGATTAGGTGGTATGTAATGTGCCTAATTTATCATGTAAATAAAATCCAAAATTAGAGCCTAAGACCTCTTAATATCATATCATGATTCTCACACTATAAGAATGATATATAACCAAAACGCTAGTGATAGTTTCAACAAAATAATAAACGTAAATGGACTGAAAATTAATCATATAAATCAACTCAAGAAGCAAACAAACCATGAGTAAAAATTCAACTCACCACATTTGTAGGGAACTACTATTGATCAATAGATTCCATCTCTTCTGCAAACAAAGAGTACTTTTTCTTTTCTTCATTGCTCATGATTCATGTTAAAAACACATCAATTGCCAAGAGCTCCTAGTTGTTAAGAATAATTCGGCCATAAATTCTCATAGCTCAACCACCAAATGAAGCCATTGAGTACGAACGATGACGGCGGCCCCTGATTTAAGGATTTTAGGATGAACGATTCATGATTGGGCTTGGATTTTGTAACGTCGCATCAGCATGCTGTTGAATATCGATGAACTGTGATGACACACACCCTACGATACAGCGTTATTAGATTCTTTCAAAATTGGGCAGATTCTTTCAAAATTGGGCCTTTTTTATAAATATTTGGGCCTTTCTTCAGAAACTAGTTTATTTATTTTATTATTTGGGCCTAATCCACATACTATACATAAAATATTCTTAAATATTGGAGGCCCTATATTTTGGAGGCACTAGGCCCGTGCCTAGGTTTAGAAGCCCATTGGGCCGGCCCTAGTGGTACGATTATCACCAATGAGACATGATGTCTATGCAGCATAACATGTCTCCTATTTCACCTCGATCATACATTTTGGAGCTTGTGTTTTGGACGTATTATTCCTTGTCTACAGGTGACTTACTCTAGAGAGGAATTTTGTTTTCTAGAGTGTGAGCTCCAAAAATGGATGCATCCTCTAGAGTGAGAGCTTCAGAATGATAAAGTAATCCGGAGCCACAGCTTTGGAGAATGGTAAGTTGTATGAAGCCTAACTTGCAAGAAGACATAATTTGTCCGAAGCCTAAACTCCAGACAAAACATGTTTTGAGTTTGGTTTCTGGTAAAGACTTCGCCGGAGCCAAAGCTCGGAAGATGAATAGTTTTATCCGAGTGTACGTGAACCGGAGTATGTAAGTGTAATTCAATTGTTACCTTTCAGTAATTGTTTAAAAAGGTATAAAAGGAAAGTACCATCACACGCTACACATATCACAAGCAAAAATATAGCAACAAAATAAAGCGCTAGAGTTTGGCCATCTAGTGTTTTAAAAATCATACGTGATTGCTCGGACCACCCGTTAAAACGACTACTATTGGTGTCTACAAAAATTTTATTAGCTAATATACGGACACAAATAAAATAGTCGGTTTTGAGTGTTCTAGACAAACTATTGAAAAACACTGTGACTTGTCTTATGTCTCCTTTGCTGGAAGAATGGTTTTGAGACTGGGCCTACCTTTTGAACTCTTGAAAGTAGAACCTTCGAAACTGTAAATTCAACACGCGATCATGTTCAAAATGTCAATTTTTGTCACTTTTAAATCATTGCACTTTCCTTTCAGAAAGAAAATCAAGCAAATTTAGGAGGAAAAAACAAGAAGATTTTAGAAGAAAAAACAAACACAAAGGAAAAATGATAGAACAACTTTTCAATGCATAGACGTGTGAAGCTGGCATGAAAGGGAGTTGTCTCTCTTTTTGTTGCAAGTGTTGAAAGGGTTTTCATTGAGGGTCCAAGGTTTTAAATGTCTTTTACATAGACTTAATTTGATATTTCATTTAAAAATTCATTAATTAATATATAAATTATTAATTAAAAAATTAAGCAAATGTACACCATGATCCACTAAGTGTGTTTTTTCAAGTAAATAAGCCCAGCTCGTTTGGGTTAGAAAGAGGTTGGTTCGTCGTAAGTTCTATTTTAAAATCTTGCACTTTTTTTTGAGTGATTTTTAAGCTATAACTTAACTCGGCTTGATTTGTTTATTATTTATTAGTTGCAAAACTATTTTATTTTATACACGTTTTACAATTATATTTATATATTTTTACAATCATATATTTATATATTATGTTGTTTATATTATTAAGTTATTTTGATCATTTATGATATAATAAAACTAAGTGAAGACATTTGTATTATACGTGTTAAATAAAAGAAATATTAATAATAGTTTTTTCATTTATGAATTAGATAGTTAATTAAGAAACAATAATTTGATTGCCGAGGAAAATAAGGAGACGGGTGATTTATTTCATTGGAAAATAAGGAAATGATTTTTTTTTTTTTTTATAAACAATTTCATTCCACACGAAAAAGGGCAATTACAAAGCAATGGCAGGTAGTCGGGCAACAAGTTGCACCGCCACCCCCTTTTGAATAGAAAAACCAATTCTACTACATACAAAGTTTGAAACCTTTAGCGACGAAGAATTACTATTAACGACTTTTTGAACCCGATTCAAAAGTCGCACAGCGTCAGGAGCGAGACCACCAAAGGTATCAAACGCAAACGGGACAAACACATGTTGATTCTCCAGGCAGGCTTTCTCATGTTTTGCCACTTTGCTCGCCTCTGCCTTGAGCACCGTTTGCCCTACGACAAAGCCCTTGTCCTTGAGCCCGATAAGGGGGGAGACTCCAGTAAGATCTACACAAGCGTGTTTCCCCCCTTCCCATCCAAACACAAGGATGTTCGCCGGACGTAAAGTGGACCTCCCCTCTAAGGGGCCAGTCAGGAATTAAATGAATTAAATGACTGAGGAATTAACAAAAATGGGTCACCAATCATGGATCATGCATGGTTAATAACAAATGGAAAAAAAAAACAATATTGGGACTTAGGATCTTAAAATTAAAAATCTACCTTACCATTTGAGTCGGATGAGGAATACTTTAATTTTACTTATGTATACTATTATTATTTTTTGTTTATTTTGATGGTTTTTTTATTTGAATTATGTATATTTTTAATTAAAACTAAAGTTTTTTTAATGTATTTTTTGTTTAAAAAAAGTTATAGGGTAGTTGAAAGAAATTTTGCTAGTACTTTTGTAGTATTAGGGTAGTTGAAGATAAAAATAAGATGATACTATGATGTGTAAAATATTATTTATATGTTTAAATCACCAAATTAAAAAGGTCTCATTAACTCAATTACAGACAATGGACAAGTATACTTGTCGTTATTTAGTCAAGCTGGTGAGACTAGGATCAATGCAAGGATACAATGGCGCGATTCTCGATACTAAACCTCGATCAAGTCCTAGTCTAATAATTTTTAGCGAATAGTTAAGTTTTTATCAACTACTAAAGCAACTAAAAATGCAAATCACAAAAGTAAACAATCGAACAACGGATTTTAGTGAAATCAAATAATGTGAAAGTATCTACCTAAGCAAAAATCATGTTAACTCACTCATAACTCACAAGATTGGATAATTCAGATTTGACTACTGGGATCTTAAAATACATTATCTAGACCTAATCTGGATGTCGAATCTATTGAAAATGCATTATTCTATGCATAATTATCTCTCTCCTTGTTTCACTCCCATTCAAAGATCCACGCATATCTCCAGCAATTATTTTTAATTCTCTTTTATTTGTTTCCTTTGTTTGGTCTATTTAAGGCCCTTCTTCTTTGTATTTTATTATTAGAAAAAGGCATATGCCAAATGAATAAAACTCTGATTACCAATTTCTATATGGTATCAGAGCGGGTTCCAGAACCCTAAAAAAAATATATACACTTCGGCTTCTTCTTCGCCTCCCACACCATGGCCGGTGATGACCAGAGCCGAACTAAATCCAATTCCGCTGCCGACAACCTAAATCAATTGAGTCCAATCCCGGGATTAAACCGTGAGAAGTACGAACAGTTCATCAGGTCGTTCACTAATGACAAGATAACCCAGTGGATGACAAACATGGGGGCTAGATTAGGCTATGATGGCAACTGGATCGTTGATTCAGGGTGTACCGAACACATAACCTACCTTCTTAATTTGTTTCATGGAAACTTAAAAACAACACACGAACTACCGGTAAGAATTCCAAATGGAGACTCTATACCTGTTAAAGAGAAGGGGTCGTCCACCTTACCAAATGGGACTGAAATCCGAGATGTCCTATACGTTCCAGATTTTACTTGCAACCTATTGTCGGTTAGTCGGCTGACTGGAGACCTTCATTGCACTGTAACTTTCTTTCCGGACTTCTTCGTAATGCAAGACTTGAATTCGAAGAAACTGATCGGAACGGGTAAATGTCAACATAGCTTATACCGGATGAGGATGGTCGAACGAGAAAGGAAGGCTATGTCGGCGTCGGTGGAGGTATGGCATAAAAGACTTGGTCATGCTTCTAGCGGTAAACTTTCTCATTTTGATTTTGTCAAGAATGCGTCTTTTAAAACTATTGATTGTGATTCGTGTGCTAAGGCCAAGCACACCCGGTTACCTTTTCCTATAAGTTCTATCAAAACCAAAGAATGTTTCGAATTGTTGCATTGTGATCTTTGGGGAAGGTATAGAACTCCTTCGTTTTCAAGAGCAAACTATTTTTTAACGATCGTGGATGACTACAGTCGATCTGTTTGGGTTTTCCTTCTAAAACACAAATTTGATGCGGGTGACCATCTGATATTTTTCCACAAAATGATCAAAACGCAATTTGGAAAATCAATTAAAAGTATTCGTTGTGATAACGGGGGGGGGGGGGAGTTTATTTCAAACCGAATGCACAACTTTTATGCTCAAGAGGGCATAATTCTTGAGACCACTTGCCCACACACACCACAACAGAATGGTGTTGTAGAACGTAAGCACAGACATTTGCTCGAGACTGCACGAGCACTTAGATTTGAGGCAAATTTGCCAAAGAAGTTTTGGGCCGAGTGTGTCATGACAGCGGCCTACATAATCAATCGTCTTCCATCAAACACCATTAACAACAAAACCCCATTCGAAATTTTACATGAAGAAGAACCTGATTACGAACATATGAAGATTTTTGGTTGCCTCGCTTACTTTTGAAATACCGACACAGATGGAGACAAATTTGAATGGAAAGGGAAACCCGGGGTATTTTTAGGTTACCCACCGGGAACCAAAGGGTACAAAATATATGACATTACCGATAGCAAAATGGTGGTGTCAAGAGATGTGAAATTTGTTGAAAATGTTTTTCCTTTCAAAACCAAAGAATGTTTCGAATTGTTGCATTGTGATCTTTGGGGAAGGTATAGAACTCCTTCGTTTTCAAGAGCAAACTATTTTTTAACGATCGTGGATTACTACAGTCGATCTGTTTGGGTTTTCCTTCTAAAACACAAATTTGATGTGGGTGACCATCTGATATTTTTTCACAAAATGATCAAAAATTTGGAAAATCAATTAAAAGGATTCGTTGTGATAACGGGGGGGGGAGTTTATTTCAAACCGAATGCACAACTTTTATGCTCAAGTGGGGATAATTCTTGAGACCACTTGCCCACACACACCACAACATAATGGTGTTGTAGAACGTAAGCACAGACATTTGCTCGAGACTGCATGAGCACTTAGATTTGAGGCAAATTTGCCAAAGAAGTTTTGGGCCGAGTGTGTCATGACAACGGCCTACATAATCAATCATCTCCCATCAAACACCATTAACAACAAAACCCCATTCTAAATTTTACATGAAGAAGAACCTGATTACGAACATATGAAGATTTTTGGTTGCCTCGCTTACTTTCGAAATACCGACACAGATGGAGACAACTTTGAATGGAAAGGGAAACCCATGGTATTTTTAGGTTACCCATCGGGAACCAAAGGGTACAAAATATATGACATTACCGATAGCAAAATGGTGGTGTCAAGAGATGTGAAATTTGTTGAAAATGTTTTTCCTTTCAAGAGCATGGATCGTATCGACAAAAGCGAAAATGAGAAACTTTTTGATTTTCCGCCCTGGTATTACAATGAGACAAATGAAGGCGAACCCTTAGTCAACCATCATGTTAATGGGAACGAAGAAAATCAGAATGGAGAGAATGTCCACGGTCACGAGGATGATGTCGAGACCATCAGCCATGAAGTTTTAGTTGAGGCATCGTTGAACACCTCAAACATTAATGATCAAGATCTTAACAATGCACAAATTGTGGAACATGAAATGCAAAACACTGCTAGTCCTTCTGAACAAAACACTTCGGTTCGAGAGGAAGAAAATGCCCAAGTTCGACCATCCAGAGTTCGAACCCAACCAGCACGCTTCAACGATTACAATGTCAAGTTTCCCCTATCGATAGACCATACTCGACCCACAGCTAATCAAAGTTCATCCACGGTACATCCTCTAGCTTGTTACATCTCTTATGATAATTTATCTCCCACCCATAAAGCTTTTCTGTCAGCTACCGACTCATGCGATTAGCCCAAGACTTTTCATCAAGCATCACTGAACCATGAATGGCGAGAAGCCATGAAGAAAGAAATTAAGGCCCTTGAACAAAATGGTACTTGGGCTCTTGAGGCGTTGCCCAAAAACAAAAGGGCGATTGACTCAAAGTGAGTTTACAAAATCAAGTACAAACCAAACGGAGAGGTGGATAGATATAAGGCGAGATTGGTGGCGAAGGGTTTCACTCAACTCGAAGGGGTTGATTATCATGATACATTTGCACCAGTTGCAAAGTTGGTTACTATTCGTACCTTGTTGGCCGTGGCCGTGAAAAGAAATTGGATGATTCACCAACTTGACGTGAATAACGCCTTCTTGCATGGGGATTCAGAGGAAGAAGTCTACATGAAGATTCCAGTTGGTTTTACTAAACAAGGAGAGGCTCGTGTTTGCAGATTAAGAAAATCGATCTATGGTTTGAAACAGGTGTCACGTAATTGGTATCAAAAGTTCACAAAAGCTCTCGTTGAGCTCGGGTTCAGACAGTCAAAGGCAGATTATTCTCTGTTCATTTATAAGTCAGAAAGGTCCTAAGTAGCCGCACTTATTTAGGTTGATGATGTAGTCATGGTTGGAAACGACTCTGTAAAAATACAACACACTAAAGATCAGCTCGACGAGATGTTCAGCATCAAAGACATGGGTCCGTTAAAATATTTTCTTGGAATTGAAGTCTCTCGTACTAAGGAAGGTTTGGTCGTGAGTCAAAGAAAATACACGCTAGATATCCTGAGGGATAGCGGCCTGGAAGGATGTAAACCTAGTTCCTTTCCCATGGAACAAAACCTTAAACTTGGGAAGGGAGAAGGAGAAGATAAAGTGGATAGCAGTCAATACAGGAGGTTAGTTGGTCGTCTCCTTTACCTGCAGGCCACCAGACCAGACATCACCTACGCAGTGAATGTCCTCAGCCAATTCGTGACAGACCCTCACCAGAACCACATGGATGCAGCAACTAGAGTTCTTCGGTACTTGAAATCGACTCCAGGACAAGGTATATTATTACCAAAAGAAGGTGGCATGAACGTATTGTCATATTAGTGATGCAGATTGGTTAGGGTGCCCTTTGTCAAGAAAGTCTCGAACGGGTTACTTATTTTCTCTCGGAGGAGCACCCATATCATGGAAGTCAAAGAAGCAATCCGTAGTTTCAAGATCATCTAGAGAGGCAGAGTACAGAGCCATGGCTACTACTGTCAGCGAGGTGATTTGGGCAAGGTGGATGTTGAGTGAATTAGATGCTAAATAAGGAGAACCAACTGTTTTGTTCTGCGATAACCAGGCGGCTAGGCATATAGCGAACAATCCTGTCTTCCATGAGAGAACGAAGCACTTAGAGATGGATTGTTACTTTGTCCGTGAAAGAGTTGAAAGCAGAGAAGTTGAACCGGTTTATATTAGCTCCAAAAATCAAGTTGCAGATTTGTTAACCAAGGCCCTTGGAGCTCAGCACCTCAACTCTCTACTGAGCAAGTTGGGCATTCGAAATCTACATGCTCCAACTTGAGGGGGAGTATTGAAAATGCATTGTTCTATGCATAATTATCTCTCTCCTTGTTTCACTCCCAATCAAAGATCCACGCATATCTCCAGCAATTATTTTTAATTCTCTTTTATTTGTTTCCTTTGTTTGGTCTATTGTTTTGCCTATTTAAGGCCCCTTCTTCTTTATATTTTATTATTAGAAAAAGGCATATGCCAAATGAATAAAACTCTGATTACCAATTTCTATAGAATCACTCTCGAAACATGACGTAATCTAGAATCTAGGGAAGTGAGTAAACTCACGAGTCTCAAGTTCAGATCACCCTCGGTCTTTCTAAACAAATGCAATGGTACCCTAAATTTAAATATCCTCTCGGTCCCACTAGAAACAGTACATCCGGAATGTGTAAAGGATACAAAGGGTAGTAATTCTAACAGGTTTTTAACATGAAATGCTAACTATATAAACACAGTGACTCACTCTCGTGCTGACCACGGTCTCGAATATCTATAAACCTAGACACACTGACATCTACTCTCCTATTGGACTCAAAGATGGTAGAATACTAGGTACCTCTAAACTCAATCAAGGTTCCAAAGGCATATGTTGATAATAAACCGTAAACTAGTCACAAACACACAGTAAGCAACCTAATACGCATCTATATTTGAAAGACATTCAATAGGACACTTATGGAATGATAAATTGATTATAAACTAGCACAGAGTACGCATATACAAAGAAACCTGATTAGAAGCACTTTTTACCAAAACATAATCCAAATCATCAATTATCCAAAATCGAAATCATGTATAAGTTAACAATCATCATAAGCTTAGGTAGCTAAGAAAATCTTAGCAACTCATGTTCATAAATAAAGCAAAGGTCAATACAAATCGAAGTAATTCGATAGACATCTTCACAAGATCAAGTTTAAACAAACCGAAAACAATACACTATTGTCTAACCGAAAAGCACTTGACTTTAGCCAATCTGCTTCAAATCCAAGCTTTCTCCATCAATGAAACACCCAAAATCGCATCCAAACAGCTCTGGTATTCGTAATTGCAAAGGTTGGTCAATTTGGGTTGAATATGATGTTTTAATTGAAATTAAACACTACTTGCCGACTTACAAACGCATCGCACGTCGCGATGGGGTATTGGGATTAGCTTGCGAGACACGAGAGCATAAGAAGTAAAGAAGTCCATGTTGTGTCACTTTGGTGGATTCTAAAACTTGTAGGGTATTTTGTTCAATTTGTTGATAACTCATGTATTGGCGAAACACAATGGAAAATGGAAATATGGCCCGCGACACGTTAAGGGCCTGTTTGCTCAAATTTTTTTCTTTTCTCATTTGGCTTCTCCCGTGTGCTCATTTCTTCTCCATTTTCGCTCAATTAAGCTCCATTTGCACACATTCACCTACAAAATACAACATTAACTAAGTACAAGCTAATAATGACAAAAAAAAGACTCAAAAACCCATCGAAATCTACACAAAATACATGGAAATAGATGTGTTTTGCAACACCACACCACACTACAGAATTGGTTGGCCCAAGAATACATAAAAGAAATAACTCCTCCTCCCTAGTCATAAATGCCAAAATTGAGTATTATGACATTTATGAATTTCATTATTATAAACTCCCACTAGGACATTTTGATAAAGGTATTGTGTTTTTATAACTTATATTTTCTGAAACATGTATTTTATTAAAGTATTTAAATACAGTAGCACTTGTAATTCAAAAAAGGGAACATTGAGCTTGGGGACGTAATTTAAGAAATGTAACACCCGTCTCATTTGTTTAATAATTTTCCATAAAATACGCTTTTTTATAAGAAATGCATAATTTCTAAAGTTATACAAAATGATAAGGTTTCATGGCGATAGTATCTTAGTTAACTAACATCTAGTTTCAATATCTAAAAACGATAAAATAAGTATTTACAACAAGAACATTGTTTACTACAAAGTTAGATAAACGCGGAAGCTTCAAAAGGTGGTGTTCGGTTCATGTTCGTCGCTTGATCTTCACCCATCCTAAGTTCAAACATACCTACACTGTAAATTTATCACAAACGTTAGTATATGAGACCCTAGAACCCGTCTAAATGGACTCGAAAGCTCAAAATCATCAAGTAAACAAAATAAAAATTTTGTTTGGAAGTCGACCGTATGCTACGGTTCACTGATCATAGCTTACGGTTCACCATATTAGTTCAACCAGAACTTCTGGACCGTGGGCTACGGTCCAGGACCGTAGCTTATGGTCTAATCAGCAGATTTTGTTTGTTTTCCGTTTTTAGAACGAAAACCTTCATAACTTTCTATCCGTTTGTCTGATTTACGTGATTCTTTTTCCTACGCGTTCGTAATTAAATAACCAACGCATTTATCATGATCATTTAATCAAAAGTTGAGTTTACGGACTGAAAGGCTAATAGTCCCTTATTTGTTTATTCGACCCACATAATTTTTGCACTAATTCTAATACCGATACTTTTATGGCCACAAGGCGTATTTACCCATCTTCCGGGCTTACGATCACGGGCGTATCATCACCAATTCCATGGTTTACGCTCTCATGATTCAAATCACCAATTGATCTTTCAACATCTACATATTAACTAATTAACACCCAATTATTCGACCCGTTTGGCTCATTTATGGAATCCTCCATTTCCAATGACTACCAAACAATTTCCAATCAAGTTTGATTCGATTAGCTAGGTAGTGATCAACGTCACTTCTACTAATGCAACTATTTCTAATAAACATAAATTCATTCAGCTATAATACTCAAGTAATATAGTGTAACGAAACGAGTTACATACCTTCAAAGCACACCCTTCAAACGTGTGTCACCACCGGCTTGTCCGCTTGACGTTCCGGTTTCCTTTCCTATAGAGTTCAACCGCATATCATTTAGAACTCTTTTCTTATCATATAACGCATAGTTCGCCATATTATACAAATATGCGTTTTAATTCAAATTTCAAATTTTAAGCCTTCTTTTATGCATTTTTACAAACACCTTAAAGGTATAATTTCACACAATTTATGATCAAGTTCATAACTTGTCATTTAGCCAAGATTAACATCAATTAGGCAAGTTCACATCAATTTTAACATCAACAAACCTGAAATTGCTTCATAGAACTCAAATTACACTAGAATAACAATCATAATCCTAGTGTTTAACATGTTTTCTACAAACCCACTTAACACCTTCAATGGTGATTATGATTTCACAAGTAATAAGCAAAATTTCAACAAATGATTGACTAGGGTTTATTCCTAGACACAATATCATTCCAATTTCATCCAAACAACATTCATGCAACACAAATTTTGAATTTCAAGTATCCATTCAGAATTTTAGATGGAACCATTCAATGAAATTTCACATACCTTATGATCCCTTTTCAGAGGAGATCGCTATTCTATGCTCGGATTTCGATTCGGAACAGAAATTGACCTTCAATTTGAACAATTAGCATGAACTAGGGTTTGATGGAGGTTCTTGGTCGCCCCTCTGTGTTTTGTTCGAACCAGACACACACTCAAAGTGTGTGTTTGGTGTTTTTATTTTGTTTTAATAAATTAAGTTTCAAACTTAGCAACTTTGGTCCCCCAACTATTGTGTAGTTCATATTTTTAGGTGTTTTAACCCATTTACATGTTACCACAATACTTTTATCTAACTAGGTTATCTTTATTTCCTAGTTAGTTCATTTTGTTTATTCATCGACGATGTATTTATAATTAAAAGGTTTATATTTTAGGGGTGTTACAAGTCCACCCCCCTTAAAAGGGTTTCGTTCTCAAAACCGGTATACGTACCGAATAATGTTGGGTAGAGACGCCACATCTCCTCTTCAGATTCCCACGTAGTATCCGAACCTTTTCTGTGCTCCCACTTGATCTTCACTTGATCATTTTTCTTATTTCGCAAATCTTTAACCTTCCGATCTAGAACCTCAATTGGCCTTACCGCATAGTTAAGGCTATTATCCACCTCAATGTCATCGTATTGGATATAAGCCGTTTCCTCAGCTAAGCACTTTCGGAGTTGTGACACATGAAACGTGGCATGGATTCCGCTCAATTCTTTCGGTAATTCAAGGCGATATGCTACCTTGCCAACCCGTTCAATGATTTTGAATGGCCCGATAATCCTCGGGCTTAGTTTCCCTTTTTTTCTGATTCGGATAACGCCCTTCCATGGGGATACTTTCAGCATAACTCTGTCACCCACCTGAAATTCAGTAGGTTTCCATCTTTTGTCGGCATAAGACTTTTGCCTGTCTTGGGCCGCTTTCAAATGGGCTCGAACCATATCAATTTTCTTGTTAGTGGCTTGAACCACGTCTTTATGGGCCAGTTCACGCGGACCCACTTCACCCCAACATACTGGGGTTCTACATTTTCTACCATATAGAAAAGTAAATTGTTCAACACACAGCAGGCCGGAAATTGTTCATGAGATAAGGGGGGTTAACCTGTTAGATCTTCAACCATGAACCGCTACCTCCACTCCTCCCGCCTAATCCATGTTCTCGTCTTCATCATCATCGTCTCCTCTGTGCCCCGCCATGTACTCCCGGATGTTCCCAATGTCATCTTGTATGTCGGATATGTTTCTCTCTATTGCTCCGACCCGGGTGTACGTGTTGCTGGCCATATTGTAGGTGTTCCTGGTGCACATGAGGTTTTCCTGCAATAAATCATGTAAACTTTGGAAGTTAGGAAAACCGCCTCCTTGAGAGGAGGATTGACCCGGATCACCCTGGGGCTGGTAATGGTATTGAGGAGGAGGTTGGAAGTGTGGTGCGTGGAGGACGAGTGCTTCTTGCGGGTTCCATGCATGTCCCTGGACTTTTGGAAGGTAACCGTCCCGTCTTCAGCTTAATAAATCAGGTTCATGGAACGGTAGATGGCCATGTCCACTCTTCCCGACCATGGGATCTTTTCGAAAGACCTGGGCATGTTCACGAAATGCTTGAAGAGACGGTAGATCCATCCCCCAAAGAAGATGGGTGTCGGGGGAGTAGCAAGCTGGTTCCAATGCATGTTTCGGAGCAGGAGGTACGGATCATCAAGGTTGGTGCGGGTATGAATGTAATGAAGGACCACCAGATCTCGCAACCCTACAACGCCACTGCTATCATGCCTTTGGCTAAGAGAGTAGGTGAGAACCTTATGGATGTAACGGTAAAGAGGGTCCCTCAACTGAGTGTTCTTAGTGCGGCTGGGATTGTAGATGCCTTCTCCTATTTGTGCCCACGCAGCTTAGCGGTCACTTTCCTTGATCTCGCGGAGACCGCCGGTGTTTTCTTCATCCCCCGCATCTTCCTCCACATACAACCCAACTATCGACCCAAACTGTGCTATCGAGATTGCGTACTTAGTCCCTCCACACCGGAATTCTACCCCATCATTATCGAATGGATCGGTTCTCGTTTTAAAAGCTAGTGTGCTGTAGAATTCAAGGTAATATTCATGGACTGAACGAAGTCAAGTGCACAGGGCTGCTCTTAGTGGGCCGGTGACTAGGTTGTTAAATCGGTCAAGCTGGTTCATTGCTCCTAGAAGATCCATGCATACTGTTCATGGGTAATCCTCCTGCCTGGTTCGAAGCACGTCGTATCTTGCCTTAGCATCCAACTCATTTGCATTGAACCGCGTGAATTTCTTGGACATCTGAAAGGAAACACCAAACAATTAGCACGGAACAGTGAAATTTTCGGAGAAAACTGAAAACAGTCGGCTGAACACGACCCCGTGTTCAGAGGACACGCCCCGAGTTGGTCTGAAATTGGCTGGACTCGCCCCCGTGCTCAGCGAGCACGACCCCTTGTCCAGATGTCTGTTTCCCAAAATTCCCATTTTTCGACCCGGTCCCGAAAACTTGAAAATTTTTGGTCCAGTAGGGGCGGTTTTCCCCGAAAATGAAACCCCAAGTGCCGTTTTTCCCAAAACAAACCGTTTACCCCTTCAATTGTATCTTTTTCGGTTCAAAAACAAGGGTTTGGGGTTTTTGTGAGAAATCGGGCAAATCTACAAACAATACAAGTTGATTTACTTCCTACAACACGTATCTATACTAATGCTAACAGATCTAAGCAAAAATTTGAGGTTCGATCCGGATGAAGTTCAAGAACCCTAGATTTTTCCCCAAATTTTTGGTGTTTTAACTACATGCAAATGCTTAATCTAACTACTAAAGATGATAGAATCATACCTTGATTTTGTTAAAAGTAGAGGAGATGTCGGAATCTTGCAGAAAAATCGCCTGAACCAGAGAGTTTTTTGGGGAAACGGGGCGTGTGGAAATGAAGAAACTGTTTGGAAAAGGGGTTTTATCCCGACATTTGCGCGGACACGGCCCCGTGTCCAGTGGACACGGCACCATGGGCGGGCAGTTTAAATTTTTTTTTAGTGCTCGTGTGAGTGCCCTGTTTCCCAAAAACTTGGTTAGAAGACTTACCGATTTAGATGTCAACCCGCTTGTTCGTAACTTACCAGGTATGATGTTGATGCTTTCATTCTTCGATCGTTTGAAACGAGATTTCTTCCTCCTCATCCTTAATGAATCCTTAATAGAGCTCCAGTCGTTGGCCATTGACTTTGAATGGATTTCCATTTCGATATTTAATTTCTACTGCACCGTGTGGGAAAATATGGGTGATAGAAAAAGGTCCTGACCACCTAGACTTTAATTTACCAGGAAATAGCCGAAGTCGTGAATTAAACAATAGAACTCGATCTCCTACTCGAAATTCATTAGGTTTAATGTGTTTATCATGCAAATTTTTCATTTTTTCCTTATAAATTTCGGAGTTAGAGTATGCATAATTACTTAGTTCGTCTAATTCATTTAATTGACAAAATCGGTTTTTACCGGCAAATTCTAAATCTAAGTTTACATTTTTAATTGCCCAGTAGGCCTTGTGAGCTATTTCTACAGGCAAATGACAGCTTTTTCCATAGACGAGCTTATATGGGGTAGTACCTATTGTTGTTTTATAAGCAGTTCGAAAAGCCCATAAAGCGTCTTCTAATTTATCGGCCCATTCCTTTTTATTTAACCCTACGGTTTTTTTGAGTATCCGTTTTAAACCTCTATTAGTCACTTCGGCTTGTCCGTTTGTTTTAGGGTGATATGCCGTTGAGACCAGATGATAGACCCCATATCTTGTTAAAAAAATTTCAAGTTGATGGTTACAAAAATGGGTACCTCTAACACTTATTAAAGCTTTTGGCGTTCCAAAATGAGAGAATAATCTTTTCAGAAATCTTACCACGACTCTTCCATCGTTGGTTGGAAGTGCCTCGGCCTCGGCCCATTTAGACAAGTAATCTACCGCCACAAGTATATATTTGTTTCCTTTTGACGGTGGGAAAGGTCCCATAAAGTCGAGTCCCCACATATCAAAAATTTCACAAACAAGAATGCCATTTTGTGGCATTTCGTTTTTGGAAGAAATATTACCTGTTCTTTGGCAAGCATCGCATGTCTTGACAAGACTTTGGGCGTCTTTGTAAATGGTTGGCCAATAAAATCCTGAATCAAATACCTTTCGTGCGGTACTAGCGGCACCATGATGTCCTCCGTATGGACCTTCATGACAATGGCGGAGAATTCTTCTTGCTTCGCTGCCATGTACGCATCGGCGGATGAGCTGATCGGCACACATTTTGAAAATATAAGGATCTTCCCAAAAATAATGCTTCACATCGGTAAAGAATTTTTTTCTTTGATGATGTGGCCATACTTTGGCAACTATACCGCTAGCTAAGTAGTTAGCACAGTCGGTGTACCATGGTTCTTCTCTGTATTCTACCATTTCCAAGGACTCCGTTGGAAATTTTTCATTGATTTGTTCATCCCTGGTTGCCTCCGAAGCTGGGTCTTCTAGGCGTGAAAAATGATCTGCTGCGGTGTTTTCTGCTCCTCTTTTGACTTTGATTCCAATATCAAATTCTTGGAGGAGTAGAATCCACCGAATCAAACGCGGTTTAGCATCCTGTTTCTTGAAGAGATATCGAATGGCTGCATGATTTGTATAGACTATTGTTTTAGAAAAAAACAAGGTAAGAACGAAATTTATCAAAAGCAAATACCACATCTAGTAACTCTTTTTCAGTTGTTGTGTAATTTTCTCGTGCATCGTTAAGTGTTTTACTAGCATAATAAATTGGGTGAAAATGCTTTTCTTTTCTTTGACCCAAGACTGCTCCTACTGCAAAGTCACTTGCATCACACATGATTTTGAAAGGTAATTTCCAATCAGGCGCTATCATGATAGGTGCATTGACTAGCATTTCCTTGAGTGCTAGAAATGCTTGATTGCAATCCTTGTCAAAGATGAAAGGGGCATTTTTTCAAGTAATTTTGTTAGAGGTCTTGAGATTTTAGAAAAGTCTTTGATAAATCGCCTATAGAATCTGGCATGTCCTAAGAAACTTCTGATAGCTCTAACGGAGGATGGGGGTGGTAATCGAGAAATAGTGTCTATCTTTGCTCGATCAACCACCATTCCTTCGCTTGAGATTTTATGACCGAGTACTATTCCCTCCGTTACCATGAAATGGCATTTTTCCCAATTAAGGGCGAGGTTGGTTTCCTCACATCGGGATAGCATTCGTTCAAGGTCATCGAGGCATTGGTCGTATGAATCTCCAAAGATAGAAAAGTCGTCCATGAAGACTTCCACTGTCTTTTCTATCATATCATGGAAGATGGCCACCATGCAATGTTGAAAGGTTGCGGGGGCATTACATAGACCAAAGGGCATGCGTCGATAAGCAAAAGTTCCATAGGGACACGTGAAAGTTTCCTTTTCTTGGTCTTCGGGTGCTATCGGGATTTGAAAGTAACCTGAAAATCCATCCAAGAAACAGTAAAATTTATGACCGGATAATCTTTCTAACATTTGATCAATGAAGGGTAAAGGAAAGTGATCTTTCCTTGTTGCTTCATTTAATCGCCTATAATCTATACATACCCTCCATCCTGTGACGGTTCTCGTTGGTATTAATTCATTCTTTTCGTTAGTTATTTCCGTCATACCTCCTTTCTTTGGATCTACTTGGACGGGACTTACCCACGGACTATCGGAGATAGGGTAAATAAGTCCGGCATCAAGTAATTTGATGACTTCGTTTTTAACCACTTCTTGGACATTTGGATTTACTCTACGTTGTGGTTGTATTACCGATTTGTAGTCATCATTCATTAAAATTTTGTGTGTGCACATGGAAGGACTTATGCCTTTAATATCTACATGCTTCCAAGCGATCGCATTTTTGTGCTTTTTCAAAAGTGTAATTAATTTTTCTTTTTCTAAGCTAGATAATTTAGACGAAATAATTACAAGTGATTTGCCATCTTTGTCTAGAAAAGCATATTCCAAACCTTTCGGAAGTTCTTTGAGCTCAAGAGGAGGGTCTTTAGGAGACTCCTTATTTGGTTGCTCATTTCGATCAAGAACTACAAAAGTTTGTTCTATGGCGACCTCTTCTTCAACAAAGTGGTCAGTTTCTTCTCTTGTATCGGGTGGTTCATCTTCAACTTCAATTAGGGGGTCATTATTGCCGAATTGATATTTCATTGAACGCTCAAGATCGACACTCTTTTTAAATGCCCCTAATTGAATAGATAGATTGTTGCGCTTCCGGTTTTTCAAAGCTTCATGGGCTTTTACAAAAGGTCGTCCCAACACTAGAGGAGCGTCATCAAGGATGACAAAGTCGGTTGGGATTACCATTTGATTTGTTTGAACCAAGACATCCTCAACTACACCGATTGATTTTATTACTTTCCGATTGGATAGAAAAATGGGTATTTGAAGTGGAGAAAAATCACTAATACTTAATTTTTCGAAAATGTAGTTTGGCATTATGTTAACACAAAGATCTTTATCAATTGTGATATTACTAATAAATGAATTTTGAAAAAAAACATGGAACCGGTGTAATGTTAATTTCAAATGCATCTTCTTTTATTAGTGAGGTTTGATCATTAGTTAACTTGATGCTTACCGTTTCGTCAATTTTTGTGTTAGTGTTTAACTCTTTTAAAAACTTAGCATGAGTGGGAACTAAACAATGATTTTCGAAAGAAGGTGACAAGAGATTAATTTCTTCAAAATTAGACTCTTCTTGAATTTTAACGTTGTCTGATTCACCTTTTTCGTTGTTTAACTCATGTGTTGGGTTTTCACTTACTTGTTTTTCCATTTTTACATTTTCAACTATCTCTTTTTTATTTAATTCTTCTCTTGCGCGGGACTCATCTTCCCTTGCGCGAGATTCTAATATGCAACGTTCGATAGTTTTAATTTTTTCTATTATCCTATTGGCTATGTCGGTGATAGAGTAAGGATCGGGATCCTTAAAACTCGAATCCGGTTGTTCGATCCTTTGTTCCTCATAATACTCATAGGAAGTAGATGGTTCACACCATTGTCCTTCATTTTAAGTATGAAGAAACACTAGATAAATGACCGGAATCAAGTTATCTAGGGGGTTAGGTTCCGCATAAAAGGGTAATTCTCTCTCGTTTGATTTGATGGAACAGATCTTCTTCTCCAGTTGACACTGCAAAACAGATCACCGTTAGCCTCGTCATGGGGAAAATGGTGGTTTTCTCCATGACCCGACTTGTTGGATCGACGTGTGACCCTAACGAGTCAATCAGAAGAGTTATACATCAATAACAAAGGCGAAATCAGTGAAATTGACGTTAAAACAACTTGATCTTTCTTAATTATCCTTTTATTACTGATTTCAAAGCTTTTTACAGATCAAATGACAAACGGTCAGCACCTCGGCTTTGAAATCTCAAAGTAATTCCGTTACAAATGACACACTAGCCTCAGGTATTTATAGATGTGTTAATTCCGTTTGAAGCTGCCACTGCCCATTTCAAGCGAAATTACAATGTTAATTTCGCTTGAAATGGTCATTGACACTTTCAAACGAAATTACACACAAACACACATAAAACCCTAATTTCTAACCTGCTGAGCACTAGTTAATCCTATCTAGACATAAGGCTTGATAAAGACAAAGTTAACAGACATTTGTGCACCAACAGACTCCCCCTTGGATGTTGACGAAGCCTTCGGCGTCGAGTCTTTAGTCTTAATCTCTTTCTAGTTTATCTAACAATAAAAGCATCCTTCAATTCTTCTCTTCTTCTATCAACAGCTAGCATGAATCACAGAATCTGAATCTTTAACAACTTTCAAACTCCCCCTTGAATATAGATTCAGGAACTGTATCTGACTTTTAAGTATTCAAACTCCCCCTATCAGTTAGCTGGGATTTTGCTTAGCTGTTTTCTCAATTACAAACCTATTACCTGCATAATCTCTACCTAAACATAAGGTTTATGATTATGACAATTTCAATCCAAACTTACCATTTGACTTCATTTGTTGGTTTTGTCAGAATTTAGAAATCCACTTAAGTATCCAGGTTCAAATTAATGACCCTAAGAACTTAATTTGTCTACCAAGTCCAATTTAATGACCTTGGTTGACCTGAGACAAATCACAATGACATTTTGTTCAACATTTGTACAAACAATTTTCTGAAATTTACAAGTTTCAAATTAATGAACTTGTTTTTACTTTCCAATTTCACAGGTTTAACATTTTAAGCTCCTAACTTATCTTCCAGCTCAGAAACTTCCTGCATCTGCTTCAAATTGCAAATCTGAAGATCAGCTTTCCACTTTGGTTTGTCAAAAAATAAAGCAGAAGTGTAAAATCTTTTTGGATTTAAGAATAAAGTTTCTAAACTAGAAATGAAATACAGAAATAAAATGCAGTAAAAGTAAACTATTTACAAACATATTTTTGGTGAGCGTGTTAGAGAATCATATCAGCTAATCGACAAGTCACAAGTACCGTTAAGCTTTTATTTCATACTCAGAATTAAACAATTCGCTTAGATTGTCGATATATTGATCCACTTAAATTCTCACACAAATTTCAATCTGTCCAAGATACGAATTAGATGAATTAAGGACTTAAACTCATTCATGTGTCCCACCTCTTGAATATACTCCCGTATCCAGAACCCAATATTCAGTCTTACAAGTGAGTATACCATAGATGATATCTGTAAGGGGTTAAATTACGAGGGCCGTGAGAGCTCAGGTCAGAACTTCCGTTCAGCAAAGAGATGACGGCTTCGACTTTAGGTGTGTCCCCTTTAGAGGATCTTTTTTACAACAGCACATGATTATCATTTTTCAATGCTTCATCATTTTTTATGCTGAGGGCGGTGCTATATTTCAAGCAAGCGGTAAAGTATTATACGGGGACTAGGCTATTGCTTCCGCAAAATCAGAAGTCTCGGGATAATACCCCAAATATCACTGAGTATAAAGACCTAGTATCTCAGAAAGAGGGATCTTTCAAACAAGATTTCAGGGGTTACCTATATATCCAAGTAGTGTTCCCCACGAAATAAGCAAGTAAATATTTAGGTTTATATCCCGAACAAACCTACTAAATGTGTAAAAACCTACCGGCATATCATTAGCGAGACTGTTTAAGACTTTTAAACTTTACATATCTTTAGCATACTGTAACTGTCAAGCCAATGTACTATCATTTTCCCTTTTTACACAAGCTCTTTTTCCATTTTCTATTTTTTTTGTATTTTGAAATATCTCATGTTTTTAGATTTTTGAAATTTTTTATTGTTTTTGTATTTTCTGAAAATATTACCCTATACTCCCCCTAAATACCAAAACAAGTAAAAAATCGACAAACCATTGCAGATTGCTTCTCAACATCATCATCTACAGTGGTACCTTCATCAACGCCAAGAATCTCCTCCAACACCGATAAAAGCTTCATACCGTTCAATTTTAGCAAATATTGAAAACGAGTTTTATCAAATGCTTTGGTATGTAAATCAGCTTTTTGTTCGTCAGTGTAGATTTTCTCAATTCGTATCAACTTCTTCTCGAAACAATCTCGGATGAAGTGATGACGAATTTCAATATGTTTTGTTTTAGCGTGATGAATAGGATTTTTAGTGATGTTAATTGCTGCCTCATTATCAATAAAGATAGGGGTGTTAAGAAATTACAAACCGTAGTCGCGCATCTGTTGCTGGATCCACAAGATCTGAGAGCAGCAACTGCTAGCAGATACATAATCGGCTTCACATGTGGACAAAGCCACAGAGGTCTGCTTCTTGCATTGCCAGGTGACCAAACGTGGTCTGAAAAACTGGCACCCCGCTGTTGTTGACTTTGCGTTAACTTTGCAGCATCCGAAATCGGAATCGGAATACCCTTCGAGCGTGAAATCGCCTTCTCTTGGATACCACAACCCCAACGATGGAGTTCCTTTCAGGAAGCATAATATCCGTTTCACAATCACCATATGCGAAGCTCTCGGGTTAGATTGAAATCTTGCTGCGACGCAGGTTGGATACATAATATCGGGTCTTGAAGTTGTCAAATACATCAGCGATCCGATCATGGAACGATACATCGTTTCATCTACCTTTTCTCTGGTGAGATCAGGGTTTATCCCATGGTTCGTTGCTAATGGGGTGGAAGCTGGAGAAGAACCTGACATCCCAAATTTCTCTAAGATATCATGAACATACTTCGTTTGATGTATGAATATTCCCTCAGGCAGTTGATCAACTTGAAGTCCTAAGAAGAATTTCATCTCACCCATTGATGACATTTCAAATTTCTGCTTCATAACTCTTTCAAAATCTTTGCACAGATTTTCATTTGTTTACCCAAATATGATGTCGTCCACGTATATCTGAACTATCAGAAGATGTCCGTCGACTTCTTTGGTGAAGAGAGTGGCATCCACTTTTCCATGGATGAAGCTGTTGGCTAGCAGGTGTTGAGATAATGTCTCGTACCAGGCTCTTGGGGCCTGGTCTAAACCATACAGTGCTTTATCCAGCAAATAAACCATGTCTTTGTGGATTGGATCGGTGAAGCCCGGTGGCTGTCCGACATATACCACCTCTTTTACCTTCCCATAGAGAAACGCCGATTTAACATCTAGCTGTTAAACTTAAAAATTTTTCCAACATATTAACTGTTTCATTTTTCTTACACAAGAAACATTCAAATCTTTCAAACCAATCTTCCTTTTTCACATCATTATAACAACTATCCCAATATCCACAGTACCAATTATTTAATCTTTCTAGTTTAACATTTTCCTTTTCATCAAACATTTTGACCAAATTTTAAAACAGTCTGATTTGACGTGAATTGACACTTTCAAACAAAATAACAACTTTCAAACAGAATCAGTTCAAGCGAAATCAGCTTTTCAAACGAAATTACTTCACACGAGATAAGGTTTTTCAAATGAAATCAGATTTGGTGCGGAATAGCTAATTTCATTTGAAACTTTCAAATGGAATCTAATTTCGTGTGAAATCTGTGACAGTTTCAGACGGAATCAGTCTCTTTGGAGCGAAATCACTAACTTCGTGTGAACTATCAAACGAAATCTGATTTTGTATGAAATCAGACAGCACTTTCAAACAGAATAAGTAATTCCGTGTGAAATAACAGGCAATTTCAAACGGAATTATCCACAAAAGTTAATTCCGTGCGAAATCACACATGCAATTTCAAGCGAAATTAGGATGACATCATCCTGTCGGCCACCAAATTGTCAAATTGACCCTGATTTTGATCGAATTTTGGTCCAATTCTTTCAAGGATTCTTTAAAACAGTGTTTTACATGATATATGTGAAAATCAGTCCAATTTGTCCGTTAAATCTTGTTTAATTTTGAAAGAAAGGTGTAGAAGTGAGAAAATCAAGCTGAATAGGTATGAACTCTTCGTCCTGAGCTCTGATACCATTTGTTGGATCGTCGTGTGACCCTAATGAATCAATCAGAAAAGTTATACATCAATAACAAAGGCGGAATCAGTGAAATTGACGTTAAAACAGCTTGATCCTTCTTAATTATCCTTTTATTACTGATTTCAAAGATTTTTACAGATCAAATGACAAACGGTCAGCACCTCGGCTCTGAAATCTCAAAGTAATTCCGTTACAAATGACACACTAGGCTCAGGTATTTATAGATGTGCTAATTCTGTTTGAAGCTGCCACTGCCCATTTCAAGCGGAATTACAATGTTAATTTCGCTTGAACTGGTCATTGACACTTTCAAACGAAATTAACAACTTTCAAACGGAATCAGTTCAAGCGAAATCAGCGTTTCAAACGAAATTACTTCACACGAAATAAGTTTTTTCAAACGAAATCAGATTTGGTGCGGAATAGCTAATTTCATTTGAAACTTTCAAACAGAATCTAATTTCGTGTGAAATCAGTGACAGTTTTAAACGGAATCAGTCACTTTAGAGCGAAATCACTAATTTTGTGTGAACTAAACATCACTTTCAAACGGAATAGGTGATTCAGTGTGAAATGAAAGGCAATTTTAAGGGAAATTAACCAAAAAGGTTAATTCCGTGTGAAATCACAAGTATTTTCATATGAAATTAGTGATTTCGTTTGAAACAGCACTGACACTTTCGAGTGGAATTAGGATGACATCATCATGTCGGCCACCATTTTGTCAAATTGACCTGGATTTTGATCGAATTTTGGTCCAATTCTTTCAAGGATTAGTTAAAACTGTGTTTTACATGATAAATGTGAAAATCAGTCCAATTTGTCCGTTAAATCTCGTTTAATTTTGAAAGAAAGGTGTAGAAGTGATGAAAACAAGCTGAATTGGTATAAACTCTTCGTCCTGAGCTCTGATACCACTTGTTGGATCGACGTGTGACCCTAACGAGTCAATCAAAAGAGTTATACATCAATAACAAAGGTGGAATCAGTGAAATTGACGTTAAAACAGCTTGATACTTCTTAATTATCCTTTTATTACTGATTTCAAAGCTTTTTACAGATCAAATGATAAAGGGTCAGCACCTCAGCTCTGAAATCTCAAAGTAATTCCGTTACAAATGACACACTAGGATCAGGTATTTATAGATGTGTTAATTCTGTTTGAAGCTGCCACTGCCCATTTCAAGCGGAATTACAATGTTAATTTCGCTTGAACTAGTCATTGACACTTTCAAACGAAATTACACACAAACACACATAAAACCCTAATTTTTAACCTGCTGAGCACTAGTTAATCCTATCTAAACATAAGACTCGATAAACACAAAGTTAACAGACATTTGTGCACCAACACAACTCTGGCGTGAGAATAAGTATGTGTTTATGAAGAAGAAGAAGAAGTATTGACGAAGTGTGTGTAACTTGAAGTTCATACCTGAATTAGTCTCATATTTATAGCCGAGAGTTTGGGCGGGAAAACTTGTTATTGAAATATTAACGGAAGATGCTGACACCGTAAGCGGATATTTTCCTTCCGTTAATTCTCTTGATCGGATTGTGGGATAACACGGATCGTGATCTTGATCGACAGCTGGGGTGTTGCCACGTGGAAAGTGGGCAAGTGGAGGTTTCTCTCCAATTTCATACCATCATCGTGATTTCAGGGAGGCCTGAGACGATGACACGTGTCTAGACGGTTATAACCGTCTGGTGGTGCACGATTGAGTTCTTCTAGAAGGTTATTGCCATAATCTAGTGTGACTTCTTATCGTGTGTATTAGTCGAGTAAATAATATCCAAGTCTGGGTACTATTTAAGCGGAAGTATTAAACTAGGATTCTTATCCTTTGTATGTTATGGAGGAAGGCCCAAAGGTTTAGAAACTTCCCTTTGGCTCGCAGGTGTTGCCTGCTATCAATCTCTTAAGCTTTCTTTGTAGGACCAATGCGCGGCCGCGCAAGGCCAAAAGAGGGCTAAAAGATAAGATTGTGGTATGGTCCTAGGTATTTATTACGAGGTTTTTGGGACCTTACCCATTCAAAGTATATGATGGATAAGGGTCGTAATTTTGTTCTTCATAATACTCATACGAGGTGGGTTGTTCACGCCATGGTTTCTCATAATAAGCATATGAAGGATGTGGCTCATATCTTGGTTCCTCAAAGTATGAGTATGAAGGCTCATACCTTGGTTCTTCAAAATATGAGTATGAGGGAGGTGGTTCATACCTTGGGTCTTCATAGGATGTGTATGAAGTTGATGGCTCGTACCTGGGCTCCTCATAGTAGGTGTATGAAGTGGATGGTGGAAATAAATCACAATATTGAACCGAGTGCAGGTCACCACAAATGGTGCAATAGTCTACCCTATAATCATCCTCCTCATAGGTGTAGTTGTACCCTCCTGAGTATTGATCCATGAGAGTCACTCAGCAGACCGCAACAAAGTGTCGAGACCAGAAAACAAAAATAAAAAACAGAAACAGAGGCTGGACACGGCCCCGTGTTCAGTAAGCACGGCCCGTGTTCAGATTTTGTATTTTGGCGTTTTAATTCAAGTTACTAATTTCGTTGAGCACGGGGCGTGTTCATTGAGCACGGCCACGTGTTCAGGCTACTGTAAATGCAAAATCTAACTAAAATGCAGAAAAAAATGCGCGCATTTTAAAAAGGTTTTGAAAAACTGATTAGGCCGTCGATTTTAAGCTTTCTTAAAATCCTTGTGTCCCCGGCAACGGCGCCAAAAAAACTTGATGCGTGTGAAGTGTCGTATAGCTTTTAACCAACACTAAAACACTTTTTAAATCAAACACATTTTAAGCCCTTAAACCCTTTTTAGCCAAGTTTTGAATTTATAAAACACGATATTTACTAACACTAAACACACATATGGGCAAATGCACCCATTGTGAGCGTAGTATAGTGTTGGTAAGATACCAAGGTCGTCCAAGGACACAGGAGCTTTTAATACCGGTTTATCCTCAACGTCTAATCAAATCAAAAGTTTAGAAAAAAGGTTTTAAACTAAAAAAATAAAACTAACTAAAATACTGAAAAATAAAATAAAATAAAAACAGATAGACAAGATGAATCACTTGGATCCAACTCGTATTTAGTGTAACCTTTGATTATTTCCGCACTTTTGCACTTTTTAAGAGATTATCTTAGTTATTGTAGTAGGCCCCTCTTCTGAAGGTGACGTTACCCTCAACCCAGTAGTTTGAGTCAGCAAGGATACAATCCTAAAGGGTTGGATTATTGAAAGATAATTAATTAAGTTATTAATGCATATTGAGGCAGGCCCCTCATCTGGAGGTGACGTTACCCTCGGCTAAGTAGTCTGAGTCAGCAGGGATACAGTCCTAAGTAGCCGGGTTAAAGTTTTAATAGTAGTTTACATATGAGGGGGTCAAGGAGTTCGGACCCCCGCCATCCAATACCAGTGGGTATTGAAGGAGGTCCTACTAAAGTTGACCCAGGTCCTTGCAGGATCTATACATTGAACAAGGCAAGACTCTTACCAAACCGTTCCCTTAACCCCCGACCAGGTAGCCAACATACCTCCATATAGACCGTGGAGATATGAATGGTGAAAATCTTTTATTTTATATAGACAGTAAAATAATGCCAAGACACCACGGACAAACGATAAGGAAGACTCACCTTCAACATAAGAAACTAGTTATTAAAGTCCTTAATACATAACCAAATAAAAAGTGCAAAAAGATTAAAAATAAAAAGTATTACACTAAACACTTGTCTTCACCAAGTGATGTAAGAGACTTAGGAAAACATGGACTTTGATTGTCAAGAACTTTTACGATCAATCTTGGATCCCGAGACTACTCACACACTCTATGATGGATGATGGATGATGGTGGTGGATGTGGGTTGTGATGGTGGTGGGTGGGTGGGTGAAGTGTTAGAGAGGTGGTTTGCCAAGGGATGGTTTGCAAATGAGCCAAGCTCCCCTACTTATAGCCTGCACAGAGGCCCGGACACGGCCCCGTGTCCATTGGGCACGGCCCCGTGTCCACCCGTCTTCTCTTTCTTCATTAAATGCAGTTTGTCTGCATTAGTTGACCACGCCCCCGAGTCCGCTGGGCACGACCCCGTGTGCAGAAGCGTATCTGTACTATCAAGATTTTCCTAGATTCTGCGAATCTTAGAGTTGATCACGGCCCCGTGTCCACTGGACACGCCCCCGTGGTGGGTGATAGAAGCTTCTACAACTTTGTCTTTTCTGCAGACACTTGGGCACGCCCCCGTGCTCATTGAGCACGGGGCGTGTTCAGCCTTCTGTTCTCTTGTTTTTGCTTGGGGAGATGTTGTCGAGGGGTCGGGCATGCCACGTTTATTAATTTTCTTGTATTTATGTTAGATTTAGTTGCCTTTTTGCTTCTTTTGTTCATTTGAGCTCATTTAATCCTGAAAATACAAAAGGAAGACAAAAACACACTTTTTCCAACATAAGTACTAAAAAGGGTTAGTTTTATGCCCACTTGATGTAATTTATATGTTGCATTTTGCACACATCACTCCCAGATGGATAGAGTAACGGATTTTGTGTGCTTCGTCAAGTAGAAGCTTTTTGACTCCACACGAGTTAGGAATCCATATTCTGCAAAACCGGATTTTCAACACATTATTATTGTCTATTAACTCCTTCAACTGGCCAAAAATTCTTTCTCTTTTCCAATTTTCCTCTTTTATCGCCTCGGCTTGTTCTTCTCGGATTCGTTCAAGTAAACCCGAGGTTACAACAAGCTGCATCGACCGCACTCGTATTGGAACATAGTCTGTTTTCCTACTCAAAGCATCCGCCACAACATTGGCCTTCCCAGGGTGGTAATGTATCTCGCAGTCATAGTCTTTTACTGTTTCTAACTATCGCCTTTGCCGCATATTTAACTCCTTCTGATCGAAGAAGTATTTCAAGCTCTTGTGGTCGGTAAATATGGTTCACTTTACCACGTATAAATTGTGCCTCCATATTTTTAATGCAAATACCACCGCCGTCAATTCAAGATCGTGTGTGGGGTATTTCTTTTGGTGCACCTTTAATTGCCTCGAGGCATAAGTGATGTGTGCTAAACAGACTATAAAAAATTAACTAAATTAGACTCTCTAAGCTAGACACTAAAAAGCTTTAATTCTAGACTCGACCTAAAACCACACAATCGGCAAGTGTACCGATCAATGTAGTATAACCCTAGGAAGTCCGGATATCGAACCACGAGACTCTATTTATCACATAAACTAGACTCTAATAGACACTGACAAACACAACTGAAACTTGATTAATTGTTTGGGGGGAGGTTACGAAAAATCTAAGGAAATCTTTTTAAACTAAATATTAAACTATAAACTAGACTAATACAAAAGAAGGCAAAGACGATTCTTATATGATAACGAGGACCACCTAGACTAGAATCCTGTATTGAATTTAAAGAATTACCAATTAAGTTAAATGCATGATTTATGGAACCGGGATCTTATAGTACTAAACCTATTAAACACCAACTAAGCCCCTCAACCCTTCTCGAGTTGAAACTTATGGCATTACCTAGGCCGTTAATCCTACCGGTTATTAGACGTCTTTCCAGTTGTCTAATTATTGTGTAAGTACCCTAATGTTGACCTACTCTTTTCCAATCATAGATCTAGGGTAGTTTAGATTATTTAACTTGACTTGATAGACTAATAAATTGACGGGGCAACTAAGGCACGACCTTTTCCAAGGACTGTCTAAAGCAATTCGCCGAGTAAGACCTATCAATAGTCCCGCACCTTCCAGCTATAAGGACTAGCAGAACACTAAAACCTAGCAAATTACTAACAATTACTTATAGGGGTTCTTGGCCAATTCCACCCTAAAGAGTTAAGATTTATTACGTGATATAGACACTCACCAAAATCCTAAACCCTAGCACGACTCTATGTTGTGATAAAGACCGTCACTAAGAATCATACGAAGCAATTGACAATAATAAACCAAATTAAAGTACGCATGTGCATCAAATCAATAAAACAAACTCTTTACTAAACACAATTAATCCATAACATTCATGCGATTAACAAGAAAGGTAAAAACTTCATATCAATCCATTCATCAAGTCTAGGTAGCTTAAATGTTTAGCCAAGCATGTCAATAAACGAAAACAAATCAAAGATGTTCAACAAAGAATTCATGATAACAAGTTTCAAGAAAGAAATCGACAAAACAAGGGATTGGAAAACCTGAGAAAGTCTTCGATTCTTCGTCTCGAACTCCTACCACTGATTCGTAAGCTTCAAGATCTCCGATTTAGCTCCAAGAATGCTCCAAAATCGCCTATGTTGCTCTCCAATTCGTAATTAGGGTTAATGATGTTTTTCTTGGGAATTTATAGTAAACCATAACGATTAACAAATTATCGCCGTCAGATTACCCCGCCGCGTCGCGCGACGGGTCTCATGCATTGCTGTGGCGCGACGCCACAATATAAAATTCTAGATTTTATTTGTTTACTGCTAGCGCTGCGCGACGGGACTCCGGTTTAGCCATGGCGCGACGTTACAGCTCTTTTTTCACAGCCTATTGCTTAATTTTTCCAGCATAAGCTCTCTAAAAACTTCACAAATAATTCTAACTCTTTTCAACTCGTTCCGGGACTTGGGGTTTCAGCATTATGGCTCGTTTTCACTCAATTTTCAGCAACTTTAAGTACTAAGACCTGGAAAACACAAATTTATCAATAATACGCACATTCTAACTAAAACGGAACTAAAAAGTAACGGAAACTATACAAACTATACACGAATAAAGGATATATTTTGCAATACATCAAATATACCCACACTTACTCTTTTTTCGTCCTCGAAAAAGAATTATGCAACGGAATCATAGATAAATAATCACCTGGGTCAAAGCATATTTATATTTTATTAAAACCAAAACCTGCGTTAGTCGCGATTGCGAATATACTTGTCCCTTTAAACCCAAGTCTGATCCTGAGCCCTTATCATATGAATTTAATTTAAGTGCGGTCAATCTACCTAGGGTCTCACGCCTATGTTGCTCTCCAATTCGTAATTAGGGTTAATGATGTTTTTCTTGGGAATTTATAGTAAACCATAACGATTAACAAATTATCGCCGTCAGATTACCCCGCCGCGTCGCGCGACGGGTCTCATGCATTGCTGTGGCGCGACGCCACAATATAAAATTCTAGATTTTATTTGTTTACTGCTAGCGCTGCGCGACGGGACTCCGGTTTAGCCATGGCGCGACGTTACAGCTCTTTTTTCACAGCCTATTGCTTAATTTTTCCAGCATAAGCTCTCTAAAAACTTCACAAATAATTCTAACTCTTTTCAACTCGTTCCGGGACTTGGGGTTTCAGCATTATGGCTCGTTTTCACTCAATTTTCAGCAACTTTAAGTACTAAGACCTGGAAAACACAAATTTATCAATAATACGCACATTCTAACTAAAACGGAACTAAAAAGTAACGGAAACTATACAAACTATACACGAATAAAGGATATATTTTGCAATACATCAAATATACCCACACTTACTCTTTTTTCGTCCTCGAAAAAGAATTATGCAACGGAATCATAGATAAATAATCACCTGGGTCAAAGCATATTTATATTTTATTAAAACCAAAACCTGCGTTAGTCGCGATTGCGAATATACTTGTCCCTTTAAACCCAAGTCTGATCCTGAGCCCTTATCATATGAATTTAATTTAAGTGCGGTCAATCTACCTAGGGTCTCACGCTATAATCTACAGTCCACCTACTCTCGCCTCAAGCTTATAGAACTAAAGGAACGATCACTGGACCAATTCCCAACCGTCTTATATCAAAACCAAGAGAGTTTACAATCAATTTTTTTCTTTTTCCATTTTTTTTCACTTTTCTTTTTTTCCTTTTTCAATGAGCGTAGACGTTGCTTTCTCTAACCAAGAGGCAATCCGGCTGTAGAGTCCTATCCCCAACTCGGATTACTTAAGCTTCGGTACTTTTTACTTTTTTTTTGCAAGGTTGATTTCACACACCCTAGCGGTAATCCGGTTGTAAAGTCACTATCCCCAACCCAGACTACATAGAAATGCGCTACTTTCATTTAGTTTCTAGCTCACTTTTTTTCTATTTTTTTTCGCTTGATCACAAACTCTAACGGTTTTAACTTATAACGGTGTCCCTTATACTCTTATTGGCAGTTTTGATTTCCCATATCTCCCAGGCGAAAACCCACTAGCAGACCGACAATTAAGGTGTATTAGCTCAAAGGGACTTAAAACCAAACCCGGGCCTATCCACACATCCCTAACTAGACGCAAGCTTGATTTATTTTAATCTCATATTATTATTATTTGAACCCAAGCAAAAATTCATCATTTCTATCATTTTCCGTTTTATTATGCAAACTTCTCATTTCAAAGGACATTTTTTCTGATTTTTCGATTTTTTTGGATTTTTCAAATTTTTTTTAATTTTTTTGTATTTTTCACTATTATGACTCGATTATTTACATATATCCCATCCCCACACTTAGAGATTGCATTGTCCCTAATGCAACAACGGAAATACGACTCAAAAACTACCTAAACACTAAAAACGATAACTAAAGACGAAATAAATAAATAAAATACAAAAACAAAAAGGGAAACGACTTAGCTGAATATGTGAGACTATCAAAGTGCCAGTTGTTTCCACATATGCCCTCCAATTCGAAACGTGCTCAGCAAACAACTCCTAACCTCGGACACGCGAACGAAAGCGGCTAAACATCAACCTATCAATCAACATCAACAAACTAGCAAAACATAGTAATATATATCATCAAAATATCAGTTTCAACCACATAAACCAACCCAACCTGCCCATCCAACCTGTTTAACGTGTATCAATATCAGTACAGACCAACTAATGAGGATAAAAAACAGCATAAAAGAAAAAATCAAACAAAAGATATATTCAGTTGCTGCTTCTGCATCCTCCTGCCATCCCCACACTAGCCCTCATCATGCTCGCTAGCAGTCTCATGACTGCTCTCTTCTCGTCCACCTGCACCAGAGCTACCCTCTCCAAATACACGAATCGGGGGAATCGGATCAAACCTCTCAGCAGCACCAGCCGAGCTGCCCTGCTGCCTCGGCTGGAAGAAGTCTGGAATCCCCATACTGTGCCTGCTCAGGATATATCGGAGAGCATCCTCCTGCCTCTCCTGACCTGTCAGAATAAGGTACTCCAGCCTGCCGAATCTCTGCTCCACATAGCCAGAGAACGACTCTAAAGTGAGAGGCTCAGGTGGAGGCTGCCTCCTAGGATACTGCTGTGCTAGTAACTCGTGTCTCTGCGGTGGCCGTTGTCGGTGTGTAGGATCAATCTGAATCATGACATCCTCAGCTGGATGTCCCTCCGGTGGCTGCACCTGCGGGCCCTGCCTGATCAGCTCCCAGCCGATGGGCTCAGTCCATGACATTATACCTGCCTGCTGCAACTCTTTAATCCCAAATGTCACCGTCTCAGGCCCTTCGTGTAGAAATTTGGGAACATACTTGGTAAATACCCCCAAATTTCATGCAATCCGAGTAATATAGGGGCCCATATCTAAACCAGCACGAGGACCACCTCGACGTCCTCTACTAAACGAATCTGCTAAGACTGTAGCCAGATTCATCTCCCTGTGCTGAAGCAAATCAGTATTCTTCAGTTTGTCATATTTATTCCATTCTGATGTACTCGGCTCAAACTTCAATATCGGGTGATCAGCTCTATGAGTTTTCCTATCCGGGATAAAATTATATGACCTTTGATACTCGATCTTTCTCAACTTAGGATCATCGGCAGCTATCTGAATGATCGGGGTCTCTTGCGGAACCGGGTCTTGCTGGGGTGGGTCCTGTTGTGGTGTCGACTGACCCGCACCTGTCTTTCGTGACCTACCTCTGCGCGAACTACTAGCCATGTATGCAAAACATATATTAACAAGGCAAAACAAGCAAACAATCAGTAATAACAAAGTACTTTTGGTATTTTTATTTTTTTTGATTTTTTTTTTGAAATTTTTATATTTTTTTGTTTTGGATTTTTATAATTTTTTTCAAAAAAAGATAGAATAGCCGTATAGCATTACATTTGCGGCTAATTCTGAAACAAACGGGCTACCTTTTACAACTGCTAAGTGATAGTTAAACTCACTCGAATGGAGATTGAGTACGGGCGAGTCTAAATCACTTGTACGTGCAAGTAAACCCGAACACAACTAACTACGACTAAAACTACTAAAACTTGACTCAATGTACACTACCCCCTCGGCACTTTAATTGTCCGCAATTAAAACAAGTGCCTAATCGAGACATTGAAGTCCAATCTTGCTAAAAAAATCAGTTGCTTTTTTGTTTTGAAAATCAAATTGTAGCAATTGAAAAAGTCCGCCTTGTTAAAGGAGGGTTTTCCGTTTGCACAAATTTTGTTTTAATGCAAGATTGGAATTTTATATGTCGCAATACCAATCAAAATTCAACAAAACAATGGCCTTTTGCCCAACCTGACACCATCCGCACCCACTAACAAATGCAAGTAAGCTCGTGTATTTCACCATTTGCAACAAACAATCAAGATGGCAATGTTCTCAAAAGATATTATACTATCACGAGCAATAAATCCCAAACCAAAACCATCCGCACCCTAAATAAGAACTATACTTGACACACTAAACCAAGGTACTGACCACCTAAATGACCCGACTAAAGTGACTCGACAAACCTGACCTAACATACCATAGCACAATACCGACTCGAACCTGACTCGACTCAACTACTTACGGACCCAACATCGACTCGACTGGCCCACCTCCAAAACCCACAAAAGTGACATAATCTAACAAATATAAAGACTCAAATTAACAAGCTAATCGATAGTTATAAGAAAACAGAGCAAAGAACATACCTGATTTGCTGATTTGTGGAAGAAAAAAATTAAAAATTTCGCTAAATGGTGTGTCCCGAATCGAGGAGATGTGGCGGATGGATGGTGAAATTTTTTGGTGGGTTGTGTTATGTGTCGAAAACCGGACACGTGGGTGGTTGAATGGGTGAAAATGGTTGAGTGATGGTGGAGTTATGGTGGTAAAGGTGATGTTCGGTGGTAGGGATGAAGAGAAAAGGTTTGGTGTCGTTTAGGGGAAAGCTAATGAAGAAAAGAGCTTTTGACCGACCATTTAAGCGGTCGCGTGCCGCTACCGTAAAAAGGATTCGCCGTGGCGTAGCGCCACGGGGTGGTTCAAAACTTAGAGTTCAGTTATGGGGTCACGTTACGCGACTGGTCGGTTCAAAAGTGGTGGCGTAGCGCCACAGGGGGGTTCAGAACGAATTTTTGACCCTAGGGGTCGCGTAGCGCCACAGTGAAGTTGTTATGCTCTGGCGCAACGCGAGGGCACTTTTTTCACAGAAGGTTTCGTAAATTTGTGAGTTTTATGCCTTAGAAAATTTTCTAACTCTTACCAAACCTTCCCCAAACCATCCCAAATTTTTTCTAAGTGTTGGGACTTACCTGGAACATCGTTTTCTTCGCAAATTCAGCTCTTCAAGGGTACGTTTCCTGCAAAATTTCTCAAACACACAAAACACAAACACGAAAAACTACGAAAAATTATGAAAAATAATGAAATTTACAAACGGTACATACTCTACACTTGGGATTTCATCCCAAAACACTAATTGGCGGCTTTTGATGGAATTTCGAGAGGAGTTTCCTCCATCTCGTTCTTGTTTATTGTTCCTCCAATGTAATGCTTCAAACGGTGGCCATTCACCTTCCAACTTCGGCCATCCAACTCATCCATGATATCCACCGCTCCATACGGAAACACGTAGTGAACCATATAATGTCCCGACCACTTCGATTTCAACTTACCCGCAAACGACTTCAACCTTGTCTTGTAAAGAAGGACTTTGTCACCCTTGCTAAACTCCTTTACCTTTCTTAACTTTTTATCAGGCGAGGCTTTCGTCTTCTCCTTGATTCCCAACGATCGAGCATACGCCGCATCCCTAAGCTCCTCTAGCTCATGGATTTGAAAGAAACGCTTCCTAGCGGCTTCGGTCATGTCAAGATTAACGGTTTTTAATGCCCAAAGAGCTCTATGATCTAGCTCTACGGGAAGGTGACAAGCTTTACCATAGACGATCATAAATGGTGTGGTTCCTAAAGGCATCTTGTAGGCGGTTCGAAATGCCCACAATGCATCGTTTAGCTTGTCAGACCAATCCTTCCTATTCTTACTGACTGTTTTCTCTAAGATTCGTTTGATACCGCGATTTGCATTCTCCACTTGACCACTTGTTTGTGGATGATATGCTGTAGACAAACGATGAGTGACTCCGTAGCGTGCAAGCAATTTCTCCATCAATGCATTGCAAAAGTGAGTACCACGGTCACTAATTAAGGCTTTAGGTGTCCTGAATCGGGAAAAGAGCTTCTTGAGGAATTTCAAAACTACTCAGGCTTCGTTTGTAGGAAGAGCTTGAGCCTCAACCCATTTAGACACATAGTCAATCGCCACGAGTATGTAACGGTTTCCTTTGGAGTTTGGGAAGGGTCCCATGAAATCGATGCCCCAAACGTCAAAAACCTCCAACACTTGGACCGGGTTTTGAGGCATCTCATCTTTGGCAGAAATATTGCCGGTTCGTTGACACGCATCACATGTCTTCACGAACTCAACGGCATCTCGAAGTATAGTAGGCCTATAGAAGCCCCAATCAAACACCTTTTGAGCGGTGGCATATGCTCCATGGTGGCCTCCCGTGAGGCCCTCATGTACATGCTTAATGATGTTCCACCCCTCCTCTCTCGACACACAACCTCTAAGTATCATATCTCGCCCTATCCTAAAGAGAAAAGGATCGTCCCATATATACTTTCTTGACTCACTAATGAATTTCCTACGTTGTTGTGTGGTCATTCCTCTCACAATATTGCCACTAGAAAGGTAATTCGCTAAGTCACAAAACCATGGAAATCCTTCTTTCTCGGCCTCAACGAACTCGATAGACTCGTGAGGGAACGTGTCTCCAATCTCCTCCTCACGAATCTCTTCTCTTTTTGGATCCTCTAGACGTGATAGATGATTGACCGCAACGTTTTCGGCCCCTCTCTTGTCTCTAATCTCAATATCAAACTCGCTAAGCAAAAGAATCCACCGAATGAGTCGGGGTTTGGCGTCTTTCTTTTGAAAAAGAAAACGCAATGTGGAGTGATCGGTGAAGACTATAGTCTTGGATAGAACGAGGTATGAGCGGAATTTGTCGAAAGCAAATACTACTGCTGAGAGTTCTTTTGAGCATCATTTAGCGTTTTGCTCGCGTAGTATATAGGGTGGAAGTGCTTATCCTCTCTTTGTCCTAAAACCGCTCCAACGGCATAGTCACTCGCATCGCACATGAGCTCAAACGGCAAGCTCCAGTTGGGCGAGATAAGAATAGGTGCACTCACAAGCTGTTCCTTCAAAAAGTTGAAGGCTTTAAGACACTCCTCGTCGAAGAAGAATGGAACATCTTTCTCTAGCAAACGGGTCATGGGGCGGGTGATTTTAGAAAAATCCCTAATGAAGCGTCTATAGAAGCCCGCATGCCCTATAAAACTCCTAATCGACTTACCACTCGTGGGTGGAGGTAACCTACTAATGGTATCTATTTTCACACGATCTACCTCTATACCATCCCTAGAAATCTTATGCCCTAACACAATACCTTCCGTCACCATGAAGTGACACTTCTCCCAATTTAGCATAAGCTTCGTTTCCACGCACCGCTTCAACATCCTCTCTAGGTTCTTCAAACACGCATCAAAGGAGTTACCATAAACTTAAAAATCGTCCATGAAAACCTCCATGGAACTCTCTATCATATCCTGAAATATGGCAACCATGCACTGCTGAAAAGTAGTTGGAGCGTTGCACAACCCAAATGGCATGCGTCGGTACGCATAGGTGCCATAGGGGCATGTGAAAGTGGTTTTATCCTGGTCCTCCGGTGCTGTGGGAATCTAGAAGTACCCAGAAAAACCATCGAGAAAACAATAGAATTGTTGACCGGCGAGACGCTCCAACAGTTGATCGATGAAGGGCAATGGGAAATGGTCTTTTCGGGTGGCATCATTCAACTTTCGGTAGTCGATGCACACTTGCCACCCCGTGACCGTACGTGAAGGGATGAGCTCATTCTTTGCGTTCATGACAACGGTCATTCCTCCCTTCTTAGGGACAACCTGAGTGGGACTAACCCAAGGTGAATCAGAAATAGGATATATCATCCCCGCATCGAGGAGTTTAAGAACCTCCTTCTTCACAACATCTTGCATGTTGGGTTGATCCTCCTTTGAGGTTGCACCACTGGTTTGTAATCATCCTCCATGAGTATCCGGTGAGTGCAATAGGAAGGGCTAATGCCCTTGATGTCGGACAACCTCCATGAAATGGCCTCTTTGTTGGCCCTCAACACCTCCAATAACCTCACTTTCTCACCTTCTTCCAATTTTGACGAGATAATGACGGGTAGCTCGGAACCCTCCCCTAAGAGAACATACTCTAAATGCGATGGAAGTACCTTAAGCTCTAATGGTGGGGGTTGGGTGGTGTCCTCACTAATGGCTAACACTTCGGGGATCAAAGGACTCCCCTCAACTTCTACTTCATCTACCCTCTTCAACTCATCTTCTACCTTCTATCCTACCACCAAGTCCGCTCCAATAATGTACTCTAAACAATGATCAACACATGAGATGAACAAATTCAAGAAGTAGACGGAATGGCAAGGACCACTATAGTCATCCGAACCACTCGGGTGGTTCATGGAAAGCTCTATCTCAAAGGTGACTCTCTCCTCACCGACCCTAAGGGTGATCTTACCATCATGAACGTCTATGAGTGCTTTAGCGGTACGTAAGAAAGGATGACCAAGTATAATGGGGACTCTCTCATCCGCTTCCATATCAAGAATTCCGAAATCGGCAAGAAAGACATATTTGTCGACCTTGACAAGCAAATTCTCAACTATGCCCCTAGGGTATTTAATGGACCGATCGGCTAAGCATAATGTCATTCGAGTAGGTGCAAGCTCTCCTAGGTCTAGCTTCTCATAAAGAGAAAAGGGCATCAAATTGATGCTAGCACCGAAGTCGGCTAAGGCTCTAGTGTTGGTATTACTACCGAATAGACAAGGAATAGTGAAAATACCGGGATCGGTAAGCTTTTCGGGAAGCTTATTTAAAACAACGGTGGAACACCCTCCATTCAATGGGACATTTGACAACTCCCCTAACTTTTCTTTGTTCCTAAGAAGGTCTTTCAAGAATTTCGCATATTTAAGCATCGACTGAAGTGCCTCGATAAAAGGAAGATTAATCTTCAATTGCTTGAAGATGTCTAAAAATTGCCCGTATTCCCTTGAATATTTTTGGTTCCTAAGACGTGAAGGGAACGGGACTCTCGAATGGTCTACTAGGGGTGAAGTTCTAACGTCTACGGGCATTTTTTCAACTTTCTTCTCACTTTGAGACTCACCGGGCTGTGCGGTACTTGTTGGGCTTAGCCTCTATTGCACTTTGTCGGGAGCCTCCATCTCTATCTCCCCGTCTACAATATCTCTATCCGCATCAACTACTCTCTCTTCAACTCTAGGGTTCCCTACGGTTTTACCACAATGAGTGGTAATGGCTTTAGCATGGGCATTAGGGTTTGGTAGGGTGTTACCCGCAAACTGACCGGGTAATCTCTCTTCTAGCTTCCTATACATATCACCTACGACCCTTTGGAGGTCTTGGAAAGAGGCTTGATGGTTCTTAAGCATAAGGTCATGTTCACTAAGTGTCTTTTGGGTGGTTTGGTCCCTAACAACTAGTTGGCTCATCATAGCCTCCATTCTTTCTAGGCTACCCCCTAGATCATAACTTGGACCTTGACCTGGTTGAACCGGATTATTTGACCCCCCCCCCATCTTTGACCTGCCCATTGAACCCCTTGTTGAACTACCCATTTGAACCCCCACAAAAAGTGAACCTTGACCCCTATTTGGATTTTGAGCTATTTGAAAACCAGGAGGTCCATTTGAGCGAAAATTGTTATTATTATTAAAATTATTATTATTATTATTTCGCCAACCCGAACCAAAATTATTATTACCAAACCCACTAGGTTGACCTCTACCGAAACCTCCTCCTACAAAATCAACTTGCTCCTCACCAACTAGCAATGGACACGCACTCGTATCGTGACCCCCTCGGCAAAACTCACACTTACCTACCTTAGCCTTAATCTCCTTAAGCTCCCTAGTCACGTTTTCCAAAACAGTGGCTAAACTAGGGTCCATGGTGACATGGTTCACCCCTCGGGCAGGTGCACTAGAAGTGGTATTTGAATTACCACTTTGATACCGCTGATCGGCTCGCGATTGAGATTGAGACTGGGCAAATGCCTCAAAACTCTCTAAACACTCAGCAACAGTAAGAATACCCATCATATGCCCCCCCCCCCCCCCCGCATTAGTATCAAACCGATCACGAGTCTCTTGGGTGAGACCGTTATAGAATTTCTCACATAGAGCCCAATCGGAAAGTCCATGTTGGGAGCAACGAGCAAAAAGGTTTTGGAAACGCTCCTAAGCAAGCTAATAAGGCTCGTCGGGCTCCATGCGGAAAGAGTGAATTTAATCACGAAGACGTGAGGCTTTAGCGGGCGGGAAATACTTGTTCAAAAAGGCTTGACGAAGGCCCGCCTATGTAGTAAAGGTACTGGTTGGTTGAGAGTCCAACCAAGTAGCCGCACGCCCGGCTAGTGAAAATGGGAAAAGCTGAAGGTAAGTAGCATCATTTGGGGCTTCGTGAAGGCTAAAAGTAGCAAGGATACGGGAGAACCGGTTTATGTGGGCCGGGGCGTCCTCATCCTCGCGGCCATGGAATTGGATGCTATTGGTGATAGCTTGCATGGCATAAGATGGAATTTTCCATGAGTTTTCGCTAACGATGGGTGGAACGGTAATGGGTGAAGCAAGACCGGTGAATTCTGAGTGGCTTGCTGATGGATGGTTTGCCTAGCGTTGGCCATGTTTTCTAAGTTTTCTGGGATGCTAGAAGTAGGGCTGTCGGGTGGGGAAACCTTAGGTGATGTTTTGGGTGACTGGGGCGGGGTGGGTAATGGAGTGGAATCGAAATTGGGAAACTGAGACGTGGATGAAATACTAACCTTGGGGCCTTGGACCAATCGAGACGATGACTCAATGACTGGCGGCTTCGGCGGTCCGTGCAAGCGCAGATGTGGCATCCACTACAAGCAAAAACCTGAATGTGAGAAAAGCACACACTAGTCACTAAGACTCAAAAATAAAGACAAAAATAAACGACAAAGACTCAAAACAAAACAAACACGTAGCACGTATATGTCATTAAGGTCTATCAAAGCTAATGAACGTGATTTCCAAGAGTCCCCGGCAACGGCGCTAAAAACTTGATGTGTGCTAAACAGACTATAAAAAATTAACTAAATTAGACTATCTAAGCTAGACACTAAAAAGCTTTAATTCTATACTCGACCTAAAACCACACAATCGACAAGTGTACCAATCAATGTAGTATAACCCTAGGAAGTCCGGATATCGAACCACGAGACTCTGTTTATCACGTAAACTAGACTCTAATAGACACTGAAAGACACGACTGAAACTTGTTTAATTGTTTGGGGGGGGGGTTACGAAAAATCTAAGGAAATCTATTTAAACTAAATATTAAACTAAAAACTAGACTAATACGAAAGAAGGCAAAGACGATTCTTATATGATAACGAGGACCACCTAGACTAGAATCCTGGATTGATTTTAAAGAATTACCAATTAAGTTAAATGCATGATTTATGGAACCGGGATCTTATAGTACTAAACCTATTAAACACCAACTAAGCCCCTCAACCCTTCTCGAGGTGAAACTTATGGCATTACCTAGGCCGTTAATCCTACCAGTTATTAGACGTCTTTCCAGTTGTCTAATTATTGTGTAAGTACCCTAATGTTGACCTACTCTTTTCCAATCATAGATCTAGGGTAGTTTGGATTATTTAACTTGACTTGATAGACTAATAAACAGACGGGGCAACTAAGGCACGACCTTTTCCAAGTACTGTCTAAAGCAATTCGCCGGGTAAGACCTATCAATAGCCCCGCACTTTCCAGCTAGAAGGACTAGCAGAACACTAAAACCTAGCAAATTACTAACAATTACTTCTAGGGGTTATTGGCCAATTCCACCCTAAAGAGTTAAGATTTATTACGTGATATAGACACTCACCAAAATCCTAAACCCTAGCACGAATCTATGTTGTGATAAAGACCGTCACTAAGAATCATATGAAGCAATTGACAATAAGAAACCAAATTAAAGTACGCATGTGCATCAAATCAATAAAACAAACTCTTTACTAAACACAATTAATCCATAACATTCATGCGATTAACGAGAAAGGTAAAAACTTCATATCAATCCATTCATCAAGTCTAGGTGGCTTAAATGTTTAGCCAAGCATGCCAATAAACGAAAACAAATCAAATATGTTCAACAAAGAATTCATGATAACAAGTTTCAAGAAAGAAATCGACAAAACAAGGGATTGGAAAACCCGAGAAAGTCTTCGATTCTTCGTCTCGAACTCGTACCACTGATTCATAAGCTTCAAGATCTCCGATTCAGCTCCAAGAATGCTCCAAAATCACTTATGTTGCTCTCCAATTCGTAATTAGGGTTAATGATGTTTTTCTTGGGAATTTATAGTAAACCCTAACGATTAACAAATTATCACATTCAGATTACCCTGTCACGTCGCGCGACGGGTCTCATGCATTGCTGTGGCGCGATGCTATAATATAAAATTCCAGATTTTATTTGTTTACTGCTAGCGCTGTGCGACGGGACTCCGGTTTAACCGTGGCGTGACGCCACGGTTCTTTTTTCATAGCCTGTTGCTTAATTTTTCCAGCATAAGCTCTCCAAAAACTTCACAAATAATTCTAACTCTTTTCAACTCGTTCCGGGACTTGGTGTTTCAGCATTATGGCTCGTTTTCACTCAATTTTCAGCAACTTTAAGTACCAAGACCTGGAAAACACAAATTTATCAATAGTACGCACATTCTAACTAAAACGGAACTAAAAAGTAACGAAAACTATACAAACTATACACGAATAAAGGATGTATTTTGCAATAAATCAATAACCTATCACTTTGCCTCGTTGCATCAAAACACATCTAAGCCCCGAATGTGACGCATCCGAGTAGACTACCAAATCTTCGACTCCGTCCGACAATGTTAATACCGGAGCGTGAGTTAACTTTTCCTTTAGCGTTTGGAACGCCTTTTCCCTGTTCAACACCCTATATGAATCTTTCCTCCTTCCGAGTTAATTTAGTAAGCGGTGAGGCAATCTTGGAGAAATCTTGAATGAAACTCCTGTAGTATCCCGCAAGCCCTAAGAAACTTCTAATTTCCGAAGGATTCTTCGGAGGGCTCCATTTCGACACGACTTCTATCTTTGACGGATCTACCAGTATTCCATCGGCACTTATGATGTGGCCGAGGATTGTACCTCTCGTAACCAAAAGGCACACTTCGAAAATTTCGCATACAATCTTTCCCGTCTGAGTGTCTCTAACACCTCCGGTAAGTGATGCGCGTGATTCGCCTCATTTTTCTAGTATACTAGAATGTCATCGATAAACACGATTACCGACTTGTCTAACATAGGCTTGCAAACCCGGTTCATGAGATCCATGAAAGCCGTGGGTGCATTCGTCAACCCGAATGACATCACGAGGAAATCGTAATGTCCATAACGCTTACGGAAGGCCGTCTTCGGCACATCTTCTTCCTTGACCCTTAATTGATGGTATCCCGATCTAAGGTTAATTTTCGAGAACCAATTCGCACCTTGTAGTTGATCGAATAAATCATCTATTCTCGGAAGCGGGTATCGATTCTTCACCATGAGTTTGTTTAACTCCCGGTAATCGATACACATGCGCATATTCCCGTCTTTCTTTTTCACGAACAATACCGGTGTGCCCCAAGGAGACACACTCGGCCTTATAAATCCTTTATTGAGCAAGTCTTGAATTTGTGACATTAGTTCTTGTAATTCCGATGGCGCAAGTTGGTATGGCGCCTTGGCTACGGGTTTCGTGCCCGAAACCAATTCGATTCCGAACTCTACTTCCCGTTCGGGCGGTATTCCCGGTAAGTCTTCTGGAAACACGTCTTCGAAATCACGTACCACCGGTACGTCTCCAATCTTCGGTGGTTCTTTCCCTAGTTCGTTCGCGTATTTCATAAACGCTCTACATCCGTGCCTCATGAGCTTGTGAGCTTTTAACATCAAGCATATCACAGGATTGCCTCCTTTCTCGCCATAGATAGTAACGTGTTTTCCGCTTGGAGAAGTTAACTTTATTTCTTTACGGAAACACACGACCTTTGCGTGGTGTCAGGATAGCCAATCCATCCCAACAACCACTTGGAATTCTCCCATCGACATCGGAATTAGATTTATTGAGTATTCTTCGTCATCGATACTCAATTTATAGCCTCGACAAATGTCACACACTATGAAACTCTTGTTATCCCCTATTTCAACCTCTAAGGGAACAGATAACTTCGTCAATACAAATGAAGGATGCCGAATAAATCCATGTGAAATAAAGGATTTATTCGCACCCGTATCAAATAATACACGTGCAGGGATCGAGTTTATTGCGAATATACCTAAGACCACATCGGGTTCTGTCTTTGCTTCAGCTGCAGTTAGTTGGAAGGATCTAGCCTTCGCCTTTTGGGTCTCCACTTGAACATCTTTCTCGTTCTTTTTCCCAACCAACTCCAGGCATTCAGACTTTTTGTGACCCGGCTGATAGCACTTGTAGTAAACAGAAACTTTACCCGGACATAGCGATGCTGCGTGCCCCGTTTTCCCGCATATGGGACACGGTTTGTCTTTAAAGAGGTACTCACCCTTGTGCCCTTTCCCACACACTTTGCAACTTGGTGACCCACCTTTCTCATCAGCCTTTCTTGTCGACTCTGTTGTTCTCGCTTTCTTTTTCGGACTTAGATTCACATCCTGCGCCCTTCGTTCACCCCTCTCTATTTGTTTTTTTAACTCGATCTCCCGCTCCCGAGCGATGTTAATGATTTATGTGAGGGTCTCGTACTTCGAAGGAGTCATGAACTCCTAATATTCAGCACTCAACATATTATAATAATAGTATATCTTCTGCTCTTCGGTAGTCACTAACTCATCACAGAATCTCAGTTTATCCATGAAAATACCTGTGATCTTATCAATTGATTCACCCTTCTACCTTAACTGGATGAATTCCTCCTTGATTTTGTTGACGACCGCCTTAGGACTGCGGTGTTTAAGGAATGGTACCTTAAACTCGTCCCACGTCATGGCCTTTGCAGCTTCAGCTCCAATCTCCTTCTTCTTATTGTCCCACTAATCCTTGGCTTGACCCCTTAACTGATTCGTCACGTAAGCCACATAATCGCTTACGTCACAGTTGGTCCTTTCAAATACCCCTTCGACATCACTTAGCCATCTTTGGCATATTATCGGGTCAACCTCCCCGTTGTAAATTGGCGGTTTAAACGCCATGAATTCTTTGTATGAGCACCCTTTCCGATCTCCGGACTTTTCCTTCACTAGGTTGACATTGTCTTCCAACCTTTTAAGCCGCTCTTCAACTACTGAAAGCACCATATTTTGGATCTTGTCTATAAAACCGGATAGACTATTCTCGATTGCCTTTCCTACCTCTTCGGCAATCACCTCTTTCATTTGTTCGGTGACTATCGGCACCGCGTCATTGTTACCCTTTTCCGTCATCTTGAAACTAAAATGTTTATACCAATTGTTAAACATTTCATTTACAACATATACTTTATTCGCTTCGGTTTAGCCAAGTTCATAACTTGCTTTAACCGTTCTTATTTAGTGCACTTTCCGGGTTTAAGTGTGTAAACACGCTCTTCCCGTGCACATCCATTCACATCTCTTTTCTAACATTTAATAAAATCTACCAAAATAGCTAATTTTTACCGGATGATTGATCAAGCTTAAACCGAACACACTTTGTTATCAACCTGGCTCTGATTACCAACTTGTAACACCCGTCTCATTTGTTTAATAATTTTCCATAAAATACGCATTTTTATAAGAAATGCATAATTTCTAAAGTTATACAAAATGATAAGGTTTCATGGCGATAGTATCTTAGTTAACTAACATCTAGTTTCAATATCTAAAAAAGATAAAATAAGTATTTACAACATGAACACTGTTTACTACAAAGTTAGATAAACGCGGAAGCTTCAAAAAGTGGTGTTCGGTTCATGTTAGTCGCTTGATCTTCACCCATCCTAAGTTCAAACATACCTACACTGTAAATTTATCACAAATGTTAGTATATGAACCCCTAGAACCCATATAAACGAACCCGAAAGCTCAAATCATCAAATAAACAAAATAAAAATTTTGTTTGTAAGTCGACCGTAGGCTACGGTTCACAGACCATAGCTTACGGTTCACCATATTACTTCAACCAGAACTTCTGGACTGTAGGCTACGGTCCAGGACCGTAGCTTATGGTCTGATCATTAGATTTTGTTTGTTTTCCGTTTTTAGTACGAAAACCTTCATAACTTTATATCCGTTTGTCTGATTTATGTGATTCTTTTTCCTATGCGTTCGTAATTAAATTACCAACGCATCTATCATGATTATTTAATCAAAAGTTGAGTTTACGGACTGAAAGGCTAATAGTCCCTTATTTGTTTATTCGACCCACATAATTTTTGCACTAATTCTAATACCGATACTTTTATGGCCACAAGGCATATTTACCCATCTTCCAGGGCTTACGATCACGGGCGTATCATCACCAATTTCATGGTTTACGCTCTCATGATTCAAATCACCAATTGATCTTTCAACATCTACATATTAATTAATTAACACCCAAGTATTCGACCCGTTTGGCTCATTTATGGAATCCTCCATTTCCAATGACTACCAAACAATTTCCAATCAAGTTTGATTCGATTAGCTAGGTAGTGATCAACGTCACTTCTACTAATGCTACTATTTCTAATAAACATAAATTCATTCGGCTATAATACTCAAGTAACATAGTGTAACGAAACGAGTTACATACCTTCAAAGCACACCCTTCAAACGCGTGTCACCACTGGCTTGTCCGCTTGACGTTCCGGTTTCCTTTCCTATAGAGTTCAACCGCGTATCATTTAGAACTATTTCTTATCATATAACGCATAGTTCGTCATATTATACAAATATGCGTTTTAGTTCAAATTTCAAATTTTAAGCCTTCTTTTAAGCATTTTTACAAACACCTTAAAGGCATAATTTCACACAATTTATGATCATTTAACCAAGATTAACATCAATTAGGCAAGTTCACATCAATTTTAACATCAACACACCTGAAATTGCTGCATAGAACTCAAATTACACTAGAATAACAATCATAATCCTAGTGTTTAACATGTTTACTACAAACCCACTTAACACCTTCAATGGTGATTATGATTTCACAAGTAATAAGCAAAATTTCAACAAGTGATTGACTAGGGTTTATTCCTAGACACAATACCATTCCAATTTCATCCAAACAACATTCATGCAACACAAATTTCGAATTTCAAGTATCCATTCAGAATTTTAGATGGAACCATTCAATGAAATTTCACATACCTTATGATCCCTTTTCAGAGGAGATCGCTATTCTATGCTCGGATTTCGATTTGGAACAGCAATTGGCCTTCAATTTGAACAATTAGTTCATTAACTAGGGTTTGATGGAGGTTCTTGGTCGCCCCTCTGTGTTTTGGTCGAACCAGACACACACTCAAAGTGTGTGTTTGTTGTTTTTATTTTGTTTTAATAAATTAAGTTTCACACTTAGCAACTTTGGTCCCCCAACTATTGTGTAGTTCATATTTTTAGGTGTTTTAACCCATTTACATGTTACTACAAGACTTTTATCTAACTAGGTTATATTTATTTCCTAGTTAGTTCATTTTGTTTATTCACCGACATTGTATATATAATTAAAAGGTTTATATTTTAGGGGTGTTACAAGAAAGCCGACATGGAAAGATCTACAATGTATATATGATGTACATGAAGATGCACACGGCTTAATCAGCAAGATTGGGAGCATAGACTGCAAGCACTGGAGTGGTCAAATTGTCTAACAGCTTGGAGAAGTTCACACACTCGCGAGGACCTGAAAGGACCATCACTCATCCTTCAAGTTGTTATGTCGTACGACTATGGATTTGGCATTGAGTTTTTGGTGTTTGCGGTTCAAACAATGACATCAACGATTTTGAGAAGTCGCCTATTATTGAGGATTGCATAGACAGTAATGCACCCATCGCTTTTTTTCTAATGGAAATGTGTACTCACACACTACTTTTTGGCCGATGATTTTACCATGAGTATGCGATTGTTATGAAAACTTTTAGACACCCTATTGACGATAAAGAAGCTCATTTAAAAAAAATTCAAGAATCATGAAGAAAAGATATTGAAAGGGTTTCCGGTGGTTCTTAACAATGTTGGCATTTTGTAAGGTACCCTTGTCGACTCTAGACAAAGGATAAAATTAGAAATGTTATGTATGCTTGTATCCTCTTACATAATATGATTCTTGAGGAGGAGGGCAAAGTGATTTGTCAAGATTATGACCCGACATTAGTATAAACACAATAAGCGTGGGCAACTATGAAACAAAGAATACAAAATGCCGCATATATGCGTAACTCCGAGGCACACCAAGCTCTAATGGTAGAGTTGGCCAAGCACGCTTGGATAAGAGGACAAGAAGGTAAAGATGATGAAAATGACGAAGATAATGAATACGATAAATAATTTTATTATAAATGTTTAGTGCTATTATTTTGGTACTTTTTTTAATTTTAATGAATCTATTATTTTTTACTAATTATTGATACATTATTTAAAATAAAATAATAATAATTAGTTATTAGGTAACCTTTAGGTAATTAATGAAATTGAGGGGTGGTGAAAAATTACATCCTTTTGAAACTAATTTCACCAATACTAAGGATGAACGGGGCGGATGCAGCAAAGAGGGCGGTGAACTCCTTCACCGTGCGGGGAACACCGCCGTCGCTCCTCTTTGCCACGCGGAGTGAGGTTAAATCGGGAATATACACCGCTTGCTACATGTGACCGCTAGTGTATGTTTATGACCGTTGGAAGGTTAACGGCTTCATAGTTGTTTGAATTAAAAAAACAAATAAATACGTTATAAGTAATACCATTTTACATCCTATTTTTCACCCAATTCACATACTCTCACTTATTAATCTCAAAAGTCTCATACTATGGATAGACAAAACGAGGGTGATGGCAAGAAAAAAGTTTCGGGTTTCGGTTCAAAGGCGAGTGGGCGTGGCTCGCAAAGTGGACGAGGCAGATCAAGTGGTTCAAGTGTGCCATTTCAATCACAACACGGTTATTCCCCACACTCTCAACCTCCATACTTTTACGCCCAAACTACACAACCAAGTTTTTACAACACCCAAGCCCATTCCAATCATCCACCACAATTTTTTTCTTACCACAAGGTCCCACGATGGTTGCACCCGGTTTGTATGAATATCCTACGGATGCCCAAAACGCTTTTGACCTGTTTGCTTATCGGAGTTCACCGACTCAATCTCCAAGAGATAATGTTGAACACATGCTTCCAATATACATTGATAACGAAGATGAAGAATTTGTACCCGAGACTCAAAACTTAGATGAAGACGAAAATGAAGAAGCCGAAGAAGAGGAAGAACTTGAAGCCGAAGATGAACCAAAAGGAAAGGGGGTAAGGTGGATCCGCAAAGATGGACGAAGAAACAAAAAGAGACATTAGCGATGGCGTATGTGCATTGTAGTATAAACAAGAAAAAAGGCAATCAACAAAAATCGGGTGGTTTTTGGAAAAAAGTTCTCTTACTTTACAATGCTACCGTTGGAGGAAGTTCCCGAACCGTTCATCAAGTCCGTCCAAAATGGAAAGCTATGTAAGGAAAGATGAACTTATTCAACGGCTTTTGGCATCAAGCATTATAATTTTTTACGTTTAGAAACTTTTTTTACCTTTATATATTGTTATTTTTTTCCTTAATATAATTATATTTTTATTATAGCGCAGGATCGTTTACGTCCTAGCAAGAGTGACGATTCTTATGTTATGAAACAAGCGCTAAAAGATTACCAAAAAAAACATCTCGGTGTCTTTCTTCATATTGAGGCGTGGGAGGTGGTTAGAAAACATGAGAAATGGGCCCTAGTACCATTGTTGGGTGAAGAGAGTGGTAGTTCGGGGCAAAAAAGAAAGTCATTGGATTCGGGTAACTACCAAGCGGGTACACCGAATACCGAATTCACTAGTGGTATACCCGACATAAACATATACCCCTCTGCAAGAAGGCAAAAAAAAAAAGAGAGAAAAAAGATAAAGGACCCGCAACGTCGACCGAAAGGTCAATTGGTATGCCCACAAGCTCAAAGAATATAAATTTATGAACAAGAGTTGGTGGACATTAAAAAGAAACGAGAAGGAAAAACTTATGGCGTTGGCGAATGAACATCCAGAGACATTGAGATCAATTAGATTTGATAAGGATTTGGAGACGTTTAATAGGCCACACGACAATCTTCCACCGGAGATGTTGGAAATTACATTAGCCCGAAAACGCGAGATCGCAAAAAAAATATATAATTGGCCATGTGGTTTCTAATTTTTTTATGGTTTTATTTTATTTTACTAGTTTTAATTTTATATGTATTGTGTTTTTTCAATTTAGTTTAATATAACGATTGTATTTAATTGATTATATTTTATTTAAATACATAATTATTAAATTAAACAAATAGTTTAGCTCTATCCAAGAGTAATGATCACCTTTTATGTTTTTTTGGATAAGAATAAAGTTAAAGAGAGGAGTTGACATGACAATAGATGATAGATGATTGTGTGGGTAAGAATTTTACCTCTTCTCATGAGATCACTACCCTTTTCACCCTAACCTGTAAGTCATATATGGCGAGAACCAAAAAGAGTAAACCACTACGGATATTCTTACAAAATGGTGTTTGATAAAATTTATGATTTTAAACTCCCCTGCAATATTCTGACATATTTCTTGTATGAGCATTGATTTCTATTTCTTAAATGTAACATTGCATTCGAAAATACAAGGTATTTTTGTTTTTTTTATTGTTTGCTGATGTATGTTTTATTCTTTATTATATAATTTATTTTTTAATTGTTAAATTAAGGATCATGATATTCACACACGCAATCCTTATTTCCACACCCTTGAATCGCCGCGCTTTGGCGTTTAGGGTTCTTTTCCAGACAAAAGTTGATGTGACTTTGATACGAGGTTTGATTCGGTACGATGTTGTCAGTCGGGTCACGAGGAACCCTAAGCGCTGCGCCTTGGATAAAGCGTGGCGCTTCGTTCCCAAATTCTGGTGCTTTAAGAAGGCAGACCATGCATTCGACATTTCATTCAAATTCCAAATTGCAAAAGTGTTTCAAACAAACGAGTGTTTTGTTGTTTTAGTGACGTTTCTTCAAAATACCATGTCGTGGTTTAGCAACTACTTTTTCGGTGAATACTCTGACGAGTCTGTTGTTCCAAATTCTTACGAGAGGACCGCTATTTCTGACTCGTACAAGAAACCGGTCCCGTCCAACATGAGGGAGGAGGAAGTTGTCTCTAGCATTCGTTATCGTGACAATACGGTGCATAAAGAAAACGACTGTTATAAATCAACTATAACCGGTACACTCACGTTAAACGACCGTTATAAATCAACTTTATATTATGTATGTTTTATAAAAAATAAAACTCAAATCTACAAGTTTTCAACAAAAAAACCACAACCAAACAACAAACCAACACCCCACTTTTTCTACCCAAAAGCCCACTTTTTCCACCAAAAAACAAATACACACACTTATAGGTTGTGCTTTGGCTAAAGCACAACGCTTTGGTACAAGGTCAACAGACAATGTCTGACAGGTTCAGTCATTGTCTGTTGACCTCCTATCTAAGCGTTGCGCTTTGCCCAAAGCACGGCGCATATGTGTGTATGAAAAGTCAACTGGGATGTATGAATAGCCAAAGCTTAAATTAAAAGAGACTATCAATAATATTGTGCATGAATACTTTCGGAAAAACTGATAGTTTTTTAGCGGTAAATTTGGATAACTAACGAACCATTGGAGTATTATCATGTCACCAGCAGGACACCCGATGATATTTATCTTTACTAGACAATAATGTCTACACAACAATTCAGGAGAAAACCAAATAAATCTGGAAAAAACCCCATTGTTGGAATCGAACCTAGAACCTAATAGTCTCTAAGTCTTATCTCACCCCTAAGATGCTACTAGGATCCTATATGATATTTTTGTTGGTATATAGATTTGTATCTTGCTTAACTCGCATGTGTGCATCTCTATTTTTATTTACATACGTATATCGTCTAAGAGTGTTCAAAACCGGATATCCGAAAAATGTGAATATCCGAATTTCGGATGTTCGAAATTTTCTCAGATACCAGATTTCACTATCCGAATCCGTATCCGATCGGATAGTGAATTGGATATCCGAATATCCAACTTATTATTTAAGTTTTAATTTTTTATTATTTTTTGATATTCGGAACCGGATATTTCGGATAGTTTCGGATATCTGAATATAAGTTTTCGGATATTTTTTAGATATTTTCGGATATTCGGATGTCCGGAAAAAAATTAAATTTTCGGATACCTCGGATATCCGAATATCTGAAATTTGGATATTTCAGATTCGAATATCGGATAATTCGTATCGGATTTTCGGATACGGAAAGTTTTGAACACCCTCTATATTTTTAAATGTGTGCATCTCTTTTTTTATTTACTTATGTATACCGTCTACATATTGGTTGTTTTAAATTTTTTTAACATATATCATTGTATTTTATTCATGCACATATGCATACCTTCGTTAATTTTTAATTCTTGGTAATGTGCCACAAAAGAAGGAAAGATTAAACTACTTTTTTTAGATTGGAGAAATGGTAAAGTTTTATGTCAATTAATTCTTGGTAATGTGCCACAAAAGAAGGAAAGATTAAACTACTTTTTTTAGATTGGAGAATTTGTAAAGTTTTATGTCAATTAGTGAAAAAAAGTTGATAAAAGTCAAAATTACTAATCCCATATTTCTTGGATAATTAACTTAACTTAGTAGATGAATGGGGTAAAATGGCATTATCCCAAACATTTTCCTTTGAAGTTTTGGTTGTTGACTTAGTCAATATCAGGGTAATTAGGAGAAAAATGTTCTAAAGAGTGAATTAGTGGAAAACAGAGAGCTTAACCAAGAGAGAAAGTTAAAAACCGGAAGTTCTTGTCGAGACTGAAAGTTGAGGATGTTAAAAGACTGAAAGTTGAGGATGTTAACTATATCCCATTGCCATTTGAAGTGTTAGGGGTGAATTAAACATTTCACTTGGTAACCAATTTCCTTGTTTTTAAATTTTAATCATGTTTTTTATCAAACTAGTATTTTTGTACTGAAATTTGATGTCTCTTAGCTTATATTTACTACATTATATGTTTCTAACATTTCTCTGTAGTTTCATTTGAACAAGCATGATAGAGATTTGTAGTTGCATGTCAAGGGACGTCTTTTAAAAAGTGTCATTTTGACATATACACAATGAAGTTTTTATCTGGATTTTTATTTTTTACTTGAGAAAAATGCTCGGATAGTCCATGTGGTTTCACCTTTTTTCACCTATAGTCCCTATCTTTCTAAAATGACCCGGATAGTCCCCAAGGTTTACCGTTTTGTTCTCGGATAGTCCCTGGGTCTAACTTCAGTTACTTTTCTCTGTTAAAATGATGTGAAATGACAAAAATACCCTTTCCGTAAAAGGCCAAACCACATGGACTATCCAGGCGTCTTCTTCATTTTTGTTTATAAAACCCCACCCCACTGTAAACCACCAACCTCAGATCCAAAAATCACTCACCTGTAAACCCCAATCCTCAATAAATACCCATATAACCACTCTCTAGTATCACTCATCATCTTCACCTGAGTGTGTCGCCAGACCTCGGCCGGAGAAAGGCTCGGAAAGCGGCGTAAATAGTCCGCCGCCTCCACCCTCCACCATGCCCGCCTCCACCCTCCACCATGCCCGCCTCCACCATCACCGGAAAAACGACTGATACAAGCATGTCTTATCGCCACCGTCATCATCAGAATCGCAGCCGCACTGGTCTCTGATGAATTGCAGATCCACATCATCCCCTTAAGAAAACGCAAGTTGTGGGATCTGATTAGGTTGAGACATTTTAGGAGCATCACGACGGCGGCGGTGGTGTTGTTGGCAGCAACAGCGACGGAAACCTGCTCGTTCAAAATTCAAGGCTATAATCTAAAATACAAATCAACGATTAGTGGGGTTATTGAGAAAGGTAGGTTGAGGAATCTGAAGGGCATAAATGTGAAAATACTGGTGGTGTGGTTGAACATCGTGGAGGTCAGCCGTCATGGTGATGAGCTTGATTTCTCTGTTGGAATTATGTCGGCTGGATTTGGGGTAGATAATTTTGTGGAGTCGCCGCAGTGTGGATGTGGGTTTGATTGTAATAAATTGTATTTGGATGATTTGTTGATGTCTTCGTATTGATTTGATTTGGTCATTGTGATTCATGGGGAATGCACGAAGAAGAAGAAGAATGATTCTATCGAGGTGATGATTTTTACATTGTGATTCATGAATAAATGATTCGTAAATCTGATGTGGAGTCTGTAGATTACAAAGTTCATAGTTTTGTTTCTGATCTGTCTGCTTTTTTACTTGGGTGAGTGTCAAGAAATTCATGGCTCGGTTTGATTGTTTTCAAATCAGGTTTGATTCAGAAAGATGGTTTCGTCGGAGATGGTGAACCGGTGGTTCGCCGGAAAAGATGTGATCTCATCTTGATTTGGTCAACTCTTTTATGACTTTTTTTTGGTAAAGTTGTATTTATTGAGTTTTGCTCAGTTGCAGAGAAGAAGGTGATGGTGGAGGGTGGAGGAGGGTGATGGTGGGTGGAGGTTGAAGATGAAGTGTGGTGGTGAGGTTTTATAAATAAAAAGAGAAAAATGCCCGGATAGTCCCTGTGGTTTGGCCTTTTAAGGAAAGGGTATTTTTGTCATTTCACACCCTCTTAACAGCCACTTAACAGAGAAAAGTAACTGAAGTTAGACCCAGGGACTATCCGAGAACAAAACGGTAAACCTTGGGGACTATCCGGGTCATTTTAGAAAGATAGGGACTATAGGTGAAAAAAATGTGAAACCACAGGGACTATCCGGGCATTTTTCTCTTTTTACTTATAAAATATTACCAACGATCATTTTTAGGTTGTAAGTTTACAACTTTAATAAAAGTTTTATAAACTCCGTCCTTTTAACTTAGAGAATATTTTAAATCATCATTTTAACATGGTTTGATGTATATGTTCTTCTAAATATTCTGAATAGTGGTTGTTATGTGTGTCTAATGTGACAAGCCAAGCAGTGGCTGGTCTATAAATATTTCTAATAGGTTTCTTTTGATAGATGATCACTAATTTTTTCTAAATTATATAAGGTTTTTACTAATTCTCACAATTTTTTTCCAAATTGACTGGGTTCCTAGGAACCCACAAAATGTGGCTAAATCCGCCACTGAAGGTTCAAGTCCACTCAGGAAACATGCTTAATCGTTGTTCTTAGTCACTCATGTTTAGCTTTTGGAGTGTCCTAACTTTAATGAAGTACCATGCTGCAGCATATACATCTCGTTACCACACTAGCCAGGATGGCATGATACGCTATTGTGATGCGTGCAGTGGCGGATCTAGAAAATCCGCCAAGCCGTAACGTTTTATAAAAAAACGGTAGAAAATCCGCCAAGCCGTAACATTTAATAAAAAAGCGGTAACGAAATCGAAAAAACGTGATCTGGTTGTGGGAGTATGTGTCGATCAAAATGTTCAATATTCGGATCCACTCAGCAAGGTGCTTAACGCGTAGGTACATGGACACACCTTATTTTTTTTTTTTTTTTGTAGTACACTCTTAATTAAATGTGTACTGCATATCGGGAGTGTGACTCATTTCAGCATCATCCTTGTTGTGAGTTTGAGAAACCCCTAATGAGTTAAGCTCAAGTAAGGAATATCAATCAGCACAAAAATCTAACTCTTAGGCTATTCGTTGTTGAGCCGAGGAAGTGGCGAAGTGCCAGGTGGGATCAGTAGAGTCGGGAACATTGCCCTCCTCTTTCCTGACGTGTGCTCGGTGAGATCATGGCCTCCATCCCGATTACATTGAGCCAACTTTCACTCTCTCTTCTTTCTCTCGCTCTGACAACACGCACACACACTTTTTGTATTAGTTACATTAAAAATATATTTTAAAAATGTGATAAATGAAAGGGGATGATCATAACATACTTAGCCTATCAATACAAGTCCATAATATTATCTCTATATAAACTACAAGAAGATGAATAATATTTTTTTTCTTTTAATCTATTTTGTTATTTAGTGTAAACTTTTTCATTTGCAACTCATGTAGTTTAATTATTGCATTATTTTTCTTTTACATTAACCAAATTATTTTTCTACCCCTAAATAGTTTTTATAGCGAACATGTTAATACCATTTTAGACATAGTTTTTAACTTTTCTTTTTATTTGCTATAATGAGTGTGGTGAAGTTTTTTTTTTTGTTTACTTTTTTTAACGAACGCGCCGATACTCTCTTGAATATATTTTTTAATTTTTCTTTTTCTTTACTATAACGAGCGCATCGAAACCGGCTGAGTTTCTATCGTTTTCTTTTTGGGTTATTGGATTTTAATAATCCTAAGTTTCACTAGTTGGCCGATAATAATCTCAAGTTTAAAAATTTCCTCCAATAATCCCAACTTGTAAAAGTTTGGCCGCCATTGATCTTTTTCAAACATATAAGAATTTGGTCTACTCAATAGATTCAATTACACCTACAGACTCCTTAATTGATTTAAATGCACCTATGTTAGGAAAGGATCAATGGCGGCCAAAATTTTACAAGTTGGGATTATTGGAGGGAATTTTTAAAGTTGGGATTATTATCGGCCAACTGGTGAAACTTAGGATTATTAAAATCCAATAACCCTTTCTTTTTCAGTTACCTTTGTTATATTGTTTTAATTTTTCTTATTATTTTGATGTTTAGAGCCGAGTTACGATCCAAATAGAATGACACGTTTAGATATCATTTTATTTAATTTTACAAATTTATTTAGTGGTTGTCATGGTATGCTATACGTTCTGAACTCCAATCGAGTTTTTACGCAACGCACGGGTAACTACAACCTAGTTAAGCATAATAAAAAAAACAATGATAATGTATAGTAACTAGGTGTTGTCCCGCCCGCGTTGCGGGGCGATGACCGAATAATTCTTAACCAATTAAAAAAACAGTACCATAGTTTTGCTAGAAAGAAAAAGTAAAAAGAGTGTTAGGCAGCTACTTGACACGATTTTTAGCTGGGGCAAAGTCATATTTTTATTTTTACTTGGGGGAAAAATCATTTTTTTTTCCCGAGAGTAAGCTAGGGGAAAACCATATTTTTATTTTGCACTGGGGGCAAAAAAAACGTAATTTTGAATTGAGGGTGATATCGTAATTTTGAACCGAGGGGAAAATAGTAAATTTTAGCTGGGGGCGAAAGCATAATTTTATTTTGAACTGGGGGCAAGCGTGTAATTTAGAGTTAGGGGCAAAACAATAATTTGTCAGGACCAATTAGCGAGTGCTAGGCATCTGTTTGGCACGAATAAAAACTAAATTGAGTAAACAAAGTAAAATAAAACACTACCATAGTTTTGGCCAAAAAAACTATGGCAACATTGCAATCTTTAGCTTGGGTAAAATCGTAATTTTAAAATGGGATTAAATAATATTTTTAACTGAGGGCAAAACCATTTTTTTTATTTTGAATTGGGGGCAAAATCATAATATTTTTACTGAGGACAAAATCGTAATTTTTACCTGGGGACAAAACAAAAATTTTATTTTGAACTGGAGGCGAAATTGTAATTTTAAACTGGGAACCAAATTGTAATTTGGAAGGATTGTAGCTGTGGCAAAACTATAATTTTTCTAACCAAGGCAAAAACGTAAATTTAAGCTGGGGGCAAAGCATAAATTTAATTTCGAAATGGGGGCAAGATCGTAATTTTAAACAGGGATAAAATCGTAATTTGGCAAGACTTATAAATAACTATTTTATGCCAAAAAGAAGAAGAAGAAGAAGCCGCCACTTTTGGCCAACCACACAGTTTTACTATTACCGCGGGCACTTGAATTTGTATGTGTTGAAAATAATTTTTATAAACAGAGGAACACATTAGGGTGTCCGGAGTGGGGGCGGCAAACCCACCCGGCACCGATCGGCAACCATTGCCAGCTCCTTTGCCGCTTGAGTTTTACCGAAAATGGGGAAGAGTTCGGTGAGGGAACACCGATGCGGGGATAGGGAGGGTATGAGAGAGAGGGGGTAGTGTGAGGTGGGGTCCATTCCAATCTCAACCAATCACACATTTTTCTTTTTTTTAAATACTTTACCACTTCACCAAGTGTCTAAACCATTGTTAACACTTTTGAGCATAGTTTACCACTTTGACATGACATACTCTTATTGGTTGATTTTTTAGTTTGCAACTCTCAAGTATTTAACCACTCCTTACACCTTTAGTCAATGTCAATGTATTGGATGAGAACGCACCCCTGTTACTTTTTCAATTTAACTTTTAAACCTCCAGCATCTTTAATATACCTGTGTTGTCCCTTTGTTTTAAAAAAAAGTTTGCTTTTTATTGGTTAGCTTTGTTTATATAAGCGTTCAGTCACTCTGCTTTAACTTTAGTATTGTACATGTTTAGTCATTCTATTTTTATTATTTTAGTAATAGATCGTCGCTTTTTATATTTTTCTCTAAACTTTCAACTTTGCTAATATAGGTGTTTAGCCTCTCTGTTTTTAGAAGGAAAAAAAAAATCTTTTTGTTGGAGGGGAATAGTGCCAGACAACTAGCTGCCTCACACTTTCCTATTGGTCCAGCCAAATTACGATTTTGCCCCATTTAAATTTACAGTTTTACTATTGGTTTTTTTTTTCTTCAAGCCAAATTACGATTTTGCCTAAGTTCAAATTTATAGTTTTGTCATTGTTTTTTTCCTATCAAATTACGATTTTTGCCTCCAGTGTAAAATTGCAATCATGCCATTGTTTTTTTTTTCGGAAAAAACTATGGTAGTGTTTTGTTTTAATTGGTTAACTAGGTGTAATTTTTATTTGTGTGAGGCGACTGACTGGCACACGCTCATTTGTCATAAAAATTACAATTTTGCTCACAATTTAAAATTATAGTTTTTCCATCGTTTTAGTTTTTTTAGCAAAAGTATGGTAGTGTTTTGTTTTAATTGGTTAACTCGATGTAATTTTTTTGAGATCGTATTATGAGTAGTATGTACGAGTAATTGAAATACAGATGTATTTGTTATGAGAGAATAATATTTATCTTAGTGCCCCGCAACGTAGACGGGCCAAAAACCAGTTTGTAACATACGTCTGTTAAGAGGAAAGTTTTCACAATAAATAAACCAAATCCATTATTTTTAGTAGCTCACAAGGGTTGTATAATACAGTCTATATAAGCAATTCCATTATTTTTAGTAGCTCACAAGGGTATAATACAGTCTATATAACTTTACGCATAAATTTTTTTCACACTCATTACTTCCAAATTAAATTAGAAGATTTAGTGTAAAGTAAACGATAATACAATTTATTATTATAAATATATTAAAGGAGTGAATTTCTCACAGGAAACAAAAACACATGAGCGTAATACGAAATGCGTGAGTTTGAGTTTAGTTTAAACATGTTTGGTTTGAATGTTTGATCCAACGAACACGTTAAATAAAACACGTCATGTTCTGGTTAAACTAATGGGTTTCATTGGTTGACTTGTTTAGCCCAATTAATTTTATTTTACTTTAACATTATGCGTTAAATCAAAACTTAAATTAACTTGTATTAATACTAAAATTTAAAAGATAAATAAGTATCGAGTTTATAATTTAAACATATAATTATTTAATACACAATTTATACAATATATTTTAAATTTATATCTTTATAGTACTAATATGAAAAAAATAAAATAAACAATAAACAAATAAATAAAATATCAAGTTAAATGAGTTACGTTCATGTCAACTAATGAAAACTTGTGTTATTCGTGTGTCTGATACGATTTCTAGCTTCGTATTATCGTTCGTGATTAGCTTCATCCCACAAACCCTCAAATTTTTTTAAAACCTAAAATACACATCCTCGCTAACATTACTAAACTCCCACCTTGTCTAGATTTAAACATGAGTCTTTAATACAGATTTTGTTAATGGGTTAACTATGTTAATGGGAAGAAAATGTAATGATAGTGGGCTCACCTCGATCTAAACTAATCGCATGTCTTGCTTTATTTATTATTTTTTATTAGCATTGGGTCTTTAATTAATCCACAACACATTATTAAGAAGTATTTATGTAGCAAGGACATATTCTTAGGCTGCACGGTATGGAAGGTGAGGACGGTCCGTCCTCCAGCGGCGCCGGAGTCGACCCCATCCCCCCCCCCCCCCCCGTCCTCCATCCCGTCCTGTCTTCAACGTCGAAGATCGGACGTTCTCGACGATCCTCCAGGTGGGCCCCCTTTGTTTCTTTGTTTGTTTGTGTTATTTGACTTGTACATTAGGCTTCAATACTTGTACATAGGCATAGAAATTAAAAAAAATAATAAAAAGTGGTGGGGTAGGGTCATCCTCCCATACCCGCTAGTGACCATCCTTGGGAGGACTATGACGTGGCGCCTACGTGGCGGATCATCCTCCAAGGATGGACCATCACCATACCGCATAGCCTTACCCAGCTCCAATACAAGTGGCTAGAAACACTCATATACAACCCTTAATTATTAAGTGCTTGGTTATTATTCTCCCAACTAACAACCTTCATTAAATTCCCTACTGTCTCTCTTTCACTTCTTCATCATCTCCAACCTCTCAAAACCACCATAGCTTCAATCCTCAAACAACTACCCAAAGTTAACAATTTTAATTATCAACAACCTGCAAATCATCACAAATCACAATCTGATCATCTTCACTTTCAAACATTTTATTCAAATGGGGTGTTATGCTTCTCGTTCATCCCCACCATTCCAATTCACCACCACCATCACCGCAACCGTAAACCGCCAAAACCCGCCTTCAAATTCATCCAACTCATCACCTTCACCACCCCACTTCTATTCCTCATTCTCAGATCACCACCATTACATCTCCTCTGCTTCACAAACCCCTGTTTCAAGAACCATGTCTATGCCCACCCCACTCATCCACCACCCGCCCCTTCGAAAAGGCGATTCGAATCACTTCGTATCACTTACCTCCACCTCCTATGGCTCCCTGATCGTTCTAGACACTACCAATGATGCTGCCACAACTGACACTAGCAAAACTGTGGAAGAAAACCATTTTTCGTCTCCGGATTCGGTGATCAATACATGGGAGCTCATGGAAGGGTTAGATGATGATCGTGGTGTGGTTAATATGGTTAATGTGGTTAATGTGAATGATTATTCGAATATACCCAATTCGTATAATGCGAAAATGATCAATGGGTCGAGTGCGAAAAGGGAAATTTCGAGCAAATCGGTTGAGAATTCGCAAATGAAGCCGTTATGGAAGCACTTATCGGAGGAATTCTTGGTGTCGAAAATTGATGCTTATTTGAATTCTAGTAATAATAAAGAAGTTTGTTGTTTATCTGGTTGTGAGGATAGGATTGTTTTGTATTATACAAGTTTGAGGGGAATTAGAAAGACTTATGAAGATTGTTACGAAACTCGAATGATTTTGAAGGGGTTTCGTGTGTTTGTCGATGAAAGGGATATATCGATGGATTCGAGTTACAAAAAGGAGTTGGAGAGAGTGTTTGAAGGTAAAGGGTTCACTTTGCCACAAGTGTTTATTAGGGGAAGACATATTGGTGGTGCGGATGAGATCAAACGACTTAACGAAGAAGGGAGATTGGTTGGTTTTATGGAGGGGTTTCGTGTGATTGATCCTGGGTTTGTTTGTGATTGTTGTGGTGATGCGAGATTCGTTCCTTGCCCAAATTGCAATGGAAGCCGAAAGGTTTTTGTGGAAGATGAAGGGCGATCGGTTAGGTGCCTGAATTGCAATGAGAATGGCTTGATCAGGTGTGCAACTTGTTGTTCTTGATTGTTTAGATGAACTTAGTTACATAAATATTTGATTTAAATATTTGTTTAGTTTCTTGAATCTTGTTTGATCTTCAAGTAATAAGAAGTGAGATTTATGACCATTTTGTGTTTCTTGTTGTGTGCTTATATTCAAGATTATTTCAAGTAGCATTCTTTAAGTCAAAAGAAAACTTTATGTGATAAAGAATTTTCTGCTGCCACTTGATAAAAGAGTCTGCTTTGATGTGTACATGATGTTTGATGTTGTGTTTGTTTGTGGAATTCCCATGTTTTTTTGTTCAAGGTGTGTTTGTTGTAAAAAGTTGAGAAACATAGTTATGGCTCATGGCATTGTGCACGACCATCTACCCGACACAAGTTGCGTTTCACATGATCCCTGTTAGGGTCTCGTGTGGTTTTGAGATAACGGGTTTTCATAGCACACGTCTTGTTACACTTTTAAGATTTTAGTTTTGTCATACGGTAGCATGATAAACTAGAGGTTTTAACTAGAATATTTGATTTAATATACTACTTGTTTAAGATTATTGTTTCAAATATCATGATTATGATTTATATATGATGCCACTATTTATTGAAACTTGTTGATCTTCAAGTAATAAGAAGATGAGGTTTATGATCAGTTTGTTTTCTTGTTGTATGCAACTATCCAAGATTCAAAAAAGTGGCATTCTTTATGTCAAAAGACAAGTTTATGTGATTGAAGAATCTTCTACTACCACTTGATAAAAAGTGTCTACCATGATGTGTGCATGATGTATGATGGTGTGTTTGTTTGTGAAAAAACAGATAAGAACCTAGCCAATGCTTACGCTACGCAAGTGTTTTATCTCATCCCATTGATTAGTAGGTATTGGTGAGGTCCAGTGAGTATTTTGATAACGGATTTTTAAAGGTAAAAAAAAGATGCGCCACAAAGGAAACTTTATGTGATCAAGAGAATCTTTTGCTACCACTTGATTAAAATGTGTCTAGCTTGATGTTTGCATGATGTGTGTTTGTTTGTGAAATTCCCATGTTTTTGAGCTAAGGATGTGCTTGTTGCAAAAAGTTAAGAACCATAGGTATGGTTCATGTCATACGGTTACCTATTGGCTCAAGTTGCGTCTTATCTAATCACATTGATTAGTAGGTATTGCCGGGTCTAAAGAGTGTTTAGGTAACGGGGTTTCAACGTACCTATCAACGCAAGTTGCGTTTGATCTAATCTCATTGATTAGTAGGTATTAATGGGGTCCGATGTTTTATCTAAACTCATTGATTAGTAGGTATTAATGGGGTCCGGTGAGTGTTCAATGGGGTTTCATCGTTAAACACACACACACACACAAAAATTACAAGATGCGTGTTTAAGATTTTGTTTATTTTATTTTATTTTATTTTACTATGATTTTTTTTAACGGCAAATTTAGATCACTGGCGGAAGAGTATCATCGTGCCACCAGGGGAACCAACAAATCATATCCATCTCCACCAGGCATAATGCCTATACACCAATTCAGGAGGAAACTCAATAAATGTGGGGAAAACCCCTCTTGTTGGAATCGAACCCAGAACCTATTGGTCCCAAGGTCTTATCCCACCTCTCATAGATGTCACTAGGCTATAAAACCATTGTTTTGTTACATGTAGATGGAAGATCCTTACATAAACTAAAAGTTTTACCTGTTTGATGATTAGGTTTTTCAGTTTGTCAAGCGTCTCATTTTGCCAATTTTGTTTATGCTAACTCTTTGATTTTGGAAGATTACACCTCTGTTTATTTTTCTAGATTCTTGTAGCCAAATCTTTTGACGGAATACTCTAGTAGAAATAGATACTTGTATGTAGGGTGAGCATCTCTCAAGCCGAACTGAGACCAACCCAACAACCCAGTGGCAGATCTAGCCCAAAAGTCCAGGGGCATCCCAAAAGGGGATATCTTTGTATAATGGAGACGAAGTTGAGGGGAAATGAATGTTTGGATCCAAAAAAAAATTCAAAAATTTAGTCTAATTTTAGCTGATCTATTTAACCTGAGAATATATTCAAGATAAATAATTATGAACAAATTTCAAGTAATTTTGATTTTTCTCTATGTACCAATGCAAATTAAGAAAACATGATATTGCATCAAATTGGCCCAACTTAATCCGATTGTACACCCGACCCGACAACCCCTAGTAACCCAAGACCCACCCACCCTTTATTGATCGGGTCCTTAGGTTTCAATATTCAAGAGTAGAAGTAGAATATTATAGATTACACTCTAAAGTGGTTAAATTTATATTTAACCCACCACCTTAAAGAAACCAAGTACACTCGACCCGACAAACCCTAGTAATCCGAGACCCACCCACCCTTTAGTGGTCGGGTTTCAATATTCAACATTATTGGTTTGGGTATTGGACTTAATTCGACCAGATACACACCCTTACATTTAAAAAGAGTCTTGAAATAGAATATTTTAGATTACACTCCAAAAGTGATACATTTATTTTTTAACCGACCACCTTAAAGAAACCATGTACACTCGGCCTGACAAACCATAGTAATCTAAGGCCCACCCACCCTTTAATGGTCTGGTCCTCAGGTTTCAACATTCAACATTATCGGTTTGGGTATTGGACCGATTTCGACCCGATACCCACCCTTATATCTACAAAGAATATTCTAGATCACACTTGAAAATGGATGAATTTATTTTTAACCCACCACCAAAGCCATCTCAAAGAAACCATATACACCCGACCCGACAAACCCTAGTAATCCGAGATCCCCACCCTTTTGTGGTCTGGTCCTCGGATTTTAACATTTATCATTATCGGTTTGGGTATTGGGCCGATTTCGACCCGATACCCACCCTTATATCTACAAAGAATATTCTAGATCACACTTGAAAATGGATGAATTTATTTTTAACCCACCACCAAAGCCATCTCAAAGAAACCATATACACCCAACCTGACAAACCCTAGTAATCCGAGATCCCCACCCTTTTGTGGTCTGGTCCTTGGATTTTAACATTTATCATTATCGGTTTGGGTATTGGGCCGATTTCGACGCAATACACACCCTTAAAAGTAAATACAACACGAAAGGCACAACAGATAACTTTGAGACACTATTGTTATTAGAGTAAATTACAAGTTTTGTCCTTTATGTATGTCCAAAATTGCAGGCGCTGTCCTTTGTCTTTAAAATTGACGAGTTTTGTCCTTAATGTTTGCAAATCTTGCACGTTATGTCCTTTAGGCCAAACCCAGTTAATTTTTTCAGTTAAATGAAGGCATGTGCAGGGCACATGAGGGTAGAAATGTCATTTCACCTCTCACTTGTCTTTCCCCTTATTTAAAAAAGGTTTTAGAAAATAAAAAAAATTTATATATAAGAACAAGGAACCCAGATCTTCAAATTCATGAACAATCTTCATCTAGTTCAAGTTCATGAATAATCTTCATCAAACAAGAACAAGGAATCCAGATCTATCCATCTTTATCAAATTGCAAATTCACAACTTTAACCACACAGATCTATCCAGATCTATCCATCTTCATGAATAATCTTCATCACAGGAATCAATAACTTCAACATCACCATTAACACCATTAATCTTCATCAAACAAGAACAAGGAATCCAGATCTATCCAGGTCTATCCATCTTCATGAATAATCTTCATCAAACAAGAACAAGGAATCCAGATCTATCCATCTTCATCAAACAAAATAATCAATAACTTCAACACAGGAATCAATAACTTCAACAATTGACACATTAACGCCTTTTCTGTACTCACCGATCTATCCAGGTCTATCCATCTTCATGAACACTCCTCCTCCAACCGCCCTAACACATTCTGCAACTCCTCCGCAGAGATCAGACCATTCTTATCAGTATCAAACACCGAAAACGCATCTCTCAAACACTCCAAAACCTCATTCGAATCAACATCCTTCGTGTTCAGCTCAATAAACTCCTGCAGATCAATGAATCCGTCACCGTCAGCGTCCACAGAGTTAATCATGCTCTCCAGTACGTCGTCCGTCGGCCGATGACCTAAACTCCCCATTATTGATCCGAGTTCGGAGGAGATCTTTCTGTCGCCGTTAACGTCAAATTTTTTGAAAACTTGTTGTAGTTCGGTCTCGATCTGGATGCGAGAGTTGTTGACGGAGTTGACGGACGGTGAAACGACGCCGTTGTGGCTGCTGTCGGTGCCGGATTTCTTTTTCCGGTGAAACGATTTGTGATGAATTTGAACGATTTGAGAGAAAGGGGGAGAAAATCTGGTGGAAAGAGAGAGAGAGTTATAGAGTGGTGGATTAGATTTTTATTTAATTTTATAAGCTACCCTTTATAATACATTAGTAAAATGACAACTTTACCCCCATATGCCTTGCACATGACTGCATTTAACCAAAAAAATTAACTGAGTTTGGTCTAAAGGACATAACGTGCAAGATTTGCAAACATTAAGGACAAAACTCGTCGATTTTAAAGACAAAGGACAGCGCCTGCAATTTTGGACATACATAAAGGACAAAACTTGTAATTTACTCTTGTTATTATATATACAAGAAATGTTTTATAGTTCTTTGATTTCTTCCAGCATTACATACAAATTCAGTGTACAAATCTAACACTTCTGTACTTTAAACTAATTTTTGTATTAACATATCATTTCTTTATAATAAAAAATAATCAAATAACTTACTACATCTTTAGCAAAAAACACAAGTTTTTCAAACTATACATGAAACAAAATCCTCATCCTTAAACCCCCAGAATTGTCCCCCTTCATCTGCCCTCTGATTTACCCAACTGTGAGAAAACCTTACTCATCGAAACACCCGAAACATCATCCCCGCTCGACATTTCAAACTGCCCGATGTTCGTGTTTGAATCCGTGTCCGAGTTCTCATCACCGGAATTGTTAAAACCATGGATTTGCGGAGATAATTCACCGATCACATTTGTACTGTTTTCGTTCGTGTCATTCTGTAAAACCGCTTGTTGAAGTTGAAGAACATATTCAAGATTCCATAAAACATCGCCCATCGAAGGCCGATCAACCCCGAAATCACTCAAGCATTTCTCCGCGGTTTCACCAAACTTTCGAAGCGAATCGGGCTGGATTTTCCCGTTTAAAGAACTGTCGATTATATGATCCAGTTGACCCTTTTTCTGCCATTTCATCGCCCATTCGGCTAAATTCACCATTTCCCGAGGTAGGGATGGGTCGATTACTGGTCGAGCACATAACACTTCGAATAAAACGACCCCGAATGAGTAGACATCTGATTTTTCAGTCAACTGTTGTCGTCTAAAGTATTCGGGATCTAAGTACCCAAAGCTCCCTTTAACCGCGGTACTCACGTGAGTTTGGTCAATCTCGGGCCCAGCTTTCGACAACCCGAAATCGGCTACTTTAGCCATGAGATTCTCGTCGAGTAATATGTTAGCCGATTTCACGTCTCTATGGATAACCGCTTTTGAATAACCCGTGTGAAGATAATGCAGCCCGCGGGCTGCACCGATGCAAATCTCGACTCGTTCCTTCCAGCTCATGCTCGGGTAGTTCGACCCATACAGATGACTTTTCAACGTCCCTTTTTCCATGTATTCGTATATCAAAATCATTTCGTTTTTCTCGTCGCAATAACCGATTAGCGACACTAAATGTTTGTGACGAAACTGAGAAAGCATCTCGATTTCAGTTTGGAACTCTGCTAAACCTTGTTGGGATTGCGGGTTGCCTCTTTTAACCGCCACTTTCGTACCGTCACTTAACACGCCTTTGTAAACTTTACCGAAACCACCGATTCCGATCACCCCGCTTTCGTCGAAATTGTTCGTAGCTTCTTGAATCGCTGGAAACGGACACCGGTAGCTATAATTAGAGCCTGAAGTGATCGTCGTCCCGTTAGAAAACTTGCTTCCCATCGTTAAAGAAAGCCCGTTCGTCGATAATGGAATCCATATCTTCGATTGGTTTAGTCGTTTTTGTTCCGTTCTTCGTTTATACACGAAGAACAGAACAAAAATTAGTAACAACACAACAACCGCACCAACAACCACCCCCACGATCACGCCCACTTTGCTTTTCGAGGTTTTGCTCGACACAACGATGTCTTTCCCCGAAAGACTCCCATCCGAGTTATTCATCTTCATAATCTCTACACCGTTTAAAATAGCATTCGGGTAAACGTTCGGTAAACCCGACGGGCCAACGCTGATACGAATTCGATCAATGTCCATCGACGGAGTAACGAAATCCGAGAAACACGCTGTCGCTAAAAACCCCCCGAAAATTGTAGACAGATCGAAATCCGGCAACACAACCGAATCATCAATGTAAACGTTGAAGTAAAGCTGGTTCGGGGCCGAACTCACGATATCGCAAAAATGAAGCCGAATAAGATACCGAAACCCCCGGTCCACCCGAAACTCCCAAGTAACATTAAAGTTACTTTTTGGGTTCGTTTCGGAAGCCATCCTCACGGCGGTGCCATACACGCTTCGCGGAGCATCCTCCTGCGTGGCACCGTCGGGAGGATACCTAACCGAGTTAACATTTGACACGTTCGAAACCAAACCCGGGGTTTTTAAAAAATCCGAGTCAGGAACCCAAGTTCTCGACAACGAGTCGTTTCTCGACGTAACCGTCGGACCACCGACATTAACCCGAGCCACCGTCTCCAACGCCTGACCCAACAACCCTCGGAAACTCGTCGGATGGTCGACCGAAGCCGCAACATCCCCGATCAACATATCGGGCACCGAAACAACTTCCAATCCATTCAAGAACGCGAACGAATTCCCCGAAGGCGTAAACATGATTTCAAGATCACCCGAAGTAAGATTAACGGAATATTCCTTAACCGAACGGTCACCGGAGCTGAACTCCGATAACAGAGCATGATCACGGGTCGAAACCGAAAACTTTGCGGACTTCAAATCATAATTACTGGCGGAAAACGGGTAGAAATACAGTCGGATCCAAACCCGACCCGGTTGACTGATTTTAAAACTATACGACGACGTTTGGGAAAAGATTCTTGCTGTTGTGTACAACTGGGAATATTCCGATACAGGAATCGAATTTGCAGATGTATCGACAAAAACATTTTGTGGAGTTGAAAGAAAACTTGAAGCTAAATTGTCTGAGACAAAAACACGATTACCGATTGTTGTGTTTGTTGGAGATCCGCAATTGATTGAGTAACTGTCCGCAGGGGTAAATTGGGAATAATAAGATGATATAAAACAGAGCAAAAACAGAGCAGAGGTGAACAAGAAGTTAAATTTTCCAAAACCCATTTGAAATTGGGGTTTTTGAACACGAATTTGTAAAATTTATAGATCTAGGGTCTGATTTATGGAATACCCATGAACGATTGAGTGACTATCAGTGGGGAAATTTGGGAATAATAATAAGATGAAAACAGAGCACAAATGAACAAGAAGTTTAATTTTCAAAAACCCAAGTGAAATTGGGGTTTTTAAGTGCAAATTGGTGGGAGTTACAGTTTAAGAGTTCAAACGATTGAGTGATTATAAGTAGGGAAATTGGGGAAAAATAAGATGATGAAAAACAGATCATAGATGAACAAGAAGTAAAATATTCAAACCCGTGTGAAATTAGGGTTTATGAAGAGGAAATTGAAAGTGGATTTGATGAGTTGATGACAGATTGGGTGATGGGTTGTGGAGAACAGTTGGGATGAAATCTAGCCAGAGTGGTGTGAGCTGGATTGCCAGCAACATATGGTGACAAAAAGAGTAATATGATATTGGAATTAAGGTCAAAGATAATTTGTTGTTTATCAGGTGTTGATGGTTGAAGTCATGAAGATGGGTGTGAAAGAGCTGATTTGTATTTGGGAAAATGGATTTGTTTTTAGCTTCCACATGACATTTTTTTTTGGAAGGTGACTTTTATGCATTTTTTTTAATTTTTTCGTTTAAAATACAATATTTATTATAATATTTGATACATGGCTTTTCATGTAATTTTGAACCTAGCGTTACGATTTGTATTTTAGTTAAAGTTATGCCATAAATTACCCTATATATTAAAAATCGATATGAATGAACAGTAACATATAATAATAACATATTATAATTGAATAGTAACATTGCTAAGTGATAAGCAAATGGTATCGGGTACCGGTACCGGTATTAAATTTATTAATAAAAATCGATATGAATGAACAGTAACATATAATAATAACATATTATAATTGAATAGTAACATTGCTAAGTGATAAGCAAATGGTATCGGGTACCGGTATTAAATTTATTAAACCGGATGTATTTTTGGTACCGGTATTCACTGGTTTTTACCCTTAAATATCAGTTTCGTACCAGTACCGACCGGTACCGAATCGTACCGTACCAGGTATATTCGGTACCTGTACCCACTTTTGGGGATTTCGGTAACGGTATTTTCGGTACCGGTTGGTACCAAGCTCATCAAATCCTGTAGCAATGCAAGTAATTGTACCATTTAGATTAATTTTCATACACACGGTAAGTAAACTGTATTTCGTTTGAATGAGGTTTTATATACACAACAACTTATTTTGCTTTCTTTTTTGTCTTTTTTTTAATGAATGAATTGTAGGACGTAAAATTAACTTAGATATTTATATTATTGATGAGCAAATCGTATCAAATCCTGTAATCAAACCGGTATTGTATCGGTACCAAATTTACTATACCAAATCATTTTCGGTACTAATTTCGTATCCACCTTTTGGCGTTTTCAGAATCGTTACTTTCGGTTCGACACCGGTCTAGCACCATACCTGTATTTATTGATCTTACCCTTCAAATACCATACCGTATTGTACCGAGTAATTTCGGTGCCGGTACCTAATTTCAAGATTTTTCGGATCGGTAATTTCGGTGCCGTTACCGGTACCGAGCTCATCCATATTTTAACATGTTAGCACCGTAATAACTGAACTGAAAACAACCGAATTTCCAACGTGTAAGACGTTTGGGTCCTATTATTATATATTAGGTTATTTAAAATCGTTTTTTTAAGACAGAGTGACTATCCTTGCAACGTCATTTTTATTTATGTTTTGATATTCGGTATTTGCTTGCCGTTGTTGACACTAGTTTTGCAGTCATTGGGTCTCCGCCGCAACGCGCGTGCGGAAAATCAACTATTTCTCCTAAAAACATATAGAGACAGAATGTTCTAGGAAAATATAACACAATATTAAAAAATATAACACAATGTCGACAAATTCTAAAATTTACAAGCTAAACATTTAAAAGCCAAAACCTAAAATCTCATATCGTAGAGTTCGATAAACGGTTCCAGTGCCGCTTGAATGATCCGTTAGGAACCACCCTTTATTGCGAGAACCGCGAGAACCAGTGTGAACATAACCAAAAATACCTAAAAAAATCTAAAAAATACACAAATTTTTTTTAATATTTTTTCATAAAATTCGCTATTTTTCGTTAATAACAAAATTTAAAAAAGAAAAAATAAAAAAACATTGATACTAAAAGTAGCGATTTTTATTAAAAAATTTACAATTTTTTTTTGTTTTTGGTGTGTTTTGGATTTTTTTAGGTTTTTTGGGGTTTAGCTTTATGATTTAGTTTTTAGCATTTAGCTTGGGTGGGTGGGTGTGTGTGGGGGGGGGGGGGGGGTAGATTTTTTTAGATATTTGATGGTGTAATGGGTTTATTTTGTTGTATTCACATTGGTTCTTGCGGTTCTCGCAATAAAGGTGGTTCTCGCATATATATATATATAGAGGTCGGTTAACGTACAATACCTCTTATCCTACATTATGTACGCGATGCCCTCAGCCATACGATCTTCAATCGATCAACGCGGGCAAAACTAATTTAAATGATTAAATTAATCATTTTAATTTATCTAAATCATACCAGGAAGGTTAAAAACGTCATTGCGAGGTCATAAATCTCTGTAATTGACCGATGATAGTTCAAAATCAAACCCTAAATCAAATTCAAAAACCTGAAATTCTTCTTCCCCAACCTCCCTTCGTTCCTTTTGGTGCGATATCGATAATAAGAACTACTAATTTAGGAGTTGTAAGGGTCAAACGGAAGAAGACTGACAATGATCGACCAGCAATTGAAGAAGATGAACAGTAACACACACACAGATTATACACATGCGATTTCATCAAAATTACCACATGCGAAATTGTTACAAAAAAACAACATGCTATTTCATCAAAATTATCACATGCGAAATTGGTACAAAAAAAAACAACATGCGAATTTATCAAAAATTATCACATGCGAAATTGTTATAAAAAAAAACAACATGCTATTTCATCAAAATTATCACATGCGAAATTGGTACAAAAAAACAACATGCGAATTCATCAAAAATTATCACATGCGAAATTGTTATAAAAAACAACATGCGATTTTAAAATGCGGGAAGATGATCTGACGGCTGAGAATGTAGCATACGTAATGTACGATAAGCAATATTGTACAGTACTCTTTACCTATATATATATATATAAGTGCCCGCTAAAATGAGAACCACCTCGAGTTGTAAGAACCGTGAGAACTACACCGTACGGGGCGAGGTGGACCAAATTTTTTTTTCATAAACGTCGATGCGTGTATTATAAACACATTTGTAAAAAAAAAAAATTCAAAAAAAAAATGTCGTGTGTGTAGTTTTGAGCACCACAAGTTTGTGTTTTTTACGGTACCCGTAAACACAAACTTGTGGTGCTCAAAACTACACACACGACATTTTTTTTTGAATTTTTTTTTTACAAATGTGTTTATAATACACGCATCTACGTTTATGAAAAAAATTTGGTCCACCTCGCCCCGTACGGTGTAGTTCTCACGGTTCTTACAACTCGAGGTGGTTCTCATTTTAGCGGGCACTTATATATATATATATGCGAGAACCACAAGAACCAATGTGAATACAACAAAATAAACCCACTACACCATCAAATATCTAAAAAAACCTACGCCCCCCCCCCCCCCCCCCCCCCCCCCACACACACCCCACCCAAGCTAAATGCTAAAAACTAAATCATAAAGCTAAACCCAAAAAACCTAAAAAAATCCAAAACACACAAAAACAAAAAAAATTTGTAATTTTTTTTTATAAAAACCGCTACTTTTAGTATCAATGTTTTTTTATTTTTTCTTTTTTAAATTTTTTTATTAACGAAAAATAGCGAATTTTATGAAAAAATATTAAAAAAAATTTGTGTATTTTTTAGATTTTTTTAGGTATTTTTTGTTGTGTTCACACTTGTTCTCGCGGTTCTCGCAATAAATGGTGGTTCCTAACGGATCATTCAAGCGGCAATGGAACCGTTTATCGAACTCTACGATATGAGATTTTAGGTTTTGGCTTTTAAATGTTTAGCTTGTAAATTTTAGAATTTGTCGACATTGTGTTATATTTTTTAATATTGTGTTATATTTTCCTAGAACATTCTGTCTCTATATGTTTTTAGGAGAAATAGTTGATTTTCCGCCCGCGCGTTGCGGCGGGGGACCCAATGACTGCAAAACTAGTGTCAACAACGGCAAGGCAAATACCGAATATCAAAACATAAATAAAAATGACGTTGCAAGGATAGTCACTCCGTCCTAAAAAAACGATTTTAAATAACCTAATATATAATAATAGGACCCAAACGTCTTACACGTTGGAAATTCGGTTGTTTTTCAGTTCAGTTATTACGGTGCTAACATGTTAAAATATGGATGAGCTCGGTACCGGTAACGGCACCGAAATTACCGATCCGAAAAATCTTGAAATTAGGTACCGGCACCGAAATTACTCGGTACAATACGGTATGGTATTTGAAGGGTAAGATCAATAAATACAGGTATGGTGCTAGACCGGTGTCGAACCGAAAGTAACGATTCTGAAAACGCAAAAGGTGGATACGAAATTAGTACCGAAAATGATTTGGTATAGTAAATTTGGTACCGATACAATACCGGTTTGATTACAGGATTTGATACGATTTGCTCATCAATAATATAAATATCCAAGTTAATTTTACGTCCTACAATTCATTCATTAAAAAAAAGACAAAAAAGAAAGCAAAATAAGTTGTTGTGTATATAAAACCTCATTCAAACGAAATACAGTTTACTTACCGTGTGTATGAAAATTAATCTAAATGGTACAATTACTTACATTGCTACAGGATTTGATGAGCTTGGTAAGTAGTTCTCACGGTTCTTACAACTCGAGGTGGTTCTCATTTTAGCGGGCACTTATATATATATATATATATATATATAGGATGAGGATCATTACAGAACACTAACTATTGCGAGAACAAAAAGAACAACTCTAAAATACTAAATTTTGGGATTTAAAGTACATTTTTTAAAAAAATTATGTTTCTTACATTCATATATGTATTATATATACATAAAAAAACCAAAGATTTTAACCTACACATATTCTACATACATGTTGGTAATTTAACCAACACATAACCTACATATGTGTAGGTTATACAAAAAGTGAAAAATTTCCATGTTTTGTTTTGAATTCTAGTGTAAGAAACAATAAATCTTATATTTGTAACATTTTCATTTACGTTTTGGATTTTTAGGACAAAAAATATGGGTGATTCATTGTGTTCTGCGTGTTCTCACAATAATTAGTGTTCTGCATAGAACCTTCCCCTATATATATATATATATATATGCGAGAACCACCTTTATTGCGAGAACCGCAAGAACCAATGTGAATACAACAAAATAAACCCACTGCACCATCAAATATCTAAAAAAACCTACCCCCCCCCCCTCCACACACACCCAAGCTAAATGCTAAAAACTAAATCATAAAGCTAAACCCCAAAAAAACCTAAAAAATCCACAAGACACAAAACCCTAACTCCCTCCCTCTCCCTTTTCGGCATCGACGGCAAAACTTGTTCTTCTCATCGAATCTTTCTCTTGTTCTAGCACACCCTCTCCACCTCCATATCACGGTTAGTATGATACTCTGTGTGGATTTAAATTCTTGTTGTTATTGGCTGTGTTATGCTTGTGGTTTCTTTTAGTTACGACGTATGTATTGTTATGACACGAACTGATTTTTATGTATTGTTATGTTTACGAACTGTGTCTGCATATTATGTTTATGATAATGATATTAATCGACTTGATGATCACCGATGATTAGTCCGAGGATCACATGATTCCTGTATGATCGGATTATGTAAACTGATGATCTTGTAGTGGTTATTCCAGTGCTGAATGATTTCAGCGATTATTAGGGTTATTGCTTGAGGATGATAATGATTAAACCGGTATCGTATGATGAATGTTCCGCGACGAAACCCTCAGGCCGACGAAACATCGACGAAGCCCTCAGGCCGACGACACATCGACGAAACCCTCAGGCCGACGAAACATGGTTTTTCGTCGCCTGGCCACATTGACGATGAATGGTAGGTGTTTCGCCGGTGGGGATTTTCGTCGACAAGGGGGGTCCCACTATGATAGATATGGCAGCAAGTATTCATGTTTTTAAGTATAATATGTGTGCATGTCATTAATGCTGAATTAAAGTTCATATGATAATTGTTGATTAGTTGTCATCACGTCTGCTGTTGTTAGATCATATAATCATTTGATTGTTTTGACGGCCCATGTAAGTACAAAAGATAATTCAAGCAGCCCATTTAGATAAGCACTAATTAGATTTGGTCCAATCAATTTTTAGAATTAATCGGTCCAATCACTAATGCTGAATTAGAATGATGTAATCTAAGTGCATGTTATTGATGTTGAATTAAAATGATATAATACGTGTGCATGTTATTAATGCTGAATTAGAATGAGAAGTGTGATGGACTGTTAGTAGCAGACCCACCTGTTAGGTGTATTACGTGCCACACACATGGGAATGTAGACTTGTATAAGGATTGGGTATTTGTTATGTGTTAAACGGTAACTCATGCGGCCAGTGCAATCGGTAGAAATATGTGTACTGTTGTGTGAATGACTTGCATATGAAACCCATACGCTGGCTATGTGATTTTACGATAAACGTTATAGGGCAATGGGTTGCATGTTTAACGGTTATGACTTGTATAAGAACATGTGTTTTACTTTTCTGCTACTTGCGCAACGTGTACGATAAATACGTGATATATGTGAACAATATACTGACTGTCTTTGGTAACCACGGTAGGGCTGGTTGATTAACTGGAACGGGTAAATTGTTAAATACCGAGCAAATCCAAGGTGAGTTCACTGCTCTTTTTCCAAGCATGCGTCCCGGGGAGGGACATCTGGTAAACGTTCCGGGGAGGAATGCTGGGTAATTGGGTTTGACTGGAATGTTAAACCTGGGTTGTTGGTTAATACACGTCTATATCTATCACTCAAGTCCCTCCTACTGATTGTTGCCGGGGAGGCAACGAGGTATTAGTTAGTAGCGCTACTTAGGTTTGGCACCCTCACACCGCACCGGGGAGGTCGGTGATGAACTAATGACCCCCATCTTGACCATTACTTTGATAGAGGCAATGGGGTTTAGGGCAAACAAACTGGAGCCAACTGCGGTAAGCGTGTGATTAACAACAATGCATCTGTGAAACGTTTTAATCTGGTAACTGGTATCTAAACACGTTAACAAAACTTTGAACTCACCAGCGTCGTCTGACACACTTGTCTGCATGCTTGCAGGTCTATAGGTTTATATCATTAGGACTTGCTATCTGGGATGCTGGAGTGGTCATGGGTCGAGATACTGGGAATCGCATTGCAAGCCTAATGGTTATGTACACACGGTTTATGAAACACTTAATAAATGAGTTATGCTTTCGCTGTATACAATGAATGATATGTAACGTTTTGTAATACTTTACGTTAATGAATGAAAGTTTTATCTAAATATGTCACACCCCCAAAATACCACACACGAAAGCACCGCGGGACGTGTGACGTATCCAAGCCACCAATCACATTGAACTATAGTATATATTTAAATAAAAACTTTCATTCATTATCATAAAGTATTACAAGACGTTACATATAATTCATTTACACAGCGGAAGCATATCTCATTTATCAAGTGTTTCATAACCCATGTGTACATAACCCATTTAGCTTGTATTGAGACTCCATGTATCTCGACCCATGACCACTCCAGCATCCCAGACAGCAAGTTCCAAATGATATAAACCTACAAACCTGCAAGCATGCAGACAAGTGTGTCAGACGACGCTAGTGAGTTCAAAGTTTTGTTTACGTGTTTAGATACCAGTTACCAGATTAAAACGTTACACAGCTTTGATTTGATGTTGTTATTAACTCGATTACCGTATGTGGCTACTAGATGTGTTTGCCCAAACCCCAATGCCTCTATCAAAGCATTGGTCAAGTGGTCAAGGTAATTAGTTCACGCCCGTCCATTCCGGCCCGGTGTGAGGGTGCCAAACCTAATAGCGCTATCAACTAAATACCTCGTTGCCTTACCGGCAACAATCGGTAGATGTAAGGGGTCTTATATGATAGAAACTGAGTAATAACCAACATCCCATTAACCTGCATTCCTCCCTGGAACATTACCCGATATCCCTTCCCGGGATGCATGCTTGGAAAAGTGCAGTGAACTCACCTTGGTTTGCTCGGTTCTTAACAAGTTACTTTACCCGTTCCAGTTAATCAACCAACCCTACCGTGGTTAACAATGTTATCAGTTTCGTAACATACTAAATCACGTATTACACGCAGATTGTATTCATCACCAAGTTTACCATATAACATGAATCAAGTATCCAGTTTGTATACACAATAACACATAACAGTTGAGTCTACTTCTCCCACGAGTGAAACCAAGTTTTTCATCACAAGTAACAAATATGTCTAATACACACTGTTATCTATTAGCTTGTATATCATGATGGTTCACACAAAAACAGCAATACATATATATCTAGTTTCAGTACAAGTCAACATATCCATGTAAATGTTAGTCAAGTCTAACCAAGCTCCTTATTCTTAACCAGTATTATCATGTATTCAAATTATAAGCATGAACATCAATATTTATCATCAAAATCGTCCCAGTGGGAAGCCGACGAAAAACACTTACATTGACGAAAAGTCCCTAACTTTCGTCGAAGGCATTGTCGACGAAACTCCAAGTTATTCGCCAAACATTCGTCGACGAAGTATCCTGTCTTTCGTCATAACATGCCGACGAAATACCCAGTTTCGTCGACTTGGTTTATTCGTCGTTACACCTCACAGATAGTCACGGTTCTTTCGATTCCCAAAACCCTAATTACGTGCAATCATACTTTTACTACTAATCATATAGCACATAATCTAACCGTTCCAACTTGGCCCATTACCGAAATAATTCGAATAACCTAATGATCATCTCAATCATCATTCCTCTTAGATTGCATGATAACAGCTTCATTCCATATGTTTCTACTCATGAATACATAATCAATAGCCACAAGTTTTATGTCAATCTCATGCTCTAGTTTACTGAATCGAGTCATAACCAATGATTAACATGGATCTAATGATTCAATATCACAAAGAGTTATTAATTAACTAACCACAAAAACATTCAATTCGGATCACGCGACAACATCACATAGAGTTTATATTCGGCATCCCTACACTCGTAATCATACCGGTTCTAGCACACCTTAATTCACAGTTACTCTTTTACAACTAAATTAATGCCTTACCCATGAATTCATCACCCTAATCATCACACAATCCTAGCTTTCATGCACTACTAAACAACAATAGTCATTAATTTGCACATGACAATTATCACAGTTTACGAAATTCACAACTTCCCGTAACTTTCACATGAAACCCTATTGAACTAATCATGCTCATTACTCAGTTCATTTGTCACCAACCACCCCCCATGTGCGACCCACTATTAATAGATAATATTGAATAATATGAAAGCATAAACAAATCACCCATAGTCAGTTTATATTACTAAGTTCATCAATGTTTTTCAATATCACAATAAATTCATCAACTATCATACATCCTATTCGTACACATCATTCAGTTAGCATACAGTTCCCTAGATAAGCCAAGTCTTATAACCACACATACATATCAATGACACCTTTCATACAACCAGTCAATAGTCGAACGAGATTAAAGACTTACCAGGAGATTCGATTCGAAGGGGAGGGGAGAGGCTGATCGTCGAAGGGAATAGGGTGGTTGCAGGGGCGAAGCTTAATGGGGGGGGGGGGGGGGACGTCCGCCCCCTAGGATTTTTCGCTCAGTAGTGTTATATATGTAGTTTTCATATAGAAATTTGTGGGTATATACGTTTTCACCCCCCCGGTTCTATAGAAATTTTTGGGTATATATGTTTTCACCCCCCCCCCCCCCCCCCCCGGCCGAAAAATCCAAGCTTCGCCACTGGGTGGTTGCACTAGGGTTTTGCTATTCCTTTCTGTGTACGCACACCCGTAACTCCCTAATACAGAAATAAGTAAATACATGACAGTGGGCCGAAGCCAAACTTGAGTGTGGGCCGAGTTGGTTAGGAGCTTAAGGGAGATGTGTGTGTGGCCCAACACCCGTGCGGCCCAAACACAACCATAAGACTCAACGAGTGGTGTGCGGCCCAAGTATGCATGCAACCCAACGTGATAATTACACCCCTAGAGTAGCCCAGCTACACACCCAAACATACACGAGCACGTTTATACTTGACAAGTTTAGTATAACAAAAAAAAAACCCTGAAAGTTCGGGTTGTCACATCATCCCCAACTTGAAAGAAATTTCGTCCCGAAATTTGACAAGTAATTCCAAAACGGCAAAGTGTTAAATCAGGATGACTGTGGATTTTCCTCGGGTGCCACATCATCCCCAACTTGAAAGGGAATTTCGTCCCGAAATTCGCCAATGATATCAGAAGTTAATACAACCGTTTGGACAACTGAAGATACTAGAGCTCCCTCTGATTATTGCGTTTCCACGTGAACCCCAGTCCATGCCTTGAGTTCCAACGAACTCTTACGATTGGAGTTCGACAATGCTAACGAACCTTGACTTCCCGCTCCACGATTTTGATGGGTTCTTCGACAAACTGCAAGTTGTCGTCGATTTTTGGTTCTTAGAGTGGTAATTCGAGCTTGTACGCCACTTTGCCAATACGTTCCAGAATTTTGAATGGCCCAACATAACGTAAGTTAAGCTTGCCACGCTTCCCAAGGTGTACCGCACCCTCCTAGGGTGAGACTTCTAATATGACACGTTCGCCTGCAGCGAACTCCCAGTGTTTCCTAAGTTATCAGGTTTCCTGGCGATCACGCGTTGTCGCCACATGATTTCCAATCTAAATAATCTTCCCAAGAGTTTCGAGTGCAAGTCCTGGACCCGTGATTAGGTTGTCATCCACCTCAGTCCACGAGGAGATTGGCATTATCATCCATGCAATGCCTCAAACAGAGCTGTATGCATACTAATACGGTAACGGCTGCAGTTGAGCTCACCCAAAGATAAGTGTCTTTCCAAATGTTTACTAAAGTCAATCACGCACATGCTCGCAGCATGTCTTCGTGTGTCAGGATGGTTCGTTACTCTGGCCATCTGCCCTATGACGACAGGTAATGCTCATGTCTAGACGCGAGCCAAGGGTGTTCTGCATTGCCTGTTACGAATCGAGTGTAGATCAAAATCAGAGGTATCAGGAGTTGGCACCTCGTACCTACAAAGCGCCTCTCTCAAAGGGATATTCACAAGCTGTGACGACTCGTCAGTGTCCTTAATTGCAATAAAGTGTGCTGGCTACGTGAGACAATCAACGATCATCAAGGTGATATTGTTTCCGTTTCGAGTTGTAAGTAGACTAGTGACAAAATCCATGACAGTATGTTCTCATTTCCATCTGGGTGTTTCTGGTTGCTGATACTCCACATTGACTTTTCCACAAGTCAAACATCATTCACAAACATTGCTAGGTGGGCCTTCATGCCCGATTGCCAGTACAAGATTTATAAGTCCTAATGTCTCTCATCCAAAACCCAGACGACTAGAATATCGAGGCCGGTGTGCTTTGCTCAACACAAATTCCCTTCAGTTGCTGTATAATGAGATCTCCATTCGTTCCATGAGGTAGCGAATATCGTCCGACCTGCCAAAGGTTGCTGCTCCATGCCCCGCATGGGTTCAACTTGAGAATTCTCTTCCTTCAATTCTCCGGTTTTGAACAGAGCGAGTCTGATCAGGTAGGTTAGAGTTGATAGTAAGTTGCAAAGCTCGTGCTCGTTCAGGTTTCACAGTCACAATCATTCAAAGGTTCCATCCAACGATGTCATTACACGTTTTAGCTCCTTCGAAACAACGGTACACTAGAGGCCCTTGTGATCGGTCTAAGTAGAGCATCTGGTACCGTCCAAGTAATGCCTCTAACGTAAATCCAAAGACCATGGTTTCCATCGCGGGTTGTGATTCGTGCAACTCTTCTTGTAATTCCACTACGTAAGCCATCACTTTCTCGTGTTGTATCGGCGTGTAACTGGGACTCTGATGCGAATCATCATGGTATACCACTGATTCATCAATACCTTCGGATAGAAACGATGCTCAGTGCATTGCAGAGTTGGGTTTCAAAAGCTGAAAGACGTCCTCCTGTTTTGTCTTCCACGAATACAGCACCCTGCTGTGTTAAAGAGATTAAAGCTGCGCGATCTTCGAAAATCCTGGGATGAATCTGCAATAGTATCTAGAGAGACCAAGAAATTGATGTATCCTCGAAGGGATCTTTGGTGTCGATCAGTTTCTAACAAAATGGGTCCTAGCGTGATCCACGGGTATTCCCACTTCGTTGTTTATATGACAAAAAAAATGTGTACTTCTTGAATCCTGAAGTCATACTTAGGTAGACTTCGCACGTAGATGCTCCTCCCCTAGAAGCTCTACGATGAAATACAAGTGCCGTTCATGGTGTTCCTTTCTCCTGGAAGTGATTCAGAACGTCATAGATAAACACGGTTGGCGATCCTGGCGAGATGGGGTTGGCACATACTACTCATGTGATCCCTAAGGCTGCTGGTGTGTTGAATAACTTTAAACAATGAGAACAGAAAATCGTAGTGGCCGTACTGTGCCTGTAACGCCGTGTTAGAAGTCATCATCCCCTGGGTCTTCCATCAAGTGACAGTCTGATCTGAAGTCGGTTTCCGAATAGAAGCTTGATCATTGCAGCGGGTCAAGCAGGTTGTCGATGCGAGATAGAGGGTGACGGTCTATGATTGCCACCTTGTGGTAGTCTGTACACGTACGAAAGGACCCGTCCTTCATTTCCACAAAAGGGCTCGACTCCCTAGGACAAGGAGCTAGATCACTAAAACTCCCACCCGGTAGTTCCTGAAGTTGATTAGACAGTTCTTGCAACCCTCCTGGTGCAAGACGGTGAGAAGCACGAGTAATATAGGCTGTCTCTGACATGAGAGGAGTCATGAACAATTGATGGATCCTCGATCCTCTTTTCCTTAGCCTAAACATCAGTGACGATTGCTAACATAGCGAAATAATCCCTCCGTAGACACTTCTGGGTTTTCATTGTTGATATGATGCTAACCTTTACACCATTGACACTTCAAAGTATAAAACGACACAAAATTTTTCTTCCCTCAGAGTATATCTACGCGATATCTAGATAACCAACTTACACAACTACTGCATCGAAACCATCAAGGATAGCAGAAGGAAAGTCGATGTCGAACACTTGTCCCACAAGGTCGAGTTTGTATCCCAACGAACATATGAGGCTTCAATTGTCTTGCCATCAGCCGATTCCACAGCAGGTTTGGTTTAGATAAGCATCAAGGTTAAATGGAACCGAGACGAAGCGATTGGTTACCAAGTGCGTGCAGGCCTCCATGTTGCTATAATTCTGGCGTCGCCCACGCCAATCCTAAATGTCCTTCCATGAGCATCATGTCCGGTGTTGTTGTCTTGATTTAACAGCAGCCAATCCATGTCGTAGGCGCCTTCATTTCCATACTGTAGTCTACGATTACGAGTACCTTGATGTTGTCGTAACTGTTACCTTTAGTGTCGTTGCTTGAAATGGAGCCCTGCGATCTTTCACTATCAGGATCCATCTTTTCGCGTTCCGTGCCTCGTCCCATGGCACCATCCATTGTGCTGGTAGTTGCACATTCCACACTATAATCAATTGTCATCGCTTATGTCTCGATTGATTTGTAAGAGTTTGACTCCCATATGTCGCCGTCTAAGGTTAAGGATTCGATTGCAGTCAATTTGCTAGTGTTCGTTGCCGGTAATCAGTGTCGTTCTAATACTGAGGTTGGTAAGGCACTACGCTCATCCTCTTGCCCATCGTCCTTGCAAGTTGACAGAGTAATACACGGTATGTTTCCAGAGTGTTGCAGAAGTGATCGCACTTCGGGGTCTAAGATGTCAGTACGTTGAGTTCCAACAAACGATGGGGAGTAGGAAAGGTGTAGACCAATAATTGATGCTGCAACATCCAACTCAGGGACGTTCGTACAAGTACCTAACATCCTACACAGTTCGCTAGGCGTTCAGATGGGTGTTCAGGTAATACTCGATAGCATCGAGATACGAAAGGATTCAGAGAGGAGTGAAAAGATCACACTCGAGTAGGAGACAATCACTGCTATGACTCCTATAGACTTGTTACGTTTCACATTGATCAAATAATAGAGCAGAACCCCTTTTTCACTTGTTAAGCCTCACTGGGACTTACATGCACCCCACATTATTATTATGTGTGCACCCACAATAATATTACGATTTGCATGCTCATCTCAGTTCCTCCTAACTCATGTCAAATGGTTCCTCAAACTCGAATGCCAAACAGAGGTTATCAAAACGATAAGATCATAAGAATCTAAGGACTATGACATGCCTCAATGCATCATAATGTAAGCAAGCGACTCATGTAATCATGCTATAGTGACGAGTGTGTGTTTGTACGCTACATCATAAACAAATGTACACTACTCATGTAATGCCTACCACAGATGTAAAGACGAACCTTGAAATCTGGAGCTGAGTGTCATGGTCGTATTCTCGTTTTTAGATCTGTTCAGTTATAGTCTGGTTTTATAAAAACGTTTTAAAAACCAAGTTCACTATAACCAGTGGCTCTGATACCAAACTGTCACACCCCCAAAATACCACACGCGAAAGCACCGTGGGACGTGTGACGTATCCAAGCCACCAATCACATTGAACTATAGTATATATTTAAATAAAAACTTTCATTCATTATCATAAAGTATTACAAGACGTTACATATAATTCATTTACACAGCGGAAGCATATCTCATTTATTAAGTGTTTCATAACCCAAGTGTACATAACCCATTTAGCTTGTATTGCGACTCCATGTATCTCGACCCATGACCACTCCAGCATCCCAGACAGCAAGTTCCAAATGATATAAACCTACAAACCTGCAAGCATGCAGACAAGTGTGTCAGACGACGCTGGTGAGTTCAAAGTTTTGTTTACGTGTTTAGATACCAGTTACCAGATTAAAACGTTACACAGCTTTGATTTGATGTTTTTATTAACTCGATTACCATATGTGGCTACTAGATGTGTTTGCCCAAACCCTAATGCCTCTATCAAAGCATTGGTCAAGTGGTCAAGGTAATTAGTTCACGCCCGTCCATTCCGGCCCGGTGTGAGGGTGCCAAACCTAATAGCGCTATCAACTAAATACCTCGTTGCCTACCGGCAACAATCGGTAGATATAATGGGTCTTATATGATAGAAACTGAGTAATAACCAACATCCCATTAACCTGCATTCCTCCCTGGAACGTTACCCGATATCCCTTCCCGGGATGCATGCTTGGAAAAGTGCAGTGAACTCACCTTGGTTTGCTCGGTTCTTAACAAGTTACTTTACCCATTCCAGTTAATCAACCAACCCTACCATGGTTAACAATGTTATCAGTTTCGTAACATACTAAATCACGTATTACATGCAGACTGTATTCATCACCAAGTTTACCATATAACATGAATCAAGTATCCAGTTTGTATACACAGTAACACATAACAGTTGAGTCTACTTCTCCCACGAGTGAAACCAAGTTTTTCATCACAAGTAACAAATATGTCTAATACACACTGTTATCTATTAGCTTGTATATCATGATGGTTCACACAAAAACAGCATTACATATATATCTAGTTTCAGTACAAGTCAACATATCCATGTAAATGTTAGTCAAGTCTAACCAAGCTCCTTATTCTTAACCAGTATTATCATGTATTCAAATTATAAGCATGAACATCAATATTTATCATCAAAATCGTCCCAGTGGGAAGCCGACGAAAAACACTTACATTGACGAAACTCCAAGTTATTCGCCAAACATTCGTCGACGAAGTATCCTGCCTTTCGTCATAACATGCCGACGAAATACCCAGTTTCGTCGACTTTGTTTAATCGTCATTACACCTCACAGATAGTCACAGTTCTTTCGATTCCCAAAACCCTAATTACGTGCAATCATACTTTTACTACTAATCATATAGCACATAATCTAACCGTTCCAACTTGGCCCATTACCCAAATAATTCGAATAACTTAATGATCATCTCAATCATCATTCCTCTTAGATTGCATGATAACAACTTCATTCCATATGTTTCTACTCATGAATACATAATCAATAGCCACAAGTTTTATGTCAATCTCATGCTCTAGTTTACTGAATCGAGTCATAACCAATGATTAACATAGATCTAATGATTCAATATCACAAAGAGTTATTAATTAACTAACCACAAAAACATTCAATTCGGATCACGCGACAACATCACATAGAGTTTATATTCGGCATCCCTACACTCGTAATCATACCGGTTCTAGCACACCTTAATTCACAGTTACTCTTTTAAAACTAAATTAATGCCTTACCCATGAATTCATCACCCTAATCATCACACAATCCTAGCTTTCATGCACTACTAAACAACAATAGTCATTAATTTGCACATGACAATTATCACAGTTTACGAAATTCACAACTTCCCATAACTTTCACATGAAACCCTATTGAACTAATCATGCTCATTACTCAGTTCATTTGTCACCAACCACCCCCCATGTGCGACCCACTATTAATAGATAATATTGAATAATATGAAAGCATAAACAAATCACCCATAGTCAGTTTATATTACTAAAGTTCATCAATGTTTTTCAATATCACAATAAATTCATCAACTATCATACATCCTATTCGTACACATCATTCAGTTAGCATACAGTTCCCTAGATAAGCCAAGTATTATAACCACACATACATATCAATGACACCTTTCATACAACCAGTCAATAGTCAAACGAGATTAAAGACTTACCAGGAGATTCGATTCGAAGGGGAGGGGAGAGGCTGATCGTCGAAGGGAATAGGGTGGTTGCACTAGGGTTTTGCTATTCCTTTCTGTGTACGCACACCCGTAACTCTCTAATACACAAATAAGTAAATACATGACAGTGGGCCGAAGCCAAACTTGAGTGTGGGCCGAGTTGGTTAGGAGCTTAAGGGAGATGTGTGTGTGGCCCAACACCCGTGCGGCCCAAACACAACCATAAGACTCAACGAGTGGTGTGCGGCCCAAGTATGCATGCAGCCCAATGTGATAATTACACCCCTAGAGTAGCCCAGCTACACACCCAAACATACACGAGCACGTTTATACTTGACAAGTTTAGTATAACAAAAAAAAAACCCTGAAAGTTCGGGTTGTCACAAAATATATGTAGGAGTTCAGTGTGATTGGTGGCTAAGATCCTGGTACATCACACGCCCGCGGTGTTTCCGCATGTGGTAGTTTGGGGGTGTGACAGTTTGGTATCAGAGCCGCTGGTTATAGTGAACTTGGTTTTAAAAATGTTTTCATAAAACCGGACTATAACCGAACAGTTCTGAATACGTGAATACGACCATGACACTCAGCTCCAGATTGCAAGGTTCATTTTTCTCACTTGTTGCATACATTACATGACTAGTACACACTTGTTTATGATGCAACATACGAACACACACTCGTCACTATAGCATGATTACAGGAATTGCTTGCTTACATTATGATGCGTTGGTAGCATGTCATAGTCCTTAGATTCTTGTAATCTTATCATTTTTTATAACCTCTGTTTGGGCATTCGAGATTGAGGAACCATTTGACATGGGTTAGGAGGAACTGAGATGAGCATGCAAATCGCAAAATTATTATGGGTGCACACATAATAATAATGTGGGGTGCATACGAGTCCCAGTGAGGCTTAACAAGTGAATAAGGGGTTCCGTTCTGTTATTTGATCAATGAGAAACGTAACAAATCCATAGGAGTCGTAGCAGTGATTGTCTCCTACTCGAATGTGATCTTTTCACCTCTCTCTGAATTCTTACGAATCTCGATGCTATCGAGTATTACCTGGACACCCATCTAAATGCCTAGCGAACTGTGTAGAATGTTAGGTGCTAGTATGAACGTCCCTGAGTTGGATGTCGCAGCGTCGAATGATTGGTCGATACTTTTCTCACTCCACTCCATTGGCTGAAACTCAATGTATTGACGTCGTAACTCCCGAAGTGCGATCACTTCTGCAACACTCTCGCAACATACCATGCATTACTCAATCAACTCGCTAAATCGATGGACAAGAGGATGAGTGTAGTACCTTACCGACTTCAGTATTTGGACGACCCTGATTACCAGCAACGAACACCAGCGAATTGACTTCAATCGAATCCTTAACCCTAGCCAGCGACTCATGGGAGTCAACTCTTACGAATCAATCGAGACACAATCAATGACAATTGATTATAGTGTGGGATGTGTAACTGCCAGCACATTAAGGACGCTACTCGGAATGTGAAAAAATGGACCCTGGTAGTGAAAGGTCGTGGGGCTCCGTTTCAAACAACGACATTAGAGGCAACAGTCATGGAAACATCAAGGAACTCGTAATCGTAGCCTACAGTATGGAAATGAAGGTGCCTACGACATGGATTGGCCGTTGTCAGATCAAGACGACAACAACCAAGGGAACGATGACAGTACTGGAAATTCTCGTAACGAAAACAACAATAGGAATGATGCTCATGGAAGGACATATAGGATTTGCGTAGGTGACACCAGGCATAATAGCAACATGGCAGCTTGTAAGGGTAATTAATTGCCTCCCCTCCGTTCTGTTTAACCCTGTTACCTATTGAAACGAAACCTGTTGTGAAAACGACTGATGGAAAGGCAATGGAAAACCTCATATGTTTGTTGGGATGCAAACTCGACCTGGAGGAACAAGTGTTCGACATCGAAATTCCTTCTGCCATCCTTGATGGTTCGATGCAGTAGTTGTGTAAGTTGGTCGTCTAGATATCACGTAGATATACCATGTGAGAAGAAAATTTTGCGTCGTTTTAATACTCTGAAGTGTCAGAGTGGTGTAAAGGATAGTATCATTTCAGCAATGAAAGCCAGGAGCGTCTACGGAGGGACTACTCTGCTATGTTAACAACCGTTACCGATGTAAAGGCTAGGAAAAGAGGATCGAGGATCCGCCAAATTGTTCGTGACTCCTCTCGGCGTGCTAAACGAGGAACTTTCAGGTTTACTTCCACAACTGTTAGATAGAAAATCAGTTTGATCTCGTGCCAGAGGCAACCCAGATTGCTCGAACTCCTTACCGTCTTGCACCAGGAGGGTTGCAAGAACTGTCTAATCAACTGCAGGAATTGTTGAACAGGAGTTTTGTCAGGCCTAGTTTTCGCTTTGGGGAGTCCCAGTTATATCCGTTAAGATAAGCCCTATCATTGGACATGTGTACTGATTATTTGGAAATTCAATAAGTTGACAGTCAAGAACCGTTTGCCTCGACCATGTATTGACAACCTGTAGACTAGTCGCGAGGGACAAGCTTTCATTCGAGGATTGATTAACGAGAGAACTATTATCAGATGGAAGTCCAAGGGGAGAATGTTCCTAGAACGGCATATCGAACGCAATACGGCCATTGCGACTTTGTACACCATGACCATCGAGTTAATCAACACACCAGCAGCTTTATGGACCACAAGAATCGACCGTGTTTGTTGATGACGTTTTGAGTCATTACCAGGAGAAAGGGATAACATGGGCGGCATAGGTATCCTATCTTAGAGCTCCTGAGGGGGGTAACTTCTGGATTTGAGAGGTACATTTTTGGTCATATAAACAACGAAGTGGGAATACACATGGATCTCGCTAGGATCCATTTTGTTAGAAACCGATCGACACCAAAGATCCCTTCGAGGATACAGCAATTTCTTGGTCTCACTAGATACTATCGCAGATTTATCGAGGGATTTTCGAGGATTGCGCAGCTTTAACCTTTTTAGCACAGCAGGGTGCTGTGTACTTGTGAGTGACAGCACAGACGGGCATCATTTCAACTTTTGGAAACCCAACTCAACAATGCACTGAGCATCGTATTTACCTGAGGGTATGGGTGATTTAGTGGTATACCATGATGCTTCGAATCAGAGTCCCAGTTACACACCGATGCAACACGAGAGAGCGATGACTTACGAAATGGAGTTACAAAGAGGAACTGCACGACACACAACCTGCGGTGGAAAACCGTGGTCTTTGGATTTAAGTTGGAGGCATTACTTGGACGGTACCAGATGCATCACTTAGACCGATCACAAGGGCCTCCCATGTACCTTTGTTTCTGAAGAGCTAAACATATGATGGCATCGCTGGATGGAACCTTTGAATGACTTCGACTACGGAACCTAAACGCGTATGTGACACCTGTGCCTCTGCAACCATCAAACAAATACCAAACCAACTAAATATTGTATTTCATACTTGGGATTTGTATAAATATGTGTATCTTTTGCACATATCAATTCTTGTTCGATTTCAAGCTTTAAATCGCTTTCTGGAAGGTTATACGCGCACTGATGCGCAAATATAACCAGTTTAATGCAACAAACACTCCGGAATAGTGAAATAGGCTTAACATACCTTAAATAACCTTTACATAAATTAGAAATAAGTTTTGGAGGGTTTGGTGTGGCGAAATCAAGTTTATTCGCTTACAGGGACTAATTTCGACAAACTGTGAAAGTATGCCGATTTGTACTGTAACGAACATTCCGGAACATGACCATAAGTTAAACATACTCTAAATATCCTTTACATAGCTTAGAAATAGGCTTTGAGGGGTTGGGTGTTCTAAAATAAACTTTTTCTTCATTCAGGGACTAAAAGCGTCAAAAAGTGCATAAGTTTGCATTTTCGCGCATATCTTACGTTCTGAATACATCCGGACATCCAAAACTTTATGTAATCCTTAAAATATTTTATTTTAGTGATTGGCATGATAAAATTCCATTCGTCGCGTAATTTGGATCGTTTTTCGCATTCGTTCGTGTTTCGTCGTAATTAACCGAACAACGCAACCGTACAACCAAACAAACCGACATACGAGATATTTTTGAGCATTTTTCATGTTCCCTATACTTTAACTTCATTTTATAGCCATGAAATGGGATTAACGGGGCTTAAACGTGTAAAAAATGCATCAAAACCCATGTTTTGCACATTCAGGGACCAAAACTGACATTCTGTCATAGTTATCTTAGGAAGGGACCAAAATGAAAAATCTAAATTCCAGCTTGTTCCAGCTGTTCCCCTCATTTGCACATGGTTTTAATGAAACTAGGGGCTCCCATGGTTTCACAAAACCATGGGCACATGTGTACGGATGAGATCGAAGCTCATTTTACGATGAACGATCTTAACGGTTGTGCAAAAACTATATAAACCCCACCCCCTTTGCTCTCAAACTCACATTTGATCTGATTTTCATTCTCTAAGTTGAAGTCTTGCACTTCATACCTGAGAATAAATTGGATCAAACCTCCTTGGACCTTTTGTAAGTCCTCTTTCGTTCTTTTATGCATTTTTAGCGTGAAAGTCAAACTTTGTTTGACTTTCTGCATTGACCAGTTTATGGTCAATACGAAGTTCGTTTGAACTTCATAACGTGAGCATAATCACGATGGTTTTAGTCTCTTATGACTATACCTACTGATTACCACGTTATCTAGGCATAGTGGCGAGTTGTAGTTTCGGCCAAAATGCGTATTCTTGCGTATTTTGTAACCAAACTACTTTTAGGTATCAAAACCGTTTGTTTTGATACCAAATCTGTTTTCTAACTTCGTTAAACATGTTTTAACATGTTTAGCTTGTCACTTTAGGTTTAGTGCTTATGTAGAGTCGTAAGTCAAGCGGTCTAAACAACCGCATAGACTTTCGAACTAGACCCGTTTGGTCGATCATTAGGATCCAACCAAACATGTTTAGTGACCATAGTTGTATAGGGAATAACCTTCCGAGGTTATACCTTATAATCACTCCGTTTAGTTAGTGGTATAATAGGCAATTTATATGCCTTAGGAAAATTACCAAAATGCCCTTTTTGCGCACGAATTCATTTTAAGCATATGTAACCTAAATTTTGACATCTAAACTGATTAGGTAACATTATTAGACATGTTAAGGCATATAATACTTGTCATAGGACTAGTTAGGTGTTCCGAACGCGTTTTACGCGAACGACGTGTTAAAGTATCGTAAGCTATCTTAACGAGTCGTAATGGGTCGTAAGCACGTAGCATAGGTTTTGTTTTAGTATGTAGGCTTTGTTAAACCATATTGCATTAGTTCTTACACTCATTTGGTTTATGAACCCTCATGCTACCCGATCCTCCGATTAGGTCTATTTATTAACATAGTTACCTATATTAGGTGCCGTTTGATTCTGTCATCCCTCTAGCTTTGCTTGGTTGTTGTTCAAGACTTCTAAGCACCCTCAAGTGAGTACATAGTCCCCTATTTTACTGTTTTTCAAACATTTTGGGGTGAAACACATGTGCCTACTTGTTACTTTCGTGTTTTCCATGTTTTCATATCATATACTTGCTATGTTCATTAGAACACTATTAGTACATGATTTCATTATGTTTTGCTATGTATGTTCACTTAACATGCTAGCACAATTGTTTTACGTTTTCAACCATTTGTAATCGTTGGATTTATGTGAACCATTTGTAATCATTGGATGTATGTGAACCATTTGTAATCATTGGATGTATGTGAACCATTTGTAACCATTTGATGTATGTGAACCATTTGTAACTGTTTGAGCCATTGGGTTAGGGAAGTGATTAGGTAACAGGGCGGGTGTAATGTGTTAAAAGCATGGTGGATACGCCGCTGGTACTTCCCATATATAAGTGCTTTTAACACATTATATATCGTTGCGTTATCTAGATCACTTGGGTAAACGATTTCGAAACAATGTCACACAAGGATGTTTTCTGAATAATATAAACCATACGAGTTTTATTAACGAGTTTTTATGAGATATTTTACAATTTGATTTAATAAAACAAATGTTTTGTAGTTAAGAATCATGGCTACGAGATTTTGCAAATTATAACCAACTTGATTTGAGTTGGTTAATTATGTCGCAATATTATACTTTTCAAAACAAGGTTTTTAAATAAGTGTTGCAACATATAAAACAAGCCATGAATCTGACACTCACATAAAACCTATGTACTCGCCGACATTTTTATGCTGACGTATTTTCACATGTGTTTCAGGTACCATAGTTGGTGATGATTGATGATGATATTTCTGTACGCTCACATAGGAATGGACGAGGCCTTAGTGACTTAATAACAATGAAAGACTATTTGTTCATGTTTTGTTTCAAATTCCAATGTAATGTAATGCATTTAATTCAATAAAACGAAATTGTTTAATCCATGGTTGTGAAACAATGATTCTGTTACAACACTCCCCGACGTTTCCACCACGTTTTGTTGTTTTACGTGGTCGGGGTGTGACAAAAAAGTTGGTATCAGAGCCAATGGTTATAGGGAATTAGGTTATTAGTAATGCTTTGACCTAGACTATAACCTTCCTAGGACCCTAACACAAGTTATCTTGTGTTTAGTTTTAAAACGATACTGTCACTTATCCTTAAGTGACAACCACAATAAGAACATAAATTTTGAATCTGCTTTGAAAACTAATCATCTGTTCTAGGATGATTTATTATATGGTTTTGAACCTTCAAAGTTTTCAAGATCCCGTCAAAGTTTGGGTCTTATAATGTGAACACGTGCAATCCGGAAGGGTGGACGCCTGTACTCTGAGTTTTTTGTCTAAGGCTAGAGTGTTCGTACAAATCCACATAATCGGACCAGTCATTCTTACCTGGGAACTCTTGGAGTGAGTGTCCACTTATAGGCTAAAGCATGTCTTCATGATACATTAATGGGACCCGCTTACTTTGATTAGTCACTGTCTCATTTGTTTGCCTTTGGTAACAAACAAATGGTCACAATCTTCATGCGTTGTCATTTTCTTTTGACTATCTTTCGCTTGTTTCCTCCTATGCCTTCCATTATCTTCAAGATGCCTCTTCATCGCAAAAACAATCAAATGTCCGAACCAGGTGCCGCAATTACCCAACAAATAGGCGTCGTACTCCAGAGGACCGTTGATTTAGCTATTACCATGACTCGCCTCAGGGATGAAGCCGTATAAGGGAACTGCTCCTTGGTGCAATCAATGCCACCGTCATCATCCGAATCAAATACCCTGTTTCAAATGTACCCACGGTGGACGATGGGGACATTTGGTTAACATGTGCCGCTTTGCAATCCAAAGCAAAGCTGTTACAAATCCTGCTGCTGCTCAACCTTCAAATTCTGCTTCATATGTCGCCTTGGCATATCTAGCGCCTCAACCTCATGAACTTTCTACCTTGTGTATCGACTTAAGCACGCCTAGTGCAAGGTGTCCAAACACCTCTCGTTACACAAATTCCAAAATCCATATAGGATCTTTTTATCCTCATAATTAGATCCTTGTGGATGGGTATCGTTCATCGGAGCCCTTAATTGAATTCTTTGTATGATTCAATACGTACATTACGATTCAATAAGGACAAAGCCGAATTCCTATTAAGATTTTCCTATCTTCATAGATAGATTCTTGAAAATGATTAAAGTGCCAAATGAAATCCACGGATTGGATTCCTGGTGTACTTTAAAAATCCATGTCCAAAGATAACAAATTAAAGGTCAAGTTAAACAATTATGTGATTATGTGCTTATGTGTTCCCTTTTATGTTTTTTTGTGTGATCCAAATTTTTCTTATCCAAATCCTCGTAGAATCTTCCATATCTTCGTATAAGGGATTCATAGTAGGATATCCAAGGGTACTATCTCAAATCCTTAATGGACTTCTGATCGGAGTGTCACGCTCCGGTCAAAGATAAAATTTATAGTCCCAAATTACCCTTAACAAATAGCTAGTGGTAGTAAGGGGTCGAACCACGAAGAGTATGTGGTTTGCGAATGGATTCGATTGAATTATGAAAAGATGTCACACTTATGAAGATTGCTATGATATGTTTTTGTATTTTTGTTTAATTGAAAGATGTGAATTAGAATTACTAAAATGATTGAATGGATTAACTACTAGTGATTAACAAATTGCAAGAATTAAAATTGATTGATTGAACAATGATAAGAAAACAAGGTTCACACCCGGTTCGGTAATTGAAATCCTAGGGTTTCTACACGTTTTAGGTTTGAATCAATTGCAAAGATGATTAACGGATTTAGTGTCGCGAGGCTTAGGTGCCAAAAGCTATCAACATTATAAATAACGGACCACAATGCACTTTGTTACCAAGAACATGTAAACTCTAACCTAGACAAGGCATAATTGCACATAAACATTTCATAAAGTCAAATTTAATCTTCACTCGACAATTTATGAATTCAATACAAATGCAAGACAATTGTCATAAGCTTCAAAATCAAATAGCAAATTGTCACAAACTCAAACCAATAACAATGTTTAAACCCTAGACTTACAATAACCTACACCGGGGTGAAACCTCCAAGAAATTAGCCGCTCATGGTGGAAATGGCACGATCAACGGATGATGGAAGCTTGAATTGAGTCATCTTGGAACTTGTAGAATGGTGAATGATGAAGTGTTAGGGTTTAGGATGAGTGATGATGGTGAGTGGTTGAGTGAATTGATGGAATGATGAACTAGGGTTTCGATTCAAGAAGATGATGTTGCTATCGTTCTTGATTCGGGTTGTAGGAATGATGGTAGATGAATGGTAGGTGATAGGTGATGAGTATTGGCTCCAAGATCACTTTCAAACTTGAGAATATTGTGTAACTCCCGAAATGGGTCAAAACAAAGCATTAAAACTCGTCACCAACCAAGAGAACCACATAATTCTCGTTTTTCATAAGGAGGAGGTGTTGCCTACGCCCCTGGTGGTGTAGGCTATGCCTCACAGAAAACCGGTTTTTCTGTTTTTGTGTTTCTTGCTTCCGATAGACCCGTTTTGCATTCCGGTGGTCCGTTTTTCGTCCCGATAGTCCGTAAAGCTCCCAAATAACTCCTTAAACTTCATCAAACATGTAAAACACATTTTTAATTAAAAGTAGGCTATTCAGAATTAAAACTCATATAAGAACATCAAGTTACACCAATACGAACACCGGTTTTCGACCACGTATCACATCCCCACACTTGTCGTTTGCTTGCCCTCAAGCAAATCTGTCTTTCACTTTCACATGGGTCGAACGAGAAACACACTCCCCATTCCCGAGACAAAGGTTAAGGTCTAATGTCATGCTCAGTTCAAACTTTTTACAATTTTCTACATATTTAGCAATAAATGATTAATCATGTAAAAGTGATTATCCAAGATTAACCCGCCCTTGAAACTCACACTTCATACATATCCCTCACAATGTTCACTCCACTCGGTTTACAAGTTGGCTAATTTTCATGATGTATTAGCACTTTTAAAAAGTAATCACTCCAAACCGATTAGAACATGTACCCGCATAGGCTTGCAACTCAATCATTCTCCACCACTGAACACAAATACTAAGCACAAGTCAAAAGGTCTTTATAAGGGTTGTAACGGGGCTAGGCTAAGGGTAGGAAGTAGGATATTTAAAGTGGCTAAGGTGATGAAAATTATATTTTTATTACAAAGCACTAAACTAAACAAAACTCAATATAAACATCAACTATGAGGCAACAACTTTCGCCTTTTATTCAACAACTACTAACACATCTTTTTGTGTTTTTCTCAACGCTTTTTCATTTTTTTTATAACTTTTCTGAATTTTTGTTTTTGTTTTTTTTTTTGGTACAAACAATCAAAAACAACTATACAAATACGACTCCTATAATCGAATTTCCATCACACGGGTTTAAAAGAAAAAGGTTTAAGGTTATGGGCTATAGGGTGATCAAACGAAAGGATTAGGCTCAAAATTGGCTACTAGGGGATGATTTTTGGGTAAGGATATAAAAATGGTGTAAAATGGAAAAGGTTTACCTAATGCCTTAATCATTCTCGTGCTTGTATTCGGTCTATGGTCTCAAACGTATCAAAAGTTGCAAGTTCTACAATACATGACGAATGGTCCACTCAAACAAAGAAACATAGGTATGTAATCTATGATATAAAAGTGGCTCAAAACCTCACATATCTAAAAGGGTATGGTATGTGACATGCATAAAATACTAGTTTCTTAGGCGGATTATTCCCGAATAACCACCCGCTAAATACCCGTCATGCTATTAATTTGAAGTTGACCATGACAAAAGACCAAATGGGTTGTGACATCCCTCGTTGACTTAGTTACTTATGCTTTTAAGATCGCTTTTGAAACAAGATATTTTTGAAAATTTTTTGAAATTTTCCCCCATCCCCACACTTGAGAGAAACATTGTCCTCAATGTGTAGTGTTTAAATGAACGGGTCAAAAATCTAAAACTTTTACTACTCCCCCATCCCCACACTTAAGGTAAACATTGTCCTCAATGTGTAGGAACTAGAGTTTTTAAAGCACACAAGGGATGTGACACGACTAACTTCCCCAAAATTCCACCCCGGAAAATAACATACAATTACAATCCACTTATTACTAAGCTAAAAATCAAGGTAAAAGGGAAACGCATGCACCTATTTTTGTCGCTAGATGCTCCTGTCTTCTTCTTCTTTTCACAAAAACGGTCGTCCCTTGAACATGATGTACCTACAAATCTTAACCCTTGTGTAGAAGCATGCTTCTCACAACCATTGAAATTTGTTAGCTACTTAGTTCTACCGTTTTTATGAAAGTGTTACCAAATCATGCGTTAATCTACCTTGATTTTTGTGGAAAAATAATTTACAACAATAACAAACCTAACTCACTTTCGTAGGAATCACGGTTGCATTTAGCTTATGCAACAAGCCCTTTTAAACCCCCCAATAGCTTGGGAGGACGAGAGGTCTCGTGAGGGTTATATAGGGAACACACCCACAAAGTTCATTTACCTACTAAACGAAAATACTAGACAAAAGATGAAATAACGAGCAAAAATGACAAACTAATAATATACAACAACAACATAAAACGTACCTCACCATCACCGCTGGTATTGCTCATTCGGATCCACAGGTGGGTACGGTTTGTAGGGGTAGCCGGTAAGAGTTTCCATCATTTCCCGGAAATCATCTAAGGGGCCCCTCTCCCCTTCGACTGGCGGCTGCGGATGTGGTGGAACGTAACTTGAGCCAACTCCCTTGGGCCATTGGGGAGATGGGTCGGATGGGCCACGAGGCATGGGAAGATTCTCGTAATTCGTCCACGGTGTGTGTGGTTGGTACGGGAGGCCCGCCATGTAGTTCCTATAGTGCCTCTCTTGATCGTGGAGGTGTTTGAGGTTGTTGATGTGAATTTGTAGCGCAGTGGCCAATGTTGCCCACCTCCTACATTCTAATGCTTCTCGCGCCACACGAAGACGTTCCTCCTTTTGCTCCCAAGCACGTCTTCGCGCTACTTCTTGAGCCCTTTCTAACCGTTCCTGCTCCCAATGGGCCCGTGTTAATGCCCACATCTCTTCCTGTTTATTCCTCCACTCCTCTTCTGATTTCATTCGCTGCTCTTCCCTCTCTCTTGCTTCAGCTATAGCCGCGGACACGTTATCATACACATCTTGTTGTCCGAGGTTATAGCTTCCCTAGGCATTCTTTTGCCGGTTCCGAATGAAATTGGCGACGAAACCTGATATCTCTTTATGTTTTGACCGTCTTTGCTTACCGGGACGCCTACCTGGATCCTCTTCTTCATCGTTGCCCTCTTCACTCTCATCATCTTCCCCCATCGCTTCGTCTTCATCCTCTTCTTCTGGATACATGTAACTAGATCCCGTATCCTTATCCGTGACTCGATACCTTTGTCCGGCTTCCTCTACCCATATCTTTGACCCCTTTCGCATTCTTGCAAAATCGAAATTGTCAATAGCTTTAAGCACCCACAACGAGTTTTCCGACAGCTGGTTTTGTTGTGCAATCATTGCACTGATCAGTCAGACGTGCGGGATCATTTTTCTCTTGTATTGGTTTCTTGTATCCCAAATGTTCATCATGACGATATGCCGCCATGATAGCTTCGGCTCACCATACAGGAGTGCGTGGAGCACCCGTAAATCCCAAACTCTTAACTTCCCTCTATCACCGAACCGTACCATGATGTTCTCCAAGGAGATGTTCTAGAGGATCTTTCCTTCCACCGATAAGTGGGCTCGACTGTATTGTTCACCCTCTGTGTAGTTAGGTAAAATTGCATTCACCAAATCACTCGGATCCGCTTGAACCACACCGCTTTCCCAGAAATGCTGAATCTGATAGTATGTATAACTACCCTCGCTCACAGAGTTGAAGTTGGCGATTCGGTTCATTGTTTGGAAAGACATGACCATCACCCCTTTGGATGTTTCCCCTTTCAACTTCCACCTCGATGGTTCTTCATCTGCGTGCTCTAATCTCAACGTAGCCAACAACTCGGTGACTTCCTTTAGATATACCTTTGGAGTAGCGTCCTCAACCCAGTCAAGTACGCGCTCCCACCCGAGTCAAATTTGCTTGAACTCTTCAGCATTCACTAATCTTTCGTACACACTGTTTTGGTCAAAAATTACCTAAGCAATTTAGTGATCAAAGTAGTTAAGTGAGGTAGTGTGCTAGAAAGTGTATTGAAAATATATGCTTGTTAAGTTATTTAGAAAATCAGTATTCAGGATACGGCTCAGGATATAGAGCTGTATCTATGATCAAACTATGAGCAAAAGGAAAGTAAACGACACGAGATGTACGAGGAAAGCCCTTGATCAATCTAGATCGCCGGCATAAAACCTCGGGAGCTGACAATCGCAGCTGCCTTGTTCTTCTTATTACTTCAAACGTCAAGATACAGTGCAGGATGTGGTGCGGATCGACTATGTGTTACAATGAAATTTGAATACAAGTGTGGTGTTTGCAATGAGCTAGAGAGTGAAAGTGTTCGAGAGTGTCAGTGAAAATTTGTGTGCCTTAAACTGATCCGCCCCCATCTATTTATAGTAAAGATAATGTAACAAACTATCCTAAACTTCCGGGATCCAGCGAATATTCCCACTTGAACGTTGAGGACCAAGTCTTTCGGGTTCAACGGCTTCTTCATAACAAATACGCCCGAGTCTTGAGGAGGAGAAGTCCTGATGACCGTTAGTAACTTACAGCCATTAACCTGCACGTGTTTAATTCAGTCAGACTTAGGATATCGCCCAAGATGTTAGCAATATCCCCGTCCAGCATCCTGGTCACAAACAAACAATTAAAAGCAGGATATTAGTCAGGATATGTATATTCAGAAAATGAGCCATAACAATTGTCCCCAAATATATCGGTTGGGATACCAATCCAACGGATATATTTCAAAAGTTTCACCTCACTTAAGGCAATTAATACGACTAGACCCTTGAAATGACAGCGGTGCAACTTCCAAAGCATTATTTACTCTTTACCCCCTATATTCATCCTATATTAACCGAGGGACTCCTTATTACGGTTATCCTTATCTTCAAGCGGACATCAGGTATTTTCCTTTCTATCCTTCTTTCTTGAATCTCTTTTAGTTTGCTCAATACTTTTCATGGCACCGCGAACGAAATCCCGATCGGACCGACCGGCCTCAGCCCTCGTAAGTCAAAACCTTATTCGCAACCCATCAAAGGAAGTCTGCTGTTTCAACAATGCCGACATCGCTGCTCTTAAAGATTCCGGTGCCTTCCCCACCGGAACAGTCTTTTGCCCTTTCGACCGGGAAGCCCGATCGGACGCGTCATCCGACGAGTGGGTTTGTTTTTTCGCTTACCCTTTCTCTCTTGGACTCCGGTACCCGTTTCCACCCTTTATCTCTAGCTTTTTCGACCTCACCGGCCTTAGTTACGCCCAGGTTATGCCAATGGTCTGGCGAGTCTTGATAGTGCTGGATCAAATCAAGTCTCGTCATTTTCCCAACCTGTTTATTGAAGACCTCCCTATAGCATACCGGTTGAGATCCCATGGCGATCATCGTTTTCTTCTGTTTTCTACCTCCAAGAACCCTTTGGTTCTTAAGGCCTCCAAGAACGAGGATCGATGGCGACGAAAATTCTTTTTCGTAAAAAGAGACTCTATTGATAAGGGTTTCGATCTACCGGTTAAATGGCTAACCAAGGGTAGGATTTAGGGTTTTAGGAATATCCCCAATTATATCCTCAAACTATATCCTAAACTTATATCCTGACGTCTTTATGCAGCGAACTTCAGAGATTTAGTGCCTCCTAGTGCAGAATCCGAATCCAAGATCGAGGAAATCTATCGACTTCCTGTCAGTGAAAGAACTTTCTCCCTGTCTCTCACAGATTCAAGCCAGAAATCAAGCTCAGAGATGTCTGGTAAGCACATTTTCAGTAGTTACATATATTCTAAATCAACTGTTTTTCATAAGTATGATGAGTTCAAGAATATCTTCCCTCGTGCAGTACCGGTTGTCAACCTTGAAGGTTTCCAACTCGACGAGTTGGATTGCTACTCCAGCCTCGAACCCATCAAACAAGAATCCAAGCCAAAGTCGTCTGCTACACCAAAGGCTACCTCCTCGAAGACTATTTCTGCTCCCATAGGCCCTCCGGCATCCAGGACCCGGGCATCCAGCTCTCGGAAGAGAAAGGAGACGGACTCCCCAGCTGTTTCTGAAACATTCTCTCTCGAGAATCATGGGTTCAACGAAGCTACTTCATTCCTCAAACAGGTAGAATTTTCTTTTCGATATCCTGCACAAGTATGTTAGTCTTTATCCTGCTTATTTTTACGCCAATACCTGTGTCTTTATTGATAGGGTTTGGATCGTCTTATGCACTTGTATGAAGACGCCTGCGGGCTTAACAAGATGTTGGAGATCAAGCTGGAGAAAGCTGAGGCCACCATAGCTGATCAAGGAACCATTGCAGCTGCTAAATCCCAGCATTATGAAGACAAATACCAGGCAATGATCCGAGATCACCAAGCTGCCCTCCACAAAGCCAACGAGGATACCCAAGCCAAACTAGATGCTGCCCTTCTCCAGTACCAGCAGAATATGAGCTCCTATCGGGACAGCCTCAAGGCATCCGTGGTCGTCTCTCTTCTCCAAGCCAGGATAAGGATGGCTTACGAAGCCAGGAATTTGGGCTTCGAATGCCCCTCCTGGGACATAAAGACTTGGGAGGTGAAACTAAAGGATCTTGGAGGTCATCCCGTTGCTCATCCTGCAAAGCATGCTGGTGAAGAGCCTTCTAAGGCGACAGAGGAAGTGGCCCATGCTGAGGATGGTGATGCCGAGAAGAATCCTGAGGCCGATGCTGGTGCAGATGCTGGGAAGGAAGCTGTTGATCAAGAAGGTGCTGCTTCTTAGGCGGCGAAGTGGGCGATGATGGATATACGTGCTAAGGCCGGAGCCCACTTTTAAATTTCGTGGTTGTGGTTGTGTAAACAATTTACTTTTCCTGTCTTCGAATAATTTTATATTTCCTGCATTAGAACAATACGATGACCAAAGGTGGATGGGTCCTAAGTTTTAGGATGAAGCCCTTGGTCATTGATTAGTATAACTTGTTTTGAATGTGGTAACGGTTGTGAGTGGACAGGTCCTGTTTTGAGATAGATCCTGCAACCGTTACACAAGTATGGTAAAAACTAATTGTGCTTTTGGCGGATGGGCCTTGGTTTAAGGTGAAACCAAAAGCACATGTTTTGACTTGTTAATAATATAACTATCTTTTGACTTATTTGTTATTGCGTTGCATTACTTAGTGTAACTCTTAGCTTTGTAAAAATTTTATTTTGTTATCTTATGAAAATATCCTGATCAGTATGCTCAGCGATATACTGTAAAAACCTTTTATTAGATAGAACTTCCAAACATTCCTTCAACTTTGTAGAAAATTCTTTAAAGAGTGAAAAACAACCTATCTTTCCAAAACCAAGTTTTGATAATACTTAAATGATCAAAGTTCCAAACTAATACTAGTTTCAAACACCTTAATCAAATATCCTGAAAAGGACTTTGAGAATATATCAGGATACTTGACCTTTTATAAAACATAGTGTTACTAAAAACTTAGATGATGTTTACAAAGGAAAGATCATACCCGGAGTAGTATATAACCCTATTATCAAACCTCAATCTCCTTGCAACTTTTCCAATGAAGATGTCCCCTGTGTGAGATATTTAACATACTAGTTCCGAGCTTTAGCCTTTGAGCTTTACATCACTGCCTTGGTTGGGATGTCCCCTGTGTACAATGTCTTCAGATACTTTAGAAATCTACTGCATGTCAGTTTCCATTGTATAGGCAATTTTTTACGTCCCAAGGGTAAAACCCAAGGATGTACTGGAGATAAATCCCTTGTATCCTGGGGAAAATCCCAAATTTTCATGCGCTACAGGCGGGAGTGTATAAACTCCAAGACTTAGAAAGGTGAAAACCTTTAAACCTTAGAGAGTATGAAAATACCCTTTCGTGAGAGAGGGTGATCAATCCTCATATACCTTTAGGATTCAGGATATAGCCAATAGTAACGAAATTGTCAGCCACTTTTACATGGACTGGTCCCGCCACCTTGAACTATCCCTGAATAACTTGCGCTCCTGGCGGGGTGTTTAAACCCAATTCGGAAGAAAGGTGAATACCTTTAAACCTGTGAAGGGATCAGTATCCCTTAAACGTGAGAGAGGGGGCCAATCCTCTAATCTTTCGAGTTATCCTGAGTACATATCCTGGAGCTATATCCTGAAACATATCCTGCAAAACAATTGTAAACTAAGGTGGGTGTTAGCTTGGCTAACACCCCTCCGATGCTTAAGTCAGTATTGGATTACAAAGAACAAATTAAACCAAACATATTTGAAAAAGGTAGAATTCATACCATCCTGAGTTAGAAATTAAATTCTAAACTCACTTGAAATAGAGCTTAAGGTGTATAGCATTCCAAGATCTCGGTAGCATATCCCCCTCCATATTCTTGAGTCTGTATGCTCCTTTCCCTGCTTCTGATTCAACTTCGTATGGTCCTTCCCATTTTGGAGCTAACTTGCCATCGGCAGGATTAGTAGTATTCTGAAAAGCCTTTCTTAACACCCAATCTCCAACCTAAAATCTTCTGGTCCTAATATTCTTGTTATATGCCCTGGATATTCTCTGCTGATATGCTGCCATCCTTAGCCTTGCCGCATCTCTCTTCTCATCTATAGTGTCTAAATCCTGACTCAAGGCTTCAGGATTCTGCTCAGGATCACTTAGGGTAGATCTTGCAGTAGGTATTGTCATTTCCGTTGGAATCATTGCTTCTGCTCCAAATACCAAGGAAAACGGGGTTTGGCCTGTTGCATTCTTTACCATTGTCCTATCAGCCCACAAAACAAAGGGTAATTCTTCTGCCCATCTTCCTTTTTTGGCTCCAAGCCTTTTCTTTAAGTTATTGACAATTATCTTGTTTGAGGATTCTGCTTGTCCATTCGCTTGAGGATGTACTGGAGTAGATGTTATCATTTTGATTCCCCAACTCTTGCAAAAGTCAGTAGTTCTCTTGCTTATAAACTGAGAACCATTGTCACAGATTATCTCGGCTGGTACTCCGAATCTGGTCAGGATATTCCTCTTTATGAAGGATACTACTTCTTGGTCTCTAACTTGAACAAATGCTTCAGCTTCAACCCACTTAGAGAAATAATCCGTCATTGCTAGCATAAAGACTTTTCCTCCCGGAGCTTTTGGTAGCTTTCCCACTATATCCATACCCCACTTCATAAATGGCCAAGGGGAAACAATAGGAAACAATGGTTCAGCAGGTTGATGCAGTATGTTACTATGTCTTTGACATGCGTCACATCTTCGAGCATATTCTGCGGCATCTTTTCTCATTGTTGGCCAATAATATCCTGTCCTTAATACTTTTGAGAATAACGACCTGCCCCCAGCATGGTTACCACAATCCCCTTCATGTATATCCTGAAGTACTTCTTTGGCTTCAGGATCCTCCAAGCACCTCAAATACGGTCCTGCAAGAGATTTATTGTATAAAATATTATTTATAATTGTGAATCATGATACCTTCATCCTAAATGCCTTAGGATTTTCATTTCCAGGGATGTGTCCTTCTTTGAGATATCTCATGATTGGAGCCGTCCAGGATTTAGGATCCTCTTCAGGATGCTCTGCTCCAGGATCCTGAATACCCGCTACTTCTTTATCCTGAGGATTCGTTGCAGGATATAAGACATGTAATATTGGTATTTGGGTCCCTTCAGGTATCCTGATCGATGATCCCAAATTTTCTAAGGCATCCGCTTCAGCATTATCCTCCCTTGGTACCTGTTCAAGTATAAAAACATCGAAATATCCTGCTAATTTTTTGAGAATATCGAGATATTCGATTAATTTCTCACCCTTAACTGCATAGGATCCATTAAAATGGTTAGTAATTAACAAAGAGTCAACATATACTTGCAAATTTTTGATACTCATGCTCTTAGCCAACTCTAATCCTGCAATTAAAGCCTCATACTCTGCTTCATTATTAGTAGCAGGAAATTCACACCTAATAGCCTGGGGTAATATGTCCCCCTGTGGCGATTTTAGTAGTATTCCTAATCCTACTCCTCTTATATTAGATGCACCATCAGTATATAATGTCCAGGATCCTGAGGATTCTCCTAACTGTTGAACTTCTAGGTCTACCTCATCCTGAATATCACTACTGAAATCAGCCACAAGGTCAGCTAAAGCTTGAGACTTTATGGCATTTCTAGGTTCATATACTAAATCATAAGCACTTAACTTTACTGACCACTTGGCCATCCTGCCTGACATCTCTGGTTTCCTAAGCACATTTTTGACAGGATAATTTGTTTTAACATGTATCCTATGTGTCTCGAAATAATGTCTAAGCTTTGTCGATGCCATGACTAGAGCTAATATTAATTTTTCTAAATGAGAATACCTAGTTTCAGCATCTAACAAACTTTTACTAACATAATAAACAGGATATTGCTGACCTTCATGGTCTTTTATAAGAACGACACTTACAGCATTCCCTGATACAGCAAGGTATAGGGATAGTGGTTCACCATTTTCAGGCTTCATCAATAAAGGTGCGGTTGAGAGATATCGTTTCAAATCCTGCAAGGCTGCTTCATGCTTCTCCCCCCATTCGAATCTTTTGTTTTTCTTCAGGATATCATAAAAATCTTTGCACTTCTCTGAGGATCTCGAGATAAACCTGTTTAAAGCTGCTACTCGGCCTGTCAATCTTTGTACATCCTTCATATTTGAGGGTGATTTTATATCCAGGATAGCTTTGATCTGCTCTGGGCTTGCTTCTATCCCCCTTTTCGTCACCATATATCCAAGAAACTTTCTTGCCCCCACTCCGAAATGGCATTTAGCAGGATTCAGCTTCATGTTGTATCGATCCAGGATATCAAATGCTCCCTTGATATCCTGGAGGTGATCCTCAGCCTTTTTAGATTTCACCACCATATCATCGATATATACCTCCATGGTGTCCCCCAGTTTGTCTTTGAACATCATGTTTACCAATCTTTGGTATGTTGCACCTGCATTTTTCAAACCAAAGGGCATAGCTGTATAACAATAAATACCTGTTGGCGTCATGAAGGCAGTATCCTCCTGGTCAGAAGGCTCCATTTGGATCTGTTGAAATCCTGAGGATGCGTCCATGAAGGTCAGCATTTCATGCCCGGCAGTGGCATCTACCATTGCATCAATGTGGGGAAGAGGAAATGGGTCTTTAGGACAAGCTTTGTTCAAGTCTGTGTAGTCCACACAAACTATCCATTTCCCATTTTTCTTCTGTACTACAACCACGTTTGCTAGCCACCTTGGGAACTTAACCTCTCTGATCATCCTGGACTTTAATAATCTCTCAACTTCCTCCTGGATAATCGTGTTCCGCTCAGGAGCAAACTTCCTTCTTTTTTGCTGCACAGGCTTGAATGATTTATCAATTCCATGCTTGTGAGTGATAATATCTTTGGATATGCCTGTCATATCCTCATGCTTCCATGCAAACGTTGACATCCTGCATTTCAAAAAGTTAATTAGTTGTTCTTCAATATCCTGAGGGATATTGGTCCCTACGAGCACCGAAATATCAGGATTATCCTGGTCCAGGATAATTTTCTTCACATCCTGCTCCGGATCCTCCACGATATCCTGGGCCCGCGTCTTTAATTGCTATGCTGCACTAGGTTTGGTTGAGGATTTCATCGAGGATGAGTAGCATTCTTTCGCCTCCTGCTGATCACTATCAACTTTGACAACTCCCCAAGGGGTAGGTATCTTGATGCATTGGTGATATGTTGATGGCACAGCCTTCATATCATGAATCCACGGTCTTCCCAGTATGATGTTATAGCAGGATAGAGAATCCATCACACAGAAACGTTGTATCGAGTTGACTCCTTCAACGTATACTGGCAACTTTATCTCTCCCACCGTGTTTCTAGCCTCTCCACTGAACCCAACAAGCACGGTAGACTTTGAAGTGATATCCATTGGAGATACATTCATTCTCTTCAGAGTTTCTAATTGGATTATGTTGACGGAGCTGCCATTATCAACCAATATCCTGCGTACAAAATGGTTAGCCACATATAATGTTATTACTAGAGCATCATGGTGAGGATCCTGGACAGTATCCCTGTCATCAGCATCAAATGTGATCACTTTGTCAGTTGTGAGGGTAGTCATCCTGACAGGTTTGTCTCCCCTTTCGGCCTTAGCTTCCTTTGCATGTCTCTTTGCCGCCGAATACGAAGTCCCACAAATGTCGGATCCTCCCGAAATGAAGTTGATTATCTTGGCATCCGCGGGAGGTGATGCTGCTCGCTCAGGATCCTTCTCAGTATCCTGACCCTTATTCTTCTTTCTTCCTAAGAGATCTTTCAGACATCCCTTGCTTAGAAGATAGCTTATTTCTTTCCTCAGAGCAATGCAATCCTCAGTTACATGTCCGAAATCTTCGTGGAAAGCACACCATTTTGACTTATCTTTCCAGTCAGCCTTTTGTTGATTCTTTCGAGGCCACCTAGCCTTGTCTCCTAGACCCTGCATGGCATACATCAATTCAGGAATGTTAACAGAAAAGCAATATTCAGACAACTCAGGATACTCTTCAGGATCCTCATCTTCGACAGCATTCACTCTCTTGTTTTCATTTCTACCATACGGCTTAGGCCGATATGACTTGAATGAGGATTCTGACTTCCTGTTAGTTGACTCATAAGTGTTAGATGAGTTCATCCTTTCTTGCATCTTCCTGTCATCTTCCAGACGGATATATCTCAAAGCCTTGTTACGAGCTTCGTCAAGATTCCTGCAGGGATTCATTACAAGATCCTGATAAAACTGAGAATCCTTTTGTAATCCCATCTTGAAAGCTTGCACAGCTGTTGCAACATCAAGATGTGGGATATCCAAGGATTCTCGACTGAATTTATTCACATAATCCCTCAAGGATTCCTGAGGCCCTTGAGTTATCCTGTAAAGATCACTGGTTAGTTTCTCAAAACTCCGACTACAAGAAAATTGACTGTTAAATAAATTAACCAAATGAGCAAACGAAGTAATTGAGTGAGGAGGAACGTTTAACAGCCATTTTAAGGCTAATCCTGTTAGAGTAGAACCAAATCCCTTGCACAAGCACGCTTCCTTGAGCTCCGGAGGGATAGGGTTAATCTCCATTCTTTCCCTATACTGAGCAATATGCTCCTCAGGATCCGTAGTCCCATCATAAAGTTTCATGTTAGGGGTTTGGAATCTCTTTGGGATCTCAGCATCACAGATAGGATATGCAAAACGAGATATCTTGTGGCTGTCTTGGGACACTTCCGGGATCGGCTGGACCACCCCAGGTACACTAGATATCATGTCCTTCAACTTCTGAAGTTCCCTAGTAAGTGCTGATGTTACACCTGTATCCTGCAAAGATCCACTATTGTTAGTAGCATGAGTATTATTATTATTTGACACGTTACCCGTTGGAGGATTTTGCCCATATCCTGAAGCATATCCTGAGCTCCTCATGGTTGACATCCTGACCGAGGAGGGTATTTCAGGAGTATGATTCTGAGGAAGGCTGGGCACAATATTCCCCCTATTATCCTCAGTATACACAGCTGAACTAAAGTTCAACGTTCTGGGATGTAATGGAGTGACATTATCCTCAGTAGATCTGCTCGAGCCAGACTTCAGGAGTTGTATTTCCCTTAAAAGCATTTGGTTCGTTTCCTGTTGCTGCCTCATTTGTTCCTGCACACTTCCAAATAAGGTTAGAATTTCATCGTTAGAAGCTAAAACAGGAGCAGATTCCTGAACACTGGGGGTAGGGATAATATCCTGAGGTCGTGAAGAGGCTGGCATCCTTGGAGGAGGTGGTGGAAGCACCGAACCGATAGTAGCAGAAGTCATAGCAGACACAGTGGAGGAGCTCATGTTTGATCTTGAGGCCATTACGGACAATGTGGCAAAAAGTTTTGAAAATAGAAAGCCGATTAGCGATTTCACAAAAAAATTTAGTAAAGAGAGCACCACTTGCCCCACGGTGGGCGCCAAATTGTTTTGGTCAAAAATTACCTAAGCAATTTAGTGATCAAAGTAGTTAAGTGAGGTAGTGTGCTAGAAAGTGTATTGAAAATATATGCTTGTTAAGTTATTTAGAAAATCAGTATTCAGGATACGGCTCAGGATATAGAGCTGTATCTATGATCAAACTATGAGCAAAAGGAAAGTAAACGACACGAGATGTACGAGGAAAGCCCTTGATCAATCTAGATCGCCGGCATAAAACCTCGGGAGCTGACAATCGCAGCTGCCTTGTTCTTCTTATTACTTCAAACATCAAGATACAGTGCAGGATGTGGTGCGGATCGACTATGTGTTACAATGAAATTTGAATACAAGTGTGGTGTTTGCAATGAGCTAGAGAGTGAAAGTGTTCGAGAGTGTCAGTGAAAATTTGTGTGCCTTAAACTGATCCGCCCCCATCTATTTATAGTAAAGATAATGTAACAAACTATCCTAAACTTCCGGGATCCAACGAATATTCCCACTTGAACGTTGAGGACCAAGTCTTTCGGGTTCAACGGCTTCTTCATAACAAATATGCCCGAGTCTTGAGGAGAAGAAGTCCTGATGACCGTTAGTAACTTATAGCCATTAACCTGCACGTGTTTAATTCACTCAGACTTAGGATATCGCCCAAGATGTTAGCAATATCCCCGTCCAGCATCCTGGTCACAAACAAACAATTAAAAGCAGGATATTAGTCAGGATATGTATATTCAGAAAATGAGCCATAACACACACACACTTTATCGATTGGATTAGTCACCTTTGACATCTTGTATCTCCACAACTTCTTTTCGGTTTGCTTGTTCTTGAATTTACACAAAGGTTTGTTTTGATTCTCATTCCAACATGCACCGAATTCTTCATCTTTGAAGTGAGACCAGTCCCAATTTTGCGAAAACAGCCTATCCTCAATATCCGGTAAGGTGCACGGTTGCTCCCATTTTGCTAAAGCAACACCGGATGAGGATCCTTCCCTCGAGGTTTTTGATTTCTTTCGGCTATACATTCCTGCAAAATACCACAATAAGCAATCAATATAACTCCTAAACCATCAATTCATCTTCAAACCCAAGCATGAATCAACATTTTGAACGTCCATTAACTTAAGATATGAAACTTGTTCATTCTAAATTTTCAGAAATCGCACAATTTTACCATCAAAAATCAATTTGCTCATGTGAAAATCCTAACTCTATAGGGTTTTCAACAATGTTCATCAACGGATTCATGCTTAACATGCAAACAACCGAGTGTAATTACATCACCATAGATGCTACATGTTCAATCTAAACCAATTTCAAAGCTTACATAACAATTTTCAAGTTATAACATCATACATTGTACTTACAACCTACTATTCAAGCAAAAACTCAAAATTTTCGGAAGGATTTGACAAACCGTATGATAATCAAGCTTGAAATTATGTAAAATTCGTACCTTTATGTTGTAGAACGGAGAGAAACAATCAAAATCTGAAAAATCAACTAAGTTGTGAACTATTCTTGAAAAACCCGAATTTCCAAGTCTCCAAATCTTGCAAACGAGCAACAATTAATGAAAACCGTTATGGGGGTTTTGTTCCTCTCGAAATTTCATACAAAATAGGCTCAAGAATCTTTGAAATTGGTTAAGTATTGAAAGAGTTATGAAGATGCGAAGGTTTTAGGGTTCTTAGAAGGTTTATGGAGAAGATGAAGTAGGGAGGTGAGAAAAAACACGAGGTCGATGGTTTTAATTGGGATTTGATTTGGGGTTTAGTTGGGTTCGGGTTATGTGGGTAATACTGACAGATTTGGGTTGGGTTTAAAGTTGGTTTGCAACTAATAATCTTTTGAACTCAAAGATGCTGTCGGCCTTTAATTAAAATATGTGATATAAATTTATCTCGATATAAACCACAATCTTATTATTATATAATAATTTAACTTGAATCTCATCTATTAACCCATCAAACGATTTTAAGAGAAGGGTTTTAAACAAATGTTGATGACTTGGATCTGACAAAACGAAGAAATAACCGTTCAGTGTTTTGGCCGGAGCACCTCGCGTCGGCGACGGTGACTCCGGCGTCGGCGACGCCAACCGGAACAAGCAACAACCATAGACGCCTTATGTTGCTGTCTACGGCAACATCTACGCGACGCCACATCCTGATTACCATCGGCGACGGTGACTCCGACGTCGGCGACGCCAACTCCGTCACCAAAATCCACCCAACGCCAAAACTGTCTGCCTACGCCACCTCTGTTCGACGTCAAGTTCTGATTCACCGTCGACGACGCCGGAATTCGCGTCGCCGACGCCCACCGGAGAAGCTCAAAGGTGTCGACGGCTTCCTCCCCTGCCTACGCTGCACTTTCTCGACGCCAATTTGATGCTTACCGTCGGCGACGGCAATTCCGGCGTCGTCTACGCTCATTTAAGCCAGAATTAGCGTTTTGGTGGATTAACGTTTTATGCCTGTGTTTCTATTTTGTGAAGAAGAAGGGTGATGTCATGCTGACATCATGCTGGCATCATTTTTTGACTTTTAATTTTTAAATTTTTTTTTCGAAAAAGAAATTTATTAACTTATTTACAAACTTAACAAATTTTTTTATTATTTTTAGTTTAAAAACTATTTACAACACTAACTTAATTTATCAAAACAAAAGGTTTATTATTATTATTTTTTTTATTGAAACACTAAAAAGAATTATGTTACGAAGCGTTCAAACTGGATTAAACATCTAAGCACGTTATGCATCGTTCGATTATCATTTAACGATCCCTACCACCCCTCGAAAAGAAGTGTATTGTCCCTAATACACAAAGCAAGCTTAAAACATACCTTTCATCCTCAAATCTTGTTCGTGATATTCGGAACTTCACACATCAAATGGTTAGGATGAAACGAAAACAATAAGCATAAAAAAACGATACGAAACCACAATGTAAATATACAATACTCTACAACGCACATTACCGACCCTTAATTTACCTCATATGTTGGTACGCTTACCAAGAAACATACCAATTCCACATTTGCATCCTTTTTCTCCTCGTTACCATCAAGAAACGGTTTAAGGCGGTGACCGTTAACCGTTTGCTTAGATCCATCTTTCGGATCCTCAATAGTAACATCTCCAAGCTTTCCGACCCGCGTAATCACATACGGGCCCATCCACTTACTCTTTAGCTTTCCGGGGAAGTGTTTGAGTCTTGAATTGTAGAGCCACACCTTTTGACCCACTTCAAACTCCTTCGGCTTCAATTTCGCATCATGTGCCCTCTTCATATCATCCTTGTATTTCGAGGCGCACTCATACGCTTCTTCCCTAAGCTCCTCCAATTCGCAAAGCTTTAACTTTCGCTCTTTTCTTGCATCGTCATATTTTATGTTAACTTCTTTAATAGCCCACCAAGCACGATGCACAAGTTCAACCGGTAAATGGCAATTTCGCCCATACACTAAGCGATAAGGTGTAGTTCCAATAGGTGTTTTATGAGCCGTTCTATAAGCCCATAAAGCATCATTCAACTTCGTTGACCAATCCTTTCGGTCGGGTCGAACGGTCTTTTGCAAAATTTCTTTTATTTGCCTATTGGAAACCTCCACTTGACCACTTGTTTATGGGTGGTAAGGGGTAGCGATTCGATGGTCAACACCATACCGTTTTAAGAGTTTGCCAAAGTTAAAATTCTTAAAGTGAGATCCCCCATCACTAATGATCACTCGGGGAATCCCAAATCTCGAAATTATGTTTGTTTGTACAAAGTTGCAAACAACGGTATGGTCATTTGTCTTGGTAGCAATTGCTTCGACCCACTTGGATACATAATCAACCACCACCAAGATGTATAAATTGCCATGCGAATTAGGGAATGGGCCCATGAAATCGATCCCCCACACATCAAAAATATCTACAATGAGGATCGGTTGCATGGGCATTTCATCCCTTTTAGAAATTCCCCCCCAACTTTTGACATTCTACACAGTTCTTAGCGAAATTAAAAGCATCCTTAAAAATAGTCGGCCAATAAAGACCGCTATTGAGCACTTTGTGCCCGGTTTTGTGACCACTGAAATGGCCCCCACAAGCAAATGAATGCAAGTGCATCAAGACGCTAGGAATCTCCTCGTCGGGTATGCATCTTCGAACGACTTGATCCGGACAAAACTTGAATAATTCCGGTTCCTCCAACGTGTAGTACTTGATTTGAGATAGGAAGTGCAACCTCTTCCTTCTATCCCAATGAGCCGGCAAATCACCTGTAACCAAATAATTCACAATGTTAGCATACCATGGTAATATTCCAACTTTTAAAATGTGCTCATCTGGGAAGTTCTCGTTAATCTCTTCACGGGAAGAATCCTCCTCTACAATCAATCGAGACAAGTGGTCCGCAACCACATTCTCACTCCCTTTCTTGTCTCTAATTTCCAAATCAAACTCTTGTAGCAAGAGAACCCATCGGATTAATCTCGGCTTTGCATCCTTTTTGTCCATGAGATACCTAACTGCAGAATGGTCAGAATATACAATGACCTTAGTACCCCATATGTAAGAACGAAATTTATCCAACGCATATACCACCGCAAGTAGCTCTTTCTCGGTAGTTGTATAATTTAATTGTGCATCCGAAAGAGTCTTACTTGCGTAGTAAATGGCAACCGGTTTCTTGTCTACCCTTTGACCCAATACGGCCCCCACCGCATAATCACTTGCATCACACATAATTTCGAATGGTAAAGACCAATTCGGTGATTGCAAGATTGGGGCCTCAACCAACTTTTTCTTCAAAATGTTAAAGGAGTTTTGGCAATTTTTTACAAAATCAAATGTTTTATCTTTTAACAACAAATTGCATAGGGGTTTTGTTATATCACTAAAGCCTTTTATGAACCTCCTATAAAACCCCGCGTGTCCCAAGAACGACCGAACACCCTTAACACTGGTAGGATAAGGCAAAGTGGATATGACTTGCACCTTTGCTCTATCCACCTCAATCCCACGACTCGAGACGACATGCCCCAACACAATCCCTTCTTGAACCATAAAATGGCTCTTTTCCCAACTCAAAACCAGATTTTTCTCAACACATATTTGCAAAACTTTTTCGAGTTGGTCAAGGCATGTATCAAATGACGGTCCAAATATTGAGAAATCATTCATAAAGATTTCCAAAGACTCCCCCACCATATCTGAAAAGATACTCGTCATACACCTTTGAAAGGTGGCGGGGGCATTACAAAGTCCAAAGGGCATTCGCCTAAATGCGAAAGTACCGTATGGACAAGTAAAAGTAGTCTTTGCTTGGTCTTCCGGATGTATAGCAATTTGATTGTATCCGGAATAACCATCCAGAAAACAATAAAATTTTTGTACGGCCAATTTCTCAACGATTTGGTCAATGAATGGCAAAGGGAAATGATCTTTGGAAGTTGCTGCGTTTAACTTCCTATAGTCAATACAAATACGCCACCCGGTTACTGGCCGAGTGGCGACCTCTTCACCTGCGTCATTTGTGACGACTTGAATACCCGCCTTCTTCGGAACTGTTTGTGTTGGGCTCACCCATTGGCTATCCGAGATAGGGTATATAATACCCGCATCTAGCCACTTTAATACCTCCTTCTTGACAACTTCTCGCATGTTTGGATTTAATCTCCGTTGCGTGTCACGAGAAGGATTCATGCCATCTTCAGTGATGATCTTGTGCATCACTACCGAGGGACTAATTCCCTTCAAATCCGCAATGGTCCACCCGATAGCGGCTCTATGAGTGACCAAAATTCTCATCAACTTCTCTTCTTGCTCCCCGGTCAAGTTAGATGCAATAATTACCGGGAGCGTGCTACCTTCACCCATATAAGCATATTTAAGATGCTTGGGTAGCACTTTCAACTCTAGCACCGGAGGTTCTTCCAACGACGGCTTCAACTTTGTATCAATGGTTTCCGGAAGACTTTCCACTTGATGTGTCCAAGTGGGCCTTCCTTCTTTTGCCGCCATAACCTCCAACTCTTTCACCTCTTCATCCATGCTCCGATTCGTCTCTCCTTGTAACCTGTCAAACATGAAACATTCCTCTATTGTGTTTTCCTCTTCGACACTAATGTCGCATAGAGGTATACACTAGTCAACGATGTCCGCCAGGTAGCATTCATCGCTAACTAGAGGATCCGTTAATCCCGAAAAGACATTTAACCGCAACCGACGGTTACCAAAAGTCATGTCGACCGTGCCCGATTTACAATTAATTTGGGCATTCGATGTTGCCAAAAATGGTCGACCGAGGATCACCGTTGGTTGCTTGGTTCGATCTAAAGAGACATAATCTAATACAAGAAAGTCCACCGGATAGTAAAAGTCCTCGACCTTGACTATTACATCCGTGACTATCCCACGGGGTAGTTTAGGGGTCAAGTCGGCTAACACCACGGTGGTGTTCGACACTTGAAGTGGACCAAAATCATATTGGTCATATAAGCTACCCGGTAAGATATCACACTTGACCCAAGATCCAAAAGTGCCCGTGTCATTTTGAATTCCCCGACTTGTATTGAAATAATGGGCCCCCCCAGATCTTGAAGTTTTGGTGGAAGTGCACCCGAAAGAATCGAACTCACATTTTCAGTTAAATCAAGTTTCTTAGGAAACTTGTGAGTCCGCTTTTGGGTGCATAAATCTTTCAAGTATTTAGCATATGAAGGTACTTGCTTAATTGCATCTAAGAGTGGTAAATTTATTTTGACTTGTTTAAAAATTTCCCACATCTCTTCTTGTTGTGGGCCTCGTTTATTTACCACTTTCTTAGATGGTCCCAATAGAGCTTCGGGATAAGGGGCGGTATTAGACTCCACACCCTTTTCCTTAGCCTTTGGGACGGGAACGGTCACAACGGGTGTAGTATAATTTCTCTTTTGACCCGTTTGACCGTTTTTACCTTCATCATCACTCGCATCTTCCACCACCCCTTCAACAAACTCGGGTGGTGGTGGCTCAACACCATTATCTATCACTCGACCACTACGTAAAGAAATTTTATTTATTGGTACCTCACGTGTGTTTTTCGAGCTCAACCCTTGATGCTTAGGGTTCACCGTGGTGTCGCTTGGAAGTCCTCCTCCACTTCCCCGAACTTGAGCCATCTCTTGAGCAAGTTGCCCCACTTGCTTCTCTAATGCCTTTTGAGATTTGTCTCTCACCTCAAACTCTTTCCGCATTCCAATTTTTATTTCTTGGTTTGAATTCCGCATTTCAGTTCTAAGTTCTTGATGCGAGTTGGTGATAGTGCTCATAATAGCGTCTAGTTTCGAGCTAATCGAATCATCACCTTGGGAGTTAGACGCACCACCCCCATTACCACCTTGGTTGTAACCCCGCTGATAGTTGCCTTCACGGTTTTGATACCCTTGGTTACCACCTTGGTTGTAATTCCTTTGGTAACCCCCTTGGTTACCACTTTGACGATTATTGTACGAAGACCCACCTTGACCTCCTTGGTTACCCGATTGAAAATTCGGGTTCATTTGATTCGAAGCATTACCATACCGGAAATTAGGGTGATTTCTCAAGCCCGGATGGTAAGTGTTGGAGTTCATGTCATATTGCTTTCGGTCCCCATACACTTGGTTGACTTCCTCGGTATAGTCTCTCGACCCTGTTGGACATTGTTCCGCTCTATGTCCAATATCACCATAATCTTCACATACCTCGAATTGAACCGCATTTACTTCCTTTTTCTTCATTCGAGCCATTTCCCGCTCTAAGGTGGAAATCCGATCTTTAGAGTCAAGATCGGGAAGTGACCGTGAAATGGGATGCTTCTTAGCTCGATCGGCCGATTCTTTCTCTTTCGAACGTTTACTCATTCGTTCCAAGAATTCCCAATCATCATCTTCATGGTTGCTTAGAAGGGTCCCATTGCTCGTTGATTCAAGTCGGTTCCATGTGTTGTCATCTAAACCCCGTACAAAACACTTAACCAATTCCCACTTCTCGATTTGATGATGTGGGCATATTCGCATCATTTCTTTAAATCTCGTAAAGGCTTCATGCAACGGCTCGCCCGATAATTGGCGAAAAGACCTAATTTCATCACGAGCATCATCGGTTTTCGCCATAGAATAGTATTCATCTAGAAAAGCTTGTTGCATTTCTCCCCATGTCCGGATGCTATTGGCCGGGAGTGTAAGGAACCATTGCTTCGCTTTGTCTTTCAATGAGAATTGGAACAAACGAAGTTTAACCTCATCTAGTGCAAAGTTGTGCCCCCCGATAGTGCCGCAGATGGAAGAAAACTCTGTCAAATGTGTGTACGGTTCGTCGTTAGATCTTCGATTAAAATGAGGAAGTATGTTGATGTAATGTGGTTTACAATCAAACATCCTCCTCTCACAAACGATTGGTGAGTCGTTCTCGGTGACAACCGGCCTAAAACGATCATTCACTCCCCGTGGAGGTCGTTGACGACGATGTGGACCGTTAACTTCTTGATTAACCGGTCTTCTATTATCCCGTCTTTCACCTCTTCGATCATCTCTTCGATCCTCTCTTCTATTATCCCTTAGGTTACCACCTCCCACAAAACGAGGAATCCGGTTAGGGTTTGCATTGTTGTTGTTGTTATAAAACCCATCATTCCGGTTCCGTTGGTCATTATTTCGTGGTTGACGGTTGTTCCCATAACCATCATTTCTTCCACCTCCGTAACCATATTCTTCGTCCCCAACGTAATTGGCATTTTGGTAGCCAAATTCCTCATCATCATACCTTCTAGCGTTGTAAACATTTCCCCTATTCACGTAACCCCAATCTTCATCATCGTTAGCCCTATCATCATAGTATCCCCCGTCATCCGAATTTTCCGTATGAACACTCACATGTTCCGGCGATTGATAACCGGGAACACTATATGGTTCATCATCGGGGATTGCATTCCTCAAGTCATCGATGTTGAAGACTGGGTCTTCATTTGCGGGATTGCCGCGATCACGATTTCCCCGACGGTCGGAATTGACATTCCGGTCATCTAGGTTGATGGGTAAAGAGGTTTGTCGATGAAGGTTTTGTTGTTGAGGTGTTCTTTGATTGTGGTTGGAATTTTGGTTTTGGAAAGGTGGTGTGGGTGGTCCGGTATTGTTGTTATTACCACCCGGTCGCTCTGGAGGAATAGGTTGCATATTTGGAGCGGGATTGAAATTGCTTCGGTATTGAAATTGGTTCGGATTTTGATTTTGGTTGGAGTTTTGGTTCGCCATTGAATCGGTTTCAATGGATGGTGTGTGTTGTGGTGTTTGGTTGGTTTGATTAGAAGCAAGTGTTGCTTCTAACCGGCTTGCTAGGTTTCTTCTTGCTACCCTTTCGATTTCCGGTTCGTAGACTAAAGGTGAAGTCCTCCCGGAGTTTCGCGTATGCATGCACTACCTGTAACCTGCACAAGTAACACACCCGCGTAACAAGGAAAAAGACAAAGTGCAAAAAGAAACTAAACAATTTAAACAGGTAATCACGAAAATTCAAACAATAATCCAAACACAAAGCGCACGCACTCCCCGGCAACGGCGCCAAAATTTGATCGGAGTGTCGCGCTCCGGTCAAAGATAATATTTATAGTCCCAAATTACCCTTAACAAATAGCTAGTGGTAGTAAGGGGTCGAACCACGAAGAGTATGTGGTTTGCGAATGGATTCGATTGAATTATGAAAAGATGTCACACTTATGAAGATTGCTATGATATGTTTTTGTATTTTTGTTTAATTGAAAGATGTGAATTAGAATTACTAAAATGATTGAATGGATTAACTACTAGTGATTAACAAATTGCAAGAATTAAAATTGATTGATTGAACAATGATAAGAAAACAAGGTTCACACCCGGTTCGGTAATTGAAATCCTAGGGTTTCTACACGTTTTAGGTTTGAATCAATTGCAAAGATGATTAACGGATTTAGTGTCGCGAGGCTTAGGTGCCAAAAGCTATCAACATTATAAATAACGGACCACAATGCACTTTGTTACCAAGAACATGTAAACTCTAACCTAGACAAGGCATAATTGCACATAAACATTTCATAAAGTCAAATTTAATCTTCACTCGACAATTTATGAATTCAATACAAATGCAAGACAATTGTCATAAGCTTCAAAATCAAATAGCAAATTGTCACAAACTCAAACCAATAACAATGTTTAAACCCTAGACTTACAATAACCTACACCGGGGTGAAACCTCCAAGAAATTAGCCGCTCATGGTGGAAATGGCACGATCAACGGATGATGGAAGCTTGAATTGAGTCATCTTGGAACTTGTAGAATGGTGAATGATGAAGGGTTAGGGTTTAGGATGAGTGATGATGGTGAGTGGTTGAGTGAATTGATGGAATGATGAACTAGGGTTTCGATTCAAGAAGATGATGTTGCTATCGTTCTTGATTCGGGTTGTAGGAATGATGGTAGATGAATGGTAGGTGATAGGTGATGAGTATTGGCTCCAAGATCACTTTCAAACTTAAGAATATTGTGTAACTCCCGAAATGGGTCAAAACAAAGCATTAAAACTCGTCACCAACCAAGAGAACCACATAATTCTCGTTTTTCATAAGGAGGAGGCGTTGCCTACGCCCCTGGTGGCGTAGGCTATGCCTCACAGAAAACCCGTTTTTCTGTTTTTGTGTTTCTTGCTTCCGATAGACCCGTTTTGCATTCCGGTGGTCCGTTTTTCGTCCCGATAGTCCGTAAAGCTCTCAAATAGCTCCTTAAACTTCATCAAACCTGTAAAACACATTTTTAATTAAAAGTAGGCTATTCGGAATTAAAACTCATATAAGAAAATCAAGTTACACCAATACGAACACCGGTTTTCGACCACGTATCAACTTCTACATTGTAGTTAAGTCCCTTGGGTTATGAAGTACTATTCTATAATTGGACCCCTTGAGTGGTCTAGTTAAACAGATTGATCCAAAAATATGGTTAGGAATATCATGTGATGATATAGCTGAAAAGACTCCTTGGTGATCTAACTAAAGAGATCACTTGTCGATCTAATTAAAAGGACCCTATGGTAGTCTAGTCACACTCATCACAGGTTTGATTTTCTTCCCGTACACATTATGAAATGCACTGTGCGGACTGTGCAAGGAATTACGTAATTATGGACGCGTACATAATTATGGAATTTAGTGCACATAAACCACATCAAGTTTTGTCATGTGTCTAGAGTTAACCCTATTCATTTCTATTTCTGAAGAATACCCATTGAGGAAAATGACTCATTCCGTGCATTTTCGTTTCTGAAGAATACCCATCGAGGGAAATGAATATCCTTTTGTTTAATCCTTCATTTCCGTTTCTGAAGAATACCCATTGAGGAAAATGACTCATTCCGTGCATTTTTGTTTCTGAAGAATACCCATCGAGGGAAATGAATATCCTTTTGTTTAATCCTTCATTTCCGTTTCTGAAGAATACCCATTGAGGAAAATGACTCATTCCGTTCGTTTTTGTTCCTGAAGAATACCCATCAAGGGAAATGAATATCCTTTTGTTTATTCCTTCATTTCCGTTTCTGAAGAATACCCATTGAGGAAAATGACTCATTCCGTGCATTTTCATTTCTGAAGAATACCCATCGAGGGAAATGAATATCCTTTTGTTTAATCCTTCATTTCCATTTCTGAAGAATACTCATTGAGGAAAATGACTCATTCCGTTCATTTTTGTTTCTGAAGAATATCCATCGAGGGAAATGAATATCCTTGATTTTTCTTCCTTCATTTCCATTTATGAAGAATACCTATTGAGGAAAATGACTCATTCCGTTCATTTTCGTTTCTGAAGAATGTCTGTTGAGAGAAATAATAGGATTATGCCTTGCATATCTTTGATGGGTTATTCTACGCAAATAGATAAACACCCTAGATTCCATGCAAGACAAATATTTAACACAGCGTCACAGACAGACTCCTACGAATAAATTTCGGGATGAAATTTCCTAAAGTAGGGGAGACTGTGACACCTGTGCCTCTGCGACCATCAAAAAAATACCAAACCAATTAAATATTGTATTTCATACTTGGGATTTGTATAAATATGTGTATCTTTTGCACATATCAATTCTTGTTCGATTTCAAGCTTTAAATCGCTTTCTGGAAGGTTATACGCGCACTGATGCGCAAATATAACCAGTTTAATGCAACAAACACTCTGGAATAGTGAAATAGGATTAACATACCTTAAATAACCTTTACATAACTTAGAAATAAGTTTTCGAGGGTTTGGTGTGGCGAAATCAAGTTTATTCGCTTACGGTGACTAATTTCGACAAACTGCGAAAGTATGCCGATTTGTACTGTAACGAACATTCCAGAACATGACCATAAGTTAAACATACCCTAAATATCCTTTACATAGCTTATAAATAGGCTTTTAGGGGTTCGGTGTGCTAAAATAAACTTTTTGGTCATTCAGGGACTAAAAGCGTCAAAAAGTGCATAAGTTTGCATTTTCGCGCATATCTTACGTTCTGAATACATCCGGACATCCAAAACTTTATGTAATCCTTAAAATATTTTATTTTAGTGATTGGCATGATAAAATTCAATTCGTCGCGTAATTTGGATCGTTTTTCACATTCGTTCGTGTTTCGTCGTAATTAACCGAACAACGCAACCGTACGACCAAACGAACCGACATCCGAGATATTTTTGAGCATGTTTCATGTTCCCTATACTTTAACTTCATTTTATAGCCTTGAAATGGGATTAACGGGGCTTAAACGTGTAAAAAATGCATCAAAAACCATGTTTTGCACATTCAGGGACCAAAATTGACATTCTGCCATAGTTGTCTTAGGAAGGGACCAAAATGAAAAATCTAAATTCCAGCTTGTTCTAGCTGTTCCCCTCATTTGCACATGGTTTTAATGAAACTAGGGGCTCCCATGGTTTCACAAAACCATGGGCACATGTGTACGGATGAGATCGAAGCTCGTTTTACGATGAACGATCTTAACGGTTGTGCAAAAACTATATAAACCCCACCCCCTTTGCTCTCAAACTCACATTTGATCTGATTTTCATTCTCTAAGTTGAAGTCTTGCACTTCATACCTGAGAATAAATTGGATCAAACCTCCTTGGACCTTTTGTAAGTCCTCTTTTGTTTTTTATGCATTTTTAGCGTGAAAGTCAAACTTTGTTTGACTTTCTGCATTGACCAGTTTATGGTCAATACGAATTTCGTTTGAACTTCATAACGTGAGCATAATCACGATGGTTTTAGTCTCTTATGACGATACCTACTGATTACCACGTTATCTAGGCATAGTGGCGAGTCGTAGTTTCGGCCAAAATGCGTATTCTTGCGTATTTTGTAACCAAACTACTTTTAGGTATCAAAACCGTCTGTTTTGATACCAAACCTGTTTTCTAACTTCGTTAAACATGTTTTAACATGTTTAGCTCGTCACTTTAGGTTTAGTGCTTATGTAGAGTCGTAAGTCAAGCGGTCTAACCAACCGCATAGACTTTCGAACTAGACCCGTTTGGTCGATCATTAGGATCCAACCAAACATGTTTAGTGACCATAGTTTTATAGGGAATAACCTTCCGAGGTTATACCTTATGATCACTTCGTTTAGTTAGTGGTATAATAGGTAATTTATATGCCTTAGGAAAATTACCAAAATGCCCTTTTTGCGCATAAATTCATTTTAAGCATATGTAACCTAAATTTTGACATCTAAACTGATTAGGTAACATTATTAGACATGTTAAGGCATATAATACTTGTCATAGGACTAGTTAGGTGTTCCGAACGCGTTTTACGCGAACAACGCGTTAAAGTAGCGTAAGCTATCTTAACGAGTCGTAATGGGTCGTACGCACTTAGCATAGGTTTCGTTTTAGTATGTAGGCTTTGTTAAACCATATTGCATTAGTTCTTACAATCATTTGGTTTACGAACCCTCATGCTACCCGATCCTCCGATTAGGTCCATTTATTAACATAGTTACCTATATTAGGTGCCGTTTGATTCTGTGATCCCTCTAGCTTTGATTGGTTGTTGTTCAAGACTTCTAAGCACCCTCAAGTGAGTACATAGTCCCCACTTTTACTGTTTTTCAAACATTTTGGGGTGAAACACATGTGCCTACTTGTTACTTTCATGTTTTCCATGTTTTCATATCATATACTTGCTATGTTCATTAGTACACTATTAGTACATGATTTCATTATGTTTTGCTATGTATGTTCACTTAACATGCTAGCACAATTGTTTTATGTTTTGAACCATTTGTAATCGTTGGATGTATGTGAACCATTTGTAATCATTGGATGTATGTGAACCATTTGTAATCATTGGATGTATGTGAACCATTTGTAACCATTTGATGTATGTGAACCATTTGTAACTGTTTGAGCCATTGGGTTAGGGAAGTGATTAGGTAACAGGGCGGGTGTAATGTGTTAAAAGCATGGTGGATACGCCGCTGGTACTTCCCATATATAAGTGCTTTTAACACATTATATATCGTTGCGTTATCTAGATCACTTGGGTAAACGATTTCGAAACAATGTCACACAAGGATGTTTTCTGAATAATATAAACCATACGAGTTTTATTAACGAGTTTTTATGAGATATTTTACAATTTGATTTAATAAAACAAATGTTTTGTAGTTAAGAATCATGGCTACGAGATTTTGAAAATTATAACCAACTTGATTTGAGTTGGTTAATTATGTCGCAATATTATACTTTTCAAAACAAGGTTTTTAAATAAGTATTGCAACATGTAAAACGAGCCATGAATCTGACACTCACATAAAACCTATGTACTCGCCGGCATTTTTATGCTGACGTATTTTCACATGTGTTTCAGGTACCATAGTTGGTGATGATTGATGATGATATTTCTGTACGCTCACATAGGAATGGACGAGGCCTTAGTGACTTAATAACAATGAAAGACTATTTGTTTATGTTTTGTTTCAAATTCCAATGTAATGTAATGCATTTAATTCAATAAAACGAAATTGTTTAATCCATGGTTGTGAAACAATCATTCTGTTACAACACTCCCCGACGTTTCCGCCACGTTTTGTTGTTTTACGTGGTCGGGGTGTGACAGCGTATCAGCTTGCACCTCACTATCGACTCTAACCTACCTAATCAGACTCGCCCTGTTCAAACTGGGAATTGAAGGAAGAGAAATTTCAAGTTGAACCCATGCGGGGCATGGGGAAGCAATCTTTGGCAGGTCGGACGATATTCGCTACCCCATGGAATGAATGTGGATCTCACTATACGGCAACTGTAGGGAACTTGCGTTGAGCCAAGTACACCGGTCTCAACATTCTAGTCGTTTGGGTCTTGATGAGAGATATTAGGACCTATAAATCTTGTACTGGTGATCGGGCACGAAGGCCCACCTGGAAATGTATGTGAATGATGTTTGACTTGTGGGAAAGTCAAGGTGGAGTATCCACAACCAGAAACGCCCATATGGAAATGAGAACAGACTGCCAAGGATTTTGACGCTAGCCTACTTACAACTCGGGATGGAACCAGCACACTTTATTGCAACCAAGGAAACTGACGCGTCTTCACAGCTTGTGAATATTCCTCTGAGAGCGGCGGCTTTTAGGCACGAGGTGCCAACTCTTGTTATCTCTGATTTTGATCTATACCTGATTTATGACAGGCACTACACAACACTCTTGGCTTACGTCTAGACATGAGCATTGCTTATCACCATAGGATAGACGGACATAGTAAACGAACCATCCTGACACTCGAAGACATGCTGCGAGCACGTGTGTGATTGACTTTAGTAAAATTTGAGGGATATTTACTTTTGGTTGAGTTCTACTGCGACAGTTACCATTATAGTATTCAGACAGTTCTGTTTGGGGCATTGCATGGATGATAATACCAATCTTCTTGTTGGACTAAGGTGGGTGACAACCTAATCACAGATCCAGGATTTGCTCTCGAACCCCCTCTGGCAAGGTTGTTTAGATCGGAAATCGTTTGGCAGCAACGCGTGACCGTCAGGAAAGCCGATAAGCTTAGGAAACACTGGGAGCTCGCTGTAGGCGAGCGTATCATAATCGAAAGTCTCACCCTGGGAGGGTGCGGTAGGCTATATAGAAAACGTGGCAAGCTTAGTTATGATACGTGGGGACATTCGGATTTCTGGAACGAATCGGTAGCATGGCTCACGAACTCGAGTTACCTGGAGAATTGGGTAAAGTTCACGATGTCATCGAATCTATAGAATAACAACAAGTTGCAGCTTGTCGAGGAATCCATTGAAAACCTGAACCAGGAAGTCAAGGCCCGTAAGCATAGTCGAATTTCAATCGTGAGAGTTCGTTGGAACTCAAGACGTGGACCGGAGTTCACGTGGGAACGCGACGATCAGATGAAGCTCTAGTATCCTCAGTTGTTCAAACGGTTGTATCAACTTCTGACATCATTGGCGAATATCGGGACGAAATTCCCTTTCAAGTTGGGGATGATGTGGTACCCACGGAAAATCCACAGTCATCCTGAGGTAACATCTTGCTGTTTTGGGTTACTTGTTAAATTTCAAGACGAAATTTATTTCAAGTTGGGGATGATGTGACAACCTGTACTTTGAAGGGCTTTTCCCTTGCACTGATTCTTCGTTAATCGCGTGTACGTTTTCTATTAAATTGAATGTTTAATTAAATGAATGATCATGAGTTTATTTTGTGAATGTCATAAGCATGTACGTGTTAGTTGTAGTATTACATGATGCCCAAGTCACATACTTATTAGGTAATCGCACAATATGTTTGGGTTTTGAGTAATTGGGCCGTACCATCATACCTTCCTAATTCTCATTTAGAGTAGCCCAAACCCTTGAAGCCCAATTGAATTACAAGCCCAACGAGTTTAATATATGTACATACGGTTTCCTCATGATACGTGAACACACAAGACACAAAACCATAACTCCCTCCCTCTCCCTTCTCGGCATCGATGGCAAAACTTGTTCTTCTCATCAAATCTTTCTCTTGTTCTAGCACACCCTCTCCACCTCCATCTCACGGTTAGTATGATACTCTGTGTGGATTTAAATTCTTGTTGTTATTGGTTGTGTTATGCTTGTGGTTTCTTTTAGTTACGATGTATGTATTGTCATGATACGAACTGATTTTTATGTATTGTTATGTTTACGAACTGTGTCTGCATATTATGTTTATGATAATGATATTAATCGACTTGATGATCACCGATGATTAGTCCGAGGATCACATGATTTCTGTATGATTGGATTATGTAAACTGATGATCTTGTAGTGGTTATTCCAGTGCTGAATGATTTCAGCGATTATTAGAGTTATTGCTTGAGGATGATAATGATTAAACCGGTATCGTATGATGACTGTTCCCCGACGAAACATCGACGAAACATGGTTTTTTGTCGCCTGGCCACATTGACGAGGAATGGTAGGTGTTTCGCCGGTGGGGATTTTCGTCGACAAGGGGGGGGGGTATGATAGATATGGCAGCAAGTATTCATGTTTGTAAGTATAATATGTGTGCATGTCACTAATGCTGAATTAAAGTTCATGTGATAATTATTGATTAGTTGTCATCACGTCTGCTATTGTTAGATCATATAATCATTTGATTGTTTTGACGGCCCATGTAAGTACAAAAGACAATTCAAGCAGCCCATTTAGATAAGCACTAATTAGATTTGGTCCAATCAATTTTTAGAATTAATCGGTCCAATCACTAATGCTGAATTAGAATGATGTAATCTAAGTGCATGTTATTGATGTTGAATTAAAATGATATAATATGTGTGCATGTTATTAATGCTGAATTAGAATGAGAAGTGTGATGGACTGTTAGTAGCAGACCCACCTGTTAGGTGTATTACGTGCCACACACATGGGAATGTAGACTTGTATAAGGATTGGGTATTTGTTATGTGTTAAACGGTAACTCATGCGACGAGTGCAATCGGTGGAAATATGTGTACTGTTGTGTGAATGACTTGCATATGAAACCCATACGCTGGCTATGTGATTTTACGATAAACGTTATAGGGCAATGGGTTGCATGTTTAACAGTTATGACTTGTATAAGAACATGTGTTTTATTTGTCTGCTACTTGCGCAACGTGTACGATAAATACGTGATATGTGTGAACACTATACTGACTGTCTTTGGTAACCACGGTAGGGCTGGTTGATTAACTGGAACGGGTAAATTGTTAAATACCGAGCAAATTCAAGGTGAGTTCACTGCTCTTTTTCCAAGCATGCGTCCTGGGGAGGGACATCTGGTAAACGTTCCGGGGAGGAATGCTGGGTAATTGGGTTTGACTGGAATGTTAAACCTGGGTTGTTGGTTAATACACGTCTATATCTATCACTAAAGTCCCTCATACCGATTGTTGCCGGGGAGGCAACGAGGTATTAGTTAGTAGCGCTACTTAGGTTTGGCACCCTCACACCGCACCGGGGAGGTCGGTGATGAACTAATGACCCCTATCTTGACCATTGCTTTGATAGAGGCAATGGGGTTTAGGGCAAACAAACTGGAGCCATATGCGGTAAGCGTGTGATTAACAACAATGCATCTGTGAAACGTTTTAATCTGGTAACTGGTATCTAAACACGTTAACAAAACTTTGAACTCACTAGCATCGTCTGACACACTTGTCTGCATGCTTGCAGGTCTATAGGTTTATATCATTGGGACTTGCTATCTGGGATGCTGGAGTGGATATGGGTCGAGATACTGGGAATCGCATTACAAGCCTAATGGTTATATACACACGGTTTATTAAACACTTAATAAATGAGTTATGCATCCGCTGTATACAATGAATGATATGTAACGTTTTGTAATACTTTACGTTAATGAATGAAAGTTTTATTTAAATATATGTAGGAGTTCAGTGTGATTGGTGGCTAAGATCCTGGTACGTCACACACCCGCGGTGTTTCCGCATGTGGTAGTTTGGGGGTGTGACATGAGTGAATCCCAATTTAATCAAAACAAGTTTTATCATTTTACAGCATTGAGGGTGATCTCGCAATTACATTTGTTTACCATTCTACCTTAATTACCACCCACGGTACTGTCAATCCATGACTGGCGGTCATGTTACTACTCACAGTGTAGTAACAAATTTTGTATACAAAACCCCAACATACCGATGATAATTGTTGAAATACAAATACTCAATCACTGTGAAATGTAATTTAAACATTTGAGGTTTTGTAAAAACAGTCACAAAAAGGAGTTATAAAAGGAAAGATTAACTCACCTTGTAAGTTTAGATAATACTAAGGCTTCCTGGAAATCTCCTGACTATTATCTAATAAATCAAATAATGCACATGTGTTAGTAAAATAACCCAATTTAAATTAACCTTACACTCGAGACAGAAATTCCAATGACTGAGTCGGGCGGAGCCGACATGTATTACGGAATCCTAAATCAATCGTGTAGGGTAATAGCAGGGTTATAGTACTTACAATGAGGCAGAGCTTCGCTATATATTGGATATTATACTTGGACAGGGTTTTTACTATAAAGAAGTTAGAGAGAGAATCGGGAAATGAACGAAATCAAATGAAGCCCTTGTGACAACTGGCACAAAATCGCTAATTTCCGTACAATTTAATTATTATTTAATATGTGCAGTTATGTGCTTAAATGTCAACATTGTCTGATTACATGCTATACTTGTGAATTCATGCACGTTTTATACTTTAAATATTGCCTTATGCATTATTGTTAGCGTTGCGTCAGAATTACTAGTAAACTCACCGGTAAGACACATTGTGTCAGCAATCATGCAGAAAGCAGTCAGACAGTAGAATTGGGGCCTAGGAGTAGGTCCAACGTCTAAAATACATTAAAACCCAAGAATGTATACAAGGGTTAATGTATAGACTTTCCGGAAGCTAAAATACGCACTGAAAAGCACCCGAAACACACTTTAAATGCTGAATTTCATATATTTCAGCAAAATTCAGCTTGTAACGAGTTAGTAACATGTAAAAAAATATGACAAATTGGTCCTGAATGCTTTCCTAAGTTTCGGGAATTGAAAGTGCCACAAAAGGGTACATAAAGGACACTAAACGGTGCAATTTAGCACTTTAATGAACCGGTATCTAACCAAACAACCGGACACTACCCGAAACACCAAAATTACACTAGAAGCATTGTTTATTTATTTCTGAGCTAGTTATGATCCCCGAACACCCTAACACACTATATAACACCATATATGCATAACACCTAAACCATTACACTTAGGATCCTAACTAAACACTTAACTTATCATTTAAACTTACACTTTACCCCCCCCCCCCCCTTAAAATGGTAGGTCATGGGGTGGCCCCCATCAAGATCTTTAACTTGATCTTACTAAGATATCCTATGATCTTATAAGATTCATTAGAAGATTATGTCTAGTACTTTAAGAACATGTTACCCTATGGTTAAATCTTAAACATGTTATAAAGAGATCATCATCCTCATTCATCAACCACACACCACCTTCTCCTTCCCCCTTGCCCACTCACGGCCGTAGCCAACCACCCACATCACCACCAGCTTCATCTCACTTCCATACAGTCTACATACTCACAAAGGTGTAAGAAGGTGCCTTATGAAGCTTGGTGCTCTTAGAGATTGAAGGACCTCTCTCGATTGCTTTTGTCCAACACTTTTGTCATCTACAACTTCTAGTGTTCTTCCCTAGCCTTGTGCTAGTGGTGAGGCCCTCATGATCTCTTATTACTTCATATATTGATGGTTAAGAGATGATATACATTTTTAATCTTGAAGAACACTAAGAAACATAAACACAAATCTCTAACATAAGCTTACAAACATATGAATACATGTTGATTATGTTGATTTGCTTCTTGATGATTGATTATTTGTGTTAGTGATGTTAGACATCATAAGAAACCTACTAGATTGTGATTAAACACATGATCTAGTAAGTTAAGGTGGTGATCTTGTGAAAGACCAAGATCATCATGCTTTATGTCTTCATGAACTTGAATGATGAAATTGGTTTTCATATGTGAAGATGGTTTAAACAAAATACAAATCTTGTACATAGATGATTACAAAAATAATTTTCTCAAGAAACCAAGTTTATTTATAAGATTTACAAGTCATGGTTTCTAAGTAAACTAATCACATTTTTAGTGTTTAAACAAGACTAGAAACATGTTTGTAACAAGAAAAATACAAAAGAAATATTTTTAGAAAAATCATCTTACAAGTTGTAAATAACTAAATCTTTCAAGAATGGGATTTAGGAACAAATAAATATGTTTTTAAGGGTAACTAAACCTACTAAATAACATGGTAAGTTACTACAAGTTTTTACAAAAACTTCAAGTTCATGATGTAGTATAATTTACATGATCTTGGCTTATTGTAAGTCTCGATTGTGTTGTTGATGTTTGATGATGATTTTAAAAGAAAATAAACACATGTTTTGAAAACATGGGAAACCTCCATTTTTAGGGGAAACCATGTCAAAATTTCTATAAAATTTTGACACTTAGAAAAATATAAGTTTTGGTGAAACTTATTCCCTAAAAATTCACCTAAAAATATTTACCAAGGTTTCCCTAATTTTTGTGTAAATTTCAAGTTAAGAAATGATGATTTCTTCAAGATAAAAAATTGATATTAAGTATGTATATTTTTGAGGAAAATATATATATTTATTGGTCACCAAATTTTGTGCTAAGTGTATGTAATGTGTACTATATGTAATAGTGTATTAGGACTTGAAAATACACTAAATACACCTAAGGAGTAAAAATACAAAAATACACATACAACATGCTTAGACAAATACAAGAAAATATATTTATGAAAATATATTTCTTAATAGATTATGTAACTCGAACAAGTTACGAACTTAAAATGTCTTCTTGGACAAAAATACATAACTCGGGTGAAAAATACAAGATACTTATATTTATTTTTGAGAAAATAATATAAGTAAGATACATAGTTAAAAATATAAATTATTTTTAACAACCAAGAACACATACATAAAAGATGGTGACTTGTACTTGGGCGATACAAGTCTAGTGACTAACGTTAATAAAACACGTATAGGTCACGACGCTATATAAGCAAACCCGGTGAAGTTTATTGTGCCAGATACGCAAAGTTGTGATTTCATGTCCCCACTTTTAAACTTTTACATGCTTTTTAAACTTGGGGAAAATACACGTGTTATGGTATGTTGAATACAAAAACTAAGGAATGATACTTTAGATCATGTCACGAATAGGGTACCAGAAGCACCATTAATCGTGTACATACTAAGACCGCAGAACAAAAGGTTAGATCTAATGGGTTTCAGGCAGCCACACTCTTGGTGATAACTATTACCAAGCAGTGCTTTTGTGTCTCAGTCGTGAATCGACTACTAAAAAATGCCTATGGTTTGGATGCTTCCTATGTCGTGTCACATGTTAATGGCCTTGCAAACCATTAGCGATCTCGATTTCGTTATACTTACAGAAATACTTGATTTATACAAATTACATCATTAGCGATCTCGATTTCGTTATACTTACAGAAATACTTGATTTATACAAATTACATACCATGTTTTTATACAAAGTATACTAACATTCAATACAAAAACTGCATGAATTCACACCAACATTATGTTGACGATTTTCCAAAAACTCACATGTATTTCAGGTAACTAAAGTGGATGTGCGCGCGGTCTTACTCTTGCTCTTGGATGTTGTTTATGTTTATCTTTGAATAATGTTGTAAACTTTTCAGACAACGTTTTATGCTGTGATGTAAACTCCAAACTTAACCTATGTTTTCAGTTACGTAATGTTATTGGTATTTGAAGTTATTTTTACGAGAATGTAGTATGTTTACCATTCGTATGCAATGAGAACCTTTCATGATCACACCTCATGCTTCCGCCTTAAAAAGGGGTGTGACAGATTGGTATCAGAGCTGCGATTGTAGTGAACCAGGATTCCTTCTCGAGTCTAGACTACAATCTTTAGGATCCTCTCACGAAAACATTTTTTCAAAAAGTTTTCATTGCATAAAACTTTCCGCGACATCCACTACATGAAACAGATTTTCAAAGAGTCAAGAAAGGACACTAAGAGACTTAGAGTGCACCGGAGTAGCACTTGTCTTTGACTAGAAATTACTTGCAACTATGTGTAATAATTGATATATACATATGCTAGAAATAGAATATCACAGGTACATGTGTCTTCACCTAAAAACGGTGGCCTATCTGAAGGAAGTGATCCGACGATAAAATGAACTGTGCGGACTGTGCAAGGACTTACGTAATTATGGATGCATACATAATTATGAAATTCAGTGCACAGAAACCACAGCAAGTCTTGTCACGTGTCAAATGAGATTCCTTCAATACGAGAAAAGGTCAAACGTGAACACCCTCACCCCTCCCCCAGCCTATTAAATACTCTTTTAGAGTAATGATTTAGGGTATAAAGACAAGAACCGCCAATGTGAAGTAAGATATTTTGTCCTTTACATATATTAAACTTGTACTTTGGGGAGATGTAACCCTTATGCATTTTGTTTACTTCGCAAACAATGATGTAACAAGTTGCCCTGATATGTGTAGAGACTCGGTGAATATCTTATGACATACCAGTATTTATCTATTTATGCATGCTTGTTGCTGTGTGAATTGATTTATACGTTGGGCGGATTGTTTGATGTCACTTATGTGGGTATATGTCTGTGTATATATACTATTACTGTCTCGTATGACGATGTCAAACAAATGTCTAACCCTGTTGTGTTATGTTCTGACAGAACATGGCACCTAGGAGAGCTGTGAACAATCAGGATTCTGATCAACCCCCCTCCTCCTCTTCTGCCGAGGACCGCTGAGGAACTGAACGCCCTATTGGAAGAAAGGATCTTCGCAGCTATCGCTCAATACGAGGCAAACCGCACCGAACAAAGTGGAGGACCAAGCAATGCTAGACGTAATGGGCAGGGAGATACATCTGGAGGAAACACAGCTCAAGGCTGCACTTTCAAGCAGTTTCTCGATTGCAAGCCGCTGAACTATGACAGCACTGGAAGTGTAGTGGCGTTTGTACGCTGGACGGAGAAGACTGATGCCACTATCCATATGAGCAAGTGTACCGCGGATCAGCAAGTCACTTTTGCTACGGGGTTGTTTGTTGATGAAGCTTTGACTTGGTGGAATTTGCAAGTCCAAACTCTGGGTGATGAGGCTGCGTACGTCATGATGTGGGATGAACTAAAGGAACGAATGAGAGAGAAGTATTGCTCTCGTGCTGAACTCCAAAGGTTGGAGACTGAGTTCTGGCACTTGACCATGGAAGGTGCTGACATTACTGGTTATACCCAAAGGTTCCACGATTTGCCGAGAGTGATCCCCTATATGGTGACTCCTGAATTTAAGCGCGTTGAACGCTACATTTGGGGACTGGCCCCAGAGTTTCGCAGCATGGTAACTTCGGTCAAACCTGAAACGATCACACAGGCTGTAACTCTAGCTGTCAGCCTTACTGAAGATGTTGTTCGTATGAAGAAGTTATCGCTAAACCCAACTGAAAACACCGAGACACATGCTGAGTCATCTGGTGACAAGAAAAGGAAGCATGCGAACCTGAATCAAGCGACACGTAACAACAAGAGTTCCAACAACAAGAAGCGCGACCCCAACCCGCCTCAGGGGGTGAAAACTCTTGCAACCATGAATGACGCTCCTACAAGAAGATACCTGGGCACTCTGCCCATTTGCAACCAGTGCAAGCGTCATCACGAAGGAGTTTGTCGCGTTCCAAAATGCGATAAGTTTGGAAATCTGGGTCACCATACTGAGGACTGTTGGGGAAAAGGAAATAGGAACGGGAACGGAAACCGCAACGGTGCTGGTAATAGAAACGGTGGTGGAAATGGCAATGGCAATGGTAACCGGAATGGTAATGGAGCTGGGCAGAACCAAGGATGCTTTGGTTGTGGAAGCAAGGATCATTTCATGAAAGATTGCCCAAGGGGGAACAATGCTCAGGCTCAAGCATTCGTGATTGGAGCAAGGAACGCACGCGAGGACCCTAATGTAATCACCGATACGTTTCTCGTTAACAATCACTTTGCATCCATACTATTTGACATTGGTGCCGATTATAGCTTCATGTCTGTGAAATTTAAACGTATGCATGGAATAGAATCGAGTAGATTAGATGTTCCTTATTCCATAGAACTAGTCAATGCTAAACTTGTTGAATCAGGCGAAGTTGTTAGAGGTTGCACATTAGAACTTGGTGAGCGAAGATTTAGCATCGACCTCTTGCCTATTCAATTAGGTAGCTTCAACGTAGTGGTCGGAATGGACTGGTTGTCCAAGAACAAAGCTGAAGTTATTTGTCACAAGAAAATCATTCGCATCCCTCTGGCGAATGATGAAACTCTCATCGTACATGGAGAAAAACGTGACGTGCCTCTGCGAATCATTAGTTGTATGAAGGCGCAGAAGTGTTTGAGGAAAGGATGTGTTGCTTTCCTGGCGCACATTGTAGATAAGGAGGCTGAGGAGCCGAAACTCGAAGATATCCCTGTGGTGAAGGAATTCCCTGATGTTTTTCCCGAAGATCTACCAGGACTACCTCCACAACGACAAGTCGAATTCCATATAGACTTGGTTCCAGGAGCAGCTCATGTAGCCAAGGCACCCTATCGGCTTGCACCATCCAAAATGTAAGAATTATCTACACAACTCCAGGAGTTGTTGGATAAAGGATTCATAAGGCTAAGCTTCTCGCTTTGGGGAGCTCCAGTATTGTTCGTAAAGAAGAAGGATGGAACTCTGCGGATGTGTATCGACTATAGAGAGTTAAACAAGCTCACAATCAAGAATCGGTACCCACTACCGAGGATTGATGACTTATTTGATCAGTTGCAAGGATAGAGCTACTATTCCAAGATCGACCTTCGATCTGGATACCATCAGTTAAGGATTCAAGAGGAAAGCGTACCAAAGACTGCATTCAGAACACGTTATGGGCATTACGAGTTTCTTGTGATGCCATTCGGACTGACGAACGCGCCAGCAGTATTTATGGATCTAATGAACCGCGTTTGCAAACCATATCTTGATAAATTCGTGATTGTATTTATCGATGATATCCTGATTTACTCGCAAACAAGAGAAGAACACGAACAACACCTCAGAATCATTTTGGAACTACTAAAGAAAGAGAAACTTTATGCAAAATTCTCCAAGTGCGAATTCTGGATTCGCGAAGTACAGTTTCTTGGTCACGTTGTGAACGAGAAGGGCATCCATGTAGACCCATCCAAGATAGAAGCCATAAAGAATTGGGAAGCCCCCAAAACCCCAACTGAAGTTCGACAATTTTTGGGCTTAGCGGGCTATTACCCGCGATTTATCGAGAATTTCTCAAAGATAGCTCAACCGCTGACAACCCTTACGCAGAAAGACAAGAAGTACGTTTGGGGTGATAAGCAGGAAGAAGCCTTCCAACTGCTCAAAAATAGCTATGCGATGCATCGATACTATCCTTACCCGAAGGCACTGAAGACTTCGTGGTATACTGCGACGCTTCGCGTCAAGGTTTGGGTTGCGTGCTCATGCAACGCCAAAAGGTTATCGCTTACACTTCAAGACAGTTGAAGGTGCATGAAAGGAACTATACCACTCACGACCTAGAGCTAGGCACAGTGGTATTCACTCTGAAGATCTGACGACACTATTTATATGGTACTCGATGTACAATCTTCACAGATCACAAAAGCCTACAACACATATTTGATCAGAAGGAATTAAACATGCGTCAGCGACGATGGGTTGAGTTGCTGAACGATTATGACTGTGAGATTAAGTACCATCCTGGAAAGGCAAACGTTGTAGCAGACGCGTTAAGCCGAAAAGAAAGGGTTAAGACCCTAAGAGTTCGAGCATTGGAAATGACTATTCGGACGAACCTCACTGCACGCATTCATGACGCACAACAAGAAGCCCTTAAGGGAGAAAATCGTAGAGCTGAATATCTCCGAGGTATGCTGAAGAATTTGGTGCCAAACAAAGAGGGAACCATATACTTTAAGGGGCGTATTTGGGTTCCGCTCTATAGCGGTATTCGAGAAGTCATCCTTAATGAAGCTCACAAGTCGAGATACTCGATCCATCCAGGGTCAGACAAAATGTATCAAGACTTGAAGGACTACTATTGGTGGCCGAGACTTAAAAGCGATGTTGCTATCTATGTTGGAAAGTGCCAAACCTGTGCTAAGGTTAAGGTTGAATATCAGAAACCGTCCGGACTACTGCAACAACCAGAGATACCCATGTGGAAGTGGGAGCAAATCTCGATGGACTTCAAAACAAAGTTACCCAAGACCCCTAGGGGGCATGATATGATATGGGTGATAGTTGATCGATTGACGAAATCTGCGCATTTCCTACCGATCCGAGAGAAGGATAACACTGGAAAGCTTGCTGAGCTGTACTTGAAAGAAATCGTGGCACGTCATGGAGTGCCTATTTGTAAGGACTCTCAAAATTATCCTAAAAATACCCTTAAGTATAAACCCGGACCCTGAAACCTTACCCTACATGAAAAATCAAGAAAATCAGAAATATGGTTCTCAGGCGGGCCGCGTAAAAGACAAGGCATGTCTTACGCAGGCCGCTTCAATGTTAAGTTGACCGGATAAGTATCCGGATCCACGTATCGAAACACCTGGCTAACCTACTGATGACCAATCAAGGCTAGTCGTAGAGTGGGCGGCAACGCGGGCCGCATAAGAGTTAACCTTAGGTTTACGCGGGCCGCGTGAACCCTCAAAATCAGCTATAAATAGCCCTTCACTTTCACAGTCTGTTGGTGTCGATTATAACTTTCAAAAACGAATTCATATCACTCTGAAGTCGAAAATAGCAATTATAATAGCGAGGTGCTGCCACAATATGGGGTAATAACTCGATCGTTGATATGATTCAATGTCCGATCGATTAAACTATCCAATGGATGTTTAAGTGCTGCCCACATTAGGGTTTATGCTTTGTCAGTCGTCGTTAAATCGATGGATGTTTAAGTATCGCACTTTGTCTTTCGATGTGAAGGTTTAATCTCGTGAGTTATCGTAAATGATGTATTAAGTTACTAACCAAATTGTGTGCCTGTTATTAAATTAGGTTAAAAGGCTAATCAGTAGGCTAGGCTCTGCTCAAATTAAATCTGCAATGTGAGTCATTCTCTTTTTATCAAATTTGATTTCAAAAGCATGTTTAATTTCAAAGTTATAATTACAGGGATTAAGTTTATGTAATCACCAAATTACAGCCAGTATGTGGGGTTTTGTATACATTACTTATTTCCCGTCACCATTGGACAACGAGTTAGCCAATGGGTGATCTGACCATAGTCACAAAAACGAGTCGAGTGACAAATACTGTGGGTAGTTGGTTGATATCTGAAACATTGTAATCTCCCTTAATACTGTAAATTATAACAAACGAGTCGTTTTAGTAAAATGAATGATTCACTCTGTATTTCCCGCTGACAAAACCTTTTTCAAACATGTTTCAGGTGATCTGTTGTGATCCAGGAAAAGTGCCGTGAAGCACTACAAGCTTAAGGAAGTGGCTCAATATAAAATAAGGAAACATGTTTTGTAAATTAAAAGATTTCTCCGTGAAATCTCAAAATTGTAAATTACCGGGGTTTTATCCCGAGTTGTGAAATAAAATAATCGGGAAATATTTCAGTTTTAAAAAGATCCTGAAGAAACTTCCGCTGTTAAACTCAATTAAATAAATACCACGGGATTTTCTGTCCCGCGGCTCCTGAAAAGGGTCAAACCGGGTCGGAGGCCGTGACAGAAAAAGGTGGTATCAGAGCCACTGATTTAAGCCTATTAAGTATTTAGAAAATACTTAATATGATTATGTGTTTTCTTATTTGAATATTTGTGTACAGTATGGGTAAACAAAAGTTCTCAAACATCTATCTTAAATTAGATAGGTCATCCAACGAGAAGGGAAGTTCATCCCAAACCAAACCCTCAAATCACTTTGCAATCCCAGAAGAAGGAATATTTGTGCGAAAGGCACAATATGAGGAACCATTTTCTCCTAGTAAAAGAAGTCTGATTATTAGGAAAAGTAAAGAGAAAATAAAGAAATCCCGAGAAAAGAAAGTTAAACAGGAAACCCAAGAATTAACCAGTAAATCACCTTGGGAAGACAAGTTAGATGAAGAATGGGCGGATCTATATATTCTAGCCACTGTAGCAGTAAATGCAACTCTTTAAATATTTTAACTCAAGTTTTAGCAGTCTTATCACCTATAATCCAGAAACCTCATCCAGTAAATAAATAAATTTACAATAAACCATAGTGTGTTTTAAAATTTCAGTTGTTTTGTAGTCACACGATATGAAATAATATTTAAAGGTTATCTATGAAATTTTAACTTAATAATTATGTGTATTTTGCATGGGTGCCAAATAGCATGAGTGACTTGTCTGACGCCCTTCAGAATTTAAATCTCTATCCGGTAAAAATAGAGGTTTCCAGAGATTTCAATAGGTATATACCAGACATAGAAGAACCTGTTGAATTCAATGCTCCACCTCTGGAGAAACCTAAACCCAAGAAAAGGAGGAGATTTGTGGGATGGAGACGTGTGCGTAGGAGGAAGCCTACAACTAGGAAATTGCCTAAAATAGAAAATCCCTTAGACAAAGGGAAGGCAATTGAAGTCGGGGAAGAATCTAGGCAGATGGAAATACAGTTTGAAGAATATTCTAAGCAGATAGAAATGGAATTGGGAGGCGATTCTAGGCCACCGGGAATGGAATATGGAGAAGGTTCTAGGCAAATCCAGAGGGAAGTCGGGGAAAGTTCTAGACAGGTGGAGGAGTTACCTTTTCAGGAGGAATTAGATTGGGCATTGGCGAGCTGTGATGTCGTCAGGCCAATTAATAATAATCTGTACCCTACTTTTGAAACACAACTACCAATGAACTTGGACCCCTCAATCCCAGAACCTATAATCCACACCCAGCCTCTAGGGATAGATGAATGGTGGATAAATGATTGGCAGTTCCAAAACCTGATCAACAAGTCCTTATTCCTTTCTCCCTCAGTTCGACCCGGAACCATTACCAAATCCACCCATGAGTAACGAGAATTTAGCCGAACTCCGCCATTTTGGCGAAGAGTTAATGGATGCGGGAAATAGAATCCGGGAGATAGGGGACAAATTGCCTGGAAGTATGATGAAAGGGAGCTTCGTTTTTAGGAAGACAAATGACGAAAGATAGTGGGTTGGTGAACTTGTGGTTGTATAATAAATAACAAAATATAACTATGTAAAATAACATAAATTAAAACTTTGTAAGATATTTGGTGTGTAATGACGCATATTATAATATATATATAAATGGGAATCGAGAAATCGATAGTTTTGACTATATGTGTTGTGAACTTGTACAATTATTTTGTGTATAATTGTTATTTATTGGATACTAATAAATTATATATATTAATCATCAGATGGAAAACGCTAATAATGAACCAGTTAATGAGGTTAATCAATCTGAACAACAACCGGGGGATCAATATATGACTAGGCAAGATATAGAAAATATCGTTGCTCAAGGGATAGCCAATGCTATTCCGGCAATAGTCGCTGCTATCCAGAAACCTGCTGAACCACAACAAATCGTTCCTAGCAAACGTATTTCTAAAGATAACTTCAGTAATAGCGTAAACGGAGGCAATGATCATATTAATCACGATAATGAGGAACCACGGCAAGCTCCGCTCCCTAAGAAAATGAAAGCTGCAACACCTGGTTGCACTTTCAAAGAATTTCTTGCTTGTAAACCCACTGAATTTGCAGGCAATGAAGGAGCAACTGCAGCACTACGTTGGTTAGAGAAAACCGAGGCAGTGATTACAATAAGTAAATGTGACAAAGACGACAAGGTCATGTACGCGTCCAATCTTTTCAAAGAAGGGGCGTTAGAATGGTGGAATACAGTTCTACAGGCTAAAGGAAGAAATAGGGCCTACGCCATGAACTGGGAAGAATTTAAGAGTCTTGTAAAAAGAAAATTCTATCCCGAATATGAAAAAGATCAAATGGCAAATAAGTTCTTAAATCATAGAATGATGGGTGTAGATTGTCGCGGTTATACTTCGACATTCTTTGAATATGCTAGAGTGGTACCAACACTGGCTTCGCCAGAACCGGTACTCATTTCTCGCTATATTTGGGGATTAATTAGCGAAATCCGCAATATCGTTAAAGTTGCGAGACCTCGCACTTTTGACGATGCGGTAGAACTAGCTAACACCCTAACTGACGAATTGGTACGCACAAGAGATGAAAATAGGAAGAAGGAACTGGCTCAGAAAATTACCCAAGGATTTCGTGTGGGTAATAATAACAATTTCAAAAGAAAAGGAACAGGGCAATCTTCAACTTCGCCATTTTGCAAGAATTGCAGAAAGAAACATTATGGAAGATGTAATGTAATCTGCAACTTTTGCAAAGCCATAGGACATAGCGAAGAAGACTGCAGAAAGAAAACAAGAGTCTGCTATAACTGTGGAGAAACATGACATTTTAAGCCAGAATGCCCTAAATTGGTCAAACCAGCAGACAACAAAACCAAGGCGACCGACGGAGCTACTAAGAAGAATGTCAGAGCATTCCAGCTGACCACCCAAGAAGCAGAACTCATTCCAGATGTGATAGCTGGTACGTTCCTAGTTCACAACGTATACGCAAAAGTATTATTTAACTCTGGTGCAAACCAAAGTTTTATAAATACTTTATTCTGTCAAGCTCTTAAGTTACCTTTAACCCACATTAGGCAGATTTTTACAGTCGAAACCGCATATGGGAATTCAGTTAAAATAGATCAGGTTTTGCAAAAAGTAGAAATAGAACTTTTAGGTCATAAATTTTCTGCAAATCTGTTACCTATGAAATTAGCTGAATTCGATGTTGTGTTAGGAATGGATTGGTTAATAGCCAACCATGCTCAAATCATTTGTGATAAAATTTTTATAGAAATTCAGGCACCTACTGGAGAAGTAATCATGATTACAGGAGATAAACCGCGTAAACCCATGAAGTTCATATCAGTAATGAAAGTTTCTAGCTATGAACGAAAGCAAGGAATAGTATATATGATTTCAGTAATCATTAATACTAAGGGTAAAGAACTTAAGGAAATTCCTGTAGTTTCAGAATACCCCGATGTATTTCCTGAAGATTTACCAGGATTACCACCAGATAGGGAGGTAGAATTTAGAATTCATCTGATTCCAGGAACGATACCAATAGCCAAAGCACCCTATCGGTTAGCACCTACAGAAATGTTAGAACTGAAAAAGCAATTCGATGAATTACTAAGTAAAGGTTTCATACAACCTAGTTCATCCCCGTGGGGAGCACCAGTGTTGTTTGTGAATAAGAAGGATGGTTCCATGAGAATGTGTATCGATTATAGAGAATTGAATAAGGTTACAATTAAGAATCGATACCCATTACCTAGGATTGATGATCTTTTCGATCAACTTCAAGGAGCTAGATATTTTTCTAAGATAGACTTACGCTCCGGATATCATCAATTGAAAGTACAAGAAGAAGACATACCTAAAACTGCTTTCAGAACTAGGTATGGTCATTACGAGTTTACAGTCATGCCCCTCGGATTAACGAATGCACCTGCCGCATTCATGGACATGATGAATAGGATCTGTAAACCGTATTTGGATAAATTTGTAATTGTTTTTATTGACGATATACTTATTTATTCAAAAAGTCAGGACGAGCATTGTGAGCATTTGCATGTACTCTTAACTTTGTTAAGAAAAGAAAAGTTGTATGCCAAATTCTTGAAGTGTGAATTTTGGTTACAAGAAGTGAAATTTTTAGGACATATGGTGAATCACGAAGGCATTCATGTAGATCCTGCTAAGATAGAGGCAATTACTAAATGGAAGGTTCCACAATCCGCAATGGAAATTAGAAGTTTTATAGGTTTAGCTGGATACTATAGACGATTTATTAAGGATTTTTCCAAAATAGCTGTACCATTAACTAAGCTAACCTATAAAGCAGTTAAGTTTGAATGGGGAACTAAACAAGAAGAAGCCTTTAGAATCTTGAAGCAGAAATTAACAAATGCTCCAATCTTAGCCTTACCAGAAGGAACTGAAGATTTTGAAGTATACTGTGATGCTTCAAAATTAGGATTTGGATGTGTGCTAATGCAACGCAAGAAGGTAATTGCGTATGCTTCAAGGCAATTGAAAAAGCACGAAGAAAACTATACGACTCATGACTTAGAATTAGGAGCCGTAATTTTTGCCCTGAAAATTTGGAGACATTATCTGTACGGAAGTAAATTTACTATCTATACAGATCATAAGAGTTTAAAATATATATTTGGGCAAAAAGAGTTAAATATGAGGCAAAGGAGATGGATGGAAATCTTAAGTGACTACGACTGTGATATTCAATATCACGAAGGAAAGACAAATGTAGTTGCAGATGCCTTAAGTCGTAAGTACCATGTAAAACAAAGAAGGGTTGGTGCTCTTAGGTTAAATCTACAATTAGATTTAATGGAACAATTGAAGAATATTCAAGAAACAGCAATCAAGGATGATGCTGAAGGAATGAAGGGACGAATAAAAGAATTAGAGCAAGGAGCTGATGGAATTTGGAGATTCCACAAAAGCAGAATATGGGTACCTAAGCAAGGAGAATTAAGAAATAAGATTTTAGAAGAAGCCCATAAATCTAGGTATACCATACACCCTGGAAACAATAAAATGTACCAAGATTTAAGAAAGAATTTCTGATGGATAGGCATGAAGAAGGATATAGCTAGATATGTTTCTAAGTGTCTTACTTGTTCACAAGTTAAGGCAGAACATCAGAAACCTTCAGGTCTACTACAACAATTAGAAATGCCAGTATGGAAATGGGAACTCATAACAATGGATTTTGTTACTAAGTTGCCCAAAACCAGAAAAGGTAATGACGCGATTTGGGTAATTGTGGATCGATTAACCAAATCTGCTCACTTTCTACCTATGAAGGAAACCTTTAGTATGGAAAGATTGGCAAAGTTGTATGTAGATGAAGTTGTATCCTTACATGGAGTTCCACTCTCCATTGTATCAGATAGGGATAGTCGTTTCACTTCTCATTTCTGGAAAAGTTTCCAAGAAGCAATGGGAAATCGACTAAATCTAAGTACTGCATATCATCCTCAGACAGACGGACAAAGTGAAAGGACGATCCAAACTCTAGAAGACATGCTCAGAGTATGTGTGATAGATTTTGGTGGAAATTGGGATGATCATTTACCTTTAATTGAATTCTCCTATAACAATAGTTATCATTCAAGTATTGAAACTACCCCATTCGAGGCACTTTATGGAAGAAAGTGCAGAACTCCAGTGTGTTGGGCAGAAATAGGAGAAAGTCAATTGTCAGGTCCTGAAATAGTGCAAGAGACGACCGACAAGATTACACAAATTAAGGAAAGACTGAAGACAGCTCGAGATCGCCAGAAGAGTTATGCAGACAATAGATGCAAGCCGTTAGAATTTCAAGTTGGAGACAGAGTACTGTTGAAAGTTTCCCCTTGGAAAGGAGTTGTTCGATTCGGTAAGAAAGGAAAACTAAGTCCAAGATACGTAGGACCATTCCCAGTGATCCAACGTATAGGACCAGTTGCTTATCGTTTACAACTACCAGAAGAATTAGCTGGAGTACATGATGTATTTCATGTATCTAACCTCAAGAAATGTCCATCAGACGAATCTCTGGTAGTACCTCTTCAATAAATAGAGGTAAACGAAAAGTTAAAATTTATTGAGAAACCTCTTCAAATTGAAGATAGAAAGGTGAAATTTCTCAAACACAAACGGTTAGTACTTGTCAAAGTCAAGTGGGATTCAAAGAGAGGACCTGAATACACGTGGGAGCTGGAATCAGAGATGAAGCGAAAATATCCTCACTTATTCCAGTAAATCTCGAGGACGAGATTTTAATTAAGGTGGGGAGAATGTAAGGACTCTCAAAATTATCCTAAAAATACCCGTAAGTATAAACCTGGACCCTGAAACCTTACCCTACATGAAAAATCAAGAAAATCAGAAATATGGTTCTCAGGCGGGCCGCGTAAAAGACAAGGCATGTCTTACGCGGGCCGCGTCAATGTTAAGTTGACCGGATAAGTATCCGGATCCACGTATCGAAACACCTGGCTAACCTACTGATGACCAATCAAGGCTAGTCGTAGACTGGGCGGCAACGCGGGCCGCGTAAGAGTTAACCTTAGGTTTACGCGGGCCGCGTGAACCCTCAAAATCAGCTATAAATAGCCCTTCACTTGCACAGTCTGTTGGTGTCAATTATAACTTTCAAAAACGAATTCATATCACTCTGAAGTCGAAAATAATAATTATAATAGCGAGGTGCTGCCACAATACGGGGTAATAACTCGATCGCTGATACGATTCAATGTCCGATCGATTAAACTATCCAATGGATGTTTAAGTGCTGCCCACATTAGGGTTTATGCTTTGTCATTCGTCGTTAAATCGATGGATGTTTAAGTATCGCACTTTGTCATTCGATGTGAAGGTTTAATCTCGTGAGTTATCGTAAATGCTGTATTAAGTTACTAACCAAATTGTGTGCCTGTTATTAAATTAGGTTAAAAGGCTAATCAGTAGGCTAGGCTCTTCTCAAATTAAATCTGCAATGTGAGTCATTCTCTTTTTATCAAATTTGATTTCAAAGGCATGTTTAATTTCAAAGTTATAATTACAGGGATTAAGTTTATGTAATCACCAAATTACAGCCAGTATGTGGGGTTTTGTATACATTACTTATTTCCCGTCACCATTGGACAACGAGTTAGCCAATGGGTGATCTGACCATAGTCACAGAAACGAGTCGAGTGACAAATACTGTGGGTAGTTGGTTGATACTGAAACATTGTAATCTCCCTTAATACTGTAAATTATAACAAACGAGTCATTTTAGTAAAATGAATGATTCACTCACTATTTCCCGCTGACAAAACCTTTTTCAAACATGTTTCAGGTGATCTGTTGTGATCCAGGAAAAGTGTCGTGAAGCACTACAAGCTTAAGGAAGTGGCTCAATATAAAATAAGGAAACATGTTTTGTAAATTAAAAGATTTCTCCGTGAAATCTCAAAATTGTAAATTACTGGGGTTTTATCCCGAGTTGTGAAATAAAATAATCGGGAAATATTTCAGTTTTAAAAAGATCCTGAAGAAACTTCCGCTGTTAAACTCAATTAAATAAATACCACGGGATTTTCTGTCCCGCGGCTCCTGAAACGGGTCAAACCGGGTCGGGGGCCGTGACACTATCTCAATTATTTCAGACAGAGATGGACGTTTTGTCTCGAGGATTTGGCAATCCTTCCAGGAGGCCTTTGGATCTCAGCTAGATCTAAGCATGGCCTTCCATCCGCAAACAGATGGCCAGAGTGAACGGACCATACAAACGCTAGAAGATATGCTTCGTGCATGTGTTATGGCCCTAGGCGGCAGCTGGGATACTCATATACCTTTAGTTGAGTTTTCCTACAATAACAGTTATCATACGAGCATAAAAAAAGCCACACCGTTTGAAGCTCTATATGGCCGCAAGTGCCGCTCACCATTATGTTAGGCAGACGCTGGAGACAAACGTATGGTTGGTCCTGAACTTGTTTAAGAGACAACCGACAAGATTATGCAGATCCTAGAGCGCATTAAGGCGGCTCGAGATCGACAAAAGAGCTATGCTGACCGAAGACGAAAACCATTAAAGTTCGAGGTGGGAGACAAAGTTTTGTTGAAGGTCTCACCTTGGAAGGGCGTAGTAAGATTCGGAAAACGTTTAAAGCTGAATCCACGATACATCGGACCATTCAAGATCTTGGAAAGAATTGGTACCGTGGCGTACAAGTTGGAATTACCGGAAGAACTTAACGGAGTGCATGATACGTTTCATGTGTCCAACCTCAAAAAGAGTCCAACCCAAGAAACAGTGATCATCCCTGTGGATGAAGTGCATATTGACGACACACTCCGATTTACAGAACAACCCATTGAGGTTACAGACTGGAAAGTCAACACGACCAGGAGGAGCAGTGTCAAACTTGTCAAAGTACGTTGGGACTCTAAGCACGGACCCGAGTACACGTGGGAACGTGAAGATCAGTTTAAAGAAAAGTACCCCCACCTGTTCAAGAAAACACCTGCGAGAGTTAGCTCAGCCTGAATTTCGGGACGGAATTCTTTTAACGGGGGGAGACTGTGACAACTAGCACAAAACCGGTAATTTTCGTACAATTTAATTATTATTTAATATCTGCAGTTATGTGCTTAAATGTCAACATTGTCTGATTACATGCTATACTTATGAATTCATGCACATTTTATACTTCAAATATTGCCTTATGCATTAATGTTAGCGTTGCGTCAGAAATACTAGTAAACTCACCGGTAAGACACATTGTGTCAGCAATCCTGCAGAAAGCAGTCAGACAGTAAAATTGGGGCCTAGGAGTAGGTCCAACGTCTAAAATACATTAAAACCCAAGAATGTATACAAGGGTTAACGTATAGACTTTCCGGAAGCTAAAATACGCACTGAAAAGCACCCGAAACACACTTTAAATGTTGCATTTCATATATTTCAGCAAAATTCAGCATTTTAACGAGTTAGTAACATGTAAAAAAAATATGACAAATTGGTCCTGAATGCTTTCCTAAGTGTCGGGAATTGAAAGTGCCACAAAAGGGTACATAAAGGACACTAAACGGTGCAATTTAGCACTTTAACGAACCGGTAACTAACCGAACAACCGGACACTACCCGAAACACCAAAATTACACTAGAAGCATTGTTTATTTATTTCTGAGCTAGTTATGATCCCCGAACACCCTAACACACTATATAACACCATATATGCATAACACCTAAACCATTACACTTAGGATCCTAACTAAACACTTAACTTATCATTTAAACTTGAACTTTACCCCCCCCCCCTTTAAAATGGATGGTCATGGGGTGGCCCCCATCAAGATCTTTAACTTGATCTTACTAAGATATCCTATGATCTTATAAGATTCATTAGAAGATTATGTCTAGTACTTTAAGAACATGTTACCCTATGGTTAAAATTTAAACATGTTATAAAGAGATCACCATCCTCATTCATCAACCACACACCACCTTCTCCTTCCCCTTGCCCACTCATGGTCGTAGCCAACCACCCACATCACCACCACCTTCATCTCACTTCCATACAATCTACATACTCACAAAGGTGTAAGAAGGTGCCTTATGAAGTTTGGTGCTCTTAGAGATTGAAGGACCTCTCCCGGTTGCTTTTATCCAACACTTTTGTCATCTACAACTTCTAGTGTTCTTCCCTAGCCTTGTGCTAGTGGTGAGGCCCTCATGATCTCTTATTACTTCATATATTGTTGGTTAAGAGATGATATACATTGTTAATCTTGAAGAACACTAAGAAACATAAACACAAATCTCTAACATAAGCTTACAAACATATGAATACATGTTGATTATGTTGATTTGCTTCTTGATGATTGATTATTTGTGTTAGTGATGTTAGACATCATAAGAAACCTACTAGATTGTGATTAACCACATGATCTAGTAAGTTAAGGTGGTGATCTTGTGAAAGACCAAGATCATCATGCTTTATGTCTTCATGAACTTGAATGATGAAATTGGTTTTAATATGTAAAGATGGTTTAAACAAAATACAAATCTTGTACATAGATGATTACAAAAATAATTTTCTCAAGAAACCAAGTTTATTTATAAGATTTACAAGTCATGGTTTCTAAGTAAACTAATCACATTTTTAGTGTTTAAACAAGACTAGAAATATGTTTGTAACAAGAAAAATACAAAAGAAATATTTTTAGAAAAATCATCTTACAAGTTGTAAATAACTAAATCTTTCAAGAATGTGATTTAGGAACAAATAAATATGTTTTTAAGGGTAACTAAACCTACTAAATAACATGGTAAGTTACTACAAGTTTTTACAAAAACTTCAAGTTCATGATGTAGTGTAATTTACATGATCTTGGCTTATGGTAAATCTCGATTGTGTTGTTAATGTTTGATGATGATTTTAAAAGAAAATAAACACATGTTTTGAAAACATGGGAAACCTCCATTTTTAGGGGAAACCATGTCAAAATTTCTATAAAATTTCGACACTTAGAAAAATATAAGTTTTGGTGAAACTTATTCCCTAAAAATTCACCTAAAAATATTTACCAAGGTTTCCCTAATTTTTGTGTAAATTTCAAGTTAAGAAATGATGATTTCTTCAAGATAAAAAATTGATATTAAGTATCCATATTTTTGAGGAAAATATATATATTTATCGGTCACCAAATTTTGTGCTAAGTGTATGTAATGTGTACTGTGTGTAATAGTGTATTAGGACTTGAAAATACACTAAATACTCCTATGAGGTAAAAATAAAAAAATACACATACAACATGCTTAGACAAATACAAGAAAATATATTTATAAAAATATATTTCTTAATAGATTATGTAACTCGAACAAGTTACGAATTTCAAATGTCTTCTTGGACAAAAATACATAACTCGGGTGAAAAATACAAGATACTTATATTTATTTTTGAGAAAATAATATAAGTAAGATACATAGTTAAAAATATAAATTATTTTTAACAACCAAGAACACATACATAAAAGATAGTGACTTGTACTTGGGCGATACAAATCTAGTGACTAACGTTAATAAAACACGTATAGGTCACGACGCTATATAAGCAAACCCGGTGAAGTTTACGGCGCCAGATACGCAAAGTTGTGATTTCATGTCCCCACTTTTAAACTTTTACATGCTTTTTAAACTTGGGGAAAATACATGTGTTATGGTATGTTGAATACAAAAACTAAGGAATGATACTTTAGATCATGTCATGAATAGGGTACCAAAAGCACCATTAATTGTGTACATACTAAGACCGCATAACAAAAGGTTAGATCTAATGGGTTTCATGCAACCGCACTCTTAGTGATAACTAGTACCAAGCAGTGCTTTTGTGTCTCAGTCGTGAATCGACTACTAAAAAATGCCTATGGTTTGGATGCTTCCTATGTCGTGTCACATGTTAATGGCCTTGCAAACCATTAGCGATCTCGATTTTGTTATACTTACAGAAATACTTGATTTATACAAATTACATACCATGTTTTCATACAAAGTATACAAACGTTCAATACAAAAACTGCATGAATCCACACCAACATTATGTTGACGATTTTCCAAAAACTCACATGTATTTCAGGTAACTAAAGTGGATGTGCACGCGGTCTTACTCTTGCTCTTGGATGTTGTTTATGTTTATCTTTGAATAATGTTGTAAACTTTTCAAACAACGTTTTATGCTGTGATGTAAACTCCAAACTTAACCTATGTTTTCAGTTACGTAATGTTATTGGTATTTGAAGTTATTTTTACGAGCATGTAGTATGTTTACCATTCGTATGCAATGAGAACCTTTCATAATCACACCTCGTGCTTCCGCCTTAGAAAGGGGTGTGACAGCCCTGACCCCCCTTTTAAAGGCTGGCCGAGGGGTCTCTCGTGCCCCGCGACGGCCAAAGCCTAAGCTTTCGCGGCCCGCGAGAGCCACTAGGATGGCCATAGCTTTGACTAGTCAACATGTAGCTTTGCTGAGTCAGGTACCACGTGGCACGCCACGTGTCCAGATAAGAACCAGGCCGTCGCGCCCCGCGACTGACCAAGTGGTCTCCGTCGCGCCCCGCGACAGACCAAGTGGTCTCCGTCACGCCCCGCGACAGACCAAGTGGTCTCCGTCGCGCCTCGCGAGAGACTGCTGGATCTTGTTTTTGTTGATTTTTACAAGTGTAGGGCTATAACGGGTCTGGTTTTCATGTACGAGGTATATTTAGGGACATTTAGGGTGTCTAAAAATCTTTTTAGGAGGGTTGTTATATCCTCCCACCTTATTTTGGATCTCGTCCTCGAGATCTACTGGAACAGGTGTGGGTATTTCCTTTGCATCTCTGATTCGAGTTCCTAGGTGTATACTGGTCCTCTTTTAGAATCCCATTTTACTTTGACCAGAACTAATCTCCTATGTTTGAGATTCTTTATTTTTTATCTTCAATCTGAATATGTTTCTCGATAAACTTAAGTTTTTCATTTACCTTAATGTCCTTAAGAGGCATTACTAGAGATTCGCCTGCTAAACACTTTTTGAGATTACTTACATGAAATACATCATGTATTCCTGCCATTTCCTCTGGCAGTTGTAGCTGATAAGCTACAGGTCCTATTCTACTAATAATCTCATAAGGTCCAACATACCTAGGGCTTAGCTTCCCTCTTTTCACGAATCTGACTACTCCTTTCCATGGAGAAACTTTTAACAACACTTTATCTCCTACTTGAAATTCCAATGGTTTTCATCTATTATCAGCATAACTTTTTTGACGATCTCGTGCTGCTTTAAGTCTTTCCTTGACTTGAATTATCTTATCTGTCATTTCCTACACTATTTCTGGTCCAGATAATTGTTTTTCTCCAATCTCTGCCCAGCAGACTGGAGTTCTGCACTTTCGTCCATAAAGTGCCTTAAATGGTGCAACATTTATGCTAGTATGATAGTTGTTATTGTAAGAAAATTCTATTAATGGTTAATGGTCGTCCCAATTTCCTTCGAAATCAATTACACAAGCTCTAAGCATGTCTTCCATAGTCTGGATTATCCTTTCGCTTTGTCCGTCCGTCTGTGGATGGTAAGCTGTGCTTAGATTCAACTTGGTTCCCATTGCTTTTTGGAAACTTGTCCAAAAATGAGAAGTAAAACGGCTATCTTTATCGGATACGATGACAAAGGAATTCCATGTAATGAAACTATTTCATTTACATATAGCCTGGCTAATTGTTCCATACTGAAAGTTTCCTTCATGGGTAAGAAATGAGCAGATTTAGTCAATCTGTCTACAATCACCCAGATTGTATCATTTCGTTTTCTAGTCTTGGGTATTTTGGTAACAAAATCCATTGTTATCAATTCCCACTTCCATATGGGCATTTCTAACTGCTGCAATAAACCTGAGGGTTTCTGGTGTTCGGCTTTAACCTGTGAACAGGCTAGACACTTGGCAACATAAGCTGCTATATCCTTTTTCATTCCTATCCACCAGAAATTCTTTCTTAAGTCTTGATACATCTTATCACTTCCAGGATGTATCGTGTGCTTAGATTTATGAGCTTCTTCTAGAATTTAATGCCGTATGTTTCCTTGTTTAGGTATCCATATTCTTTTCTTATGGAACTACCAAATTCCATCTATTCCTTGTTCTAATTCCTTAATCATTCCTTTCAATTTTTCAGTATCGTCCTTGATTACTGATTTCTGTACTTCTCTGATTTGTTCATTTAAATCTACTTGTAGGTTTAATCTAAGAGAACGTACTCGCTTTGGTTTTTCATGATACTTTCGACTTAAAGCATCAGCTACTACGTTGGCTTTTCCAGCGTGATACTGGATATCACAATCATAATCACTAAGAATTTCCATCCAACGTCTCTGTCTCATATTTAGTTCTTTTTGCCCGAAAATATACCTTAAACTCTTATGATCGGTGAAGACAACAAATTTATTTCCATATAAATAGTGTCTCCAAATATTAAGGGCAAAAACTATGGCTCCTAATTCTAAGTCATGGGTTGTGCAATTCTCTTTATGTTTCTTAAGTTGTCTAGAGGCATAGGCTATAACCTTTTGACGTTGCATCAACACACATCCATATCCTAACTTAGATGCATCACAATAGACTATAAAGTCTGCAGTTCCTTCTGGTAATGCAAGTATGGGTGTGTTGGTTAGTCTCTGCTTAAGAATCTTAAAAGCTTCTTTTTGTTTTGGTCCCCATTCAAACTTAACTGATTTGCAGGTCAGTTTAGTTAATGGAATGGCTATTCTAGAGAAATCACGGATAAACCGTCTATAATATCATGCCAGTCCAAGAAAACTTCGTACTTCCGTTGGTGATTCAGGGCCTTTCCATTAGTAATCGCCTCGATTTTTGTGGGATCCACATGAATTCCTTCATGATTACCCAGATGTCCAAGGAACTGCACTTCTTGTAACCAAAATTCACATTTTGAGAATTTAGCATAAAGCTTCTCTTTTCTCAATAATGTGAGTGGTGTATGCAGATGGGCTGCATGGTTCTCTTTACAATTAGAGTAAATGAGAATATCATCTATAAAGACAATTATGAATTTATGCAAATATGGCTTACATATTCGGTTCATCATGTCCATAAATGCGGCTGGGGCATTGGTTAAACCAAATGGCATGACGGTAAATTCATAATGACCGTATCGTTCTAAAAGCAGTTTTAGGAATATGCTCTTCCTGTACTTTCAGTTGATGATATCAAGAGCATAAATCGATCTTAGAAAAGAATCAAGCTCCTTGAAGTTGATCGAACAGATTATCGATTCTCGGTAGTGGGTACCGATTTTTAATCATGACTTTGTTCAATTCTCGATAGTCAATGCACATACGCATCGATCCATCTTTCTTCTTTACAAACAACACCGGTGCACACCAAGGGTATGAACTTGGTTGTATAAAACCATTATTAAGAAGTTCGTCCAATTGCTTCTTCAGCTCCTGCATTTCCGTTGATGCTAGTCGATATGGTGCTTTGGCAATCGGTGCCGTTCCTGGTATTAGGTGAATTCTAAATTCAACCTCTCTATCAGGCGGTAATCCAGGTAACTCTTCTGGAAAAATGTCTGCGAATTTAGATATTACAGGAATATCTTTTAATTCTTTTCCTTTAGTATTAATGATTACAGAAATCATATATACTATTCCACCTTTCCTTTCATAACTTGCAGCTTTCATCACAGAGATGAATTTTGTCGATCTAATCGGCTTATCTTCTTTAACTGTGATCTTTTCACCACATGGTGTACTTACTTGTATTAACTTTTGATCACATAAAATATTGGCACAATTGGCTACCAACCAATCCATTCCTAATACAACATCGAAACCAGCTAAATTCATTGGGTAAAGGTTAGCAAAGAAACGATGGTTAAGGATTTCTATTCTTGCTTCCTGCAAGATTCCACTTATCTAAGCAGATTCTCCATTGGCAGTTTCTACCAGACAATCTTGTTGAAGTTTGACTAAGGGTTGGTCAAGAAATTGGTAGAAAGAAGTATTGATAAAACTTTGGTTTGCACCAGAGTCAAACAATACCTTGGCGAAAATGTTATTAACTAAAAACGTACCGGCGATCACATCCGGAATCATCTTGGCTTCCTCAGATGTTAGAACAAAGGCCCTGGCATTCTTCTTGGGTACTTCTGCCATTTTAGTATTGTTAGGCATGGCTAGAGCTAGTTTCGGACAGTTTGGTCTAATGTGTCCTTTTTCTCCACAATTGTAGCATATCCCATTGTTGGGTTTCTTCCTACAATCTTCTTCCTTGTGTCCAGAGATTTTGCAAAAGTTTCAATAAGTAGAGCATTTTCCAAAATGCTTTCTTTTGCAATTCTTACAGTAGGGTACATAAGAACCTGTTCCCTTTCCACGGTAGGAATTACTAGAACGGAATTCATGTGTAAGCCTTTGAGCTAGGTTTTTCCTCTGGTTTTCTTCTTGCGTACGTACTGTTTCGTCAGTCAAGGTATTGGCTAGCTCTACTGTCTCTTCTATGGGTTGCGGTCTAGCTGCCTTGACTATATGTCTAATCTCACCAATTCATCCCCAAATATAATGGGAGATTAATACTGGTTCGGGTGAGGCTAAGGATGGTACTATCCTAGCATATTCGAAGAATATGGTAGTGTAACCTTTGCAGTCTATTCCAGTCATTCTATAATTTAGGAACTTATTGGCTATTTGTTCCTTCTCATTGGGAGGATAGATTTTTCTTTCAACTTTTTCCTTAAAGTCGATCAATTCCATATTATAAATTCTGTCACTTCCTTTAAACCGGAGAATAGTATTCCACCATTCTAAGGCTGCATTTTTGAAAAGATTAGAAGCAAACATAACCTTATCTTCGTCTGCGCATTTACTTATTTTTATGACTGCTTTTGTCTTTTCTATCCAACGTAGGGTTGCAATGGCTCCTTCATTGCCTGAGAATTCTATAGGTTTGCAGGCCAAGAATTCTTTAAAAGAACAACTGTATGGAGCAGTTCTTCTTCTTTTAGGGATTGGAACTTGGATAATAGGTCCATTGTCATTATTGTAGGATCGTTGAATCGATCAAATGAGTCAATCAGAAGAGTTCTAGACCAAACCAAAGGTGGAATTCAATGATTCAGACATGATTGCAGCTTGATTTACACTAGGAATCACTTTAACTGTCGTTTAGATTGATTTGAAAGCGATTACAACTTGTTCAACACTTCGGCAGAACTTCGCTACCGGAATCACAACTGTTCCAAATGACAACACAACTCACCTATTTATACTAGATCCAGTTCGCATGAACCAACCACTCTCCAGTTCGCACGAACTGGTAAACCCAGTTCGCAAGAACTGGTCAGTTCGTGTGGACTGGCTTGTTTTGACCTGTTTTTCGTTTTTCTCGAACTACGTGACTTGATCTATCAATTCTATTACAAGACTCGAAACAAGACGAAGTCAACAAACATATGCACCAACAAACTCCCCCTTGGATGTTGACGAGTCTTCAGTGTGTCGAGTCTTCAGTCTTTATCGGTCTTTACGCTCCTCCCAAAATGTCTTTCTCTATAAGCATCCTTCAATCTTTATCTTTCACTCTTCAGACTTCCCTTTGCTGACAGACTCCCCCTTAAATTGTTCCATGATTGTAATCTGACATAGCTTTCACAGGTTCAAGAACGATTCCTGGCTCTCCATAGCAACGGGATCAGACACGGGGATCTGCACAAATCTCTACCCAAAACATAAGTTTCACAATAGTTAAGATTTAACAAATTTAGAATCCACTTGTAGATGCTGTTCAATCATCAACTATAGTTATATCAAGTTCAAATTAATGACCTCTGATAACCACTTGTAAAAATACAATTTTTCTCATTTCAAAACAAATATATTTTACAAATAAGTTCTCCCAATCCACTGTTGTTCATCATGTTTAGCACTTGGAATTTTGAAAATCAGCTTTTCAACATCAGTTGTCGAAAATAAGATGAAATAAAATCTTTTTGATTTTTCAAAATTTTATGCTAAAACACATTCTTTTTGAATTTTTGTTTTTAAAGTAAAACAGTAAAGAAATATTTACAGACAATATTTTTGTGAGTTTGTGTAAGAGGATCATATCAGTTTATGACAAATCACTAGCACCGTTGAGCTTTAAACACTTTAAGTTCTAAACGATTCACTTAGATTGTCAGTATACTAATCCACTTAAATTTTCACACAAAGTTCAATTGTTTCGAGATACGAGATTAGTGTTTTAAGCACTTAACTTATTCGCATGTCCCACCTCAGAATATACTCTCGTATCCAGACTCCTATATTCAGTCTTACAGGTGAATGTACACTAATGATATCTGTAAACAGGTTAAGGCGAAACCATGAGAACTCAGGCTATTGCTTCCGTAAAATTAGAGAGATGATGGCTCGACTTTAGGTGTGTCCCGTTTGGGGATCTTTTCTTCAACAACACATGATTAGCATTTTTCAATGTTTCATCATTTTTTATGCTGAGGGTGGGCTTTAACGATTAAAGCAGTGCAGAGCATTATACGAGGACTAGGCTATTGCTCTCGCAAAATCAGAAGTCCTGGTATAATACCCCAGATATCATCACGCACAAAGACCTAGTATGTCAGAAATAAAAAGCCTTTCAAACAAGATTTCAGGGGTTACCTATATATCCGAGAGATGTTCCCCACGAAATAAGTAAGTATTGATATTTAGGTTTATATCCCGAAAACAATCTACTGAATGTATAAAAACCTACTGGCATATCATCAGTTAGACCGTTTATCACATTTTAACTTTCCATTTCTTTAGCATGCTGTGATTGTCCACTGAGGTACTATCATTTCCTCTTTTTCACAACAAAACTCATTTTTGATTTTTCGATGTTTTTGGTTTTTCAAATTTTCTAAATTTTTTACTCCCCCTAAAATCAAAAATATGTTTCAATTTTTGATTTTCTGAGTAAATTTGAAAATGAAAGCAATAAACTGTACAAATAAAATGACAAACTGATGTGAATTGCTTCAATTCGCCATCCACTTGGCATAAACAATCAGAACTCCCCCTGGCAACAAACTATTTTCCCATTAAGATTTCAAAACACTTAAGTTTGTTTTAATCAAAATGGTTTTTCCGGAAAATTAGTTTTGTTGAATTTATAAACCACTTGTAGGATTGGGGATTCGTTCATCACTTTGTTTTTCAACTACTTGTAAAAATTTAACACTTGTAGGTTTTTCACAAAAACATTTTTCAAAAATGATGCCGATTCATGCTCCACGATTACCAACTTGGGAGCTCCGGCAAGTCAGGATTTTACTTTTTAAAGAATCTCACCCATGCCTGATCAATCATGGGTGAACCATCCTCATTTGGTTTAACAATTTTCGATTCATAAAATTCTTTCACTCCCTTCACCTTCCCATCAGCCATCTTTCCAAACATGTGTAACACTTTGCCATTAAATACCTTTTCAACATCAAATTCTTCCTTATCAGAGAAGAATTGATCTGAAATCTCAATCTTACCGACTTTTGACTTCAAGTTTCCGTTTGACAATGGTGGAAAATTTTCATCATCCATTGTTGGAACGGAATTCTAAGCATTTAGCACAACATATGGCTCCTCTGACTTTGACGAGTCAGATTCATTGCCAGAAACAACCTCTGAGTTCTTAGCAATCCATTTTTGTTTGTTTAAATTTGCTCTTTTTTTGTAAAAATGTTTCGAACTTTCACCAACTTCGAAAGTCGAATTTTTGAACTCCTTAAACTTCTCTGTTGGTTGTTCCTTTTCATCAACACATTTTTCTTTCAATTTAGAGTTAGAAGAATCTCCCTGTTTTGTGTTGGTGGACTTTGGACAATTCCAAGCAATATGTCCAACCTCTTGACATTTGAAACAGGTTCTTCTTTCAACTCTTGGTTCAGATTCTTTCAACATATTCTTTTTCCTTTCAGCGAGAAACTCCCTGTTTGATTGTCTCCAGAACGGTTTCTCCTTCTCCTTTTCAGAACTTGTTCCTGAAACAAATGTCGTTTTTGGTTTATAAATTTTCTCATTTTTATGATTTTCCGATGGAATAAAACCTAAACCTTTCTTTTTGAAATTACTGTTATGGTTTGGTTTCTTTCGATAACCAGAACCAGAACTGTAACCTTTTTTCTTGTTCAATCTTTGTTGAACTCTTGAAGTGTATTTTTTAGGTTTTACAGTAAGATTTACATCTTTTATTTCAGAAATATTGATTTCTGTTAATTTGAAGACCTTGTTAATCATTTCAGTTTTAACACTTCTTATTGGAAATTCTTAATCAGAATATAATTTGTTTGAATCATTCAAAGTATATGCTACTTTGAATGTTTTATCATTCAAATTATTTTTTGACATCAGAAAATCTTTATTGTAAACCCTTTTGACCGGTGAACTCAAACTTCTGTCTGATGAACTCGATGTAGGTCCCCTAGTTCGTACGGATCATCACAGAATTGTCAATCCAATCAAGAGTGCGGAATCCTCTTGATCAGAATATCACAGAATTGAGTAGAAACATAAATTCACAATCAAACGGGTCTTCTATTGATTTATCCAAACTACAGTTTTACAATCAATTCAAGACCTGCACAACCTCACAGCCTATCTCTGTGATCTTGCCTCACACAAATTCGTCTCTCTCTCTCTCTCTACACGTTTTTCTCTCTCTAGCCTCCAAGAAATCTTCTCTACTCTGAGAACTGAAACCCTAATCACAAAACATGTTTATATACCACATGTATGTGAACTGGGCTTCCTACTGGGCTAGGCCATTCTCCAAGCCCATTACAACAATAAACTCACTAACCAATAAGCTAACCCCATTACAAAATATCCAAAGACTAAATAATCAAACTATTAAGTTGTTGTCATAGAATATGCACCAACACTCGAACTTTCAGTTTTAGACTCTGACTTTGACTCTTCATCTTTATCCAACACCTGATCGACTACTTTCTTAATTAACTCGGACTCATGATCAGTGTCAGACGCTGTGAAGGTGACATCAATATTATCTGGTAATCCATTGATAGACTCGGATTTCAGATTCGGATTAAGTGCTTCAGCCACCTTTTCAAAATCTCGGGGGGTATAGCCATCCCACATTGGATTTGGTACTCTGTTATACTTCAAACCAGTTTTCTTACCAGAATTTTCTTCTTCATCTGCAAACTTATGAGCTGCAACGGTAGGATAGATGCGATCAATAACATACTCCGAACTTTGATAACTTTGAAGTAAATTGTTCACTCTTTTGGTTTCAATCTTCATTGCTGCCAATTCTTGTTTCAGCTCAACATTCATCTCAATATATCTGTTGATTGCAGTTTGATTTTGAAGAACTATTGCTTTTAGAAGATTTTTCATCTGAATATCCTCATCACAAGCTCCTTTGTACAAGTTCACTTTGCTGCTTAGGAGATCATATGACTCCTTTATGCTCCTCACATTGTGCAGTAAGTTCTCTTTGAGCTTTTCCAATTCAGCCAACTTTGTATCTTTCTCAGCACAATCTTTGCAAGATACTAAACACTTTGCACAAGGTTTTTCAACCTCTACAATCTTTTCAACTTCGACAATTTTTTCAACTTCAACTATTTTCTCAACTTCAACAATTTTTTCAACTATTTTCTCCACCACTTTTTCAATCACAATCGATTCTTTCTCAACTTCCATCTTCACTTCATTCTCTTCAATCTCGACCTTCTCTGTCGGTTTTTCTTCAAATTTTGCCTTTTCTTCAGCAACCCTTCTTTCTTCAATTTTGGCATTTTCTTCAGCAATCCTTCTTGCTTCCATTTCTCTCTTCAGTCTAGCAGCCTTTTTCTCTATCAAAATTTCGATTTTATCTGCAAAAAACAAATTAAAACTGTAAAGATCCAATTGTTTTCTAGCTCTATTAATATACTCCTCATCATCAGTATCTTCATCACTTCCTGAAGATTTAAAAATCGGTTGTCTTCTAGGAAGGTTCTTAGATTTGACTGATTCTTCTCCTGAGGTTGAGTCTTCAAGGATTCGAGCAACAAATGCTTTAGAAACTGAAGGTCGGTTAGGATCATAATCATACCAATTAAAGCCTTCTGGAATTCTCTCATCATCTTGATCTAACCAACCAAAACAAGCTCTACCCTTTGATTCTTCAATAGTACGTGAAGGTGAAAATTGTTGTTGATGTGGTTGTTGAGCAACCTGATGATAAATTGATTTTCGATGATAATCGTTGTTTCCGAATGGATCTTGTCTTCCGGTTGCTTCTATGTTTGTACACTCTCGTTTAAAATGTCCTTTTTCTCAGCAACGAAAACAAGTAACCTTTGATTTGTCAAAACCTAGCTGAGATGTAGCAGCATCACGAAGATCATTTCTACCGGTGATTTGTTTGAATTTTTCTGCTCTTCTCAAAACACTAGCTAAACACCACTTGATGTCCATCAACTCAAGTTCCTCAGAATCAATCTGGTCATAATCCTCCTTAGTGAGCATCGGATTTCCGATTCTTCCAGCAACCAAACTTTCATACGACTCTAACATAGTAGCAAGTGATGCCATGTGTTGCTTCGCGGTATCTGGAGAAAAATTTTGACCATTTTGAATATGTAATGTAACATTGCATTGCAATACTTGACCGGTAGTATTTGTTGAACTTTGTTGTTGAGAACTTGGTGTTGAGAAATTTGGTTCAAAATTTGAATAAGACGAATAATATCCACCACTCTGAGTTGTAATGCTAGCATTTGTTCCGGAAGTACCATCAGCACTGAAAGCAGTCTGAATCTTCGGACTCGGAGTAGTCTCAACCTTGCTTCCTCTATAGTATAGACTAACATCTTGTTGAGCACCCGGATTCTTCATGATAGCAGTTTTCTGAACAGCCAATTCATGTTCTTCAAGCTTCTGAATGAACTTACACAAATTCATATCTTCAAATTATCGGTTGTGCTTTAAAATCAACAGATATGTTCCCCATTCATTCTGTGGTAACGCATCAGCTAGCTTATCAACCCATTCTTCATCTTCTTTCTTGATGTCCAATCTTTTCATTTCCTGGACAAGATGACAATATCTCTCGATAATCTTCCTAGTCGTCTCACCTTCAAAAGTTGTAAACATATCAAAAGATTTTTTAGTAATGCACGTTTATTTTTTATCATTTCAGCACTACCCTTAAACTTTTTAATCAACGATGTCCAAATTAATCTAGTAGTTCCCTCATGTTGAAGCAAAACAAAAATATCTTCTTTTACCGCTTGTTGGAGAATGCTAATCATCATTTTTTCACTGGTGTATCTTAATTTTTCTTCCGGTGTATATTGACTTAATGGTTTTTCATTTTCAAGATCATCTTTCGGTTTAGTGTGATCTTTCTCTAACGAAACCCATGCATCAAACTTATTAGCTTGCACCCAGTTTTCAAAACGATCTTGCCATCCTTTAAAGTCCTCAATGTACATAAGCTTTGGAGGCTTTTGAAAAGTTCCCATTTCATTTTCTATACCAACAGTCTCGGCAATTGTAACTGGAATAGCCAGGGCAGTAGCAAACGCATTGTAAAATTCGTCTTCCATGTTTCGGTAAAAAGGTATACACAAACACAAAGTTCAAACGAACTGAGATTTCAAACAAACTGGATCCTTTCAAACGACCTGGAGATGGTACGACCTGAATTGGTATGAACTGGTTATATCTCACACGAACTGGACCTAATCTCAACATGTGCGAACTAACTAACTTCAATCCGTGCGAACTGATGTGTTTACTTCGTGCGAACTAAATATGACTTCGTGCGAACTGAATATGCCAAACCGTGTGAACTTGAACTCTTCAATCTATGCGAACAGGATCCAAACCACGCGACCTGGAATGTTATCACACCGTGCGAACTGGAAATCACCACAACGTGCGAACTGGAAGCATTTCGTGTGACCTGATGTCTCCAAGTCGTGCGAACTGAGGTTCTTTCAAACGAACTGACTAAAATTCACACGAACTGGGGGGGTTTTCACGCGGTTTCGGAACAAAAATTCATGATTTTATCCAATTTTAGGTAGAATTAAGTTCTGATTTCTTCAAGGATTGTTTAAAACTATGTTTTACGTGTTATATGTTAAAATCAAGTCATTTTAACTGTGAAATCTTTCAGATTTGATGAAAACGTGTAGAAGAATGAGTAGAAGTGAGAAGAAATCAGATTTTAACAATGAAAACAAGCTGAAATGGTAAGAACTCTTCCTCCTGAGCTCTGATACCACTTGTAGGATCGTTGAATCGATCAAATGAGTCGATCAGAAGAGTTCTAGACCAAACCAAAGGCGGAATTCAATGATTCGGACATGATTGCAGCTTGATTTACACTAGGAATCACTTTAACTGTCGTTTAGATTGATTTGAAAGCGATTACAACTTGTTCGACACTTCGGCAGAGCTTCGCTACCGGAATCACAGCTGTTCCAAATGACAACACAACTCACCTATTTATACTAGATCCAGTTTGCATGAACCAACCACTCTCCAGTTCGCACGAACTGGTAAACCCAGTTCGCACGAACAGGTCAGTTCGTGTGGACTGGCTTGTTTTGACCTGTTTTCTGTTTTTCTCGAACTACGTGACTTGATCTATCAATTCTATTACAAGACTCGAAACAAGACGAAGTCAACAAACATATGCACCAACAATTATTCACACTGTGACTTGGTTCAGTGTGGTGACGTTTACTGCCATTTGCAGATTTATCTGCTTCTTTAACAGTCTTGGTAATATAAGGCATGGCATCTATAATTCTTTGTGCCACTATATGCTGAATGGCACTGTTATCTATTTGATTTCCGTTATTCTTATTATTCTGGTTTTCTTGATTTACTTTGTTATCCATCTGGATTGTAGACATTTACCAGATATTAATTATCACAGAATATAATTGAATATAATTATCTACACACAATTACACGAACAAGTTGGTCAAAAACGTCGATCATTGTGACTTTTACTCTTTTTCATATATATATATAAGTAGAGATGCATAGTAAATTGGCCAACTACTTGGTTTTGGTCATTGTCTACGGCTGTAGTGGCTAACATATGGAAATTGGCCAACTGTCTATCTAATTCTTCCTCCCAAGGTAGTCTACTAGTTATTTCCTGTATTTGTGCATCCGCGTCCTTATTGGCCCTGGCTATTGCTCTCTGTTGCTATAACTTTTTCATTATTTTTCTCCTTTCATGGGCTCCTCTTTTAAACCAACCTCTTTTCTTAGAAGTAAAAGGTTCCTCTGAGTGTGTCTTAAAAATAAATATTCCCTCTTCAATATCTGCTGAATATCCCGAGGGATCAGGCTAGGATGATGTTCCCTCATTTTTCAGTGAACTATCTAAATGACGATAAACGTCTGCTGTTACTTGATCACTCATACTGTAAACTAACAAATAGTCAAATAACACATAACACATAATTGCAAAATTTATTTCCTAACACATTATTTGGAATTTTAGTGTCAGCAGAACATTTCTCCGGCTTAAATTAGTGGCTGTAGCTCTGATACCACCTTCTGTTGCAACCCCCGACCCCTGCCCGGAAGCGGGCGGCCGCGAGTTACTCATAGCGGGTGGTATCGGTGTTTATTAATTTGGTAGTGGAATACATCAGGACCGTAGTTAGGAAATATTTTTATCAAAGTAAAACACCAGACTTTTATAATAATAATTTATGGAGATAAAACCCAAGTTCATTTGACAATACATTGATAGGGATAAACCCTAATTACTGAAAACAATTCTCCTTTTTAATTAGGTAACCTTTATAGCCACAATCCCAAGCCTTCAGTGCTCTCCAGCTGGCTTATATTGGGCTTTTATATTATGTTACCTGAAATGCGTTTTAAAACATTTTGTCAGCAGGAAATACTGGTGAGTGAATCCCAATTTAATCAAAACAGGTTTTATCATTTTACAGCATTGAGGGCGATCTCGCAATTACATTTGTTTACCATTCTACCTTAATTACCACCCACGGTACTGTCAATCCATGACTGGTGTTCATGTTACTACTCACAGTGTAGTAACATATTTTGTATACAAAACCCCAACATACCGACGATAATTGTAGAAATACAAATACTCAATCACTGTGAAATGTAATTTAAACATTTGAGGTTTTGTAAAAACAGTCACAAAAAGGAGTTATAAAAAGAAAGATTAACTCACCTTGCAAGTTTAGATAATACTAAGGCTTCCTGGAAATCTCCTGATTTTTATCTAATAAATCAAATAATGCACACGTGTTACTAAAACAACCCAATTTATATTAACCGTACACTCGAGACAGAAATTCCAATGACTGAGTCGGGCGGAGCCGACATGCATTACGGAAATTCTAAATCAATCGGGTGTACACATGAGACAGAATTCCAATGACTGAGTCGGGCAGAGCCGACATGCATTACGAAATCCTAAATCAATCGTGTAAGGTAATAGCAGGGTTATAGTACTTACAACGAGGCAGAGCTTCACTATATATTGGGTATTATACTTGGACAAAGTTTTTACTATAAAGAAGTTTGAGAGAGAATCGGGAAATGAACGAAATTAAATGAAGCCTTGACCCCCCCCCCCCCTTTTATAGGTTGACCGAGGGGTCTGTCGCGCCCCGCGATGGCCAAAGCCTTGGCTTTCGCGTCCCACGAGAGCCACTAAGGCGGCCATAGCTTTGACTAGTCAGCGTGTAGCTTTGCTGAGTCAGGTGCCACGTGGCACGCCACGTGTCCGGATAAGAACCAGGCCTTCGCGCCCCGCGACAGACCAAGTGGTCTCCGTCGCGGCCCACGAGAGACTGCTGGATCTTGTTTTTGTTGATTTTTACAAGTGTAGGGCTATAACGGATCCGATTTTCATGTACGGAGTATATTTAGGGACATTTAGGGTGTGACAACTCCTATTTCAGAACCTATCTTGGTGCTAAGTGTAAAGGGAAAGTTCTGGGGTCTGGTATAGTACAGTCTGGAAATGTAAAATTTGAAAATGTCAATCTGATAGACAATCTGAAATTCAACCTTCTGAGTGTTTCACAAATGAGTGATAAGGGGTATGGGTCATTCTTCATAAAGGAGTGTTGTAGGATTGTTGGACCAGAAATGGTTGAAAAGATTAAAGCAATAATAAAAACTGGAAAAACAAAACTTGTTGCTCAAAGAAGTGGCAATGTTTATGTTGTTGATATGTCAAAAGAGTGTCCCAGAACTGATGCCTGTCTGTTCTCAGCTGCCTCTAACAAAGAGACAGAACTTTGGCACAGAAGATTGGGGCACACAAATCTCAAGACAATCACTGAAATTTCAAAAAATGGCTTGGTAAGAGGTTTACCTCAAAAATTGTTTTCATGTCCTGAGCATTGTGTTTCCTGTTTAAAAGGAAAACAGCATAAAAGCTCCTTTAAGTCCATTGAAGAGTCCAAAACAACCCAGTGTTTGCAAATGCTGCACATGGATTTGTTTGGCCCAGTTCAAGTCATGAGTCTCAAGAAAAAGATATATTGTTTGGTTATTATTGATGACTTCTCTAGGTTTACATGGACTTTCTTTTTACACTCTAAAGATGAGACTGCAGGCATTTTGCAAGACTTTGTGGTTGAAAAGCAATTTGACCTTCCGGTAAAAGTCTTCAGGAGTGACAATGGCACAGAATTCAAAAATGAGGAGTTGGATGCCTTCTGTGTGAAGAAAGGGATTGTAAGGCAGTACAGCATCCCTAGAACACCAGAGCAAAATGGGGTAGTCGAAAGAAAGAACAGAACTTTGATTGAGGCTGCTAGAACCATGCTTGCTGATTCAGGTTTGCCATTAACTTTTTGGGAAGAGGCAGTAAACAATGCTTGCTATGTCCAAAACAGAGTTTTAATAAACCCCAGGCACAAAAAGACTGCTTATAAAATTCTGTATAAAATCAAACCACTGATCTCATATTTTAAAGTTTTTGGCTGCCAATGCTTCATTTTGAATTTAAAAGATTCCATCTCAAAATTTGCAGCCAAAATAGATTGTGGTTATCACCTGGGATACTCAACCACTGCCAAGGCCTACAAAGTGTTTAATACACGGACCAAAGCAGTGGAGGAGACTTTGAATGTGAAGTTCAATGAACTTTCATCAATGAAAATCCCAACAAATCCTGCCGATTTGTTTGATCTTGATAAATTCACTTTTGCAAATACTGCTGTCAAGACTAACAGTGCAGGTCCATTAGAGGATTCATCACCAGACTATGGGTATGAGATCATCATTCCTCAACAAAAGTCTGCCACAATGGGAAAAGCACCAGTTGTACAAAACAGCTGTCAAAGCTCAACCACTGCTACCTCAACAGTTGTTGACCAAAGTAGCCCATCAACCACTGCTTCCACATCACCAAACACTGCTGACAAAAGTCCCAAAACAGTGGATAAAAGTCAGCATGTGTCCACACCATTACCTCCAATTCCACCACCTTTTGAAGCCACTGCTGGATCATCAAAGTCACCAGCAGTGGTTAACTCAGATGATACACATTTGCAGCCTACACCAACAAATGCCATCATACCATACCAAGGAGATTTAATCTTCTTGAGATCTCATCCACCTGACCAAATCATTGGCAACATCAATGAAGGGGTGCTCACAAGAAGCCAAACCCAAAACATTTGTCTTTTTGCTGGTTTTCTATCACTCCATCAGCCAGTCAAGTACCAAGAGGCACTGAAAGACAACAGCTGGGTAGAAGCCATGCAAGAAGAGCTCCAACAGTTTAAAAGACAACAAGTATGGGAGCTTGTACCACTGCCAAAAGATGTAAGTCCAATCGGCACAAAGTGGGTCTTCAAAAACAAAACTGATGAAAGGGGCATTGTTGTCAAAAATAAAGCCAGGCTTGTGGTTCAAGGTTACAGACAGGAAGAGGGGATAGACTATGATGAAACTTTTGCCCCTGTAGCAAGATTGGAAGCTATAAGACTGTTCCTGGCCTTTGCTGTCAACCACAACATGAAGGTGTTCCAAATGGATATCAAAAGTGCTTTCCTCTATGGTACAATTCAAGAAGAGGTGTTTGTCTGTCAACCTCCAGGTTTTGAGGATCCATTTTATCCAGATCATGTCTACATGCTAAACAAAGCCCTGTATGGCCTGAAACAAGCACCTAGGGCCTGGTATGAAACTCTTTCCACCTTTCTACTCTCAAATGGTTTCAAAAGAGGTACCATTGATAAAACAGTGTTTCTAAAATGGAGAGGGAAGGATTTAATGATTGTCCAAATTTATGTGGATAACATTATTTTTGGAAGCACATGTAATAAAATGTGTGAAGAGTTCAGGGAACTCATGACACCTGAGTTTGAAATGAGTGCAATGGGTGAGCTGCAATGCTTTCTTGGTCTCCAAGTTCAGCAAATGCAAAATGCAAAATGGAACCTTCATTCATCAAAGCAAATATGCTAAAGAACTGTTAAAAAATTTGGTATGAATGATTGTAAACCATGCAGCACACCCATGGCAACAAATAAGCTTGTCATGTCTGATGAAAAGGATGAGCTGGTTGACCAAACTCTATATAGAAGCATGATTGGGTCTCTTTTGTACCTAACTGCATCTAGGCCAGACATCATGTTTGCAACATGTGTCTGTGCAAGAAGTCAATCAGCCCCTAGAAAATCCAACCTTATTGCTGTAAAAAGGATATTCAGATACATAAAAAGTGCTCCCACACTTGGTATCTGGTATCCAGCTAATGGGAACATCAAGCTTTCAGGATTTTCAGACAGTGACTTTGCTGGATGTAACACAACAAGGAAGTCCACATCAGGAGGGTGCCAGTTTCTAGGTGATTGCTTAGTTTCATGGCAAAGCAAAAAGCAAGCAGCTATTTCCACATCCACTGCTGAAGCTGAATACATTGCTGCTGTAAGCTGTACAGCCCAACTCCTGTGGCTTCAAAATCAGTTATTGGATTTTGGTATCACTGCCTTAAAGACACCACTCATGTTGGATAGCCAGGCAGTAGAAAATATCATCAAAAATCCAGTTTCCCACTCAACCACCAAACACATCAACATCAGACATCACTTTGTGAGGGATTGCTATGAAAAAGGTTTGATTTCTCTGCATCATGTTCCAACTAAAGACCAGCTGGCAGATGTGCTCACAAAAGCACTAGATACATCCACTTTTGAAAGCTTGGTCTCTAGGATTGGCATGCTAAACATGGAATAACAAGCAACATCTTGTTTTTCTATGAATAAAAGCATTAAAATGTTTTCAGAAAATCAAAAATACATCCTTAAAAATAGCTAAAAATGAAGTTTTCATTAAAATCCTTAAAAGTCTGCCATAACCACTGCTTGTTCAAAAGTCTGCTCTACTTCAAAGTCTGTCCACTGCTGAAAGTCAACCCCTGTTTTCTCATTTCCTTGGTAAACACTGTTGTTCAAAATCAGTGTTCTATCCACTGATATGCTATCCACTGATAGTGAAAATCATCCACTGCTTCCATTTGTTACCGTTGTAACCACTGCCTTTCATCAGTAATTTTCATAAAAGTACTGTCCTTCATTTCATCAGGGGTTGGCATGTGGGCCGTACATAGTGGACAGTCCTTTTGTAACCGCTGACACGTCAGCATTCACTTTTTCTCTATAAAACCCTCATTCAAAACCCAAAACGGGGTTTTACTGTCGAATTGAATTCTTAAAAATTCTCTTCTCAAAGCAGTTTTTCATCTCATTTCCTCAAATTTCTTCACCACCTTTGATGTATGGTAAAATATATATATTTGTCCCGTGTAAATTGTATAATTTTTGTATAGTTTTTATTTGTTTTATTTAGCTTTTAGTAGTATATTATATGATTTTGTGTTTTGGCAGGTCCTAGTGCAAATGGAGTGAAAACAAGTAATAAGGGAATAACCAGCTAGTTGAGTAGAATAGAATGCCAGTGACCATTATTAAAATTGCAGTTATTTTTCTTGAGTGAGCCAAGCCCGCTATCTCTATAGTATTGCACGCCATATTTTCATTGAGAAAGGAGGCTACTATTATTAAGAGAATTAATTGTCAGTGGATGAAAAAAAGAAATACCGATTGGAGGAGTTAAGTGGGGTCGCAATATGAGAAGAAAACAAGGGATTGGCCTGATTTGGACTACATGGGCCGCCACAGGGCATATGCCCAGGAGATTTTGTAAAAAGCGACTTTGGGCCTTCTAATTAATTTGTTTATACAATGTTATGCCCATAGATAAACCACATACAACATTTAGGGATTTATTTTTTGGCTGCATATAATATACATACAACAGCAGACGGCAAGGAGGAAGGACGTGATCAAGGGGAGACGCACATCAGACGATCATATATCAGCATAAGGGACGAATTTTTGAGAGGTTTTTTAGCAAAGATTCAAGGCTACGGAATCATCGGGCTAGAGCGGGAGGCTTGGAGAACAAGGAATTACCGGGTTTAATTATCCGATTCTTCTAGTTTTCTTTTATTCTTTGTTTTATCCAATGAATTCTGAATTTAAACCATGTTTTATTATTTTTGAAACCAACATGCTAGGCTAAATTTATAAACCGCCTAGACCTGATGAATGGATTAACATAAAGATTTTACCGGTTTTTGTTATTTGCATGATTGTTATGGGTGATTGTGTTTAGTAAGCGGTTTGATTTAATGGTTTGATGTGTATGCGTACTTTGAATTGGTTTATTGTTATTATTTGCTTCGTATGATTCTTAGTGACGGTCTATATCACAACATAGAGTCATATTAGGGTTTAGGGTTTCGATGAGTGTCTATATCACGTTAGAAAACCTTAACTCTTTAGGGAGAATTGGCCAATAACCCCTAGAAGTAACTGATAATAATTTGCTAAGTCTTAGTGTTCTACTAGTCCTAATACCTGGGAAGTGAGGGGCTATTGGTAGGTCTTACCCGGCGAATTGCTTTAGATAGGCCTTGGGAAAGGTTATGTCTTGGTTTACCTGTCGGTCTTATTAGTCTATCAAGTCAAATTAATTACTTCAAACTACCCTAGATCTAGGATTGGGAAAGAATAGGTCAACATTAGGGTACTTACACAATAATTAGACAACTGGGAAGGCGTCTAATAACCGGTAGAATTAACGGCCTAGGTAGCTCCACAGGTTTCTCCTTGAGAAGGGCCGAGGGGCCTCGTTGGTTCTTAATAGGTTTAGTATTTTAAGATCCCGGTTCCATAACTCGTGCATTTTACATTAATCGGTAATCTCTTAAAAACAATTCAGGATTCTTGTCTAGGTGGTCCCGGTCTCATATAAGAAAAGTCTTCAGTCTTTATTCGTGTTTAGTCTAGCTTTAGTCTATTTAGTAGTTTAATATAGATTTCCTAGATTTTCAGTAACACCCCCCCCCCCCCAAAACAAATAAACAAGTTTTAGTCGTGTCTGTCAGCATCTAGTCAGAGTCTAGTCTACGTGATACATAGAGTCCTGTGGTTCGATATCCGGACTTCCTAGGTTATACTACATTGATCGGTACACTTGCCGATTGTGTGGTTTTAGGTCGAGTCTAGAATTAAAGCTTTATAGTGTCTAGAATAGAGAGTCTAATTTAGTTTGTTTTTAATAGTCTGTTTAGCACACATCAAGTTTTTGGCGCCGTTGTCGGGGACTCTTGGCAATTGCGTTTATTAGCTTTGATTAGACTTAATTGACATAATCTGTGCTACTTGTCTTTTGTTTTATGTTTTCGTGGTGAGTCTTGTGAGTCTATCTGTGTTCTGTATATTGAGTAGTAGGAGTCTAATTTTCTGTGTCTTCTATTTCTGCTGAGTTTTAAATATGTGTGAAATTTGTGGAGGGCCCCATTTTACAGTTAAATGCCCACAATATGAGGGGTCCTCTGCATATTATTATGCTAACCCCTATGTGCAGCCGCAGTCATATTTTTCACAGGGGTATTCCTCGTACCAGTATGAGGAACCGTATCAGCAGCCTCAACAGCAAAATTTTGGAGTAAATGAGCAGGACCAGCTGAATAGGATAATGGGGTTGTTAGCTCAACTGGTAGCTACGGATGAGACTACTCATAAAATGATTCAAGAACATGAAGTCCTGCTTCAAAATCAACAGTCTATACTTTCAGACATTCAATGTTCAATAGAAGAAATGTCTAGGAGATTAGAAGAGGTAGAAGAAACGAAGAAGAAGGGCATCATCGATTCTGGCTGTGAAGAAGATGAGATTATGATGCAAATGGCTAATTGCGGGATATTGAGAGAGAGTGTGGAAGAAGTAGACGAGTGGCAGGTCTACCAGGAATCATTAGTTAAGGAAGTAGATGTTGAAGAGGGATTAGATTTAGGAGATTCCTTAGGTAGTCTGTTTGATGATGAGGTAGAAGTTGAACCTGAGAAAATAAGTGAACCCACACCGCACGTAGAAATTAAGTGTGGGGATCTTCCCAAGGAAGTAGAGGAAATGGTGGAAGATGAAGAACATCATAGCTGGCCCGTGGTAGGGGTAACTGAAGATTTAAGGCCACGGGAAAGGGCAAGAAAGAAAGAACCTGGAAACCGGAGATGGTTCTGGGTCGGAAGATGGGCGAAACAGAAAATGGAGCAATTAAAGTGCAAGCACGACCGCTCTTATCATTACATGCCACGCATCCGGTCCATTCCAGGTAAGTTTAAATATTGGTGGTCTGACCCGTTTAAAATTTTCAAAATATTTCGTTATTCCGCCCTTAAATGTTTAACTGTTTTCGAGGATCGGGTGGAATTAAATAGGTTAGACCGGGTTCAAATCAAAGAGAAACCTCCTGATTAAGTTCAAGTGTGGGGAGGTTTTGTAGAGTTTGTATTTTTGAGTCTTTTATTTTGTATATTGAGTCTTATTTAGTAGTGTTTGAGTCGTATTTTGTTTAGAGTCGGTATTGCTTTGGTTTTTGTTTGTTTTTTATTATGCAGGTTTGAAGATGTACCACCCGTACTCAATCTCCATTCGGGTGATTTTGGAGCTGCTTTTCAAATTTCAGGCATTTACTAAGTATACCAGTCAGTGTCAAAGCCGATCGCGAATGAAATGCTATACGATCGAGCTGGATTGGACGAGAGTTTTGGAGCTTACGCGTTATATAACTAGCTAAGTCCTTTCCATTTATGCCCTTAGTCTTTTTATTTCTTATTTATTTTAGTCTTTTGAGTCGGTTTCCATCCTACATTGAGGGCAATGTAGAGTTTAAGTGTTGGGATGGGAAACTATCGTTTAGTGTTTAGTTAGTAGAGTCTTGAGTTATAAAAAGTCAAAAAAATACAAAAAAATTAAAAAATCCAAAAAAATTGAAAAATCAGAAAATGTCTTTTGAATAAAAAAGAAGTTTGCAAATTAAAGCGGAAAATGATAGAAAAGATGAATTTTTGCTCGGGTTCAAATAATAATAATATGAGACTAAATAAATCGAGCTTGTGTCTAGTTAGGGATATGTGAATAGGCCCGGGTTTGGTTTTAAGTCCCTTTGAGTTAATATATACCTTAATTGTCAGTCTGCTAGTGGGTTCTCGCCTGGGAGATATGGGAAACTAAAACTGCCAATAAGAGTATAAGGGACACCGTTATAAGTTAAAACCGTTAGAGTTTGTGATCTTGCGAAAAAAAAAATAGAATAAAAAGTGAGCTAGAAACTAAATGAAAGTAACACAGGTCTATGTAATCCGAGTTGGGGATAGCGACTCTACAGCCGGAATGCCTCTGGGATGTGTGAAATCGACTTGCCGAATAAAAGTACCGAAACCTAAGTAATCTGTGGTTGGGGATAGCGACTCTACAGCCGGAATACCTCTTGGTTAGGGAAAGCATCGTCTAGACTCACGAGAGAAAAAAAAAAAGAAAGCAAAGAAAAAATAGAAAAAAAAAAGAAAAAAAATTTGATTGTAAACTCTCTTGGTTTGATATAAGACGGTTGGGAATTGGTCAAATGATCGTTCTTTTAGTCCTATAAGCTTGAGGCGGGAGTAGGTGGACCGTAAATTCTAGTGTGAGGCCCTAGGTAGACTGACCGCACTTAAATTAAATCCACATGATAAGGGTTTTAGAATTGGACTTGGGTTTAAGGGGACACGTATATTCGCAATCGCGGCTAACGCAAGCCTTGGTTTTAATTAATTATACCTATGCTTTTGACCCGAGTGATTATCCATCTCTGATTCCGTTGCATAATTCTTTTTCGAGGACGAAAAAAGATTAAGTGTGGGGATATTTGATGTATGGTAAAATATATATATTTGTCCCGTGTAAATTTATAATTTTGTATAGTTTTTATTTGTTTTATTTAGCTTTTAGTAGTATATTATATGATTTTGTGTTTTGGTAGGTCCTAGTGCAAATGGAGTGAAAACAAGTAATAAGGAAATAACCAGCTAGTTGAGCAGAGTAGAATGCCAGTGACCATTATTAAAATTGCAGCTATTTTTCTTGAGTGAGCCAAGCCCGCTATCTCTATAGTATTGCACGCCATATTTTCATTGAGAAAGGAGGCTACTATTATTAAGAGAATTAATTGTCAGTGGATGAAAAAAACAAATACCGATTGGAGGAGTTAAGTGGGGTCGTAATATGAGAAGAAAACAAGGGATTGACCTGATTTGGACTACATGGGCCGCCACAGGGCATATGCCCAGGAGATTTTGTAAAAAGCGACTTTGGGCCTTCTAATTAATTTGTTTATACAATGTTATGCCCATAGATAAACCACATACAACATTTAGGGATTTATTTTTTGGCTGCATATAATATACATACAACAGCAGACGGCAAGGAGGAAGGACGTGATCAAGGGGAGACGCACATCAGACGATCATATATCAGCATAAGGGACGAATTTTTGAGAGGTTTTTTAGCAAAGATTCAAGGCTACGGAATCATCGGGATAGAGCGGGAGGCTTGGAGAACAAGGAATTACCGGGTTTAATTATCCGATTCTTCTAGTTTTCTTTTATTCTTTGTTTTATCCAATGACCGGGTTTAATTATCCGATTCTTCTAGTTTTCTTTTATTCTTTGTTTTATCCAATGAATTCTGAATTTAAACCTTGTTTTATTATTTTTGAAACCAACATGATTGGCTAAATTTATAAACCGCCTAGACCTGATGAATGGATTAATATAAAGATTTTACCGGTTTTTGTTATTTGCATGATTGTTATGGGTGATTGTGTTTAGTAAGCGGTTTGATTTAATGGTTTGATGTGTATGCGTACTTTGAATTGGTTTATTGTTATTATTTGCTTCGTATGATTCTTAGTGACGGTCTATATCACAACATAGAGTCATATTAGGGTTTAGGGTTTCGATGAGTGTCTATATCACGTTAGAAAACCTTAACTCTTTAGGGAGAATTGGCCAATAACCCCAAGAAGTAACTGATAATAATTTGCTAAGTCTTAGTGTTCTACTAGTCCTAATACCTGGGAAGTGAGGGGCTATTGGTAGGTCTTACCCGGCGAATTGCTTTAGATAGGCCTTGGGAAAGGTTATGTCTTGGTTTACCTGTCGGTCTTATTAGTCTATCAAGTCAAATTAATTACTTCAAACTACCCTAGATCTAGGATTGGGAAAGAATAGGTCAACATTAGGGTACTTACACAATAATTAGACAACTGGGAAGGCGTCTAATAACCGGTAGAATTAACGGCCTAGGTAGCTCCACAGGTTTCTCCTTGAGAAGGGTCGAGGGGCCTCGTTGGTTCTTAATAGGTTTAGTATTTTAAGATCCCGGTTCCATAACTCGTGCATTTTACATTAATCGGTAATCTCTTAAAAACAATTCAGGATTCTTGTCTAGGTGGTCCCGGTCTCATATAAGAAAAGTCTTCAGTCTTTATTCATGTTTAGTCTAGCTTTAGTCTATTTAGTAGTTTAATATAGATTTCCTAGATTTTCAGTAACACCCCCCCCCCCCCAAAACAAAATACAACTCAAACACTACTAGATTTTAAGAATTGAATTCTTAAAAATTCTCTTCTCAAAGCAGTTTTTCATCTCATTTCCTCAAATTTCTTCACAACCTTCTTCGATCATCATCTCCAAAATGACAAAATTGAAGTCATCTGCAAAACCCACTTCCAAATCATCCTCAAAAGAGGCCTCTCAAAAGGCCAAACCCACTGAAATTCCGCACAAACCATCTCACAATCTTCTGGGTCTTCTCACAAAACCCGGCACCACTAATATCTTCGACTCCATCATTGATATCATGTCTGCATCAAAGTATAAAACTTTGTTAACAGCAGATGCACCAATTTACTTGGCGACCCAAAGAGAGTTCTGGAAAAATGTAACACTTGACACACAAGGTGAGACTGTCATAGCCATTAACTCTTCTCTAAAGGGTAAAGCTGTCAAAATTACACCATAATCCATCTCGGAGGTCTTTCAACTCGATGATCGGAAAGGTATAACTTCTTTTCTAAAAACGAGTTAAAAATTGACTTCATTGAAAGAGGGTATGCAGATACAATGATGAAGAAGGATACCTTACAAAAAGGTTTATTTCCCTCTGCAACAAGGTTTTTATTTCATACCCTTCTAATGTGTGTTTCAAACAAAACCACTGCTTTTAATGAAATACCATTAAAGATTCAAAACCTGGGGTATGCTATTCTTCAAAAAGAAAATTTTAATTATTCTCAGGTAATCTTTAATGATCTGGTTAAAAATGTTGAAACAAAGGCATTCTTACTGTTTCCAAGATTTCTAAGTTATTATTTTGAAAAGAAACTTGGTAAGACTGATGCTTCTGGAATAAAACAAGGTGAATCTCTTCAAATGCACAGCTTAACTGCTGAAACTTTTACAAGAATGTCTACACCTTGCAAAACACAAGCAGAGGTGCCTGAGCAGAATTTAGCAGCTACCACTGCTCCTCAGGTTTCTGCTGCTGAGCCCGCTACTCAAGGTGATCAAAGTAGCAAAACAACTGCTTTGAAACCCACACCTTTAATCACCAAAAAGCCAAACAAAAAGAAAACTCAAACCCCCCCCCCCCAAACCTATCAAAAAGGCAACTCTGGAGGATGAGATACCAGAGCAACTGCCAGTGACAACACAAAAGTCAAAAGAAACCACTGCTGCTACTTCCTCACAGCAGTTGGTACAAATATCTCAACCCATAACTGAAACTCCTCCTGCTTCTTCTCAAAAAGAACATGTTGTACACATAGGGACTCCACAATATGATGCTCTGGAATCACTCACTTCCATCATCCACAGGCTAATGCCCGGGGCAAATTCTCTTTCTACACCTAACCTCACATCCACAATTCCCCCACCAACTAAACTTTTGTTGGATGCTATTGATTTGAACCAGGCACAAACCAGTCCTTCTCAATCACCTGTCAATGAGAATATACTTCAACCAATGACTGGGTCTGATGTATCAATCATAACTAACCCACCAACAATGCCTGAGGAGGCTACACCCCTTGAGTTACAAGTAACTCTTGGTGGTAATCCAAGTGAAGCAGCCACTACAAGTGCTGAACCCACTGGTTTGCATTTGGACAGTGGTTACATCAATAAGACTTCCTTGGAGGCAATTCCTTCCATAGCACCTCTGACATCCACCAGTGGATTTGTTTTGACCACTGGCAACATCAAAAGGTTGTCAAGTGTTGAAGAAGACCCCAGTACCAAGAAAAAGGGGCATCAGTGGTTAATGTTTGGAGTACACTCCCTACCTCAACCACTGATAAAACCACTGCTAGTGGGAAATCAGATGATCCCATTAAATTGGGTGATGGTTTAAAGTACCTTGAATTGACGGAACGTGTTGAAAAGCTGGATACTTCAGTTGCAGAAATCAAAGAAATGCTGCAACAGTTGTTGAAAGTACAAAAGGTGCAATCCACTGTTGTTCCACCTCAAGCACCTGCTCCACCACAAGCACCTGCTGCAAATGAGCTCTGGAATCTATTTCAACCTTTTCTCCAACAACAAAAACAAATGGCTGATCAGCAACATGCAATACATGTACAAGAGCTGAGAAACACAATGGAGTCTAGGTTCAAGAACACACAAGCAGACATCAAGGCTCTCAAGGCCCACATATTGAAAACCACTGGCACTGCTCCTCCAACTGTTCTCTTTATTGATCAATTACCCCCAGATAATGCCAAAAAGGGGGAGAAAATTCAGGAGTGGAAAAAGAAGGGAATAGATGATGGTCTTTACATTGAACCAGAAAGGGATGCTATGACCAGAAAAATTCCTTTGCCAGATGGTAGCAAAAAGGTTGATGTTACCCAAAATGCACTTGATGAAGGAGTAGCAAGTGTAAAAAGGGACAGAGAGGCAAAGGATATGTCAAGGTGGAATGAGGAGAAAAGAGCTTACATGGAGCTGAATGCGCAAGGTTGTTCTGGGCTAAAGGATGTTCAAAATCCTGTGCCAAAAAGAAATCCCACTAGAAAAGTGAGGGAACCCAAGTCCACACCATCCAGACTCAAAAAGCATACTCCAAAACCACCATCCAAAAGCCCCCAACATCAAACCTCCACCCAAACAGTTGTTGTAACTCCTGCTGTATCAACATCTGCTGGTACTTCAGTTGTTTCAGCATTTGCCATCACTTCAACACACACCACAACCACTGCCTTACCACCACCATCATCACCACTAAAAACAACCACTCCATCATCACCTCCTGCCAAAAAGCAGAAGACATCAGATGTTACAACATCTGTTGTAATGACAACAGTGGTTGAAACACTAGTTGTTTCAACAACTGTCAGTCAATCACAAACCACTGCCACACAAATCACCACCATTGTTCCTCCCAAAACATCACCTGCCTCTCCTACAATAAAAAGGAGAAGGATTTTCATACCAGATGATGATTCTCCATCACCACCACCAACATCTTCAAAATCTCTATCACTTGTTACAATACCAAAGCCTGTTCCTCTCTCATCAGCTCCAGTACAACAATCGATCCCTGTTATTACTCCTGCAGGTGTCCAATTTCCTCTAGAACTTGAAGCAGTTAGAGAAGAGATCAAATCCTTCTACTATGAGGATGACCCTGCTAAAAGGAAGTTGCCATCAGTTGAAGGATATCCAAGGCCTAACAACATTGAAGAATATTTGAAAGTTAAGGCTAAACAGGCAGAGGATATCTCCAAAAGAAACTCTCAAGGAAAAACTGACAAAGAAATTCAAAGGCATTACCAGTTTCTATTCACTCAAGTCAGATCCTTAGAGCAATTTGCAAAAAATGTTTGTCAATAAATCTCAGAGAGAGCAGATGAAACTCTGAGAAAAGACTACATTGAAAGCATCATGGCAACCAAGAAGTACAAGGGAGAAAAGTATATGTACAAGGAGTGGACCATTCCTGAGCTTGAAAAAGAAGCAGCCAGGATTCAAGAAATGATAAATAAGAAGGTCAAACACACTCCTCCAGATTGGTCAAAAGACAAAAAGAATATGCCTGACAAAACACTAGAGCTGAAGAGAATGAAAGAGGAATTGGTTGCTGCTGATTATGAGTCCAAAAATCAAGTGATGAGATGGAAAGAAGATAAAGTCAGGGCTACCTACAAAAGTTTGGAGAAATTAAGAAAGACAGATCCAAATGCTCCACAAAATCCTGACTATCTTGAAGCAGAGGTTTCAAAAAGACCCTCAAAGCTGCAAATCAGGAGAGCCACTGCTCCAGTTGGTGCAACCATCTTTAAAAGAAGGCAACAAAAACAGTTGGATACTGAAACAGTGGCAGAATTAATGGTAGGAGATGAGCTTGTAAAGGAAGGTATTAAAAAGATGATAGCTGAAACTCTTGGCCTGAATCAACCTGCAAGCACTGCTCAAACAGTCATGAATAGGCCTACATCACCAAACACCTCTTCCAATAAAAATCTCCCAAGAAACCCATCAGGCTCAAAAGTACTAAAGTGGGAAAATGACAAACAGACCCATGTACTGACTATGTTCAAGTCTAATGGAGAAGTGAAGAAAATAACAATGGAACAAGCACTTGGCCTAAGTCTTGAAGATATGCAGGATCTCCTTGATCTTCCACTTAGTAGGGATGAAGATGACACAGATGCCCTAGACTTTGAGTTATAACTTAAAGGTCAGATAAGGGAACTGTTGATGAGGCAATAAAGTTCCACAATAATGAAGGGTTTTGGCATTATCTGTTCCAGGGGGAGATTGTTGGGATTGAACCCTGCCAAAGGAACATATAATTAAAGCCAAAACTGGATCAGAGCAGTGGATCCAGAATAAGCAGATGTTATGTATAGAAGTCTCTCCCCTTGAAAGTGGTTTCAACATCTGCTGACCTCCTATCTACTGATCGTACAAACTGCTGACCTACAAACTGCTGATCAAGTAAAAGACTGATGAAAGACTAAAGCTCTGCTATTCAATCTACTGCCTTGAGTCAAGCTCTGCTGATCATGACAAGTACTACTGGGTTCACATCAGTTGAAGGATGCAGCAGTAGTTTAGATATCTTTATGTAATGAAATGTAATAGCAGTAGTTAGCATAGCAGAGGTTGTATAGATCAGAGGTTAGAGTTTGTTAGGAGGTTAGATGTCACTTTCATGGTGATGTCAGCTTAGATGCTTCAGTGGTTTGCTCGTGCCTATAAATAGAACAGTACCATGCACTGTTCTATTTAGCTCTTTTACAATCTTCTTCCTGCACGAACAAATACTGTGAGCTCAGGCTGATGGGGAGTTTGTTGCATACTTGCAAAATTGTAATCATTGTTGAAATTAAATTCAATCATTCGGTTCAATGTTAAACTTGTATGTTAAAAGCATTTCTCCTGTTTGATTGTGAAAAGTTTGCTTCCATCTTAATTCCGCTGCACAACTCATTCATCTCCATCTTAATTCAAACGTAAAACACAATCAAAACCAAACTCAGATCCTAACAAAAGAACTAAAAGACAAAAACTCAAATAGTAATTTTCTCTTAATTTATTGTTATCACAATTAAGGTAATTAGTAATAGTTTTCCGTCACCTTTGCTTAAGGAAGCCAGCCCAGCTAATCCGATCGGATGGCCATTCGATCGAACCGCCCTTCGTCCCACCTCATTGCACCGACTTTCCTCTTTTAGCAATCTATAAATAGCCCTATCACATCACTGTTCTTGATGTGACAGCTCTCTCGTCCGACAAGCACGTTCCAGCCCTCTTTTCTCTCGAATTCTCCCGATTCTTGTAAGTTTTCAACCCAAATCTTGTACATCTTTGATCTTCACACACTTCTTCATCTTTTTCACCGTCAAATCTTCACTTTTAACCATGAAATCGACTGATTAGAGGTGTTCTAGGATGATGTCATCATGGGGTTCTTATGAACTTCAAGATTTAACCCCATTCCACCAAGAACAACTCAGATATAAGAGATTTCAACATGTTTAAGCACTAATTTCACATAAATCTAAACATTTTCAAGAGTAGAAGGATTGAAAGATGTTTTCATAACTTTCTTTCAACTCTTTTACACTCATGCACTAAAAACCGATAGAATCGGAGCTCATTCAGGCCTATCACTCATTCTCTAGTGATGTGTCGGTCTGAGAGCTGATTCCTATCAATGAGATAACCGACTTAGCGGGTTGAACATGAACAACCGTCAAGGACAGTTAACTGGTCAGAATGGGGGTGATTCCCGTCCGATCGGATAACTCGGACTTGAGGGATTTTCCGTTGTTTAACACGTTTTCATACCGTCTCGATCAAACCGCAAAATTTCAAACTTAACGAATTTCAAAACGAGCAAGTCTCCAAACGGACTGTCGTCCGATCGGATTGCCATGCGATCGAACGACAATCCGATCGGATGACTTGTGATCCCAACACTTGAACCTTTTTAACATTCAATACACATCAGTTCCCAGCGAATGGCCATCCGATCGGACGACCATCCGATCGAATGACCATCCTGCTGTGAACTTGTTCTCTGGGAAATATCTCACTTGGACGGATTGCCATCCGACCGAACGGCCATCCGACTGGACGACCGTTCGATCGAACGACCTGAAGGGTAGAGATACTTCTCTGACTTTTAAATGCTACAACGAAAACTTCAAAGCCATCATACACAAACACATCCATCCCAAACGAATGGCAAACCGACCGAGTGGCCATCCGATCAGATAACCATCCGTCCGGATTGCCATCCGATCGGATGACCCTTCGTCACTCCGTCACTCGCACCGTTTAACGCGCCACTTATCGCTTATGCTACCGTTCTGTAATCATGCTTACTCTAGCGCTCCCTTCAATCCAACCACAGATAGTGTTTAATCACTACCATCTCTGTGAGTATACTCGATCCCTTTTTTCTTTAAGCACTTTTGGGTGTTACATACGTTACTTATATCAAATCACATCGATCACACAACGCAAACACTTTTATATGCTAACCATTTCTGCATGTTATACGTGTTACTCGATGAATGCTTGTATGTTATGTTTAGACAGTGATTGTTGCCTGACACTTTAGCAACGATAGTACTATAGTTTGGACTCAGTACCTGTCGTGGACAGGGGTTGTTAAGGGCTTTTCTTCACATGTCACAGTGGTGATATGTGTTGCGTATTCTACAACTCGTAGTCACGCCTGTGCATATTTCATTGTCGATAACCTACTTGCTTCACATTATACATGTTACATGCTGGTTATGCGTAAACTCGCTTTCGCTACTAGTATACTATTAAACTTGTATGCTCACCTTTACACTATGTGTATTGACCTCTATTTTAACGTATGTGACAGGTGTTTGAGATGCTAGGATGCTTGCTATGTGGAATTCAAGTAGGATGAGTCTAGAAATAAAACAATTTAAATCTGAGTTGTCGGAACAGCTTTTATTTGTCTTTGAGAACTACTTATCTTTAATAACTGCATTACTTGTTATGTCATAGTATGGGACGTGATGCTTAAATAATTGGTAATTATAGTTGTTATGGAATCTCTTTGACAATTTGTTTCGCTCAGTGCCGCGCCCCGATGTTTCCGCCATCGGTTGGGGTGTGACATCGGAAAAACGTTTTTGGCCGGAAAAAGGTTAGTAAATGTCCGATCTAAGGTTACAAAGAGATTTGGGATGAAAATGTTGAGTTTTCCGGCCAAAAACTTGAGATTTCTAGCCAAAAAAAAGTTTTTTGGCAATCTCAATAATTGGGGCTTTTACCAGAAAAAAGTTCTTGGAGGTCCGTAATAAGGTCACAAAAAGGTTTTGGGACGAAAAAGTTGAGTTTTCCGGCCAAAAACGTTTTTTCGGCGACCGGAGACTTACGGCGTTAGGGTTATGTTAGTTAGGGTCCATGGGAGACCAATATGTTAATAGTTGGGACTATCAGAGGTTATTTTTGAAATTGTAACTGTGAGCGGTCAACGACAAAAAAATTGGACAATTAGAATCCAATATTCCAAAATTAATTGACTACAAACGCCAACATGTCACATTTATGAATTAGATGCCCGGATAGTCCCTGTGGTTTGGCTTTTTTCATCTTTAGTCCCTGACTTTCTAAAATTACCTCTATAGTCCCCAACTTTTTCAATTTCGTTCCCGGATAGTCCCTGACGTGGATGGGGGTTAATTTTCTCAGTTAAGTTGGTGTGAAATTACAAAAATACCATTAGTTAAAAAATAAAAACACTCACATTTAAAATTTAATGGGCCCCACCATTAACTACAACAATTTAATTAAAATAAAGCCTTGTGGGCCCTTCCCCATCCTCACCTCTGCAACTCATCTCCACCACCACCAAACCCCACCAGTTACCGGTCACTGTGCACCTGGTCCGGCGTCACCTGCGGATCTCTTCGTCACATGACCGATCTCAACCTCACCGGAACCCTCTCCACCGACATCAGCCACCTCCAGAGCCTCGTCAACCTCTCCGTCACGTGACCGATGTTAACCTCTTCTTCATCCCAAAATTTTAAAGTGTATGTATCAATTCTGAAGCAAATACAACTCAGTTGACCTTATATAAGTCAAACCAAACATCTTGCAGCCTAAATCCTTGTGATTGATATTCATGAATAACAACTGCAAGACTTAATTTTTACTTAACTTGAAACTGTGAATCGCAGAAATGTACCTGAAATGATCAAACAACAAGATCAGACAAGAAACTTACTGTTAGATCCAGAAGCAAGACAAGAAAGCTGATGATGATGAAAGCGAAATTTCTTGGAAACAGAATGATTCCAGGGGTTGAAATTGAAGCAACCAGAGAATGTGAATAATATGACTTCAGCTATGATAATAAGTGGTGTACATGTAGCACAAATCTTGTCTCTAATGGTTAATCATGACCCCCATCTCTGTTCAAAACAAACAAGCATTCAAAACACACAAAATAATTATATTAACATAATAATAGTGGAAATAATGAGAGATAGCAGAGGGAATTGTACCGATGAATCATTGGATGTGTTTATCATGCCCTGGTGCAAGATGGTTTGAGGTGTTCATCAAGAATCGGAAACCATGGAGAGAGAGAGATAGGGAGAGGGGATTGAACGGTGATGGTAACGGTGGTGGAGGTGGTTTTGATTGCAGCAACCAAGGTGCCGGCTGATGCCTGATGGGGGTGTGGTCGTGAGGGCGATGTAATGTAGAGAGAGGAAGAGTGGTGGGGGAAGGAGGTTGTGGTGGTGGATGTTGTATAGAGATAGAGAGATGCAGTAGAGAGAGAAAGTGAGGTTGTTTAGAAATAGAAAGTGGGTTAAGATAAGAACATGTTTATTTTATTAGTTTTTTTTAATTATAAGGGCATTTTAGTAATTTCACATCCATTTAACACTAAAACCTAACCCCCATCCGCGCCATGGACTATCCGGGAACGAAAGTTGAAAAGTTGGGGACTATAGAGGTAATTTTAGAAAGTTAGGGACTAAAGGTGAAAAAAGCCCAAACCACAGGGACTATCCGGGCATTTAACTCTCACGTTTATAGTTAAATTACTATAATATCACTATTATAAACCATCTTTTTCGTCGTTCTCTGTCTAATTGTTAGTTAAATTATGAAAATCAAGCATAATATTTATGACGAAAGGGATGTGGTTCCAACTTAACACGACACCACAAGACAATGATGTGTCCAATTCAATTATTTACATGTTTTGGTGTAATTTCCCATCAAAGCCCACTATTTTATGGACTTTGTTTGATGGTCAATTCAAAATTATCTTGACAACATCTCACATGACTTGTTTGAATACAGATTTGGTTTTTTTTACCAGTAAAAGAAGTACGAATTTGACTCGGGTAGTATTTTGGATTTCGTTGGTTTTTCTAGAGGGTTTTCTCGACTTGCTTACCGAATTCAAGGCATAAACGCTATTACTTTTCATTAAACGTATTTTAGTTTTGATACCAAGAAAACCGGTGGATTGACCAAAAATTTAAGTGATCTCACAATTTGAATGCGGTGATATGTTTGTTGGAGATGTTAAATCGTTATATGTAACATGGCTAGAAATAATGTGAAGTGTTAGTTGAGTGTTAATGCTAAGTTGGGATGTTTTTATAAATGAACGCATTATTCTTACTTTGATAACAATACTATATATAAAATATCTATATCTATGGGGAAGGTTCAAATGAAAACCACTTGTTAACGCGAAAACTCGAAAACTAACTAAAAAAAGCCTAAAAAACACACAAAAAATTATTATTATTATTTTTTTTTTTTGCAAACCAAATTTCGCAAGTTTTTTTATATAAAAAAAAATTTCAAAAAAAAAAAAAAAAAATTTTGTGTAGTGCACATGTGTATTACACATGTGTAGTATCATTACACATGTGTAGTATTACACATGTGCACTACACAAATTTTTTTTTTTTTTTTTTTTTGAAAAAATGTTTTTTTTATATATAAAAACCAGCGATTTTTATTAAAAAAATTGAAAAAAAAAATTTGTGTGGTTTTTTAGGCTTTTTTTAGTTAGTTTTCGAGTTTTCGCGTTAAAAGTGGTTTTCATTTGAACCATCCCCCTATATCTATAATATATATCTATAATCTATAATACTATATAAAGCATTTCCTATGGACTAATATGTAATTTCATCCCCATATTTTAAGATGGCAGACTAAAAGTCTGAACAAAACTCTATATTTTTACATTTTTTCTTCCCATTCTGCCCTCCTTTCCCTACAAAACTCAATGGTTCCCTTCAATTAAACAACTATTCCATCGTTGCCTTTGATTCCTGAATTGCCCCAATCGATTATCCTTCCCTCAATCAATTTTAATCGAATGGTGCTCTTCCCCTTTAAAGCCACCGCTAAAGCTTCCGCTTCCTCCACCTTCTGTCTATACAAAACAACCTTTTTTTTTCTGTCTTTGTATCTTAATTTTCTCCGGCGAATACGCATGTTATAGTGGCAAAGAGGGAAATCCGGAGTTCCCTCTGATGCTTTCGATTGCATATTCAGAGAAGAGAGGGAGGGAGAACCAGAGAACACAGAGAGAGCAGTGGTAGTTAGAGAGTGAAAGAGCGATGGGAGAGAGAGAGAGACAATGGAGAAGGGAGACCAGGCAGAGGGGTTAAAGCGATGCCGGTTCATTCATCTAGGGTTCCCACAGAGGGGTTCAATTGATGAGCTGTAATCCGGTTTTACCCGACCCAGATCGGTTTCATGACTCAGTTGCTGGAAATTAAAAGTTTCAAGATTTTGATGTTTTTGGTTTGCGAAAGTGAAGATCAGCCATGGCTCCTGCTGGAAAAGCTTTAGGGTTCTTTCTTAAAGCCAATAATTGGTAAAGTTTATATTTTTATTATGTAAATGAATGCTTCAAATAGTTATGTTGGTGATCAAATTCATTACTTTATCTTATGAATTGCTAAATGTTCATCTGAATTCATAGGATACGGCGCGTGTTTGGTTTGCGGAATTTGTTGGAATTTGGATATAGTTAGTTTACCTAAAGTAAATCACAATGATTATTTTTTAATTCGTTTTTTTGAACGACCAACAAAAGCCTGATCACGCGGGTAAACCCAATGGCAAAAGGCCACCCACGCCTGCGAACGCAAATGGCGCTAGTGACCTGGCCCGCCACCGTTCCAGAGGAAACCCGCAGCCCGATGACCCACTTGGCTCAACCCAGAGCATTTTGCTCCAAGCGAGGCGAAACTCGAACCCTTGACCTCCACATTGGAAGGTCGTGGGGTTGCCAATGCACCAGAGGGTCATCAGCGAAAATGATCAGTTTGAATGCACATATGAATACCTCTTTATATTGGTATGTTTATCTGAAAATTTTGGTTTGTTTGGACCAGGTTTTGTAATGCAGGTTTGCCAAGTGATATAACTATTGTCATTGATAAAGTGAAGTTCCATCTTCACAAGGTAACTTTTCCTCACATTACATGCAATTACAGATATCCACATTTTGGTATTGCAGTTTTGACCCATTTTGAATGGGTCAATTTGGGTTGTGTTTTATCTTAAAACCTTTAGCTAAAAGGTGAATAAGTCATTGGTTAGCACATAATTAACGCATTAATCGTGTATATAAAACGGACGAAAGAGTGTTTACGGGTCAACCCAGCCCATCCCATACTAAAAGTCATTTGCTTTAATTCAAGCCTGTTTGGCCTGTGGGGCAACATGCTCATCTTGTTACCTCTGTTAAAGATCATATGTTTTCAAATAGTTTTGTGTGCGCTCATTTTGATCGCAAGATTAGTGCATTTATTATCATTAGATTTTGATTTTAACTATGTTCAGTTTTATAACAAAGAGCTAGATTCTGGAAAATGCATTATCTTTTGCAGCTCGTTTTGTTATGGAGAACATGACTATTGAGGCGATCATCCATCAAAGCTGGAACCACACCGCTGCCGGCTAAGACACAGTAGTCCGAACCACACTGCATGCTCTATTTTCGGCTACATCTGATAGGTTCCAGTCACTCTTGAGTTCGCGAAGTGGTTGCCGGAAAATTGTTGCTGGGAATCTATGGTTTTTCTTGGTGTGTCAAAAGTAACTTATAAAGTTTATATGTAATTTGTATAAGAAGACGAGAAGAATGGAACGTCTTGATGGAACGAATTCATACAACAATTTAGCTTGACCTTTTTGTTTACCTTCTTCTGTGATTATTATTTATTAGTGCTTTTAGGTTAATAGTTTTCATTGATATAACTAATCCTTTTTCACAATATATGATATATATTTTGGTTTTGAATCTCAGGTCACCTACCATTGGAGGGTTTATATACTTAAAATGCTGTAGTGTACACAGAAGTCTAGGTCCAAATGTTTCAAAGGTAAGCCTTTTTATGCATATGCACATTTATTTACCATAATCTTAACAAACTGCACGCATCCAGATATAACAGTAGACTCGGTTATGAAAACGGACTGTACATTTTGATCCTTAGATAACTTCTTATACACAAACGAAAACGGACTGTAAATTTTGATCCTTAGATAACTTCTTATACACAAACAGATGTATGCAAGTTCTAACATGATACGACTTACCTCGACAGGTTTTATTAGCAACAATTGATGAATGGGCTGAAGAAGAAATTAACGCCATGGTTGAAGTTGGAGGAAATAGTTCTGAAAATTCAATTTACGAGGCCCATGTTCCTAAAGGAGTTAAACCTGACCCAGATGTTAGCCTTGACTTTGAGCACCGTACTAAGTTTATCAGGTAAACTTTGCTAGAATATTCTGACAAATTGAACCCATTTATCACTTACAAAAATGTTGAGTGAAAAATTAATCACCAGCATATTCTAGATTAGGTACAACGTCTGGCGATATCTCACCATGGACGAGCCTATTTTACTCTTTTGTGGACCCCTCATATGCTAAAGATCATATACCTATTATAGCTTCTGTCTTTGAGCATCACAATGCCACGATTTTCATTGTAATGTACCGTCTCACAAGTAAGTATTTTGCGGGTGTGATGGTCCAGTTAATTCTTCTTGCAACACCCGCAGTATTAGGAGTGTTCTTCGGGGTTTTTTTTTCGGGTTTTTCGCTAGGAAAAAATGACCCGATAACCGACACATTTAAAGTTCGGGTTGTTCGGGTCTGGGTTATTCGGTTTCTGGGTTTACACGTAGAATGGGAAGATTTTTTTTTTTACAAAATATCATCAAAATTCATCATAAATTCAAACATCATTTACCAATATGGTATGATGATGTTCAAAAGTTTCAAAACTTAATCTTCCAAATATTAAAACACTCCAAACCAAAATGCATCTATAAAGAAAAAGACAATTAGGGTTTTTGTTCAGGTTTCGAGTTTCGGGTTACTCGGGTCGGGTTGTTCGGGTTTTCAGTTGGAAAAAAAGTGACTCGATAACCGACCCGTTAATGGTTCAAGTTAGTCGGGTTCGGGTTCGGGATTTTCGGGTATTCTCTAATTCGGGCTTGGGTGGATTTAGATTCGGGCAGGGTTCGGGCTTCAGATAAAAAAGAACAGCCCTACGCAGTATGCCTTATAAGTGCAATTGCAGTCTCTGCTACAATAAAGAACTTGACTCAAAAGTCGCAGGATAAAACCCACTCAAAGCTTGTCTGCCATGGGAACAAGCAGCACAAGGAAATCTTCAAAAGGTGGAAGTAACTGGTCTAGACTCTAGAGTAACATATCATCATGACATTGGTTTAGTGAAACTTTAAGGTTATTAGGTTTGTAGATTGATGTCACTGGTAGAGTCTCAAGTACATTAAAAATATTAGTCATATCTTTGCATTCACATGTTTTAGATTCTACTTCCTTTTTGACACTAATTTCATTGCCATATGCCTTGGCTTTTGTCTTCATAATGGTTTTATGACATGTCTACATGTGTGTATACTTGCATAATCAGAACAAGGAGTTTTCATGGGGTAAGCTTTTTGTAACCTAACTACATATTTATGGCATAGAGGTCCGTTGCATTCTTACTTTCTTTTAGTAAAATCTTCCATTTACGAGTTAACTTTTTTATTAGCATGGTTGAACCTTTTATGACCATTGGTGTTTTGAGGGATAGGTTGAAGTTGTCTTTGTTAATTGTGCTTGCAAAATGCATAGTACTACGAGAAGTATGTAGATCTTTGAATTAAAGGATATAGGAGGTGATATGAATTAAAATAGACTTTTGATGATTTTGAATGCATTCGATCCATTATATATGCTTTCCAATTAGGTATATTTTTAGTGGCCCAACCCAGGTCATCCATGTTATAATGCATTGAAGTTATTAATCTTTAGTGTTATTTGTACAGGATTTGATGGGCTCTTTACGTGTCGATGTTAACACCATGTTAACAGGTCGCCTCTATTTTTGTTATAACAACTTTTATTATAATGTTTATAGCCGTTTCTTTTTTTACAATTTTGTTGTCTACATTTTTTTATTGTTTTAAAGTTTGAATTATGTTCTCGTCCCGTATTGTCGACTCCGCTGCAACGCGCGGGTTCCCCACTAGTATATAATGGTATACAAACCGACCAAAACCGGATTACGAACCAAAACAGAAAATAAATCGAACCAAAATTAAACCGAAACCGGTCTTTCAAACCGATAGCAACAAGTATAAGCATACTAAATCGGGAAAGAACTGAACCGGTTTAAAACTGAAACCAATTTGACTTGGAACAAGTTAAAGTGGAACCGGTTCAAATTTGAAAAAATGAACCGTTTTGTTCACCTCTATAATCAGAAGAGTAGTCTAGAGACGTGGGCTTTTCTATATTCACATTTTGGGCTTGTTTAAGTTCGTCTAGTTAACCACATGGGCCTCATTAACGAGGCTTTCTATACATTTTGGGCTGGTATGAATTCGTAGTCTCAACCACATGGGCCTCATTAACAAGATATACACCCACATATATATGTTTGTCGAAATCTAAAATAATAAATTTATTTATAATAATCTATATCTATACTTAGTATATGATAAAAGAAACAATTTTAAGGACACTTTTTATGACCATGTATTTTTTTTAAATAATAAATTTATTTATAATAATCTATATTTATACTTACTATATAATAAAAAAAAAAAACCATTTTAGAGACACTTTTCATGACCATGTATTTTTTGATTTTCTCACCAATCTCTTATGGATAGTTATTATCTAGTTTAAACTTTTCTAATAAATTATAGATAACTCTACTACTAAATATTATTTAGTTTAATCTCTTCTACTTAATTATAGATAATTACTATTTAGTTTAAATTTAATGGATACTTTTCATTTATAATCTTATTTATTTGATTTTCTATATCATATTATCTTCATTGTTTATAGAGTTAAATGTCATTTTAGTTCCTGTGGTTTGGGCCATTTTTTCAGTTTAGTCCAAAGGTTTGAAATGTTGCTATTTTAGTCCAAATAGTTTCAAACGTTACCATTTTAGTCCACTGGGTTAACTTCGCCCATTTTTTCTGTTAGCTAGAAGGGTAATTCGATCATTTTATATGATCGAATTGACCTTCTAGTTAACAGAATTATATATAAAATGACCGAAATGCCCTTCTAGTTAACAGAATAAGGGATGGAGTTAAACCAGTGGATTAAAATGGTAACGTTTGAAAGTATTTGAACTAAAATGGCAACGTTTTAAACCTTTGGACTAAACTGAAAAAATGACCCAAACCACAAGGACAAAAATAGCATTTAACTCTTGTTTATATTACATAACATGTCATGTAATAGCTACATTTTTATTTTCCTTTTACCTAAATTATTCCTTCTTTTTGACAGACACTTACTTTTTATTTGTAATATACAAATTTACTCTTATTCTTTATAATGGTGTAATAATCTCTAATAAACTTTATTTTTTTTAAGATATAACTTTTTTTTATTGTTTGGTAAACAATATTACATTTATTCAACCCGTATAATACACATGACTTTAAAGATATAACTTTTTTTTATTATTTGGTATATAAAGTTACATTTATTCAACCCCGTACAATACATATGGTTCTTATAGATATAATATTTTAATATTTAATATATAAAATTACATTTATTCAACTCGTGTAACAAATGAGGTTTTTAAAGATATACTAGTATTGAGCCCATGCGTTGCAGCGATTGTCATAAAACTGTGTTAAGTAGTAGCAATAGTATACTAGTGTCAGCGACCACCAACACCGGAAAAACTCGTAAAAAAAATAAAAGAAATCGAGAAAAAATAACGCCGAGCGAAAAGCAGACGTAAAATCTTTGGATCACGCACGCTCGTTGCTGAGTAATTAAAACGAAACGTAAAACACAAAAAAAAATAACTAAGTCCATCCAGGACCCGCGTGTTGGACAAAGTTGTCAAACGAAGAAAAACATATGTGACGCGACGGGCCGGTCAAACGGGAAAAAAATATACGAAAAAACTGTTGAACCCCACACGCACGTTGCAGTGCGTTAACTCACAAAATTTAGAACGAAACGAAAAACTTGGGAAAGATGAAAAGTATGGGGAACCAAAATTGAAAATAAAAAAGAGTTGGGATTAAATTGTAAAAGATGAAAAGCTTTCGGTTAAAAGTAGAAAAACAAAAGGTCTAAATTGCACAATTGAAGTTACTTATTAATTTTAGATAAAGATAAGCATAAAAATAAGTGATATCTATATGTTGGTTATTAATTAATATTAATATTCAAAGAATTTTATTAAACAAATATAAATAAAATTTATGAGGTTGAAGGAGAGAATACCATGTGTTATTACTTGGAGTCTTTTATGATAAGTTAGATAGATTGTTTTATTATTATTTAGTATATCAAATTCATTTATTCAATCTCCGTGTAATACATGGGGTTATAAGCTAGTCAGCTATAAAAATAAGAACAAATAAGTTGTAACTTGTATGTATATACTAAGGGCTTGTTTGGCTAAGCTTTTCAAAACTACTTATTTGCTTATTTGCTTTTCTGAAAAGCAAATAAGCAAATAAGTAGTTTTGAAAAGCTTAGCCAAACAGCCCCTAAGTACAAACGGTGCTTAAAAAACCCTAACTTAGAAACAAGCAAAACTAGTTTGGTGTACTTAAATTCGTTTCATGGTGTTTTTCATTAATCTAATTCCAAAGTAAATTTGAATTCACTTAGACAGTCAGAGTAAGTTGAAATCAGACTTTTAAAAAGAAACCAATCTTCTTCTTCTTCTTCATCATCATCTTCTTCTTTTTTTTAAGTTGAAATCGGACTTCTAAAAAGAAACCAATCTTCTTTTTTTTAGTTACATGGTTTGTGACACCTGGCCTCTTATACCAATTAATGCTTTGGACCTTTGTTTGTGTACGGAAGAGAGTTCCACAATTGAAGTATTTGCATGAGTTATATCAAGAGAGTGATTTCGTTACAAGTTTTTTTACACAACTAACAAAAAGTGTTAAAGGTCTTTAGATGGGGCTGTACGGTGTTAGGAAAAATATGAACAACCAGAAATGCAACCATCTCCCTCCGTTCGTACAACACTGAATGGAAAGCAAAACGCGTATAAAACCTATGGTTTCCATTCCTCATATAAAGTTTTGATTGCAGCAACACATATGATCCTTTTGTCTCCACAAAGTCTCGCTCCATCCTTAAAAATTGAAATCCTTTGGGGACACCGGAGAAGATTAGACAAAATCATGAGTTAATGAATCAGCAACACATCATGTTGAGAAAATCCAATTGTATCTCAAATCTAGATAATCCCAAATAACAAAAAGTGTCCCAAACCTTCAAATATCAATCTAAACCGACAACCATGAACAATGTTAGACCTACAAAAGAACAGATGATATTCAAAAGACAAAACAAAATCATCTGATCAAGAAACAAACAAAAGATTGAACCAGTCTCTCCCCAAAGATAGTGAATCTTGAACATATATTCAGAACATCTAACATTCTTAACATCAAATTGGTGTAGAGGCCAATCTTAGTTTGCAACAACGGAAAATAACCCCCTGGTTGTATCAATTTTGGCAACCGGGGAAAAAGTTTCAGAGTAGTCGATGCCATTTGTCTGAGTGTATCCCTTAGCTACCAACCTCACCTTATATCTTTCAATAGTTCCATCAGCTTTATACTTGTTAGTAAACACCCTCCTGCAAGTAACTGGTTTCTTTCTTATAGGTAACACACATTTTTCCCATGTGCCATTTTTTTTTGTAAGAGCTCTCATTTCCGTATTCATATCCTCTTGCATTCAACTTTCTTACTTGCTTCTTGAGCGGCCATTGGAAAATTTGCTAAAAGAAGGGTTATAAAAAGCTTTTGCAACATCAGCAACTCCCCCTACTACATTTACTGGGCACCTTGAAGACCGAGACGCATGCTCTACTAAGGTTTAGTCTGTGGTTCTTCAAGATCAGTTTCTAGAATTAAAAAAAATCATCATGACTAGTGATGTTATTCAAATTAGATTGAGATTCATGTACCTTTTGTTGGACATCATCCGAAATAGATTCATTGGTTGTGTATACTTGTTTCTTAACCCCTTCTATGTTGGTAGTGAGAGACTCAGTGGCTCCATCTACCAACTCTGCTATAAAAACCTCAAGACAACTTAGAGTACTTAAACAATCTAGTGACTCCCTAACTTTCTCCACTGAAACGCTAGATTGGTCATCGAAATAAAATTCAGACTCTAAGAAGGAACAACCCATGGTGACATGGATGCAACGACTAATAGGATTATAACACCGATTTTCCTTTTGATGAGTGTCATATCCTACAAGCACAGACTTTTCTGCACATGCACCAAGTTTGTTCCTATCGGACTTGGGAATGTGGAAAACACAATACACCCAAAGACACATGGTGGTAGGGTTAAGCGAGGGAATTGGACTTCACTTGCAGAGTGTCTGTAAAGGGGTTTGTGTTCTAGAAACTGTGTAGGAAGACGATTAAGAATACATACAGATGTTGCTATTGCTTCAGGCTCAAAATGCTGAGGAGCTTGAGATTCAATCATCATAGCACGTCACTTCTCATGAAAAATCCGATTTTCTTGTTCAACAACACCATTTTGTTGAGGCGTGTTAGGACATGAAGTTTGACGAATAAGACCATTTTACTGAAAGAAATTTTGCATAGACTGATTCACAAACTCTCCACCATTATCAAAGCAAAGAATTTTTATTTTCTTATTGAACTGGGTTTGAATCATTTTATTAAATATAATGAATTTTTCAGGAACCTCTAATTTATGTTTCATAAAATATACCCAAGTCATTCCAGAAAAGTCATCAACAAACAACACAAAATATTTAAATCAACTTTTATTAGAATTTCGAGCTGGACCCCAAACATCAGAATGTATGAAAGAGAACACAAGTTTAACCTTAGTATTGCTTTGGTCGAAGGATAGTCTATGATATTTAGCAAGAATACAAGTTTCACACTTCATATGAGTGGATTTATTAAAAAAACGCTTGGACATAACGAATTAAGGTACCCAAATGACGGATGGCCAAGACGACGATGCCATAACCAGAGTTCTATATCTGGCGTTCCATGAGCAAGCATGGCATGTCCATTGTGTTTCACCTCATCAACATAGTAGAGACCTCCTCTCTCAAGCTTGATGTACTTTAGATTTTAATTAAAAATACTAGGGTTGGGTTGCTTGTCATACTCAAAACAATAGGGACTAAAATATTTAGGATTAAGAATTAAAGGGATTGGGTTGTATCCCAAACCCTTACTTGTAGCACCTGCTTGATTTATCCCTATAGCCACGCCCCCAAAACCATCTGCTCTCCCTTGTTGCTTTGACACCACCAATTCACCACTGCTGGTGTCATGGCTTCCGACGACAACAACCACCTTGCCATGCTGCCCTGGCTTCTCCCACCATTCATTCTGGATAACCAACAATATTGAAACATGTCTCCTTTTGTAGCTTTCTTCATGTTACAGTGGGTGCAATATAACATTGATTTGTCTTTCTTATCTTTACTTTGTTGTGGCTATGAACGAGTTTTAAACCTTCCATTTGATTTCCTCACTACTTGTAACAACCCGACTTTTCAGCTCGTTACCTTATCGCTGTCATTTCTTTTCTTAAACGCTTGTACTCTGAGATTCGATGCAAATTAACCCTTTGCATTCGTATGTTGGTTAAACTATATATTTTTGACGCATATTTTAAACGCATGTTACAACGCTTATTCAAAACACAGTCTTCGCATTTAAACGCTTATTATAACGCTTACTATCTAAACTCATTTTATCGCATTTCATCGCATCGCTTATTTAGACTAAACACTATCGCAACGCAAACTCAACGCAAACCCAACGCAAATTCGAAACACGGATTTACTTATGTTATGTGTGTTATTTGTGTGATTATTTGTTTAAATGTTATGTGGTTATCAACGCAATGCTTATACGCTTATACGCTCACTCGCAACTCGATTAAACGCAACGCAACACTTAACAAACGAAACAAAAGTTGGAAAAACTAACAAGCGCAATTCGGCTATTCGAATGGACCTCCGCTCGAATGGACATCTGACCGGATGACCATCCGCTCGGATGACCATCCGTCTGGATGCCCATCCGACCGAACACGCCTTTCTCCACCGATTTAAACCTTCGCCCTCTCTCTATAAATACCGCCGTACACCTCCATTCTCTGACTTTGACACTCTCATCCGCTCCCACGTTCTCAGTCACTTTTGGTTGCGATTGAAGGCCATTTTGTAAGCATTTCTTCTCAAATCTTTGCTAATCCTCATCTCTAATCACTTCTACATCATCTTCTTCATCAAAATCACACACAAACACTAACTTTTTCCCTGAAATCACTGATTCGGACTTCTTGAAGGTGGATTCCACTCGTTTTGCTTAGGAAAAATGTTGTGGAAGCATCATTCAATCGAGATTGGTTCTAGATCTAAAGGATTTCACACTTTTCAACCAAGTTATGAAAGATTTCAACACCTTTTCATCTATTTTCGACTTTTCTTCAGTTTTCTACACAATATTGATGGAATCTGGACTTAATCAGACTCTCGACTCGTTCCTTAGTCAAGAGTTGGGTTGAAAACGGACTTCCACCGTAGAGATGGACCGATTTACGGGTCGAACATGAAATTTCACCAAGAACGACTCGTCTGTCCGAAGGGGTGGTATCCATCCGACCGAATGAACTGGATTTGGTATGTTTCCGTTGTTTGACACGTCGTCACGCCGTCTCCGTTAACTCAAAACTTTTACTTAGAAAATTTCAACAAAAACTTCAATTACAGATCATCTCGCTCGATTGGCCATCCGTTCGGATGACCATCCGACCGGATGACCAGACTCTTATTTAAAGTGTTTAAACAATGAGAACTTTTAACAAGACTTCAAAATTTTTAAACGATTCGCAAACACCCACACACTGTTCAAATAACTATCCATTCGAATGATCATCCGTCCGGATGACCATCCGTTCGGATCACCTGTCGAACACTTAACCATCCGACCCTCTGTTTATGCATTGTTCAACACTAAGGAAGACTTATGCTTCTGTTCTCATGCACATGCTAACTCAACGTGCTCCATTCAATCCAATCCCAATTGTGTTTACTTGCTAAACACACTCTGTGAGTATACTCGAACCCATTTTCGTTTAACGCACTTTTGGTTGTTACATACGTTCTGTATCAAAACACAACACACAACACAAACACTTTAGACGCTAACCATCCTCGCATGCTATACGTGATCTATGAATGCTTGTACTATGCTTATACAGTGTTACACTAGACCGCCTCTAGCAACGATAGTACTATAGTTTGGACTCAGCACCTGTTGTGAACGGGGGTTGCTAGGGATCACATTACTTTACTTCACATGTTCGCTGAACATGGGTCGCACATACTCTACAACGCAGTCTTGTGGTTAAGTTGTATCATTGCTGAATAGTTAAATGCTTCGCCCATTACGTGTTACATGCTGGTTACATGCAAAACTCTTTTACTACTATTACTATGCAAACTTGTGTACTCACCTTTACATTTTATGTATTAACTTTATTTTAACGTATGTGAAATGTTGATTGGATGTTATGCTATGCAGAATCAAGTTAGGAAGTCTAGAAACCCACCAAATAAAAAATCTGAGTTGTCGGAATAGAACTTGTTTTTGAGACTGATATTTGTAATGACTGTTATGCTTTATTTGTTTGATAGTATGGGATATTGAACCTTAAAAATATTGTCATTAATAGTTTTTATGGATTCTCATGAACAATCTGTTTCGCTCAGTGCCACGCCCCGACGATTCCGCCATCGGTTGGGGTGTGACAGATTGGTATCAGAGCCATAACTATAGGGAATTAGGTCGAGTCATGTAAAGTTGACCTAGTCTATAGTCTAACCAGCTTCGTGCGAACCCAGTAAGGGTTTCGTACGAGCCCACTTTGATACTCTCACTCGGACTTGCGAAAACTACATCTTTGTGCGAACCAGCGTACTACAGTTTCGTGCAAATACGACCTTTCCTAAGGTCGAAAACTATATTGCCTTTCTTAAGGCTAACACAATACACACGTTTTCGAAACCACTCGCATAACGCAATCGAGTGATTGGGTCGAGATTAGGTGTGAAAACCAAGAACTCTCGATAAGATCACTCACTCTACTCGTATTTTTACTCTCAGCACGAGAACCTTCATAGAGCTAGGAATGACATCCATATCTCGACGAAATTCTCTATTTCTATCTCGTGGCTTTGCCTCACTTTCAGGAACAAAGTTGTTAAGTTTGGTGTGAAACTCGCATTTTATTGACCTGTTCCACTCCCTACTTAGTTTTACAAAACTCTCACCAAAGTCTCGATTGTTCTAATGACTCAAGTCACGTAGTAACTGGAAGGATGAGTGTCGTTCGCCGTGATTCGGCGAGAGCACAGTCTATTAGGCCAAAGCGTGTACTTGAGGTCGTTTGGAATAATCGAATCACTATGGGTAGTCGACGGCTAACACCCAAGATGCTCCATTTATTTCTAGCTTGCAATCGCCGAATTTATGCGTTATCGATTTTATGTGTTTATTATATGTTTATCTGTTTCGATTTTGGAGATTTTTACGCTTTATCGCTTTTCGCTTCCCGCTGCAAAGTAAAGCTCAGTAACACACCACTCTCCTAATCTAAAACGCTAACTAATCGCGAACAAACCAAGAAGTTCTAGTTACCGCAAATGTAGCGAGGAGTATAACGCTCGCCTATGCTATTCTACAACTGGCCTATCTCGCTACGCTACTCGCTATCTCGCGCAACTCTCGAACGCGCTACGCAACCTTGAAAGATAGGTGAATACGTGAAAAATATGTAGGTGAATACGTGCAAAATATGTGTTTACGTGCTCATACGTGCTTATGTGTTTATGTGTATATGTGCTTATGTGGTTTATGTGCCCACGTGACTATGTGCTTATGGCCTCTCATGGGAGGAACTCAGGGAGCTTATGATGAAGGAGTTCTGTCCTCCTCATGAAGTCTAGAAACTGGAGAATGAATTTTGGCACATGAATTAGGAAGGAGGTGACAACCATGGTCTCACCGCTCGCTTCAAGCAGCTGAGTATTATCTATCCCAGTCAGGTGGCAATGCCTGATATGACGACTAAGAAGTGCATTGGCGCTCTCCCCGATCGTGTAGCTGACTTTGTTCAGACATCAAAACCCGCTACTATTGAGAAAACCTACCAACTCGCAGCTGAGATCAACGATAAGCGAGTCTTAGCTGGTTATTTCAAAACCTCGACCAAGAGCCTCAATCAAGCAACTTCTACCCCCGCTACCGAAAATGCAGCATCTCAAGGTTCAAAGTCTTCATGCCAGAGCCACAAGTGAAAGAACAACAACAACAAGAACAATGTGGCTACTGCAGCTCCACTAAACCCCATTCCCGTACAGCCCAACAACCAGAATCGTCAAGCAACTGTTACCAACGCACGCCTGTTAAGTGTGTGTATACTGGTATCCACCCTCTATGCCCTGCTTGCACCTATCATCATCATCCGACAGGGGTCAACTATCGTTTCTATGCAAACTGCAACATCTATGGGCATTTCACTACTCACTGCCGTTCAGGCCAACGTCAGCAAGCTGCTCAAGCTCTTCCAACACCACCAACTCAACCTCTTGTTGTTCAGGGTAACCCAGCAGTTCCAACACCCGTTGCTAATGCTCGAACTTGCTACAGTTGTGGTGACCCTAATCACTTTGCTAATGTCTGCCCTCTCCGCGTTGTGAAACAAGAACCGCAGCAGCAACCACAACATCAACATCAACAACAGCAGCAGCCTCAGCAGCAGCAACCACAACAAGCAGCCCGCGGAAGAACTTTCAACATCAATGTCCTCCAGGCTCAAACTGACAACAATGTTGTCAATGGTACGTTCTTTGTTAACGGTATTTATGCTTCGTGTTTATTTGATACTAGACCCGATAACTGTTTTGTGTCGTTTGAATTCGAAAAGCTCCTAAAATGTAAACGCGCTAATCTCCCGACGACCTTCGACGTAGAATTGCGACCGGAAGAACTGTCACCGTCAGTTCCGTTCTCCGTGATTGTACTCTCGAACTCAAAAATCACGTTTTCCCGATCGATCTCATTCCGATGCAACTTGGTAGTTTCTATCTCATAGTAGGCATGGATTTTCTTCGTGAAAATCGTGCTGAATTCGTTTGTTTCGAAAAGATGATTCGTTTCCCTCTTTCAAACAGTGATCAACTCTGTGTCTATGGGAAGTATCCTCGAAAGAACTAAAGCTGATGTCGTGTATTCAAGCGAGCAAGTATCTCCGCAAGGAATACTTGGCTTTCTTAGCTCATATTGTAGTAGCGAAGGAGGAAAAGAAAACTGTGAAGGACGTTCCCGTTGTTCGTGATTTTCCTAATGTCTTTCCTGACTATTTACCTTGTCTACCCCCTACCCGCGATATCGACTTTCGTATCGACCTCATTCCTGGAGCTAACCCTATCGCTAAAGCCCCTTATCGCCTCGCACCGTCCGAAATGCGTGAACTTTCTAGCCAACACCAAGAATTACTTGATAAAGGGTTCATACGCCCTAGCACGTCACCATGGGGCACACCTGTCCTTTTCGTGAAAAAGAAAGATGGATTGTTCCGAATGTGCATCGATTATAGGGAACTCAACAAGCTTACTATTAAGAACCGCTACCATCTACCTCGAATCGATGATTTATTTGATCAACTGCAAGGCGCTACGTGTTTCTCTAAGATCGACTTATGCTCTGGTTACCATTAACTGCGAATTCAGGAGCAAGACATCCCTAAAACCGCTTTTCGTACCCGTTATGGCCATTACGAATTCGTGGTCAAGCCTTTTGGTCTTACAAACGCACCCGTGGTCTTCATGGATTTGATGAACCATGTGTGTAAACCCTTTCTTGATCGTTTCGTTATCGTATTTATCGATGATATCCTAATCTGTTCGAAGTCGAGAGCCGAACATGCGCAACATCTTCGTTTAGTTCTCGAGCTTCTCCAAGGGAATCGCCTCTACGCCAAGTTCTCCAAGTGTGAATTTTGGCTTGAGGAGGTTCAATTCCTCGGTCACATCGTCAATAGTCTAGGAATTCACGTCGATCCCACGAAGATTGAAGTAGTTAAGAGTTGGATTACACCGAAAACCCCGTCCGAAGTTCGTTCTTTTCTCGGATTGGCGGGTTATTACCGTCGATTTATCGCTGATTTCTCAAAAATCGCCGTTCCTCTCTGTCACACCCCCAAAATCCACCCGCGGAATACCACCGCTTAGAGGCGTGACTGACCAGGATCCAGCCGCCAATCATATTGAACAAGCAAACATGTAATTATAAAAGTTCAACTAATACAATTGGTGTCCAAACAAAACATAATTTAAGTTGCAAGCGGAAGCATAACGTAAAAAAAAAACCAAAACATAAGTTTAATTGTTTCAAAGTTTAACATGGCACACAACTGTCCATGTTCCACAACGACCCTCTTCCATGCAAGCTCCAGCCTAGTACCTATTAGCCTGCAAAGCATGTAGTAACGAGTCAACAACAAGTTGAGTGAGTTCACAGTTGGGTGTTCGTTTTAAGTTATTTCGAAAACAGTTTCCTTTATCTGGCATCCTGCCGGGGGGGTTACCCCATAGTTGAAAAACGTGACTTGTTTATTCCCGGTTACTCTGGCATTCCAGCCGTGGGGGCTACCCCATGTTAGTTATCTGGCATTTCGGCCGTGGGGGCTACCCCATGTATACACTAGACTCGTTACCATATCGACTGCTGACTGTAGTCATGTTTATGTGCCCTGAACTGTCAATGTCTATCATCATTGGCGTGCCCAGATCCATTAGTTCACGCCCGTCCTCTGCGGCACGGTGTGAGGTTTGTCAGACCTAAATAGCGCTATCTAACTAATGACCCGCTCGCCATTGGCCCGGCGATTAAGTCGATATAAAAGGAGGGACTTCGTGATAGAGTTTTGGTCTAGTATGAGTTATCTGTCCATGAGGACGAGGAATCATATTCTAGAACCGATGCTGTCCTACCCAAGAAATGACGAGGAATCCATGTTCCTTAACCCCATTCCCAACCCCTGGGAATCCCATGCTTTGTAGAGGGTGTGAACTCACCTTGGGTTGCTCGGCAGATACACAGAAAGGTCAATCAAGTTGTAAGTGGTCAACTACGTCCTAACATAGATACCATTCACGTCAGGTTCATACCCAAGTAGTGCACGTATGTTCTACACGTATTGTACACAAGTAACGATCATGGCATACATGTCTAGCATGGCAGTTCATCAACAGTTCGTAACAAGCTCCACAGTAACATTCACGTAACAGCCAAAGTCTAAGTGTGCGGCCCAACTACTTAGGCCCATAGCAGTGTGCAAGTCCAAACAGAAGGTGTGTGTACGTGGTCTCGAGTCGAGACTAGAGATCTCGAGTCGAGACTGTGCGATCTTGGGTTAAGGCCTACGAGTTCTCGAGTCATGCATGAACTAGTCGAGACTAGATGGTCTCGAGTCGCAACCGGACCCGCAACTGTGGTCTCGAGTCATGCTGTTTTTGTGCTGATGTGGTGTGGTCTCGAGTCGAGACTTAGGGGTTCTCGACTCGTAACCTGTGTCGCAACCGTGGATCTCGAGTTGTCATCTACATGGTCTCGAGTCGAGACCAAGGGTCTCGACTGGCACACCTGTTAATAACCGGCAACTGTACTATCCAATAGCATTTCGATTTCATGATATGGTGTACTATCCAATGGTAAAGCACAAACATGTTCCCTTGTCTAACAATTAACCGAAATGGATCAAACAACAAGTTTTTCAGATATTCAAGGCACATTCATAGCATATTCATGTTGTTCATCATTCATTCAAATAGTTCATCATTTTAGGGTTTTCATTATAATCAACATGCTTAATCAAGAAGATCTATTCTAGCATGAACTCAAGTTAGTAACATCATCGGCTCCTACATCTAGCATATTCAATCAATACAATAGCATACTTATATAGGATTCATCATCAACATATGCTAATCCGATTTCATTGAACACAAACCTCCTCATTCATACCTAAACATAACCAAACCATTCGGATTCAAGCCCATATAGAGCCGATTACAACCATTCATGATCAATCACATATTATATATACCAAGACAATATTTCATCATCATATATAACATCATCATCCGAAATAAAACACATAGCATGCATCACGAACCTATATCATCACACATCAACACCTTTAGTCATGTATATACATGTGTTTGCAAAGAAATCACTAACCGGTTCAAGTATGGGTTCAAAGGTGTGAAGTAGTAATGAATGAAGTTTCCAAATGGGTGTGTACGAGCCGATCCGAGAGTCCCTTGTGTCCCTTGTGGTCGCCGGTTTGATCCGAGAGAAAAGGAGAGGAGATGTGATGTTTGATCTCTAGGGTTTTAGTGAGAGAATGTGGGAGTGTGTGTGTAGGAGAGTGTGTGTAGATTGCCCAAAGAATGGCAAGGTTGGCTATCCACCAAGGTTATATACTTGTTCTAAGTTGGTGCACCCTAATGGGCTTTCGGGTAGACTAAATGAGGTGCGTGGCCCAACCGGCCCATCTGTTGCACTGTTCACTCAAGACTGCATGGTCTCGAGTCGGGTCCTTGTGTCTCAGGTCATATAAATACACGCATACATACAAGCACAACACATAATCACATAAATTCACTTATATCATTCATTAAGCCAACAAGTTAACTAGTCACATAACGTTCAAGCATGTTACATCGAGATACAATGAAAGGTTCTAAATTTCGAGTTGTCACATCATCCCCAAGTTGAAAGAAATTTCGTCCCGAAATTTGGTAAGCACTCACTGAGGAAGCTAGTTAAGTTGTATGGTTTCCCGGTTTTCCTGGGGTGTCACATCCTCCCCCCGTTGATCTTGAATTTCGTCCCGAAATTCCGTAGCTTCAGCCTCAGTAGTGGTTGTACTGTTTGCGAACAGTTGGGGATACTTTTGTTTCATCCGATCTTCGCGTTCCCAGGTGAACTCTGGGCCGCGACGTGAGTTCCAACGAACTCGAACGAGAGGTATTCTAGTGTTCTTGAGGACCTTAACATCCCGGTCCGTGATTTCAACCTGTTCCTCGACGAATCGTAACTGCTCGTCGATAGTGAGCTCCTTTAGAGGAACTATGTGGGTCTCATCTGACAGACACTTTTTCAGATTCGACACGTGGAAAACGTTGTAAACTGCACGAAGTTCCGCTGGTAAGTTCAGTCTGTAGGCCACCTTGCCTATTTTCTCGATGATTTCAAAAGGTCCGACGTATCGTGGGTTAAGTTTGCCTCGTTTACCAAAACGAACCACACCCTTCCAGGGTGAAACTTTGAGTAGTACCCGCTCCCCAACCTGGAGCTCAAGTGGTTTCCTGCCCTTATCGGCGTAGACTTTCTGACGGTCACGAGCTGCCGCCATGCGTTGTCGTATTTGAGCAATTCGTTCGGTTGTGTCTACTACATGTTCCGGACCAGTGATTTGACTATCCCCCACATCTGCCCAACAAAGAGGTGACCGACATTTATGCCCGTACAATGCCTCAAACGGAGCAGCTTTAATGCTGGTGTGGTAGCTGTTATTGTATGAGAATTCCACAAGTGGCAGATGCTTTTCCCAGCTGTTGCCAAAGTCGATTACACATGCACGAAGCATGTCTTCTAAGGTTTGAATAGTGCGCTCGGACTGCCCGTCCGTCTGAGGGTGATACGCTGTGCTCATGTCTAATCGTGAGCCAAAGGATTTGTGCATCGCCTGCCACAGCTCTGAAGTAAAACGCGCATCTCGATCCGAGATAATAGAGGTGGGCACCCCGTGCCTCGAAACAACTTCCTTGAGGTATACTTCTGCTAGAGTGGAGAATTTATCCATCTCCTTGATAGCCAGGAAGTGCGCAGACTTTGTGAGTCGATCCACGATCACCCAAATAGTATCATTTCCGCGCTGGGATCTAGGCAGGCCAGTAACGAAATCCATGGAAATTTGCTCCCATTTCCATTGTGGTATCTCTGGTTGTTGGAGTAGGTCTGAGGGTTTCTGGTATTCCGCTGTCACACCCCGACCACATAGAACATACAAAACGTGGCGGAAATGTCGGGGAGTGTTGTAACAGAATTAATTGTTTCAAATCCATGGCAATTGAAGTTTCGTTTTATTGATTAAAGGTGTTACAATGTCTTAATAAACAAAGAAATACAACATAATTAACTAGTCTTGCATCTTTTATTGTCACTAAAGCCCAAGTCTGCCTATGTGTATCTTGATCATCTTATGCAACAGTTCCTGAAAAACACATGTGAAAATAGGTACGTCAGCATAAAAATGCCTGTGAGATACATAGGTTTTGTGAAAATAGGTTTCATGACTTATGTTTGAGAAAATGTTTAGTCATGAACCTTGTAATTTGCTTTGTTTTGTAAATCATTTGAAAAACAATGAGTTCAGATGATATGTATAAATAATGTACGGTTAAATGAATAACCATGTAAAATGAGTTTGTATTAGATAAATTGTTTGTAAATCAATGTCTTGTGAAAAATATGTTATTTGTATAAAATGTTATATGTATCAAACTGAAATGATTCAAATAACGCTACGACATGTAATACCATACAAACACTTATATATAGGAAGTACCAGCGGCGTATCCACCATGCTTGTATCATATTACACACGCATCGTTACTTAATCACTTAATCAACCAAACCACCAATATAGAATGTCTATGTTTAACAATTGTAGAAATGTTTATGTATGGTAAGTAATGTAAAGTTAAACGAATAACCTTATAGTAGCATATCAAAAGTATACTTTGGATTTGTAAGTAACATATTAAACTATGTTTTGGTTTCATAAGTAACATATCAAAATATGCTTTGGATGTGATAAATAACATATTAAACTATGTTTTAGTTTTGTAAATAACATATCAAAATATGCTTTGGATGTTTAACAAAATATATGTTGGTTTTGTACGATACCACACATGAGAGTATATCAAAATATACTTTAATAGTGTGATTTAAGAATTCATTCAGACCTGGTGCATCAAAATACACCTTTGAGACTATAAGGATACCACAAAGGCAATCCCTATTTGGATGGAGCAACAAATTGGTTTCAAACATTCCATGCCAACAGGAATGGGGTGTCAAATCCTATAGCGCTATATCATACTAACAATCGGTCTGGTGAACATAAAATAAGTACAATTCAACATTTTATTTTATGTTCTTTGAGAAATCAATGTTTAAATCATAGATAGTTATGTAATTTGTCAAATGATAAGTAATAACTTGTATGATCAAATGTCAAAATGTAAGTATGTGATGAAATCAGCTGTACTAAGTAATGCACACGATGGGCACACGTAGCATGAAATGTAATGTAAAATGATGTACCAAGTATGCTAAGTTAACATACGAAGCAGAAAAGTCATGTAAATCAATGTACTAATAGTGTACTAATGAACATAACAGGTATATGATGTGAAAACAGGAAAGCATGAAAGTAACAAGTAGGCACATGTGTTCCACCCCAAAACAGTTTGGAAAACAGTAAAAGAGGGGTCTATGTACTCACCTGAGATTGCTCAGTAGTTCTGGAGTAACAACTAAACAATGCTAGAGATCGCGGATATCAAACGGCACCTAGTATAGGTAGCTACATTAATAAACCGGACCTAAATCGGAAGATCGGGTAGCATTAGGGTTTGTAAACCAAACGAGTGTAGAGACTCGTGTCATTTGGTTTAACAAAGCCTACATACTAAATGAAACTTAACCTAAGTGTCTACGACCCATTACGACCCGTTTAGGTAGCTTATGCTACTTTAACGCGTCGTTCGCGTGAAACGCGTTCGGACCGCCTAACTAGCCCTATGACAAGTGTTATATGCCTAAACATATTACATAATATGTTATGTGACAAAGGTTTAGGTTACATATGCTTAATTACCAATTATACATGAAAAGGGTATTCTGGTAATTTACCTAAGGCATATAAACTACCTATCATACAACTACTTAAACGATGTGACCATAGGGTATAACCTCGGAAGGTTATTCCCTACCTACTATGGTCACCTAAATGTGTTTGGTCGGATCCTAATGATCGACCAAACTGGGTTGGGTTCGAGGTATAAGCGATTCATTAGATCGCTTACCCTACGACCCTAGACAACGTGGTAATCAGTGGGCATAGTCCCAAGGGACTATGACCAACGTGATTACACTCACGTTGCGAAGTTCAAAAGAACTTCGCATTGACCATTACTGGTCAACGCTGAAAGTCAAACAAAGTTTGACTTTCGGACTCGAAAAGCAATAAAATAAGGAAAAGAACGAAAGAATACTTACGAAGGGTCCCCGAATGCTAATCCCGATCCAAGAACTCAGGTATGAAACAATGGTTTCAACTTAGAGCTCTCAAATCAGAATTCTTGTAAGAAATGAGGTTGGGGTGATGGGGTATTTATAGGAATACCCGAACCGTTAAGATCGTTTGTCGAAAATCGTGCCTTAATCATGTCCGTACAAGTGTCGGAAGGTTATGGTGACTAAATTGCCACTAACCATAGGGAATCAACACTTGGCAAAGGATTTGGGAGTGCAAAACAGCTGTAAACAGCTGTCGATACATCGAATCTGGTCCCGAAAATGCGAAAAATGAGTTTTCTGCATGTTTCTGCCCAGAATAGGCAGTCGCGTAGCGCGACTGCATAGGCCCTTAGGGCTCGCGCTACACCACTGCCCCTCTGTTTCAGAAATGTTTCCAAATTGGCAGTTTTGGTCCCTGTTGTGTTTTAAGGCCTTTTTCGATGCGTTTGAACCCCGTTAACCTCATTTCAAGGCTCTAAAATGAAGTTAAAGTATAGGGAACTCAAAACATGCTCAAAAATATGCCGGATGATGGTTCGTTTGGTCGTACGAACGCGATGTTCGCTTAATTACGACGGAATGCGCATAAGCGCGAAAAACGATCCAAATGACGCGACGCATGGATTTTTCTTAAGGCGAACACTAAAATAAAATATTTTAGTGCTTACATAAATTTTTGGATGTCCGGATGTATTCAGAACGTAAGTTATGCGCGAAAGTGCAAACTTGTGCACTTTTTGACACTTTTAGTCCCTGAATGACACAAAAGTTTATTTTAGCATACCGAACACCTCAAAGCCTATTTCTAAGCTATGTGAAGGGTATCTATGGTATGTTTAACTTATGGTCATGCTCCGGAATGTCTGTTACAGTTCAAATTGGCATACTTTCGCAGTTTGTCAACTTTAGTCCCGGTAAGCGATTAAACTTTGATTTCACCACACCAAACCTTCCAAAACTTATATCTAAGTTATGTAAAGGTTATTTAAGGTATGTTAAGCCTATTTCACTATTCTGGAGTGTTCGTTGCATTAAACTGGTTATATTTACGCATCAGTGCGCGTATAACCTTCCAGAAAGCGATTTAGAGCTTGAAATCGAACAAGACTTGATATGTGCAAAAGATACACATATTTATACAAGTCCAAAGTATGAAATACAATATTTCATTGGTTTGGAATTCGTTTGATGGTTGAAATGACACAGGTGTTACATCCGCCTTGACTCTCGCACAAGTCAAACACTTGCTGACGTAAGTTGCTATGTGGGCCTTCATGCTAGGCCACCAATACGTAGTTTTGATATCGTGGTACATCTTATCCGAACCAGGATGTACCGAGTAGCGAGACTTGTGTGCTTCATCCATCACAAGCTCTCGTAAGTTGCCATAGTGTGGGACCCAAATGCGTCCCGTTACGTAGTAAGCACCATCTTCCTTTTGTTCTAAGTGTTGCCTTGAGCCGTGTAGGGCTTCAGCCCTGACGTTTTCTGATTTCAATGCTTCTATCTGAGCAGCTCGTATTTGGGAAGGAAGGCTAGAATGTATGGTGAGTTCCAACGCTCGCACGCGCTTAGGCGCGGTGTCCTTTCAACTGAGGGCGTCAGCCACAACATTGTCCCTACCCGGGTGATACCTGATCGAGCACTCGTAGTCATTCAGTAGTTTGACCCATCGTCGTTGTCGCATATTCAGTTCTTTCTGTTTGAAGATGTGCTCGAGGCTCCTGTGGTCGGTGTAGATGGCACACTTGGTACCGTACAGGTAATGTCGCCATATCTTAAGTGCAAAAACAACAGCTCCCAGCTCTAAGTCGTGCGTAGTGTAGTTCCTTTCATGAACCTTAAGTTGGCGTGAGGCGTAGGCTATAACTTTATCTCGTTGCATCAATACACAACCAAGACCCTGAATTGATGCGTCGCAGTAGACCACGAAGTCGTCTGTGCCCTCTGGCAAGGAAAGGATAGGTGTGCTGCAAAGTCTATCCTTTAGATGCTGAAATGCTAATTCCTGTGCATTTCCCCATCGATAAACAACGCCTTTCTGCGTTAGTGAGGTGAGAGGCTGTGCAATCTTGGAAAAATCCTTAATGAACCTCCTGTAGTAGCCTGCCAAACCCAAGAATTGGCGAATTTCCTTTGGTGTACGAGGTGCAGGCCAGTTCTTAATCGAGTCCACCTTGGATGGATCAACATGAATCCCATCCTTGTTTACCACATGGCCTAGGAAATGGACTTCTCGAAGCCAGAAGTCACATTTTGAAAATTTGGCGTATAGCTGTTCTGCTCGAAGAAGTTCCAAAATAAGTCGTAGATGGTGGTCGTGTTCCTCCTGGCTCTTGGAATAGATCAGGATGTCGTCGATGAAGACTATAACGAACTTGTCCAGATAAGGCTTGCATACTCGATTCATCAAGTCCATGAAAACCGCAGGTGTGTTTGTCAGCCTAAAAGGCATGACCAAAAACTCATAGTGCCCATAGCGAGTTCTAAAGGCTGTTTTAGAGACATCCTCTTCTCAGACTCTCAACTGGTGATATCCCGATCTCAAATCAATCTTTGAATAGTAGCTCGACCCCTGCAGCTGGTCGAACAAGTCGTCAATACGTGGTAGAGGATAACGATTCTTTACCGTCACTTTGTTGAGTTCAGGATAGTCGATACACATCCTAAAGGTACCGTCTTTCTTCTTCACAAATAGCACTGGAGCTCCCCAGGGCGATGAGCTAGGACGAATAAAACCCTTATCCAAGAGTTCTTGTAGTTGCGTAGAGAGTTCTTCCAACTCTGATGGAGCTAAACGATAAGGTGCACGAGCTATAGGCGCAGCTCCAGGAGCTAGTTCGATCTGAAACTCGACTTGGCGATGAGGTGGAAGACCAGGTAATTCCTCAGGAAATACCTCTGGATAGTCGCGTACAACTGGAAAATCTTCTATCTTCTTCTCTTTCTCCGAGGTGTCAGTTACGAGAGCCAAAATGGCAGAGTGGCCCTTTCGCAAGCACTTCTGGGCCTTAAGGAAAGAGATGACGTTCTCAACGGCACCCCTCTTGTCGCCACGAATCATGAGAGGTTCATTACCGGAACTAAGAATGCGAACAGTCTTCTCGTTGCAAAGGATCTCTGCTCGGTGTTGGGATAACCAATCCATCCCAATGACAACGTCGAAACTACCCAAGACGATAGGAATAAGGTCGATAGAGAAGGTCTGGTTAGCAAGAACAAGTTTACAACCCTTGACTACGTGTGTGGCCTCTAAACTCTTACCATTTGCTAGTTCTACAGTGTGCTTGTTGTTCAAAGGTGTTGGAATACGCTTAAGCATTCGACTAACCTCTAGTGACATGTAGCTAGTATCGGCACCCGAATCAAATAAAACTGTAACATAAAAGTCGTCGAGAAGGAACTTACCCGCCACAACATTGGGGTCATTCCTTGCTTCACCTTGGCCAATCACGAACGCCCGCCCCCTGGCACCATTGTTGTTGTTGTTCCCATTGTTACCATTCCCCTGATTGTTGTTATTGTTGTTGTTGTTGTTGTTCTGGTTCCTGTTCAGTTGGGGACAATCTCTCTTGAAGTGGCCTTCAGCTCCACACTGAAAGCACCCTTTGTTATCACCTTGCTGCTGCTGCTGGCGCTGGTTCTGTTGAGCTTGCTGACGATTCTGATTGGCGGGATATAAGCTCCTGTAATCCTTTGCAGTGTGACCTAGCTTGTTGCACCGATGATAGTTACCCCTGGTGCATGGCCCGCTGTGGTGTAGGCTGCTGCGATTGCATTTGGGGTGATTCCCTTTGTACCCACCATGATTTTGACCACCAGATGATTGCTGACTAGGGCTCTTGTAGTCTTCAGTCTTTCTCTGCTGGGACTGAGACTGAACAGAAGTCGACCCCTTACTTGAAGTTCCATCCCATTTCCGTTTGTTGTCACCAAGAGCACCTGAAGTAGTTGCAGCACCTATGCGCTTTGGCAACCTGTTCTGCTCCACCGCCTGATCCGTGAGACGGTGAGCCAACTGAACAACTTGCTGGATGGTGGCGAGGTTAGCTGAAGTCACATGACTTTGGATCTCTGGCACCAAGCCCTTGAGGAAGAGTTCAATTCGCTTAATTGGAGGGTCCACCATAGTAGGACACAGTAAGGCAAGCTCATTCGATTTCTTAGTATACGCCTCAATTTCTGACCTCGTCATCTTGAGGTTGTAGAACTCGACTTCCAGCTTATGAATGTCATCACGACTGCAGTATTCCTCCTTGATCATCTCCTTAAAAGTTTCCCATGGGATGGCGTTTGCAGCAACCAACCCCAGCATTTGGACCTGAGCGTTCCACCATGTGAGGGCTAAACCCTCGAGAGTACCGGTAGCATACTTCACCCTGCGCGCCTCAGGGCATTCACACATTTCGAAAACTGACTCGAGATTCTCAAACCAGTGGAGGAGACCTACTGCTCCTTCAGTGCCGCTAAAAGTAGTTGGTCGGCAGTCCATAAAAGTTTTAAAAGTGCACACAGGTGGCTGAGCATGTTGACCTATTGTGGGTGAAAGAAAGACAGAGTTTAACACAAAGGTTGGTTCACGAGAGTAGGATCTAAAGATCCTAGAATGAGTTTGGACTGCAGGATATACCTCCTGCGTGTGCAGCTGCAAGTGCCGCAACAACTTGTTCGTTAATCAGAGCCGTCAACTGGGCTTGAGTCATGTTAACGCGTCCAGACATGATCTTCATATCAAGGGAAACATGAGTGAGAGAGGTTCGCGAAAGTGCGATGGCAGAAGGGAGTAAGCACACACGTGTTCAAGCAACAGTAGTTATACTAACCAAGCATACCATGAGCAATGTACTATGTAACTAACAAGTAGGCAATATATACACAGATCATATCACCTAGAATGTTGAGTCTTGCATGTGGAGTGAAGCGTCGTTGTGGATCGTAGAGCACTGTACAGGTTATAGTCTGATTTTAATAAAACCTTTTCCTTTATTAAAACCAAGTTCTCTATAACCAATGGCTCTGATACCAATCTGTCACACCCCCAAAATCCACCCGCGGAATACCACCGCTTGGAGGCGTGACTGACCAGGATCCAGCCACCAATCATATTGAACAAGCAAACATGTAATTATAAAAGTTCAACCAATACAATTGGTGTCCAAACAAAACATAATTTAAGTTGCAAGCGGAAGCATAACGTTTAAAAAAAACCAAAACATAAGTTTAATTGTTTCAAAGTTTAACATGGCACACAACTGTCCATGTTCCACAACGACCCTCTTCCATGCAAGCTCCAGCCTAGTACCTATTAGCCTGTAAAGCATGTAGTAACGAGTCAACAACAAGTTGAGTGAGTTCACAGTTGGGTGTTCGTTTTAAGTTGTTTCGAAAACAGTTTCCTTTATCTGGCATCCTGCCGTGGGGGTTACCCCATAGTTGAAAAACGTGACTTGTTTATTCCCGGTTACTCTGGCATTCCAGCCGTGGGGGCTACCTCATGTTAGTTATCTGGCATTTCGGCCGTGGGGGCTACCCCATGTATACACTAGACTCGTTACCATATCGACTGCTGACTGTAGTCATGTTTATGTGCCCTGAACTGTCAATGTCTATCATCATTGGCGTGCCCAGATCCATTAGTTCACGCCCGTCCTCTACGGCACGGTGTAAGGTTTGTCAGACCTAAATAACGCTATCTAACTAATGACCCGCTCGCCATTGGCCCGGCGATTAAGTCGATATAAAAGGAGGGACTTCGTGATAGAGTTTTGGTCTAGTACGAGTTATCTGTCCATGAGGAAGAGGAATCATATTCCTGAACCGATGCTGTCCTACCCAAGAAAGGACGAGGAATCCATGTTCCTTAACCCCATTCCCAACCCCTGGGAATCCCATGCTTTGTAGAGGGTGTGAACTCACCTTGGTGTGCTCGGCAGATACACAGAAAGGTCAATCAAGTTGTAAGTGGTCAACTACGTCCTAACATAGATACCATTCACGTCAGGTTCATACCCAAGTAGTGCACGTATGTTCTACACGTATTGTACACAAGTAACGATCATGGCATACATGTCTAGCATGGCAGTTCATCAACAGTTCGTAACAAGCTCCACAGTAACATTCACGTAACAGCCAAAGTCTAAGTGTGCGGCCCAACTACTTAGGGCCATAGCAGTGTGCAAGTCCAAACAGAAGGTGTGTGTACGTGGTCTCGAGTCGAGACTAGAGATCTCGAGTCGAGACTGTGGGGTCTTGGGTTAAGGCCTAGGAGTTCTCGAGTCATGCATGAACTAGTCGAGACTAGATGGTCTCGAGTCGCAACCAGACCCGCAACCGTGGTCTCGAGTCATGCTGTTTTTGTGCTGATGTGGTGTGGTCTCGAGTCAAGACTTAGGGGTTCTCGACTCGCAACCTGTGTCGCAACCGTGGATCTCGAGTTGTCATCTACATGGTCTCGAGTCGAGACCAAGGGTCTCGACTGGCACACCTGTTAATAACCGGCAACTGTACTATCCAATAGCATTTAGATTTCATGATATGGTGTACTATCCAATGGTAAAGCACAAACATGTTCCCTTGTCTAACAATTAACCGAAATGGATCAAACAGCAAGTTTTTCAAATATTCAAGGCACATTCATAGCATATTCATGTTGTTCATGATTCATTCAAATAGTTCATCATTTTAGGGTTTTCATTATAATCAACATGCTTCATCAAGAAGATCTATTCTAGCATGAACTCAAGTTAGTAACATCATCGGCTCCTACATCTAGCATATTCAATCAATACAATAGCATACTTATATAGGATTCATCATCAACATATGCTAATCCGATTTCATTGAACACAAACCTCCTCATTCATACCTAAACATAACCAAACCATTCGGATTCAAGCCCATATAGAGCCGATTACAACCATTCATGATCAATCACATATTATATATTCCAAGACAATATTTCATCATCATATATAACATCATCATCCGAAATAAAACACATAGCATGCATCACGAACCTATATCATCACACATCAACACCTTTAGTCATGTATATACATGTGTTTGCAAAGAAATCACTAACCGGTTCAAGTATGGGTTCAAAGGTGTGAAGTAGTAATGAATGAAGTTTCCAAATGGGTGTGTACGAGCCGATCCGAGAGTCCCTTGTGTCCCTTGTGGTCGCCGGTTTGATCCGAGAGAAAAGGAGAGGAGATGTGATGTTTGATCTCTAGGGTTTTAGTGAGAGAATGTGGGAGTGTGTGTGTAGGAGAGTGTGTGTAGATTGCCCAAAGAATGGCAAGGTTGGCTATCCACCAAGGTTATATACTTGTTCTAAGTTGGTGCACCCTAATGGGCTTTCGGGTAGACTAAATGAGGTGCGTGGCCCAACCGGCCCATCTGTTGCACTGTTCACTCGAGACCGCATGGTCTCGAGTCGGGTCCTTGTGTCTCGGGTCATATAAATACACGCATACATACAAGCACAACACATAATCACATAAATTCACTTATATCATTCATTAAGCCAACAAGTTAACTAGTCACATAACGTTCAAGCATGTTACATCGAGATACAATGAAAGGTTCTAAATTTCGAGTTGTCACACTCACACCTCTCTGACGCATAAAGACAAGCCTTTTGTTTGGGGAACCGAATAAGAGGATGCCTTTCAAAATCTCAAGCGTATGCTTTGTAACGCTCTCGTACTCGCGCTACCCGATGGAAACAATGACTTTGTTGTTTATTGCGATGCCTCTAACCTAGGTCTTGGTTGTGTTCTTATGAAACGAGACAAGGTTATCGCGTATGCGTCTCGCCAACTCAAGGTCCATGAGAAGAACTACACAACCCATGATCTCGAACTCGGTGCAGCTGTTTTTGTGTTAAAGATTTGGCGAAACTACCTTTATGGTACCAAGTGTACTGTCTTCACCGACCATAAGAGCCTACAACACATCTTGAACTAGAAAGAACTAAACATGCACCAACGCATATGGGTTAAACTTATCAACGACTACGATTGTGAGATACGCTACCACCCAGGCAAGGCAAACGTTGTTGCTGATGCTCTTAGTCGACGAAGCCATTTACATAGTGTTCGTAACGTTCAAGCCCAACACGACCTCGAAGCCCTCATTCGCAAAGCTCAACACGCCTGTTTTCTCGAGAACACCTTGAAGGAAGAAAGAATCTGTGGAACCGAAAACGAGTTAGTGAATAAACCGAATGCTATTTTTCACTATCTCGACCGAATTTGGATTCCAAGTTGCAATAATCTCCGAGAGATTTTGATGACTGAAGCCCACAAGTCCCGATATTCCATTCACCCCGGTGCCGAAAAAATGTACCAGGACCTCCGTGCCAGGTATTGCTGGCCAGGAATGAAGAAGAATATCGCTCTCTACGTTTCGAAATGCCTAACTTGCTCAAAGGTTAAGGGCGAACAACAACGACCCTATGGCCTACTCGAACAACCCGAAATCCCGATGTGGAAATGGGAGAGTATAGTTATGGACTTCATTACGAAACTCCCTTGCACTCCATCAGGTCACGATAGCATTTGGGTTATCATTGATTGTCTTACGAAATCCGCTCACTTTATACCGATACGAGAAGACTTCAAGGTAGACCGATTAGCACGAATCTATACCGACGAAGTCATTTGTCGACATGGGACACCTCGTGACATCATCTCTGACCATGATGGTTTATTTACCTCGCGCCTTTGGGAGACTTTTCCGTCCGCACTCGGTACTACTCTTAATCTCAGTACCGCATTTCATCCCTAGACCGACGGTCAGACTGAGCGCACGATCCGCACCCTTGAAGACCTGCTTCGTTCGTGCGTTATAGATTTTGGTGGTAATTGGGATTCGCATTTACCTTTGGTAGAGTTCTCGTACAATAACAGTTATCACGCTAGTATTCAAATGGCACCCTTTGAGGCATTATATGGTAGAAAATGTCGATCGCCTATTGTATGGCACGAGATCGGAGACGCCCAAATAACCGGTCCCGAATTATTACAAGAAACGACTGACAAGATCCTCCAAATACGAGACAATCTCTTGAAAGCTCGGAGTCGTCAAAAGAGTTACGCCGATAAACGCCACAAGGCCCTTGAGTTTGAAGTGAGTGATCACGTACTCCTAAAGGTTTCACCTTGGAAGGGGGTGATCCGATTCGGCAAGAAAAGGAAAGGTAGCGCCACGATACGTGGGTCCCTTTAAGATTCTGGAAAAAATTGGAAAAGTGGCCTACTGACTCGAATTACCGGAGGAACTCAGCAATGTACATCCGACTTTCCTCGTCTCGAACCTTAAGAAGTACCTAGCTGATTAAAATCTTTATGTCCTCCTCGAAGACCTGCAAGTAAACGAGACCCTACACTTTGTGGAAAAGCCAGTAGAAATCATGGATCGAGAGACCAAGAAACTTTGACGCTCTTGTATCCCTATAGTGAAAGTTCGCTGGGAAGGCAAATGCGACACCGAGTTCACTTGGGAACTCGAAAGTGATATGAAAGCTAAATATCCACAACTCTTCGTTACGCCTGCTCCTTAATTTCGGGGCGAAATTTCCTAAAGTGGGGGAGGCTGCAACAACCCGACTTTTTGGATCGTGACCTTATCGCTGTCATTTCCTTTCTTAAACGCTTGTACTCTGAGATTCGATGCTAATTAACCCTTTGCATTCTTATGTTTGTTAAACTATATTTTTGATGCATATTTTAAACGCATGTTACAATGCTTATTCAAAACGCAGTCTTCGCATTTAAATGCTTATTATAACGCTTACTACTAAATGCATTTTATCGCATTTCATCGTATCGCTTACTTAGACTAAACACTATCGCAACGCAAACCCAACGCAAACCCAACGCAAACTAGAAACGCGTATTTACTTATGTTATGTGTGTTATTTGTGTGATTATTTGTTTAAATGTTATGTGGTTATCAACGCAACGCTTATACGCTCACTCGCAACTCGATTAAATGCAACACAACGCTTAACAAATGAAACAAAAGTTGGAAAAACTAACAAACACAATTCGGCTGTTCGAATGGACCTCCGCTCGAATGGACATCCGACCGAACACGCCTTTCTCCACCGACTTAAACCTTCGCCCTCTCTCTATAAATACCGCCGTACACTTCCATTCTCTGACTTTGACACTCTCATCCGCTCACACATTCTCAATCATTTTCAGTCGTGATTCAAGGCCATTTTGTAAGCATTTCTTCTCAAATCTTTGCTAATCCTCATCTCTAATCACTTCTACATCATCTTCTTCATCAAAATCACACACAAACACTAACTTTTTCCCTAAAATCACTGATTCGGACTTCTTGAAGGTGGATTCCACTCGTTTTGCATAGGTAAACTGTTGCGGAAGCATCATTTAATCGAGATTGGTTCTAGATCTTAAGGATTTCACACTTTTCAACCAAGTTATGAAAGATTTCAACACTTTTTCATCTATTTTCGACTTTTCTTCAGTTTTATACACAATATTGATGGAATCTGGACTCAATCAGACTCTCGACTCGTTCCTTAGTCGAGAGCCGGGTTGAAAACGGACTTCCACCGTAGAGATGGACCGATTTATGGGTCGAACATGAAATTTCATCAAGAGCGGCTCGCCTGTCCGAAGGGGTGGTATCCGTCCGTCCGACCGAATGAACTGGATTTGGTATGTTTCCGTTGTTTGACATGTCGTCACGCCGTCTCCGTTAACTCAAAAATTTTACTTAGAAAATTTCAACTAAAACTTCAACTATAGATCATCTTGCTCGAATGGCCATCCATTCGGATGACCATCCGACCGGATGACCAGACTCTTATTTAAAGTGTTAAAACAATGAGAACTTTTAACTAGACTTAGAAATTTTTAAACGATTCGCAAACACCAACACACTGCTCGGATGACTATCCATTCGGAGGGGACCCATCCGTTCGGATCACCTGGCGAACACTTAACCACCCGACCCTCTGTTTACGCACTGTTCAACACTGAGGAAAACTTATGCTTGCGTTTTCATGCACAGGCTAACTCAACGCGCTCCCTTCAATCCAATCCCGCTTGTATTTACTTGCTAAACACACACTGTCAGTATATTCGAACCCATTTTCGTTGCACTTTTGGGTGTTACATACGTTGTATATCAAAACACAACACACAACGCAAACACTTTAAACGCTAACCGTCCCCGCATGCTATATGTGATCTATGAATGCTTGTACTATGCTTATACAGAGTTACATTAGACCGCCTCTAGCAACGATAGTACTATAGTTTGGACTCAGCACCAGTTATGAATATGGGTTGCTAGGGATCACATTACTTTACTTCACGTGTTCGCTGAACATGTGTCGAGCATACTCTACAACGCAGTCTCGTGGTTAGGTTGTATCATTGCTGAATAGTTACATGCTTCGCCCGTTACGTGTCACATGTTGGTTACGTGTAAAACGTTTTTACTACTATTACTATGCAAACTTGTGTACTCACCTTTACATTTTATGTATTGACTTTATTTTAACGTATGTGACAGGTTGATTGGATGTAATGCTATGCAGAATCAAGTTAGGAAGTCTAGAAACCCACAAAATAAAAAATCTGAGTTGTCGGAATAGAACTTGTTTTTGAGACTGATATTTGTAATGACTATTATGCTTTATTTGTTTGATAGTATGGGATATTGAACCTTAAAAATATTGTCATTAATAGTTGTTATGGATTCTCATGAACAATCTGTTTCGCTCAGTGCCACGCCCCGATGATTCCGCCATCAGTTGGGGTGTGACACTACTATACCTAGGCCGATCTCCAATGACATGTCAATTCAAAGGTTACATATTTTAGAATATTGAGTCTTGCCACTTTGCGCCGTATCGCTGTTGATGTGTGCAAAATGCAACATATAAATTACATCAATTGTGGCATAAAACTAACCCTTTTTTAGTACCAATGTTGGAAAAAGTGTGTTTTTTTCTTCCTTTTGTATTTTCAGGATTAAATGAGCTCAAATTAACAAAAGAAGCAAAAAGGCAGCTAAATCTAACATAAATACAAGAAAAGAAATAAACGTGGCATGCCCGACCTCCCCGAAAGCATCTTCCCAAGCAAAACAAGAGAGCAGAAGGCTGAACACGCCCCGTGCTCAGTGAGCACGGGGGCGTGCCAAAGTGTCAGCATAAAAGACAAAGTTGTAGAAGCTTCCATCACCCACCACGGGGCTGTGCTCAGCGGACACGGGGCCGTGGTCAACTATAAGATTCGCAGAATCCAGGCAAATCTTGATAGTACAGATATGCTTCTGCACACGGGGTCGTGCCCAGCGGACACGGGGCCGTGGTCAACTAATAAAGACAAGAGCAATTAATGAAGACAGAGAAGGATGTGGACACGGGGCCGTGCCCACTGGACACGGGGCCGTGCCCGAGCTTCTGTTCAGCCTATAAATAGGAGTGCTTGGTTCAAGTTTAAACCATCCCTTGGCACACCACCTCTCTCACACTTCACCCACCACCACCATAACACCATCATCCACCACCATCATCCATTGTCCATCATAGAGTGTGTGAGTCGTCTCGGGATCCAAGATTGATCGTAAGAGTTCTTGATAATCAAGGCCATGTTTGCCTAAGTCTCTTACATCACTTGGTGAAGACAAAGTGTCTAGTGTAATACTTTTTTATTTTTAATCTTTTCGCACCTTTTAATTGGTTATGTATTAATGACTTTAATAACTAGTTTCTTATGTTGAAGGTGATTTTTCCTTATCCTTTGTCCGTGGTGTCTTGGCATTATTTTACTGTCTATATAAAATAAAAGATTTTCACCATTCATATCTCCACGGTCTATATGGAGGTATGTTGGCTACCTGGTCGGGGGTTAAGGGAACAGTTTGGTAAGAGTCTTGCCATTGTTCAGTGTATAGATCCTGCAAAGGACCTGGGTCAAATTTAGTAGGACCTCCTTCAATACTTAACGGTATTGGATGGCGGGGGTCCAAACTCTTTGATCCCCTCATAAGTTAAACTACTATTAAAACTTTAACCCGACTACTTAGGACTGTATCCCTGCTGACTCAGACTACTTAGCCGAGGGTAATGTCGCCTTCAAAAGAGGGGCCTACCACATTATGCATTAATAACTTAATTAATTATCTTTCAATAATCCGACACTTTAGGATTGTATCCTTGCTGACTCAAACTACTGGGTTGAGGGTAACGTCACCTTCAAAAGAGGGGCCTACTACAATAACTAAGATAATCTCTTAAATAGTGCAAAAGTGCGGAAATAATCAAAGGTTACACTAAACACGAGTCGGAGCCAAGTGATTCATCTTGTCTATATGCTCTTACTTTTATTTTTATTTTTCAGCATTTTAGATAGTTTTTATTTTCTTAGTTTAAAACATTTTTTTCTAAACTTTTGATTTGATTAGACGTTGAGGATAAACCGGTATTAAAAGCTCTTGTGTCCTTGGACGACCTCGGTATCTTACCAACACTATATACGCTCACGATGGGTGCACTTGCCCATATGTGTGTTTAGTGTTAGTAAATATCGTGTTTTATAAATTTAAAACTTGGCTAAAAAAGTGTAAAAGGGCTTAAAATATACTTAAACTTATATACACACTTCCACGCATCAGCTGTATATGCGGCTTCAACCGAAGCGAGAGGATCCTTTTTGAACATTTCCCGCTTGATTGGTTCTTACTTATCATTAATAGCTGTTAGTAGTTGATAGAGTCTCTATTCTTGAAGTTTAGTGTTGTAGATCTTAATATCTTTAGGTTGTTTCATTGGGTTGGTTCTCTTCTGTCGATGGTCATCCTTGTAGTTTGTTCCAACAATCTTCTAATGTATCACCAAGCTTGCATCGATATTTTGGATAAACCATGTAAAAACACATTGATTATCTTGTTCCCACAGTGTGTGAGGACTTCTTTGTTTTTGCATCGATATTCTCAGTTTTTTAAGGAGGTAAGGGTTCCCCTGTAATGTAAGGACTTCTCCCTACCTCCAATAGCTTTTTTTCATTAGGGTAATGCATAATTATCTCCTTCGAGTTTGATTCCGAAAGAGAAACTTTTGGAGTTGGTTGTTGTTGAAAACGCCTTGAGACCGTTTCTCAGTACTGCACCGATTTGTAGGATTAATTCATCAGGGATGTTGGTTAATGTTGGTGCATATGTCTGTCGACTTCGTCTTGTATCGAGTCTTGTTTTAGTCTAGTTAGTTCAGGGCACGTAGTACGAGAAAATGTGAAAAATATGGGTAGTGTTCATTTCGCACGAAATGAGAAATGTGCATTTCGTACGAAATAGCTATAGCTATTTCGTACGAAATGACAAGTTCATTTCGTGTGAGTAGTTTCGTGCGAAATAGGCTGGCCTATATATATGTGTCTTGTGATTTCATTTGTAAGAATTCGATTCCGGTAGCGAAGCTCTGCCGAAGTGTCTCCAGCATTATAAAACGATCTGATATCAATACAGAGACGGTTTAAAGTGATTTCTTGTGCAATCCAGCTGAAATAACTCCGATACGTCTGTTTCCGCCTTTCGTATTGGATAGAATTCTTCTGAACGAATCGTTTTGGTCGTGAATACGATCCTACAAGTGGTATCAGAGCTCAGGAGGAAGAGTTCTTACTATTTCAACAGAAAATTCTGTTTTCTACACCTTCTTTTCGAAATTAAACAAAATTTCACGCTTAAAATGGCTTGATTTTCAAATATAATGTGCGAAACACTGTTTTAACAAACCCTAGAAAGAATCAGATCTTAATTCGAAGTAAAAATTGTTCAAATTGTTCAAAAACTGTCAGAAAGTTTAATTTCGTACGAAATTGATATCATTTCGTTTGACTGTGCAGCCGTTTCACACGAAACGGACCTTCATTTGCACGAAATCAACATTATATTTCGCATGAAATCAGCATTATATTTTGCACGAAATCAGCATTTCATTTCGCACGAAATCAGCATTCCATTTCGCACGAAGGTTGATTTCGCTTAAAAAAATCTATTCCGTTTGAGAAGATCATTTCGCCTGAAAAGTCCATTTCGTTTGAATAATTCATTTCGTTTGAAAGACTGTTTTTGTGAACTTTTGAATATCGAATCATGGAAAACGAGTTCTACAACGCCTTTGCTACTCCGTTGACTATTACTCAGAGTACGATGCTAGAAAATGAAACAGGGACAACACAAAAACCGACTAAGCTCATGAGTATCGAGGAATACAGTGGATGGGCCGAACGTTTTGAAAACTGGGTTCAAGCATATCATATAGATGCTTGGGAGCATACTGAATCTCAATATAGTAGACCAGTCAAGGATGATGGAGTGAAAATTGAAATTAGAAATTTAAATGTTGAGGAGAAAAAGAAATATAAAGATGAAAAAATGATGGTTAGCCTCTTGCAGCAAGCTATTAAAGAAGACATCTTGATTTTACTTCAACACAATGGAAGTGCACATTCGATATGGGAAGAATTAGAATCAAAGTTTCTTGGTAGTCACGAGATGATCAAGAACAAAAAGTCTCTTTTGAAGAAAGAATTTGATCTATTCCGTGGATTAAGAACTGAAAACACCAAGCAGATTATTGAAAGATATTGCAATTTGGTGAAGAATATGAACAGGTTGAATATCAATAAAGATAAAGATGAATTGATTGAAAAGTTGGCTGATGCGTTGCCACATGATGTTTGGGGCACATATCTTATGATGTTGAAAAATAAACCGGATTTTGACAAGCTAACGCTGAGTGAGTTTATTAAACAACTTGAAGCTCAAGAGATGGAACAACGAAAGACATCAAGAATGAAGAACTTTGATGGAGAAGAAGACATTGGTTTGTATTACAAAGGTGGTGTTAGTGATAAAACCAACATTGCACCAAAGACTGAAACTGCTTTTAATGCAAAAAGTTCTTCTGAAAGTTCAGCTCAAGGATCAAGTAGTAAAATGGGATTTACTTCATATCCATCATTTGATCCAAATTTTTCAGCAACAAAGAGTGGGAAAGTTCTTCAGTGCAATATTGCTTTAAATCTTGAAAATGATCAAAATTACTCGGAAGAAATTGCTAAAAGTCACATGTCTTTGTTGGTGACTGTGTTAGAGTCGTATGGGAGTTTAGTTGCAGGAAGGATCAGAAATCCAATGCTGACAAAAGAGGATTACGATCAAGTTGATGCTGAGTAAATGGAATTGATGGATATAAAGTGGTGTTTGGTGAGCGTGTTGAGAAGAGCTGAAAAGTTTAAACAAATTACGGGAAGAGATGATTTCCGTGATGCAAATGTTTCTACTTTAGGATTTGATAAATCTAAAGTTACTTGTTTTCGTTGCAGGGAAAAAGGGAATTTTAAGCGAGAGTGCACAAACCGCGAAGCAAGTGGAGCTCAAAATCCTTTTGGAAACAATGATTATTATCGAAAAGCAATTTATCATCAAGTTACTCAACAGCCGTATCAACAGGAACAGCAACAAACTGCACATGCTAGGAAGGTGATCGAAGATTCAAAGAAAGCGTGTCTTGTTAATCAAGATGATGGAAGTAGATCAAAAGAATTCAGTTGGAATAAATATATTTCGGCTGATAGTAAAGCATGTCTGATAGATCAAGATGATGAAAAGCTTCCAGAGGGTTTCAGTTGGAAAGATTTCAATTGGGATGATTATGATCCTAACAGAACTTCAGATCATAAAGCTTTTGTTGCTCAAATTATTAAAGATAATGGTGAAAAATATACTACTGATGATTATTGGGCAGAAAAATAAGAAAGCGTTTAAACTCTGGAGCTAAGAAAGATGAGAAAGTTAAAGAATAGGTTCGTGTGATAAAAAAGCAGGACAAAGAAATTCCAGTGTTTGAGATTAAAAAGGAAACTGTTGCAGAGAAAGTGTCTAAGAATTGTGAAAACTGTGAGACTATGAAGAAGCAAAACAGTGAGTTAATTCACAACATGAACAGGCTGAAAGAATCGTATGATGTCTTAAACAAAGCAATGAATCAATACAACCAGTCAAGCAGTGAACAAGCTACAGCCATGAAGACACTCAATGGAGCATACATGATAAAGCAAGAAATGATCAATTATTACATTGGGTTGATTGCTGAGCTTGAACAGAAATTGGAAACTCAGAAAATCGAAACTGAAAGAGTAAACAAATTGTTGAAAAGTTACTCATGTTCTTCTTATGTAATTGATAAGATTTATCCTATAGTGGCAGGTTTGAAGACATTTGAAGAAGAAATGTCTGAAGAAAAGATTTCCAAAACAAAAGAGGATACAGAAGAGAATAATTCTGGTAAGAAACAAAGTGTCAGTTACAACAAATGTCCACCCCCGCTTGAAAATGGATATTCTCCACGAAATCCAAATTCAGAAAGAGTCAAAAAGGCAATCAACTTACAGTGGGAATCTGAGTCATCAGATAATTTGCAAGAAAGCAATGATGTCACTTTCACATCATCTGACACTGATCATGAGTCCGAGTTAATAAAGAAAGTGGTCGATCAGGTGTTGGATAAAGATGAAACGGAGGAGTCAAAGTCGGAGTCAAAATCAGAGTCAAAGTCTGATACGTCAAGTCCAAAAATGAAACAGGGCAAAAAAGTTTACAATAAAGAATTTATGTTATCAAAATCTAATTTGAATGACGAACCAATCAAAGTGGCATATACTTTGAATGATTCAGACAAATTATATTCTGATAAGGAATTTCCAATAAGAGGTGTTAAAAGTGAAATGATCAAAAAGGTTTTCAAACTAGCAGAAATTAATATTTCTAAAATAAAAAATGAAAAATTTTCTGAAAAACCTAAACCTTACACCTCGAGAGTTCAACAACGTTTAAACAAGAAAAAGGGTTACAGTTCTGGTTCTAGTTTTCAAAAGAAACCAAATCATAATGGTAATTTCAAAAAGAAAGGTCTTGGTTTTATTCCATCAAAAAATCATAAAAATGAGAAAATTTCTAAAATTAAAACAGTATTTGTTTCAGGTGCTTCTGCTGAAGAAGAAGAAAAGAGTTCATTCTGGAAGCAGACGAACAAGGAATTCCTTGCCAAAAAGCAAGAAGAAATGAAGAATGTAGTTGATGAAAAGAAAAAGGAGACAAGAACCTGTTTTAATTGTCATAAAGTTGGTCGCATTGCTAGAAACTGTCCAAAGGCAACCAACACACCACAGGGAGTGTCTCTTAAACTAAAAGAAAAAAATGTTGAGAAAAGTAAACCACCAACCAAAAAGTTTAAAGTTTTTGAAAACTCAACATTTGAGGTTGGAGAATGTTCGAAAAGGGTTTACAGAAGGAAGGTAAATCTTGACAATCACAAGTGGGTTGTTAAAAAATCAGATGATAGTTCTGGTGATGAATCTGATTCCACAAAGTCAGATGAGCCACAAGTTGAATCAAAAGTTGAAAAGTCAGTACCACCAATGGATGAGGCAAATTTTCCACCATTGCGGGCTGAAAATTTTAAACTAAAAATTGGAAAAATTGAGATTTCAAATCATTTTTTTTCTGAAAAGAAAGATTTTGATGTTGAAAAGGCTTTTAACCCCAAAGTGAAATATATTTTTGGGAAAATGATTGACGGGAAGGTCAAAGGGGTTAAAGAGCTTTATGAAAAGAAAACAAAGATTCCAGATGGAGATGGTTCATCCCGAGTTAGTAACTGGGATAGAACTTATCACGACTAAAACTCTGGATTTGCCAGAGCTCCCAAGTTGGTAATCGTGGAGCAGGAATCGACATTTTTCTTGAAAAATTCATGTTTGTGATATTTCGGCCTAAAAGTGATAAATCAAGGACATTAAGTTGTACTTGGTTTATTTTTCTTACAAGTGGTTAAAAATAAACAAAGTGATGAATTTATCCTCTAACTTACAAATGGTTTGTGAATGTCAACAAAACTAATTTTCCGGAAAAACCATTTGATTAACACAAACTTAAGTGTTTTGAAATCTTAATGGGAATATAGTTTGTTGTCAGGGGGAGTTCTGATTGTTTATGCCAAGTGGATGGCGAATTGAAGTAATTCACTTCAGTTGTCACTTTATTTGTACAGTTTGTTTTCAAATCTTCTTTAATTGATTTTGAATTTTAGGGGGAGTAAGAAATTTGAAAATCCAAAAACATTGGAAAATTTGAAAAAGTCAAAAACATGATAAAAATGTAAATGAGTTTTGTTGAGAAAAAGAGGAAATGATAGTGCATCAGTGGACGATCACAGCATGCTAAAGAATTGGAAAGTTCAGAAGTGATAAACGGTCTCACTGATGATGTGCTAGTAGGTTTTCGCACGCTTAGTAGACTGTGTTCGAGATATAAACCTAAATATCAAACTTACTTATTTCGTGGGGAACATCTCTCGGATATATGGGTAACCCCCGAAATCTTGTTTGAAAGACCCCTCTTTCTGAGATACTAGGTCTTTATGCTTAGTGATATCTGGGGTATTATCCCAGGACTTCTGATTTTGCGGAAGCAATGGCCTAGTCCCCGTATAATACTTTTCGCTTGCTTGAAATAAAAGCACTATCCTCAGCATAAAAAATGATGAAACATTGCAAAATGCTAATCATGTGCTGTTGAAGAAAAGATTCTCTAAAGGGAACCCACCGAAAGTCGAACCATCATCTCTCTGATTTTGCGGAAGCAATAGCCTGAGCTCTCATGGTCTTGCATTTAATCCTTTACATATATCATCTAGGTATACTCACCTGTAAGACTGAATATTGGGATCTGGATACGGGAGTATATTCCGAGGTGGGACACGCGAGTAAGTTTAAGTATCTTAAAACACTAAATCCGTATCTCGAATCAATTGAACTTTGTGTGAAAATTTAAGTGGATCAGTATACTGACAATCTAAGTGAATCGTTTAGAATTTAAAATGTTTAAAGCTTAACGGTGTTAGTGATTTGTCTCAGAAACTGATATGATTCTCTTACACAAACTCACAAAAAGATAGTTTGTAAATATTTCTTTACTGTTTGTCTTTTATACCAAAATCCAAAAAGATTTTCAGTGTGTTTTAGCATAAAATTTTAAAAAAATACAAAAAGATTTTCGACAACTGATGTTGAAGAGTTGATTTTCAAAACTCCGAGTGCTAAACATGATGAACTGGTTTGGAAGAGTATGTTTCAGGATGAAAGGAATGTTATTCTTACAAGAGGTCATCAGAGATTAAATAATTTTTTGAACTATACCTTCATGTGATGTATAAATTTGTAAATTTTAAATTTGTGAAATTTATTGTGAGGTAGAGATGGTGCAGGTAAAAGCTTTGGAAGAGCCAGGTTTTTGATGCAAAGCCTGTAGATTGTGAATTCCAGACTACGATCCCAGCTTATCGAAAGGGGGAGTCTGAAGTCGTTAAAAGCCAGGTTTCAGATCCTGTTGCTACTGATAGCCAGGAGACTTTTTTGATCCTGTGAAAAGCTTAAGGAATCAGAAACCTGATCAAAGAGGAGTATAGAGCTAGGTTGAGATTCTGGAACAAAGAGAGAGAAGAAAAGATAGAGATTGATTGAGGATGCTTACAATGGAGAATCTTTGGAGAGATCAAGAAAACTGATAAAGACTGAAGGGTTGACAACCGAAGACTCGACACCGAAGACTTCGTCAACATCCAAGGGGGAGTCTGTTGGTGCATATGTCTGTCGACTTCGTCTTGTATCGAGTCTTGTTTTAGTCTAGTTAGTTCAGGGCACGTAGTACGAGAAAATGTGAAAAATATGGGTAGTGTTCATTTCGCACGAAATGAGAAATGTGTATTTTGCACGAAATAACTATAGCTATTTCGTACGAAATAGGCTGGCCTATATATATGTGTCTTGTGATTTCATTTGTAAGAATTCGATTCCGGTAGCGAAGCTCTGCCGAAGTGTCTCCAGCATTGTAAAACGATCTGATATCAATACAGAGACAGTTTAAAGTGATTTCTTGTGCAATCCAGCTGAAATAACTCCGATACGTCTGTTTCCGCCTTTCGTATTGGATAGAATTCTTCTGAACGACTCGTTTTGGTCGTGAATACGTTCCTACAGTTAAAGTGGTGTCACTTCCTGACATCTTCGTTGTAGGTTTTTGGGGTATGGTTTAGGCTATGATATGTGGCTGTTTTCGGTTGAAGAAACAATAATAAGGCTATTTTTAAATTCAAAGGATCATAACTCTTTCTTTGATACCATGTTCATAGGTAACAGAGACTTGAGGAAATTAGGTTTTCTCTTCTATATCAAAACTCATACAAGTACAACAACAACAACAACCATACCCAGTAAATCCCACAAATAGCCAAGCTACTTATAGGGTCTGGGGAGGGTGGGATGTAGACAGACCTTGCCTCTATCCATAGGGATAGGGAGGCTGCTTCCAGAGAGACCCTCGACTCGAAAACGAATAGCAAACCAACACACCAAGTTAAAGACTATAACAATAAAGAAATAAGAAGTCGACCATACTAAGAAAGTGAACAGAGTGGCACAATATATTGTAAGTCATGTAAAAAGCAAACAACATCATTTGTGCATAAACATAAGAAGGCAATCACCGGAAAAGTCACTTAAAGAATAAGAAAAACCTACGACCCTGAAATACACCTAAGGGCTTACTGCCATATCCTCTAGAGGTCCTTAACCCTAATCCTACGCCTCCACGAAGTCCTATCTTGGACCATGTCCTCAGAAAGATGCAACTCTAGTAAATCGTGCCTGATCTGCTCATCCCATGTCAGTTTGGGTCTGCCTCTTCCTCTCCTCCCCTCCACAGTAAGAGTTTCCACTACTCTAACTGGTGCCGTCGTTTCCCTCCGCTTCACATGCCCAAACCATCTCAATCTCCCCTCCTTAATCTTCTCCGATATACTAGCTACTCCTAATCTTACCCTAAAAACCACATTCCTTATCCGATCTAACCTCGTGTGTCCACACATCCACCTCAAAACTCATACAAGTGACGATGTTAAATAGGGATACAACAAACTAAACATGGAAATCCTATTCATGGAAAATATTAATCCATAATTACAGGAGAATTATTTTCTTATAAGACTATTAGGTATGGGGTCCGGCCTAGGGTCGGCGAGGGCCGGCGACGTGCCTGAACACCACCCCTAGGACCGGCCCCGTCTTCACCGTCCTCTCCACGCCAGTCATGCTGTCATGCTGGGCCTATACCTTTCAAACATATTTGTCATTTAACGACTACTTTTTTATAAAAATAAAATTAAATTTTGAATTAAATGCTACAAACGGCTATATTTAAAAAAAAATTAATTAATTATTTTATCTTTAAATACACATCTTTCACCTCATTTTTTAACCATTCCAACCTAAACTCTCTCTCAACTTTATAAAATTCTTCAATCTTTTTTATAAATTTTGCCATGGATCCATACAATCCAAACAACCCGAACCCGAACCCAAACGCGAATACAAACCCAAACCCGAACCCAAACGTTTTCTCGGTACCCGACTACTATCCAATGATGGATCTGAGTTGGTCGGCATCACAATTTTCTTTCTCGGGTTTTCAACAAACCCCCAACACTTTCGATCAAATGAACCAAATGCAATCCATGCAACAAATGCTATGTTTTTTTTTTTAATATTATTGACTTTATTTTATAACTTATTAAATTGTAAAAAACATGTTAAATTTAAAAAAAAAATAATGGGGGGATGCCCATCCTCCATCCCTCTTAGTTCATCCTTGGAGGGGCATCCTCCTTGGATGTTGACGTGGCAATGACGTAGATGTGCATCCTCCAAGAACTTGGCTCCTCCACACCCCATAGTCTAATAATAAGTCTAGAATATTCTAACAGCATCCAATGAGAAACTCATCCTGATACTTTTAAAGAGTGTTACTACAGTGTGCAATCTTAAATTTTTAATAACAGAATTAAAAACAAATGGTTGATAAGAATTGACTAAGAACCAAAAGCAACTCAAACCAACAAGAATAAAGAACTGAAGTAACCAACGAGACCAATATATCCAAAAACAAAATCACTTTTTAAGTTTTCTATTTAACAAGAGAGTGCGTCTTGGAATTTTTATTTGTAATTGTGATCACTAACCACAAACAATAACTAAATTGTGATCGCTAACCACAAAGGTTGACATCCATTCCGCAACAATTTGGTATGAACTATATTAGTCTATCACGAGCCCATCTTAGCAGCCCATTAAAGGAGAGAAAAACCATCGCAGAATATTATGCACAAGGGACTGGGAGAATAGGGCATGAAAAGATTGTTTAAGCTAATTGAGTATTCTTCTTCCCACCTCCTATTGTTCTTCTGTAATCCCAGTGTTTAGTTGTAATTCTATCAGTTAATCAATTCGAGTATTACTTTTGATTTGATTAATTCTTAGCTACGTGAATATCAATTCACTTCATTGGTGCTTTCATTGATCCTTAGCATCGATGGCTTTGGAAGATCTCGACCCACAATTACCTTGTTTCACTGGCTCTAATCCTAACTCTGGATCTCTCAATCCGAGTTATACTTTCGATTTTACTCAATCTATGGTGATGAACGAATCTCCTATGTTATTGAAGTATTTGATGATGGACCATTCTACTGGTTCAATTCCTGGTTTCGGAGCGATGATCTCACATGGAACGATTTCACTACTGCAATGCTTCATTGATTCATTTCTTCATCGTTAAAACCAACTATTGATACCATTGTTAATTTGTCTCCACCATTATCTGCCCTCCAGGTGTTTGATGAAATGCCTGATAGTATTGCAAATGCTATTAACAGTGAAGTTGTTGAAACCATTGATGATGAGGTTTTAGCAATCCAAACTGAATCATTGGTTGGTGTGGTTGATTCAAAAGTTATTCACTACTTTGCATGGAAACCAAACCAGGTTGGGTTGAGCATAATGTTCAAGGACTGGAACACTCGATTTTATTGCCTCCTACATCAAACGTGACTACAGCTTCCAGAATTTCAGTTGCTTCTGTTGCCGTTATTCCTCAGTCTATGAGATTAAATTGGGCTTTAGTTTCTCATCTTCTTATTTCAACAGTTCCTATTCAGGTATCCCCTCCAACCCTATTGTGACAGATGTTTGTATACAACAGAGATCGAATTTTGTTTCGAAATTTCTTGGTATGATAGGGTGTGTTACTAATCTGGTTCATATTGATACGGTTTTGCTTGAGTTTATTAATTCAGTTTTGGTTCATCAAGGCCTGTCCGTTCTTCTATTGTAATTTCTGGATGATGATCTAAAACCACCTGACCCAAATATTCCCTTTGGTTTTGATTCCGGTTCGTTTTTTGCTCATGCTATTTCGGTTGACATAATCTATTTGGCTCCACGTCAAAACCACTCCAACGGGTTGTTATAGATGTTATTACTGACAATGAAATGTCTCAGATGAATTTAGATGATCATTGGTCTAACCTTTGTAATTGTTTTCTACAATTACTGGATCTGTTTCCCTCATCAAGTCCGAATTTTATTAACATGTCTTATACTACTCAGCGGCGGGTATCCCAATTTTTTATTTTTTAGACCAGGGGTATCCTTTGTATAACGGAGACAAAGTTGCGGGGTATTTTTACACTACAGAAACATAGTTAAGGGGAATTTTTACACTACGAAGACGGGGTTGAGGGGTAGCCCGTGCTACCCCTACTAACATTGTAAGTCCGCCACTGATACTACTAGCCATATTCGCATGCCTGCCACTGATACTACTAGCCATATTCGCATGCCTGGCCATGTTGGTACAACTTTGTTTGAGCCTAGTTATATACTAGTGGAACCCGCACCTCTTGTTTTTGCTCCCATCGACCAGAATTTTATACCTCCTGTTCATGTTGATAACTCTATAAAAACAAGAGATGATCCAGGTCGTATTTAGGAAGATATGAAGGCTGGAACCGACCACAGATTTGAAACTATCTTTCTTCCATTCCATTCCTTGGGTGAAAAAGGGAAACAAATTAAACTTAGACTACATCCAGTTTGCAACGACCAACAGAACAAAGCTCTCATATACATTATGGTTAATCAAGACACATACATGGGCTACATGCACAATGTTGCTGATGGATGTTTTGTGGGTCTAAATATTACAAATGAGAAAGTTATCATGGGTAAATTTAGACGTATGGAAGGAGATTCTCACGCGCATTTTCAAATTATAAATCCTTTAATCTCTCTTTTATTTGCTTAAAATGAAACCACGTGTTATTCTTATTGGAATACAACCATAGAAGAACTTAGAGATCATATGAAACATGAAGTTCTTGGAAAGGTGCTTCCTACTGAGTTTTTTGGAGGTTTATATCCACTTCAAGATGAAGATACAATGAAAACATTTATGATTTTGCTGAATAAAGCAATCACCGGTCATGATAATTCAGGTTTCCTGTTTGGGATTTTTAGAAACGATGGGAATCTCGTAGAGGTTTACTTGTCAAACGACCCAGATAGTTGCTGCAAACGGAGAACTTGTTGGGTGTTTTTGTTTTTTTAACGACTGTTGTACACTTATCTCTAGGAGGCGGTTACACTGATCAAGAATTTGTGTTGAAATGGACCGCACTAGGGTACATTAATCAAGATATAAAGTTAAATGGACTGCAATTTACTTGCCTACTTCTTGATATATCAACTATTTCAGATGATCAAAATCAGTCTATTGCGGACTTTGTGAGGACAAGTGAGATACATAGTTATGTTCGATTTGGTTACTACATTACAGTTCACAATGCTTTCTGTGATGTTTGTGGCAAATATGATGAATGGCAAGCTTGTAGGCAAGTCTTTAATAAAGTAACAACAAGGAATGAAGTCTCTTGGAATGCCACATTCACCAGTTTCCATCACTTGGATCTTCAACTAGCAAACCGAGTGCTTAAGCAACGACTTGCTTTGCATAATTGCTGCACAAATGTGGAAGCAGAGAGGAGGCATTCACAACATAATTTCTTAAACTTGTCTAAACCATAGGAAGATAAGTTCTCCTTAATGATGGGTGAGATTGCTGCAGCACAGAGTATATATGCTTTAGAACTTGAAGTTTTACATCCGAAAATTGAGAAGCAAATGGTTTTTTATATTCTTGCAAGCCTTCTACCAGCTTGGGTAGAATTGTATGCATTATTGGATATGGGGTGTGTTCATTTGAGCATTCAGTTTGTGGTGCATTTTCCTAAAAACTTATTCTCCACTTGTGGCATTTTTTATATACATAGCCACTGAATCGTTGGTAATAATGGCTAGTGAATTAGACCCCCTTCGTTCTATAGTTGGTATGTTTGTAGCTGGAGAACCCTTAGCTCAAATTGGACATGATGTGCAGGGTATACAAGAGGAAGGAGTCTATATTTCCTAGAGATACTCAACATTTGAATTCTATTGTTGATCTTCCAACCCGACGACTTCTGATGCACTGTAGTTTTCCACCTTATTGTCTTATTGAAGTTGGGCATGTTGCTAGATTACACCATTTGGTTCAAACTGACTCGTTTAGTGACCTCTTTCTTCTTCAGTTGTTACCTAGTGAGTTTCACGGTACGACATGCCCTACGATTAGCCGTAACATTATATACAGGTCTGTGTTTATGTTTCGCCACCTTTTAAGCATTTTTTTTTCTCTCATTTCTACAACCCGTGTATGACTATTAGCCCAATGGTTCATAAACTCAAACCATTTGCAGCCCTTTATGGGCATAAGCCACCCAACATAACTTATTTCCCTAACCCATGGAGTAGTCCTTGGCAACATGATCCTACTAATGACTTAACTAACCTCAAAGTTGCTACCTCTAAACAAGAAACAAGGGGTCCTCTTGGTTTATTTGAGAGGAGTTGCATCAGTGGGTCCACTAAACAAGCAACATATAATGGTTTTATTGGATTACAACGTTTGACTCAACCCATTTGGTTAGGCAATCTCTTTCACCTTGAGGACAAGGTGAATTTCAAAGGGGGGAGTAATGTTATGAACTATATTAGTCTATCACGGGCCCATCTTAGCAGCCCATTAAAGGAGCCCATCAAGAGAAAAACCATCGCAGAATATAATGCACGAGGGACTGGGAGAATAGGGCATGAAAAAAATTGTTTAAGCTAATTGAGTATTCTTCTTCCCACCTCCTATTGTTCTGTAATCCCATCTCCTTCTTGTGTTTAGTTGTAATTCTATCAGTTAATCAATTCGAGATCTAGCTTATTACTTCTGATTTGTTTAATTCTTAGCTAAGTGAATATCAATTCACTTCACAATTCCAGTCCCTCAACTTTAGTCAGCACAAACCAAACCCCACATGTTTAGCTAATGTCCAACTTCAACCCTCAAACTTTTGAAACTCTACAACCTACAAATATGCTAATCACATGCTAAGTAAGCAACTTAAACTTATGTCTACCATTTGAATTAATTAAACCACTATATTTTTAACATTGTCAAAATGAACGGGTCAGGAAACAGGTAAACTAGTAACTTTTTGTGTGCGGTTTAGGTTGACCCGTGAACAATAAACTGGGTTCAAAATAAAATGATTTGAGGGTGTTTTAATCATTTCTCATTAAATTTACAATTTTAAGCATTTTTAACTTGGTTCATATGTTTAATTTATAGGAGATAATAAAAATCTGAATCGATTTAATACCTTGAATTAATTAATCCGTTTATAAGTGAGTGAGTAAGACTATATCTCTAGTTGTGAAACGTTTCATAAATGTTTAAACTAAATAATCTAATTTAAATAGTTCCAAAATCAAAAGAAATAGTTCCAAAATCAAAAATAACAATTACACGTGAAAAGAGAAGTCATTAAGTAGTAAATAAGTTTCATAGGCATTCTGATATTTAGTTTAACCATTTATGAAAAGTCTTACAACATTGAAATAATATTGAACAATCAAATGATTTTTACATTATAGTCGAAGAAAGTTTAAGATGATTTTAATTACATTTGGTTATTAAAATAACAACCACCAGATACATGTAACAAGTCCCGTAGCCTCCACATGAAGCAATCACTTTGTAAGTACATATAAATTACAAAAGAACTCATGTCTGGTGTTTTTTTTTTCTTTTTGTCAGACATTATTCCATGCTTATTGTAATGGGTCAAGTTAAGGATATATCTTATTCCTGTGCATGATTGTTACTTCATCTATAAAAACTAGTTTATAGCTCATAAAAATTCAACCACGTAACCAAGTACTTATGAATCATAAGTATTAGTAGCATAAACACCAAGTATAAATCTAACCATAAAGATACCAAAGATCCACCAATGTCGGGTAGTAACGAAGACTGGTTTCATTCGATACTGAAAACCGAGTCACCACCTTCTTCTACAACTCGAATCCACAGAGTTCCTATGATCCTGAAAGAACACATAGATCATGAAAAATATTACGTCCCAAAAGTTGTGTCTCTTGGTCCATACCATCATGGCAAACCAAACCTCGAGTCAGTGGAGGGATTCAAACCTCTCTATACAAACAAGCTTTTGGAAGGCAACCAAGAGTCGATTCGCAGTCTGTATCATAGTCTTGCGAAAATGGTTCGGAAATTGAGAGGATATTATGAAGATGATGTTGATCATCTCTCAGATGATAAGTTTACAAGAATGATGCTGCTAGATGGTTGTTTTATTCTGTACGTCGTTGAATATATCTTCTTGAACAACGAAACAGATACTTTAGGCTTAAAAAGCCACCAAATCATGTTTATTCAACAAGACATGTTTTTGCTTGAGAATCAAATCCCCTATCAAGTTCTAACTGAGGTGATGAACTTTGTATCCAATGAATTTTGGGATTTGAAGATCAAACGGTTTATCGACGAAAACATTCTAGCGGCTGAAAGATGCAGGGTATCAGGGGCAAAGCTTCCTAAACCTCAGGTAAAAAAACAAACAAACATACTCAGTCAAATTCTACTCTTAGCGGACTATTGGTAGTGTCTTGGGAGGGTGGGATGAGGGTAGAACTTCTCTCTACCAAGGGTACAGAAAGGGTGTACCTAGACTCCCGACTCTAATTTATTTATTTATTTATTTTTAACGTCCACATAATAACTAAATAAAATATGTTGAACTTCAGGTGGGTGGTCCAGTCCCAGATACTATAAATCATCTTCTTGAACTTTTGCAAACTAGGCTTACAAAGGATAAGCCTCGCGAAACATTACCGAACGACAGGTACACTTTTCGTAATGTTAACGAGCTTAAAGAAGTAGGGGTTCGTTTCAAGCCGAGCCGAACTAGGTCTATAGCGCAAATTAAGTTTTCTAAGTGCGGGTATTTTGCTAATATCGAACTTCCTCCCATCACTGTGGACGACTCCACAAAACCTATGTTGTTAAACTTGGTAGCATATGAAATGTGTTCTAATGATATAAATGAGTCATGGGTCACATCGTATATATGTCTTATTGATTCGCTGATCGACCATGCTGAGGATGTTAAGGTTCTTCGAAAAGCTGGGATTCTTGACAACCAACTCGGGAGCGACGAAGAAGTTGCAGGACTGTTTAATGAAATAGGGAGAGATCTGGTGCCTAATAATTTTGCTTATTCAGCTGCAAGGTCTGCGATTCAAAAGCATTATGAAAGTAAGAGGAATACATGGATTAGCCAACTTAAACATGAGTATATCAAGAGTCCTTGGGCATTTGTTGCACTTTTTGCTGGACTTTTGGGTTTGTTTCTTAGCAGTGTTCAAACTTACTTTTCTGTTTTTGGCGTCGAAAGCCATTGTGACAGTCTTTGTTTGTATTTGAAGAAGCATCATCAACCATGATTGTATTCTTAAGTAGTGCTTCATCAAAATCTCTAGAATTTTATTTCATGTTTGTTCTTGTATCGTGTTTAAATTTTTTTCATGTTTCTTCTTGTATACTGTTTAATTAATAGAATTGTTTTACCAATGAAAGTTGTAAATGGGTTAAACAAAAAATTCATCACATCACATAGCTACTCGGTTATGGAGTTTTATGTTGGATTTATAGCGAAATGTAAAACAAGAAGTTCATTCAGGCTATATTCTATGCTTAATATAAACCGGCTATAAAACGAGTTTCATAAGTTAATGGAACACGGTCCTTTGCAGAAAGCCTGGGTGAATAAGTTAATAGAACCCACTTCCAGTGACGGATCTTGAACTTGTAAATAGGGATGACGGGCGAAAATTTTGAAGAAAAAAAAATATCGGAGGGGAGACTCAATACATCTAAAACTAAGAAGAACTACCCATGCCCGCTTCATAGTTGAACAACCGGGTCTTTCCGAGTCAACAAACATGTGTTAACAAAATTATAATCTTTTAACATCTTCCAAAATAATGAAACATTTCATTGAAACTATCACCGTCTTCATTGTACAAATATTCATTCTCATCATCATTATAGTGATGTTATCATAACCTTATAATTTATGGTAAATTTTTTTTAGTCCCTATGTTTTAGTGGTTTTAACCACCTGAGTCCAAAAATCAAAAAGTTTAATGCTCTGAGTTCCTAACCGCTCATTCTATAACGTTTTGAGTCCCTAAGTTTTAGAGGTTTTAACCAATTGAGTCCAAAATCAAGGTACAAGTGTTAAAAAAATTGGACTCAAAACGTTATAAGATGAGCAGTTAAGGACTCAGGGTGTGACACCCCTTGAAAACGCTTGACTACATTAGCTTATTCAGTGGTTGTGCGCTAAATTTTGTGACGAAATTTCTTTCAACTTATTTAAAATATTTACTAACCAAGACTTGTTACCTACTGATTTTATAACTTATTTAAAATATTTTTATAGTAGGTACATGTTATAAACTCAGATTCCCAAATAAGCTCTTAAAATATATGTGAAATGACCAAAATGCCCTTACGGTGCATAGTTTGGTCTTAAACTATAAAACACACATATATTTAATATCCTACTGATATTATATCACCAATTACTTATTTTTCCCGAATGTTTATGGTCATAACATCAGATTATATGTAAGTTTCTTTTATACGTCGCTAAAATGACCAAAACGCCCTTATGAGGCATAATTTGATTTTAAATCCTTAACAGGCATACAAGTTTATATCCTACTGATATTATAACTAGTTTAAAGTATATTGGCATATGGAACTTGTTCATGACTCATCCGGTTACCCGTTATCGCTTATACGCGTACGGTTAAGCTTATGTAACTAGTTTACATGAGTTTACCGAAACAGGGTTAACCTTATCATTTTTATCTCAAACTCCAGAATGTTAATAGTTTACACATATTATACAAGTATTAGTACTTGTTGGGTTTAAACTACATTCTATTCCGGTCATCGCTTAATCGAGCGTATCGTACCGTATTTAATACTTTAAGTTACCCGGTCTAAGTCGACGACTTAAATAAGACCTGTTAGCATTCTAATTGGTTTTACACCATCATTCCAGACTAAAGCCTTTCAGTAAATTGTTACCTACGCTTATTTAATTGAATACGACTGGGTTACTATAAACCTTGCACTTGTATCAAGTATTAGCTCAGGTAAATACTCTTAACCTATTTTCCTTATACGGGCTTGGGATACGGTATATTATTACCGCTTGATCGGGTATGAGATCACATGCCGGATTGTGGCTACAAAATCTTCATACCACCTTTTAATATGTTTTGTTTGATAACTTAAACATTGGAGGTTAACGCGCTCGTGTCCTGGATATCCACGACTCATTAAATTAATAATGGTCACGACTAAGCTCGGGGTGTAGGCATACACCCGTCTATGGTAACGCGCATAAAAAATGTTTTCTTACCCGTTGATCAGGGGATACCCCTTTATGGGTTTAAGTGGTGTGTTGGTTAATCATGTCTCAGTGTTTAGTACTGGGCCCCATATGTATTGGCAGACATGTAAAACTGTATACGGGATCATTTTGAATTGTCCCAAGTTATTTATAAAAACACGTGCCTTGTGCACTTAAAATCAATTTTGAAAATGTTTTCAAAATGTGTCGGTTGATTGTGTTTATCAATGAAAACTGACGTATTTTCAAAAGACTAAACTACAGGTACAAACACGTAAATAGGTTGGAAGCTGCTCGGTAATGGTAGAAGAGGAATTTGCAACTCCTTTGCGTAAGCCTATTAGTCTGTTGAACTCGCCTTTGTACATTTGTTTGATCCTCCTGTGGATTTTATTACAAACAAGTCTGTATATTTACTTTCGAACTTTGGACACTTACGTTTGTAATAATATAATTTTACTCCAAGACTTCCGCTATGCTATCTGTGATTTTGACTATGACGATACAAATCTTACGTCACGATACTCTCCACCCGGACCCACCGGGATTTGTGGTAAATATCGGGGTGTGACAAATGTTGACCCCGCCACAACGTGCAGGTTGCCCACTATAATAAATTAAAGGAGATATTACATGTGACATTAATTAAAATTGTTTATTAGTTGTTATAATAAATTTTCTCTAAAAAAGTTTCTGGTTATTACAAAACTCGTATAGCCTCCACATGAAGCAATCACTTTGCAAAAGCATTCATGTCTTTTTTTTTTTTGAGAAATTATTCCATACTTACTGTCAAGGGTCAAGTTAAGTATATATCTTTAATATGATTCTTACTTCATCTATAAAAACTCGTTTAAAACTCATAATCTCCAATATTATTTACATACATACCAAGTATATTGTTGAAAATATCAATTCCATTCCAATATCAAACATATTTTTATTTTTAGTATCTCGTTTTTTTTTCTATTTTTTTTTTCTGTTGATAGGGTCTTTTTTGTAACACTCCAACCGAAGGCGGAAGCATCGGGGCATTACTTTGGTAGACAGTTTAAAAGCATATGAAACTAAAGTTTAAATTTTATATTAAAACTGAATTACCAATACAAAAGAAATAGACAAATTGTTCACATAAAACCAAATTCAAATTTTAAACTATATCAGGTTGCATCCTATGTGATCAGATATCTTGTAAGCATCTTCATGGATTATTTTTTGTATCATGTGTAAAATAAAGGTCAACTAAAAAGCCGGTGAGCACATAGGGTTAGTACATATAATAGATATATAAAAGTTCACAATTCATGTTATAGCATGTATCAGATAGCAATTGTATAACTTAGTTAACAAATAAGTGGTACATCCAAACCTTAGTTGACTAGTTGTAGGAACCCAAAGGGTTAACCTATGGTATGGTCGGTTTCTATCATTCCCAAAAGGTTCTCCCCCTAAAAAGGCCAAGGAGTGGGAATGGGTTGTCAAGCCAATAGATCTATCATATACTCCCGTTCGGCTTGTACGGAGTTAATGAATGTACATTGGTTTATAAAATATTTGGCAAACAAGTACAACAATAGCAAATAAGATAGCAAGCAACCATGGAATTGAATTGTGCAGTAGTTGCGTAAGATAATGTGTTTTTGATAATGGACACATGCAACACCCCAAAAAGTATAAAAATGGTAATAAAAGGGGAACTATGTACTCACCTGAAAGCTAAGCAGATCACACGAAAGCGGGTTATATTGTAGATGTTGGGAAAATCCCCAAGTGCTACCCTATCATGTTCAAGTGAATTTGATGAGGACTTAATGTCTAAGGCATATTAGAATTGTAGGAAGTTAGAGATCTCAAACTAATTTGGGAATTGACCAACGTTTTGATTGTAATATTTAATCGAATGTTGTGTGGAAAAATAGTCATCAATTGTTGGATAGAGTAACTGATTTATGAGTACACGTTATAAGATTATAAAATAAGTAATAATATATAGTAAGATTAGAAATACGACGAATTATAACCAAACTATGTATAATCATAGATTAGGTAACCATTAATTTGTTTAAAGAAACATAAAAAAAACTAATTAATTTACAAGTTCATTATTTAAAAGATGTGAGAAAAAAATAAAATAAAAGATTAATATGATCTCAGTTTTAATGACTAAAGTTACAATTTAGTTATTAAATATGACTAAAGATTAATATGAGCACTGTAACCTCCCCTTTCATGCTTGGTATTTGGATGATGGTACGATCATAGGTAATGCAATGGAAGTTGCTAAAGCCTTGGACATCATCAACACGGAGGGACCATCCATAGGGCTCCATCTCAATATTAAGAAAACGGAAGTGTACTGGCCATCGTGTGACGGTCTCAAGGTGCAGGACAGCCTTTTCCCGAGAGGGATAGGTAGACCTGTGAGGGGGGTTAAGCTCCTCGGGGGGCGGTTAGCCGAGACTCTGCTTTTATTGGGGAATTAGCAGGGCGGCGGGCATCGACAGCGGTTGACCTTATGAAACTCTTGCCCTGCTTACAGGACCCCCAGTGCGAGCTTCTTCTTTTAAGGTCATGCATGGGGGTAACTAAGTTACTGTTTGGACTGCGGACCTGCCAACCTCACTTGATGGCAAATGCGGTATCCTGTTTTGACGATGGTCTCCGAAAGGCTATTGAAGACATTGTTGTTTGCGGGGGGCCCTACTTTGGTGAACTTCAGTGGCGTTTGGCATCTTTGCCGATGCGCCTGGGTGGTTTGGGCCTCCTTTCAGCTCGGGATGTTGGAGTTTATGCTTTTGTGGCGTCTAGAGCTCAGTCGTGTGTATTGCAAGACCACATCCTTCGGAACAATGGGGTTGTTAAGCTTGACGTAGACTACCAACAGGCCCTCGAGTATTTAAGTGTCTCTCTTCCAGACTTTGACATTGGCAGTTTCTCTAATATGGACACCGCCCCCCCCCCCCCCCCAAAGCCACAAAAAACTTTGGCGAATGCTCTATTTGAGAAAATCGCTCGGAATCTGGGAGAAACACTTGATCTGTCTCCCCGCCAGAAGGTGGTGATTGAGTGCTTGAAAGGCCCCCATGCGCAAGACTTTTTGACTGTTATCCCGATCGAGGGGCAGGGGCAATGCATGTCGGCTGTTGAGTACAGGGCTATCCTCAAATACCGGCTGATGATCCCTATGTATCCAGAAGACGAAACCTGCCTAATCTGCCGTAAAGCCTGCATGGATAAATACGGGGAGCATGTTGTTCATTGCAAGGAGCTCCCCGGTTTCAAATACCAGCATGACTGGGTAAGGGATGTTTTGGGGGACATCTTGAGGAGAGCGGGGATTTCTGCCAAGAAGGAGGCCCCTGTGAATTTCCTTACAGACCCCATGGAAGGGAGATCTACATTGAGACCAGCGGACCTGCTCGTCTTTGGCTGGGCGGGAGGGAAACATGCTTGTGTAGATCTCACCGGAGTCTCCCCCTTAGCTGGTTTAAGGGAAAACAGGTTTGTAGCAGGACAAGCGGTAAAGAAAGCAGAATCTAAAAAGGTGGATAAACACGCTAAAGCATGTGCTGATAACCAACATGCATTTGTCCCCTTCGCCTTCGACACCTTTGGATCCCTAGCTCCAGAGGCTATCCGTTTGCTGACTAGGGTCCAACAGGTTGTCTACATCAGTGGCTCATCAACAGGGGGGGGCAGGGGTTTGTCTTTAATAGGCTAGGGTTTGCTATCCAGAAAGGGGTAGCGGCGCAGCTTGTTGCTCGCTTACCTGCGATATTGATGTAAGTTGCTTTGTTTGATATATATAAAGATGCTAGAAAAATATTGTTTAAAAAAAATAATAATTACTTGCTAAGTTTGAAAAAATAATTATTTCATAAAACATTTTTTATAAAGTTGTTAAAAAAAATCAGTTTACATATTATTTATTAAAGTAATGCTTTCTAGTAATCAACATATGAGATATAAGAATACGTGAAACTTAATGTTCATAACTTAAATAATAATAATAAACTGAATTTGTTTTATAAATAAACTAAGTTATAAAAGAAAATTTGGACGGATAAAAATAAATGGTCATAATAAAAAAAAAGTAATAGAACATTAGAAACACCAAAAAATTGCCCAAGAAAAAAGGTTAGCAAAGATCGAACTCGGGTCTGTTATGGCCAAGGCATGCGCGTAACCAACTGGGCTACCAGTCGTCGTTGGTAGTTCAGCGGTTTAAATACTTTTAAAGTCTATTTTGATTAAGTCTTATTTCCCAGATCAAGTTCCAGAAACTCCAGCTTTTAATCCCTCAGATTGAACATGTTTAGACTACTGATATTGCAAATAGATGTGGGCTTTTGTTTAGATTAATCAACGAAAAGAAAGCATATAAAACAACTTACCTAACGAGCTTGAAAGTCGGAAAAGATGAAGGTGACCGGAGTTTTAGATTCCGGCGAAAAGTGCAGACGATTGCAGGAAGAATTTGGGTGCAAAATTGATGTGTGCAAAGCGAAAAAGGGTCTAGGGGACCTCTATTTATACTAATTTGAGGGTGGTTTAGGTGGTAGAGGTGTGGTATGATTCGGATGTTAAAGTGGGTTTTGAGATAAAAATCAAAATAACGTGAAATACGGGATGATTCGGTAACATAAGGATGTTATGAGGTGGAGATAAGGATTGAACCAAAAGATTCGGACCGAAAAGGCATATAAACGAGGTTCCGGAATTGCCGGAATTGTCGCCGGAAAATCTGGCCGGAAAATCGAAAGGGATGAACTCGCTGTATTGTTCTTTTGAATGTTGGTTCCTTATATTTGAAGTATATTTACAAATGGCTTTGAAACTTCTAATGCCTTGTTTTATACATTTAATAAATGACAATATTGGTCCCTTGTGAACTAAAACTTTTATAAAACCTTTTATTTTACCAAAAATTTCACCTTTAGACCTTTTGCTAATTTATAACTTTATAAATTTTGTTTAAATAAAACTTATTATTGTTTTTTTACAAACTTTTTATTAAAGATTTTTTTATATAAATTTAGATGATTTCTTAAAATTTACAAACTTTTTATTAAAGATTTTTTTATATAAATTTAGATGATTTCTTAAAATTTAAGTGTAAATAAGTAAAAATAATTCGAAGCGCTTTATTGAAATTTAATCAGTGCAAGTATAAAAATAAGCATAGTCGAAAGAAAAAAAAATACCGGTTGTTACATTTTGTGGGATGTTAATGGTTTTTTTTTCCCAAACAGCCATTTGTCTAGCTTTTGTGGTCGGTTCATTTGGCTGCTTCTAATCTGCAGTTTGTAATTCATCAATCTGCTTGAATTTGTTTAACATATATAATAATATAATACCATTTGTGATTTATATCCACCAATGTCGGATTCCATCGATAATACACCAATTATCGAAGAGAGTAATTACGATGACTTGTTTCGTAAGATACTGAAAGCCGAGCCACCACCCTCTCCTAAAACTCGAAGATTCCCCAGAGTTCCCATCACCCTGAAAGAACACATGGATCATGAGAAATATTTTGTCCCAAAATCTGTCTCTCTTGGTCCTTACCATCATGGAAAACCAAACCTCGAGTTGGTGGAGGACTTCAAACCTCTCTACGCAAACAAACTTCTCAATGGCAACCAAGAGTCGATTCGCAGGCTGTGTCATAGTCTTGCGAAAATAGTCCCGGCATTGAGAGGATATTATGAAGATGATGTTGGTCATCTCTCAGATGATGAGTTTACAAGAATGATGCTGCTAGATGGTTGTTTTATTCTGTACTTCACTGAACATGTCTTCCTGAACAACGAAACAGATACTTAAGTAAGGCTTAAAAAGCCACCAAATCATGTTTATTCACCAAGACATGTTTTTGCTTAAGAATCAAATCCCCTACCAAGTTCTAACTGAGGTGATTAACTTTGTATCTGATGAATTTTGGGATTCGAAGATCAAATGGTTTAGCGACGAGAACATTCTAGCGGCTGAAAGATGTAGGTTATCAGGGGCAAAGCTTCCTAAACCTCAGGTAAAAAAAAAACAAACAAACATACTCAGTCAAATTCTACTCCTAGCAGACTATTGGTAGTGTCTTGGGAGAGTGGGATGAGGGTAGACCTTTTCTCTACCAAGGGTACAGAAAGGGTGTACCTAGACTCCCGACTCTAATTTATTTATTTATTTATTTTTAACATGCACATAATAGATAAATAAAATATGTTGAACTTCAGGTGGGTGGTCCAGTCCCAGACACTATAAATCATCTTCTTGAACTTTTGCAAACTAGGCTTACAAAGGATAAGCCTCGCGAAACATTACCGAACGACAGGTACACTTTTCGTTATGTTAACGAGCTTCAAGAAGAAGGGGTTCATTTCAATCCGAGCCGAAGTAGGTCTATAGTGCAAATTAAGTTTTCTAAGTGTGGGTTTTTTGCTAATATCGAACTTCCTCCCATCACCGTGGACGACTCCACAAAACTTATGTTGTTAAACTTGGTAGCATATGAAATGTGTTCTAATGATACAAATGAGTCATGGGTCACATCGTATATATGTCTTCTTGATTCACTGATCAATAATGCTGAGGACGTTAAGGTTCTTCGAAGAGCGGGGATTCTTGACAACCAACTCGGGAGCGACGAAGAAGTTGTAGGACTGTTTAAGGAAATAGGGAAAGATCTGGTGCCTAATAATTTTGCTTATTCAGCTGCAAGGTATGCGATTCAAAAGCATTATGAAAGTAAGAGTAATACATGGATTAGCCAACTTAAACATGAGTATATCAGGAGTCGTTGGCCATTTGTTGCACTTTTTGCTGGACTTTTGGGTTTGTTTCTTAGCAGTGTTCAAACTTACTTTTCTGTTTTTGGCATCCAAAGCCATTGTAAGAGTCTTTGTTTGTATTTGAAGAAGCATCATCAATCATGATTGTATTCTTAAGTAGTGTTTCATCAAAATCTCTAGAGTTTTATTTCATGTTTGTTCTTGTATCCTGTTTAAAATTATTTCATGTTTCTTCTTGTATCCTGTTTAATTAATAGAATTGTTTTACCAATGAAAGTTGTAAATGGGTTAAACAAAACATTCATCACATCACATACTACTCGATTGGGTCACTAGTACAAAGCCAATTTTTTTGATGGTGTAAATTTCATGTTTTTGAGGCTAAGGTGCTAATAGCACCAAAATACATATTTTTTGTTGGTTCAGGCCCTCAAGATACCTAACCACACACACTTGCAAATATGAAATATATGTATACGGAAATGTGCAGCAAAGAAAGAAAGGATGAAAAGCTATCTATATTGATTAATGGGGTACAAATAAACCTACTGACTGCTCCTACATTTATAATATTTAAAAAAGCACATGCATGAAATGAAAGCACGATCTCCTGCGTTCAAGCAACAACCCAACTTCACTTGCATCAAACTCGGTCAATCCATGACTAAATCTCCAACAATCTTTCAAACCATTTATATCCGACCCAGTTCAGCTCCGACCCATACCCGTCGACCCGAACCCATCAAGATTAAACCCAACATTCACCCCCTTAATCTTGATTCGGTTCTTTCTACTTGCTCGATTCTTGCTTGCATTCATTCTTGCTTTCCATGCTAAAACCAGAATCGGTTTTCTTGCTTGATTTGAACTCGTTCTCTCTTGCTACGAGCCACACATGACATACTTGCTACACAAACCTCGTAGGTTCGCTCTAGTTTCGGTCTTCTCTTTCTTTCTAACGTGAACACATTCGGTCTTCTCGGTCTAATGTGAACTCTCGGTCTTTGTTCACAATCACGGTCTCTCTTTCGGTCATTCGATCTAAGCTTTCTTCGGTTTATCATGGTGCGAACCTTCGGTCAATGTCACACCCATGGTCTCGGTCTAGTTTAGCCGCCGTTTTGTTGCAGCTTATCGGTCTTCTTTCTTAGGCAAACCGCCAGTCTTGATTGCCTTCTTCGGTCTCCTTTTCTTCAAGTCGTCGGTCTCGTGCGGCTTCTTCGGTCTTCTCGGTCTCAAGCCAGAAATCAATCCACTACTAGAAAAGAGGGTTTTTGTCATGAGACTTTTGGTCACAAAACAGTAGCAATTTCCCTGTTGTCACTATTTTTCCACCGAAAATGTGGTGACAAAAACACCCATGTCAATTGCCTTAATGCCACCAAATAGCGACCATTTTTATATTTTGCCACCTTATTTTTGCCACCACAAAATTGGTCAAAATAATTTGCCACCGCTTCTTGTTTGCTACGGTCCGCCTTGTTTGCTACCGAGTTGTGACGGATTTTTTGCCACTTTATTGCCACCGTTTGATATTGCCACCATTTAGCCACCAACTATTTGCCACCATTTAACCACCATTTTCATTGAAAATCGGTAGCATTTAACGAACGTGTTGAATTATTTGCTACCATTTTGTGATTGCTTGAATATTGGTTTTTGATTCAGATTGATTTTCCATTTTTCCCTACTTTTTTTTATAAAATTACATATCAATAAAATTACAAAATTATATTAAAGTCTAATATGATCACCAAAACCCAAAATTATATAAAACATCTCTGTATCAAAAGCATATAAAACATTCTAATAGAAATACCAGCTAAAACATCAGATAACTAAAATTATTCTAATATGATAAACATCGAAACATTTAAAACCAAGTGTTTGTAGCCTATCTTCGAATTGTACTTGTTAACATAGATTCAATTTGTGACATCCTATCGAGAATAGTATCTTTATCCACCTTATCTTTTTCTTTTCCAGCCAACAACCCCGCAATAATCCAATTAATTCTTTCTTTTCCTTTTCCTTAATGAGCTCCTTATAACTAAGTTCAACTTTTCAATCTACAAAACAACCAATGAATTGAATCAAGAAGTCAGAATTAACGAAAACTAATACCGGTTCTTCTTCTCCGGCGGAACAAGCTTTCCGACAGCGGTATTCCTAATACCGGTTCTTCTTCTCCGGCGACAATCTTGTTACTTTCTTTCGGTCTGGTTGGCAACCGCCACCGTCTTCTTTCTCTTTCTCGCGGCGCGGCTATGACCTTCTTTCTTTCTCTTTTTTGCTGATCTAATAAACCAGCTTTCTGTCTTGCCATTCTTCATTCTTTTCGTTCTTTAGCCCTATGTATTTCTTTCTCTGAAGTTTAGAGGGCTGCTCCCCTTTCTTTCTTAGGGTTAAAACCTAATTTCTTGCTTCCGGAAACAGCAGCCAAGGTTGCTGCCTATCTTGCTCGGCTTCCTTATTTCGACTATCAAAAATAGCCTTACGGTCTTCACCTCGGTTCCTCCTAGTGCTGCGTTTTGCCCTGCAGCGAAAATGGCTGCACTATTTCTCACCACCGACTCTCAAAACGGCGTCTCGGGTCTTAACCCACTCTGATACCAAATGTTGGTTCAGGCCCTCAAGATCACTAACTACACACACTTGCAAATATGAAATATATGTATACGGAAATGTGCAGCAAAGAAAGAAAGGATGAAAAGCTTTCTATATTGATTAATGGGGTACAAATAAACCTACTGACTACTTCTACATTTATAATAATTAAAAAAGCACATGCATGAAATGAAAGCACGATCTCCTGCTTTCAAGCAACAACCCAACTTCACTTGCATCAAACTCGGTCAATCCATGACTAAATCTCCAACAATCTTTCAAACCATTTATATCCAACCCGTACCCGTCGACCCGAACCCATCAAGATTAAACCCAACATTTTTGAGGCTGAAACTTTTAAATATCACTAAAATACTTATCAATTCAAAATCTAAATGTAACTTCTTCTTATTTCTTCTTCTCTTCAACTCATTTTAAACCTATTTTCCTTATTCCAATCTCACAAAACCTATGAGCCCTTGTTCTCCTTCAATTTAGAATACCATCAAAATAAACCATTCCAAATAAAGTATCTTATTTATGATATGTTTTTATTTAATATTTTATTTTTTATGCTTTAATTGAATATAAATTGTTATGTGTAGCTAAAGGTGAAATTATTCAAGTTTCTTTAAATCTCATTCAGTCATTACTTTAAGGTATGAAAATTTAAATTTTATTACCTTTATTATGATTTCTTTATGTATTATATGACTATAAGTTGTCATTTATGTATGTATGTATGTATGTATGTATTATGAATGTATGTGTGTATGTATATGTGGATATTTGTATGAATGATATGTAATGAGTATAAACATGTCTATATATTTGCATACTTGAGAAGTTAAGAGGAAATGCTGTCAGTTTTTTCTTAGATAGTCAACCCATTAAGATGTATACACATGAGATAGAACATTCAAAAAGTGGGTTAGGATACACCACCTTAAAGCATTGGTTTACATAAGTTTACATCATTTGTTTGTTTATTTTAATTTTTAGATAGATCGTGCTTATTGGATGTATGAAATTTCGCCTGCTTCATCAATATATTATGGGTTAAACAAATATTGCCATTAGATCTTGACACCAAGAAACTTCATATAAAAACTTACCGCATATTTAAAAATTCAAACTATTATTTAATATTTCTAAATAATATTTGTTCTTACTCGTATTCAAATAAATTATAAGTTAATGTGTGCATATTAGTTATGTTTATATACATTTTTATAATATATTATTTTATTTTATAAAAAACATGGTATCGTGTGCGGGTGTATACATATTTTTAGATATATTTTAATCTCTTTTTTACTCGCGAATCAAGTTTTAAATTTATAAAACACGATATAATACTACCACTCTACACACGCTAGGGCAAGTGCACCTATCGTGGACGTAGTATAGTAATGACAAGATACCGAGGTTGTCCAATGACACAATAGCTTTTAGTATCGGCTTATCTTTAACGTCTAATCTAACCAAATTTTGATAAATAGTTTTGAAAGTTATACAAAGATAAAAAGTATAAACTAAAAAGTAAAAATAAAATATAAGAAAAAACAAATAGACAAGAAATAATCACTTGGTTGCAACTCCTCTTTTATGTATCCTTTAATGATTTTCGTACTTTGGGCATTTTAAAAGATTGTTTTTAAATTATAGTGGTAGGCCCCTCCAGGCAGCGTTACCCTCAACCTATTGATCTGAATCAGCAGGGATACAATCCCGCAAGGTCGGATTATTGAAAGATAATTAAGTAAGTTATTAATGCGAAAAGTGGTAGGCCCCCTTCCAGGCAGCGTTACCCTCAACCCATTGGTCTGAGTCAGCAAGTATACAGTCCCGCAGTGTCGGTTTAATGTTTTAATAGTAGTTTATAGATAAGGGATTCAAGCGGTTTCTTACTTCTCCCGAGGCGGACAATACCGCTCACTCGTTAAGTCTTACTAGGCTTGAACCAGGTTCTCACAGGATCTATACACCGAACGAGACATAGAATTACCTAACCACCCTTCTAATACCTTTCCAGGCAGTTAACGTGCTTTATATAGACCGTAAAGACACGAATGAGTGAATCAACAAAACATGAAGAATGGTTAAATAAATTCGCTGTTAATATAGAAAACTAGTTATTAAATTCATTAATACATACCCAAATAAAAAGGAGCCGAATGTTGGAAATAAAAAAGTAATACATAAAAGATTTGTCTGCACCAAGTGAAGTAAGAGTTTAGCCAAGCATTGCCTTTGTTTGACAAGAACTCTTACGGTCGATCTTGGATCCTGAAACTACTACACACTCTAAATGATGGAAGATGGATGATGGTGGTGGGTGTTGGTGTTGGTGTTGTAATGGTGGTGGAGTGGTGGCAGGTGTGAGAGAAGTGGTTTGGCAAGGGATGGATTGAAATGAAACCAAGCACCCATATTTATAGCTGAAGTCAGTTAGTTCACAGGGCCCCGTGCCCACCTGGCACGGCCCTGTGGCCTTCTTTCTCTCTCATCCTCATTAACTGCAGTGTCAGGTCTTGTACTAATACCGCCTCAGGTGTCAACGGCACGGCCCGTGGCCATTGTACTTGCTGTACTATCTCAGATTCTACGAATCTTAGAGTTGACCATGCCCTAGGTTGCCTTAGCACGGCCCCGTGTTGGTGGTCTGGTTTGTCTTTTGTTGTTGTCTTTTTCTTATGCAGAGAATCTTGACTGGGCATGGCCCATGTCTGGTGAGCACGGCCCCGTGCCAGAGCTTATGTTCTTGTTATGTTGATTGGATATGGATGGGGGCTTGCCGAGTCATGTCAATCCTCCTTCTTTGTATTTATGTTGGTTTTTGCTGTTAATTTGCTTCTTTTGTTCGTTTAAGCTCTTTTGACCATGTAAATTAAAAAGGAACAAAGAAACATGCTTTTCTAACATTAGTACCGAAAAAGGGTTTATTTTACGTCGTATTTGATATAGTTTATATGTTGTATTTTACGCATATCAAATACTCCTACACTTGAATCTTTACTTGCCCTCAAGCAAAACTCTATAATGTGGCTTACACACTCAAACGAAATAGGTAGAAGAGAAGGCTTTGGGCTTATCTTTAGAGTGTCGGGAATCCAAGTTCTAAATTTATTTTGCTTTTATTTTATTTACAATCTTATTCGTCATGATTTATTTAAAACACAAATTAAGAAAAAAATATTTGTTTTGGGCATACCATGCCTTTATAAAATTCTATTTAGTTATATACAATTTTACACACCTCACAAGTGGCCACTCAACACTCGGACGAAGTTGTTTAAGTGAAAACGCTCGTGCCCGGATTGGAACTTACTCCTACTATAGGCTTGACAAAAAATCAAACCTCCTCCTTTGTGACATTTAATCCTCGTAAATATCAAGAGAGCTTTAAAGGGTATGTTATGGTTCGGGTAGGTGTGTTTGGTAAAAATGGCGAAAGACGTAAAAAATGTCTGTTTTTCCATTGCTTTGTGGCTTAGAAAAAAAATACTATGTTTTTTTTTTCCAAAGTTGAAACTTAGCCACACTGGTAATTTTCACTACAAGAAACTACCACTTTTAGCGACGACAAGCCAAATGTCGCCGGTATTGGTCGATCCGCGTCCCGGAGTCTAAAACCAAACCCCAGCCGTTGATCCTTATCCTGATCTAACGGTTGGGGATTTAAAAGGCATTAGCGGCGACAACACCAAGGTCATTAGCGGCGACAGTTGTCTCCGCTGAAAGTATTTGTCTCTGTTATGTGCAAAATGCAACATATAAATTATATCAAATGAGACATAAAACTAATCTTTTTTTAGTACTAATGTTGGAAAAAGCGTGTTTCTTTCTTCCTTTTGAATTTACAGGACCAAACGAGCTTAAAAGAACAAAAGGAGCAAATAAGAAGCCAAAACCAACATAAATACAAAAAAAATGAATAAACGTGACATGCCCGAGACTACAATTAATACTTTAAACCGGCTTCTTGGGATTGTATCCTTGCTGACTCAAACCACTTAGCCGAGGGTAACGTCACCTTCAAAAGAGAGGCCTACCACTTTTCGCATTACTATCTTACTTAACTGTCTTTCAATATTCCGACCCTTTGAGATTGTATTCCTGCTGAATCAAACCACTGGTTTGAGGGTAACGTCACCTTCAAAAGAGGGGCCTACTACTATAACTAAGATAATCTCTTAAAAAGTCCGAAAGTGCGAAAATCATCAAAGGATACACTAAAGACGAGTTGAATCCAAGTGATTCTATCTTGTCTATTTGTTTTTATTTTATTTATCTTTACATTTTTAGTTTTATTTTCATGTTTCAAAACATTTCTCAAAAATTTAGATCGATTAGACGTTGAGGATAAACCGGTATTAAAAGCTCTTGTGTCCTTGGACGACCTTGGTATCTTACCAACACTATAATACGCCCACGATGGGTGCACTTGCCCAAGTGTGTGTTTAGTGTTTGTCTAATATCGTGTTTTATAAATTTAAAACTTGACTAATGCGTAAAATGGGCTCAAAACATTAATAAAATCATATAACGCTTCACACACACCAGTCCCACACGTCGCCGCTAATACCATTAGCGGCGACAAAAAGTACTTTTAGCGGCGACAGCTGGCGCCGCTAACGGTGCCCGTTTCTTGTAGTGTTTATAAGCGATCTCTTTACAAAAATAAAAGGGTGTGAATAAAAAGGTTTGCGGATGTGAGTGGTTGTTTTTGCAAAAGTATGTATTTTTGCGGGTTTAGAAATGCATATATATCTTTTTATTAAATAAAAAATATATTAACGATAAATAGATCAAGAATGTATGATCAAAATAATACAAATGAAAATAAATTTTATTTCCCAACGACTATTTAATAGCTTTTAATCGTAGACATACTAAGAAAAATCGCTTATCAATATGAACCGCTAAGTAGATTTGTTATTTTTCGCTGTATAAAGCTCCTGTCCAAGTTATTAAGGATCTTGAAGCTAAAATAAGGAATTTTTTGTGAGGAGGAAGCAATTCGGTTAACAAGGTCCATTGGGTTGCTTGGGATCGGGTGGCTGTTCCTTTGGATAGAGGAGGTTTGGGCTTAAGTAAACTCAAGAAAATTAATATTTCATTGTTGGCTAAATGGGGATGACGGTTCTAGGAGGATAAAGCTAAACTGTGGGTTAAAGTTATTGAAGCTGTTCAAAAGACGAGATCTAGTTGGGACATTTTTTCGGTCAGGAAATCAATGGGGGGGGGGGGGGTCTGGTGTAATATAGTTAATACGCTGGTTAATACCTCGATCGACAATACACCATTAAGGAATTTTCAAAGGGGAGATAGGAAACGAGGAGGCTTTGCTGTTTTGGACGGATCCTTGGATGGGCAATGCTCCTTTAATGAATCAGTTCTCGGACTTATTCGATCTGGAAGCAAACAAGAACTGCAAGATTAGCGACAGGTTATCGGATAAGGGAGGGGGTTCCAGGTATGTTTGGCAGTGGAGGAGGCCGTTGGGGGAGGGGCAGGAGACAGTCAAGATGATCGGGTTATGTAATTTACTTCATAGTTTAGAATTGAAGGAAGAGAAAGATAAATGGGCTTGGACTGGATCTTCGGATAATCAGTTCAGTGTGGGTGCTGTTAGAAGGCTTCTGAACAAAAATACTGGGAATAATGCGGTTAATTATCCAGGTTGGTGTAGGTGGCTCCCTAGCAAGTGCAATGTTTTTATTTGGAGAGTTGGGTTGGATAAGTTGGCGACTATGGATGCGTTTAGAAGAAGGAACATAGACAGGGGTGATTTTAATTGTGTGTTGTGTGGTGAAGGGGAATAATCAGTAGAACATTTGTTTACTTCCTGTAGTATCGCGGCAATGTTACGGCCTATCATTAGCATGTGGTGCAAGATCCTTAATATTTTGGCGTTTTCCGTTAAGGATTTGCTCGAAATGCATGAGCATGTTGGGTTAAAAAGGGATCAAAAAAGAGGTGGTACAAGGTATTATCAGAATCGGCTGTTGGAGCATTTGGAAAGTAAGGAACGTAGCTAGATTCAACAACAAGATTATAAAATTAGAGGGGATTATCCGGGAGATAAAAACGGTCGGATTTTTGTGGCTTCATAGTAGATCGAAGGATGTAGATATTAGTTGGGAAGAGTGGTGTAAATTTATTTTTAAGTAATGTTTTTGTAGTTGGGTTGTTTGTTGCCGCCTCGGTTTGAGGTTTGGCGTTGTTTAATGAAGTTCACTTTTCAAAAAAAAAAAAAAAAGAAGGTGATTTATTATATATCCTGTGTGTTCTACTTCGTACTATAGGACAATAATCCAACATAAATCACAAGGATCATCATCATCATCATACTCAGTATATCCCACCAATAGCAAAGCTAAGGTAGGGTCTGAGGAGGGTGAGATGTAGACAGCCTTACCTCTACCCCGTAGGAATAGAGAGGCTGCTTCCAATGAGACCCCCGGCTCGATTGTAGTTTTGCATCAAGCCTTGGACATAAGGCACATAACACTCAACAATTGAGACAAACGCCGATTAATGCATGTACCCCCTTGCCTTTTCGCTATCAACGCCACCACATGATGCATGATTAACCATTCCCCTCTTTTAACATTATTTTCACGAAATTAGTAAAATAATGTTAAAATTAGTGCACTTTCACTTTTGCCCCCCGAGCGCCCACACATATATACATTATATGAGCATACCGCAAGCAGGGCGTAATAAATCACAAGGATAATGATTTGTTTAAACCACTTAAAACATTCATTTGTAAAACAGATCCACGTTAGTTAAACACCATACAAGAACAAAATATGATATAAAATTCAAGAGATTTTGATGAAACACAAGTACTTAAGAAGACAATCATGGTCGATGATGCTTCTTCAAATACAGACAAAAACTGTCACAATGGCTTTGGATGCCAAAAACACTAAAGTAAGTTTGAACACCGCTAAGAAACAAACCCACAAGTCCAGCAAAAAGTGCAACAAATGCCCAAGTGTTGGTTCAGTTCTGTTTGAACATAAAGGAAAACATGAAAACATACCTTTGGTTGCATCAGCACAGGTTAGCAGAGAATCCAGCAATGGAGACGCAGCCATTAGGGTTTGACATGATTGTCATCTTGGTCTGGTTCCTCCTTAGGGTGCTGACTGATGATGGTGGCTAAGCAAAACCGATAAGGGAATCGGTATAGGAGAGGAGGTCGAAATTGATGTTATGATCTTATGGGGTGTGTCTGTTTGTGTAACTGAGTAACCCTCTAACCTCCACATAATTCTCCTTATATAAGCAACCCAGGAGGAAACCCTAATTAGTTAATAAGGGTAATATGGTCCATCAACAATTACCAACTAATTATTTAATAGGATTGTTATATATTTTGATCTATATAATGTAAATGATTATATGGCTACTTGATTAAATATTAATACATAATATATTTAATCTTACATTCTCCCACTTAGCCGAGTAATCATTTACTATGAGTATTAGATAAGCCTGATCAGGAGTTAACACTCATTTTAGCCTTAAACAAGTACTATAGCAGAAAAATACAGCCGTTGAATCATTATGCGACTCAGGACCCCCATTAATCATACTATAGCCTTAATTTAAAACCTAATCGTCATGATCAAAATACGCGTAAGCCCTTTGTTTGATTTGTAACTTTATTTGTCTTATATGCCATTATGTCGACTTGACATATTCTTAGAGACGTACAAAATCAAACTGATGAGGAAAATTAACTAATACTTAGTCATTCATAGTACGATATGCAGTTGCGCATGGCCATTAACTAATACCCGTCTATGAGCTCTCTTAATAAGACTTATGGGTAGTGGCCCTTCAGTTATAGGATCCTTAAGCATATCATGAATGATTTCGATACAAAACTTAGTTTCCTCAATTCGTTCATAAACGAATAATTAATTGTGTATCGAAATTTAATGCAGCACCTCTTGAACTGTTACTGTTCAAGGAGGTATGGTAGCTGACTTTATCACACTAAGTCTTCAAAACATTAATTATATGGAGTTAATAAACTTATGAGTCCACTGATAAATTTTCAACAACATTTAGTGACTATATTATGTCGTTATAACTTAAGTTGTCAATATCAGTGCATTATGACTCCTCCATGAGATATGTTTTGTCTGCTGACATAAGAATATACCCGAAATTACATTTTATCATCTTTGAATGTCTCAAAGTTATAGTAATAAATCGGTTTTAATTCTCACTTCTTCTTTAAATTATAGTCTCTCGTTTCCTTTTAAAGATATTATAATACTCCATTAGATGCTTCAATAATCTAGACATATCTAGCGTGTTGCAATGTGAGTAATATCTAAACGAGTATAGACTTAAACTTACATAAGGCTTCCAATTAATGAAGCGTAAATAAATAATCTCACTTATCCTATTATCCTCTAAAGGAGAGCAGTATTTAGTTACATATGTAAGGACCCATTTAATGTTAAACTTATGGAACAGAACTAACATCCCATTGGGTCTATCTCAGTATGTTATGATATCAATCACATAAGAGATATCTCTGAGATCTTTTATATCAAAGTTTGTGTTAACAATGTTTTGACTTATGTAACATATTCTTGTCAAAAGAATGTCATCTATATAGACAAGTTTATCTTAGTTGCTCCCACTCATCTTGAGGTAGGTACATTAATCCACTAGGTTGTTGATGAAAATAATTACGTTAAGATTTCATCACATTATGATGTTTGCATTAACCCATACATGAATTTTATTGACTTATAAACAAACTGTTCTTTAACCATAAGTTTAGAACTTTCAGGTTGTCTTATGAACATGTAAATGTGTCAGCCATTTGTTATGGAAAATTGTTTATAATGTTCATCTAATGTAGCTCAAAATTTATTATAAGCTACTAGAACAGTGATGATCCTTAAAGAAATCTTTGATAATTTATCTCTTCCTAAGTATAACCTTTTGACAATCAAACATGCTTCTTAGTGTCTTAACGTTTATATTAGGATTTGATTTAGTTATGAACACTCTTAGGTAATTCAATCAAATCCCAAACGTTATACGAACACATAAAATTAGTTTTACTAGAAAACTGTTTTATTCCATTAAGAATATTGATTGACACTAATGGCTTAATTTTAAGAGATAGGATCAGTAAACATTTCCAAAATCCATTTCAACTTCAATTTGGGAGGTTATGTAATCATCAAAATTAGTAGGCTTTTAAACCTAGATGACCTCCTGAGTTGATTATTGGGTTCATTAGAAGTTTCAGTTTTATGGATTAGCTCTTGGTTAGGTTGCTATCATTTTTCATTCTAAGTTTATAAGAGTTGGTGCAGTATGGTGTACAAGAGGTGTAATCGGAGTTAAATTCGAAGTGTAATTTAATGACACTCTTCCCCCCGCCTCTTGTATTCCTTGCAAATCATAATAAGGACTTTGACTGCTCCCACTGACCTTAGGAATCTTTAGGAACTCAGCATGCTTAGGGTCAATGCTTAACGACCAACAAATTCTAATAGAGAAAACAAATTAATGACGTTAGTCGTTGTGATTTCTCTTGTTGAGGATTATGTTAGTTTAGGTAAGAAATCTAAGTGTGCCCACAATTAAGCAACTATGAAACTTTTGTAAGAGTAGCATTAGATTTTAAGGAGACAAATATTGATAGAACAGTGTCGTGATGGAGCGGTGTCTTGTACAAGAGGTGCAAACTGAGGTAATGTAAAAATTTCACTCCCCACCTCTTGCAACTATTGCAAGTTATTATTAAAACACTTAATGCTCCCACTGATCTTTAATGTCTCTAGAATGCTATAAGAGAAGTTTCAATGAGCTACATGACGTGGGAACCTATCATATATACGTTAGACTTTATTTGATTTCTTTAATGTCCAAATATCATAAGAAACGTTAGGGACATATCTAATAGAAATCTAATTAAGTATATATATGAGTAGATTTCTACTAAGACCGTGTGCCATATGCGGCAAAATTTAGATACAAGTTGATAGTCTTTTAAATGATAAATGAATTATGTCTGAATATTCCATTTGGAATAAGTTCCACGAATGTCAAAGAATGACTTATGATGGACCCATACTTATTCCTTAAGCCAAGTCATATTTAGGGCTTTAACGTCATGATTTAAAATCACTTAGAATGAGATTAGTTGAAAAATCATCCTCATTAAGAAAGTCATAATGTCTCATGAATTTCGGTTATAATGGATGAAATTTGTAAGTCTCATTTTCCTTTTGTCAAATTCTCATTTGCATGATAACAAAAGTTGTGAAAATGTAAGGTATCATCTAGTTTCATTTTAATAATGTTTCAATCCAGATAGTTAGAACAAATAAGATGAGAGTTGAAGATAAGTGTGACGTTATGTTGACTATGCAAACCTCACAACCTTCATGACATAGCCTAAGTAATGATACTGTATTCTGATTAATAATCAGAACATGTAATGTATCGAAAAGCTTTGTTAGAAGACTGCTTATTATGGTTCTTATAGCCTTAACATTTAATTTTGTCACTAACTCTCGTGTTAATTATTTGTCAAGTTCTGGTAAGGAAACGTATGGAACTAGAGTCAACTAATCATGTGTTAATTGGAATATTAAAGAATTATCAGACTTAAATATCGTTAATAAGTGACTATCTAATTAATTTACCCAACTGTTCTTTAGAATAATGGATAGTCTCGTTGCTTATGTCTAGCCTAATGACATAATTATGCAGTGAGATTTTCCCTTAAAGAACCTTAAAGTTGGAATTAGCACTTGTAATTTGTCTATGGACCTTAGAATAATCCTCTTTTAAACTATTAGTGGTTGTAAGGTGAATAACAACTTATTTTCCAGCGTGAAACATGTATTTCTTTGTACATATGTTACTTATCAACACACTCATTGTACTTTGGTACTTTAGAGTGTTGTAGTTGATTTATAATGCATCAAATTGTACAAGTGAAAATCTTAATATGTAATGTACTGGAAAAATGTACTTATTTCCATGCGTAAGCCCTTAACTTTATGGGTCATGGTTTTGTACATTATAATGTATTCACATATACCACTTAACTTTATAGTTTAGAGTTTCAAATTAAGGCATGCATCTTAGGAGTTCTAGTGATTATTCCACAATTATAGATTAGTCTTAGGAAAGACTTAATCTGGAATAACTTTAGTGATAGCATTTACATTAGAGAGTTCTTGATTATCATAATAGACATCATGTTCGATTTGTCATATTCATCATGCTCTAACTTTCTTCTTTATAATCTTTATCAGAAGAGAGCAATAGGATTATCGTGTCTTAGGAAATAATCAAGGATTTAATTTAAGAGCTAATTCTAATAGAAACTTTAAATACTTTAAATAAAGCAAACATTTTAGGTTTAAAAATTTAGAGTGGATGAGATATTGATATAAAGAAGAAAAATTATAGTGAGTGACATTATGGGTACTAAGAATAAGGCAGACGAAATGATCATAAAAAACTAATTAAGGATCATTAAGCTAAGGATCATTATGTGAAGAGATTGTGATATGTCTATTACTAACATCAAAATAATAGACTATAGCTAAAAAATTCTACTTAAACGAAAACAAAACAGCTTTGGCCAGAAGTGTAATCATTTAAGCATATGTGCAAAATGGTTGTAACAAATCAGCTTTGGCCAGAAATTGAAACAATCACTTTAGTTATGCACTTGTTGAGTATGCCATCTATGAATGAATTAAATCAGCTTTGGCCAGAAATTAAGACATTCATGCTTATGATGCATACACAACATAGCTTTCGTAATACTTGAATAATAAGTAGATGTATCAAGTCAGCTTTGGCCAGAAATGATATATCAAAAGCTCATTCAAGTAAAGCTATTTTGGTTTTGTAAAACATTATTTGATCCTTATTAATTAACTAAGTAAATTACAAAACCATTTATTTAATAGCAAACCACCTAAGTAAATTTTTTTTTTCTTCAGTTCACATTTAAATAGCTTAAAATAATGAGATTGCGAGTCGCAACCACGATCTCGACTAATGACGTTATGGTTGCGAGTCGCAACTACGGTCTCGACTAATCACGTTATGGTTGCGAGTCGCAACTACGGCCTCGACTAATCACGTTATGGTTGCGAGTAGCAACCTCATGGTCTCGAGTGATGACGTAATGGTTGCGAGTAGCAACCTCATGGTTGCGAGTGATGACGTTATGGTTGCGAGTAGCAACCTCATGGTTGCGAGTGATGACGTTATGGTTGCGAGTAGCAACCTCATGGTTGCGAGTAGCAACCTCGCTAACAGCTTTGATTGTGATATCATAACCGAAAATTCGAAATCTAAGGGATTAAGAGATATTCTTTCCTGTTTCAAGCTGATCTAATTTTGTCAACAGATTTCGAAATTGCAATCTCTTTATCTTTTTAACAGTTTTCTAAAAACTTTAGAGGACAAAATAGATCAAAACCAGGAAAAACACTTAATAATCCGAATCATATTCCAAATCATAACAGAATACTTCGAATTTTCTCAAGAACATGATGAACCCTAAAACATAAAACATAAATTCTGGAACCCGAAACCTGAATTTTAATAGTTTTTTTTTTCTAAACAGATTTCGGCTAAACATAAACAAGTTAATTCCGAATGAACATATCATTAATCTTTTTCCGAAAATCATGATTTCGAGTCGATCTTCATGACTCGAAACCGGCTGTGACGGTTTTGAAAATTATAAAGAAAATAATCCGTTTTCCAAGTTTCAATCCCAGAATTATGGATACGAAAACAGAACTGACTAATCAACATATGCTCTGATACCACATGTTGGTTCAGTTCTGTTTGAACATAAAGGAAAACATGAAAACATACCTTTGGTTGCATCAGCACAGGTTAGCAGAGAATCCAGCAATGGAGACGCAGCCATTAGGGTTTGACATGATTGTCATCTTGGTCTGGTTCCTCCTTAGGGTGCTGACTGATGATGGTGGCTAAGCAAAACCGATAAGGGAATCGGTATAGGAGAGGAGGTCGAAATTGATGTTATGATCTTATGGGGTGTGTCTGTTTGTGTAACTGAGTAACCCTCTAACATCCACATAATTCTCCTTATATAAGCAACCCAGGAGGAAACCCTAATTAGTTAATAAGGGTAATATGGTCCATCAACAATTACCAACTAATTATTTAATAGGATTGTTATATATTTTGATCTATATAATGTAAATGATTATATGGCTACTTGATTAAATATTAATACATAATATATTTAATCTTACACCAAGGACTCTTGATATACTCACGCTTAAGTTGGCTAATCCATGTATTCGTCTTACTGTCATAATGCTCTTGAATCTTAGTTGCTACATCTGAATAAGCAAAACTATTAGGCACAAGATCTCTCCCTATTTCATTAAACAGTTGTGCAACTTCTTCATCGCTCCCGAGTTGGTTTTGAAGAACCCCAGCTTTTCGAAGAACCTTAACGTCCTTAGCATGATCCATTAGCGAATCGAGAAGACATATATACGATGTGACCCATGACTCATTTGTATCATTATAACACATTTCATATGCTACTAAGTTTAATAGCATATGTTTTGTGGAATCATCGACAGTTATGGGAGGAAGTTCCAGGTTTGCAAAAAATCCACAGCTAGAAAAGTTAATATGCCCTAAAGACCTGGTTTGACTCGGCTTGAAATGAATACCTACCTCTATAAGCTCCTTAGCATTGCGAAAAGTATACCTGTCGTTCGGTAGTGGACCCTTAGATTTTTCTTTTGTAATCCTAGTTTGCAAAAGTTCAAGAAGATGACTTGTAGTATCTGGAATTGGATCTTTCACCTGAAGTTGAACATATTTATTTATCTATTTTGCACACATTAAATTAAATATAATATAAATAAATAAATTGGAGACGGGGTTTCAGTGTCCCTTTGGTAGAGGAATACCGAGTATGTGTGTTTGTTTACCTTAATTTTAGGAGGCTTTTCCCCTGATTTTCTGCATTTTCCCGGTGCTATAATAATGTCGTCGATAAACCGTTTGATATTCAAATCCCTTTCTTGATCAGCTGCAGGTAAAAACTTCATCACTTCGGTAAGAACTTGATATGGGATTTGGTTCTCAAGCAAAAACATATCTTGTTGAATAAACATGATTTGGTGGCTTTTTAAGCCCAGAGGATCCGTTTTATCCGTGTCCATTTTGAAGATCTGTACAATGAAATACAGAATAAAACAACCATCTAACAACATCATTCTTGCGAATGCATCATCTGTTAGATGATCAACATCATCTTCATAGTATCCTCTCAACGTGGGAACCATTTTCTCAAGATTATAAAACAGGCAGCGAATTGACTCGTGGTTCCCTTTCACAAGTTTGTTTGGATAGAGAGGTTTGAAGCTCTCCACCGACTCGAGGTTTGGTTTTCCATGATGGTATGGACCAAGAGAGACAACTTTTGGTACATAATATTTGTCACGATCAGTGTGTTCTTTCAGGATCATAGGAACTCGGGGGATTCGAGTTGTACGAGTAGGTGGTGACCCAGCATTTAGTAGCGAACGAAGCCAGTCTTCGTTACTATCTTTGACGACGGTACCCGACATTGGTGGATCTTTGATGTATTTAAGGTTTAATGTATAATTTGTAATTTGGTATGTTTGCTAAATGTTAACTAGTATGAGTTCTAACCTAGATTTTTATAGATCAAGTAAGAATTGTGCGCAGCAAAACGTAATTAGATTTGTGTTAAAAAATGATTAAAGATATATCCTTTACTTGTTAATGACAATAAGTATGGAATACCAGCTGACATGTGAGTTCTTTACTAATATATTACTTACAAAGTGTAAAGTGATTGCTTCATGTGGAGGCTTAGAATTTTCTTTTTGTATTTTGGTGATAAAATTATGGAATAATAATATATTCAATAGACAAAATCTATTCGGACATCCACTGACACTATTTGGACACTTTTGGTGCCCTAGACGCCTCTTATAGAGCTATACGAGACGTCTAGGCACAGAATTCAAGGGGGTCTTCAGGGAATGTTAGGCACAAAGTTTAAGAGAACCTAGACGTCTCGTACAGGCCTATACGAGACGTCCAGCCGTTGGGTGTTTTTTTGGTTGAAAGAAGGGTTGTTTTGGTGGGGTTATTTTGATAGTTTTTGGAGGTGTTTTTTTTAGTGAAACTTTTTTGTTTTTAAAAAGAGTTTTGTTTTTTACTCTATCAAAAATTTTACCGTTTAAATATTGTTTCCGTATTATATTCAAAACATTATACTTTTTTAAATATTATTCTTCCGATTAAAATTTTATCTCGTTTAAATATTGTTTCCGTATTATATTCAAAACATATATTGTTTCCGTATTATATTCAAAACATATATTGTTTCCGTATTATATCAATTTAAGACAAAAATCATTAAGTAACCGAATAACTGAAAACAAACGTAAATATGACATATATAAGATAACTTTTGTACATCCATTACAAAAATATATAAGATAAGTTTGTACATCCATAACAAAAATAAAAACAATAACTGGTCTACGCATCAGGCTCCGAATCTGGATCTGCCTGCTGCGGCTGCTGCTGCTGATGTGGTGCTCGAGGTGGTGGGAGTGGTATCGGGGGCAACCCCTCTCTTTCTCGTCTATCCTGCTCGGCCCGTACCAACCAACCTACCAAATCGTTGAGCCTGTCAAGCTCCGCTCGTATCTCCGGATGTACTGCAGCTCCCGGGGCATGACCTGGAATAACGTGGCGTGGAAACTGAGGCGCCCCGGGAGGTGGTGGTGGCTGTGGCATCGCTGGACCGTCTAAATTCACCAGAGGGTTCGGCAGGAGCACTGCAGCAGGATCTGCCGAAGGATAGACTAACTCGAACCGCTCTGGTAGGGGGACCTCTATCCATATGCCCCCTGCGCGGTTTTTAAACGCAGGCCAACGGCGAACCTCTTGATCAGTCCCATCCCACACACCGACGGAAAACCCATCCGCGTCGGCATAACTGGCGGCGTCCGTAAATGTGGGTCCTGCTCCGGTATGAGGCCCAATGAACGGCAATAACAGTCATATACGCGCCGCCATACAAAAATCTGCGCTCCTGCCGGTGATGGGTGGAGGCGTAATACTTGGCTAGACCGTGTGCTAGTGCGCACGACCTCCTGTACAACAAACAATAAAAGAAAAAAAAGATCTGTGGACGTACACCACTCACAGCTGTAGCCGTGCCCTGTAATAGAAGTAGCGAGCATATGGTGCATATACCTGCAGATAGTGTTAGCGAAATACAGAAATAGAAATTAATAAACAATACACATAATCATAATAATTATTGTAATAAACGTACGTACCTGTACAATGGGTCACGAATATATGAAACCCTCCCCTTCGACTTGTCGTGCTCCCAAGTATTTTCCCACGCAACCACCTGCCAAAACCCTAAATGAGTGGGTCTATCGACCACCACTAGCCCCCCTGTATAAACGTCAGTCTCGATCTCCTCCTGCCAGTATAAACCGCAATGAACCGCAAACAGTGCTAGCGTCATCGAACGCCAAACGCTAGCAAGCCTGAAAGACACCTCAGGCGGATGGGGAGGAGCATCTGGCTGTGCAGGTGGCTGCGCGGCCTCAGGAGGGTGAAATGTGAATGTCTATAGGAACTCGACCAGCAGATCCCTGTAGCTCAGTGTGTGCGCCAACTCAAAAAGACGATGCCACGGCGAATCGACAGGTATAAACCGACGCACTCTAGGCGTCTCAGTAATCTCATTTATCGCATCCCAGTCAATCGCTGAATGCCCTCTGAAGAGACACTGGTTTAATCGATCGGAATCAATTAGACCAGGGGGTTTAAATCTGCATAAAGGGGTTTATCTTCTCGATCAATTCTGGGGTGAATAATCTTCTTCCTTAACGTACTCTGCAAAACATAAAACCGCCAGACTCGCCACGGGGAGAATGGGGGTTCTCTCCGTGACCACCCTCCGGCGTGAGAATAAGTACAGGATTTATTGAAGAAGAAGTGAAAGTAAAGTGAATGTAACTTGAGAATTATACCTGAATTATCCTCCTATTTATAGCCGAGGTTTGGGCGGAAAAACCTGTTGGTGAAAAGTTGACGGAAAGTACCATTTCCGTAAGCGGTTTTTTTTCCCTCCGTTAATCACTAACGACTGGAGTATGCACACGGATCGCTGTTTTGATCAACGTTTGGGGTATTGCCACGTGGAAAGTGGCAAGTGAAGATCTCTCTTCAATTCCGTGCCATCTTCGTGACTTCAAGGGAGCTTGGGATGATGCCACGTGTCCATTCGGTTATAACCGACTGGTGGTGCACGATGGAGCCTTCTAGAAGGATACAGCTGTAATCCTGTGTGGCTCTTCTTCATGTTAATTCTGTGGTGACAAAGAAATTAATAATATCCATGTCTGGGTATTATTTATGCGGAAGTGTTTGCTAGGATTTTCATCCTGTCTGCTATGAAAGCTGGCGCAAGGATTCTTTAGTTTCCTTTTGGCGCGCAAGTGTTGGTCATCATTTCCTTTCTAATTCCTCTTTGTAGGACCAGTGCGCGGTCGCGCAAGGTCTAAAGAAGGTTAGACAGATGAGGTTGTGTTACGGTCTCAAGTACTTGAAACAAGGGTTTTAGGACCTTACCCCTTCAAGTTCCCCAGTCTAGTGTTGCTCTTATGCAAATAAGTGGAGCACTGGACTCTGAGAGATAGGTGCCTGTTTGCTGTAGAGTTTTTGGCGCGAAAATACAGAATCTTTTGGGAGAAGATACTCTTGCTTATTATTTTGATTTTGCAAATCTTGACTTTGGTATGTGGAAAGGTATAGTAATGACTGTTGACGTGTGACAGGCTGTCACTGTTAGTTGTACGTTATTGCCTGTGTTTCCCACGCTCGCGTGAAATCGCGTTATTGCTCTTTTCCCACTCGCCCCTGATGCTTGATAACCGTGCCAATCCCAAAAAGGGTGGTGTTGTAGTTATCTAGGTTATTTATGGCGGTGAGTATATAAATCTTTTCGATTGCTCTTTTTCGTTAATCATTGCTTTTTTTAAAATCCTTTTCTTTTTCGTCTCCTTTATTAGTTTCTTGAAAGAATTTGCAATTTCTCTCTTCTATGTCAACCGGAGACCATCACGAAGACTCTGCTAAAGAAATGGTTGTTGAACTTCCACCATTGAAGTGGTCTAGGGAAACCTTCGATGGTTTGATTCGAAACTTCAAATTTCCGGAGAGTTGGGGTGCTCGGTACCCTGATGAGGGTCAAACGGCGGCGGATACTCCAGCCAGGTATATCACTTTATTTTGGGATTTCTTCTCTGCAGGCAATTTTCGACTGTCTGTAACGAAGTTTTTCCTTGACATTCTGGATTATGACAAGTTCCATATTTCCCAGATGCATCCTATTGGGATGGTTAGGGTTCGACATTTCGAGTTTGTTTGTCGTACGATGCATATTGAACTGTCGGTTACTCGATTTCGAGTATTCCATCAGATGCATTGTTCTCAAGGGTTCTATTCTTTTGTTCAAAGGGCATCTGCGAAGAAGATCTTGCTTCAACCCCCAAAGTCGTTTCATGACTAGAAACAAAAGTTCTTCTTTATTAAAGTTGGGGTTATCCCGATGAGGATGACGTTTAGGGGGAAAGAAGATATCCCAACTGAGACTATTCAGACTCCTCTTGATGAAAATTGGTATCAGGATTTGAAAGACGTTCCGTCCATTGCTCTGCCGGAAAAAGCCCTTGTTGGTGCTAGCATGAGTCTGAACTGGCGGATGAATCGGGAAGATAAGCCAGTGTATATGGAGAGTGGCAAAAGTAAGATTTGGGGTTTGCCCTGTTTTTCTTCCCTTTCTTGTGTTTGTTTCCCCTCTTTTTTTTTTGAACTTGCTTTTGCTTCTCTCTTTTGTAGTCGTTTCTTTGTATGTTGTTGCGTTTGAGAGAGAAGGTGGGAAGATGGCTACTATTCCCAAAAAAACCTGATGAGGAACTCTGGTATCACCGTATTGTGAGGAATTTTGTTCTTCCGTGAGATGATGACTTGACCGCGCAACCTGCTGCTGGTGCTGTTAATTTTTTTACCGTAGTGCTATTTTTTGTTGTTTTTGCGCATTTGAATAAGTCAACCTTTATTTTTCTTAGTAGGTGAGCTGTCTAACCTGGGCATAGGCCCTGAAAAGAAAAGACGTGCGCCTACTGCTACTGCTGCGCTGAAAAAGGGTGATGTGGAGAAAACTCAACCTTCTAAGGCCAAAAATGTGGGAGTAGAGAAGAAAGGTATGCGCCGTTCCTCTGACTCTTGGTGTGATTATGTGGTGGTATCTGATTCATTGGAGGGTCTTGCGCCTGCAGTTGTGAGGAAACCTAAGCCGGGACCAAAGGATACTGCTGACATCCCTCCGTCTAACCCTGATGATCCTATTGACATGGAGTCAAGTCCCGAGCCTTTGTTGAAGAAAAAGGCTGGGAAAAGAAAACAAGCTGACGTTGAAGCTGAAGGTCAGTCTGTCAGGAAGCTTTAGAGGAAGAAAATTAGCAGAAGGGGCAAAATTGATGCCTTTACTTCGAACCCGCTTCTTGGTAAGAGTTCTTCTTGGTTTACCTTTGTGCGTGTTGTATGTTTGTAACACTTGTTTTGTTTATCCAGAAAAACCCAATTCTCCTGTTCATACTGAACCATCGCCTGTGGTTAATGAGGAGCTTCCGTCCTCTCCTCCCCACGCCCCTATAGTTGAGCAGTTAAAGAGCACTGAAGCTACTGATCATGAGGCGGGAGAGACCACTGGGGCGGAGAACCCTGAGGTTGGAAAACCAGCTGATGTTGCTGTTGATGCAGAGAAAATTACTAGCCCGGAGGTTGTGGATGTTGGTGCTGGTCATCCACAAACTCCTGAAGTTGTTGCTCAAGACCCGGAGAAAGGAAAATCTGCTCAGGAGATTCCTATACCAACTTCACCTTTTGTGGCTTCTGGTTCTATACCTGAAAATATTGAAAAGATCCCTGTAGAGGACCAAGGTTCTTTTTCTCGTGTTGATAAAAATTCCCCTATCCGCTCTGATGAAACCCTGGGGGATTATTATTACAGAACTTATTAAGAGAAGGACGCCTATGAGAATCATGTCCCTGTTTGGAACTTGAAAAAAGGTGACACTTTTTTGGATTGGCGTATGTGCCGGGACTGGCTGCAGGGAACCTTTCAGCCTGGGGAGCTTAAATTCCAGGAGGGACGTTTGCATGATTAGACTTATCGCGCTTATCTTGAGGAGGCGGCCACTTATACATATACTACGCAACGCATAGTGCGCGAGTGGCGTAGTATGCATAAAGAGTGGGCTGCTTATGAAGAGTCCAAGAAAATTTTTTCTGCAGATGAGGCTCGAGTAGCCCAGTTGAAAGCTGCATTGGAAGCTGACCGGCCTAAGTTTGATCATGACCGAAAAACTGAAGAATGGTCAGTTGAAGGATGGAAGAGAAAAGCAGAAGCTGAAGCTGCCTTGCTTTCCAAGGAGTGTAAAATTTGGAAAGAGATTTGCGAGAAGGATAATGCTGAAAAGATGGGTCTTCGCAATGTTATCAATAATCTTAGAGCTGAGGTTGAAAAGTTGAAAAAACAAGATGCGGAGATTGAAAAATTGAAGAAGGAAAAGGCTGATGCGGAAGCTGCGCGGGATGAAGCGCGTTTGCATAGGGAAAGAAGTGAACAACGAGAGGTACATACCTGCGCTACTCTTGCCCTTAGAGATAAGGAGATAGAAGAACTTATTGCTTTATTATCTGAGCAGGAACAACTTAAGGTGGAAGTTGAGTCAGCTAAAAAATATTTAGATCTCAAGTAGGCTGAGACTTCGCGTCGTCTTTCTGAGATGGCAGATAAGTTGGAGATTTTTGAGACCGCGCGGGCAACAGCGGAGAGTGAGCTTGAGTCGTTGAAGAGTGACATGCTATGGTTAAAGAATCATGGAATTGCAAGCGTAAGTTTACCCTTTGATAATATTTGAAGATGTCTGCGCGTCTTCTTACTTCTTTTTTGCTTTGTATAGGTTGCCAATTCAGTGCTTAATTCTGAAGAGCTGGATAAAACAGTTGCGCATTTGCTGGTTGCTGCGCGAAATGATGGGTATGCTCAAGGGTATGCAGAATGTGCTCATCACGTGGTTAATGCCTTAAAAGTTGACTGGGACACCAGTAAGTCTGCTACTTATGGCGTTAATACTGAAGCTGCCCTTGCTGCTACAAAGACGCAATTTAATACTTTAGAGCTTCCAGTCATAGATCTTATTAATGTCACTTTGCAATCTGAAGACCATGTGGCGCAGCTAAAAGAAATCTTTCCAGACGAGGAAGAAGGTGAAGATGAAGACCTAGCTTAGGTTTTCTTTGTAGTTGTGTGAACAATTAACGTGTAAGCTTTGGGATGTGGATCCCTGTTTTGTTAATGCGCTGTTGCACAAGTAACTTTGGTTAATACACTGCCGTGTATACTTATAGTTTTTGTTAAGGCGTGAGATGCGCCAGTAACTAGTATGAAATGTGTTTTGGCTTACAATATTTTGCATGAGTACAATTGCTTTGATCAGGTAAGGCGAATAAAGGTGGTATAAAGCTCATGTGTGAACGTATGGTCTTGCGCGATCTGTGCGATCGCTGACCGCTCAAGAGACTTGTGTTATATCTACCATACTGTTTTTGCGCTTACCAAAAGGAATTGCATGCACTTTGTAATAACACAGAGATAATGGAAACTTTGTTTTGATTCATGATAGGGCACCGAGGCCGGGGTACAAAGTCTCCTATTTTAGGATAATTACATGAAACTTAACTTACTCATACTATAGTCCTCGCCATAAATTGATAAGCTACAGAACTTGACCAACCTGCGAGGAGACTATTGTATGCTGCTTAGTTCTTCGCCTTCTTACTCGGACCCTCCTCGCCGCGAGTAATTTGCTTTATCTCTTTCCGCACATTCTGCAATAAGTGGGTAAGCTCACCACTTTTTAACGCTTTTTCAATCTCAGTGCGGAGAGATATACAGTTGTTGGTAGTGTGACCATTATCTTTGTGATAGTCACAATATTGATTCAGATCTTGGCCCCTGTTATTCTTCATTGGTGGAGGAGGCTTAAACTGATAGTCTTCTGTGCTAAGCACCTCCGCCGGAGTTTTGGTCAGGGGGGTCCACTGCCTCTCTCTGTTTTCCTGCTTCGTTTCTCTTTGCGCGGTGAGCTTGTTTATGGTAGCTCGCGCGTCTTTAGATGAGTAGTTTCCAGAATTTGGGTCGCGCCAATTCTTTTTGAACTTTTTTCCACTTCTCATGCTCATATCTATTGGGCGACTATGCGGTGGTGGTGGTCTGTTAGTGCTGAGGTTTTTCTCTGTCTGGGCATATACTTTGGCTGCCGCCATTAGCTTTTCCCAGCTCTTTGGTAGCCCTTCTGTTCCGGATAGGACCTTGATCATGTTGTCGCAGCGAACCGCATATTTGAACTGTGCTCTAATCAAATGTTCATGGACATCTCCGATCTCTAGCACTTCTTTGTTGTAGTGCGTGATAAAATCTTCTAAGCTTTCGTCGTCGCGCCTCCATATGTTATTCACGTCTGACGTGTCTCTGACATACCTTCTTTGCTGACTAATATGTACCAAGAACTTTTCTCTTAGATCTACCCACGACGTAATCTCCTGTGAGGGTTTGGATGAACAAGTGGCACCACATTGGCAAGGTCCATCCTCCTACTAAATCAGCGCTGGTAAACACCCGAAGATGGTCATCTGGGTCTGTCATGCCATTGAACTTGCCAACATTAGATGGGAGTTTTGCTTTTTCCAAAGGAGCCAAAGCGATTTCGCTAATAAACTTGGAGTTCTTTGCTGCATCCGCTGGGCGGTAGATTAAATTGTAATCGTGCTCTACTTCTGGGTTATAAACCATGTGAGGTTTACAACTTTTGTAATTCGGTTGTAACCGATTGAACACACTCGTACTGTCTCCTTCGTGGTATGTTCTATCATACTCGTTGGTGTGGGTGTCCCGCCTCTGTTGAGATCGTGGTCCCAATCGAGTATGAACCGACTGCCTTCGATGGGAATGAGACTCGTCATAATAATCCCTTTGAGTTTCGGATTGAGTACGCTCGTACCTTGTAGGAGACCTGGAATAGACCTCGGTATCTTCCACATCTATCCGTGACGGTGTATTATGGTGAGATGCTCGTGGTGCAGATGGTGCTCTTGTACGAGATTGTCACACCCCGATATTTCCACGTATTACCGATGGGCCCGGTGGGGAGTATCGTGACGTAGTTGATATCATCATAGTCAAACAACACAAATAATAATGCACAGTGGAAGCAAAAGATAGATTTATTTCAACTGAATAAGATTGTAATATTTAAGTATCACAATAGAGTTGAAACAGATCCACAGGCATATCAAAATAAAAAGGAAACGTGGTTCATCAGACTTAATGCATCCAAGCATGTGAGACTTCTAATGATGCTAAGGAGAAACCAGCCTATTACGCTTAGTACCTGCACTAAGTCATTTTGGGAAAATACGTCAGTTTACACTGGTAAATACAATTTAACTGACTCATTTTGAAAAAGTTTGAAAATTTATTTATATACCATACCCCAAGCCCGTATAGGGAAAATAAGTTAAAAGTATTTACCTTTGCAAGTATATTTCACAAACAGCAAATGCAAGTAGCTTTTACCGGGTCTCCTATTCTGGAACGAAGGTTTATAATAACCTATTAGAATCCTAACGGATCTTTAATTAAGCTTAAGCTTAGACCGGTTAGTTTTAAGGAAAGAATACGGTTCAATCGCATGGGAGGCGAAGACCGGTTTAGAATGTGATTTTGACCCGACAAGCTTGCATGCTTGTTTAATATGGGTAACTTAAACACATTCTGGATTTTGAGACAAAAACGATATGGTTTGACCCGTTTCGGCTAATATATGTAAACTAGTTACATAAGCCGACCCGAACGCGAAAAGTGCGTAACGAGTAACCATATGAATCATATAAAAGTTTCCTAAGTTAATATGCTTTAAATGTGTTGTGACATCAATAAGATATCTTCTATTATGCCCAAAAATGAATTTAACACAAACTATGCCCCATAAGGGCATTTTGGTCATTTTAAAGGTTATAAAAGAGTTTAATTAGTAATCTGAGTTACAGGTCTGATTTAATCAGTAAATATTCTTAATTTAATAAGTTATAATAGTAGGTTACTAGATAGATGTGAAATTTATCATTTAAAACCAAACTATGCACCTAAGGGGTATTTTGGTAATTTCGCTTAAGCTTATAAGGTCAAATCTGGAATCTGACTTTACAAACTTTTACTTACTGTTAGAACCTCAAAATTTACTTAATATATCAGTAAGTATTGAGTCTTATATATCTAATATGGTTCTAATACAAACTATGTGTCAGAAACGCTTAAAAAGGCGATTTGGAGCCATTTCCGGGTTCTTAAAGGAAAGCTGATATTTTTATTATTCCAAAAGGCTCAAACTATTTTATTTAACATATTAGATCAGTAGGAACAGGTTTGACATCAAAAGGTTTTGTAAAACTCATTTTATAGCCCATAAGGGTAAAACCGACAATTACCGGATCAAGCTTAGTACTCTAAGTTATGCTCAGCCTAAAAATAAATAAAAATCTTCAAAAATCCCAAAATATTATATTACATCACTGGGTAAAAAGTTTGGTATTAAAAATTGGGTTTAGATAGGCTATACGCTAATTATGTCGTTTAATTAAAAAAAAACACTTTATTTACGCTAATGAGCATAACTCCTATTCTAGACCTCAAACTGATGTCAAACTTCAGAGACAAGTCTATAAATTAGTAACTAAGGTTTCTACTCTTTTACTTTTTCAAAAGTCACGTTTTAAGGTCATATGGGCATAATAGTCAACTTTTAAGCATAAAACGGAAACATGCATATGAATCGGATAACTAATGAACCAAGTTGTGTGACCTCAGGGGGTTACACTAATATGAAACCTGGTCCAATTAAGGCTCTAAGGAATTTCTAAACAATGCTTAAATGGGTTAGAACTGAAAGTCAACGCAGAAGTCAAATTATGCGACTTTCGGTTCCGAACCGAGCCTAAACTGAAAATTGTCGGGTTGAACATGTTTAGACATGTTCTTATATTAATTACCAAATAATATTAATGATAAAACAGGTTGCATGGCTTCTACATTGCTAAATATGCATTAATTTGAATTTAAACTTTCTGTTGACTTTTTAAAGTTAACTTTGACCCGACAATTGATCTAGTTAGAGTGGGAATCAGAGGGTGCCCTTTTAAGGGTTTGTTACCCACATAATTACCAATTCATAGGTACTTTCAATTCGTGATTTGACTGGACAATTATAGATTAATCACGAAGTCAAACTCTAATTATGACGGTTTGACTTTTGACTAATTAACTAGGCTAATCTAAATTAAGAAGGGTTAAGGACACTTACAAAAGTCCTAAGTATGATTAGGAAGGCTAAGGAAACTTGTTGCTGATCAGGGGAGCTCCAGAAAAGGTCTTGTGAATTTTTGCAAATGAATGTGTATAAGAGTTGCAACACTAAGCTCCTTATATACTCACTTTGATGCCTTTAGATCATGCCAATGAGGTCTACAAGTGTTGTAAGATCAGTCCAAGTGCCCCTATTGCATGTTAAACCATTGGAGAGGCCTCTGGTATAAGAAAACAACCATTTTAAGTCGGTTACAGACCTGCAACTGGCACCTGCAGGTATTCTGTCGCTGTGCTGTCCTCGCGGGCCGCATAAACCCATAAGGGTTCTTTACGCGGGCCGCCTGGCCTCCCATAACCAGCCAAACAAGTTTCACATATTTGCAATTTAGCCCCTTGTCCTTTGTAACGTGGTTTTAAGTGTTTTTCTTGCACTTTTGGCCCTTTAACCTTACTTCTAAGGACTCCAAGACATGATTAAACATTGGCAAGTCCTTGGTTAGCTTTATGCTTATCCGAAAAGCCATAATTTCCACTGTTGACGCTCTTAACCCCTCGTATACGAATTTGATCATAACTTTCTCATACGATAACGAAACTTTATGAAATTTTTATCACACATTCTAGTGAGTATATTTAATCATTACAAAGCCTCGGGTTTGCTAAAAGATCACTCAGAGGTATACTTTAGACATGTTGACACATTTAACCCCTGCAGTTTGTAATTTCTCACTTTCTTTCATATTTAGCTTCGTATGATCCATGATTTATTCGTTTGAAGGTACAAGCACCATGTAGGGCTATTTTAGAATATATTTATCCATTGTTGACACTTTGAACATTTATATTTACATAGTTTCCTTGTTTACCAACTTTAGTCCCTCTAAAGAAATCTTTTACACGTTTAAAACTTATGACACGTGTCGATACATTATTGGACATGAATTTTCGAGGTGTTACATCCTCACCCCCTTAAAAGAAATCTCGACCTCGAGATTTACTGAAACAAATGAGGGTACTTTTCTTTCATTGTGGACTCTACCTCCCATGTGTATTCGGGACCTCTACGGGCATCCCATTTGACCTTCACAATAGGCACATGCTTCCTTCGAAGCTTCTTAACCTGTCGATCCTCAATCGACAAAGGTTTTTCCACAAATTTCAAGCTTTCATCTATATGCACATCTGTATGCGGCATGACTAGAGATTCATCAGCTAGGCATTTCTTCAGATTGCAGGCGTGGAATACATTGTGAATACCACTGAGCTCTCCAGGTAAGTTCAACCTATAAGCCACTGACCCTACACATTCGATAACCTCGAATGGTCCTATATACCTCGGGCTTAACTTACCTCTCTTACCAAATCGCATCACCCCCTTCCAGGTCGACACTTTAAGTAAAACCTTTTCACCAACCTCGAATTTTATAGGTTTACGCTTCAAATCTGCGTAGCTCTTCTGCCTATCCCTGGCAGCTTTCAGGCGGTCATGTATCTGGACAATCTTGTCCGTCGTTTCAAAGACTAAATCAGGCCCTGATAATTGAACTTCTCCTACTTCTGCCCAACAAATAGGCGTTCAGCATTTTCTACCATATAGTGCCTCAAAAGGTGCAGCCTTAATGCTTATATGGTAGCTATTGTTATAGGAGAATTCGATTAAGGGCCGGTGGTTATCCCAACTACCACCTAAATCAATTACACATGCGCGAAGCATGTCTTCCAACGTTTGGATTGTACGCTCACTCTGTCCGTCCGTCTGAGGATGGTAAGCCGTACTGAAGTTTAAGCGCGTGCCCAAAGACTGTTGGAAACTTTTCCAAAAGTGTGACGTGTATCTGGTATCTCTGTCAGAGATAATAGCCATGGGTACTCCATGCAGAGATACAATCCTATCAACATACAATTGGGCTAACATGTCAGAACTATAAGTTTCCTTAATGTGTAGGAAATGTGCTGACTTAGTCAGTCTATCTACAATCACCCATATAGTATCATTTCCTTTCTTTGTCTTTGGCAATTTGGTGATGAAATCCATTGTCACCATTTCCCATTTCCAAGTGGGAATTTCAGGCTGTTGTAGCAAACCTGACGGCTTCTGATGTTCAGCCTTGACTTGTGCACATGTCAGACATTTAGCTACATAGGCAGCTATAGACTTTTTCAAGCCTATCCACCAATAATTTGCCTTTAGATCCTGGTACATCTTATCAGCTCCAGGATGAACAGAATATTTAGAGCTATGGGCTTCCTGGAGGATAACATCCCTAAGTCCTCCATAAACTAGAACCCATATTCGTCCATTTAGCCTTAGGATTCCGTCCTTGCCATAGGATAACTGTTCTTCAGTTACTCCTAGTTTTTCCTCAGGATAGTTAGCTTCCAACACAACTTCCTTTTGTGCAGCTAACAACCTTTCGTTTAAACTATTCTTTACCTCAATGCTCTTGGCATTGATTCTTATAGGCTTTACTCTCTCCTTTCTACTTAAGGCATCAGCGACTACATTTGCCTTGCCAGGATGGTATCTTATCTCACAGTCATAATCGTTTAAAGTTTCCATCCATCGTCGCTGCCTCATGTTCAAGTCCTTCTGATTGAACAAATGTTGAAGGCTCTTGTGATCAGAATAGATCACACACTTTGTACCATACAAATAATGTCTCCATAGTTTTAGTGCAAATACAACGGCACCCAGCTCCAAGTCATGGGTGGTGTAGTTCTTCTCATGCACTTTTAACTGCCGTGAAGCATAGGCAATGACTTTTCCTTTTTGTATTAGCACACATCCCATGCCTGTGTGCGATGCGTCACAATATACCACAAACTCTTCTATTCCATCAGGCAATGACAACACCGGTGCATTGCTCAATTTTTGTTTAAGAATGTCAAAGGATTCCTGCTGCTTAGGACCCCAGTTGAACTTAATTTTCTTCCTAGTTAATGAAGTTAGGGGTGCAGCAATCCTTGAGAAGTTTTCAATAAAACGCCTATAATAACCTGCTAAGCCTAAAAAGCTACGAATCTCGGTGGGCGTCTTTGGCTCTTGCCAATTCATGACCGCTTCGACCTTAGCGGGATCCACTTGGATACCATGCTCACTAACCACATGTCCAAGAAACTGGACTTCTCGAAGCCAAAATTCACACTTTGAAAACTTGGCATAGAGTTTCTCCTGCTGAAGCAGTTTGAGAATACATCGAAGATGCTCCTCATGGCCAGCTTGACTTTTTGGGTAAATGAGAATGTCATCGATGAAGACAATGACGAATTTATCCAAGTAGGGCTTGCAGACACGATTCATGAGGTCCATGAATGCGGCTGGTGCATTAGTGAGCCCAAACGGCATCACTAAGAACTCGTAGTGACCATAACGAGTCCTAAACGCAGTCTTGTGTATGTCTTCATCCTTAACCTTTAATTGATGATAGCCTGACCTCAAATCGATCTTAGAGAAGTAACTTGCTCCTTGAAGCTGATCGAACATATCGTCGATCCTGGGCAATGGATATCTATTCTTGATAGTGACCTTGTTAAGCTCACGGTAATCGATGCACAGATGCATCGAACCATCATTCTTCTTCACAAAGAGAATTGGTGCTCCCCAAGGAGACGAACTAGGTCTAATAAAACCTTTGGCTAACAAATCATCTAGTTGAGTCCTCAACTCCTTCATTTCAGTTGGTGCTAACCTATAAGGTGCTCTAGCAACAGGTGCTGCCCCGGGGATGATGTCAATTCGGAATTCCACTTGTCTATCTGGTGGTAACCCAGGTAGTTCTTCAGGAAGAACTTCAGCATATTCAGAGATGACGGGGATGTCTTCCAACTTAGGTTTCGGCTCATCAATAGTAACCTGTGCCATATAAATGACACAACCCTTCTTCAAGCATTTTGATGCCTTGAGCATAGATACTTGCTCAGGAAATCCATACTGAGTATCCCCCTGAATGGTAAGTGGCTCACCAGATGGGGTCTTGACTACTACTTGTTCTTGTTGCACACAATCTGGGCTTGGTTATGCGATAACCAATCCATACCTATCACTACATCAAAACCGGCTAGCTTAAAGGGGAGTAAGGACAAAGGAAAATAGTGGTTCCTAATGGATATAACACATCCATCTAACACAGTTGAGGCGGTTTCTATGGTTCCATCAGCTAATTCCACCTCATACTTCACACTTAGGGCTTTTACAGGCAATTTCAACAACTCACAAAACTTGTTATCCACAAAAGACTTATCTGCTCCAGAATCAAACAACACTCTAGCATAAACATCATTTATGAGAAAAGTACCTGTGATCACGTTGTCGTCCTGAACAGCTTCCTTTGCATCCATCCTGAAGACCCTAGCATTGGTCTTTTTCCCATCCTCGGTTTTCTTGGTGATCTTTGGGCAATTTGACTTAATGTGCCCTTTTTCATTGAAACTGTAGCACGTTGCGTCCTTCAGCTTCTTGCACTCTAAGGTCTTATGTTCCGAAGATTTGCAGTTCCCACTTTGTCTCGGCTGAGACTGGGATTTTGACTCAAGTCGGCACCTCCCAAAATGATGCTTCTTACAAACCTTACACTTGGGCTTATCACCAGATTGATGCCCATCCTTCCTAGATCCAGACCCCTTCTTGTGGTCATTGTTTCCCCTGTGTTTCTTGTCTGACCGTCGTGAATTGTCTTCTTCACGCTTCCTTTTCTCGGTATCCGTGTTCCTCAGCGATCTCTGCCTGACCGCATCCAGGGTGAGGGACAAGGATATATTAGCTGCAGACCTGAATGTAGTTGGCCAAGAGGCTTTTACACTTGCCTTAATTTCTGGGGCTAAACCCCCAATGAATCGAGCTATTCTTTTAGGTTCCGGGGTCACCAGGTACGGAACCAATCTTGACATTGTATTAAAGCTCGTGAGGTAAGCTTGGCAATCCAGATTCTTCATTACCAAAGACAGAAAATCAGATTCAATCTTTTCAACCTCATACTGAGGGCAGTAGTTCTCTTTGATGAGGGCAACAAATTGTTCCCATGTCATATTGTATAATGGAACCTTCCCGGTAGCTTGAATCAACGATCTCCACCAGGCTAGGGCCTCACCCTTGAATGATTGAGATACGAACTTCACGATATCCCTTTCAGCACATCCACTAATATCTACCACAGTGTCCATCTCATCCAACCAGGTCATGCAATCCACTGCCCCTTTCTCCCCAGTGAAGTCCCGGGGTTTACAAGAAACAAAGTATTTATAAGTACAGGACTTGGCACGTGGTGCATCATCAAACACTATCTTTTTGGATGGAACACTGTTTTGGTTTGAGGAATGTCGGTCATCATCTTTCTTTGGCCCATCCTTCTTAGAGGGTGGCTTGCTGTGAGCCTCAGAATGAGTCTTAGGCTTGGAATGCGGTGTAGATAGGGTCCTACTTTGAGTCCTGCTAGAATCATTATACTGCCGCTCTATAGCCCTTGTAACAGCATTATCAACTAGTGCTTGCAGTTCGGCACCGGTCATCTGTATCCTAACATTCTCGTGGTTCTCCACCGGATGACTGTTAATCTCATCCGATCCGGCCATGTAGCTTTAATTGCTACATATAAGAAAATAATAGGCAAGGTTTATTCAGAAGCTTTTTACAGTATTTTATGAATTATCAACCATGGTCTTAATAACCATTTTGGTTAATTTATAAATTATTTAAATATTCTCAGGACCTTTATTACAATCCTATAATATAATTTTTTTAATAATAGCACAAAAGCCTAGTCATACAGACAGATTTAATTTATAACCCAGATTTCATGGAATCGAGGCATTAAGGTCTGAATCAAAGTTCATTACCTTTTTTCTAGACATGGAGCTGTAGGCTACTACTGTCTTTAGTCCCAAGGGACATTAATTATAGCCCGTAGGCACTTCATCCTTAAGGGATGATTATTTTAATAAAGAAAAGTGGAGTAATCCAAATTAAGGATGACTCATGTGATTTTATTCTGCCAAGAATGTTAACACGTCTTCAGATGTTAACAAGGGATTGAATCTTTTAAATAGGTTTTACCATCTTGGCCATGTCTGCAACGACATATAGATTATGTCTTACCCTTAAGATTCTTTTTAATTAACGCAGAACAATCCTAAATTGAGGTGTTTATATGGATCTGAATCTAATTATGGAACTACCATCTTGGCCCTGTCTTAGGACGACACATGGCTAGGTCTTGTCCTTTTTAGATTTTTGCCATTTTATTATAATGGTAGACTTTATAATAGGAATGTTTATTTTTATTTATTTTATGCTTTAAGTTTATGCATATAATTAACAACAATAATGAAAATTTAAAATTAAATCATTCCGACATAAATTCAAACGGTACTAATTTTGCCCTAAACGAGACTTCTACAAAATACCATGCCCACGCAGGGGCGAAACAAATAAACATACCCACGCAGGGGTCAACAGAAAGACATGCCCACGCAGGGGCAGAATAGAAAAAGGACATGCCCACGCAGGGGCAGAATACTGAAACAAATGTCCACGCAGGGACATGATTACAACACTAAAATTAAACAAACAATTAAAGGATTTAGTGATCCTTCTTGCTTTTTCCTTTAATTAAGTTTGCCAAGGTCTTGAACATCCCATGGTTGTGCCTTCGGTCTTCCCGTAATTCATGTCGCACCTCTCTAATATTTTGCAAAATTTCCTGATGCTGTGGTGGAGACATCTGCGGGGGTTGCTGATATAGTGGAGGTTGAGGAGGCGGCTGTTGATGATACCCATAAGGTGGGTACCCAGTTCCATAAGGTCCTTCTGGGTGGAGGGCGTTGTAGTTTGCAGCTACAAGATACGGGTCGGCCTCTGCATAATTATAATTGGTGTGGACCGGCTGTTCAAAGGGATTATACGCCGCTGAACCGGCGTAAGTCGGAATTGTGTTACCAAAACCCAATGGTGGTGGCGCTACAGGCGCGGAGTCTACCTCAGAGACGGGGTTTGAAGGTCCCCTCATCTATGGGTCTTCATAAAGTGGCGGATAATGGCTGCCACTTGAGGGTTGAGGGGTGCTGATCCCAAGGAGTTCCATAAGGTCCTTCTGGGTGGAGGGCGTTGTAGTTTGCAGCTACAAGATACGGGTCGGCCTCTGCATAATTATAATTGGTGTGGACCGGCTGTTCAAAGGGATTATACGCCGCTGAACCGGCGTAAGTCGGAATTGTGTTACCAAAACCCAATGGTGGTGGCGCTACAGGCGCGGAGTCTACCTCAGAGACGGGGTTTGAAGGTCCCCTCATCTATGGGTCTTCATAAAGTGGCGGATAATGGCTGCCACTTGAGGGTTGAGGGGTGCTGATACGCACTCCTCCTCGCGCGGACATCCGCGCGTTTGACCTCCTCCGCCTTGGTGGTTCCGGAGGCGGCTGCTGGACTGGTGGTGGTGGCGGAGTAACTGCCACAAAACGAGAATCCTCGGAAGGATCCTGCTGCTGCTGCTGCTGCTGGTGGTGGTACGGAAACGAGTGTTCAGAAGGGGTAAAATACCAATCAATCTGGTTGAACCTCGCTTGGTAACTATCTGGACCGCGGTAAGGCGATCCATGAAACGAGGACCCATCGGAGATCTCAATGGGATGGTTAGGGGTCTCGGTTTGTGGTTCGGCGGGGTTCGCGTCCTCGTCCATATCCATTCCCTGAGCTTCAGGGAAATGGTCTTCGGGGCCCAATGGGTTAAAACCCATTGGCTCTTGAATGTAGTTAGCCAGGTTGAACCGGCTCTGGAAAACGGGAGTGGGGTCTCCGAAGGAATGGTGCGAGTTAGATCGCTGTAGAGGTATAAAGGAAGGTTGTGGTTCGTTGGGCTCGTTTTCTGAATAGGGTCCAAAAGAATGAAGGTACGATGGTGACGAGCTTAGAGAGATGGATCATCTCCCTGGTTCAATATATGTTCTCCAGGGTTCCTGGGGACTAGTGCTCATGTTGACGGATGGCGTGCGCCGGTGGGAAGGTCCGGCTTCATCGTCTTTGGGGGCACGGAATGTCCCCTTACCTCTTCCTCTACCTCGGATGAATCGCGGCGGCATCTTGAACCTGTCTACATAAACAAAGATAACACAAGCATATTTATATATAAAATGAAAGGCAAAAATTAAAACAAAACAGAATTTGTCCTATGTTATTTGTCTAGACTCGAAGATCGAGGAAAGTGCAATTTGTGTAACTGAGATTAAACACAAGAGGCTAGTGTTTAATTCACTCAGCGTTGGCTCTGATACCAACTTGTCACACCCCGATATTTCCACGTATTACCGGTGGGCCCGGTGGGGAGTATCGTGACGTAGTTGATATCATCATAGTCAAACAACACAAATAATAATGCACAGCGGAAGCAAAAGATAGATTTATTTCAACTGAATAAGATTGTAATATTTAAGTATCACAATATAGTTGAAACAGATCCATAGGCAGATCAAAATAAAAAGGAAACGTGGTTCATCAGACTTAATGCATCCAAGCTTGCGAGACTTCTAATGATGCTAAGGAGAAGCCAGCCTATTACGCTTAGTACCTGCACTTAATCTTTTTGGGAAAATACGTCAGTTTACATTGGTAAATACAATTTAACTGACTCATTTTGAAAAATTTTGAAAATTTATTTGAATGCACGTGGCACAAAACATTTTATAACTTGGGATAATTATTTGAATATAATCTTGTAAAAGAATTACATGTTACTTATGCGTTCAGTAGCTCGATCCGTAAACCGGGTTAAAGATCAATAGATACACCACATTATTTGGTTAGGCACTGACGGGTGTACGCCTACACCCCGTGCTTAGGTCGTGGCCATCTCGTAAGATGATACCAAGGATATCCGGGACATGGTCATTAACCCCCCCAAAGGCTTTAAGCAAACAAAACATTTCAAAACGGAGCATATCAATGATTTAACCTCTATTCGATTAAAGATTCAATGCCCGACCAAGCGGTATTTTATATACCATATCCCAAGCCTGTATAGGGAAAATAAGTTAAAAGTATTTACCTTTGCAAGTATATTTCACAAAAATCAAATGCAAGTAGCTTTTACCGGGTCTCCTATTCTGGAACGAAGGTTTATAATAACCTATTAGAATCCTAACGGGTCTTTAATTAAGCTTAAGCTTAGACCGGTTAGTTTTAAGGAAAGAATACGGTTCAATCGCATGGGAGGCGAAGACCGGTTTAGAATGTGATTTTGACCTGACAAGCTTGCATGCTTGTTTAATATGGGTAACTTAAACACATTCTGAATTTTGAGACAAAAACGATATGGTTTGACCCGTTTCGGCTAATATATGTAAACTAGTTACATAAGCCGATCTGAACACGAAAAGTGCGTAACGAGTAACCATATGAATCATATACAAGTTTCCTAAGTTAATATGCTTTAAATATGTTATGACACCAGTAAGATATCTTCTATTATGCCCAAAAATGATTTTAACACAATCTATGCCCCATAAGGGCATTTTGGTCATTTTAAAGGTTATAAAAGAGTTTAATTAGTAATCTGAGTTACAGGTCTCATTTAATCAGTAAATATTCTTAATTTAATAAGTTATAACAGTAGGGTACTAGATAGATGAGAAATTTATCATTTAAAACCAAACTATGCACCTAAGAGGTATTTTGGTAATTTCACATAAGCTTATAAGGTCAAATCTGGAATCTGACTTTACAAACTTTTACTTACTGTTAGAACCTCAAAATTTACTTAATATATCAGTAAGTATTGAGTCTTATATATCTAACATGGTTCTAATACATACTATGTGTCAAAAACGCTTAAAAAGGCGATTTGGAGCCATTTCTGGGTTCTTAAAGGAAAGCTGATATTTTTATTATTCCAGAAGGCTCAAACTATTTTATTTAACATATTAGATCAGTAGTAACAGGTTTGACATCAAAAGTTTTTGTAAAACTCATTTTATAGCCCATAAGGGTAAAACCGACAATTACCGGATCAAGCTTAGTACTCTAAGTTATGCTCAGCCTAAAAATAAATAAAAATCTTCAAAAATCCCAAAATATTATATTACATCACTGGGTAAAAAGTTTGGTATTAAAAATTGGGTTTAGATAGGCTATACGCTAATTATGTCGTTTAATTAAAAAAAACACTTTATTTACGCTAATGAGCATAACTCCTATTCTAGACCTCAAACTGATGTCAAACTTCAGGGACAAGTCTATAAATTAGTAACTAAGGTTTCTACTCTTTTACTTTTTCAAAAATCACGTTTTAAGGTCATATGGGCATAATAGTCAACTTTTAAGCATAAAACGGAAACATGCATATGAATCGGATAACTAATGAACCAAGTTGTGTGACCTCAGGGGGTTACACTAATATGAAACCTAGTCCAATTAAGACTCTAAGGCATTTCTAAACAATGCTTAAATGAGTCAGAACTGAAAGTCAACGCAGAAGTCAAATTATGCGAATTTCGGTTCCGGACCGAGCCTAAACTGAAAATTGTCGGGTTGAACATGTTTAGACATGTTCTACTATTAATTACCAAATAATATTAATGATAAAACAGGTTGCATGGCTTCTAAATTGCTAAATATGCATTAATTTGAAGTGAAACTTTCTGTTGACTTTTTAAAGTTAACTTTGACCCGACAATTGACCTAGTTAGAGTGGGAATCAGAGGGTGCCCTTTTAAGGGTTTGTTACCCACATAATTACAAACTCATAGGTACTTTCAATTCGTGATTTGACTGGACAATTATAGATTAATCACGAAGTCAAACTCTAATTACGACGGTTTGACTTTTGGCTAATTAACTAGGCTAATCTAAATTAAGAAGGGTTAAGGACACTTACAAAAGTCCTAAGTATGATTAGGAAGGCTAAGGAAACTTGTTGCTGATCAGGGGAGCTCCAGAAAAGGTCTTGTGAATTTTTGCAAATGAATGTGCATAAGAGTTGCAACACTAAGCTCCTTATATACTCACTTTGATGCCTTTAGATCATGCCAAGGAGGTCTACAAGTGTTATAAGATCAGTCCAAGTGCCCCTATTGCATGTTAAACCATTGGAGAGGCCTCTGGTATAAGAAAACAACCATTTTAAGTCGGTTACAGACCTGCAACTGGCACCTGCAGGTATTCTGTCGCTGTGCTGTCCTCGCGGGCCGCGTAAACCCATAAGGGTTCTTTACGCGGGCCGCCTGGCCTCCCATAACCAGCCAAACAAGTTTCACATATTTGCAATTTAGCCCCTGGTCCTTGGTAACGTGGTTTTAAGTGTTTTTCTTGCACTTTTGGCCCTTTAACCTTACTTCTAAGGACTCCAAGACATGATTAAACATTGGCAAGTCCTTGGTTAGCTTTATGCTTATTCGAAAAGCCATAATTTCCACTGTTGACGCTTTTAACCCCTCGTATACGAATTTGATCATAACTTTCTCATACGATAAGGAAACTTTATGAAATTTTTATCACACATTCTAGTGAGTCTATTTAATCATTACAAAGCCTCGGGTTTGCTAAAAGATCACTCAGAGGTATACTTTAGACATGTTGACACATTTAACCCCTGCAGTTTGTAATTTCTCACTTTCTTTCATATTTAGCTTCGTATGATCCATGATTTATTTGTTTGAAGGTACAAGCACCATGTAGGGCTATTTTAGAATATATTTATCCATTGTTGACACTTTGAACCCTTATATTTACATAGTTTCCTTTTTGCCAACTTTAGTCCCTCTAAAGAAATCTTTTACACGTTTAAAACTTATGACACGTGTCGATACATTATTGGACATGAATTTTCGAGGTGTTACAGAGATGTAGGTCTCCGTGACTGAGTAGGAGCAACAGTTTGTGCACATATTTCTGCATATACAGCATTTATTGCTCCTTGGGATCTGACATACCATGAGATAGGCGTTTCTCCTGGAGGCAGGATTAAGCTTATTGGTACTTCAGGGAGCATTCCTGGGGTGACCGGATCGTTTTGCTGATTATCGTTGTACTGTAACTCGTTTTCATCAGAAGCTTCTTCCACAATCCCATCGACTCGGGCATTGTGTGCTATGTTTGGCCGAGGGCCGGATTGACGATTTGTCGGAGTTTCTTCCATTTGAAAAACAGAGATGAAAAACTGAACCGAGACGAGAAGATGTAAGTAAAACCTAAGAAATCGGTGGGCGCCAATAAAGAGACACTGGTTTAATCGATCAGAATCAATTAGACCAGGGGGTTTGAATCTGCATAAAGGGGCTTACCTTCTCGATCAATTCTGGGGTGAATAATCTTCTTCCTCAACGTACTCTGCAAAACAGAAAACCGTCAGACTCGCCACGGGGAGAAGGGGGTTTCTCTCCGTGACCACCCTCCGGCGTGAGAATAAGTATAGGGTTTATTGAAGAAGAAGAAGTGAAAGTGAAGTGAATGTAACTTGAGAATTATACCTGAATTATCCTCCTATTTATAGCCGAAGTTTGGGCGGGAAACCTGTTGGTGAAAAGTTGACGGAAAGTACCATTTCCGTAAGCGATTTATTTTTCCCTCCGTTAATCACTAATGACTGGAGTATGCACACGGATCACTGGTTTGATCAACGGTTGGGGTATTGTCACGTGGAAATTGGGCAAGTGAAGATCTCTCTTCAATTCCGTGCCATCTTCGTGACTTCAAGGGAGCTTGGGATGATGCCATGTGTCCATTCGGTTATAACCGACTGGTGGTGCACGATGGAGCCTTCTAGAAGGATACAGCTGTAATCCTGTGTGGCTCTTCTTCATGTTAATTCTGTGGTGACAAAGAAATTAATAATATCCAAGTCTGGGTATTATTTATGCGGAAGTGTTTGCTAGGATTTTCATCCTGTCTGCTATGAAAGTTGGCGCAAGGATTCTTTAGTTTCCTTTTGGCACACAAGTGTTGGTCACCATTTCCTTTCTAATTCCTCTTTGTAGGACCAGTGCGCGGTCGCGCAAGGTCTAAAGAAGGTTAGACAGATGAGGTTATGTTACGGTCTCAAGTACTTAAAACAAGGTTTTTGGGACCTTACCCCTTCAAGTCCTCCCAGTCTAGTGTTGCTCTTATGCAAATAAGTGGAGCACTGGACTATGAGAGATGGGTGCCTTTTTGCTGTAGAGTTTTTGGCTCGAAAATAGAGAATCTTTTGGGAGAAGATACTCGTATTATTTAACTACTTTGAACTGTTTACTTGAAAAGATTATGAATTGTCTTTTGCTACGTCACTTCTCGATAGAAAATGTATATAGGTAGTACCTTTTCATCTTTCTATTGGATAGTATCCTTAGGAATGTGTGCAGACGCCATCCGAAGTGTTTAATGGGATATGACTGTTGCAGTGGCAGGCGCTTTTTCTGAGGGAGGCGATTTGACACTCAATCATCATGATTTCTGTCTGCTCTCTTTTCAAAGCTGACACTAGCTTTTCTTGGCTGTATATATATATATATATGGTGTGTTGGTTTTTTCCCTGATTTGGGAAAAATGAGGATCAGACGAAGGCCTCGATATCGGAGGGTTTCCGAAATTCTAAGGGTTTTTGAAGCTGTTGATGGCTTGCTTCTCCTTGGAGATTCATCTGGTGGAGATGCTTTCGGTGCTGAACCTCCGTCATCCTTATGGAGGAATTATGCTCCCCTTCGTACTATGGATAATAATAATGAAGGGGTGACCAGGTTATCGGCTCATGCCGTGATTCAAAACTTTCCGGCTAACTGGAGGGGCCGTTCCTCGATGGTGTATCAACGGTGACGTCGCGATTGCCGCTTAATTCCCCCAACTGATGTTCCGACCAGTGTTCCTATGGTTGTGTCTGGTCCAGGTGTTGAAGAAAATGTCAATCCTTGAATTGTTGATATTCATATTTTGTCTATGGTACTGTACACCTTGCTAGCCATTTTGGATATGTTTATGGATGCTTAGCTTGTTTATTTTGTAACTAACATTTTGGTATACTGCCGTGTTTTGTAAATTCTGTTGAAGTGCTTTGCTGCACTAGTAACTTTTTGATGTACATGCTGATGTATACATGTTTTGTGTTTATTGTGCGTGGCGCACCAGTTATTACATATGCGTTGTGTTTGAATTAAAATATGTTGCATGTGTATAATTACTTTATTTAGGTAAAGCAAATAAGGATGGTATTGAGCTCATGTGTGAACGTAGGTCTGTATGCGGGGCTTGTACCCGTGAGACTGCTCATGAGACTTTTAATGTTTTACCATATTGTTTTTCGCATGTACCAAAAGGAATTACATGCAATTTGTAACAAACAATAAGATATATAAGGGTAAACTTTATATTAATAAGGCGCGGGCCCGGCAGATACAAAGTGACCAGTTAGAATAAATGCATTGCCTGCGTTAGTATCTTCTGCACCTGTTGGTTTGGCTTTTTCATATGTAGCACATGCGCAGCTGCTGTGCGTTCCAGGTGCGGGTAGGGCTGTTCAAATTGCTCGACGCTCGTTCGATGCTCGCTTGAAAAATGCTCGGAATTTGCTCGTTCGATTCAGCTCGATTGAAAAAATGCTCGGTTCGGATTGGTTCGGTTTGTAAACGAACTGAGCATGAGCAAAGATCCGCTCAGTTCGGTTCGGCTCGGTTGGCTCGATTTATTTTATATATATATATGTGTGTGTGTGTGTGTATCATTTAAAATAAAATGAATAGAACCAACATAAACAATGTTTGGTCCAGGATCCAAATAGAGCTCATTTAAGTAATTAGAATTGAAATCCAATACCAATAGTCCATTGTCCAATACTTAAATGTTCAAAAAATAAAAAAAAATACTTAAATGTTCATTTGAGTAATTGAGTCAAAATTTCAAATACTAAAATGTGAAGCGTCGATCAATACTCAAGTCTCAACCCGCCATTCAATTTAGAAGTACAAGACCATAATCAAAACCCCCCATTGGCCATCGTTATCCGATTTCTCTATCGCCACTCGCCAAGACGCCAACTCGCCAGGGTTTTGCTTCAATCGGTTCATTCAATTTCAAACTTCTGATAAAACAAGGGTATGTTTCAATCGGTTGATGATTTATCTTCCCGCTTAGTTAATCTTGATAGAACTAGTTGAGTGTTTTTGTATTCCTTGTTATTTGTTAAATTTTTACTTGTGTTCCATTGGATGAATCATCACGGACGGAAACTGCACTTTATTTTAATAACTAGCACTCCCATCATCAATTTCCTTGTTTGTTCTGCGATGCTCGATACTCGCTCGACGTTCGTTCGAAAAATGCTCGGATCGAAAGACGCTCGAACAACTTTGGCTCGGTTGAAAAAATGCTCGGTTCGGTTCGGATCAGTTTGTAAACGAACCGAGCACGAGCAAAGGTCTGATCGGTTCGATTTGGCTCGTGAATAGCCCTAGGTGCGGGGCACATCTGTTCCGTTGAGCCTCTTTAGGGTATATGCCCCTTTGCCTAAGACTTCGTGGATGATGTACGGCCCTTCCCATTTCGGCGCTAGTTTGCCTGGTTTTTCTGCATTGGACCCTTCATTGTCGCGCAGGACGAAGTCTCCTGGGACGAAGGTGCATACACGTACGCGCGCGTTGTAGTATTTTTCTAATTTGGATTTATACCTTGCTTCTGCAATGGCTGCGTTCTCGCGCCTTTCCTCGAGAAGGTCTAGATCCATTCTTCGTTCTTTTTCATTATCTTGTTTTTCCATGGCAAGCATGCGTGGAGATGGAAGGCCAACTTCTGCCGGGATTACCGCTTCTGATCCGTAGACTAGGCTGAATGGGGTTTCGCCTTTACTAGTCTTGGGCATGGTGTGATGAGCCCATAAAATGCTAGGGAGTTCATCTACCCATCCTCTGCACGTGGTCCCGAGCCTAGCTTTGATATCGTCTACTATTTGTTTGTTCACGCTCTCCACTTGCTCGTTTGCTTGTGGGTGCGCCACAGAAGCAAACCTATGCTTAATATTCATTTCTTTGAACCACTTCTTCAAATCTTCTGAAGCAAAGTTTGTGCCGTTGTCAAAACTGATGCGCAGTGGTAATCCGAATCGGCAAATGATGTGTTCCTAAATAAACTTGCGGATTACCATTGTTGTAGTTGACGCCAAAGCTTTTGCTTCCACCCATTTGGTGAAGTAGTCTACCGCCACTGCTATAAATTTTACAGCGCCAGGCGCGTCTAGGAAAGGTCCGACCAGGTCAATACCCCACTGCTGGAAGGGCCAGGCTGAGGTGACCGAAACCAGAGGGTTTTTTTTGGCGCAGAGTTTTTGGCGCGTTGCGTTGACATGCTGTGCATTTGCGCAATAGTTCTACTGCATCCACATGCAGTCCTGGCCAGTAGTATCCTGCATTCACGATTTTTGCCACCACCATTCGTGGTCCTACGTGGATGCCGCATAACCCTTCGTGAATTTCTCTGACTAAATACTGTGCATCTGTTTTATCGACGAAGCGCAAGAGTGGACCCATGAATGATTTTCGGTGTAAGATACCGTCCGCCATTTCGTAGTTCAGCGCTTTATGTTTGATTTTTCTGGCCTCTGCCTTTCCCTCTGGGAGCTTCCCATGTTGTAAGTACATAATGATTAGGGACATCCAGGATGGATTCCCGACTTCAATGACGTTTACTTGTCTTAGGGGAACGGACGGGTTAGATAGTACCTCAATACGAACTTCCTTTCCGAGATGTTTGAAATTGGTAGCGGCCAGCTTGCTCAGTGCGTCCGCATGTTTATTTTCACTTCTGTTTATATGAACTATCTTGAAAGTTTGGAACTGGTTGATGAGCATTCGTGCTTGCTCCAAGTATAAAGCCATGGCTTCGCCCTTAGCGTCGTGATAACCATTGACTTGTTCCGCTACTAGCTTAGAATCGATATTTGCTTCTAAGTTTTTTGCTCCCATCTTGAGTGCAAGACGGAGGCCTGCCAGAAATGCTTCATACTCCGCCTCATTGTTGGTGCTTTTGAAATCTAGGCGGATTGCGTACGTGAGCTCGTGTTTGTCTGGGCTAACCAGTCGAAGGCCTGCGCCTGCTACGTCATCATTTGAGGCACCATCCGTGTGTAACGTCCAAACCCTGTCGTCGAAGACTGGGACATGGTTTTGGATTGCCTCGCATTCTTAGACTTTGTCGATTGGAACTTCGGTGACAAAATTTGCTTAGACTTGTCCTTTAATTGCAGGTCGGGGCATGTACAGGATGTTGTATCCTCCTAGCTCAATAGCCCATTTGGCCAGTCGTCCCGCGATATCGGGTTTAGACAAGATTTGCCCAAGGTGATAATTTGTGAGGACGGTGATGACATGCCCAGAAAAATACCTGCGTAATCTTCGTGAAGCGTGGACCAATGCCAAGACGAGTTTTTCTATCATGGAATAGCGTGTCTCTGGGCCGGTTAGCATCTTGCTGATGTAGTATTTCGGAGTTTGAACGCCATCTCTTTCTACCATTAATACCGCGCCAACCGCTACCTCAGCTGCGGACAGATATAAGATTAGTGGTTCCTCCTCTCGTGGTGCTGTTAAAGTTGGTAACTAAATCAGACATTCCTTCATTTGCTTGAAGGCTGCCTCCGCTTTTGGTGTCCATTGAAAATGGCTCTTTTTGGCGCAATTGCGCAACGTGCTAATGAACGGATAAGATTTCGCGGCGTGATTTGCTAAGAATCTGTTTAGTGCTGCTACTTGTCCCGCTAGACGTTGCATTTCTTTAACTGTTGCTTGCGACGGCATTAGTTGGATGGCTTCTACTTTCTCCAGGTTGACCTTAAAACCGTCTCTAGTTACGATGAACCCTAGAAATTTGCCCTCCTCCATTCCGAAGGAGCATTTCGTTGGGTTTAGTTTTTAGTTGACGCTGCGCAAAGAATCAAACGTGCGCTGAATATTCGCGAGCATTATCTCTTCTTCTTGGCTCATCATGACGAGGTCATCCATATAAACTTCCACTGTTTTTCCAATGTCATCCCCAAAGACTCTATCCATCAAGCACTGGTAAGTAGCCCCTGCGTTGCGGAGGCCAAAAGGCAATTTCGTGTAGCAAAAGATACCTTAGTCTGTACGGAAGGACGTTTTGCCCTCATATTCTTCCTTCATCTGTACTTGATGGTAGCCTTTATAACAGTCTAGAAAACACTTCCAGCGGGAGGATGCTAAAGAGTCGACTTTCTTGTCTATCTCCGGGAGTGCGTAGCAGTCTTTCGGGCATGCTTTGTTGAGGTCTTTGAAATCGACACACATGCGCCACCCACCATTGTGTTTTTGTACCATTACTGGGTTGGCCACCTGGGTTTGGTACTGTACCTCGCGCATGATCCCCGAATTAAGCAATTCTGCTACTTGCTCGTTTATCGCTTCTGCTTTTTCAGCGCTGAGACTGTGCCTTCCTTGTGCGACGGGTTCCACTGAAGGCCGAATGTTTAAACAGTGCTGCGCGATGTCTCGTGGTACTCCAGTCATATCTGCTGGGGACCAGGCGAAAATGTCCATATTGTTGGAGAGAAGTTCTCTAAGTTTTATGTGGATTGTTGGCGAGATGGCGTGGCCTAACAAGATGGTTTGTTCAGGATGTTCCTCATTGAGGACCCATTTTTCTGATTCACTTGACGGCGAAGGTTTAGCAACTTTTACTGGTGGCTCATCGTCTACGTACATGACTTCTTTGCTAGAATATAGGATCGCCACCCCTGTTTCCGTTGGGAAACCACACGCGGCGTGCGGTATAGATGTAATCATACTGAATTCTCTCTGAGATCGCCTCCCAAGTAATACATCATGGCGTGATGCTGCTGGCATGACCATGAAGTTGACGGTGATAGTACGCGAATGCTCACCGTCAGAAAGGGTCACAGGGAAAACGATCTGTCCTAGTGGAAAGACAGCTTCGTTACAGAAACCAGTGAGAGGAAAATCAACTGGTTTCAAGCGTGCCTTATCCTCTGGATCTATCTGCTTGAAACATTGTTCATAGATTATATCCATTGAGCTTCCTGGGTCTATGAACATATAATCAGTTCGGTAATGTCCGAAGATACCAGTGATAATTACTGGACGTTCCTCTTGAGGACCTCCTGAAACCACAGGGAAGACCACTTGTTGCTCTCGCCAGTGCTGGTTGTGGCTTCGTTTGTTCGATTTTCGGGATGGTCCTCCTTGTATCATGTTGATTTGCCGTGCTTCTTGGTGATTGGTATCATCTGAATTTTGTTCCATATCCCGTTGACTACTTAATTAGGTGTCCCATTGATGAGCTGGCTGTGAGCCCAACGTTGTAGTGTCAGATTTTTCCTTGTCTTCTTTTTGGATACCAGATCTGTTGATCAGTAACTCAGATTCGGAGTTTTGTGCAAAATTTTGGTTTATGGTGTTTTAGAACCTGATAAACCAATGTTCTGAGGTTTCCTCCGAGAGTAGATCTGGACAATTATGAATTTCTATTTGCACAACGGAGTTCTTCTCCTCCGAATAGCTTCCGTTAATATGTATGTTGCCCATGATTCCGTCGATCTAAGTTCCTTGAGTTACAATGCTCTCAGTTTCAGATCGAGGACTTGATGGGTAAATCATTGAATTCTCTGCCATGTGAAACAGAGAATGAAAAGTAAATGAATCGAAACGAGAAGATCTAAGTAAAAGTTGAGAAATCGGTGGGCGCCAATGAAGAAACACCGGTTTAATCGATCGGGATCAATTAGACCAGGGGGTTTGAATCTGCATAAAGGGGTTTATCTTCTCTATCAATTCTGGGGTGAATAATCTTCTTCCTCGATGTACTCTGCAAAACAGAAAACCGTCAGACTCGCCACGGGGAGAATGGGGGTTCTCTCCGTGACCACCCTCCGGGGTGAGAATAAGCACAGGGTTTATTGAAGAAGAAGAAGTGAAAGTGAAGTGAATGTAACTTGAGAATTATACCTGAATTATCCTCCTATTTATAGCCGAAGTTTGGGCGGGAAAACCTGTTGGTGAAAAGTTGACGGAAAGTACCATTTCCGTAAGCGGTTTATTTTTCCCTCCGTTAATCACTAACGACTGGAGTATGCACACGGATCGCTGTTTTGATCAACGGTTGGGGTATTGCCATGTGAAAAGTGGGCAAGTGAAGATCTCTCTTCAATTCCGTGCCATCATCGTGACTTCAAGGGAGCTTGGGATGATGCCACGTGTCCATTCGGTTATAACCGACTGGTGGTGCATGATGGAGCCTTCTAGAAGGATACAGCTGTACTCCTGTGTGGCTCTTCTTCATGTTAATTCTGTGGTGATGAAGAAATTAATAATATCCAAGTCTGGGTATTATTTATGCGGAAGTGTTTGCTAGGATTTTCATCCTGTCTGTTATGAAAGTTGGCGCAAGGATTCTTTAGTTTCCTTTTGGCGCGCAAGTGTTGGTCATCATTTCCTTTCTAATTCCTCTTTGTAGGACCAGTGCGCGGCCGCGCAAGGTCTAAAGAAGGTTAGACAGATGAGGTTGTGTTACGGTCTCAAGTACTTGAAATAAGGTTTTTGGGACCTTACCCCTCCAATGTGCATCCTCCTAAGCTTCTGGCAATGACGGGAGGTGGGGGTGCCGTCGAGAAACTCTAGATACGGGTGACCGTGCAGCGGATCCGGAGGCGGTGGCCGCCTCCTTCGCGGACCCCGCAGGCACCAGAAACTATCCAGGATGGTGAAGCATAAGAAAGATGAATGAAGACTTTTTATTTAAGTTTTCTTTGTAGTACTTCGTTTTTGTATCCCGGTTAAAATTTTGGTTTTAAACCATAATAATAAATTTCAATTCCGTTACAATTTCGTAGTATAAGATCAATATTTTGATTGATCCGCCTCTAAAAGCTGATAAATCTTCTTGCTGGCTAATAGATAAGCAAATGGCAAACCTAAATCATGGTGATAATGGCGGTGGCGATGGACCCCCGCAACCATGAAGGCGGAGGAAATAACCTCCAAGCCTTAATAGCCGAATGGGTCAATAATGTCACACCCTGCTTGTAGCGGAAGCACATCGGTGCGACTATGAAAGGTTCTCATTGTAGTCGATAGTGTAAACATTCTACATAATAAAATAAACCACGATGCCATTGCCATATATTACTTAAAAATCATGACACAATATTTAAGTATATTGTTTACAAACATATCCCAAATGTGATTGTGATTGATTCTCATTGCATACGACAAAGTAAACGAACTATATGATAAAAACAAACCAAGCATGTCAAATGTTATAAATGGATTCAAAAGTTACAAGGCCATAAATTTAGTATATTGTTTACAACCTTCAAATGTAATGTTTCATAAAAGACATTTTCAACAAAATGTAAGTTTAAAGATCAAGGCTTTGGCCATTATATGTCCGCAAGGAGGCGGTATATAACGGGCAAACCCTCCAAAAGTTGGCATCATTCTTGGTTTCCATATTTCGTGACCACTTTCTTTTCATGCGCAAAGTTTCACTAATTTCCTTAAATACATGTAAGTTTAAAACGTCAATAAAGTTGGTGAATTCATGTAGTTGTTTTTTTATCAAATTAATCTTTAAAACATTTGAAATAATTTGTAGAAAAGCGTTAATGAAATTGTTGATCATTAATGTTTTGCAAGGACATTAATATGTGTGACGACATAGGAAGCAATCCAACCCTTGACGAATTATTTGTCGATTTCCCCTGACTGGGACACAAAAACACTCTTCCGGTCTCATGGACCAAGAATGGGACATCTAGGTCCGTAGTGTAATCAACACAGAAGGATGAAATTTCCAGACAAGAATTCGTTAAACCTTCCTGCCTTCATCTTGCCTTCTTATTCAAAAAATAGAGACACCACATCACCAACCATTTCTGGTCCGCCGGTTACCCTTCTGCCTCCGTCTTCCCTTCTTATATAAAGTTTCATCAAAAACAACAAAAAACCAAACACTAACCTTAGTTCTTGGATAAATACAGAAATGGTATGCTTATAAACATGAATCAAAGGGGAACAAATGATAGATTCTTAATTTGCTTTAGAACAGAGCATCAATCACTCCCGGACGGGTGTGGTGGTGTTGATGGAGGTGCAGTGGTGATGGTGGTGACGGTGGAGGGGTAGCGGTGGTGACGGTGTAGTGGTGGTGGTGGTGACAGTGGAGGTGTAGTGGCAACGATGGTGTTGATGGCGAAGGTGTTGCGGTGGTGGGTGTTGTGGTGGTGGTGACGGTGGAGGTGCAGTGGTCACGGTGGTGTTGATGGTGGAGGTGTAGCGGTGGTGAGTTTTGTGGGGGTGACGGTGTAGTGGTGGTGATGGTGATGGTGGAGGTGCAGCGGCGACGATGGTGTTGATGTTGGAGGTGTGGTGATGGGATAGAGGTGGTTTAGCTTTAGATAGAGAGAGAGAATGAAAGATGATAGAGAGAAAAGATCTGGTGTTTAGAGGAGAAAGATCAATGAGAGAATTATAAATTAGTTTTTTATTTATTTTTTAATTATATGGGAAATTTGGTCATTTAACAAAATTTAACAAAAAAATTCTAACAGTATTATTAATTTGGACTCAAATGGTTAAAAAAAGTGGTTATAGGGACTGAGGGCGTTAAACATTTTGATTTTAGATTAAAATGGTTAAAACACCTAAAAGATAGGGACTCAAAAAATAATTTATCCTAACACAAATGAAAAATAAATTTTATTTCCAGATGACTATTTTATAGCCTTTGATAGTAGATATAGTAAGAAACATCCCTTATCAATATGAACCGCTAAGCAGATTTATTATAGGGTAAATTACTTTTTGAGTTCCTGTGTTTTAGTGGTTTTAACAAGTTAAGTCCAAATGCAAAAAGTTTAACGACCTGAGTCCCTATAAGCATTTTCTTTAACCATTTGAGTCCAAATTTTAAACTTTTGAGTCCAATTTTTTGGACTCAAATTGTTATAAAATGAATAAAATTGGACTCAAAACGTTATAAAATAAATGGCTAGGGACTCAGGACGTTAAACTTTTTGATTTTGGACTCAAGTGGTTAAAACCACTAAAACACAAAGACTCGAAAGATAATTTACTCTTTATTATATATACAATCAAAATCATGTTTCATCGCTATTATTTGAAAACTGTACTATGTATAATTGATATCTGCTTAAGGACATTTTTACTTTAGGATTTACCTATACAATTATATAATTTACCTATATATTAAAAACCGAATGTAATGAACAACAATATATATATATATATTAAAAACAGAATGGATTTTACCTATATATTAAAAACCAAATGTAATTTACCTATATATTAAAATTCGAATGTAATGAACAGTAATAAAATATATATATATTAAAAACAGAATAGAATTTACCTATATATTAAAAACCGAATGTAATGAACAGTAATATATATATATATATATATATATTAAAAACATAATGGAATTAAGAGTAATGTAATGAACAGTAATAATTTACCTATATATATTATTATTATATATTAAAAACCGAATGTAATGAACAGTAATAAAAATATATATATATATATATATATATATTAAAAACAGAATGGAATTAAGAGTAATGTAATGAACAGTAATAAAATATACTCCCTCCGTCCTATTAAAAGTGTCCTATTTTAAAATTTCAAAGTCTTTATTTGTAAACTTTGACCTTAAATAATTTTGTTTGTGTTAGATAATATTTGATGAAAGTTATATGATTTGAGTGTGTTTTACAAGTGTTTTTATCGGGTTAATTTTTATCAAGTTTTATATAACACAAAAAATATATAACTAAAGTCAAAGTTTACAAATAAAGACTTTGAAAATTCAAAATCGGACACTTTTAATGGGACGGAGGTAGTATATATATTAAAAACAGAATGGAATTAAGAGTAATAAAAATAGAATTGAATGAATGGTATCGGGTTACCAAACCGGTTGTATTTTCGGTACCGGTGTCGTACCAGTACCGTACTAGGTATATTCGGTACCGATACCCACTTTTGGGGATTTCAGTAACGGTATTTTCGGTACCGGTTGGTACCGAGCTCATCAAATCCTATGGCAACGGAGCAATGCAAGTAATTGCACCGTTTAAATTACTTTTCATACACACAGTAAGTAATCTGTATTTCGTTTGAATGAGGTTTTATATACACAACAGCTTATTTTGCTTTATTTTTTGTCTTCTTCTGTAATGAATGCATTGTAGCATACAAAATTAACATGGATATTTAGATTATGGATGAGCAATCGTATCAAATCCTGTAATCAAACCGGTATCGTATCGGTACCAAATTTACTATACCAAATCATTTTCGGTACCAATTTGGTACCCACCATTTGGTGTTTTCAGAATCGTTAATTTTGGTTCGACACCGGTCTAGCACCATACCTGTATTTATTGATTTTTACCTTCAAATACCATACCGTATTGTACCGAGCATTTTCGGTGCCGGTACCTAATTTCGATGATTTTCTGGATCGGTACTTTCGTTGCCGTTATCGGTACCGAGCTCATCCATATTTTAACGTGTTAGCACCGTAATAACTGAACTGAAAACAACAAAATTTCCAACGTGTAGGACGTGTGGGTCCTATTATTATGTATTAGCTTATTTAAAATTGTTTTTTTAGGACGGAGTGACTATCCTTTTCATGACATTTTTATTTATGTTTTGATATTCGGTATCTGCTTGCCGTTACTGACATGCTTTTTGCAGTCATTGGGTCCCGCCGCAACGCGCGGGCAGAAAATCAACTAGTTTAAATGAAAAAATCAACGATAATATTGATGTAGAAAGTAACTCCCACAAGTTTCAAATGACTTTGAAATAGTTCTTTGAGAAAAATGCTCGGATAGTCCCTGTGGTTTTGCCTATTTTCACCTTTAGTCCCTAACTTTCTAAAATTACTTGAATAGTCCCCAACTTTTCATTTTTTGTTCCCGTATAGTCCCTGGGTCTAACTTCAGTTTGTTTTCTCTGTTAAGAGGGTGTGAAATGACAAAAATACACTTTCCTTAAAAAGGCCAAACCACAGGGACCATCCGAGCATCTTATTCATTTTTATTTATAAAACCCCACCACCACACTTCATCTTCAACCTCCACACACCATCACCCTCCTCCACCCTCCACCCTCCACCATCACCGCCACAGTCACTCTCCATCTCTCGTTCCCCTTTCATCTCCCTAACCGTTTCCTCATAAACCCCTTCTTTCACCCGTATCACAAACCGCCGCCCGTACCCCCAATCCGGCACCACATCCACCGCCTCTTGCACCGTCACATAGTCACACCCACCACCCTTACACTCCGTCACATCCGCCTTCAACCCCACCGGAACCCGCAATTCCACCACCCCACCACCACCACCCTCCCAAAACCCCTCTCTCTCTCCGTCTTCGGTTCCCTCCATGACGCCGTTTCATCCCCATACACATCATACGCGAGTTGTTAAGATTCGGTAGCCCGAGTTGTTAAGATGCTCGATGCAGTTCTTAGCGGCGGTTATTCTGTTCAGATTTGTTGTGGATGAATCGAGAATCTGTTGCGCCATTGACTGAGCTTCAAGGAGGGTGTTGTATGAAACGATTAATGCTGATTGGATGATTTGGATTAGGGTTTTGTTAGGGTATTGGGTTAGTGAAGATTCGCATAGTTGTTGGTACCTGGTGGCTTTGCAAGCTTGTTGGATTAGATCGGGAGTGGGTGGTGTATCTGTTGTTGAGTGGCGGATGGTGGTGGTGGTGGGGTGGGTGAGAATGAGGAGAGAGATCAAGAAGATGAAGATGATGGTCATCGTGATGATGAGTCGGTGAGTTGGAATCGGGTGATGAAGTGGTTTTCTGCGATTCATTTATGGAAGTTATATAGTGATGGGATGGGGATGATTTAGTGGGGAGTGATGAAATTTGGAAAGTAGTGATTATCCTGTGATGAAGTGAGATGGTGTGGGAGATGAATTCTGAAAAGAAGAATGTGTTCACGCGTCATCCCCCAACCATCACCGTCAAACCTCCATCGCTGTTGCTGCCAACAACAACACCACCGCCGCCATCATGATGCTGATGCCGGCCACCGGAGGGCTCCGCCGAGCTCTGGCCGGCCTTCCTCTCTCCCTCGCGTCTCTAATTCCTCTGCCTCTCTCTCTCTCTTTGCGACCTGGTATGGAAGATGAAAGGGGAACGAGAGATGGAGAGTGACTGTGGCGGTGATGGTGGAGGGTGGAAGAGGGTGATGGTGGGTGGAGGTTAAAGATGAAGTGTGGTGGTGGGGTTTTATAAATAAAAAATGAAGAAGATGCCCGGATAGTCCCTGTGGTTTGGCCTTTTTAAGGAAAGGATATTTTTGTCATTTCATACCCTTTTAACAGAGAAAACAAACTGAAGTTAGACCCAGGGACTATCCGGGAACAAAAAATGAAAAGTTGGGGACTATTCAAGTAATTTTAGAAAGTTAGGGACTAAAGGTGAAAATAGGCAAAACCACAGGGACTATCCGAGCATTTTTCTCTAGTTCTTTGATGTGTTAAAAAACATTAGATTATAGCATGGACGCTTATTAATGTACGATGACGAGAATGATTATTGATATGTTACATGGTTTTGGAAGATAATGTTTACTGAAATTAAAATTATGGAAAATTTCAACATCTTTTGATAAGGGACGAGTTTTATACCCGGATTAATATACGACTAAATTAGGAATTTTAACAAGGAACGTTGCGTGTTCAACTTCGTACCATAGGACAATAATCCAACATAAATCACAAGGATAATGATTTGTTTAAACCATTTAAAACATTCATTTGTAAAACAGATCCACATTAATTAAACACGATACAAGAACAAAACATGATATAAACTTCAAGAGATTTTGATGAAACACAAGTACTTAAGAAGACAATCATGGTCGATGATGCTTCTTCAAATACAGACAAAAACTGTCACAATGGCTTTGGATGCCAAAAACACTAAAGTAAGTTTGAACACCGCTAAGAAACAAACCCACAAGTCCAGCAAAAAGTGCAACAAATGCCCAAGGACTCTTGATATACTCACGCTTAAGTTGGCTAATCCATGTATTCGTCTTACTGTCATAATGCTCTTGAATCTTAGTTGCTACATCTGAATAAGCAAAACTATTAGGCACAAGATCTCTCCCTATTTCATTAAACAGTTGTGCAACTTCTTCATCGCTCCCGAGTTGGTTTTGAAGAACCCCAGCTTTTCGAAGAACCTTAACGTCCTCAGCATGATCCATTAGCGAATCGAGAAGACATATATACTATGTGACCCATGACTCATTTGTATCATTAGAACACATTTCATATGCTACTTACTAAGTTTAACAGCATATGTTTTGTGGAATCATCCACAGTTATGGGAGGAAGTTCCAGGTTTGCAAAAAACCCACAGCTACAAAAGTTAATATGCCCTAAAGACCTGGTTTGACTCGGCTTGAAATGAATACCTACCTCTATAAGCTCCTTAGCATTGCGAAAAGTATACCTGTCGTTCGGTAGTGGACCTTTAGATTTTTCTTTTGTAATCCTAGTTTGCAAAAGTTCAAGAAGATGACTTGTAGTATCTGGAATGGGATCTTTCACCTGAAGTTGAACATATTTATTTATCTATTTTGCACACATTAAATTAAATATAATATAAATAAATAAATTGGAAAGGGGGTTTCAGTGTCCCTTTGGTAGAGGAATACCGAGTATGTGTGTTTGTTTACCTTAGTTTTAGGTGGCTTTTCCCCTGATTTTCTGCATTTTCCCGGTGCTATAATAATGTCGTCGATAAACCGTTTGATATTCAAATCCCTTTCTTGATCAGCTGCAGGTAAAAACTTCATCACTTCGGTAAGAACTTGATATGGGATTTGGTTCTCAAGCAAAAACATATCTTGTTGAATAAACATGATTTGGTGGCTTTTTAAGCCCAGTGGATCCGTTTGATCCGTGTCCATTTTGAAGATCTGTTCAATGAAATACAGAATAAAACAACCATCTAACAACATCATTCTTGCGAATGCATCATCTGTTAGATGATCCATCATCTTCATAGTATCCTCTCAACGTGGGAACCATTTTCTCAAGATTATAAAACAGGCAGCGAATTGACTCATGGTTGTTGGGTTAATCGGGTTTGATTTGCGGGTCACGGGTCGGTGCGTTATCGGGTCGCGGTTTAACGGATTACGGGTCAAATAATTAAACGGGTCAGCTGGGTTTTATAATGTCACATGTTACTGAATGGTCTAATATTGAGCTGGAATATGGGATGTGAACATGTGATAATGTGAAGGTGGCTTGACCGAGTAAATAGGAGAGTTACGTAAATCTGTTTTGATTTATTTTAACATGTGCTTATATTATTTATGTTTATTATAAATAGGTTAGAGTTATTTTGTTTTTGATGTACCCCCATTAATAGTTAATATAGAACCCTTTTCATCGAATACAGTACCTTTTTTTTTCCTCTGCATATTCATAAGTGTGAGTTCTGTGTGTTGAGTGAGGGACCTATACCAACATTTGGTATCAGAGCCTAGGGCTCGTATCGGAGGAAGCCTCCGCCGCCGGCGGGTGTGTCGGTTGGTGGAGGGCAGGTGTGAAAAAGGTCCGAGTTGCAAACAGAAGATGAAGAAGGTGTTCGGGACAGCAGGCGGCTGTTTCAGGACAGATTAACAGCAGAATTCGGAGGCGTTATGGTGTTTTCGGTAGGCCGTTGTTGTGGTAGACGTACCGGTTAAGACGACGGGGGTGACCGGTGATAAACACTTGCTTTCTGGGGCTGTTAGTGGTGATTAAAGCAGGAGAAAAAAGGGTTATTCGGGACTGTTATGCAGCAGAAGACGAAGTCCAGAAGGGTGTTCCTGTCAGTTGTTGTCGCGGGTGATGTACCGGTTAGGATGACGGGGTGACGGGTGAACACCTGTGTTTTTCGTGGCTGTTAGTCGTGATCGAACGGGCTGTAAAAAAAGGGTTGTGATGTTATTTTTATCACAGATTTTGCAAGTACCTTGATTGGCTTGTTCGTGATAAGAGGAGACCGGCGTGTTGCGTGATAAATGGGCGTAAAAGATCCGTCAAAGCAGGTGGCTTTGGATTTGGTTCGTTTGGCAAGGTGAGAAAACGTTAAAAACGGGTGGTTTGTTTTCTTGGTCGGTGGAGCGGCCTCTTGAATAAGGTTGATCGGAAAAAGGTATGGTTATAGAAAAAAATAACACGGGGTGACATTATGGCGTTGGAGTTCAATCGGGTGGCTTTGGATGTGGCCGGGTAGGTCGTTGATCCGTGATAAGTCAAGATGTGAATGAACGGTGTTCCAACGTTATGCCATGTTACATGTCACGGGCGTGGTGTTTTTATTCGGGTTGAACCGAGACATTGGACGTGATCGAGGTGAAGATCGGGTGTCCGTTAGATGTCATAGTGGTTTGAAACAGGGGCGATTCGGTGCTGCGGTGACGGGTGTGAACAAACCGATTAAGGGGGTGATTGTTGGGTTAATCGGGTTTGATTCGCGGGTCACGGGTCGGTGCGTTATCGGGTCGCGGTTTAACGGATTACGGGTCAAATAATTAAACGGGTCAGCTGGGTTTTATAATTGTCACATGTTACTGAATGGTCTAATATTGAGCTGGAATATGGGATGTGAACATGTGATAATGTGAAGGTGGCTTGACCGAGTAAATAGGAGAGTTACGTAAATCTGTTTTGATTTATTTTAACATGTGCTTATATTATTTATGTTTATTATAAATAGGTTAGAGTTATTTTGTTTTTGATGTACCCCCATTAATAGTTAAGAGCATTCACATCCAAACCATCAAATTATACATACATTCCACTAAAAAACAACTCTCATATCAATATATTTCCACTAAAAACAAATACTTTTTCTCTCTCATTTTCAATTAAATAATATTATTATCACATTTTTCTCTCTCCTTCACTCACAACCACTTTCAATATATATTAAAAAAATTATACTGGGTGAACAGTGTCCCCCCAAATATACAGATGAACAGTAACATTTTCTCTCTCCTCCACTCACAACCACTTTTTATACCCTTTATAATATAAAAACTCTCCCTCACATATTTTGATGGATTGAATGTGAATGCTCTAATATAGAACCCTTTTCATCGAATACAGTACCTTTTTTTTTCCTCTGCATATTCATAAGTGTGAGTTCTGTGTGTTGAGTGAGGGACCTATACCAACAATGGTTCCCTTTCACAAGTTTGTTTGGATAGAGAGGTTTGAAGCTCTCCACCGACTCGAGGTTTGGTTTTCCATGATGGTATGGACCAAGAGAGACAACTTCTGGTACATAACATTTGTCACGATCCGTGTGTTTTTTCAGGATCTTAGGAACTCGGGGGATTCGAGTTGTATGAGAAGGTGGTGACTCGGCATTTAGTAGCGAACGAAGCCAGTCTTCGTTACTATCTTTGTCTTTGGCGACGGTACCCGACATTGGTGGATCTTTGATGATTTAAGGTGTAATGTATAATTTGTAATTTGGTATGTTTGCTAAATATTAACTATTATGAGTTCTAACCTAGTTTTTTATAGATGAAGTAAGAACCATGCACACCAAAACGTACTTCTGTTTGTGTTTAATTATGATTAAAGATATATCCTTAACTTGTCAATGACAATAAGTATGGAATACCAGCTGACATATGAGTTCTTTTCTACAATATATTACCTACAAAGTGTAAAGTGATTGCTTCATGTGGAGGCTTAGAATTTTCTTTTTGTTTCTTCGGTGATTAAATCATGGAATTAAAATATGTTCAATATCTTTGTTATAAACGCTGTCAAAACTATTTTTCTAACAAAATTTTATTGTTACAAAATTTTTCATAAATGGTTAAAGTAAATGGCTGAATTATAAATAAGGTTTAAATACAAAATGTTTTTAACCTTCAATGTGTAGAAACGATATTAAGCTCTTGGATAATTAAATTAATGGTGAGATGATGGAAGCTCCCACTTCATAAACTATTTACGCAAATAAAATGTTACAGGAGTAAAATTTGGTATTGCCTGCTACTCTTTAACTTTTTTTTCAAGTTCTTCACTTTTAAAACATCCATAATTACTTTGTTATATAAAATTCATTTATTCCCGTATAATACACAGGGTTATAACCTAGTTAATTACATATTTTAAAAACAAATAAAACTGTATTAATATCTATATTTATACATTATAATAAAACAAATTGAACTTTAGTCATTTTTCAACCACTTAAGCCATTAATTGTCACATGTCATTGTTATACTTCGTATTTGCTTTAGGAAGAAAAATACAAGGCATTTATTCCGCTTCTTTTCTCACAAATTTTAAAGAAATTTGCAGACCATTTCCTTTTGAATGTGATTGCAAACCGAAATTATTTCCATATTTAAAATGTTTGCATAGCTTATAAATAAACAACAATTTGATTTTTAGAAAATGATTATTAATAAAAGTCAAATACAATCACTATAAAGGTTGATTTGTACTTAAAAGAATTGATATTTACTCTTAGATAGTTATATGTGACATTATCATGAATAAAAAGAAGACACAAAATTAAGTTACTAATATTAGACAAAAATGATAAATGTTACAATTAAGACGACAAATGTTGGATATAAAGAAATATTTAGAGATTTATAGATTGTTTATATTTTTTAGGTGTATATATATATATATATATATATATATATAATGAATTATACTATATATTATATAAAAGTAAAATATCTATCTACTATACTAAAATAATTCAACTTTGACACATGTCTCTATTCTTGGCCAATCAATTGGTTGATGTGGACACCCTCTTTGGCCAGAGAATTACGCTTGGGCGGGATTTTCTTTTCTATTTATTACACGCGCTTTCTCTCTCTCTCCAATCAAAAACCCTAATTCCCCTTGGGCGGGATCTTCTTATATTTCCCCTTTTTCCCATTTTCTTTCATCAATCTCCCGTTTTTATCTATGGCTACTTCATCTCTTGAATTCATCTATGTCGATTTCCTCTGATCCTGGTATGTTCAAGGAACCCTAGATTTTATCCACCTGCTCTTTTATGTTCTTCATCTCACGTGCTCTTCTTTGTCTCCCGGTGACGATCCGGTTTCGATTTTTGAATATATTTTAACTGGTATGTGAATCTGTTATAACCCTAATTGTTTAGCACTGGATCGATTTGTTTTATTTATTTTTGTGAATGTTTTTGAAGTTACGGATTACTCTTTAACTCTGTATTGTCTCTCTGCTTTCAGATTTATACAGGTATGCTTCATATTTCTAAAGCCTTTAGGGTTGTCGGTGTGCCTTCGAAAACCATTGTTACAATTGGATTATTTGTTTTGAGATTTAGAGAATTTGTAACTGCTAGATGTTTTGTTACAAATATATTATTTGTTTTCAGATTAAGAGAATTTGTACCTGTTAAATGTTTAGGTTATGTGTAATTTTGGTGAAATGCATTTTTATGATTGTGATTGTAAGTTTTTATGGATGGTGTTTTATGCAGTACCTAAATGAGAGTGTTTTACCCATGATTGGTATCGGTTTAGTCGACTTGGAGCTTTTTATTACATACTTGAGAATGATATCATTCCTCTAATGTGGCGTTATCGTTTTATAAGGTTTGATTTTACTCGCTTTTTAATAAATGAATGTTTAGTTATTTACACAAGTTTTTGATGTATAGTTTAGGATTTGCGGTTTATATGTTAAGATGTATTTATATTTTTAAGTTTTATGTGTACAGGTCCTGTCAATGAATCAGGAAATCAGCTCGCATATATTCTTTTTGTCATCCAGCTTTGTCTATTTTTCATTTCTAAACAGAAGTAGTTCTGTTCTAGCTTCGTATTTAATTATATGTATGGTGGTTCCTCATTTGTTGTACATGTATGTCTTGAAGGAAAGATCTCAAAAGCTTCTGTCATGACAAGTTTAAGTGTTGGCCGGTCATCAGCCATCTAGAGACCAAAATCCATGGAACTTTGGTGAACGTTTCCAAGATAAAGCCTTCCCAAGTCTTTCTGGTGCCATGATCGTAAGCATTGCTACACATCCTAATGCAATGAAGGTATCTCAACCCACTTCACTTCCTTTTTATCTTCTAATTTTTAAAAAAAAAAAATATTAGTTGCAACATTAATGATTGTGATCTCAATTCTATGGAATCCTTTGTTTAAGGTGGGCTTCCAATCTCAACTCAAAAACAAAGGTACATCGCCTTTAACTTATCATGTTGAACTATGTTAAATTATGCATTTTTGACAAATAGAGTTATGATAGTAATCTATTATTCGAATGGATATTAACCCAACCCGTATCATTCGAATGGATGTATTATGCATATTTGTCTTTAAGGATCGAAGATCTCCTAAGATACGAATTCAAACTCGCAAACAGGGGAATCTTCTCGACGCAAGAATTATTGTTGCTGTCATACATGGGATTGCCAATCTAAATACCCTTCCGGTCATTATGTTCGCACAATAGGAGATATTGGTGATTGAGAAACTAAAACAGAGGTATGTTATATTTGTAATGTATCTGCTTATTAAATATATATGGGTTATCTTTTCGGGAATTCTAATTTAACTGACCAAATGGTGCAGGTTGTGAGGTTGTGCTAATAGAAAATGTTATAGATGCAAGACCATTTTCTTCACAAAGCCTTGGCATGCCTGCCACCGTTACCCTGGTTAGTGTTCTCAAAATATTTGTCAAATCCTATATGGTTGCGTCATTTACGCGTATTTAGTGTGGACCCACCAGGTTAAAAAAAAGGTAATATTTTTAATGTGAATTAAGCTATGGTCATTTAAGCATATTTTGTGTGGACCCATTGGTGTTTCTATTCCTTTGGGTTTTCTCTGTTTCGTGCTTATATGGTATATGAAGAAGAGAAAACAAACACAAGAAGGTTGGGAACTATATTATGTTTAACCACATATGCTGGTTTAGCATACGCATATTGCCTTCAGGTAACATTGCCTTGTACATTGCGGCTAGAGGCGACAATTTGAACACCCTTCGTTATACAAATGGGCTATCTTTAAATGAGTGCCAAGTCGAGCTCAATATACTAAAGTTATTTACCCAATCCGACCCATTTTGCTCTTGTTCGGGTCAAGATTGTCAGGTTTAAATGAAATTATATTATCATTTAGTTTGACATGTAGTTTTTTTTATTATTTATGGTTTTACTAATTGTTGAAGAATGGGTTGATTCTGGAGATCCGTGTAGATAAGATAATTAAGATTGTAAGGATTTTAAATAAAAATGTTCTCATCACGATGCAAGTAGTTGACACCCATACTTTTAACTCCTCACTGTTGTGGACTGACTAGCCGGTCAAGTCAAGGTGGGTGGAGTTGGGTTCACGAACGGACAGAGTGACTTGGTTTTTTTTTTTTTTGTATAAATTACATACATAGTTAGCATATTAATTTGTTAATATATTTTAAAGGAAAATGATGAGATAAGTCTTTCATAAATATTTATAAATGCTACAACTTCCTGAAAACCTTTTGTATAACAGATTTAGTCCTTAAATTGAGGGTTCATATGTTATATTACCATATATCACCTACATGGCTACATGAAATGTAAACAAATTCATGTGAGAAAGGTTTAGAAGTCACAATGATATCTAGGGATGAGCAAATGGTACCAAGTACCGGTACCGAATTTACTTTTACTGAACCCGGTACATTTTCGGTACCGACTTTTGACATTTTCGGTACCAATTTTTGACATTTTCGGTATGGGTCCGGTACGTTACCGATTTTTACCCTCAAATACCGGTACCGAACCGTACCATACCGGGTATATTCGGTACCGGTACCCACTTTTGGAGATTTTCGGTACCGGTTGTTACCAAGCTCATCCCTAATGATATCTATGATGTGTCTTTTAGGCTTGGAACTTAAACATTCATATCTTTTAGCATTGCTTTATTTGCATGGAAGCATATTTGTTCAGATAATTTCATCGATTCAGTACCAAGTAATAAAACAACGTGCTGATGATGCATTCTACGAGTTGCAGAACCATGCAGAACAAATTCAACCTTATATTTTTGATGGTGAATATTTACTTCTTTTCCAGCTCCTATATCACTAGACATGGAAAGATAGCTCGGTCACGTTGGATAATAGATCAAAACATGTCTGACCGTGTTCCCAAAACACACATTGTTCAAAATTGTCAAATCTTTAATTAAAAAAAAATAGTGTTTTAAATTATAAAATTTGTTGCAGTTGTCAAGTACAGGTTCGAAGAATGACTTTGGATCAACTCTTTGAGCAGAAGAATGAAGTTGCAAAAACTGTATTGGAGGAACTTGAGAAGGTATACTTTAGAAATCATATATATGTTCATGGTTTATGGGCATACAAAATTATGATTTTGCCACTCATCACTCAAGGTTACCCTAAATTTTGAGATATTTTCAGACTGTGCTATTATATGTCAGGTGATGGTAGAATATGGGTGCACAATAAAGCACATACTTTGGTCGACATCATACATCCCTCTGTGCGTGGAGCAATGAATGAGATCAATGCAGGTAATTCTTTGCTTTGCCTATTTTGGACACTAACTTTTGTGTTTCCAAACATCGCGTGGTTATATAATTTAAGACTTAGAATGATGAATGAGTCTTAGGTGCTGTTTGTTTTTTAAGAGGTAAAATGTCTGCAGTCTGCGGACCATATCTGCAGGCATCTGTAGCAGAAGAGGTGGACCAAATGTCTGCAGTCTGCAAGAAGAAGACTGTTTGTTGGAGGACAGTGGTGGGTGGTGGACGTTGATGGGTGGGGGTGGACGGTGGTGGTGGTGGAGATGGACGGTGGTGGAGATGGATGGTGGTGGGTGGTGGACGGTGGTGGTGATGAACGGTGGTGGTGGACGGTGGAGGGTGTTCGAGGATAGTGGTGGCTGGTGGACGTTGATGGGTGGTGGCCGGTGGTGGTGGTGGTGATGGACGGTGGTGGGTGGTGGTGGTGGTGATGGACGGTGGTGGATGGTTGTGGTGGTGGTGGTGTTTAACCATCTGCAGACCTAAGAAGATTTTAGAAGTGGCTGGACCAAGTCTGCACCAAGAAGACCTTGCGCAGACCTTTTTTTAATGAAACGTCTTTGGAAAAACAAACAGTCTGCGCATGACAAAGTCTGCGCATGACAAAGTCTGCGCATGACAAAGTCTGCGCATGACAAAGTCTGCGCATGACAATGTCTGCGCGTGGTCTGCGCTGATCAGACAGAAGAGCTTGCGTAGAGGTTTTATTAAAAAACAAATAGTAACAATATTATTTGTAGCCAGTTTACAGGATGTGTTTATTGAAGATATACCGCAGTAAATAGTTAGTGAGACCTTTGTTTTTCATCCTCTTTGATGTGGTTGAATATGATTGTGACCTTGGTATTATTTCTAACGGGTTAGTTGGTAAATCAAGAGATCCTCTCTCTGTCCAAAGATTATTGTCCACAAAAATACAGCCAAATGTTTATTGCAGATTTTTTTTAGTAGAATGACAAGTTTACCCTCAATGCATTTAGGATACCAATTCTGGTGAGAAGTTTGCAAGATTCAAAAAGTAATGATGATTAAGGGTATAATATGACAATTAGTTGATGGTTATTATCTACAAATGTGTGATGGTTGGTTTTTTAAATATGTGATGGTTGATTTTTATTAATCTGATTGGTCTATGCTTCATCCGTATTTGATGTTACTGATCTGATAAATTTTGGTAAAGAAATCAAGTTGTATAGAGTAAAATATATTATATAAAATGATCTGTAATTTTTTCTTAATTATTTGTTAATGAGAAGCAAATTCGTGTTAAAGAGTATGAGGTATTAAAATCTGTTAATAATCGTAATACGAGAACCAGCTGCGAGTATAGTAGCATCTATATTTATGTGTAATTTATCAAATCAATAAATTTATAAGAAGTATTTTCTTTAAACAACCCGTGTAATACACGGGATCTTAAACTAGTATTATATAAAACGGCGTGTGATTTTTGTATTTATTTGTTAATGAGAAGCCATTTCGTGTTAAAGGGTACGGGATGTTAAAATATCTTAATAATCGTGACTTGAGAACCAATTGTGAGTATATTAACATCTGCATTTATGTGTAATTTATTAATTCAACAAATTTATAAGAAATATATTTTCATTATACTACCCATGTAACACACGGGATCTTAAACTAGTCTTCTTGTCAAGTAAAGCTTCCTCCATCACATCTTGTGATGAATGTTTTTGTTCAAACTAGGGATGCGCATTTGGTATTAAAGATTGGTATTGAACCAACACCATATCGATACCGGTACCGAATTTTTCCTGTATCGAAATTTTTCGGTACTGTTTCGCTACCAATTTTTTGCGTTTTCGCTACCGGTATTTTACCTAATTTTACCGTCAAATATTGGTACTGTACCGAACATTTTCGGTATCGGTACTCGTACCCATATTTGGCATTTTTGGTAACGATATTTTCGGTGCCGTTACCTTACTCATCCCTATTGTGGATGACTCCACAAAACGTATGCTGTTAAACTTATAAGTAGCATATGAAATGTGTTCTAATAATACAAATGAGTTACAGGTCACCTCGCTTAAATGTCTTCTTGATTCGCTGATCGATCATGACTAGGACGTTAAGGTTCTTCAAAAAGCTGGGATTCCTGACAACCAACTCGGGAGCAATAAAGAAGTTGCATAACTGTTTAACGCAATAGGGTGAGATCTTGTGCTTAATAGTTTTGCTTATTCAGCTGCAAGGTCTGATATAGAAAAGCATTATGAAAGTAAGAGGACAACACGGAATAGCCTGATTGCCCTTTCAACGGATCGATTAACACATAATACACGAAATCAAGATACACACGATCAATATGATAACAAAACTGATTCGTATATCAATTTGTTGAGTTTTTTTTTTTTTTTCCTAAAGTAGTGTTTGTGGAAAAAGTATTTATCAAAATAGTGTTTCTTAAGATCCTCCCTCCGTGGCCCAGTGGTTCCCATTGGGTATGTTGGGCCGGCTCCTCCTTTGGGAGGTCACCGGTTCGACTCCCACTCGTGGTCTTAGGGGGGGGGGACGTCCCAATGATAGACCGTATCCTACCGAGGCATGGTGCGGTCTTGAGGGCAACCCGGTTTTACCCAGCTGTTACCCCAGCGAGTCTCTCGTGTGGGGGCAGTATGGTTTCCGGGCGAAGGTCGGTCAGAGCGGCAGCAGGGGCCCGATAGAACATCGCGTCTGCGAAAGCTGGGCTGACGGGTAACCGTCCTAGACGGGAACCCGGTGACCAATGGTCAGGTACATATTGAAAGTCACCCTTCAAAAAAAAAAAAAAAAAAATAGTGTTTCTTAAAAATTATTTACCAAAATAGTGTTTCAAAGTTGTCTCTCTTCTCATCTCATTAAATAAAAACTAATTTAGGAATTTTATTATTTATTTCAACACTTTTTTTTTTTTTTTTGAAACCCCACGAAAGAATTCTAGTTTATTACCTTTTTTATAATTTTTTTTGTTTTTATTCGATCAATATAATAATTTATTTTACTCCACTCAATCCATATAGTTTTTTTATATCTTTTACCAACAGTTTATAATTCTTTTCTTTTTATTATTATTTTTTCAGCGAACTCATGTAAAATGAGAATCTAAGTATGTTAAATAGTGAAATAAAACATCCAAATTTAATTCGCTGTCTATCTTTAAAAATGATCTTTTTTAAAATTTCAACTATTCGATAGAAAAAAATACTTTTCACTCTTAGGCTAATATGGTATTTCTTTATTGTTAATTATCCTATTATTAATAAACCAACCTAATGAATAGTAGTTGTCAAATCATAGTAATAGTAAACTTTCCTTATTGGTTCAGTACATCCACTCACATATAACATATAAACACGTGACAAAGTTAATTTTTTTTTGAACGGTATATTTCATTAGAACCGGCAAGCCTTCAAAACGAAGACTGCCAAAAACAAAACCTTACAATATATACAAAGGGTATTTCGCCTAATCAATCCATTCAATATTTTTAAACCTAGCTCGATGTTTAAACCAAATAAACGAGAGGGCCTTCACACGAGCGACTATGTTCAAAACTCTCGGCGTCTCTCCCCGGAAAACCTTCTTATTTCTTTCATTCCAAATCTCCCAACAAGTAATCAACATGACACCCCTAAGAATCCTTCTTTCCACTTTAGACCTGGACGAAGCATAATCTTGCTGCAGCAAATCATCAATAGAATTCGCATGCCGACCATAAATCTTACACCAACTCCACACCTTACTCCAAACGCCAAAAACAAATCCGCAATTCACCATCAAATGCAGCGTCGTTTCGTCTTCTGCAGCGCAAAAAGGGCAAGAAGTATCCGAAATATTTATTCTCCTTTTCACTAAGGCCGATCGGGTCGGGATTCGGTCTAGCTCCATTCGCCAAATGAACATGTTAACTTTAACAGGAAGCCACTTCTCCCATTTAAACCCTTCAGTCTGCTGCATATTACAAGCTGACCGAAGCCAAGTTTTGACAGAAGCCACCGAAAACTTTTCGCTGCAGTCAAAACTCCAACTCCAGCAGTCGTTCCCCCCTTTAAACTGCATACGAGACAGAGAACCATTCAGATCTTGTAGTTCAGATATCGCCTCCACAGAAGTAGCTTCAATCGACCAATCTTCAGCTACGTAAACTACTCCACCCGAGCAATTTAACCGATCCCCCACACGAGCATTCTTATCACTCTCCTTTTCATAAAGCCTCGGCCATCGAACCATAAGAACACTCGATCCCCACCATAAATCTTTCCAGAATCTTATAGACTCCCCATTTCCAATCTTTCCTCTTAGTAAACTCTTGAAATGTTGCCCATTAATTTCTAAACCATCAAAAAATTTAACAATAGTCTTCCAACAACCCGAATAAGCATTATTGATAGGAAGGAACGTCCACCTATTCCTACCCCCGTGCACACCTTCGATAATACTCTTCCAAAACCCATCCGTTTCGGTTTTAAAGCGCCAAGCCCATTTTGCTAAAAGGGTCGTATTGACGTCAGAAACTTTAGTGATACCCAACCCACCATCCTTTTTAGCCTTGTAACCACCTCCCAAGAAACCCAATGCACACCTCTACTATCTTTTCCTCCGGACCATAAGAAATGACGAATAATTTTTTCAATATTTTCAATGACCGTCAAAGGAGCTCTGTATAGGGACATATAATACACCGGAAGACTAACCAACACCGATTTAATAAGAGTTAACCTACCCCCTATAGATAAAAGTTTAGCCTTCCAAGAAATCAATCTACTCCGAATAGTATCCATTACCGTATCCCAATTGGAAATCCGATTCATATTAGCTCCAACCTTAATACCAAGATAATCAAAAGGCAAGGCCCCAACTTTACACCCCAATAAAGAAGACATATACCCCACCTCCGTATCAACAACCCCCATACCAAAGAGTGTCAATTTATGCAGATTGATTTTCAAACCCGAGCAAGAATGGAACACCCTTAACAATCTATTAATAGTCTCCACATTGTCCTTACTCCAACAACCCAAAATCAAAGCGTCGTCCGCATACAACATATGAGAAACAATTGGCCCTCCATTATAAATTCTAACCCCTTCAAATTCACCAATTCTACACGCTTTAGAAATCATACACGCCAAAGCCTCCATAACTATAAGAAATAAAAAAGGAGATAATGGGTCTCCTTGTCTCAGACCCTTATGACATTGGAACTCAAAAGTAGGAGACCCATTAACAAGCACCGTTGATCTAGCCGACTGGAGAATACCTCTAACCCACATACACCATCTCGAGGGGAACCCCATCTGACTCATAATTGAGAGTAAAAACTCCCAATTCACGTTGTCGTAGGCCTTTTCGAAATCAATTTTCAGGAGAAAAACTTGTTTTCTGCTTTTCTTAACCCATCCAATGATTTCGTTAAGGACTAAAGGCCCACCTAAAATAAATCTTTCCTTTATGAAAGCTGATTGAGAATCAGAAATCACCTTCCCAATCACCTTTTTAATTCTCGCTGCAATGACCTTGGAAATAATCTTGCTAATAACTCCAATAAGATTGATCGGCCTGTAATCTTTTAATTCCACTGGCACTTTAGTTTTTGCAATTAACGTGATAAAAGAAGTGTTGCATTCTTTGCTGATAGAACCCGACTCAAAAAATCCATTAAAAATCCTTACGAAATCCTCCTAAAAAAGACTCCAAAAATGCGTAATAAATCTGAAATTAAAACCATCCGGGCCCGGCGCCTTGTCAGCACCGCAATCAAAAGCCGCCTCTTTGATCTCTTCTTTAGTAAAAGGCACTATCAATTCATCTACCTTCTCCGTGGGGACCTAATTCAAATTATCACACACCAAACTGGGTCTATGCAAATAATTTTATTTAAAAAGATTTCTATAAAAACCAAGCACCTCCCTTTTAACAAGGGAAGGCTTGGAGACCCAACCCCCATTAACAAGCAACCCCGGAATGGCATTAGACGCCTTTCTTCCTTTAATACATCTATGAAAGAAAGCCGAATTCTCATCCCCCAACAAAGCCCATTTAACTCTTGCCTTTGGATGCAAATCCCGATTTTTAAACCACATAAGATTCTCCAGATCCTTTTTACTCTCCTCCCAAACCCATATTTCCTCCTTCTCAAGACCCCGCTCCTCCATACACCTCTCTAACTCAGCAATGTCTTGTGTAAGAAAATTAATATCTTCATCTTCTTTTTTACCCACTTTATTCCACCACTCCTTCAAATCCCTCCTAACAGCAAGTAACTTCCTTTGAAACGTCACATCTGGAGCCCTCGAATCAATACTTTTCTCCCAAGCGCCCCTAACCACATTTTCACAACCATCTCTTTCTAGCCATGAATTGAACCATTTAAAAGGCTTTGGGCCAAAATTAACATCAGCTAAAGTTAACAGAAGAGGGCAATGATCCGACAATTCACGCGGAAGAGCTCTCAAGCATGCACCTGTCCATCTAGCAAAAAATTCTTGACAAACCAAAATACGATCAATTTTACTCATTTTCACATCATAACCCGTCCCCGTCATAAAAGTGAATCTATTCCCGCTCACTTTAAACTCCTGTAAATTAGCCTCATCTATAAAACAATTAAAATCCAACACCATACCTTTACGGAACTTAGAATTTTTTCGCTCCTCCTTCCATCTAACCGTATTAAAATCACCAAGTAAAATCCACATACCATTATCCCCCTGCATCATATTTCTTAATCGATCCCATAACAATCTTTTTTCGTTTGCCTTTTGGGGAGCATACACCTTAACCACATTAATAACCGTCCCGTCCTCAACCAAAGTCCCTTTAGTAATTAAAAAATTCTTGTCTTCTACCGAAGAACACTTCTTAAACTTCCTCACATTCCAAATATTTATCAAACCCCCAGATTTACCGCTAGCCCCTACCGAATCACAATCATACCCCCCTGAACCCCAAATTTTATCAAAATCGAACGCTTTATCTGACGAAATCATAGATTCTTGAATAGCTAAAAAATCAACACCATGTTTCCCTACCAATCCTTTAACCCACGATGGCTTACCAACAACCCCAATCCCTCTAATATTAATTGTTACGAAATTCATGGCAAACCTGTTTGTACCCCTTGACCTTGGATTGAATCCCTAATCATGAACTCAAATCCATCGAGCTGAACCCCGAGTTTGGAACCAAGACCTTTCGTACTTTCAATTTCCTTTTCCTCCTGTTCGATGCTATCCTTTTGAACCTGAATTGAAATTGAATTACCAACAGCATCACTACCAGGTTCATTCTCTATCACCTTCTCAGCCTCTGGACTTTGAACCTCATTTTCATCTAATAAAGCTTGGAATGAGTTATTTGTTTTCAGGGGGATCGGGCCTCTTACCTTCAACACATTATGGTCCATTGCATTAATAATCGGATCAAGCCCAAAAGGATCTTCATCATCCTTCTTGGGCTCTTTATTGGGCCTTTCGTTACTACTTATATACTCACCCGAAGAAGTTAGGCCCACTGCCAAAAATTTTTTAAACTTCTTCCTTTTATGGCTCTTAATCACAAAATTATCTCCTGACACTTCTCCCTCCTTAATGCCAGAATAGCAACCTTTGACTTTACCATCCCCATTCAAACTAAAATTATCACCCTTTAATTCGGAATTAACTTCCTCATTAAAATCCGAATTTTCAGTTTCCATAATTTCCTCTTTCCTATTCTGTTCCTTAGCCGGAGATGCTTCTGATTGCCTAGCCGGAGATACATTCAACCCATCCTCATCCAACTTACCACTACTAAACGAGGGCTCAGCCATTAAATCATCAATCCAATCTTTAGCTTCCTCCCAAACCCAAACTTTAAAAGTGTTCCCTCTCCATCTCAGGAAAGCCTCTTCCTGAATCCGCTTACCGTGATCAACTAAAACCCCGATATAGTGATCAGAAACATCGCAAGCATTCTCCTCCACACGTGCCGGCTTCAAAATCGTACCAAACAGACTCCCAATATCGTTTAGAACAGAAACTTCAGTAACACACAAAGGCACTCCAACAACCTTTATCCAAGCTATGCGATCATATGGAACCGATTCCCCTTCCCAAATTTTAGGAGCTTGAAAGAAATCCGGCCTGCCCACCAGTTCATCCCTCGCCATGATAGCATGGTCCTTAGAATAAAACTCAATCATAATCGTCAATCCCCCGAAACACCGAACTCTACCTTCAGATAACTTCATGTCTTTCAAAATACATTTAATATTTTGAAGAACATAAAGAGAAGCCAAACGAACCGTAATCGCCCTACCATGCAAATGATCAAACGCTAGCACCTTATCATCGACATTTACCATCCTACCACCCCCACCCCCAACCCCAGCAAAAGCATCCTTGAAAGACATCTTGTTGACGAACGGCTCCTTCTTGGCGAACACCCCTGGACCTGACCCCTGCCTGGAATAAAGTCAGACCGAAACTTTTCCTTGGCAGGTTTAGAATGATTAATCCCCCCCTCCTCCAGCACAAAACGAGCAACATTAAAATTTAACTTATACTCTCCCAAACGTATACTTGAAAGAGTTTTCTCCATCTCCTTATGATCTTTAACATCCATCATGGAAACAAAACCAAATCTCTTCCCTTCCTTATTTCTTTTCCGAGCAATGTAGATATCAAATATTGAACCGTATCCTCTGATAGCAGCCGCCACATCCGCCCCACTACACCTATCCGGAAGATTTGAGACAAAAACATCCCTCCGCCCGAAACACTACCCACCCAAAAACATCCCTCCCAAAAACATCCCTCCACCCGAAACACTACCCACCCGAAACACCCTCCCTTGGACGAAAACACTTCTGGACGAAATGGAATGGTATCGAAAATACCGGTTACGGTACAGGTATATGAAGGTAAAAACTGGTAGCAAACCGGTACCAGGAAAGCAAAAGGTTGCTACTGAATTGACTTAAAATCTTTCGGTTCGAGAGATTCGGTACCGGTACCCAATACCATTTGCTCATCTCTGACCACGGGTTTCATACGAACAACATCATTACCATAAAACTTTTTTTGTTGATTTTCTTTCGGTTATCTTAAACTGTTTTTTTTTCTACATTTTCTTTTTATTCTTGTCAGCGGTTCTGTGCGTAACGCGCTCGTAGTGATTTCAAAACACATGTAAACACAGACTAAATGACAAAAGAAGTTCGCCGCAACGCGGCCATAGTAATAAACCTAGTTAAATTAAAAATAAATGATGTATTTTATAACAATTTAACTACTGTTGATACATTTTATGTGGACGCGACTCGGTTTGTCTCGACTCGGTTCGGTTTGGCTCGGCTCAAGCCCGACGTCACGACATTCCCCCGACGTCACGACATTCCTCCGTCGTGCGCCCCAGAGTTCGACACACGAAGCACGGAGCGCCGCAAGCTAACATCACCATGACCTCATCATCATGATGTCATGATGATGTCATGACATTTGACCAAAATGCATGCGACAATGAATTTATATATGATAAAAATTAAACCGAATGAATAGTGATTTTGAATAGTGATTAAACGGAATGAGTAGTGATTTTGAATAGTGATTTATTATTATTAAATTAAAATTAGAATGAGAATTATTTAAAATTAGAATGGAATGAATAGTAACATTATTAAGAGATGAGCAAATGGTATCGGGTATAGGTACTGGTCTCAAATTTACCAAACCGGTGTATTTTCGGTACCGGTTCTGTACAGGTATTCACCGGTTTTTACCCTCAAATAACGGTTCCGTACCAGTACCGACCGGTATCGAACCGTACCATACTAGGTATATTCGGTACCGGTACCCACTTTTGGGGATTTTGGTAACGGTATTTTCGGTACCGGTTGGTACTTAGCTCATCAAATCCTGTAGCAACGCATCAATGCAAGTAATTGCACCATTTAGATTACTTTTCATACACACAGTAAGTAAACTGTATTTCGTTTGAATGAGGTTTTATATACACAACAACTTATTTTGCTTTCTTTTTTGTCCTTTTCTGTAATAAATGAATTGTAGCATGTAATATTAACTTGAATATTTAGAATATTGATGAGCAAATTGTATCAAATCCTGTAAACGAATTGGTATCGTATCGGTACCAAATTTACTATACCAAATCATTTTCGGTACCAATTTGGTACCCACCTTTTGGCGTTTTCAGAATCGTTACTTTCGGTTCGACACCGGTCTAGCACCATACCTGTATTTATTGATTTTTACCTTCAAATACCATACCGTATTGTACCGAGCATTTTCGGTGCCGATGCCTAATTTCGATGATTTTCCGGATCTGTACTTTCGCTGCCGTTACCGGTACCGAGCTCATCCATATTTTAACGTGTTAGCACCGTAATAACTGAACTGAAAACAATCGAATTTCCAACGTGTAGGACGTGTGGATCCTATTATTATATATTAGGTTATTTAAAATCGTTTTTTATGACGGATTACCACATCATTTTATTTATGTTTTGATATTCGGTATCTGTTTGTCGTTGCTGGCACGCCTTTTGTAGTCATTGGGTCCCGCCGCAACGCGCGAGTGGAAAATAACTAGTTCTAAAAAATTTGCAAGGAATGTTCACGTAAATTGCATGCTTTCTGGGCCATTTGCCTTATTGGGCCTAAATCCAACGAAGCATCGGTCAAATGAAGCCCAACAAAGATTCATTGTTCGTCCATGTATGTACACCTCACGAAGTCTAAAGGTTCGTCAAATGTTTGAAGGTTCACTGGTATGCTAATGTTCGTCGGAGACTTGATGTTCGTCCAAATTATCATGCGGCGAAGAATCAATGTTACAAAGACTTGATTCTTCGTCGGCCTGTTGAATGTTCGTGGATGTGTTGTTTAGCTTCGGCTATATATATAGCAGGTTGCTGAACAATAGAAGTTTAGACACTGATGAGACTAGAGAGAGAGAGAGCACACTGTGAAAACACACACACACTGAGAGTTTATGAGAAGTTCTTGTAAACACCGCATTGTAACCGCATTACATATTAATACATTGGAGTGTTAATCGTTGAACCGTGTTTGTCGTTTTCGTGTTCTAACTTGGTTTAACTTACCCGTTTGGATTCCGCACTCTCGGGTTTGTCGAAAATCAGGGAATAGGTTTAACTCGATCCTCCGGGTGGACCTACAATTAGTATCAGAGCATTGGCTCGATTCCTTGTTAAAACCAAGTTGTTATCTTGTGTTTTCAAAGATTTTCATGAGTTTTTCTTGATTTTGAGTTTGAAGATCATGTTATTTTTCTGGAAAAACAGGTCAAAATCTTAAAAATCTTGGTGTTTTGCTGTTAGTTCTTACAAAATCCTTGTTCAATCTCTCGTATACATGTTAAGATAAGATTTCTTTTTGAACTTTATTGCAAAATTTGTGTTCGAAAATTATTCCGGTGAAAATCTTGTCTAGAATCATCAAAAACTCATATTGTTCTTGAGTTTGTTCTTCATTTCTGGGTTTCTTGTTTTGGAGATTTGAAGTTTGTGTTATCATTGAAAAGATATTATATTGATTGTTTGAATATTGTGTATTGTGAATGACGGTTTGGTGACATCCGTGGTTCGAAAGGTAAGGTGTGTTTGACAATTTTGACATAAGAACCTTCTTGTGTCAGGAAGATAAGATTTGGTTTTGAAAAATATCTCTGTTGTCTGTACACCTTTGTTAACGAAGAGTCCTGCGACGAACTATCCTATCCTTCATCAAGTGTGTTTCCAACGAAGAACTTATCCTTCGTCGAGCTGTTTTTGATGAAGAATCATATACTACGTCACTGTGTGCTTGACGAACCTCCTATACTTCGTCACTTTGGTCTTTGACGAAGATCCTGATCCTTCGTCGCTTTCACTTGAACTTTTTAACAGAAGACTTGAAAATCAATCTTAACTTGTTTGTTTTGTTTTTGTTAGCAGGTATTCATCAACACACACATCCAAAATGAGTTCAGATTGGTGGGGTATCTCATCCAATACGGAGATCAAGTACACGAGCAAGGGTTTATCGCCATCATGGGCCGAATCTCCCGCACCCGCATCTTCGTTAGTTTCATCTCAAGCGAATCAAATTTCGACAAGTCAATGGGCATCCGTTTCAAATCAAAATCAAAGTATTCAAAGTATACTTTTAAGCGAAAGTGAAACCGGAAGCATTAATCGTCCACCGAAGCTAATGCACATGAATGAATATCTTGGATGGGAAGACAGATTCCATACGTATATTCTTGGGCAAAACACGGAATTGTGGTGATGTTTTACTACAGATTTCGATCAAGCTCTTGATGTTGTCGCTTCAACTGCCGCGACAATTGCAGATCTTACGACAGACGAGAAGAAGAAATATGATTTGGAAAATAAAGCTTTTTCTATTCTAACTCAAGCATTGAGCAAGGATATATATCATCAGTTTGTCAGCTTCAAGACGAAAAAGCGGTTATGGGATGCATTAAAGACGAGAGGTCAAGGAAATGAAGTGTCACGCAAATTGCGACATGATTTACTCAAGAAGGAGTTTGATGGCTTCACATGTATGGAAAGAGAATCTTTGGGAGACTTGACAAGTCGATTTTATCACTTGTTGACTAAATTGAATAATTATGGGGTAGTAGCAACTCCAGAAGAGGTTGTCATCAAGTTTGCCGACTCATTACCAGCTCAGTGGAATGGTTTCTTGGAAATTCTAAAGTATAACGACACCTTGGCTATGACCAACATCAATGATTTCGTTCAGCTTCTGGAGAACAAAGATCAAGAAGAAATCAGGAAGGCGAAATGGATTCTAGTGCAACAGAATCCTGATATGTATTATGGTAAATGTGGAGGTTCTAGCACTGTTGCAAGACCTGCTACACATGCTCCGCTATGAACGGCTTTGGTCTCAAGTACTGACATGTATGGAAATCCACAACCAGAAGTCTCAAAGCAAAGCTATCAATATACCGGAGCAAGAGATATGTACGAAAATCCACTACCAGTTCCACAATAAGCTTGTTATGGAAGCACTTCATCTGCCAGTCAGTCATCTAATCCAAATACAGTTCGACTCGACACTTCAAATTTCTCGAAAGTAAGTGTTGAAGTAGCTAAAGAACATATGGAGCGGCTGAACACTTTGGTGAGCGCATACTGTGGGTTGGTAGCAGGCCAGATTGGGAACATCAATCTGACGCAGGAAGATTATTAACAGATTGATAAGGAGGAAATGGATATGATGGACATCAAATGGGCTTTTGCTAGTGCGGTTAGGCGAGCTAAAGACTTCATGGAAAGGACTGGTAGAACCAGCTTGGAAAGCAAGAAAGACACCAAGTATGGGTTCGATAAGCAATCCGTCAAGTGCTTTAATTATGGTGAAAGAGGTCACTTAAAAAGAGAATGTACAAAGCCAGCTCAGCAAGGGAACCGGAATCCGTTCAGGAATCAAGGCAACCAGCAGAATCAGAATCAAAACAGGAATAACGAGCGTACGTTGATGCCTGTGAACAATCCAAATCAAGCAGGAGCATCAAATGCCAACTAGGCTCTTGTGGTAGAAGTCGATGAAGGTTGTGACTGGTCGATTCAGTTGGGAAGTGATGTTTAGGATGGAACAGCTTGTTTTGCTGAGGTTGTCAAGGATCTGAAACACGCCAGTGGTGGAGAATCTTCCGCCAGTGGTGGAGAATCATCTGAAGATAAAGACAGTTATGGCTATAGTAGAAGCTTAGATAAAGAATCCTCAACTTCAGGCGATGATCATTTGGATGAAACGTCAAGTGTGACAGTCGATACAGATATTGATGAATTGTTGGGAGGAGCTGAAGCAGGGAATCATAGAAGATCAATCTTGGTCGATGAAGCTGCTTATTCTTCTTCTTCTTCTTCTTCTTCTTCTTCTTCTAATCATTCAGCCTTTATGGCTAATGTTGGCAGTTCATCAAACCAGGTATGTGTCGATGATCCAACTTCTGATAAATGTGATAAATGTGTTAATTTAGATGATAAATTGTCGGACTTGCAAGGCAAATATGATGATTTGCAAAGCAAGTATCACGTGACATATATCCACAATCAAAAGTTGATAGTGGATCTTTCGAAATGCACAGAGGCTAACATGTTTTATGAAAACCATGAAGAAGGGTTTAAAACGGTGGTTGAAAATTTAAGAGAAGATAAAACCGAGCTAAATAAAATGGTTTCAAGAAAACAAACTGACATAAACTGTTATATCAATCGTCTTGAGGACATGCAAAAAGAGTTAGCCTGTGTAAAGTGTGAAAGTGAGGCGATCCAACTTAAGTTAGATAGTTATTCAAATTCTAGGTATGTGCTGGATCACATCATTAACATACAGAAAGAGAAAAGGGATGTCACGTGCATTGGATATAAGAAGTGTCCACCACCTGTTAGACACAACTATGACACAATGCCTGATGAGGAGAATTGAACTTATTTTGAGCAATATGTTCCTTTAGACATTGAGGACTTTGCAACCGGGCTTGGATACAAAAAGGAAGTATCATCAGATTCGGATGTGTCAACAGTTACAAGTGTGTCAACTGTTGAACAAAATCAGGATCCTCCTGTTGTTGTTGAGGATGCGGATTCTTCAGATGATGAATCCGATGATACTGACTCAGCACAGTCTAATGCGATAATCAAAGAAGTGGACATACCTCTCGAGAATCATATTCTATGTGATCCTCCCGCAAAACCTACTATGACTGTTCTGGTCGAGTCCACGTCTGCAAAAGAGTCTGAGAGTGTGAATTTGTTGTACACTCTTGTTGGTGATGATAAAATCTATTCTGATAAAGATTTTCCGAATAAGAATGTAAATCAATCTTTAATCAGTAAAGTTTTTGAAGATTCGACAAGTAGGTTTCTGGGAAAGTCAGGTTCACACGTTGTGGTAACACAATGTCCTTCGATTCCAAAAGCTGAAGTTCAAAAACAACATGGAAATCAAAGATTGCCAACAGTGAAAAAGCAGCAAAATCATGCCAAACCAAAAGGTAAATTAACGACTCAAGGTCGAAAGGAACCGAACAAAAAGAAGAATCAAAAGGTGAACTTTGTGAAGTCGAAGGGAACAGATAAACTTGAAACATTTGCAAATAAATCTAACTTAGATCATGTCAATCAAGTTAAAATTTTGAAAAGAAATGGACAAAACAATTCAGGACCAAGTACCTCGCAATCACAAAGTTCATCACCAAGACATCAACATGATACTTCGGCGTTTGTAGAACGAAGATCATGTTTCAAGTGTGATAAAGTTGGAAATATTATTCGAAATTGTCCATATCTTCATAAACTAAAAGCCAAAGTTGATGATCCCCGTGAACAAAATTACCGAAAGCGATCTGTTTCTTCAAAACAAGATCCCCATCTTATAAAAGAAAGGGAAAAGAAACAGAAACGCCAACAAGTCAAGGTAATTGAGAAGGCAATTAAAACCGACGTGGTTCACAAACAACTTGTTTCAGTTAAACCAAAGATTTCTAAAACTTCTAATAATCACGAAGTTAAGATTTCAAAAATTCAAACTGGTAAAACACAACAGACTTGGAAACCAAAAACGGTTACTAATTCAGGGGGAGCATCACAATTTCCTAACCATCGAGAAGTTGAAATAACCTTTGTCGATGAAAACGGAAGACCCAAGACCACAAAGGCTTGGGTCCCCATCTCCAACTAATCATGTGAGTTCATGTGCAGGATGGTCCAGGAGGAACTTTCAGCAGTCATTAGATTGTTGATAGTGGGGCATCCAGGCATATGACAGGTGACATGAGACTTCTCTACGACGTTAAATCTATTAGAGGAGGTTATGTTGCTTTTGCTGGAGATAAAGGCGGATATATTACTAGCGAAGGAATGGTATCCAACGGGGTTGTAAGCTTTGATAAGATCAACTTTGTGCAACAACTGGATTACAATCTTCTCAGCGTTTCACAAATATGTGATAAGAAGTTTTCAGTATACTTTGATGCAACTGGATATTACGTGCTGAAACCCGGTTTCAAGATTCCCAAAGACTGGATTCTCTTATCTACTCCAAGGATTAATGATTTGTATGTCCTTGATATGAGCCAAGCAATTACAACGTCTGCACAAGCAACCTGTTTCGTTTCCAAAGCCACAGAAAAGGATTTAATCTCTTGGCACAGACGGATGGGACACATTCATTTAAGAAAAATGAATCACTTGGTGTCAAATTAATTAGTGACTAGTGTTCCTCTTAAAAATTTCCATCTTTAAGACGTCTGTGTTTCATGCCAGAAAGGGAAGCAAAGAAAGAAGTCGCACCCGTCAAAGAAAGTCAACACCGTGGCTATTCCGCTTGAACGTTTGCACATGGATTTGTTCAGTCCTGTCAAGCATAAAAACACCAGGAATGATCAGTACTGCCTCGTGGTGACTGATGATTATTCAAGATTTTCTTGGGTGGCGTTCATGGCACACAAGAGTGATACTTTCCAAATTATCAAAAACTTGATCACAACGATTGAGAATTTGTATACTTTGAAAGTTAGATGGATACGCAGCGACAATGGAACCGAGTTTACGAATCATGCCATGGAGGAGTTATGTAGATCCAAAGGTATTCTTCATGAATTTAGTGCAAGTTACACTCCTCAACAGAATGGCATCACTGAGCGTAAGAACCGTACATTGATCGAAACTGCTAGGACTATGTTGGTAGAGTCTCATTTACCGATTCCATTTTGGAGTGAAGTTGTGGCCTCTGCCTGTTACACAATGAACCGAGTCCTTACAGTAAAAAGACACAACAAGACCTGCTTTGAGCTTCTTCACAAACAGAAACCAGAATTACAATATCTTGAACCGTTTGGAGCTCCTTGCACAATGATCGATCCGAATGGAAAGTTTGGGGCAAAAGCAATTGAATGATACTTTCTTGGGTATGCCACCCCGAACTTAAGAGTCTGGAATCTAGAGACAAAAAGGGTCGAGGAAAGTTAGAGTACAAAGGCACACATTGCCAGTCAAATGTCCTGGTCAACCTTGGATGTTTGAGTACGATGACTTTTTCAATTCGATCAATATTGAAGAAGTTGCAGTAGATGTTGTGGCACAGATATTTTTCGAGAGTGACAACGCAGCAGATTCACCGCTGGTTCATCCAATTATTGTCAACAATCAAGAACCATCTTCAGTTAACAATAATGCTCTCTACAATGAGGATTTTCATGATGCTACTGAACTGAACGAATCTTCAGAGGATGATGAATTTCTCGATGCAGACCAAGAAGCTGTTCATGGTACTTCAGAGGCTACACCTCCAGTGGATGCCCCCAAAATAGCTGAAGCTACTACATCATCCTTTTCACCAGTTCAGGGTATTGACTTGTTTGTTGATCTTAATTTCAACAATCTGGGTACAAATATTCAAGTTCCAGATAATCTAGAAACAAGAATTCATAATACCCATCCTCAATAAAACATCATTGGTAATGTACAAAGTGGCGTTCAAACGAGAAACCAGATGCGAAACAACAACAATGCGGGCTTGTATGCAGCAATTAGAGAATCGTGATTGTAGAATGATTGGTCCTTCGTGTGTTACGTATCACAGGAAGAACCAAAATCTTGGAAATAAGCTTTGAGAGATAATTCTTGGGTGGAAGCAATGCAGGAAGAACTGCAACAATTCTAGAAGCTAGGTGTTTGGAAACTCATTGATAAACCTGATGATTACAAGAAGATTGGTACCCGTTGGGTATATAAGTGAATAAAGGATGAATGTGGAGTAGTCATTCGAAACAAATCAAGATTAGTCGTTCAAGGTTTTCGTCAGATTGAAGGAATCGACTACAACGAAGTTTATGCACCTGTTGCACGTCTTGAAGCAATTCGAATCTTTCTAGCCTATGCGTCCTTCAAAGTATTCAAGGTCTACTAGATGGACGTGAAAAGTGCATTCTTACATGGTGTGGTTGAAGAAGAGGTGTACGTCGAACAGCCTCCAGGTTTTGAAGATCCTATTCACCCTGATCGGGTTTGGTTGCTGAACAAAGCTCTCTATGGTCTACATCAAGCACCACGAGCTTGGTATGCAACCTTATCTAATTATCTGCTGGAGAATGGATTTCACAGAGGTCTTATTGATTGCACTCTTTTCATCAAATAACAGGATGGAGATCTTCTATTGGTTCGGGTATACGTAGATGATATTATATTTGGTTCTACTAACGATGTTTTGTGTAGGAACTTTGAGCGTGTTATGTAGGAGAAATTCGAAATAAGCGCCATGGGGTAAATGACTTTCTTTTTGGGCCTACAAGTGCAACAAAGAAAGTCTGGGATATTCATCCATCAGACTAAGTATGTTAGTGACATCTTGAACCGATTTCATTTGTCTGACACATCGCCCATTGGTATCCCACTGCAGTAGAATCATGGGATTACTCCGGACTTGAAGGGTGAAACCGTTAACTCTTCATATTATCACGCAATGATTGGATCTCTCATGTACCTCACAACATCAAGACCAGACATAATGTATCCTACGTGCCTACTTGCCCGATATCAAGTCAACCCGAAGGCCTCACATCTTGCGGCTGTGAAAAGGATTTTTCTCTAGTTGAAGGGATGCCTGGACACCGGTCTCTGGTACCCTAGGGATGATAGCTTCGACTTGATCGCTTTCAGTGATTCTGATTTTGGTGAATGCAAAATCGACGACAAATCCACAACGGTTGGATGTCAGTTTTTAGTAAATCGCCTAGTCACATGGCAGTGCAAGAAGTAGACTTGTGTCGCTACATCAACCTGTGAAGCTGAATACATTGCTGCCTCAAGTTGTTGCTCCCAAGTCCTGTGGATTCAACAACAAATGCGCGACTACGGTTATGAAGTCCTATCTACTCAAATTTTTGTTGATAATTCTGCTGCCTTACAGATCACTAGAAATCCTGTGCGGCATTCAAAGACCAAACACATCGAAATCAAATATCACTTCATACGTGATTGCTTTGATAAGAGGCTTATCGATGTTGTTAAGGTCCACACCGATGCCCAACGTGCCAACCTTTTTACCAAAGCATTTGACAAATCACGATTTGACTTTTTATTATTGGTAAACGACATTAAGGTCAAGCAAGAGTAAAACCGACATCGGAAAATTGGTTTTGCAAATATCTTTGTGTATTTAATTTATCCTAGTTTTTACATTATAGGGGGAGTAAATCCAAATTTTAAAAATCCAAAAACATCAAAAAATTTCAAAAACACAAAAACAATAGAAAAACAAAAATGAGTTTCCTAGCGAGAAAAAGAGAAAATGATAGTACATCAGTGGTCTGTCGAAACCTCTTTAAACCTAAAATGAAAAACAATACGCAACTTTATATAAGATGTATCGGTAGGCTCACAATCATTTTAAAGTGTGCAGGGCGACATAACCCTAAATCGATTAAGGACTATGTGGGAACCACTCAATGGCAAATGGACTTGGTACCGAAATTTCGTTTGATAGATTACCGAGGTTCTAAGATATGTGGTCTTTATGCTGTTTATCATCTGGGTATCATGGTTGTTTCTTTTACCGAAATATAACAGAGACGAAGTCTAGATCTTCCATGATACCATACATACATGTACATATTGCATATGACCTCAATAAGTGATCAACAATCACATGTCCAAACAAAATAAGTGATAACATATCACAGCTTTTATGCGGGAGTCAAGTTCATCTCTTTGTCTGTACGATGGTACAAACCTGTTCACGGACTTGCTCCTATGCCCTGCATGCATCTAAAAATCAAGTTCCTCATCAATAAGTGATTCTATCACATAGGGCTTGTTTTCAATTCAAAATAAGTGAGTATCTCACATTTTCATAGACATCAAAATAGATGATAAATGGTATACTCACCAGTAAGATGAACTCTCGTGCATACCTTGATACGGGAATGTGTCGTGTGTAGATGAACACCGGTCGGTAAGTATAAATCATACCTTAATCGTATCCCCTCACCACGATCACATCTGATAAGTTGAGTTTATGTGGACAACAGTACCAATAATCGTTATAGGATGCTTATCTAAATGTTAACTAACTGAACAACAAGAGCATTTTGGCGTGACCGTACACTGAATATGATTCTCTTACCCTCGAAACTCGCAAAAAGAATGTCTGTAAATATTGATTTAATGCTTTCAATTTCTGCATCTCTGTTTATATTTATTTACTACTTTCAGTCTTTACATTTGAAATATTCAAAATTCCAAAAAGATTTTAGGTACGTTTTAGAGTAAACTGCCATTTTGGTCCCTGTGGTTTGGGCACTTTTGCCATTTTAGACCAAATCTCAAACTTTTTAAATCTGGGTCCCTGTGGTTTCACTTTTATTGCCATTTTAGTCCAAAATTCAAAAACTCCCTTTTTTGACTGTTGCAACCCTCTTATTTTGTCTTTTTGTGCAGGGGTATTTTTGTCCAATAATTTTCATTTAAATCACTTTTATTATTGTTATTAGTATATATAACATATATACACACAACTCTAGCACCACCTAATAAGCTCCCACACCTTCACTGCCATAAGCCAACATCAGCCACCACCTAACCACCTAATCACCTCCTCCAACCACCACTAGCACCACCTGCTACCACCACATCCCCCGGATTCCTCTCCACCACCATTATTGTAACAACTCTCATCAAAAGTCATATTTATTTAATTAATTTACCCAAAAGGAAACCCTAATTGAGACACCCAAATGATTATGCGTAAACCCTAAAATTTTCAGAACATTTGGAATCAGGATTAGGACCCCTAAAACTCAAGGGGGGTAAACCCTAGTTATAATTATCTACATAAAACGCTGTCAAAAATGAAATTTCATGCAACGTCAACTCATCAGGGCTAGATAGGTGACGAAGCAGGCCTAGTCTACTTTGACACTCCAGGAGACACGCGACAGGGACCAGTGTGTCCTTTGCGACACGCGGGAGGTGACAAAATTAAGTATAAATAGAAGGGCCTGGCACTTGCAGTCTGTTGTTCGTTTGACGATCAAATTACAAATATACGCTGAGATATACGTAGATTACTACAAAAACACACACGATTCATGAAATACTGCTGCAAAACAGGGTAATAATACGATCGCAATTACGATTCATTGTCCGATCGATCAATATATCCAATGGATGTTTAAGTGCTGCCCACATTAGGGTTATACTTTGTCATTCGTCGTTAATTCGATGGATGTTTAAGTATCCCACTTTGTCATTCATTGTGAGGGTTTGATCTCGTGAGTTATCGTAAATGCTGTATTGATTACTAACCCAGTTTTGTGTGCATTGTTATTTAAATTAGGTTAACAAGGCTAGTCCATAGACTAGACTCTATCCGTGTTAAATCTGCAATGTGAGTCATTCTCTTTTTATCAAAGTGTTTTATAAATTCTTAAATATTTTTCAAAGTTATAATTACAGTGATTAAGTATATGTAATCACCAAGTTACAGCCAGTATGTGGGGTTTTGTATACATTACTTTATAATCATCAACATTGGGGCAGCCAATGGGGGATATGACCATAGTCACAGATCCGGTCGAGTGACAAATACTGTGGGTAGTTGGTTGATATCAGAAACATTGTAATCTTCCTTAATACTGTAAATTATAACAAATGAGTCGTTTTAGTAAATAGAATGATTCACTCAGTATTTCCCGCTGACAAAACCTTTTTTAAACATGTTTCAGGTGATCTGTTGTGATTCAGGAAAAGTGCTGGAGCACTGCAAGCTTAAGAAAGTGGCTCATTATAAAATAAAGAAATTATATTTTGTAACATAAAGATTTCTCCGTGAAATCATAATATTGTAAATTACCGGGGTTTTATCCTGAGATGTGAAATAAAATAATCGGGAAAATTTTAGCTTTAAAAAGATCCTGATGATAAACTTTCGCTGTGAAACGGGTCAAACCGGGTCGGGGGCCGTGACAGAAAAATGTGGTATCAGAGCCACTGAGTTAAGCTAATTATGTATTTAGAAATACTTAATTTTTCCTGATTACTATTATGTGATTATGTGTTTTATTAACTGACTATTTGTTAGTTACAGTATGGGTAAGCAAAAGCTTTCAAACATCTATCTTAAATTAGATAGGTCATCCAAAGAGAAGGGAAGTTCATCCCAAACCAAATCCTCAAATCAGTCTGTAATTCCTGAAGAAGGAATATTTGTGCGAAAGACACATTATGAGGAACCACTATCTCCTAGTAAAAGAAATCTGATTATTAAGAGAAGCCAGGAGAAAATAAAGAAACTCCGAGAAAAGAAAGTTAAAAAGGAAACCCAGGAATTAATCAATAAATCACCTTGGGAAGACAAGTTAGACGAAAAATGGGAAGATCTTTATATGTTAGCTACAGTAGCAGTAAATGCATATCTCTAAATAAATTGATTAGCAAACCATGTCACCTACAAGCTAGAAAATCCATCCAGAAAATAAATAAATTTACAGTAAAACATAAGTGTGTTTTTCAGTTGTTTTGTAGTTACACAGGCTGGAATAATATTTAAAAAGTTTTTTTATAAATTTTTTTTTATGATTATTAACTTACTAATTGTGTGTACAGCATGAGTAACTTGTCTGACGCCCTTCAGAATTTAAATCTCTATCCAGTAAGAATAGAGGTTTCCAGAGATTTCAATAGGTATATACCAGACATAGAAGAACCTATAGAATTCAACGCTTCACCTCTTGAGAAAACCAAGCCTAAGAAAATGGAAATTGAGGAAAGCTCTAGTCAAATTAAGGGGTTACCATCTCAGGAAGAGCTAGATTTTATATTGGCAAGCTATAACACTATTAAGCCTGTTAATAAAAATATTTTTATTCATTCTCTTGAAACACAACTACCAATGAATTTAGAACCAGCTATTCCAAACCCTTCAATACACTCGCAAATAGACGAATGGTTGACTAATGAAATACAGTTACAAAACAATCCCTATAAGCTTTTTCCATAATTTGATCTAGAAACTTTACCAAATCCACCGATGAGTAACGAGAATATGGCTGAACTTCGCCATTTTGGTGAAGAGCTGATGGATGCTGGGAATAGGATCCGAGAGATAGGAGGACAAATTTCCTGGAAATATGATGAAAGGGAGCTTTGTTTTTAGGAAAACAAGTGACGAGAAAGAAGTGGGTAGTGAGTTTATGTTTGTATAAAAGTAATATTAATGAAAATCAGTATGTGTAAAATAAATAATAAAACGGTTGTATATAGAGGCATGATGTAATCTATAAAATAAAGGGAATTTTAGAAAATTTACAATTTTGTTTATAGGTTTGTTTTTGTGATTATGTGCAATTAATTGTGACATTGGAGTATTTCTTTTATACTAATTATTTATCTATAAAATTTGTTATCAGATGGCAAATCTTGGTAATGAACCAATAAATGAAGTAAATCAATCTCAGCCAATTCAGGAAGAACAATTGTTAAATAGACAAGATATAGAGGATATCGTTGCACAAGGAATAGCCAATGCTATTCCAGCAATTGTTGCTGCTGTTCAGAAACCTGTTAAACCTCAATCAATCATTCCTAGTAAACGTACTCAAGGCGACAATTTTAGTAACAGTATAAACGGAGGCGGAAATCATGTTAATAACAATAATGATCTGCAATCCCCAATTTTCAAGAAAATGAAAGCTGCAACACCTGGTTGCACTTACAAAGAATTCCTTGCCTGTAAACCAACTGAGTTTGCAGGTAACGAAGGGGCTATTGCAGCATTACGTTGGTTAGAGAAAACTGAGGCAGTAATTGCTATAAGTAAATGTGTTAAAGAAGATCAAGTTATGTATGCTTCCAATCTTTTTAAAGAAGAGGCGTTAGAATGGTGGAACACTGTGTTACAAGCTAAAAGAAGGACTGAGGCATATGCCATGACATGGGAAGAATTTAAGAATCTTGTAGAAAGAAAATTCTGTCCCGAGTATGAAAAAGATCAAATGGCAAATAAGTTCCTAAACCATCGGATGGTTAATGTGGACTGTCGAGGATATACTTCGACATTCTTCGAATATGCTAGGGTGGTACTAACACTGGCTTCGCCAGAACCGGTACTCATTTCTCGCTACATTTTGGGATTAATTAGAGAAATCCGCAACATTGTTAAGGTTGCGAGACCTTGCACTATTGACGATGAGGTGGAATTAGCTAACACCCTAACTGATGAACTGGTACGCACAAAAGATGAAAACATAAAGAAGGAACTGGCTCAGAAAATTACCCAAGGATTTCGTACGGGTAATAATAACAGCTTCAAGAAAAGAGGAATAGGGCAATCTCCAACTCCGTCATTCTGCAGGAAATGCAAAAAGAAACATTATGGAAGATACGATATAACCTGCAATTTTTGCAAAACTGTAGGACATCGTGAAGAAAACTGCAGAAAGAAATCCATAATTTGTTACAATTGTGGAGAAGCCGGACATTTCAAAATAGAATGTCCTAAATTGATTAAACCAGCAGACAACAAAGCCAAGGCGACTAACGGAGCTACTAAGAAGAATGTCAGAGCATTCCAGCTAACCACTCAAGAAGCAGAACTCATTCCAGATGTGATAGCTGGTACGTTCTTAGTTCACAACATATACGCAAAAGTATTATTTGACTCTGGTGCAAACTAAAGTTTTATAAATACTTTATTCTGCCAAGCTCTTAACTTACCTTTAACCAACATTAGGCAGATTTTTACAGTCGAAACCGCAGATGGAAATTCAGTTAAAATAGATCAGGTTTTGCAAAAAGTAGAAATAGAACTTTCAGGTCATAAATTTTCTGCAAATCTGTTACCTATGAAATTAGCTGAATTCGATGTGGTATTAGGAATGGATTGGTTAATAGCCAACCATGCTCGAATCCTTTGTGATAGGAATTCCATAGAAATTCAAGCACCCACCAAAGAAGTAATTATGATTACAGGAGATAAACCACGTAAGCCCATGAAGTTCATATCAGTAATGAAAGTTGTTAGTTATGAACGAAAGCAATGAATAGTGTATATGATTTCAGTAATCATTAGCACTAAGGGTAAAGAACTTAAGGAAATACCAGTAGTCTCGGAATACCCAGATGTATTTCCAGAAGAATTACCAGGATTACCACCAGATAGGGAGGTAGAATTTAGAATTCATCTAATTCCAGGAACTATACCGATAGCCAAGGCACCTTATCGGTTAGCACCCACAGAAATGTTAGAACTGAAAAAGCAATTAGATGAATTACTAAGTAAAGGTTTCATACAACCTAGTTCATCCCCGTGGGGAGCACCAGTGTTGTTTGTAAAGAAAAAGGACGGTTCAATGAGAATGTGTATCGATTATAGAGAATTAAATAAGGTTACAATTAAGAATCGATACCCATTACCTAGGATTGATGATCTATTCGATCAACTGCATGGGGCTAGATATTTTTCTAAGATAGATTTACGCTCCGGATATCATCAATTGAAGGTACAAGAGGAAGACATACCTAAAACTGCTTTCAGGACTAGGTATGGTCATTACGAGTTTACAGTCATGCCCTTCGGGTTAACGAATGCACCTGCAGCATTCATGGACATGATGAATAGGACCTGTAACCCGTATTTGGATAAATTTGTAATTGTTTTCATAGACGATATAATTATTTATTCCAAAAGTCAGGACGAACATTGTAAGCACTTGCATGCACTCTTAACTTTGTTAAGAAAAGAAAAGTTTTATGCCAAATTCTTGAAATGTGAATTTTGGCTAAAGGAAGTACAATTTTTAGGTCACATGGTAAATCATGAAGGTATTCATGTAGATCCTGCTAAGATAGAGGCCATTACCAAATGGAGGGTTCCGCAAACAGCAATGGAAATTGGAAGTTTTATAGGTTTAGCGGGCTACTATAGACGGTTTATTAAGGATTTTTCCAAAATAGTTGTACCATTAACTAAGCTAACCTGTAAAACTATTAAATTTGAATGGGGACCTAAGCAAGAAGAAGCCTTTAGAATCTTGAAGCAGAAATTAACCAATGCTCCAATCTTAGCCTTACAAGAAGGAACTGAAGATTTTGAAGTATATTGTGATGCTTCAAAACTAGGATTTGGATGTGTGCTAATGCAACGCAAGAAGGTAATTGCGTATGCTTCAAGACAATTGAAAAAGCACGAAGAAAATTATACGACTCATGACTTAGAATTAGGAGCTATAATTTTTGCCCTGAAAATCTGGAGACATTATCTGTACGGAAGTAAGTTTACTGTCTATACAGATCATAAAAGTTTACAATATATTTTTGGGCAAAAAGAGTTAAACATGAGACAAAGAAGATGGATGGAAATCCTAAGTGACTACGACTGTGATATTCAGTATCACGAAGGAAAGGAAAATGTAGTTGCAGATGCCTTAAGTCGTAAATATCATGAAAAACAACGAAGAGTTCGTGCTCTCAGATTAAATCTACAGTTAGATTTAATGGAACAAATAAAGAATGTTCAAGAAACAGCACTCAAGGATGATGCTGAAGGAATGAAGGGACGAATAAAAGAATTAGAGCAAGGAGCTGATGGAATTTGGAGATTCCACAAAAGTAGAATATGGGTACCTAAGCAAGGAGAATTAAGAAATAAGATTTTAGAAGAAGCCCATAAATCTAGGTATACCATACACCCTGGAAACAATAAAATGTACCAAGATTTAAGAAAGAATTTCTGGTGGATAGGCATGAAGAAGGATATAGCTAGATATGTTTCTAAGTGTCTTACTTGTTCACAAGTTAAGGCAGAACATCAGAAACCTTCAGGTCTACTACAACAGTTAGAAATGCCTGTATGGAAATGGGAACTCATAACAATGGATTTTGTTACTAAGTTACCCAAAACCAGAAAAGGTAATGATGCGATTTGGGTAATTATGGATCGATTAACCAAATCTGCTCACTTTCTACCTATGAAAGAAACCTTTAGTATGGAAAGATTGGCAATGTTGTATGTAGATGAAGTCGTATCCTTACATGGAGTTCCACTCTCCATTGTATCAGATAGGGATAGTCGTTTCACTTCTCATTTTTGGAAAAGTTTTCAAGAAGCAATGGGAACTCGACTAAACCTAAGCACTGCATATCATCCTCAAACAGACGGACAAAGTGAAAGGACAATCCAAACTTTAGAAGACATGCTCCGAGCATGTGTGATAGATTTTGGTGGAAATTGGGATGACCATTTATCTTTAATTGAATTATCCTATAACAATAGTTATCATTCAAGTATTGAAACTGCCTCATTTGAAGCACTGTATGGAAGAACATGCAGAACTCCAGTTTGTTGGACAGAAATAGGAGAAAGTCAATTGTCAGGTCGTGAAATAGTGCAAGAGACGACCGACAAGATTACTCAAATCAAGGAAAGGCTGAAGACGGCTCGAGATCGCCAAAAGAGTTATGCAGACAATAGATGCAAGCCGTTAGAATTCCAAGTTGGAGACAGAGTATTGTTGAAAGTTTCTCCTTGGAAAGGAGTTATTAGATTTGGTAAGAAAGGAAAGCTAAGTCCCAGATACGTAGGACCATTTCTAGTAATCCAACGTATAGGACCAGTTGCTTATCGTTTACAACTACCCGAAGAACTAGCTGGAGTTCATAATGTATTTCATGTATCCAATCTCAAGAAATGTCTATCAGACGAATATTTGGTAGTACCTCTTCAGGAAATAGAGGTAAACGAAAAGTTAAAATTTGTTGAGAAACCTCTTCAGATAGAAGATCGAAAGGTGAAATTTCTTAAACACAAGTGACTAATTCTGGTTAAAGTCAAGTGGGATTCAAAGAGAGGAGCTGAACACACTTGGGAGCTGGAATCAGAAATGAAGCGAAAGTATCCTCATTTATTCCAGTAAATCTCGAGGACGAGGATTTTATTAAGGTGGGGAGAATGTAACAACTCTCATCAGAAGTCATATTTATTTAATTAATTTACCCAATAGGAAACCCTAATTGAGACACCCAAATGATTCTGCATAAACCCTAAAATTTTCAGAACATTTGGAATCAGGATTAGGACCCCTAAAACTTAAGGGGGGTAAACCCTAGTTATAATTATCTACATAAAACGCTGTCAAAAATGAAATTTCATGCAACGTCGACTCATCAGGGCTAGATAGGTGACGAAGCAGGCCTAGTCTACTTTGACACTCCAGGCGACACGCGACAGGGACCAGTGTGTCCTTCGCGACACGCGGGAGGTGACAAAATTAAGTATAAATAAAAGGGCCTGGCACTTGCATTCTGTTGTTCGTTCGACGATCAAATTACAAATATACGCTGAGATATACGTAGATTATTACAAAAACACACACGATTCACGAAGTACTGCTGCAAAACGGGGTAATAATACGATCGCTATTACGATTCATTGTCCGACCGATCAATATATCCAATGGATGTTTAAGTGCTGCCCACATTAGGGTTATACTTTGTCATTCGTCGTTAATTCGATGGATGTTTAAGTATCGCACTTTGTCATTCATTGTGAGGGTTTGATCTCGTGAGTTATCGTAAATGCTGTATTGATTACTAACCCAGTTTTGTGTGCATTGTTATTTAAATTAGGTTAACAAGGCTAGCCCATAGACTAGACTCTATCCGTGTTAAATCTGTAATGTGAGTCATTCTCTTTTTATCAAAGTGTTTTATAAATTCTTAAATATTTTTCAAAGTTATAATTACAGTGATTAAGTATATGTAATCACCAAGTTACAGCCAGTATGTGGGGTTTTGTATACATTACTTTATAATCGTCACCATTGGGGCAGCCAATGGGGGATATGACCATAGTCACAGATCCGGTCGAGTGACAAATACTGTGGGTAGTTGGTTGATATCAGAAACATTGTAATCTTCCTTAATACTGTAAATTATAACAAATGAGTCGTTTTAGTAAATAGAATGACTCACTCAGTATTTCCCGCTGACAAAACCTTTTTCAAACATGTTTCAGGTGATCTGTTGTGATTCAGGAAAAGTGCTGGAGCACTGCAAGCTTAAGAAAGTGGCTCATTATAAAATAAAGAAATTATATTTTGTAACATAAAGATTCTTCCGTGAAATCATAATATTGTAAATTACCGGGGTTTTATCCCGAGATGTGAAATAAAATAATCGGGAAAATTTTAGCTTTAAAAAGATCCTGATGATAAACTTCCGCTGTTAAACTCAATTAAAATAAATACCACGGGATTTCTGTCCCGCGGCTCCTGAAACGGGTCAAACCGGGTCGGGGGCCGTGACAATCATCCCCCTTGTCTGCCCCCTTATTCCCTGACGAATGGTCGGCGGTAACAACTTCGGCGACCAACCTGAAACATCACCACCACCCCATTTTCAATCACCGTTAACCTCCCATCAACCATAACCACACCACTCAGCGGCATCTCCTCCGTGCCGCCGCCGTACCACCACCGTCACCATTTCACACTCCCTCAACTCAAATGCACCAAATCTAACCATTTCTTTCAAGTCACAAAAGAGGGTTTCCATTTTCCAACAAACACTAACACCTATAAGCGAGCCTTCATCAGTCAAGTTCTTCATCACACTCCGTGCCGCCGCCGTACCACCACCTGCCGGCGTTTCTCCGGATCTGAAAGTGAAATTGCGGCAGTTAGTTATTGACCAAACCTAGATGCTGGTGTTCTTATCCGTGATTGAAATTGAGTGCTAACGAGATAGCCAAAGCAGCTAACCCATGTGAAAACCAACTTGGGTTGGTGGGAATTGATGAAATAGAGTGAAAGAATTAATCTTTTTTGAGATTACAGCAAAGGGGTTTGGGGTTTGGGAGAGTGAGGGTGTTCGATGATCTGGTGGGATTTTTTTGTTGTTGTTGGATGTGGATTTAAGATTGAAAAGAGAAGATAAAGATCTTGGATCTAAAATGGTTTCCACTTGCAGCAGGGAGAAAGGGGGGAGGAGGTGGTGGTGGTGTGAGAGAGAGAAGGGAGAGACAGCGGGGTTTTTTAGAGAGAGAAAGTGAAGAGTTTTGAGGGGTGTTTTAGAGAGAGAAAGGAATTAAATGTATTTAATTTAGTTTTTTTAATTAAGAATATGTTAAATGAAAATTATTGGACAAAAATACCCTTACACAAAAAGACAAAATAGAAGGGTTGCAACAGTAAAAAAAAGGAGTTTTTGAATTTTGAACTAAAATGGCAATAAAAGTGAAACCACAGGGACCCAGATTTAAAAAGTTTGAGATTTGGACTAAAATGGCAAAAGTGCCCAAACCACAGGGACCAAAATGGCAGTTTACGCTGTGTTTTAATATAAACTTTATAAAAGTCAAAAAGATTTTCTTTCTACATTATCTTTGATTACCTGATGTTGGAACTCGAGTCTTCGTTACCTGAAATCTGAACGGAAAACCAAAACAACTAAATCTTCATAAACGGTCGAAATTCGCAAGTTTTGAAAGTTAAAAACCAAAATTGGACAATTTGTTAAACTTTCAAATTGTCGGACGGTAATTGATTGAAAACTGGTCACATGTGTGTCGTTTGTTTATGTTTAACTATATTCCAATCAGTTGTTCTCATTACGTGTTTAGCTTTCTTGTATGTGCAGATGCGACATTCAATTAAGCTAAAGGCGAAGAGAACGTGTTAGACGAAAGGCTTCGGAATAAAGACATGACATGGAAGTACTCAAAGGATCAAGATGATCGAGTTGCCGCTGACCACTCATCAATGCCACAAGGATCTAAAGTGCTGAAGATCAAAAGATTCACGAGCATCATTCAAGGGGGAGTTTGTTGATACACTCCCTGTTTGTGGCGCGTGAATACTCTTTAATGATTCGACAACAATGTGAAGAACGAACCATCGCGAGTAGCGTCCAAGGAGGAGTTTTTTGATACATTTTATGTGGACGCGACTCGGTTCGGTTCGGCTCAAGCCCGACGTCACGACATTCCTCCGTCGTGCGCCCTAGAGTTCGACACACAAAGCACGGAGCGCCGCAAGCTAACATCACCATGACATTGATGTCATGATGATGCCATGACATTTGACCAAAATGCATGCAACAATGAATTCTAATAAATTTGCAAGGAATGTTCACATAAATTGCATGCTTTCTGGGCCATTTGCCTTATTGGGCCTAAATCCAACGAAGCATCAGTCAAATGAAGCCCAACAAAGATTCATTGTTCGTCCATGTATGTACACCTCACGAAGTCTAAAGGTTCGTCAAATGTTTGAAGGTTCGCTGGTATGCTAATGTTCGTCGGAGACTTGATGTTCCTCCAAATTCTCATGCGGCGAAGAATCAATGTGACGAAGACTTGATTCTTCGTCGGCCTGTTGAATGTTCGTAGATGTGCTGTTTAGCCTCGGCTATATATATAGCTGGTTACTGAACAATAGAAGTTTAGACACTGATGAGACTAGAGAGAGAGAGAGCACACTGTGAAAACACACACACACACACTGAGAGTTTATGAGACGTTCTTGTAAACACCGCATTGTAACCGCATTACGTATTAATACATTGGAGTGTTAATCGTTGAACTGTGTTTCTCATTTTCGTGTTCTAACTTGGTTTAAGTTACCCGTTTGGATTCCGCACTCTCGGGTTTGTCAGAAAACAGGGAATAGGTTTAACTCGATCCTCCGAGTGGACCTACAACTGACACAGCCCGATTTTCGGTTTATGCGGAAGCGTATTGCGAGGTGTAACGAGAGCGTCAATCGTTACAATCAATCGAGTAAACAACATATTTGAAACATAAAATATGTTCATCAATACATTTTATTTGAAACCATAATTTACATTATATATGTCTTGTTTGAAATTTGAAACAACAACAACATTAACTACATTATTCAAAGTTCAAAACATAACAACCGAAAACGGATGACATCACAAAAGCTTGTGTTCTTGATAACCACTTGAACATATTTTTCCAAAGTCGTCCACTAATCTCCTGTAATACAAGTTAATTTTGAAAACGTCAACAGAAGTTGAGTGAATTCATGTTATTTTGTTTTCGCATCAAATGAGTCTCCAAAACAGTTGAAGTAATAAAATTCGTTTTTGTATAGTACGATGAAAAATCGTATGATCATTAGTGTGTTGCAAGGACACTAATATGTATGCCGAATAGGAGACAACCAAACCTTGACAATTTATCGTGTGTGTCAACGACACTAGTTTGGACACAAAGGCACTCTTGACGATCGTGGTTATCGTTGTCGTTAAGAGTGGGGCTTGCCAAAACCCAAATACATCTATTCGTTTGTTCCTCGTTACTTGTTTATTCATTAATGGTCCCTTTATTTTAAATACCTATCCGCATGTGATCAAAATAGTTTCATCGTATTATCATACAATTTGTAACATGTATACATCCCCGAAGTTTAAAACTATAAACATTCAAAGTAAAAGGGGAAACATGAACTCATAGATTTGTGTTCCGTGTAAATCTCTATTCGATTCCTTGTTTCGTGGTTCGTTTCTCGACCTACAAGTGTTCTAATCTAGTTAGACACTTAGGTTTTATGTTTATTTATCGTACAAGTATTTCATCTTGTTTTTCGTTTTTGTGTTTTCGTATATATACAACTTCCTTGTATATATATTTAATCTATTTGATTTGTTTTTTAATGGGCTTAATTTATGAATTATATTTTAAGTCCATTTTGTGTATTTAGTGTATATGGGCCTAGCCCAAATAACTTTGTTTAAAGTGGGTCAAGCCAAATTAATTTGTAGGAATGGGCCTTAGCCCAATTTAGTTTATAATAGTGGACTTAGCCCAAATAAGTTGTGTAAAAATGGGCCTAGCCCAAACCATTTTCTAAAAATGTATCTAGTCCATAATAATTTACAAAAATTGGGTTTTTAGTCCAGGTATTTTGTAGAGTGGGTTTTAGCCTAATTCTGACTAAGAAGATATTTTAGTCCAATGTTTTGTAAAATTGGGCCTAGCCCAAATTTTATTTATGAGCAATGGACTCTAGCCCAATTTAATTTATGGTCTCCTTTTTAAAATTCAAGATTTGGGCCTAGTAAAAAATAATAGTAATACTTGTATTTTTATAAAAATCTAGTTTTTATAAAAATCATTACTTATGCTATGTATAAAACCTTTTTAGTGCACAAGCCATATTGTTATAGTCGTTTACTACTTGTCGGTTTGATTTATTCGTATCATTTGTCCCGTTCGTGTCGTCCGTCTCGTTTTTACCATTTGTTTTGTTTGTGTCATTTTATTTTGTCCAAAAGTCCATATTGTCCAATAGTGTCCGTTTGTGTGTTCATGTCCAAGGATGGACATTTTACTTCGTTTTTCAAGTTCATATATATATTTTGTAATTTTCGTGGATTTGTATGTCACACCCCAACCGATGGCGGAAACATCGGAGTGAGACGAAAACTAGATTGCAAGAGACTTCATAACGCTATTTGTGTCAAGTATTTAATAATTACTTTTTACATTGTTTGAACTAGAAATACCACAAGTTTGAAATAAATAATATATACAACAAGTATTCAAGTAATTAAATTTCATTTCATGATAATGGTTTATTACAAGATTGGAAACAAAATACAACAGGTTTGAAAATAGATTACAATGCCACAAGTATCAAAATTTATATGCGTTTCTAGGCAATCCTACTAGATTCCTTGTATCTTCAAAACCTGCAATACATGTTAAAGCATAGTTCAATACAAAAAAAGTATTGGCGAGCATACAAGTTTGAGTATAAGTATAAAAATGTTTTAAATAGATTTTTTATGGCAATGCCTAAGTACAAGCATATGAGTTTAAACACGTAAGATTGCAAGTATAAAACATATGATTGCAAGTATAACACGTATGAACAATTATAGAGATTATTTATATAAAAAATATTCTAGCATGTTGGTGTATTTGATTCAAAGTACATGTATTGCATCCCAAAGGTAATAAAGCGTAAAAAAAGGGATCGAGTATGCTCACAGTGGTTGCGTATGGAGATTCCTTGAAATAACGCACGAATAAAGATGGAGAACGAACGAAATGGTTATCCTAAACCGAACCGAGATTGGGCCGGCTGAAACGAGACTGAACCTGAGTTGCACCGGGTTTGACCGAACCCGAGCCACGTCTAACCTGAACCGAAACGAACCCTAACATCACCACTACCCCACCGTTGTCGGCGCCGCAGTCACCGGAGATTGGTAACCCGAACCGTGAACCAAGTACACCCCAGATTTGAACCTACAAATCTTGAAAATTCACTTGAGCCAAAGTTAACCTGCTCCTGCTGAACTGAGATTGAATGGAAAGGGACAACAAACGACTCCCGTCATCGCGTCAGAGTGACGACTCCGTCGGTTCTTTACCAGTGATACTCGTTGGTCAGAACACCCGTGCCTCCGCTGTCGTTCGTCTACACTGCCGCCGCCGCGTGTGGCGGCGGTCCGCCTCCGACGCCTCCATCCCTCTCTAATCGGTCTCTTTCTATATGCTTCCCTTTCTGTTCTCGTTGGATATCCCGTCGGTTAGCAGATTATACTCCAGTCATCGGAGTTCAGTCGGAGGGGGAGAGGAAGCACAAGGGTGTGGGTAAGCTTGTTCGGTTCTGTGTTTTGAGAGGGGAGGGGACGAGAGAGGAGAAGAGAGTATGCGTGTGTGTGTGTAGGTTCTTATATTAGCATGCAAATGAAATAAATTGGAGTAATATGATGTGCGGTTGTTCAAAAATATATTTAGGGTTTTGACTATAACACTAGTTATATATAATAGGTTTCAAACGGGCTTGGGCCCAGGCCCATAAGCCCGCTTCTCGTGTTATGAGCGGCCCATTACTACTACGACATCCGTTTACGAACTCGAGCTCCATAAAGTGTTGTAAACTAAAATTTTAGATTTAAAAATATGAAAAATGGTGTCAGTAGTCGTTATTGGCGCGTCCATTTGTCGACTACATAAAATCGCGTAATATTCGTCGTTGTTCGTTTTTTTATCCGTTTTTCGATCTGGTTTCGACTGTGGTTCTCCAATTAGAAACCGAACACGAACTCTATAAAAACAGGAAATTACGGAAATACGAGGCGTTACAGTCTCCCCTACTTTAGGGAATTTTGTCCCGAAATTTATTCAAGAGTATGTTTGGATACATCCGAAAAGTCGATTGTGAGTGATCAAAGTTTATATTCGATAAGTTCTAAGGAAACACTGAATTTTTCATGGCACCTTTTTACAAAAGTTTGGTAATATGGTAGGAACACTTATATATATGAAGTACCAGCGGCGTATCCACCATGTTCATATCATGTTACGTCCGTTTCGCGACTCGGTGTCATATTACGTTCCGTATTTTGATACACAGTAGAACCTACTATGGTTTTCATGCATCTACCAATATAATCCCGTATGCATCCACGATTATTTTGGTATGTGCATGATCCGCATAGTTTGTACTAGTAGTGTACGGGTCAGGGTACATTCGTATTACGAGTGAGAATGATAGCGTATAAAAATTTTAAATTTGCATGCATGATTGTATTTAAGTATGAGAGTATAGAGCTTAAGTATGGGTATGAGTAAATCTTTGAATAAACCAGATGACAGACTTAGTTAACAAGATTAACATTGCTGGCATGTGAATAAACATGTCAAACCATCGCTCCCGCTAGTATGAATGTATGACTTAACATGAACACAAATCCATGTGCGGTGCGCTACTCCTATAGTGCTACACAAGCACTATACATGTTAAGGTGTGGCTTCTTACGAAGTTAATGACAAGTTGTCAACCCATCGCTCCCGCTAGTATGAATGAATGACTTAACATTACCACAAATCCATGTGGCGGTGCGTTACTCCTATAGTGCTACACAAGCACTATATATGTTAAGGTGTGGCTTCTTACGAAATTAATGACAAGTTGTCAACCCATCGCTCCCGCTAGTATGAATGAATGACTTAACATTACCACAAATCCATGTAGCGGTGCGTTACTCCTATAGTGCTACACAAGCACTATATATGTTAAGGTGTGGCTTCTTACGAAGTTAATGACAAGTTGTCAACCCATCGCTCCCGCTAGTATGAATGAATGACTTAACATTACCACAAATCCATGTGGCGGTGCGTTACTCCTATAGTGCTACACAAGCACTATATATGTTAAGGTGTGGCTTCTTACGAAGTTAATGACCAGTTTATCACATAAGAATATCCCAGCAATCCCGAACCAAGTATAACGTATTAGTATGCATGTATCGAATTGTTGTGAAATAAATTTTGAATTTTTGGAATTGCGAAGTGTGTTGTGCATAAAATCGATTCTAGTATAACATTGATTTTTTTTAACGCGGTAATAAGTATTAAATTGTATAGAAATTAAGATAATGTAAAAGAGAGACTTGGTAAGTATTGGAGCATTTTGGGTTGAGATACTTCGACTATTCCAAAGTGAATCGTAAGTCCTTTCGAATTAGGGAGACATGCTTTGGCCTAATAGGTATAATACTCTCTTCGCCAGGCGATTAATGGTATTTTACCCTTCCAGTTAATACACGTCCCTGATTTTGATGGGAGATGCGAAACTTTGGCGAGATTCAAAATCGAAGAGTGGGACCAGTCATCAAGGTGTGGAAATCAATCCTAGCTTGATAATTTCGTCCCCAAAATGTGGTTTATTGAACGAACCAGATAAAATCTTGAGTCGTCAATAAGGATCCACTAGAATATGAAATGAAAAATTCCCATCAAGATATGGATATCACTCCTTACTTGATGGTGAAATTTCATGCAAAATAACATGTAAGGTGGATTGAAATTCGTCACCAAAGGTGGGAATCACCCCTATTATGATGAGTTATTTCGATTGTGGAATATGAGTGTCTTCCAGCTAATTATTGCGTAAAATGTCTTAGAAAAGGCGCATTGTATATTTAGATAAAACGAAGAGGAATAAGCAAATAGGGAGAATTTCATATTAAGCAAGAATCAGGAATTGTCAAGTTTTGGGTACTTAAACTATAGACTAGGTCGAACATGGAAATTCTACCTAATTCCCTATAGTTATGGCTCTGATACCAATCTGTCACACCCCAACCGATGGCGGAAACATCGGAGTGAGACGAAAACTAGATTGCCAGGGACTTCATAATGCTACTTGTGTCAAGTATTTAACAATTACTTTTTACATTGTTTGAACTAGAAATACCACAAGTTTGAAATAAATAATATATACAACAAGTATTCAAGTAATTAAATTTCATTTCATGATAATGGTTTATTACAAGATTGGAAACAAAATACAACAGGTCTGAAAGTAGATTACAATGCCACAAGTATCAAAATTTATATGCGTTTCTAGGCAATCCTACCAGATTCCTTGTATCTTCAAAACCTGCAATATATGTTAAAGCATAATACAAAAAAAAATATTGGCGAGCATACAAGTTTGAGTATAAGTATAAAAATGTTTTAAATAGATTTTTCATGGCAATGACTAAGTACAAGCATATGAATTTAAACACGTAAGATTGCATGTATAACACGTATGATTGCAAGTATAACACGTATGAACAATTATAGAGATTATTTGTATAAAAACATATTCTAGCATGTTGGTGTATTTGATTCAAAGTACATGTATTGCATCCCAAAGGTAATAAAGCGTAATATAAAAAGGGATCGAGTATGCTCACAGTGGTTGCGTATGGAGATTCCTTGAAATAACGCATGAATAAAGATGGAGAATAATCCAAGAGAACGAATGAAATGGTTATCCTGAACCGAACCGAGATTGGGCCGGCTGAAACGAGACTAAACCTGAGTTGCACCGGGTTTGACCGAACCTGAGCCACGTCTAACCTGAACCGAAACGAACCCTAACATCACCACTACCCCACCGTTGTCGGTGCCGCCGTCACCGGAGATCGGTAACCCGAACCGCGAACCAAGTACACCCCAGATTTGAACCGACAAATCTTGAAAAATCACTTTAGCCAAAGTTAACCTGCTCCTGTTGAACTGAGATTGAATGGAAAGGAAAAACAAACGACTCCCGTCGCCGCGTCGGAGTGACGACTCCGTCGGTTCTTTACCGGTGATACTCGTTGGTCAGAACACCCGTGCCTTCGCCGTCGTTCGTCTGCACTGCCGCTGTCGCGTGCGGAGGCGATCCGCCTCCGACGCCTCCATCTCTCTCTAATCAGTCTCTTTCTATGTGCTTCCCTTTCTGTTCTCGTTGGATATCCCGTCGGTTAGCAGATTATACTCCGGTCATCGGAGTTCAATCGGAGGGGGAGAGGGAGCACAAGGGTGTGGGTAAGCTTGTTCGGTTCTGTGTTTTGAGAGGGGAGGGGACGAGAGAGGAGAAGAAAGTATGCGCGTGTGTGGGTGTATGTTCTTGGATTATCATGCAAATGAAAGAAATAGGAGTAATATAATGTGCGGCTGTTCAAAAATATATTTAGGGTTTTGACTATAACACTAGTTATATATACTAGGTTTCAAGTGGGCTTGGGCCCAGGCCCACAAGCCCGCTTCTCGTGTTATGCGCGGCCCGTTACTACTACGAGATCCGTTTACGAACTCGGGCTCCATGTAGTGTCGTAAACTAAAATTTTAGATTTAAAAATATGAAAAATGGTGTCAGTAGTCGTTATTGGCGCGTCCGTTCGTCGACTACGTAAAATCATGTAATTTTCGTCGTTGTTCGTTTTTTTATCCGTTTTTCGATATGGTTTCAACTGTGGTTCTCCAATTACAAACCGAACACGAACTTTATAAAAACAGGAAATTACGAAAATACGAGGTGTTACATTGTATTTGTTCTTACTTGAACTAAACATATAATGTACACATCAAAAATATATACTTATAATACTTGATGAATATTTTTGAAAGTACTTATTTTATCCATAAATATATACTTGTCACTTTTGTTTAGAAATCTTTTTTATAAAACATGGGTCTATAACTTTGTCCAGAATTTGTTTAACCATTTTCAAAGACCTCAAATTGTTATTCTAGTTACATATTTCTTTGTTTAACAACTTTTTAAACATAACAAAATTTATAAAAAAATTGCCATAGTTTTGTTTGAAATATGGATTTTTCCTCAAGTTTTTACAAAACTTATTTTCAATTTATTTCAACACAAAATATCATCAAGTATCAATATCCATCAAAATTTGTCAATAAAAGTAGCATCAACATGATATAGTTCTTAACTTTCCCAAAAGGAAAACTTTATTCCTTATTTTTGCCAAAAAATTGTAGAACAAGATTTTATTTAAAATTCTTGTTTTAGATGACTCACAAGGTCATTTGAAGCATAAATATGTGTTCAAAACGGTTACTACTCACATATTTCATACATTTGATTCTTTCCAGAAATGGAAACTTTATTCAAGAAATTTTTCAAAAATTTATTTTCTTGGATTTAAATGATTTTTCATACTTTACTAGCATGCATGTTCATCATAACTCATGTTCATCACTTTTGTTGATGAATCTTGGTTGATTCTACATGCATGTATGTATATCATATTTTTAAGCAAAAATAATCAAGATTTAAGTTTACTAGTCTAGATTTCTCCAAGTTCATCTCATAATCATAGAAAAATCATGGTTAAAAATAATGATTTTTAGTTGTTTCTTGTTGTTTTTTTATGTGGGTTTATGATGAAGTTGTAAAAGAAATCAAGAACAAAAGTAAGACTAGAATAATGTTCTTACATTTTTTTCTAGGAAATAAGGATGAAGATAAGAAAAATCTTGATGATACAAGAGCATTCACATTCTATCCATCAAAATACGTGAGGGGGAGTTTTTATATTATAAATGGTATAAAAAGTGGTTGTGAGTGGAGGAGAGAGAAAATGTTACTGTTCATCTGTATATTTGGGGGGACACTGTTCAGCCAGTATAATTTTTTTAATATATATTGAAAGTGGTTGTGAGTGAAGGAGAGAGAAAAATGTGATGATAATATTATTTAATTGAAAAGGAGAGAGAAAAAATATTTGTTTTTAGTGAAAATATATTGATATAGGAGTTGTTTTTTAGTGGAATGTATGTATAATTTGATGGTTTGGATGTGAATGCTCTAAGGCTTCTAGTTCCACTAAAAATGCTCCAAATAGCTTTAATGAACTCCCTAGTAGCTCGTTTCATCCATGAACTTCCATATGAGCATGTATTCTTGAGTTTGGATTATGAAAGAAGGTGATGTATGAGGGTGTTTGGCCTTGAGTTTGGATTAGGAAGTTGTAGTGTTTGATGGGTTTGGGAATAATGGAAGAGAAGGTGGAGTGTTGGAGAAGAATTTAGTTACCCTAGGTACACTAATCATGTTTATCAAGTTCCCAACACATCAAGAAAGAAAATGGTGGCATAGAGGGGGTCCCACCAGCCGTGAATCAGCCATGGGAGGAGGGTATTTGCTGATTTTTTTATAAAAAATCTTGTTTAAACTATAAACTTTAGGATTTTTTAGAACTTTGATATTTTATATAAAAATATCTACAATGTTTTAAGCTCTAATATTTTAAAGTACTGTGACACTAGGTAAAACTAGTTCACCAAAATTTTTAGTTTGTAGTTCAGGTGAAAAAGTCGGTTCGGGTCCTGTACCGGGTTAAATACTGACACCGTGTTTCGTTTAGATAAATACATAACAAAAATTATTTTTGCACATGTTTTATTATCCAAATAATTAATCCAACTTTTTGGACTAAAAATTTTATTATTTTTGACACGGTTCCGGTACCGGCTTGGCTGACTGGTTGTTTACTGAACTAGCCGTATAGCTTAACGCAACAAGATTCGATTGCAGATTTAGTGTCGTTTTTAATACCCATTATATTATTTATGTCAAATAATATTTATTTTTGGGTTTTCGGACAGTTACTGTTTCGTTCTGCGGAATGCTGTACATTTCCTCAGGATTGCTGTATTTTACTGCGGACTTGGACAGTTTGGTTATTAATTGGAATTTTCTAAATAATAAGGAACATATTATTTTTGGACAAAGCTTTTTATAGAATACTTGTGTATACATATATATATGTCTTGTTTTTATCGTGTCAGACTGTATCGCGACTAGTACTGATATGTATCGTTTATTCGTGTTCCTATTGTTAGTCTAGGATATTGTTTTCAATCGAAACGGATTTGTTATCATAATTCACTATGAATTTTGTAATTCCTAGACTTTTAAGACCTTAATTAATTAAAATCAAGCCAGGCACGCGAAAATAATAGCTGAAATAGTTGTTCAGGTTGTATGGAATTACCGGAATTTTGCCGATTGTCACAACAACTACTTAAGGTCATATCAATTTGTACAAAACAAACACGAATTTTATTTTTATTCATACATTTTTATAATAACTTATAATAACAGAACAGATATACATATACTAAACGATTTCACTGTTTGTACAACTTTTTGTATAATCGATTAAGTTAAGTGTTATATTATTAAAATTTAGAGAAACCAAAATATCAGAGTAATTTAAAGTTATTAAAGCTCTTTTTATTTTTATTTTTTTCTGTGATCGTTATATCGTTCTTTTATTTTATTTTTTTCTTCTATTTAATCTTTATAGTGTTTTTCTTTGTTTAAAGTATTATTTTGGTAAATAATTTTCAAAGAACACCATTTTAGTAAATACTTTTTCCACCAATGCTCTTTTGGGAAAAAAAACTCTCAATTTGTTTATGAACGAATGATTACAAATAATCCTATTGGCGTTATTTATACTTTCCGGAAACCTACATCGGAAGCGTCGCAAGGGTTGTGAAAACAGCGAAATGTACTGTTTATTATTCTAACTAGTTACAACACTAGCCCATTGTTTCGTATATTTACATGTAGGGCACTAACTATACCAACAATGTTTATTAACTAAACTTAACGGATTTAACAACATCGATGATTAAATTCAACAATCACCCCCTTAATCTTGATCTTCTTACATGGCTTGAATGATCTTCATTATAGTGTAGCTCTATGTAGCACGGGGACTCCATTTATGTGGCCGTACCTGTATCAGGTACTTGTCGGGGACGGAAACACCATGGGTACTCGTCGGGGACGTTTCCTAAACGTTTCCAATGTCAGGGACGTATCTGGTAGAAGTATCCAGCCTGTTTCCATTTAATTTTAGGGTTTTAACCCTTTCAAATTCCACAACCGGCTATTAAATAATTAGACCTATCATATTCGGCTTCTCTAATCTCTAAACTCTCAAGTCTCATTATCTCTAATTCTCTATCGATTGCCGATCTCTCACTAGATGAACCGGAATTTGAAAATGATTTGATTATTGATAATTAATTACCTTTGGAAGATGTAGTATTTTTGGAATTTGTTTAATATATTTTTATTTTTTTATATTTTTTATTGCCGTACCCGTATCTTGAAATTTTGAGTTTTGCCGTTCCTCGTTCCCGTATCGTCCCCGTACCCCGATCCTGTACCCGTTCCAGTGCTACTTAGGTGTAGCTCTTATCTTCATTGACTCATTCACCAACACTATATATCCCGGACAAAACGACCCCTACCTTGGCCGTATCCAAATTTGTTGTAAGCCACCTGCTAACAAACACCAACTTCTTCGAATATCTGTGGCATCTTGCCTTCACTGGTTCGTAGTTTTCGTTGACTTAGTATATTTTGAACTAGCTGAATTACGTGCTTGCAAGAGCAAACCACCGGTCTTTCGGTCACCACTTGATTTAATCAATTCTCTACCAAACTGCTATATATTAATCTCTTCCTGGATCGAATCTCTAGCCTCCTGTTACTTGCTAGAAACAACCCACTGATTTTTCGGTCACTGCTGGATTTGACCAAATATTTACTAAATTACTTTTGATCAACTACCTTCTTGATCGAAATTTCTTACCTCCCGTTCCTTGACTGATTGCTCCTTTCTTTGATAAATATTTTGAAACCCTTTTTCAAATAAATTTTTAATTCAGTTTTCCTTAATAAATTGTCCTCCAATTTACGAACTGCCAACATATGTTCCACTAATTGTTTTAAGAAAACAATTCTACTATGGAGCATTGTAATCCTTTTGATTTTTGGTCAAATTTTTCTTCTTTAACATGCGCAGAGCACACGTACGCATTTTGTCCTGTTTTTCCTTCTTGATTACACAGCAACAAACAAAGGACTTTCATTCTTCTTTCAAACTAAATCTTCCATTTTAGACCACCCGTGGTGGATTTTTTTGGGCGTGGATTGGGCAAAAAACGCCCCAAAATACCCCTCACACCGCCCCATGGGCGTTTGATTATCTTTTCTTGCTTGGGCGTGACCATTAAAACGCCGGATGAAAAATTGAGTGGCCAATAAGAATCCTCCAACTCACCCATCATAATATTATTTGTTTTATTTTTTTTAAAAGATAGTAATTGGATAATTATTGTTTGAGTGCATTATATCACTTACTTGAAGCCCCATAATACCACTTTGGTGACTAGGACATCATATGTCGGATGATCCCTTATACCACTTTACGCGGGCCGCGACACCACTACTGTCGACATTGGGCTTTTATCACAGCCATTTGATCCATTTCTCATACTCACCTTCATCCATTTATCCATCATCATTCGGTTGGTTCGAGTCGACGTTCAGGTTTGTTTTCCTGCAAATTGTTGTTGTTGTATTTGAGTCGTTTGTTATCGGGTTTATTTCCATCTTAAGTGTGGGGAAACGGGTTGTGTATTTTTAAGGAGTTAAAATATGATTTTTCACTAAACTTTCAACCCGTTATCCGTTGCATCCACACTTTGGTCAGGTTTGGCACTTGGGTTGTTCGAGGGCGAGAAAAAGTGCCGGGAGGGGGTAAGATGGAAATTCGGTGGTGTAATTTTGAGTCTTTTATTTTGTACCATGCGTCTAAATTAGTGGTTTTTGAGTCATTTTATGTTGCGAGTCGGTATTGCTTTGGTATTTTGCTTGTTTTTGTTGATGCAGGTTCAAATATGTACCACCCGTACTCAATCTCCATTCGGGTGAATTTGGAGCTGTTTATTCAAATTTCAGGCATTTATCAAGCATGTCAGTCAGTGTCAAAGCCGATCGCGAATGAAATGCTATACGATCGAGATGGATTGGACGAGAGATTTGGAGCTTACGCACTAATTAACCAGCTAAGTCCTTTCCGATTTGCCCTTTGTTTTTCTTTCTTATTTATGTTTAGTATTTTGAGTCGGTTTCCATCCTACATTGAGGGCAATGTAGAGTTTAAGTGTGGGGATAGGGAACTATCGTTTAGTGTCATTAGTTAGTGTGTCTTTTGAGTCATAAAAAATCGAAAAATACAAAAAAATTGAAAAATTGAAAAATTAGAAAATGTCTTTTGAAATAAGAAGTTTGCAAAATAAAAACGGAAAATGATAGGAAAGTCGGGTTTTTGTTCGGGTTCAAATAATGATAATATGAGATGAAATATAATTGAGCTTGTGTCTAGTTTGGGATGCGCGGGTAGGCTCGATTCGGTTCTGGGTTCCTTTGATTTAAAATATACCTAATTGTCGGTCTACTAGTGGGTTCTCATCTAGGGAAAGTGGGGAAATTGAAACCGCCAAAAATAGTATAAGGGATGCCGTTATAAGCTAAGATCGTTAGAGTTTTTAGTCATTATCTCGCTGAAAAAGAAAAAAAAAATAGAATAAAAAGTGAGCTAGAAACTAAATGAAAGTAGCACAGGCCTATGTAATCCGAGTTGGGGATAGCGACTCTACAGCCGGAATGCCTCTGGGATGTGTGAAATCGAATTGCCGAATAAAAGTACCGAAACCTAAGTAATCTGTGGTTGGGGATAGCGACTCTACAGCCGGAATACCTCTTGGTTAGGTAAAGCATCGTCTAGACTCACGAAAGAAAGAAAAAAAAAAAAAAAGAGAGCAAAAAGCAAAGTCTAAGCTCGTATGAAAAAAAAATATAGATTTGATTCTAAACTCTTTGGATCTTGGTATAAAACGGTTAGGAAATAACTCAGTGGTTGTTCCTTTTGTCCTATAAGCTTGAGGGGGGATTAGGTGGGCTTGCAATTCTTAGCGTGAGACCCTAGGTAGATTGACCGCACTTGAACTAAATTGCATGATAAGGGCTTGGAACCGGGTTGGGTTTAAGAGGATCAGTATACTTGCAATCGCGGCTAACACGAGTTTCGGTTTTAATAAAAATAACATAAGCTTTTGGCCCGTTCGATTATTCCGACTATGATTCCGTTTGCATAATTCTTTTTCGAGGACGAAAAAAGGTTAAGTGTGGGGATATTTGATGTATTGTAAAATACATTGGTATTCGCGTCAGTTTTTAGTAGTTGGTTATTCGTTTTTAGTGTCGGTTTTAGGTGGAATGTATATACTTTTGATGTTTTTGTATTTTCCAGGTCCTCACAGCAAAAGGAGCAGATACGAGTTAAATATTGAAAGGGCGAAAGACTGGAACGAGAATCGAGAAGCTCGGAGGCGAAACGAAGCGGAAAAAGCAGTTCTGGAGTTTCCAGGCGGCCCGCGTGAACATATATGACATCTGGAAGCGGGCCGCATCAACTTAAATAATGTTTCCGGTCATTTGAAGGCGGGCGGCCCGCGACAACTTATGATCATATCTCAAGCGGGCCGCGAGGAAGGTGTTTACGCAAAATCAGTTTAATCAGCGTCGGTTATTAGGGTTCTGTGGTTATATATGATCATCATCAACAACAGCCGAACACATTACGAACATAGACGAATTTAGAGTTCTTTTTGGACGTCTTGAAGGCTGTTTAGAGGCGTTTGAAGGCTCGGGATTGCTGGGAATCATCGGAGAACGTTAAGGAGCACACGGGATAGAAGATTACGGGTTTTATCATCTTGTTCATTTGTTTCTCGTTTGTTTTTGATTGTTTAATGATGAATTCAGTTTATACATTGATTGCTATGTTTTTAGACATGATTATTGGCTAGATTTCCTTTACTACCTAGACATGGATGAATGATTGCGTATAAGTATTGATTATTCTTGGATTTTGAACGCTATGGATTGTTTATAAATTGTAAACGGTTTGTTCTATCAGTTAGATGTGTTTGCGTGCTTGATGTTATTTTATTATTGATTATTGCTTCGCTTGAATCTTGGTGACGGTCTTTATCACAGAATAGAGTCGGGCTAGGGTTTTAGGTTTTGGTGAGTGTCTATATCACATAATAAACCTTTGATCCTTTAGGGTGAAAAGTGCACAAGTAATCTTAGAAGTAATAGTTGGTAATTTTATAAAATCAAGTGTTCTACTAATCATCAATAGCTGTAAGGTGCGAGATTATTGCTAGGTCTAAGTGATTAAACCGCAAGGTGGGTCCTTCTTAAGAAGTTAACCTATTGGCTGCTGTCTAGCAAGTCTAGCTGAGAAAATAAATCTATCCTAGGTTTAGGTCTCGTAAGGGAGTGAGCCTTGTAGGATACTTTTATAAACCCATTAGATGTCTTGTAAGGGAGTCTAATAACCGGTACTTTAACAACCTTTAGGGGATCTTAGCGTGCTCTTGAGAAGGATTAGGGGTCCTTAGATTTCCCGAGAGGTGAGAATTTTAAGATCCCGGTTCCATAGCAGACAACTTCCAATTATAATCATAACTAAAAGCAATCAGGATTCCTGTCTAGGTAGTTCCTTCATCATCCTTGAGTTCAGCCTTCGTGTGAGTTCGTGTCTAGTTCGTCTAGCTAGTTTAGTCGTTATTTGCATTCTTAGGATTTTTAGAAACCCCCCCAATCAACAAACATTTAGTTAAGTCGTGTCAGTTTGAGTCTAGATAGAGTCATTAGCGTATTCAGTAGAGTCTCTTGGGTTCGATACTCGGACTTCCTTAGGCTATACTACATTGATCGGTACACTTGCCGATTGTGTGGTTTAGGGTTTAGAGAGTCTTAGTTTTATAAATTTAAAGCTTAGAGAGTCTAGAATTAGGGTAATTTTAGTTGTTTTAATTAACCCATTTTGTGCACATCAATAATCACAAAAATAATCACAATTACTAAGTATTTATATTTAAACATTCATGCTAAAACACTGGTTTATTAAAAACTTTTACAATTTAAAGTGATATAACATAATGTGATTTAATTCGCTGTTTTAGAATAACGACGAAACAACTTGCGGAAGCTTCATTTAACGCGTGTTCGGTTCTTGCTCGTCGCTTGATCTTCATCCGGGGCTTTCAACATTCACCTGTGTTCAATTCGAAATCCGTTTAGAACCCTTTTTATAAGTCTTAAGGCACAATTTGCCACTCAAATCAAATATGCGTTTTTAGTCCGAATTTTCAACATTTCTTTTCACTTAGGCATTATATCGAACACCTAATGAGCATGATTTCATATAATTCACAATCAAGTTATTGACTAACTATTTAGCCAAGATTTAAGCATCATGTCACATGTTCATGTCAAATTTCTATAGCAAAATTCTGGATTTTTCTTCACGAAGCTCAAATACACTAGGTTAACAAAGATAATCCTAGTCTTTAGCATAATTCTACAAATGATCATGAATTCACAACCATGAACATCAATTCAACAAATAAATGACTAGGGTTTACTCCTAGACATAGTTTCATCCCTAATTTCATCCAAACAACGAACATGCAAGCTCAGATTCGAATCTCACAAGTTCATCTAAAATTTAAGATAGAACCACATAGTAAAATTTCGCATACCTCATGATCCCTTTACTGAGGTGATCACTAATCTATGCTTGGATTTCGATTCGGGCTTGATTTGCCCCTTCAATTTGATGAATTTCTGTGTTTTAGGGTTGAAGCTTGAGACTTCCTCCTTGGTCTGGTTGAAATCGCAGAACACACCACGTATGTGTGTGTGTTTTGTGTTTAATATTTGATTTAATTGAAACTTTAATTCATTTGCCCATGTCTAGTCCCTCCACTTTACACAAGTTATTTAAAGGGTATCTTAACCATATTTGTTCTATTATGTCAAGACATTAACTAACTAGGTTAATATTCCTAGTTACTTGGTGGGTCCCGGGAGTTACAATCCGTTTTATTTTAAGTCCCGTTAACTCGGGCTCTTATAAACTCAATTCCTTAAAACCTTCGCTTGTATTTAATATTAGGATTTCTTATTAAATTCCAAATATTTACCGAGTTATTTTTACTACTAACGGTACTTTACCCGTCTTTTAGTATTAACGGAGTTTGATTATCAAACCCGTTTTCGGGGTGTTACAATATATATATATATATATATATATATATATATATTAATTATTAATAAAAATAATTCGAGCGAAACCGAGCGATCGACGAGCGAGCGGAGCTTTGCTCATGCTCGGATTGAATTTGAATCGAACCGATCCGATCGGCTCATTAACAAACTGAGCGGGAATCGAACGAGCATTTTTCGAGCATTTTTTGAGCGATCGTCGAGCGATCTTCGATCGTCGAGCAGTTTGCACAGTCCTAATTCAGAGGTTTTAAACCATTAAGAGCTAGCATCTGAATGGTCATTAAGAGGCTACCAAACAGCCCCTAAATGTATTATAGTGGATGTTTTGATCCAAACAAATATTAAAAAAACACATTTTGACCGAACCAAATGCATACTCTATTTAGATGTCCCATTTTGACCACCTATTATTTTGAACTAACCCACACATTTGGCTCGGTGTATATAACACTTTTTATTTATAATATTAACAACATTTTGCAAGGTGTAAAGAACACCTTTTATTTATAATTTAAAAAACTGAATTGAATTTTATATGAAGGTTTTAATTTACACTATAGTTTTATATACATAATATATGATAATTACTAAGATATAATTCAATTTTTATGTTAGCTTATTCTATCTAAAATTAGTTAAATGATTTTCCTCCATAAATTTGTCAATTTTTCCTCCACTAATATCAAATTTTCCTACTCACTAATATTCCCCCCTTTCAAAAACCATGACATTTTTTTCTTGACAGACACTTTCGAATGTCATAAAATGAGCGTGTCAAGATAAATCTTGTTTTTTTATGAAGCTAAAAACATGACACACAAAAAAGAATGTCATAGATTTATTAAATTTTGTAAACCATGACATTTTTTTCTTGACATACGCTTTTGAATGTCGTAAAATATGTGCGTGTCATTGTTCGCGTATTAAGAAGAGTGTATTTTCTAGTAGTGTATATAGCATTCAGTAGCAACATAAGTTGTTCCAACTGAACATATACGATCTTATTTATATAATGTTCCAACTGAATATATACGATCTTATTTAGAAAAAACCAAACATAAATAAAACTGGTTGCAACATTCAAATCACTACTAGAAAACTGGGTTTTTGCGACCGCCTTTACGGTCGCAAAACAGTCGCAATTGCCATGTTGCGACTGTTTTGCGACTGAAAGTGTAGTCGGAAAAACACACGTCGCAATTGCCCTATTGCAACCAATTTGCAACCGCTGCTACATTTTTTGCGACCTGTTTTGCAACCTTAAGCACGGTTGCAAATTTTGCGACCGTCATGATTCAATGACATTTTTTTATGTATTTTTGCGACTATTTTGCGACCGCTTAAACCATTGTTACTTGCAACCGTTTCGCGACGGCCTGCCATTTACAAACTTGCGACCGCCGTTTTGCGGTCGCAAAATTTATGGTTTTTTTCCAATTTTCAGCTAGTTTCTTTTTTAAACCTGCTAATAATGTCCACATTTTCAAAAGTTACGCATTTATTGAGTTTTCAAAATATTTAATAACATTCCACTTGAGTTGCATATTCAAACATCAAATACTCGAGTTATCCTAGCCTAATTAAATCATTTTTCGGGCTTTACCATCAACATCATTCTTTGCCTGTTTATATTACCAAAACACAATACCATCAATAGTGACCATCATGTTTAGATGGATCATAGAAGAGGTTGTAGTGCACATGAGAACTCCCCATGAAGCACGCATATCATCTAAATACATCCACAAGCATCCACGTGCGTCTAATACACCATATTGTTCTCTTTCCTTCTCACTGAAATTTAACAAACACAAGTTTTACGGTTAATAACTATTGGTGTAGCCAGAATATAGTTGGGACTTAGGGGAGGTAGTTCCTAACACGAAATAAATGGGTTAGGGTTGAGGATAAGGGAAACGGGTCATAACCTGCCAACCTTGTGATAACTGATAAATGGATCATGCCTAGGTTGACCTAACTAGACCCGTCTCCAGGGGTACGGATCGATAGGGTTGATCTAATTTTGTAACCCGAATCGACCTATTCTAGCAAACATTTGAGTCTACACGAGAGAGGGAGAGAGGGGAGGGGGGGGGGGGTGGGGGGTAGAGATACCTGAAACAGCTGAGCTTCGGGATCTTGAACTGAGACTAGGGGTCAGATCTGGATCTATGTTTGTGCTGAAAAAGAAACAGAGAAGTCTAACAAGGAATATACCGAATACGATTAAATGCAAACAGAGCTTATTTTACAAGGAATACAGACACTAATACTTTAACAAAGTCATGTTAGACGGTATCCACAAACGAATTACCGGTCCTATCCGAACGGATTACCACCAACTAAAGCCACAGGACCCTGAGCTTGAATATTCCTATAAAATGAACCAAAAGATAAGGCAATATGAAATCCAACTATAGCGTTAAACTATATGTGTGTGTAGAATAAAGTACTATATGAGAGGGACTTACGGAATCTGCATGCTTGGTGCTTGCCCTGTCATGAATACTAAGGCCTCTGCGTAATCATATTATAGTATCGTTAATTAAACAAGTTCATTTATTTGTATGTCCTTTGAGATCTTACCTTGTGAATTACCAGGAGTAAATGGTATTGCTGCACTATCAGGAAACCAAGGTGTCGGCAAAGCAGATTGCATATCATGTCAAAGAACTGCAGTTCAAAATACAACAGATCAATTTATGACATTTATACCCGTACTTTGAAACTTGCATTAGAATATGCAAATTTGGAGTGCAAGGAGAAAGAGAAGGGTATAATGGTCCTATTATAAATTGTATATAATCAAATGAGCAAATATGAAATTTCAAGTATTTTGAATGGTTATATTTGATACTAATTTTTTTGGTTGGGTGTATACGAAATTGCCCCAAAATTTTACACAGAATTTACCATGTTGCTAGATTCATAATCCGTATCGCTAGGAAAATCGAACGGGTTGTGAGATTTTGTATTAGGCCCATGTGATTGTGCTCCGTCCTGAAATTATACATAATAAAACTAACATTAATAAGAGTACATCAAATTAGACGGCTAATAAGCCTGAACAAATCAAAATAAAAGGTAAATAAATAAAAAAAGTTGTCCTATACCAGGACCGGGATTTTAGTTGAAGAGTCTAACACTCCAATCGCATGCGGTGTTGTGCTAACAAAAGGAGTAGATCTAGCATCCAAATCAGCTTCTTTCACCTTATAATTCTGTAAATCATACAACAAATTCAAAAAATAGTTGCTTGTATTTGTATTTTAAAAAATGTAACCATTATCTGTAACTAATACCTCTGATATTCCCCATGCCAAAAATGGATCAGCAACTAAGGGATCTTGTACAGGAACTTGTTCACCACTCTTTGTATAAACGCTCTCGAAGGGTGTCGTAGATTCTTCAAACGAGCTCCATGACTGCTAAGAAATTTAGGGTTAAACAAACATCGTACACAAATATATTGCAAAGATGAAGATATAACATACCTGATTATGATTACGATTATTATTCTGTGCATTTACTGGAGCCCCAATATCATGAACACTAATATCTTGCTGACTAGGCTGTGCATGCCAAGGCATGTCAAAGGTAGCCCACGCATCGTTTTTCTGAGTGATCATATCCACATTATTAGAAAAAGGCCGAAATGTCAGAATTTCAAGATTATTAACCACAGTATGTATCAAGAAATCTAAAACAAAGAGTTCAATGCATGCGGAGATACCTACGACAAGGCCGAACTTGAAATTCCCACTGTGTACCAACAAAGTGGAGTTTTATATGGTTGCAAATGAGAAAAGGGGAGTCAGGTTCGGGTCAAAACTGGACTGAATTAACTGCCCGGGCATAACCTCACCATGGAACCTCCTTCTCGACTTCCGGATTGCTTGCTGAAGATCTTGACAGCAGCACAATAAGGCAATTGCCACCATAAATTGTTACTAGAAAAAAAGTAGCAAAATAATTTACCCTAATTAAACATCAAAAGCACGGCTCACCTCATATATATCCTATTCAACCTTATTTTCTAGTAGTGCAAACACAACACACCTTTATGATATATTTAAGAAAAACCAAACATAAATAGAACAACTTACAACACTCAAATAAAAAACAACACACCTTTTTGATCTTATTTAAGAAAAATGAAACATAAACAAAACTACTTGCAACACTAAAATCAACACAACACACACCTTAAAAAACATGCAGATCGAGATGGTCATTCGACACTCCAGACAGTGAAATATGTTTGAACAGCCGTAAGAAAAAGAGCTATGAAAGCTCCAATAAGTGAAATAAACTTCCATGGGCTCTTGCGATATTCCTTTGAAAACTCGGAAAATGGTGTATCACTCCAATCTTCACTATGCGTTTGTATCTTGTCCATGACATCAATATATGTTTTATTACGCGGGACTAAATCAGTCGTTATTTCATTGAAGAAAGCCACGACATCGTGATCAGTCCCTGTGTAATTTTCAAGCACCTCATCATTTTTAAGAACCTTAACGTCCTCATGGCTACTAATCACAGACTGAAGAAGACAAACGTACGACATAACCCATGCATCATTCCTAACTGACCACCTTTCATAGGCTATCAAGATTAACCAAAAGAGCTTGCTGGAATCATCGGGCAGAATTATTGGAGGGAGTTCTACAGTGTCTGAAAACTTGCACCAGCCTTTACAGAAGTTAAGTTTGTCCAAAGAAATAGAGTCACCTGGCTTGAGATGAACCCCTACATCCAGAAGCTCGCTAACATCGGCAAAGGTACTGCTTTTAGTACTGTAATCATTTGTGCGACCCCGTTAGTTTGAGGTGCACGAGTATGATGAAGAAGATGGAGAAGATGATACGGTTCATTGTCTGATATCCCAGATTTCAGACTTTGTATTGCAAGTTGCACTGCAGGTCCTGCGGGTTTAGCTTGGTACCGAAAATGTCAAAAGTCGGTACTGAAAATGTCAAAAGTCGGTACCGAATCGGTACCGAAAAAGTACCCGGTTCGGTAAATTCGGTACTGGTACCGGTACCGGGTCTGATGCAGGACTCTGATCTTGGAAATCAAAATCTAATGACTCAATGGTGACTATGAACTCACAAATCTTATCCCAAATACATATATTCCCCAAACTCATCACCTCCATTAGAACTTTGTAAGGGATTTGTGTAGGATCGCGTGCTGACCCGAACGAGTTAATCGGAGGCGTTCTAATCCGTTTCAGGTGCGGAATAGCAAGAAACGAACACGAAAAAACAGCTTGTTCTACTAAATCTTGCCTTGTATATTGATTTCACACTGATTACAAGTCAAATGGCACTTCGGCAGCAATTCGTTACCGGAAACATGACTTCTCTCTTTTTTTCCTATGATTTCGCTTATGTAACACTATATATAGGGTGGGGATTTCGCTCATATGGACATGATGTCCAAATAAGCGAAATCACCTATGACAAATAAACGGAATCACTTGTACGAATAAGCGAAATCAGATTGAACACATAAACGAAATCACAAGTTATAACATTCTGACATAACGTGAAAGCCATATTGCTTTGTCTTCTTGTGTTATGATGTCATTGATGATGTCATCATGACATCATTCTTGATCAACACTGCAACGAATCCGAGACTCGATATAAGACGAAGTCAGCAGATGAATGCACTAACAGACTCCCCCTCAGATGTTGACGAGTCTTAAGTGTCGAGTCTTCTCAAACTTCAGTCTTTATCAGTCTTTGGGCTTCCTTCAGGATCTCTATCTGGCTTTATCCTATCTCCAATTCTCTTTCAGAATATCTGGCTCCTAGCTCTTGCATCTTCAGACTCTCTTTCTCTAACAGACTCCCCCTTAACTTGTACTGGGATCGTAGTCTGACTTTCATAGGTTCAGGTATCGTAACCCGACTCACCTGCATATTCTCTACCCAAAACATAAGTTTGATAAAAGATAAGATATAACAAATTTAGAAACTTCACTAAACTCTTGAAGACACAATCCTGAATACATCATTTTCAAGAATCAATCAAAATGATTTATCATGCCAATTTCTGATGAACCACTTGAAGATATATCATTTTCATTTCACACATTTTCAAACTAACTTTCCCAAACCTGTTCGTCATGTTTAGCACTCGGAATTTTGAAAATCAGCTTTTCAACATCAGTCGTCTAAAATCTTTTTGAATTTTTCAAAATTTATGCTAAAACACACCGAAACTCTTTTTGGATTTTTTATATAACAGAAATGAAATGCAGAAATGAAATATTTACAAACAATATTTTTGTGAGTTTGTGTAAGAGGATCATATCAGTTTTAGAGACAAATCATCAACACCGTTAGCTTCATTTCATTTTAAGTTCTAAACGATTCACTTAGATTGTCAGTATACTGGTCCACTTAAATTTTCACACAAAGTTCAACTGATCCGAGATACGATATTAATGTTTTAGACACTTAAACTCAATCGCGTGTCCCACCTCAGAATATACTCCCGTATCCAGATCCCAATATTCAGTCTTACAGGTAATTATGACACAAATGATATCTGTAGGGGTTAATAAATTATGAAGAATCATGAGAGCTCAGGTCAGAACTACCGTTCAGCAGAGAGATCATGACTCAAATTTTGGGTGTGTCCCCTTTAGAGGATCTTTTTTACAACAACATTGCTAAGCAATTTTATTGTCTTATCATATATGCTGAGGGTGATGCTATGTTTCAAGCATTTCAGAAAGTATTATTCGAGGACTAGGTCAGAACTTCCATTCAGCAGAAGTCCCGGAATAATACCCCAGATATCACTAAGTATAAAGACCTAGTATATCAGAAAAAGGAATCTTTCAAACGAGATTTCGGGGGTTACCCATATATCCGAGAGATGTTACCCACAATATAAGCAAGTTTGAATTTAGGTTTATATCTCGTCACAATCTACTAAATGTGCAAAAACCTACTGACACATCATCAGTGAGACCGTTTATCACTTTTTAACTTTCCAATTCTTTAGCATGTTGTGATAGTCCACTGATGTACTATCATTTCCTCTTTTATACAACAAAACTCATTTTCATTTTATCATGTTTTTGACTTTTTCAAATTTTCAAATGTTTTTGGATTTTCAGAAATTTTTACTCCCCCTAAAATGCAAACACATTTTAGGAAATTTGAAAACAAACTATACAATAAAGTGACAACTGATATTAAATCGCTTCAAATCGCCATCCACTTGGCATAAACAATCAGAACTCCCCCTTACAACAAACTATTTTCCCATTGTGATTTCAAAACACTTAAGTTTATTTTAATCAAATGGTTTTTCCGGAAAATAAGTTTGCTTGATTTTACCACTTGTAAAATTAGGGGTTTATCACTTTGTTCATCAAATACCATTTGTAACTATGGTCCAATCAAGTTCAACTTAATGACCTTGATTAACCACTTGAAGATGAAAACCTTCTTCAACCACTAACAGGTTCACTTACCAACCATAACCACTTGTAAATCAACATATAACAATTTAAAAATACCACCTGTACTTTACCAACTGTACCACTTGTAGAAACATTTGCTAAGAAAGATGCCGATACCTGCTCCACTCTTACCAACCTGGGAGCTCCGGCAAGTCAGGAATTTATGGTGAAAAAGCTGTCACCCAAGCCTGACCAGCCTTGGGTGATTTTGGCGGCAAACATCTGTCCCACCAACATTTTGATTTGTAAAAATCTTTTGCACTTTTAACCTTCCCATCAACCATCTTCCCGAAAATATGTTTAACATTTCCATTGAAAGCCTTCTCAACATCAAATTCTCCCTTATCAGCGAAGAATTGATTTGAGATCTCTACCTTTCCCACTTTCTTCATCAAATTTTCCTTTGACAATGGAGGAAAATCCTTATCGTTCACCTCTGGAACGTAATTCACAACCTTTTTCTCAACTAAAGACTCCTCTGATTTTATGGAATCAGATTCATTATCAGAATTACCCTCAGATTTAACCACCCACTTTTGTTTACTCAAATCACCTCTTCTTTTATAAAACCGTTTTGAACTTTCTCCTTCCTCAGAAGTAGAATTTTCAAACTTTTTAACATTTTCTTTCTTATCAACACAAGTCTTTCTCAAAACATAGTTAGAAGAAACTTCCTGTTTTTGGTAGTTGGTCTTGGGGCAATTCCAAGCTATATGTCCAACTTCTTGGCATTTGAAACAGGTTCTTCTATCAACTCTTGAAGCAAACTTTCTTACATTCTTCTTTACTTCAGCAAGAAACTCTTGATTCGACTGCTTCCAGAACGGTTTCTTCTGTTCATCCTCTGAACTTCCTCCTGAAACAAATTTTGTTTTTGGTTTATAAGTTTTCTGATTTTTATAATTTTCTGAAGAATTGAAACCTAATCCATTCTTTTTGTAATTACGGTTATGGTTCGGTTTCTTTCGATAACCTGAACCAGAACTGTAACCCTTTTTCTTGTTCAATCTCTGTTGAACTCTTGAAGTGTACTTTTTAGGTTTTTCAGCAAGATTTAAATCTTTTATTTCAGAAATATTAATTTCTGTTAATTTGAAAACCTGTTTGATCATTTCAGTTTTAACACTTCTTATTGGAAATTCCTCATCAGAATATAATTTGTCTGAATCATACAAAGTATAAGCCACTTTGATTGATCCGTCATTCAAATTAGATTTTGATAACAGGAATTCTCTATTGTAAACCCTGTTAACCGGTGAACTCGGACTCTTTTCTGACGAACTCGGACTTTCAGACTTAGACTCCGACTTTGACTCTTCATCCGTATCTAACACCTGATCGACAACTTTCTTTACTAACTCAGACTCATGATCACTGTCAGACCCTGTGAATGTAACATCAATATTGTCTGGTAATTCATCAATGATTTCAGACTTTAACTTGATGTTGACTGCCTTTTTTAGACGCTCCTCATTTGGATTCCTGGGAGAATAAGTTTCATGGATCGGGGGCGGACACCTGTTATACTTGACACTTGGTTTCTTACCAGTATCAGTATCTTCAGTCTTTTTCTCCATGAATGCCTCAAGACCTGCAACAGTAGGATAAACACGATCAATCAAATAATCACAAGTAGTGTAACTCAACAATAATCGTTTAATCCTTTCACTCTCAATTTTCTCAAGTTCCACTTCTTTCTTCAGATTAGCACAATCTTCAATATAATCATTGATGACGCTCTGCTTTGTCATTAAAGTTGCACTCATTTTATCCATTGCTTTTTCAATTTCTGTATTCGTCTTTTTCAGACGATCAACTGTGTTGTTGAGCACATCATATGACTCCTTTACATACTTCACATCAGACAATAAATCTTCTTTAATCTTTTCCAACTCAGCAATCTTCTTATCTTTCTCTTCACAAGCTTTGCAAAATTCTGAACACTTTAAACATGGTTTTTCAACTTCAACCACTTTTTCAATTAGATTTTCAACCTCAACAATCTTCTCTACTTCGACCAATTTTTCAACTTCGACTATTTTCTCTACCACTTTCTTCACTTCAACAATTTTTTCTATTGCATTTTCAGTCACTGCTTCAACTTTTGTTTCTCCAACTTCTGTCTTCGCATTTTCATTAGCAAGTAACTTTGCTGCTTTCAGTTCCCTCTTTAAGCGGGCAATCTTCTTCTGATTCAGCATCTCAACTTTATCTGCATAGAAAAAATTAAAACTGTCAGGTTCAATGCTTTTTCTACATTTGTTAAGATATTCTTCCTCATCATCAGTATCTACATCGCTTCCAAGATCTGGAAAAATCGGAATTCTTTTCTCACTAGTCTCATTTTCACTGTATACATTCTCAGCAGCAGTAACAAGTGCAACCGGTGTCGCAAAAGCATTGTAGAATTCCCCTTCCATGTCTTTGGCAAATACCTTGTATATAAAACAAAAACAAATGATCAGTTTAAACGAATTGAAAATGTGAACGCATGTAACGGTTGAACCAGTTTAAAACACGTGTCGAAAATTCGCGGACTCGTTTCAATGTTGTTCGAGTAAACACACTGAATGACAAGACTTGATCGGAACGAAATGGATTCAAATGGGCTTTCACAAATTTAGACAAATTGATTTGAGCCGGTACTCTTGCGTTAAAAGCTGATTGGGCTGAGACTTGATCCGTTAAAATGAACTGTCTTGATACACTTTTTGGGCTTGGTAAATGAATAACTTGGGCCGAAAACCTTTGAAAACAAACACTAATCAAGTATTGTAAGCGTATGATGGGCTTGTCAACATATGATCCGTGTAAAATCTATGTGATGGGCTTGTCAACATATGAGCCGTGTAAAACAAATGATAGGCTTGTCAACATATACACATGCAACCTAACACAATCACAATATCCCATTAACTTTTTAAGAGAACCTCACATGCAACCTTGAACTGGCCAACTCGATGCACTTTATAACATGCAATTCTAGAATAACTCTTGAATTCTAGTCCCAAAGTAATAATACCTCTAAAACTTTCACATGGCAGACAAAACACTTTATCAAAACAAACTGATTGGACCTCTCATGTAGAGTGGGCGGGTTTTTTTTTTAATTTTTCTCACAATGTGATTTGACCAAACAATCCACTTATCTAAAACTAATACAATTCTATGATTGTGCAGATTTATTAATTGACACTATCTTCACATGCATATCAATTTACGAGACCTGACAAATCACATGCACACATAACCCAATCAACTGACAACCTTGTTTTACGTTTTTCAAAATCAGTGTCACATAAGCGAAATTATGATATCAGGGTGACAGAAAAGCGAAATCAGGATTATGTATGACACATAAGCGAAATCAGGGTTAACTTGTGGTCATAAAAGCGAAATCAGAGATCTATGGGTGACAAATGAGCGAAATCAGGTGGTCATAAAGACGAAATCAGCAAATGTCCATAAAAGCGGAATCACTTCGGAATGCATTTTGGTCCATTTTTACTTCGAATTTCAGTTCCAAACTTTCAAGGATTTGTCTATGTCCAATTTCAAACAATCTGTGAAATTTTTGTCCGATTTTAACAGTAAAATCTTATTGAACTTTGTAAAAGAAGGTGTAGAAGCTAGAAATAGAGATGAAAACAAGCTGAGATATGCAGAACTCCTCGTCCTGAGCTCTGATACCACTTGTAGGATCGCGTGCTGACCCGAACGAGTCAATCGGAGGCGTTCTAATCCGTTTCAGGTGCGGAATAACAAGAAACGAACATGAAAAAACAGCTTGTTCTACTAAATCTTGCCTTGTATATTGATTTCACACTGATTACAAGTCAAATGGCACTTCGGCAGCAATTCATTACCGGAAACAAGACTTCTCTCTTTTTCTCCTATGATTTCGCTTATGTAACACTATATATAGGGTGGGGATTTCGCTCATATGGACATGATGTCCAAATAAGCGAAATCACCTATGACAAATAAACGGAATCACTTGTACGAATAAGCGAAATCAGATTGAACACATAAACGAAATCACAAGTGATAACATTCTGACATCACGTGAAAGCCATATTGCTTTGTCTTCTTGTGTTATGATGTCATTGATGATGTCATCTTGATGATGTCATCATGACATCATTCTTGATCAACACCGCAACGAATCCGAGACTCGATATAAGACGAAGTCAGCAGATGAATGCACTAACAATTTGGTTTTGCAACAACATCAAATCTTGATAAACATACCAAAACATCAAGACCTTCATCTTTCGACAAGGAATTAATGAAATGCAAAATGAAACAAGAATCCAGCAACATCATCTTAGTGAATTCCATATCACTAAGCATGTCTGTAGAGTTTTGTTCATAGAAGCTTCTTAATTCTTGCACCATATGTGTTTCACCAAGTTTTTTGTACAAACTTCTTAGGGTCTCTTTGTTGTCTTTAAGGAGCATCATTGTGAAACTAGCCTTGAGTTTCTAGACCACTTGGAGGTTCGGGTCCTTAAAATAGTAAGGACCAATGTAGACAGCCTTAGGAACATAGTCTCTCTCGTGTTTCTCACTCAGCGGTACTCTGGAGATTTTTGCGGCTGGTGGTGATTTGGTAGTGGCTTTGGCGTCGGCATCGGCGGCGGAGTCGATGATCCAGTCAGCAATCTTTTCTTCTGGGATGTCGATTCTGCATTGGGTTTGGTCTTGCTTCCACAACATTTTTGGATTTTAGGGTTTAGGATATTTGTAACTTGAGGTACCCAAGTGTAATATGTGTGTTTATATATTGCCTCTTCAATGAAACTTTCACTTTCTCAATTGTATCAGTGATTATCATGAGATCATAAGCAGATGCTTAGTTATAGTATTTTAATTTGTAAAAGGATGGATAAGGATCATGTGAGAAGTAGTAGCCTATTTGAGAAACTTGAGAAGCATTCTGGACCACACATTTTCTCTAAGCAAAAAAAAGCAAAAAAAAGGTGAAAAAAATGCAATTTTTTTTTTTTGGAAAAATCGCAGCTTTTCCTTTAAGTATTTAATTTTTTAAAAATTTTTTTTTTTTGGATTTATACACATGTGTATATTGTTAATCTTTTAACTATACATATATGTATATTGTCAATTATACATATATGTATATATACATGTTTAAAATTGAAAAATAAGTGTTATTTAGGGTTTAGCATTAGTATTTAGGGTTTAGCTTTATGGTTTAGGGTTTAGCTTTAGGTTTTAGCATTAGGGTTTAACAATAGTATTTAGGGTTTAGCATTAGGGTTTAGCTTTTGGGTTTAGCTTTAACTTTTGGGTTTAGCTTTATCTTTAGGGTTTGCATTAGAGTTTAGCATTAAGGGTTTAGCTTTAGGGTTTAGTTTTTAGCTTTAGGGTTTAGCATTAGGGTTTAGCTTTAGGGTTTAGCATTAGGGTTTAGCTTTAGGGTTTAGGGTTTAGCATTAAGGTTTAGCTTTAGTGTTTATGGTATAAGGTTTAGGATTTATAACACATATTTTTTCAATTTTAAACATATATATACATATATGTATAATTGGCTATATACATATATGTATAGTTAAAAGATTAACAATATACACATGTATATAAATCCAAAAAAACATTTTCTTTTTTAAAAAAAAATTAAAAAATTTAATCCTTAAAGAAAAAGCTGCGATTTTTCAAAAAAAAAAAAAAAAAGTATTTTTTTCACCTATTTTTGCATTTTTTTGCTTAGGGAAAATGTGTGGTCCAGATTGCTTCTCAAGTTTCTCAAATAGGGTGGACTTCTCTTAGGATCCCTACCCTATATAAAAGGATAATATAAAGTACATGTGGTCATGTTTCTGCTAGATACTTGTTAGAGTACTTTGAAACATCAGTGCTTTAACTAATTTGTCTACAAATGAAAGCTAGATACTTGCTAGAGAATTTTGAAACATCAATGCTTTAACTTTGTCTACAAATGAAGTTAAGAATAATGAAACGATGCATAAGTTACTCCCACTAAATTTGGTATATTATAATAGATAGCTAGTATTTCTAACTTGTAAGTTATTGTATATATAAAGTTACACATGAGTTTCACATTACCTAAAAAAGTAGACTGGCTTATTAGTTATTGTATATATAAAGTTACACATGAGTTTCACATTACCTAAAAAAGTAGATTAGATTATTATATAGTTGTTTACTATGTCACAAAACTTCCTACAGAAGGTTTTTTTATTAAAGTTCCAAATCATTATTATTTACACATTTTAAAAACAATTTTTTTAATGGCAAATTTTTTTACTCATATCGTCTGTGTGACTCAAACTAAGACCTCCACCTTTCAAAGTGTTTAAAGACATTGTCTTTTTTAATAGACCACCAACCCGTTGGTTTAAGTGTAAGATTAAAAATATATTATGTTGTATTTAATCTGGTAGTCATTATAATCATTTACATTATATAGATCAAAATATATAACAACCTATTAAATAATTAGTTGGTAATTGTTGATGTGGCAAATTACCCTTATTAACTAATTAGGGTTTCCTCTTAGGTGCATATATAAGGAGACTAATATTGAGGTTAAAAGGTTAGACTTCAAGATAACATAATTACTGATAACATCAAATCGCCTCCTCTCCATAGCCGATTACCCTTTATCGGTTTTCTTCATCACCATCATAAGATTGCACCCTATGGAGGAACCAGATCAGGCTAACAATCAACTCAAACATTATTGCTGCGTCTCCATCTGGATTCTCTGCTAGCCTGTACTGTTGCAATCAAATGTATGTTTTCATGTTTTCCATTACATCTAAAACAGAACTGATCAACATGTGGTATCAGAGCATATGTTGATTAATCAGTTCTGTTTTCGTATCCATTAATTATGGGATAGAAATCTGGAAAGCAGAATTTTGAAGACTTAACAATCACCGACGGTTTCGAGTCATAAAGAACTACTCGAAACCACTGTTTCGAAGAAAAGAATCTGTTTTAAATATCTTGAAATCAAAACGGGTAAAATTATGTCCGAAATCTGTTTAGAAAAGCCTTAATTTCAGGTTTCAGGTTCCAGAATTTATGTTTTTATTTTTAGGGTTCATCATGTGTTCTTAGCAAAATTCAAAATTCCTTTATGTTTTGGAATATGATTCGGATTATTGACTGTTTTTTCCTGTTTTGATCCAATTTTATCTTCTAAGTTTTTCGAAAATTGTTTATTGATAATCAAATGATAATTTTCGAAATATTTGATAAAATTAGATCAGCACTAAAATAGGAAATTACATCTCAAAATCCCTAAGAATTCGAATTTTCAGTTATTTTCACAATAACACCTATTTACAGAAGGTTCGAGATCACCCTTAACGACCCGAAATCATAAGGGTTTTCAGTCTTTCATGACTCGAGACCATGATTGCGACTCGAGACCACAAGGTTACGACTCGAAATCATAAAGGTCTCAATCTTTACAACTCGAGACCATGATTCCGACTCGAGACCACAATGTTGCGACTCGAGACCTCGAGATTTCGACTGAGGTTTCGACTGGTATTAGTGACTCACAATCTGATGGTTGCGACTCGAGACCTTAATGACTCGAAACCTCATAATGATTCAAGATGAGTCGAGACCTTACTCGAGATCTCACTTGAGACCACCTAACTAAGTCGAGACCTCATATAAACTGAGTCGAGATCTCACTCGAAACCTAATACTAACTCAAAATCTCAACCTTATTACTTTATTAGGGTGTTTATAGTGAACTAAAATTTGGCTCGGGGCTCCGCCCCGAACCCCGTGGTTTGCTATTAAATAATTGGTTTTTGTAAATACTTAGTTAATTAATCAGAATCATATAATGTTTTACAAAACCAAAATGGCTTAACTTGAATGAGCTTCTGATGTATCATTTATGACCAAAGCTGATTTAATACATCTATTTATCATTCAAGTATTACGAAAGCTATGTTGAGTGTGCATTACAAACGTGAATGTCTTAATATCTGGCCAATGCTGATTTAATTCAACCATGTATAGCATATTCAACAAGTGCATAACTAAAGTGATTGTCTCATTTCTGGCCAAAGATGATTTGTTACAATCACTTTGCACACATGCTTAAATGATTACACCTCTGGCCAAAGCAGATTTGTCTTCATTTAAGTAGAATTTTAACTAAGTCTATTATTTTGATGTTAGTAATAGACATATCACAACTTCTTCATATAATGATCCTCACATTAATGATCCTTCATTAATCTTATAATCATTTTGTCTGCCTTAATTTTTTTAAGTACCCATAACTTTATTCACTATAACTTTCTTCTATAAATAAATATCTCACCCACTCTAATTCTTAAACCTAAAATGTTTTGCTTTATTTAAAGTTTTATAAGAATTAGCTCTTAAATTAAATCATTGATTATCTCTTAAGATACGATAATCCTACTGCTCTCTTCTGATAAAGGTACTACAGAAGAAAAGTAGAGCATGATGAATATGACAAATCGAACATGATGTCTCTTATGATAATCAAGATCTCTCAAACATAAATGCTATCACTAAAAGGTTATTCCAGATTAAGTCTTTCCTAAGATTAATCTATTATATGTGGAATAATCACAAGAACTCCTAAGATACATGCCTTCATTTAAAATTCTAAATTATAAGGTTAAGTGGCATTCATGAATACATCATAATGTACGACATCATGACCCATAAAATTAAGGGCTTACCCATAGAAATAAGTATATTTTTCCAATACATTACATACTAAGATTTTCACTTGTATAATTTGATGCCTTATAAATCAACTATAACACTCAAAAGTACCAAAGGAAAATGAGTGTGTTGGTAAGCAACATATGTACAAAGAAATAAATGTTTGAAACTAGAAAATAAGATGTTACTCACCTTACAACAACTGAAACCTTAAAAGATTATTGTTCTAAGGTCCATAGTCAAAATACAAGTACAAAATTCCAACTCTAAGGTTCCTCAAGGGAGAATCACACTGCATAATTATGCCTTTAGACTAGGCATAAGCAACGAGACTATTCATTATTCAAAAGAACAGTTAGATAAATTAATTAGATAGTCACTTACTAATGATATTTAAGTCTGCTAATTTTAATATTCCTATTAACACATGATTAGTTGACTCTAGTTCCATACGTTTCCTTACCCGAATTCGACAAATAACTAACATGAGAGTTAGTGATAAAATAAAAAAAGTTAAGGCTATAAGAACCATAATAAGCAGTCTTCTAACAATGTTTTTCGATACCTTATATATATTCTGAAGATTAGTCAGAATATAGTATCATAATTGAGCGATGTTATGAAGGTTGTCAGGTTTGCATAGTCAACATAAAGTCACACTTACCTTAAACACTCATTTTATGTGTTCTAAATATCTGGATAGAAACATTACTAAGATGAAACTAGATGATACCTTACACTTTCACAACTTTTGTCATTGATGTGCGTGAAAGTGTTATATATATTAGGTGTATATTTTAAGCCCTTTTTAACACTTATTTTAGCCAAGTTTTAAATTTATAAAACACGATATTTCACTAACACTAAACACACATATGGGCAAGTGCACCCATCGTTGAGTGTAGTATAGCGTTGGTAAGATACCGAGGTCGTCCAAGGACACAAGAGCTTTTAGTACCGGTTTATCCTCAACGTCTAATCAAAATAAAAGTTTAGAAAAATGTTTTAAGCTAAGAAAAATAAAAACTAACTAAAATGCTGAAAATAAAATAAAAATAAAAAACAGATAGACAAGATGAATCACTTGGTTCCGACTCGTATCTTGTATAACCTTTGATTAATTCCGCACTTTTGCACATATTTAAGAGATTATCTTAGTTATTGTAGTAGGCCCCTCTTTTGAAGGTGACGTTACCCTCACCCCAGTAGTTTGAGTCAGCAAGGATACAATCCTAAAAGGGTGGATTATTGGAAGATAATGAATTAAGTTATTAATGCAGTATTGTGGTAGGCCCCGCTTTTGGCGGTGACGTTACCCTCGGCTAAGTAGTCTGAGTCAGCAGGGATACAGTCCTAAATAGCCGGGTTATAGTATTAATAGTAGTTAACTTATGAGGGGATCAAAGAGTTTGGACCCCCGCCATCCAATACCGTGAAGCATTGAAGGAGGTCCTACAAAATTTGATCCAGGTCCATTGCAGGACCTCTAAACGCTGAACAATGGCAAGACCTTTACCAAACTGTTCCCTTAACCCCCGACCAGGTAGCCAACATACCTCCATATAGACCGTGGAGATATGAATGGTGAAAATCCTTTATTTTATATAGACAGTAAAATAATGCCAAGACACCACGGACAAACGATAAGGAAAGATCACCTTCAACATAAGTAACTAGTTATTAAAGTCATTAATACAAAACCAAATAAAAAGTGCAAAAGATTAGAAATAAAAAGTATTATACTAGACACTTTGTCTTCACCAAGTGATGTAAGAGACTTAGGCAAACATGGCCTTGATTGTCAAGAACTCTTACGATCAATCTTGGATCCCGAGACGACTCACACACTCTACGATGGACAATGGATGATGGTGGTGGATGATGGTGTTGTGATGGTGGTGGGTGGTGGATGAAGTGTGAGAGAGGTGGTGTGCCAAGGGATGAGTTGAAATGAATCCAAGCACTCCTATTTATAGGCTGAACAGAGAGCTGGGCACGGCCCCGTGTCCGCTGGGCACGGCCCCGTGCCTGTCTGACACTCTCTCTCTCCTCATTAATTGTAATTCACAATTACAATAAATGCGCCTGCTGTACTTTCGACACGCCCCCGTGTCCGCTGGGCACGGCCCGTGGTGGGCAATATAAGCTTCTATAGGTTTGTCTTTTCTGCTGCTTCTTGGGCACGGCCCCGTGCTGGCTGAGCACGGGGCGTGTTCAGCCTTCTGCCTTCTCTATTTTGCTTGGGAAGGTGCCGTTGAGGGGTCGGGCAGTCCACTAATGTTCCTTTTCTTATATTTATGTTGGATTTAGCTGTCTTTTTGCTTCTTTTGCGTTTTTGAGCTCATTTAATCCTGAAAATACAAAAGGAAGACAAAAACACTCTTTTTCCAATATTAGTACTTAAAAAGGGTTAGTTTTATGCCTTATTTGATGTAATTTATATGTTGCATTTTACACACATCAAATACCCCCACACTTGAACTTTTGCTTGTCCTCAAGCAAAACTCTTTAATATGTGGCTTACACTCCCAAATGGAATGGGTAGAAGAGAAGGTTTTGGGCTTGTCGTAGAGTGTCGGGAATCCAAGGTCTTTTTGGGTTTTATCTTTATTTATTTACAATCCTATTCGTAATGATTTATTTAGAACTTTTCATAGGAGAAATTACTTATTTGGGCATAACATGCCTTTTTTAAAATTCCATTTATATACAAGTTCACATACCTCACGGGAGAAATCACTCACACTCGGCCGAAGGTGTATTTTTAGTGAATCACTCGAGAGCGGCATGTGACTTATTCCTACCATAGGCTTGCCAAGCAATCAATCCTCCTCCTTTTTAACTTTTATACCTTTGTAAAAATCAAGAGGACTTTGTGGGTTAAGGGTTAGGCTTGGGTTAAAGGTAGGTGGTTGGGATAGTGGTTAGTGGTTAGTAGATAAAGGGCGAAAAACGTAACAAGTGTCGGTTTTCGTAGGACTTTCTATTTTTGCAACTTTTTATTTTGATGAAACTTTTATTCAAACAAAGTTATTTTTGATGAACTTGTTTGTTTATTTTCTTTTTGCTTCATCATCAACACATTTTTTTTTTTTTTTTTTTTTACGAAAAACCGAACTTGTTACTAAAACAAAGGGTTAAAAATGAAAAAGGTTTTGGTGGGTAAAAGGGTTTTTGGTTTGGGTGATGAAATGAAAAGGTTTAGGCTCAAAGGGGCTAACTAGGGGGATTTTTGGGTAGGTGGTAAAAGAAAAAGAAAAATAATGGTGTAGAAATAAAAAAGGGTTAGTCCTAATGCCTCCATCGTTTACTTACTCGGGTTTAAGTTGATAAGGACCGGGAATGTATCGTCATGGCAAGTTCTAGAGTCGTAAGAACCAAGCGGCTATTCACACAAGAAACGAAAGATGAGCATTTAGTTTTAATGATATGTAATTGTGCTCAATAAAGGCTCAAAACTCACTTTTGTGGGAATGGGTTTTTATGTGATCAAGTATATATAATCAAATTTTAACTAAGTTTGCCAAGCCTTTTCATAATTTTCTTATGTTGGTTCTTTTTATCACTACGCTATCGGTTGTAAATTTGTAAAAATATAACCTTTTTGAGAACTTGAATTTCCCGAATTAAACCTAGACAAGTAAGAAAAAATGAAATTTTTGAAAAAAATTGGGGTGATTAGCGGTTCCAATAGAGTTTTGTGTAAGGCTTGTATTTAGGACTTGCAAAATTCAAGGCTTTAGCATCCCCCCCCACACTTAAATTACACATTGTCCTCAATGTGTCCCAAAAATAAATTTTTAGGTTGATTAGATGTGTAAAATGGTGTAAAAAGCAAAAATTTTCTGTTACTGGGCGCTGAACACGACCCCGTGTTGTCCGGGCACGGCCCCGTGTTCAAGTGCCAGTAACAAAATTAAAACAAGAGAAACAGAAGTCTGGACACGGGGGCGTGTTGGGTGAACACGGCCCGTGTCCAGTTACCTGAACTGGGCGTTTTGTGCAGGTGGTTCAGCACGGGGCTGTGTTGGTTGGGCACGGCCCGTGTTGAACTTTCTGAAATGGAGAGAATTGTCGGGTTGCCTTGTTCTTGTGCATGGGGTCATTTTTCTCGTTCCCCTTTTCATCCTTTACCACCATGAGTGTGTTTTATTCCTGAAAATTAAAACTAACTAGAAAACATTAATCTAAATTAAACTAAGGATAGTTCCACGGAATGCCTCCGTGGTGCGCCACGTTTATAAGGGTCCTTGGCTAGACCCAAAACCGGTCATATGTCACCCAAGTGGGATGTATTGCATCCCATGTTACACCGTCGGAGAGCATCATCTAAGCTTGAGTCTATGACCTGCATGTAGTTGACCGGGTCTTCATCCTCAATTCTTTTTCCACATTCAAACTTCACCTCCTTATCCCCAAACTTCAATGTTAACGTTCCGTCATTCATGTCCACCACCGCTTGGGCGGTGGCTAGAAATGGCCTCCCAAGGATGAGAGGGACATCGGTGTCTTCTTCCATGTCTAAGATGACAAAGTCGGTTGGAAAAACGAAGTTGTCAACTTTTACCAATAAATTCTCAGCGACACCTTGTGGAAATTTGACGGATCTGTCGGCGAGTTGTATGCTCATCTTTGTAGGGCTTGTTGTTCCTAGGCCGAGTCGTTTGAACATTGATGTGGGCATGAGGTTAATGCTAGCCCCAAGATCGGCTAATGCATTACGAACGGGAGATCCTCCAATCGAGCAAGGGATTGTGAAACTCCCGGGATCGATTTTCTTTTGTGGAAGTTTGTTGAGCACTAAGGCGGAGCATTCTTCGCCTAAGTTAACTAATTGCAATGATTCAATTTTCCTTTTGTTTGCGAGGAAATCCCTCATAAATTTTGAGTATTTAGGCATTTGGGTTAGGACCTCGATAAAAGGAATATTAATATGCAATTGTTTTAGCAAATTTTCAAATTTAGCGAATTGCTCATCGGTCTTTTGACGATTTAACCTACCGGGGTACGGAATAGGAGGAGTCTTGGTAGCCTCCTGAGTTGGTAGAGAAGCTTTTTCTGGCGCAGGAGGGGTCACAGGCTGGCTAGAATGGCTTCTTTCACTTGGCGGTAATGGAGCATCCTCGGGGCCCACGGTTCGATTTCTTAATGTGATGAGATGTACTTGTGCCTTCGGGTTGGTTTCGGTATTACTAGGTAACGCGCCTTGTGGTCTCTCGGAGAAATTTTGAGCTAGTTGATTTAATTGTTTTTCAACGTTTTGAATGCTAGCTTGTTGATTTCTAAAATTCGATTCCAATTGTTGAAATCGATCCGAGTTTTTCTTTTCAGTGTCAGAGATGAGGCGAGATATAGTATCTTCAAGCCTTTCTCTTCCACCTTGTTGTTGAGAGAAATTTTGTGGTTGTTGAAAATTAGTTCGTTGGTTTTGTTGGTTACTACTATTGCCGGGATCTCTCCAACCAAGATTTGGGTGGTTACGCCATCCTTGGTTGTAGGTACCCGTTGGAGGACCCGACGGCCTAGGTCTATTATCCATGTAGTTTACCGTTTCTGTTTGTTCATCTAATTCTTTCATACAACTCCAATTTTCATGTGACCCACCACACCCTTCGCAAGCCATAACCGAGGCCGCTTTTGTCATTTCTAGCTTTTTTATTTTTGAAGAGAGGGCCTCGATTTGGGCTTGTAAAGAGGTGCTTTCATCAACCTTATGGGCGCCCGGGGCAATAGATTTATTACCTCGGGGAGTGTGCCACTGAAAATTGGTTTGAGCAATTTCCTCAATTTGATTATATATTTCATTTGGGCGACGATTCCTAAAAGTCCCCCGGAGCTTGAATCAAGTGTTTGTCTTGTGTGTGGCAACAACCCATTGTAGAAAGTGGATACTTGTTGCCACACCGCTAGACCGTGATGAGGACACTTTCTTAGAAGCTCCTTGAACCTTTCCCAAGTTTCATATAAGGATTCCCCATCCTCTTGTGAGTATGTATTAATTTCAGTCATTAATTTAGCCGTTTTAGCAGGAGGGAAATACTTATATAGAAACTTTTGGGCAAGTTCATCCCAAGTGTTTACCGATCCAACTGGGAGGGTGTTAAGCCAAGCCTTAGCTCGGTCTTTTAGTGAAAATGGAAACATTCGAAGGCGGATGGCGTCATTTGATGCTCCATTGATCCGAAAGGTATCACATATTTCTAAGAAGTTAGTAATATGTAGATGGGGATCCTCCTCCGCAAGCCCGTGGAAGGTTGCGGAGTTTTGGAGCATTTGTATCAAATGCGGCCGAAGTTCGAAGTTGTTGGCTTCGATATTCGGTGCGTTGATAGCGGCGCCGAGATTGCCTATGGTGGGCCGTAGGTAATCCATGAGGGTACCTTGGTCCGCCATTGGAAGTGGGTCCCCCGAGACTTTCTCTTGATTTTTGGCTTTAAGTCTTTTTCTGAGAAAGCGTTCGGGTTCTTCTAGAGGTTCTTTTATGTCTCTACTAGAACTGGAGCTCATGCACTACGTAGGAGGTTCAAATGTGGCGCCTAGGTTCCAAGTCCTGCAATAAAGATAGAAAAGAACGTTGGTCAGAATATTCACCACGGCCCCGTGCTCAGCGAACACGGCCCGTGGTCAGAGGCACAGTGATTGATTTCTGGATCCCTGTTACTGGGAGTTGGACACGACCCCGTGTTGCACCGACACGGCCCCGTGTTCAGCTCTCTGTAACTTAGAAAATAAAAACTGCCAGTGATGATGCTGGGCACGGCCCGTGTCTGACCGGGCACGGCCCGTGCTGAGCGCTGCAGAAGCTGAAAAACTAAGAAAATCCTAAAAAAATTAAAAAGAAAAATAAAAGATGATTAGGCCGTTGATTCCTAACTTTCTTAAAATCCTTGTGTCCCCGGCAGCGGCGCCAAAAACTTGATGTGCGTGAAAGTGTTATATATATTAGGTGTATATTTTAAGCCCTTTTTAACACTTATTTTAGCCAAGTTTTAAATTTATAAAACACGATATTTCACTAACACTAAACACACATATGGGCAAGTGCACCCATCGTTGAGTGTAGTATAGCGTTGGTAAGATACCGAGGTCGTCCAAGGACACAAGAGCTTTTAGTACCGGTTTATCCTCAACGTCTAATCAAAATAAAAGTTTAGAAAAATGTTTTAAGCTAAGAAAAATAAAAACTAACTAAAATGCTGAAAATAAAATAAAAATAAAAAACAGATAGACAAGATGAATCACTTGGTTCCGACTCGTATCTAGTATAACCTTTGATTAACTCCGCACTTTTGCACATATTTAAGAGATTATCTTAGTTATTGTAGTAGGCCCCTCTTTTGAAGGTGACGTTACCCTCACCCCAGTAGTTTGAGTCAGCAAGGATACAATCCTAAAAGGGTGGATTATTGGAAGATAATGAATTAAGTTATTAATGCAGTATTGTGGTAGGCCCCGCTTTTGGCGGTGACGTTACCCTCGGCTAAGTAGTCTGAGTCAGCAGGGATACAGTCCTAAATAGCCGGGTTATAGTATTAATAGTAGTTAACTTATGAGGGGATCAAAGAGTTTGGACCCCCGCCATCCAATACCGTGAAGCATTGAAGGAGGTCCTACTAAATTTGATCCAGGTCCATTGCAGGACCTCTAAACGCTGAACAATGGTGTAACGACTCTCATCAAAAGTCATAATTATTAAATTAATTTGACCAATAGGAAACCCTAATTGAGACACCCAAGTGATTCTGAGCAAACCCTAAAATTTTCAGAACAATTGGAATCAGGACCAGGGCCCCTAAAACTCAGGGGGGTAAACCCTAGTTGATGATTATCTACAATAACTTGCTGTCAATAATTCGAAATTTGATTATGTCAAGTCATCAGGCCTAGTCCCACACGTGGCTACCCTATAACCTGTTTTCACCTCATACGCATCGTAGAGGTTTATAGCCTACGATGCGCAGGCTTGTTTAAGTTGCATACGATGCGCAGAGGTTTTAGGCCTACGATGCGCAGGGCTGACCAAAATTCAGCTATAAATAGAGGACATTGGCACTTGATTTCTGGACATTCAACGTCGAAAGAATTCGAAATATACACTGAGATAACTTCTGTATACTTCAATTAACACACACAGGTCCCTAATTGATGCCGCAATCAGGGTATTAGCACAATCGCTATTACGATTCATTGTCCGATCGATCAATATATCCAATGAATGTTTAAGTGCCGCCCACATTAGGGCTATACTTTGTCATTCGTCGTTAAATTGATGGATGTTTAAGTATCGTACTTTGTCGTTCGTTGTTAATTCGACGTGTTGGATCGTTGTTTGACCCGATTGAGTCGTTCAGAAGAGTTTTACATCCAGTTTAAAGGCGGAATCAGTAAACCGGACACGAATACAGCTTGTAATCTTTAATCTGTTGCTTGTATTGATAATAACAATGTTTACAACCTGAACAGAAATTGGCAGCACTTCGTTACAGTTCTGGAAGTCGCGTACCAAGTGAAATGACAACAACCCTTTATATAGGCATGTAGATTTCGCTTGAACTGGCCTGAAGCGAAATCAAGTCATGTTGATTTCGCTTGAACTGATTTCAAGCGAAATCTTCATGTTAAACATGTCTAAACCCTAATTAAAACCCTATTGTGTGTACATTCACCCTATCTAGACACAAGACTTGATTATGACGTAATCAACAGACATATAGTGCACCAACAGACTCCCCCTTGGATGTTGATGAAGTCTTTGGCTTCAAGTCTTTGTCTTCATCATTCTTCAAACATTCTGTCTTTTCATCAAAAGCACTCTATCTTCACAGATTTACATCTTGTCCTGACTCCATCTTCAGACTTCCCTTTGACTGTTGATCCAGACTCCCCCTTTCACAGACTCCCCCTCTCGATATGCTAGAATCTGAGATGTCTGGTTCAAGCTTTGACATTTAACCTTCGTGGAAATTCCTGAAACCTGCAATCACTCATCCAAATATAAGTAACAAAATTTTCATGATATCAATCAATCTTCTTTAATCTACTTCCTCTATCAACAAACTTTACTGATATGGCAGTATTAAAGAATCCAACTCCCTCACAGTTTATCATCCAAGTTCAAGCTAATGACCTTGAAGATATCCCAAACTGTTTTTGAAATTTTTGAATTTAAATCAAGTTTCAAATTAATGAACTTGTTTTATTTTCAGAAACACAATCAGCATACTTAGATTTTGAAACTCAGCACTCAGACATCAGTTGTCGAAAATAAAACAGAAATCAAAATCTTTTTGTATTTTCTGAAAACATAAAGCTATAAAGAAATATGTACAAACATATTTACAGATAATATTTTTGTTTTGAGTATGCGTCAGAGGATCATATCAGTTACTGACAAGTCACAAGTACCGTTAAGCTACATTTCATACTCAGACTTAAACAATTCACCTCGATTGTCGATATACTGATCCATCTTAAATTCTCACACAAATTTCAATTTACTCAGGATACGATTTAGATGAATTATGAACTTAGATCATTCATGTGTCCCACCTCTTGAATATACTCCCGTATCCAGAATCCCAATAATCAGTCTTACAGGTGAGAATACTACAATGATATCTGTATATAATTTAGGTATGCGAGGGCCGAGGGATCTCAGATCGATACTTCCGTATACGCAGAGAGATATCAGCTTCGACTTTTCGGTATGTCCCCTTTAGAGGATCTTTTTGCTTACAACAGCAGCGACTATCAATTTTATTGTTTCATCGGCATGCTGAGGGTTTAATGCTGTATTTCAAGCATTGCAGAAAGCATTATCCAAGGACTAGGTCAGAACTACCGTTCAGCAGAAGTCCCGGAATAATACCCCAGACATCATTGAGTATAAAAACCTAGTATATCAGATTATGAGACCTTTCAAACGAGATTTCAGGGGTTACCTATATATCCAAGTAGTGTTCCCCACGAATTCACAAGTTTGAATTTAGGTTTATATCCCGAATAAATCTACTAAATGTGTGAAAACCTATCGACACATCATCAGTAAGATTGTTTAACTCTTTTATACTTTCCATTTCTTTAGCGTACTGTAACTGTCTACTGATGTACTATCATTTCCTCTTTTTACGCAAAACTCAAATTTTTGAATTTTATCATGTTTTTGACTTTTTCAAAATTTTCAAATGTTTTTGGATTTTCTAATGACAATTTTTCTCCCCCTAAAATGCAAAACCATTTAAAGAAAATTTGACAACCAACACTGATAGCTTTGTCTCGCCATCCATTTTCTGCTTCAAGTGCTCTGATTTGCAGAAAATATAACATACCCCCATGATTTACAACACATTGATTTTAACAGTTTGAAAACCGTTTTTCAATCTGATGAAAGTAATCATGTTTGTTCAGCCGTGAGGGTTTCGGCGTATTCAATCAACATACATTCAAACAAAATTAAAAACAACATATTTTTGGTTTTTCAAATTTTAACAAACTAAAAACATATTTTTGGTTTTTAAATTTTCAAATTTTTTAGGGTTTTGAAAATATTGTTTATTTATATACAGAAATCATTCAAACTAAACTCCCTGTTCAGCCAAACCAGGGTCCTGCAACCTCTTCCTGTGCCAGGTTGCTCCAACTGCCATTCTCACAGTCTTCAGCTTCATTGAGCACCTGCACATTCAAACTTTATCAATCATTTGAACAATTTAACCCAGGTCTGTTGGACCTTAGGCATTTCAATACAATAATGTTCATTCAATTTTGGAAACTCTTTGTCATTTAAAACTTGTTCAACTTTGACTTCAACTTTCTCATCTTTTTTCAACTTCACTTGTTTCTTAGCACTCCACATTTGACCTTTCGGAGTACCTCTTTTGTAAAAGTTTGTCTCTTTTTGAACCATTTGATTTTGAATAACATTTTTAGGTTTCCAAAACTCTTGAGGTTTTGTCATATCAACAGATGTTCTCCAACTCTGTGTTGTTCTCAATCTGGGTGTGTGAGAATTCCAGGTCTGTCTTGAATCGAACCTGTTCGGATTTGATTTCCAATTTTGATTTGAAGCAAACTTGTTTGTATTATACCTCCAAGTTTGTTTCGAATCAAATCTGGTTGACCTTGATTTCACATCCTCAGATTTCTGTTTTTCAACATCAACAGGCTTTGGATTTGGACACTTTCGTGCAACATGTCCAATTTGATCACATTTAAAACACACTTTCTTTGAAACATCCTTGGTCTGTTGTTGTTTCTTTTTCATAGCATCAAACTCATCATTAGACTGTCGACTAAATTTGAGTTTTTCCTCTTCTTTCAAGCTTTTCCCTTGAACAAAATTCATCTTTTGTTGCACATTTGGTTTTTTACTTTGATTCCAATTCTGTTTCTTTTTATAACCCAAACCAGCCTTCATGTTTTTCTTCTTAAAACCAGGTTTGTTATAAAAAGATCTATGACCTTTACCAGCAAACTTTGGAATCTCAGACTTCTCAATCTCAACCATTTTGAAAACTTGATTGACTTTTTCTGAAATCACATTCTGAATTGGGAAAACAACATCTAAGAATAGTTTGTCCGATCCAATCATGGTATAAACCAATCCTTTTGAATCATCATTCAAATTTTTCTCGGATTTTGTGTTTTTCGAATAACCATCATAAAAATTTCCTTCATCTTCATCCTGTGATTCAGACTTACCTTTTGTAGACTCATCTTTCAAAACGCTTTCAACAACCTTACTTACCACCTCTGAATCATTAGCATCATCAGATTTGGAGTAAGTCACATCGATACTTTCAGGTAACTGGTCAGCTATATTCAAACCCTTTGCCACCTTTTCCTCATCATAAAAAGTATAATTGTTTCTCAATGGTGGTGGTACCTGATGAAATTCTGAACCAATACCCTTTTTGCAATTTTCAGTATCTTTGTCATCTGGTGTGATGTTGAAAATGCGTTCGAGAATGTACGAAGAGTTATGATAACTTTGAAGTTTTGTAACAATCTTTTCTTTTTCAGCCAAGACTTGCTTAAGATTAGCAATTTCATCAACATATTTGTTCAATTCAATTTGCTTTTCTTTAAACTTTCTTTCATACATTTCTTTAGTTGTTAAAGTTTCAGACAGTCTTTGATCAAAACTTTTGACTTGGCTCTTCAAAGTATCATAAGCTTCTTGTACTCTCTGACTCGACCACTTTAAAGAATCATACTGTTTTTGTAAATCTTGAAATTTTGATTATTTTTCAACACAATCGACACATTTTGTAGAACACAGTTGTCTATAAACATCATTATCCTTTTCAAGACCTTGACATTTCTGTGTCAAATTTTCAACTTTTAGTTTCAAAATTTCTTCTTTCTCAATCATTTCTTTACATTTCATTTTGAAAACATTTTTAAGTTTGCTTGTTTCAATATCTTTTCTTTTGATTATATCATCTTTTTCAATACAGGCTTTGCACATTTCTATGCAATTCCTGCACTTGTTTTCTTTTTCATCAACCATTTCAACATTAGATAGATCAGAAGATTTTCTAACCTCAGTCTCATTCAGCATCGGTTCTTCTGATTCAGTTTTCTTATCTTCCTCCTTTTCTTCTTTCTGAGCTTCTTCATTCTTCTGTTCTTCTTCATTCTTCTGCGTTTCTTTAGCTCTCTGTTCCTCTCCAGCAAGCTTTGCAACAGTCTTCACTTCTTCAATAATCTTCTTCAGTTCTTCTTCTTTTCTCTTCTTCATCTCTACCACCTTCGGTAGACTTGCTTCAAAAACTTCTCTTAACTTGATCATCAAATTTGGCAAATAGCTTTTATCAGAAAGCCTTCTTGTGTTGAACGTGCCCTCACTTGGAAACACATTGGTTACAGCATCAAAATCCACTTTTGATGGATCAACTACTGGATTACCCTGTGGATCCATGTAACACTCTAATTCTTCATTCCATCTTTTAGCTCTCTGTGCTTCCTTAAATGGTTCATTCAATTTGCCAATCTCCCATCTTGCACTGTCTCTTCTCCACCATCTATCATGATCATCATTTGCAACAAATGCATAACCAACTGCATCTTCTTCAGGTAGAACCTCTTGACTCCAGTCATACCCTTCATCGTCATATATAACTGCAAGAGCCCTTGATCTTTCTTCAGGTTGTTTTAATCTTGGTGGCTCAGACTTGTTCTGATGGTAAATTGCCTTCCTGTAGTAATCTTCATTGAATGGATTTTCAGAATCATCAGCAGCATACGCATTTCTACACTCGCGCTTAAAGTGACCTCTTTGTTTGCATTTGAAGCATGTCACCTTGGATTTGTCAAATCCTAATTTGGTAGATGGTCCACCAATTGACTTTCTCCCCGTGATCTCCATGAACCGCTGTGCTCGACGAACCGCACTGGCCATGCACCATCTGATATCCATTAGTTCCATCTCCTCGGGGTCTAATTGATCATAATCTTCTTTCGTCAAGTTGGTGTTGCCAATCTTCCCTGCAACGAGGCTTTCATACGATTCAAGTACAGATGCCAAGAAAACCATCTGTTGTTTTGCCGATTCTTCGCTGAAATTCTGCCCATTCTTCAGATCCACTGCGATATTACACTGAAACAAATTCTTTGAAGCAGATTGGTTTGAAGTGTTTGAAGAAGATCCACTGTGAAAACCACTATGAAGACTTTCATTGTTTACTGAACTTGAACTTTCTGCAGAAAATGCTGTTCTTGGAGACCCAGCCTGCGGTACTCTGTAGTAAAGCTCTACATTCTGCTGATAAGCTGGATTGTTGACTTTAGATCTCTTTATCTCCAGCTCATGACTTTCAAGCTTTTCAATCAGCATATCCAATTTCAACTCATCCGGCTTTATTGTATTTTTCAACATTAGAGCAAAGTATTTCCACTCATGATCATCTGGCAATGAATCAAACAGTTTATCCACCAGCTCCTCTTCAGAAGGTAAGATTTGATGTCTGATCAGCTCCACTTTCAGATGTCCGAATCTCTCAATCATTTTACAAACAGATTCATTTTTCATACAATTGAATAAATCAAACTCTTTACGCAACAATTTCTTTTTGTTTTTAACAATTTCATTACTTCCTACACATTTTCTCTCTAACGCTTCCCACAAACTCTTTGAAGTCTTTTCTTGTTCGAGCAATGAAATAATATCCTCTCTTACTGACTGTTTGATCAATGTTATCATTCTATGTTCAGCCACAACATTTTTTATATCTTTTTCTGAAAAATCTTTTGCATCTATTAACTCTCCTCCTTCTTTTACTGGTGCAACATATTCATCTGTCAGTTTTAACCAGCTTTCAGTGGCAAAAGCTTTTACCCAACCCTCAAATCTATTTTTCCACCAGTGATAATCTTCCACTTTCATTAGCTTTGGTGGCTTTTGTTGGCTCCCGTACATGTTCTCAAACTTCAAATTCTCCGAAATCTCTTTTGAATATTCTTTCATCTCAGATCTTCTATCTGACGATTCGGAAGTGAACGCGTACATATCGCTAAACGGGTTTATGAAATTATCATCCATCGTAAATGTACCTGAACAAAAAAAAATCAATCAAACACTTAGAAATTTTCAAAGTTTTGAAACTTCAGCAACTTCAAGCGAAATTCTTGAAGTATATACAGCCTCAAGCGAAAACAGCTCAATATAACACTGTTCAAGCGAAATCTGATATGAACTATTTCGCTTCAACTTCAAGCGAAATTCTGTTGAACAATTTCGCTTCAACTTCAAGCGAAATCCAAGAACCAATCTTGATTCAAGCGAAATCCACTATTTCGCTTCAACAATACAATCTTCAATTCAAGCGAAATCCTGTCAAACTCTATTTCGCTTGAACTACTCAAGCGAAACCTCTGATTTTCAAGCTAAACCTTATGTTTTCAAGCGAAATCTACCTGTAACCTTCGAAACCTTTCAAGAGAAATCTAGTTTTAGATAATTTTTAACATGTTTTAGTCTGAGTTTTAGTCCAAATCTTTGTAGGCTTTGTTAAAACTACGTTTTACACGATATACTCGAAAATTAGACCATTTCGACCGTTGGAACTAGTTCAGATCTGAAAAATAAGAAAAGAAGTGAGTAGAAATGAGAGAAATCAGTAGAATCAAGCTGTAGTAGTATGAACTCCTCGTCCTGAGCTCTGATACCACTTGTTGGATCGTTGTTTGACCCGATTGAGTCGTTCAGAAGAGTTTTACATCCAGTTTAAAGGCGGAATCAGTAAACCGGACACGAATACAGCTTGTAATCTTTAATCTGTTGCTTGTATTGATAATAACAATGTTTACAACCTGAACAGAAATTGGCAGCACTTCGTTACAGTTCTGGAAGTCGCGTACCAAGTGAAATGACAACAACCCTTTATATAGGCATGTAGATTTCGCTTGAATTGGCCTGAAGCGAAATCAAGTCATGTTGATTTCGCTTGAACTGATTTTAAGCGAAATCTTCATGTTAAACAAGTCTAAACCCTAATTAAAACCCTGTTGTGTGTACATTCACCCTATCTAGACACAAGACTTGATTATGACGTAATCAACAGACATATAGTGCACCAACACGACGGATCATCGTTAATTCGATGGATGAAGTATTGCACTTTGTCGTTCGTTGTGAGAATTTGATCTCGTAAGTTATCGTAAATGCTGGATTGATTACTAACCCCGAATTGTGTGCTTGTTATTAAATTTAGGATAAAAGGCTAAATCAGTAGGCCAAACTCTGCCCGTATAAATCTTCAATGTGAGTCATTCTCCTTTTCTCACAGTTTGTGAGTTATTCTCTTTTTATCAACTATTTTACAAAACCTCAAATTATTTTTCAAGGTTATAATTACAGGGAATAAGTCATGGATATCTTGAATTACTGGTTAGTGGGGTATTGTGCACATTACTAATTTTCTCCCAGTTAGGTTCATTGACCTACTCGGGATAATCACTGTTAGGTTCATTGACCTACAGGGATAATCATCACTATTTAGGTTCATTGATCTAAATAGTGGTATGACCATCGTCACCATTATGACTTGTCACCATTGTGACAGAACGCCAGATAAAAATAAGATAGAAGCCATTGTTATCGCTCTTATGCTGTAATTAATAACTATGCATCATTATGCAAAATAGAATGATTCACTCAGTATTTCCCGCTGACAAAACCTTTTTCAAACATGTTTCAGGTGACCTGTTATGAATCAGGAAAAGTGCCATATAGCACTACAAGCTCAAAGAAGTGGCTCAGTATAAAATAAAGAAACATGTTTTGTAAAATAAAAGATTTCTCCGTGAAATCAAATGATTGTAAATTACCGGGTTTTATTCCGCGTTGTGAAATTAAATAATCGGGAAATATTTACATTTTAAAAGATCCTGGTGAAAACTTCCGCTGTTAAACTCAATTAAATAAATACCACGGGAATTTCTGTCCCGCGGCTCCTGAAACGGGTCAAACCGGGTCGGGGGCCGTGACAGAAAAAGGTGGTATCAGAGCCACTTATCGAGCCACTGATTTAAGCCAATTAAGTATTTAGAAAATACTTAATTTTAATTTAATTACTATTTTGTGATTATATGTTTTAATTATTTGACTAATTTTGAATAATATGGGCAGATTTTTATATGTTAGCTACTGTAATAGTAAATATAAATCTTTATTCAAAGTTTAGCACTTTTATTATCTACAGTCTAGAAACCTTATAAATAAATTTACAAATAAAACCTAGTGTGTTTTAATTTTTAGTTATTTTGGTAATTACCCATTATGAAATACTATTTAAAAAAAAATTGTTCTATACAATTTGTTTATAACTTAGTAATGGTATGTATTTTAAACAGCATAAGTGATCTGTCGGAAGCCCTTCAGAATTTAAATCTCTATCCAGTAAGAATCGAAGTTTCCAGAGATTTCAATAGGTATATTCCAGACATAGAAGAACCTATAGAATTCAACGCTTTCCCTCTTGAGAAACCTAAGCCTAAGAAAATGGAAATTGGGGAAAGTTCTAGGCAAATGGAGGGATTACCATCTCAAGAAGAACTAGATTTTATAATGGCAACCGATGATACTATTGAGTCTGTTAATAAAAATAATTTTATGAACTTAGAACCAGCTATTCCAAACCCTTCAATCCACTGGAATATAGACGAATGGTTGAATAATGAAATACTGTTACAAAACCATCCCTATAAGCTTTTTCCTAAATACAAGCCAGAACCCTTACCAAATTCAACAATGAGTAACGAGAATATGGCTTAATCCCGTCATTTTGACGAAATGGATGCTGGGAATAGGATCCAAGAAATTTTGGGACAGATCTCCTGGAAATACGATGAGAAGGAACGTCGTTACTAGAACATCACCTGACAAAAGATAGGGGATTATGAAACTATGATTGTGTAATAGTAAAATCAGTTTGTGTAAAATAAATAATAAAACGGGTGTATATAGAAACAAGATATAAGGAAATTTTAGAAAGTTACAACTTTTGTTTGTATATTCGTTTATGTGATTATGTGCAATTAAATTATGACATTGGATTATTTCCTTTATACTAATTATGTATCTATAAAGTAGATATCAGATGGAAAACGCTAATAATGAACCAGTTAATGAGATTAATCAATCTGAGCAACAACAGGGGGATCAATATGTGACTAGGCAAGATATAGAAAATATCGTTGCTCAAGGGATAGCCAACGCTATTCCAGAGATAGTTGCTCAAGGGATAGCCAATGCTATTCCAGCAATCATTGCTGCTGTTAAAAATCCAATCGAACCGCAACAAGTTGTTCTTAGTAAACGCATTTCTGAAGATAATTTCAGTAATAGCGTAAATGGAGGCGGTAATTATGTTAATCATGATAATGAACCACGGCAAGCTCCGCTCCCTAAGAAAAGGAAAGTTGCAACACCTGGTTGCACTTACAAACCCACTGAGTTTGCAGGCAATGAAGGAGCGACTGCGACACTGCGTTGGTTAGAGAAAACCGAGGCAGTAATTGCCATAAGTAAATGTGCTCAGGATGATCAGGTTATGTATGCGTCAAACCTATTCAAAGAAGTGGCGTTAGAATGGTGGAACACAGTGTTACAGGCAAAAGGAAGAAGGATGGCGTATGCTATGAACTGGGAAGAATTTAAAAGTCTTGTAGAAAGAAAATTCTGTCCCGAATATGAAAAAGATCAAATGGCAAATAAATTTCTAACCCACCGGATGATGGATGTAGATTGTCGAGGGTATACTACGACATTCTTCGAATATGCTCGAGTGGTACCAACCCTGGCTTCGCCAGAGCCGGTACTTATTTCTCGTTATATTTGGGGATTGATTTCCGAAATCCGTAATATCGTCAAGGCTGCGAAACCTCGCACGATTGATGATGCAATAGAATTAGCCAATACTCTGACTGACGAACTAGTACGGACAAGAGAAGAAAATAGAAGGAAGGAAGTAGCCCAAAAGATTACCCAAGAATTCCGTTCAGGTAACTATAACAATTGCAAGAAAGGGGGGAATGGGCAATCTTCTACTAGTCCATTTTGCAATTTTTGCAAAAAGAAGCATTTTGGAAGATGCAAAGGATATTGCAATTTTTGCAAAATTCCGGGGCATCAAGAAGAAGACTGCAGGAGGAAGAAATCTTCAGTCTGTTACAACTGTGGAGAAGCTGGACATCTTAGGCCAAATTGTCCAAAACTGAATAAACCATTTGACAATCAAGCCAAACCAGTAGAAGGAGCAAAAAGGAATGCGAGAGCCTTTCAGCTGACTACTCATGAAGTCGAGATGGTTCCAGATGTGATAGCCGGTATGTTCTTAGCTTACAACGTTTACATAAAAGTATTATTTAACTCTGGTGCAAACCAAAGTTTTATAAATACTTTACTCTGCCAAACTCTTAACTTACCATTAACCAGCATTAGATAAATTTCTACAGTAGAATTGGCAGATGGGAATTCAGTTAAAATAAATAAGGTTCTGCGAAACATAGAAATAGAACTTTTAAGTCATAAATTTTCTGCAACCCTATTATCTATGAAATTAGTTGAAATCAAGGTTGTGCTAAAGATGGATTGATTAGTAAAACAATTATGCTCGAACTATCTGTGATAAGAATTTTATAAAAATTTGAGCAATCACTGGAGAAGTAATAATGATTACAGGAAATAAGTCATAAAGTTCATATCAGTAATGAAAATTGCTAATTATGAACGAAAGCAAGGAGTAGTATACATGATTTCAATAATCATCAATACTAAAGATAAAGAAATTAAGGAAATTTCTGTAATTTCAGAATACCTAGATGTAATTCCAGAAGATTTACCTGGATTACCATCAGATAGGAAGATAGAATTTAAGATTCATTTAATTTCAGGAATTATACCAATAGCTAAGGTTAACACAGTGTTGATTGTTAAGAAAAAGGAGGTTTTAATGAGAATGAGTATTGATTATAGGAAATTGAATAAGGTTATAACTAAGAATCGATACTCATTACTTAGAATTAATGATCTATTCGATCAATTCCAGGGAAATAGATATTTTTCTAAGATCGACATACGTTCCGGATATTATCAGTCGAAAGTACCAGAGGAAGACATACCTAAAACTGCTTTCAGAATTAGGTATGGTCATTACGAGTTTACAATCATGCCCTTCGAATTAACGAATGCACCTCCAACATTCATGGACATGATGAATAGGATCTGTAAACTATATTTGGATAAATTTGTAGTTGTCTTCATAGATAATATACTTATTTATCCCAAAAGTCAGAAAGAACATTATTAGCACTTGCATGCACTCTTAGTATTTTTAAGAAAAGAGAAGCTTTACACCAAATTCTCGAAGTGTGAATTTGGTTACCAGAAGTACAGTTTCTAGGTCATATGGTGAATCATGAAGGTATTCACGTAGATCCTGCTAAGATAGCAGTAATTACCAAATGGAAGATTCTGAAAACCGCAATGGAAATTAGGAATTTTGTAGGTTTAGTATTATAGACTATTTATTAAGGATTTTTTTTCCAAAATAGTATACCATTAACTAAGCCAATTTGTGAAACAGTTAAATTTGAATGGGGATTTAAACAAGAATAAGCCTTTAGAAATTTATCAATGATTTAATTCTAGCCTTACCAGAAGGAACATAAGATTTTGAAGTATACGGTAATGCTTCAAAGCTAGGATTTGAAAGTATGATAAACGCAAAAAGGTAATTGCGTATACCTCAAGGCAATTGAAAAAGTATGAAGAAAATTTTATTACTCATGAGTTAGAATTAGGAACCATAATTTTGCCTTAAGATTTGGATAAATTATCTGTATAGAAATAAGTATACTATCTATACGGGTTACAAGAATTTGAGATATATATATTTGGGTAAAAAGAATTAAAAGACTAAGGAGATGTATGAAAATCTTAAGTGACTACGACTGTGATATTCAGTATCACGAAGGAAAGGTTGAAGACGGCTAAGGATAGCTAGTAGAGTTTTACAGATAAATAGATAAAAGCTGTTGAAGTTCGAGTTGGAGACAAAATGTAATTGAAAGTATCTCCTTGGAAAGGAGTAAGAAAGGAAAGCTAAGTCCAAGATACGTAGGACCATTTCAGGACTAGTTGCTTACAAACTACCAAGAAAGTTAGTTGGAGTACATGATGTATTTCATATATCCAATCTCAAGAGATGTCTATTAAATGAATCTTTGGTAGTACCTCTCCAAGATATAGAGGTAAACGAAAAGTTAAAATTTGTTGAGAAACCTCTTCAGATAGAAGGCATAAAAGTGAAATTTCTCAAGCACAAATGACTAGTGCTAGTTAAAGTTAAGTGGGATTCGAAACGAGGACCCAATTACACTTAAGAACTGGAATTAGAAAAGAAACGAAGGTATCCTCATTTATTCCGGTAAATCTCGAGGACGAGATTTTTATTAAGTTGGGGAGAATGTAACGACTCTCATCAAAAGTCATAATTATTAAATTAATTTGACCAATAGGAAACCCTAATTGAGACACCCAAGTGATTCTGAGCAAACCCTAAAATTTTCAGAACAATTGGAATCAGGATCAGGGCCCCTAAAACTCAGGGGGGGTAAACCCTAGTTGATGATTATCTACAATAACTTGCTGTCAATAATTCGAAATTTGATTATGTCAAGTCATCAGGCCTAGTCCCACACGTGGCTACCCTATAACCTGTTTTCACCTCATACGCATCGTAGAGGTTTATAGCCTACGATGCACAGGCTTGTTTAAGTTGCATACGATGCGCAGAGGTTTTAGGCCTACGATGCGCAGGGCTGACCAAAATTCAGCTATAAATAGAGGACATTGGCTCTTGATTTCTGGACATTCAACGTCGAAAGAATTCGAAATATACACTGAGATAACTTCTGTATACTTCAATTAACACACACAGGTCCTTAATTGATGCCGCAATCAGGGTATTAGCACAATCGCTATTACGATTCATTGTCCGATCGATCAATATATCCAATGAATGTTTAAGTGCCGCCCACATTAGGGCTATACTTTGTCATTCGTCGTTAAATCGATGGATGTTTAAGTATCGTACTTTGTCGTTCGTTGTTAATTCGACGGATCATCGTTAATTCGATGGATGAAGTATTGCACTTTGTCGTTCGTTGTGAGAATTTGATCTCGTAAGTTATCGTAAATGCTGGATTGATTACTAACCCCGAATTGTGTGCTTGTTATTAAATTTAGGATAAAAGGCTAAATCAGTAGGCCAAACTCTGCCCGTATAAATCTTCAATGTGAGTCATTCTCCTTTTCTCACAGTTTGTGAGTTATTCTCTTTTTATCAACTATTTTACAAAACCTCAAATTATTTTTCAAGGTTATAATTACAGGGAATAAGTCATGGATATCTTGAATTACTGGTTAGTGGGGTATTGTGCACATTACTAATTTTCTCCCAGTTAGGTTCATTGACCTACTCGGGATAATCACTGTTAGGTTCATTGACCTACAGGGATAATCATCACTATTTAGGTTCATTGATCTAAATAGTGGTATGACCATCGTCACCATTATGACTTGTCACCATTGTGACAGAACGCCAGATAAAAATAAGATAGAAGCCATTGTAATCGCTCTTATGCTGTAATTAATAACTATGCATCATTATGCAAAATAGAATGATTCACTCAGTATTTCCCGCTGACAAAACCTTTTTCAAACATGTTTCAGGTGACCTGTTATGAATCAGGAAAAGTGCCATATAGCACTACAAGCTCAAGGAAGTGGCTCAGTATAAAATAAAGAAACATGTTTTGTAAAATAAAAGATTTCTCCGTGAAATCAAATGATTGTAAATTACCGGGTTTTATTCCGCGTTGTGAAATTAAATAATCGGGAAATATTTACATTTTAAAAGATCCTGGTGAAAACTTCCGCTGTTAAACTCAATTAAATAAATACCACGGGAATTTCTGTCCCGCGGCTCCTGAAACGGGTCAAACCGGGTCGGGGGCCGTGACAGAAAAAGGTGGTATCAGAGCCACTTATCGAGCCACTGATTTAAGCCAATTAAGTATTTAGAAAATACTTAATTTTAATTTAATTACTATTTTGTGATTATATGTTTTAATTATTTGACTAATTTTGAATAATATGGGCAGATTTTTATATGTTAGCTACTGTAATAGTAAATATAAATCTTTATTCAAAGTTTAGCACTTTTATTATCTACAGTCTAGAAACCTTATAAATAAATTTACAAATAAAACCTAGTGTGTTTTAATTTTTAGTTATTTTGGTAATTACCCATTATGAAATACTATTTAAAAAAAAATTGTTCTATACAATTTGTTTATAACTTAGTAATGGTATGTATTTTAAACAGCATGAGTGATCTGTCGGAAGCCCTTCAGAATTTAAATCTCTATCCAGTAAGAATCGAAGTTTTCAGAGATTTCAATAGGTATATTCCAGACATAGAAGAACCTATAGAATTCAACGCTTTCCCTCTTGTAGCATTTCTAGAGAAATCAAAGATCAGTGGGAGCATTAAGTGTCATAATGATAACTTGCAATAGTTGTAAGAGGTGGGGAAGTGAAAATTTCACATTACCTAAATTTACACCTCTTGTACAAGACACTGCTCCATCTTGACACTGTTCTATCAAAACTGGTCTCCTTAAAATATAATACTACACTTACAAAAGTTTCATTGTTGCTTAATTGTGGGCACACTTACATTTCTTACATAAACTAACATAATCCTCAATAAGAGAAACTACAAAGACTAACGTCATTAATTTGCTTTTCTATATTAGAATTTATTTGGTCGTTAAACGTTGACCCTAAGCATGCCGAGTTCCTTAAGATTTCTAAGGTCAGTGGGAGTAGTCAAAGTCCTTATCACGACTTGCAAGGAATACAAGAGGCGGGGGAAAGAGTGTCATTAAATTTCACTCCGAATTTAACTTCGATTACACCTCTTATACACCATACTTCACCAAATCTTACAAACTTACAATCCTGAGAATGATAGCAACCTAACCAAGAGCTAATCCATAAAACTGAAACTTCTAACAAACCCAATAATCAACTCAGGAGGTCATCTAGGTTTAAAAGCCTACTAACTTTGATGATTACATAACCACCCTAACTGAAGTTAAAATTGATTTTGGAAAAGTTTACTGATCCTATCTCTTCAAATTAAGCCATTAGTGTCAATCAATGCTCTGAATGGAATAAAACAGTTTTCTAGTAAAACTGATTTTATGTGTTCGTATAACGTTTAGGATTTGATTGAATTACCTAAGAGTGTTCATAACTAAACCAAATCCTAATATAAGATTTAAGACACAAAGAAGCATGATTGATTGTCAAAGGTTATACTTAGGAAGAGATAAATTATCAAAGATTTCTTTGAGGATCATCACTGTTCTAGTAGCTTATAATAGTTTTGAGCTACATTAGATGAGCATTAAAAACAATTTTCCCTAACAATTGGATGGCACATTTACATGTTCATAAAGCAACCTGAAAGTTCTAAACTTAAGGTTAAAGAACAGTTTGTCTATATGCCAATAAAATCCATGTATGGGTTAATGCAAACATCATAATGTGATGAAAACTTAACGCAATTATTTTCATCAAGAATCAAGTGGATTATTGTACCTACCTCAAAATGAGTGGGAGCAACTAAAATAAACTTGTCTTTATATAAATGACATTCTTTTGACAAGTATATGTTACATAAGTCAAAGCATTGTTAACACAAACTTTGATGTAATAGATCTCAGAGATATCTCTTATGTAATAGATATCATAACATACCGAGATAGACGCAATGGGACATTAGTTATGTTCCATATATTTAACGTTAAATGGGTCATTACACATTTAACAAACAATACTGCTCTCCTTTAGAGGATACTATGGTAAATGAGATCATTTACTTACGCTTCATTAATTAGAAGCCTTATGTAAGTTCAAGTCTGTACTCGTTTAGATATTACTGACATTGCAACACACTAGATATGTCTAGATTAATGTGAAGCATCTAATAGAGTATTACAATATCTTTAAAAGAAACGAGAGGCTATAACTTAAAGAAGAAGTGAGAACTCAAACCGGTTGATTATTTTAACTTTGTAATATTCAAAGATGACAATAATATAGTGTATTGAAGACATAATATAGTCACTAAATGTTGTTCGAAATTTATCAGTGGACTCATAAGTTTATTAACTCCATATAATTAGTGTATAGAAGACTTATTGTGATAAAGTCAGCTACCATGACTACTTGAACAGTAACAGTTCGAGAGGTGTTGCATTAAGTTTCGATACGCAATTAATTATTCGTTTATGAACGAATTGAGGAAACTAAGTCTTTGTATCGAACACATTCATGATATGCTTAAGGATACTATAACTGAAGGGCTATTACCCATAAGTCTTATTAAGATAGCTCAAAGACGGGTTTTAATTGATAGCCGTGCGCAACCGCATATCGAACTACGAATGACTAACTATTAGTTAATTTTCCTCATCTGTTTGATGTTGTATGTCTCTAAGAATATGTCAAGCCGGTATAATGGCATATAAACAAATAAAGTTACAAATCAAACAAAGGGCTTATGCGTATTTTGATCATAACGATTAGCTTTTAAATAGAGGCTATAGTATGACTAATGGGGGTCCTGAGTCGCATAATGATTCAACGGCCGTATTTCTCTGCTATAGTTCTTGGTTTAAGGCTAAAATGAGTGTTAACTCCTGATCAGGCTTATCTAATACTCATAGTAAATGATTACTCGCCTAAGTGGGAGAATGTAAGATTAAAAATATATTATGTTGTGTTTAATCTGGTAGCCATTATAATCATTTACATTATATAGATCAAAATATATAACAACATATTAAATAATTAGTTGGTAATTGTTGATGAGCCAAATTACCCTTATTAACTAATTAGGGTTTCCTCTTGGGTGCATATATAAGGAGACTAATGTTGAGGTTAAAATGTTAGACTTCAAGATAACCTAATTACTCATAACATCAAATCGCCTCCTCTCCATAGCCGATTACCCTTTATCGGTTTTCTTCATCACCATCATTAGATTGCACCCTAAGGAGGAACAAGATCAAGCTGACAATCATGTCAAACGTTATTGTTGCGTCTCCATCTGGACTCTCTGCTGGCCTGTACTATTGCAGTCAAAGGTATGTTATCATGTTTTCCATTACATCTAAAAGAGAACTGATCAACATTAAGAACAAATTAAACTGTATTTTTATCTTCTTATCAAATAAATATTTCTTAAAAACATATCGACAATAGATAGATAAAGAAAAAAATTATAAAATAATACAATTTAAATCAACTTCATCCCAAGATGGCTGTTTTAAAGCTTTTAATCCTAGACATAGTAAGAGAAAGTCACTTACTTGTATGTGGAATATCACTTGTTATAAAAACTAGTAGAATCTTCCCACCTTTCGCAACGAAATTCAGTTAGTATCGTTTCGCTTTTAATGGAACCAACACTCGCTATAGTAATCAGAAAAAAAAACTTAAGGCTAGAGTATTTTTTGGATAAAAAACAAATTAAAAAGGAAATGTAAAAAAGAATTAAAAATCTTTTTTAACGGGCTAATCCTAAATACCTTACACTCGTGAATGCTTACACTGTCACACCGTCAAATTCCACATGCGGAGTACTACCACGAGGCGTGTGACTGACCAAGATCCAGCCACCGATCATATTTGAACAATCATAGTAATAAAACAGTTTTATCAAAATATGATTAGTGACTAATAAATTTCGCATCCACAGTCTTAAGTTCAAAAACAACGTTTAAGGAAATGGCAGAAGCATAAGTTAAACAGTTCAAGCATAAGTTCATATTTATTAAAAAGAACCCAACACGGGTTAAAGCGACCATTACACTTCCCAAGTTGCAAGCTCCTGCCATCACGAGTTGTCCAGTTTTAATTCCATAAAACTTGTTTAAGTTGTTAAGTTACTCATTTATATCATGCCATGGGGAGCTATATCCCTTATGTAAGTTACTAAACTCCATGATCATACCGAAACTTTCGCACTTAAGTTGTTGTTGCCCGTTTGTCAATGTCTATCTTCATTGACGGTTGCCGAGGACCTATTAGCTCACGCACGTCCACTCAAGGCGCGGTTTGAGGTTAGTGAGACCTAAATAACGTTATTTAACTAATATCCCGTTCGCCAGGCCAGGCGACTAATCGGTATAGTAAAGTAGGGACTTGTGATAGAGTTCCGTTTAGTAGGCTAGTTCATGAAATATAAACGGTATTAGTTGAGTGTCCTACACAAGGGGAAAATGTTACCGTATCCCACACAAGGAGATAATGTTACCCCGTATCCCACACAAGGAGATAATCCAATTTGTATCCTACACAAGGGGAAAATGTTGTTTATTCAGATTCCTAACCACCGGGAATACATGCTTTAGTAAAGTGTGTGAACTCACCTTGGTTTGCTTGGCAGGTTATTTACTTGTCTAAACCATTGGTCAACCACGCCCTATTATGGTTAACAATACAGGTCAGGTTTTCGGATCACGTATATTCGTATTTAACACATAGCACATAAGGTTCTTGTATAACAGTTCAACAACATCAACTATGGACAATTTGTGTGGCCCAAAGGCCCAGTATCAGAGTGTGATGTCAGTTAATAAGTGTGCGGTCCAATAATGTTGGCCCATTAATGGAGTGTCCGGTTTAATCATGAGTGTACGAGTTTGTGCGAGTGTGGGCCTAGGTTAACTCATAAGCCCATTTAACAGAGTGTGTGGCCCAAATGTAAGACTGTGAAGTAACAACCCGTGTTTTGAAGTCAAAGTACAAGTCAAAGTCAAAGGAAGAAATGATTGCTAAATGCTATATGTCACTCCTTGCTTAATTATTGATTGTACTCCTTGACTTGTTAATCGATACTTTAATTTGTGTACTTTAGTTGTATTATATGGAGTAAATGCTAATAATCACAGTTTATCGCTAATCTATTTATCACCGCAATCGCATCGCAACCTGAATCGCATGTTCTGGATATTGTTTTACGTGTGTGTGTTATTATGTGTTACTTGTGCATGTTTATTCTATGTTTGTGGTGGTTAATCGAGAATGCAATAGCAACCCTATCGAAACACAATCTCATTGCGAACTGGAAACGCAGGTTTATTTATGTTGTTATATGTTAGTTATGTTATTTATATAACTATTAATTAAACTATCGCATCGCTTAATCGATACTCGCTTAAACGCATCGCAACACTCAATGCACGAAATGAAACGTCGAAATCTAACCCACTCGAGCCATTCGATCGAAGGACCATCCGATCGGATGGCCATCCGATCGGATTGCCCTCCGATCGCACCCTTGCACCGCCTCTTCTCTCCTCTCACCTATAAATAGCACCTGCCACATCACTGTTCATGATGTGACAGCTCTCTCGTTAGACCAGCACGCTCTTGGCCTATTTTCTCCTGATTTCTCGCGATTCTTGTAAGATTTCAACTCAAATCTTGTACTTCTATAATCTACACACACTTCTCCATCATTTACAACATCAAATCTTAACTTTTCACCATGAAATCGGCTGATTTGGGATGTTCTAGGATGATGTCATCATGGGTTCTCATGAACTTCAAAGTGTGACCTCATTCCACCAAGAACAAATCAGATCTAAGAGATTTCAACATGTTTAATCACTGATTTCACCTAAATCTTAATATTTTCAAACCGATTTAAGCTTCTTTCAACTCTTTTACACTCTTGCATTCAAAACCGATAGAATCTGAGCTCATTCAGGCCCTCTACTCATTCTCTAGCGAAGTACTGGTTTAAGAACTGATTTCTATCAAAGAGACAACCGAATCATGGGTTGAACATGAACAACCGTCAAGAACAGTTAACTGATCGGACAGGATGATTCCCATCCGATCGGATAACTTGGACTTGGTGGAGTTTCCGTTGTTTAACACGTTGTCATACTGTCTCGGTTAAACCGCAAACTTTTCAGACTTAACAAAATTTTGCAAGTTTCAACGATCAGGTCGCTGAACGGATTGTTGTCCGATCGGATTGCCATCCGATCGGATGACTTATGGTCTCCAACACTTAAACTTTTTGCAAATTTTCAAAGATTATCAGCCTCTAACGAATAGTCATCCGATCGGATGACCATCCGATCGAATGACTATTCTAACCAAGGTACTTGAACTTTAAAAGCATCTCACTTGGAACGGATCACCATCCGATCGAACGACCATCCGTCCGGATGACCGTTCGATCGAACGACCTGAAAGGTAGAGATACTTCTCATTTTATAAAATCCTACAACAAAAACTTCAAACTCACATCATACACAAACACATCCATCCCAAACGAATGACAATCCAACCGAATGGCCATCCGACCGGATGACCATCCGTCCAGATTGTCATCCGATCGGATGACCCTTTGTCACTCAGTTCACGCGACACCGTTTTACGCACTGTTCGTCGCTTATGCTATCGTTCAGTAATCAGGCTAACTTCCCAGCGCTCCCTTCAATCCAAGACTGTGTTTACTTATTAAGCACGATCTGTGAGTATACTCGAACCCTTTTTGCTTTACGAACTTTTGGGTGTTACATACGTTATCTATTTCAAATCACAATCGATACACAACGCAAACACTTTTATACGCTGACCGTTATTGCATGTTATACGTGTTACTCGATTAAGGCTTGTATGTTATGCTTACACAGTGATTGTTGCCTGACACCTTAGCAACGATAGTACTATAGTTTGGACTCAGCACCTGTCATGGATAGGGGTTGTTAAGGGTTTTACTTCACGTGTCACAGTGGTGATATGTGTTGCGCATTCTACAACTCGCAGTCATGTCTGTGCATATTTCATTGTCGATAACCTGCTAGCTTCACTTTTCAAAATGTTACATGCTGGTTATGCGTATATCGCTTTCACTATTATTATACTATTAAACTTGTATGCTCACCTTTACACTATGTGTATTGACCTCTATTTTAACGTATGTGGCAGGTGTTTAAGATGCTAGGATTTCTTGCTATCATGGAATCAAGTCTAGGGGAGTCTAGAAACAAACAATTAATATTTTGAGTTGTCGAAACTATGAATTGTCTTTGAGATAACTATGTTTGTAATAACTGCTTTATTTTGATATGTTATGGTATGCGACGTAATGTTAAATATCTTGTAATTTAGTTGTTATGGATTTCTCTTGGACAATTTGTTTCGCTCAGTGCCTCACCCCGGGTGTGATAGATTGGTATCAGAGCCATAACTATAGAGAATTAGGCAAGACTCGACCTAGTCTGGGTCGATGTCTTAGAAACGACCTAGTCTATAGTCTAAGTACCAACAGACCACCTTGTGCGAACCCAGTAGGGGTTCTGCACGAGCTTATTTCTGTTACTTCTCTCGACTCGTGAACATACTACACCCCATCGACCTTTCCTAAGGACGAGCACTATCACTCTGCCTTTCCTAAGGCAGGCACACCGTACACTATTTTCGAAAATGAACGAGTGATTAGATCGAGACTAGGTGTGAAAACTGCAAACTCTCGATTTAATCACTTGTTCGACGCGCATTTTTACTATAAACAAGAATATTTGCGTTGAATTAGGAGTGAAATCCATACTTTGATGCAAATCTCCCTCTCTATCTCATGATTCTATCACACAAACAAGAATGCGGTTGTTAAGCTAGGGGTGAAACCCGAACCTTGACGACCTGTTCCGTTTTCTATTTTGGTTTTACGAAACTCTCACCAAAGTCTCGATGGATTCCAAAGACTTGAGTCGTGTGAATAACTGAAAGGATGCGTGCCAATCACCGCATGTCGGTGATAGAGCACAGTCTATTAGGCCAAAGCGTGTACTTGAAGTCCTTGAGAATAGTCGAATCACTTTGGGTAGTCGACGTTTATCACCCAGAAAATCTATGATTTATCGCTTTTATGTGGAATTTTATGTGGTTTTACATGCTTTATGTGTTTCAATTTTGGTGATTTATACGCTTACCGCTTTTCATTTTGAGCAACACACACAACTCGCACTGCACATCTATCTTAAAACGTTAGCAAATCACATGCTATGTTACTCGTTAATGTTATACTACTCGCTATGTTACTCGTTGTGTACTCGATACTCGCAATCGCTACTCTCGAACGCACGAACTTGATTAATAGGTGAATACGTGCAATATATGTAGGTGAATACGTGCAAAATATAGTGTAAATCATGATTCTGGTGTGCTTACTTGCTTAGGTGCTCTATGTGCTTATGTGTTTACGTGCTTATGTGGCTTATGTGCCTTTGTGATTACGTGCCTAAATGATTGAAGTGTTCCTGAGCTTTATTTAGTAGTAGTGCGTGTGAGGTGAGATTCGAATATATAGTGTTCGAGTCCTATGGCGATGTCTGTTGCAGTTAATGTCGTCATTCGGTTCGCATTACTCCCGCGCTGCTCGCCGAAATCATGCCGACAAGCGAATCGCTTCTCTAGTCGCTAGGTAGATGGCTAAGGTCATTCCGTAAATTGCCAGTGAGCTTAATGAGAATACCAGCAAGTCCTCTAAGGAATCAAGGACCGACTCTCCAAAGGGTACTTTCAGCTTCAAGCAGTTTAAGGACTGTGGCCCAAAAGACTTCACAGGTGAAGACGAACCAAGCGCAATGTTTCAATGGTTCGACTCAATCGAAGTCACGCTACGCCAAAGCCGATATCCCGATCACCTACGTACTGTCTACGCAACAAGCGTGTTCCAGTCCAGGGTGGACAGCCGAAAGAAACAGACGTGGGAACGATGTAGCCTATGGGCTTACTTGGGATGAGTTGAAGGAACTCATGATGAAGGAATTCTGCCACGAGCTCCAGAAGCTGGAGAACGAGTTCTGGAACATCAAGCAGGATGGTGGCGATAACGCCGGTCTAACTGCCCACTTTAAACAACCTGATATGATGATTAAGAAATACATCCGTGCTTTGCCGGATTGTGTTACAGACTTCGTTCAAGCTGCGAAGACGACAACAATAGAAGAGACCTACCTACTCGCTGTCGAGATTAATGACAAGCGAGTTCTAGCTGGGTACTTCAAGAACACTCCGAAGAGTCTTCACCAAGCTACCACTTCTCCCACCGCTGAAACCGTCGCTCCGCAAGCCTCCAAGTCCTCACGTCGCAAGAGAAAGAATAACAACAAGAACTGTGCTGTCATAGTCGCTCCACTCCAAGCTATCCCTGCTCAACCGCAACCTCAGAACCACCAACTAGCAGCACCGATGACCAATGCACCGCCGGCCAAGCGTGTATATACTGGTCCTCACCCGCTCTGCCCTACTTGTACTTATCATCATCCTATTGGGATTGCATGTCGATTTTGTGTTCACTGCAACCTGTACGGACACTTCACTGCCAATTGTCGTGCTGGTCCTCGCCAAGCCCCAGCTCAAGCTCAAGTTCAAGCCCCTGCACTGCCAGCTCCTCTTCCTGCTCCCCAGGGCCAACAAGCAGCTCATGCCCCTGCTGCTCATGCAAGAGCCTGCTTTGTGTGTGGTGATCCTAACCACTTCGCGAATGTCTGCCTGAACAGAGTGGTGAAGCAAGAGCCACAACAGTAACCAGCGCAACAACAATATCAACAGCAGCAGCCAGCAGCCCGTGGACGTACTTTCAACATCAACGTCCGCCAGGCTCAAGCAGACGACAATGTGGTTAATGGTATGTTTCTTTGTCTCGCCATCCATTTTCTACTTCACATGCTCTGTTTTACAGAAAATATACCCCCATGATTTATGACACATTGATATTCGACAGTTTGAAAACCGTTTTTCAATCTTGTGAAACTAATCATGTTTGTTCCGCCGTGAGGGTTTCAATCAACATATTTTTGGATTTTTTTTTAAATTTTGACAAAATTTAAAAACAAACATATTTTTAATTTTTCAAATTTTGACAAAATAAAAACATATTTTTGGTTTTTAAATTTTTAGGGTTTTTGAAATGTGGTTTATTTATGTACACAAACAAACTAACTCCCTGTTTCTTAGTGGCAGGGACCAGCAACCTCCTCGTCTAGTGCCAGGCTGCTCCGATACTCCTTTAGTTGACATTTAGTTTTCTTCTGGAGCACCTGCACATATACACAACTCATTTACTTGAATAATTCAGCCAAGGTCTGTTTGACCTTAGGCATTTCAACACAAAATTCATTCAATGATGGAAAATCTTGTCATTTTGTACAAAAACTTTTTCATCTTTGACTTCAACTTTTTCGTCATTCATAGAAGTCACTTGTTTCTTAACCACCCAGTTTTGTCCTTTTGAAGTACTTCTTTTGTAAAATCGTGACTCGTTTTGATTATTTTGATTTTGAACAACAATATTTTATTTCCAAAACTGGTTTGGTTTTGTCATATCGACCGATGTTTTCCAACTTTGTGTTGTTCTTAATCTGGGTGTGTGAGAATTCCAGGTTTGTCTTGAATCAAACCTAGTCTGGTTTGATTTCCAAGTTTTATTCGAAGCAAACTTGTTTGTGTTGTACCTTCAAGTTTGTTTGGAATCAAATCTGGTAGACCTTTGTTTCACATCCTCAGATTTCTGTTTTTCAACATCAACAGGCTTTGGGTTTGGACACTAGCGTGCAAGATGTCCAGTTTGATCACATCTAAAACAAGTTTTCCTCGAAACATCTTTAGCCTGTTGTTGTTACTTTTTCTGAGCATAGAACTCTTCATTAGACTGTCGTCTAAATTGGAGTTCTTTCTCTTCTTCCGAACTTTTTCCATGAACGAAATTCATTTTCTTTTGAAAATTTTTCTTTTCAAACCTTTTATCTTGATTTTGTTTCTTTTTATAACCCAACCCTGCCTTCATATTCTTCTTTTTGTAACCAGGTTTGTTATAAAAAGTTTTCTTGTTCTTCCCAGTGAATTTTGAAATTTCTGACTTTTCGATCTCTACCAGTTTAAACACTTTGTCAATTTTATCCGCAATCACATTCTGAATCGGGAACTCGTTATCTGAGAATAATTTGTCCAATCCAATCATGGTATAAGCCAATCCTTTTGGATTATCATTCACAATTTTCTCAGATTTTGAATGTTTAAGATAACTATCATGAAAACTTTCCTCATTTTCATCCTGTGATTCAGACTTACCTTTGGTAGATTCATCTTTCAAAACACTTTCAACAACCTTACTTACCACCTCTGAATCATCAGCATCATCAGATTTGGTGTAAGTCACATCGATATTTTCAGGTAATTGGTCAACTATATTCAGACTTTTTGCCACCTTTTCCTCATCATAAAAGGTATAATTATCTCTCAATGGTGGTGGTACCTGATGATATTCTGAACCAATACCTTTATTATTCTTGTCAGAATCTTTGTCATCTGGTGTGATGTTGAAAATGCGTTCAAGAATGTACGAAGAACCATGATAACTTTGAAGTTTTGTAACAATCTTTTCTTTTTCAACCAGAACTTGTTTGAGATTAGCAACTTCATCAACACACTTGTTTAATTCAAGTTGCTTTTCTTCAAACTTTTTCTCATAAAGTTCTTTTGTTGTTAAAGTTTCAGACAATCTTTTGTCTAAACATTTAACTTGTTTCTTCAAAGTATCATAAGCTTCTTGTACTCTCTGACTTGAACATTTTATTTTATCATATTCTTTTTGCAGATCTTGAAAATAATTATCTTTTTTAACACAATCTTCACATTTTGTCAAACATTTTTGTTTTAAAATTTATTTTCTTTTTCAAAATCTTGACATTTCAGTGTCAGCTTTTCAATGTTTTGCTTCAAAACTTCTTCATTTTCAAGCATTTCTTTGCATTTAGTTTTGAAAACATTTTCAATTTTATTTATTTCAATATCTTTTGTTTTTATCTTTTCATCTTTATCAGTACAGGCTTTGCACATTTCTATGCAATTCCTGCACTTATCTTTAGGTTTATCAACATTTTCATCATTTAAAAATTCAGAAGTTTCAGTTACCTCAGTGTCATCTGATACTTGTGATTCTTCTGTTTCAACTTTCTGATCCTCTTCCTTCTTTTGTTCATTTTCTTCAGCATTCTCTGTTGTTTTCTTTACCTCCGTAACCATCTTCTCAATCTCTTCTTCTTTCTTTTTCTCATTTCCACCACTTTCGGTAAACTTGCCTCAAACACTTCTTTCAAACGCTTAAACACCTCAGCTTCATAACCTTTTTCAGATAACCTTCTCGTGTGAAATGTGTCACGATCTGGAAAAACTTTTGCTGCTGCAAACAAATCCACCTTCTTGGTGTCACACCCCGACCACGTAAAACAACAAATCGTTGCGGAATCGTCGGGAAGTGTTGTAACAGAATCATTGTATCATAACACATGGAAATTTAAATGTTGTTTTATTGATTAAAAGAAGTCACAATTTCTTAAAAACAAGAAAGTTTAACATAATTAACTACTCTTGCATCTTTTATTGTCACTAAGGCCCAAGTCCGCCTAATTGTATCTTGATTAATCCTATGCATCATTTCCTGAAACACATGTGAAAATAGGTACGTCAGCATAAAAATGCCTGTGAGATACATAGGTTTTATTGATTTAGGATTCATGACTTATAAGTTTAGAGAAAAATATGTTTTACAAAAGTTAGTCATGATCCTTGAAAAATGTTTTCTTTTATAAATCATACAAAAGTGATGAGAAATCAGATAATATAAAAGAACAATGCAGAATGAAATGAATAACCAAGTAAAAATGAGTTTGTATAAAATGTGTTGTTTGTAAAACAATGTTTTGTAAAGATATGTTAATTTGTGAAAAATGTAATATGTCAAAATTGAAATGGTTTAAATAACGCTACTATATGTAATATCATAAAAGCACTTATATATAGGAAGTACCAGCAGCGTATCCACCATGCTTTTATCATATTACACACGCCTCGTTACTTAAATCACTTACCCAAACAAACCATCAATGTAAAAATGTTTATGTATAATCAAATGTCAAAATGTTTATGTAAACACCATGTCTAAATGTAAATCATGAAATGTGTAAACAAATGTCATGTATGATAAGCAAAAAGTGACTACTTAATCATATGTAAAAATGTACAAAACAAAGTATTTGAGTAAATCAAAAGTTATGCTTTGTAAAATAATGCATGCTTTACTGATACAAACATCTATGCGGTAATGTTAAACGTTTACATCCAAGCCATGAGACTGTAGGATAAACCCTGGAACAAAGTCAAAGGTCTACCTAGAAATGTTTTCGGATTCAGTCATTCCTTCCACCCAAACAAACCGAGGATTTCAGAAATGGGAGTTGTCAAGTCCTATGGTACCACTACCTACTACCGAGCGGCATGATCGGTGTTAATGAATGTATTAGTTCGTTAAACAAACCAAATGCCATACCAAATGTAAGCATGTTTTATGAAAATAATGTACCTAGTATTCTAAGTGGACATACAAGGTAGAAATGTAAAACATTGTGTCCATATGCTACTGGAACATATGCAACAGAAATCTAATGTAAAACAATGTACTAAGTATGAAACAAATGGACATACATAGCATGTGATGTAAAACAAATGTACTAAGTATGCACTAAGTGGACATACATGGCAAAAACACAATGAAATCATGTACTAATAGTGTACTAATGAACATAGCAAGTATAGGATATAAAAGCATGAAAAGCACGAAAGTAACAAGTAGGCACATGTATTTCACCTCAAAATATTAGAAAAACAGTAAAAGAGGGGACTACGTACTCACTTGAGGGTGCTTAGAAGTCTTGAACAACAACCAAGCAAAGCTAGAGGGATCACGGAATCAAGCGGCACCTAATATAGGTAACTACGTTAACAACCGGACCTAAATCAGAAGATCGGATAGAATGAGGTTTCGTAAACCAAATGAGTATTGGAACTCATATGATATGGTTTAACAAAGCCTACATTCTAAAACGAAACTTAACCTAAGTGCTTACGACCCATTAGGACTCGTTAAGGTAGCTTACGCCACTTTAACGCGTCGTTCGCGTAAAACGCGTTCGGAACTCCTAACTAGTCCTATGACAAGTAGTATATGCCTTAATATGTCTAATATTGTTGTCTAATCATTTTAGATATCAAGAATTATGTTGCATATGCTTAAAATAGATTTATGTGCAAAAAGGGCATTTTGGTCATTTACCTAAGGCATATAAACTACCTATCATACAACTACTTAAACGAAGTGACCATAAGGTATAACCTCGGAAGGTTATTCTCTATGCAATTATGGTCACCTAATGTGTTTGTTCGGATCCTAATGATCGACCAAACGGGTCGGGATCGAAAGTATAAGCGGTTGTTTAGACCGCTTACCTTACGACCCTATATAAGCACTAAACCTAAAGTGACGAGCTAAACATGTTAAAACATGTTTAACAAGGTTTGAAAATAAGTTTGATATCAAGATAAAGGGTCTTGATACCCAAAAGTAGGTTGGTTACAAAATACGCAAGAATACGCATTTTGGCCGAAACTACGACTCGTCACTAAGCCTAGATAACGTGGTAATCAGTAGGTATAGTCACTAGGGACTATAACCATCGTGATTACGCTCACGTTATGAAGTTCAAACGAACTTCGTGTTGACCATAAACTGGTCAATGCAGAAAGTCAAACAAAGTTTGACTTTCACGCTAAAAACGCATAAAAGAACAAAAGTGGACTTACAAAGGGTCCAAGAATGGAAATCTAGATCCAACTTGCTCAGGTATGAGGTGCCAAGCCCCAACTTAGAGCAAATAGATCAGATTTGTGTGTTGCAACAATGAAAAGGCATGGGTATTTATAGGATTTCTAGGACCGTTTGGATCGTTCATCATAAAAGAGCTTCGATCTCATCTGTACACATGCACACATGGTTTTGCAAAACCATAGGCACCTACAAATGGCCCCTAGATTGATAAAATACCATTTGCAAGAGTGTATAACAGCTGGAACAGCTGGAAACAGACTAAAAAATCATTTTTGTACATCTGGCAGTTTTAGGCGGCCGGCGTAAAAGACAGGCAGGGGTTTACGCCCCAGGCCTAAAACTTCAGATTAGCAAAATAGTTTCAAAAGTTGCTGTTTCAGTCCCTGCATGTATTTAAGGACCATTTTGACACGTTTGAGGCCTGTTAAGCCATTTTCGAGGCTCTACAATGATGCCTAAATATAAGGGACATGAAACATGCTCACAAATATGTCGGATGTCGGTTTGTTTGGCCGTACGATCACGTTATTCGGTTAATTACGACGAAACACGAACGAAAGTGAAAAACGATCCAAATGACGTGACGAATGGATTTTTATCAAGACAATCACTAAAATTAAATATTTTAATGATTACATAAATTTTTGGATGTCCGGATATATTCAGAACGTAAGATATGCGTGAAAATGCAAACTTATGCACTTTTTGATGCTTTTAGTCCCTGAATGACCAAGAAGTTTATTTTAGCACACCGAACCCCTCAAAGCCTTTTTCTAAGCTATGTAAAGGATATTTAGGGTATGTTTAACTTATGGTCATGTTCCGGAATGTTCGTTACAGTACGAATCGGCATACTTTCGCAGTTTGTCGAATTTAGTCCCTGTAAGCGAATAAACTTGATTTCGGCATACCAAACCTTCCAAAACTTATTTCTAAGTTATGTAATGGTTATTTAAGGTATGTTAAGCCCATGTCACTATTCCGGAGTGTTTTTCGCGTTAATCTGATTATTTTTTCGCATCAGTGCGCGTATAACTTTCTAGAAAGCGATTTAGAGCTCGAAATCGAACAAGAATTGATATGTGCAAATGATACACATATTTATACAAATCCTAAGTATGAAATACAATATTTCATTGATTTGGTATTTGTTTGATGGCCGTGGAGGCACAGGTGTCACAGTCTCCCCTACTTCAGGAAATTTCGTCCCGAAATTTATTTAGAGGAAACTTGTGAGAGCTTGAAACATGAAGTTGAAAAGATACAACAACACTGGTTAGGGTTCTGAACTTCTAGTAACTTTAATAACATCATGCTTGCAATGTAAGAGTGACACTTATATACAAGTATATAAAGCGTTATTGGTGCGTCCACCGTACCTCCATTACATTGTTCACATTTCGTTATTGTTGCCACTATCGGTTCTTACACATAATAAATCTTACTGTGGTTTCCGCACACTAAATTTCATAATTATGTACGCGTCCATAATTATGTAATTCCTTGCATAGTCCGCACAGTGCATTTTATAACGTGTAGGGGAAAACCAAATGAACAAACCTGTGATGAGCATGACTAGACCATCCTAGGGTCCTTTTTAATTGAATCAATAAATGATCTCTTTAAATAGACCACCAAGGAGTCTTTTCAGCCATATCACCACGCGTTATTCTTAACCAGATTCTGAATCAATCTTTTCGACTAGACCACTCAAAGGGTCTTTTTTGAATCATGGAATGGTACTATATAATCCAAGGGTCTTAACTTTTACGTAGAAGCCCATTAAGGATTTAAGGTAGTACCTTTTGAATATCCTACTATGAATCCCTCATATGAAGATATGGAAGATTCTACAAGGATTTGGATAACGAATATCCAGATTACTCAAAAACACAAAATGCATAAAAGAAAACACATGAACACATAATCACAAATTGTTTATCTTGATCTTTAATTTGTTATCATTTTGTTAATTTTGTTTTGTTAATTGTGCACACGTATTTAAAGCACACCAGGTATCCAATCCGTGGATTTTGATTGGCACTTTAAATATTTCCAAGAATCTAACTACAAAGATAGGAAGATCTTAAAAAAAGAAAATTTGATTTCGATTATAAGGAATCGAAACGTTCGAATTTAGGCATACAAGGAATCCAATGAAGGACTCTAATTTGAACGATAATCATCCACAAGGATCTAATTGTGAAGGTAAAAAGATCCCATATGGATTTTGTGATTTGAAAAGCGGGAGGCATTTCAAAACCTTGCACTAGGCGTGCTTAAGTCGAAACATGAGGTAAAAATGCTCATGAAGTTGGGGCGCTAGATATGCCAAGGCGACATATGAAGCAGAGTTTGAAGGTTAAGTCAATGTATGGGGAAAATGTTTTTGAAAACTATGCATGGGGTTCTTCAAAAAAAAATGTGTTTAATGTTTCTGAAATCTTACATAATACTTTTTTTTTTAAATCATAAAGTAGGTGTATTAGATAAGTATATTTATAAAATATTTTAAAATCATGTGAGATGAATTTTGAAATTATGTATAAGGTTTTTGAAAACATGAATGATGCTTTTGAAATCATGCATTTGATATAAAATATACTATGTCAAAAATGTTTTCTACTATATAAAAGTATTTTTGAAATCATAAAGGTTGTTTTGAAAACCGATACTATGTATGTTGTTATGAAAATCAGAATGTAATGGGTATGAGATTGAAAATACCCTCAGTTATCTAACCAAGGATTCAAAGGCACAGATGTGCAAAAAGCACGATTATTCATAATTTCGCTTTATTTCTTGTACTTCGTCTCCTAGAATGAAACGAGTACTTAAAATTTTCGAGGAAATCATGAGTGATCACATGAAAGGGAGAATCACAAGAGTAGTTTGTAAAGAACATAGTTCCATGATGTATGTATTATAGGGAAATGCCATACACACATGTAACTACAATTGTATATCAGAATTTACGAACAATGATTTATTTATAAACAAAACACATTGTTTCAGAGTTCAACAAAAGAAACAAAAGCAGAAGATTCAAATTATTTAAACCAGTAGCTTCTTCTAATCAGCCAAATGCTTATCCATGGGTTGGATTTGCATTGACAATCTTTGGGCATTTGTTCCTGAAATGGCTCGTCTCGCCACAGTTGTTGCACGATCCAGGTGGAAAGCGAGCTTGGACAGGGTTGGCTTGTGGTTGATTTGGACCACCTTGGTTCGGGTTAATTCGACAAGCACTTGCCATGTGACCAACTCGCCCACATGATACACACAGACGACACTGTAGGTGAGCTTGGTGATGCCCATTACATTTGTTGCATAACGGTGCCATTCCCTTGTATTGCTTCTTAGCAGGTGGTGTTGCCATCTGGCTAGGTCCTGCTTGATTTGGTGCAACGACTGGAGAATTCTTTGAAGCTTTATGCTTCCTTGACCTTTTCGAAGGCTTGGCTTCTGCTTCTTTTGATGCTTCTTGAGTGGCTCCATTATTGAGACGAGACATGGCGATACCTAAATCCACAGACTTCAGGATTACTTCACCTATTCGCTGGTAAAATTTGGCTGTTTGCTCGGACATTTGAGTGTTGCTGAGATGAAGAGACATTCTAGAAGAAATGAAAGACATAGGAAGAAACAAGTGAAATGTTATCGGAAAATGAAAACAAAATGACAACGCATAGAAGTTGCGATCATTTATTTGTTACCTAAGGCAAACAAATGAGACGGTGACTAATCAAAGTAAACGGGTCATATTAATGTATCACTGAAGACATGCTCACCTATAAGTGAACACTCACCCCAAGAGTTCCCAGGTAAGAGTGACTGGTCCGATACTGCGGATTTGTACGAACACTCTAGCCTTAGACAGAAAACTCAGGGTACAGGCATTCACCCTTCCAATTTGCACATGTTCACATTATAAGACCCAAACTTTGATGAGATTTTGAAAACTTAGAGTATTCAAAACCTAGTAATCAATCACCCTATAACAGATGATTGGTTTTCAAAGCGGTTTTGAAATTTATGTTCTTGTTGTGGTTGTCGCCTAAGGGTAGGTGACGGTATTGTTTTAAGGTCTAAACACGAGGATCTTGTGTTAGGGTCCTAGGAAGGTTATAAACTAGGTAAAAGCATTACTAATAACCTAATTCCCTATAACCATGAGCTCTGATACCAACTTTTCTGTCACACCCCGACCACCTAAAACAACAAATCGTGGTGGAATCGTTGGGGAGTGTTGTAACAGAATCATTGTTTCATAACACATGGAAATTTAAATGTTGTTTTATTGATTAAAAGAAGTCACAATTTCTTAACAACAAGTAAGTTCAACATAATTAACTAGTCTTGCATCTTTTATTGTCACTAAGGCCCAAGTCCGCCTAAGTGTATCTTGATTAATCCTATGCATCATTTCCTGAAACACATGTGAAAATAGGTACGCCAGCATAAAAATGCCTGTGAGATACATAGGTTTTATTGATTTAGGATTCATGACTTATAAGTTTAGAGAAAAATATGTTTTACAAAAGTTAGTCATGATCCTTGAAAAATGTTTTCTTTTATAAATCATACAAAAGTGATGAGAAATCAGATAATATAAAAGAACAATGCAGAATGAAATGAATAACCAAGTAAAAATGAGTTTATATAAAATGTGTTGTTTGTAAAACAATGCTTTGTAAAGATATGTTAATTTGTGAAAAATGTAATATGTCAAAATTGAAATGGTTTAAATAACGCTACGATATGTAATATCATAAAAGCACTTATATATAGAAAGTACTAGCGGCGTATCCAACATGCTTTTATCATATTACACACGCCTCGTTACTTAAATCACTTACCCAAACAAACCATCAATGTAAAAATGTTTATGCATAATCAAATGTCAAAATGTTTATGTAAAAACCATGTCTAAATGTAAATCTTGAAATTTGTAAACAAATGTCATGTATGATAAGCAAAAAGTGACTACTTAATCATATGTAAAAATGTACAAAACAAAGTATTTGAGTAAATCAAAAGTTATGCTTTGTAAAATAATGCATGCTTTACTGATACAAACATCTATGCGGTAATGTTAAACATTTACATCCAAGCCGTGAGACTGTAGGATAAACCCTGGAACAAAGCCAAAGGTCTCCCTAGAAATGTTTTCGGATTCGGTCATTCCTTCCACCTAAACAAACCTAGGATTTCAGAAATGGGAGTTGTCAAGTCCTATGGTACCACTACCTACTACCGAGCGGCATGATCGGTGTTAATGAATGTATTAGTTCGTTAAACAAACCAAATGTCATACCAAATGTAAGCATGTTTTATGAAAATAATGTACCTAGTATGCTAAGTGGACATACAAGGTAGAAATGTAAAACATTGTGTCCATATGCTACTGGAACATATGCAACAGAAATGTAATGTAAAACAATGTACTAAGTATGAAACAAATAGACATACATAGCATGTGATGTAAAACAAATGTACTAAGTATGCACTAAATGGACATACATAGCAAAAACACAATGAAATCATGTACTAATAGTGTACTAATGAACATATCAAGTATAGGATATAAAAACATGAAAAGCACGAAAGTAACAAGTAGGCACATGTGTTTCACCACCAAAATGTTTGAAAAATAGTAAAAGAGGGGACTATGTACTCACCTGAGGGTGCTTAGAAGTCTTGAACAACAACCAAGCAAAGCTAGAGGGATCACGGAATCAAACGGCACCTAATATAGGTAACTACGTTAATAACCGGACCTAAATCGAAAGATCGGATAGAATGAGGTTTCGTAAACCAAATGAGTATTGGAACTCGTATGATATGGTTTAACAAAGCCAACATTCTAAAACGAAACTTAACCTAAGTGCTTACGACCCATTAGGACTCGTTAAGGTAGCTTACGCCACTTTAACGCGTCGTTCGCGTAAAACGCGTTCAGAACACCTAACTTGTCCTATGACAAGTAGTATATGCCTTAATATGTCTAATATTGTTGTCTAATCAGTTTAGATATCAAGAATTATGTTACATATGTTTAAAAAAAATTTATGCGTAAAAATGGCATTTTGGTCATTTACCTAAGGCATATAAACTACCTATCATACAACTACTTAAACGAAGTGACCATAAGGTATAACCTCGGAACGTTAATCCCTATGAAACTATGGTCACCTAATGTATTTGTTCGGATCCTAATGATCTACCGAACGGGTCGAGTTCGAAAGTATAAGCGGTTGTTTAGACCGCTTACCTTACGACCCTATATAAGCACTAAACCTAAAGTGACGAGCTAAACATGTTTAACATGGTTTGAAAACAAGTTTGATATCAAGACAAAGGGTCTTGATACCCAAAAGTAGTTTGGTTACAAAATACGCAAGAATACACATTTTGGCCGAAACTACGACTCGTCACTAAGCCTTGATAACGTGGTAATCAGTAGGTATAGTCACTAGGGACTATAACCATCGTGATTACGCTCACGTTATAAAGTTCAAATGAACTTCGTGTTAACCATAAACTGGTCAATGCAGAAAGTCAAACTGTTTGACTTTCATGCTAAAACGCATAAAAGAACGAAAGAGGACTTATAAAGTGTCCAAGAATGGAAATCTAGATCCAACTAGCTCAGGTATGAGGGGCCAAGCCCCAACTTAGAGCAAATAGATCAGATTTGTGTGTTGCAACAATGAAAAGGCATGGGTATTTATAGGATTTCCAGGACCGTTAGGATCGTTCATCGTAAAACGAGCTTCGATCTCATCCGTACACATGCACCCATGGTTTTGCAAAACCATGGGCACCTAAAAATGGACCCTAGATTGATAAAATACCATTTGCAAGAGTATACAACAGCTGGAACAGCTGGAAACAGGCTGAAAAATCATTTCTGCACATCTGGCAGTTTTAGGCGGCCAGCGTAAGAGACAGGCAGGGGTTTACGCCCCAGGCCTAAAACTTCAGATCAGCAAAATAGTTTCAAAAGTTGCTGTTTCAGTCCCTGCATGTATTTAAGGCCCATTTTGACACGTTTGAGGCCCGTTAAGCCATTTTCAAGGCTCTACAATGATTACTAAATATAAGGGACATGAAACATGCTCACAAATATGTCGGATGTCAGTTCGTTTGGCCGTACGATCACGTTATTCGGTTAATTACGACGAAACACGAACGAACGTGAAAAACTATCCAAATGACGCGACGAATGGATTTTTATCAAGCCAGTCACTAAAATAAAATATTTTAATGATTTCATAAATTTTTGGATGTCCGGATGTATTCAGAATGTAAGATATGCGTGAAAATGCAAACTTATGCACTTTTTGACGCTTTTAGTCCCTGAATGACCAAGAAGTTTATTTTAGCACACCGAACCCCTCAAAGCCTATTTCTATGCTATGTAAAGGATATTTAGGGTATGTTTAACTTATGATCATGTTCCAGAATGTTCGTTGCAGTACGAATCGGCATACTTTCACAGTTTGTCGAATTTAGTCCCTGTAAGCGAATAAACTTGATTTCGGCATACCAAACCTTCCAAAACTTATTTCTAAGTTATGTAATGGTTATTTAAGGTATGTTAAGCCCATGTCACTATTCCGGAGTGTCTATCTAGTTAATCTGATTACGTTTTCGCATCAGTGCGCGTATAACTTTTCAGAAAGCCATTTAGAGCTCGAAATCGAACAAGAATTGATATGTGCAAATGATACACATATTTATACAAATCCTAAGTATAACATACAATATTTCATTGATTTGGTATCTGTTTGATGGCCGTGGAGGCACAGGTGTCACACTTGGGGTCAACAACCAGATTACCCCGTGGATCCATGTAGCATTCCAGTTCAGCATTCCATCTTTTGGCTTTTTGAGCTTCCTTGAATGAAGCATATAGCTTTTGGATTTCAAAACTTGCATTATCTCTCTGCCAACGATTATCTTCAACAACTTCAGCCATAAAAGCAGATCCAACAAAATCTTCTTCAGGACAAACCTTGCTCCAGTCATAACCTTCATCGTCTTGAATAACCACTAGAGCTCTTTATTTTTCCTTTGATGATCCTTCACTGATTTGCTTTTGATTCATGTTTAGATCCACTGTTGCAATGATAAATTGCTCTTTGATAATAATCATCTCTGAATGGATTCGCGGGTTCGTCAGTTTGCCTGTTTGTGCATTCTCTTTTAAAATGCCCTTTCTGTTTGCACTTAAAACAAGTAACTTTCGACTTATCGAATCCCAGTATTGTATCAGCAGTTCCCAAACATGATCTTCTGGTGATTTCCATAAACCTTTGTGCTCTCCTCAAAGCGCTAGCCATGCACCATTTTATGTCTATCAGCTCCATCTCCTCTGGATCGATCTGATCATAATCTTCCTTTGTCATATTCGGGTTTTGTCACGACCCCCGACCCACCCTGAACGGAATCGAGAGCCGCGAACAGCCAAGTGGTACCGGTGATTATTTTGAAAAATATTGCAGCGGAAACTTCATCAGGACCGTGAGTTAGGAAAAATATCAGAGTTTAGAAAACACCGGATTTTATTTACTAAATAGATGGGATAAATCCATGTTTTACAAAGGTAGCTTTAATAAGGGATAAACCCAATTACATAAAACAATATTTCTTAATTTGATTTAATTAATAAAATAAGCCACTTCTTGAAGCCTTTCAGTGCCGTATCCATCTCTTACTCCAATCTACTGTAATTACCTGAAACGCGTTTTAAAAAGGTTTTGTCAACAGGAAATACTGGTGAGTTCATTCATTTTGCTTAAAACGACGCATTTGCTATAATTTACAGTCTTAAGAGCGATTACAATGTTTCCATATATCAACCAACTACCCACAGTATTTGTCACTCGAACATCCATCGGTAACCTCTGAGTCCAATGGTGTCTGTGACTATGGTCATATCACCCCTTGGCTAACTCGTTGTCCAATGGTGACGGTTATCAAGTAATGTATACAAAACCCCACATACCGGCTGTAATTTGGTGATTACAAAGACTTAATCCCCGTAATTATAACTTTGAAAGTAAACATGATTTTGAAATAAAATTTTATAAAAAGAGAATGACTCACATTATAAGCATGCAGATTTATACGGGCAGAGTTTAGCCTACTGATTAGCCTTGATATTGCAGATTTATACAGGCAGAGCTTAGCCTATTGATTAGTCTTGTAACCTAGTGCACACGAACTAGATAAGTAACTAATACAGCATTTACGATAACTCACGAGATTAAAACCCTCACAACGAATGACAAAGTGCAATACTTAAACATCCATCGAATTAACGACGAATGACAAAGTATAACCCAAGTTTGAGCAGCACTTAAACATTCATCAGATAGTTTTAATCGATCAGACATTGAATCGTAGCAGCGATCAAGTTAATACCCGGTATCGTAGCAGAATTCGAGCTAGTGTGTGTTTGGTAGTAATCAGGTGATATCTCGACGTACGAAATGAATTTAACGTCAAACGAACGCAGAATGTCAATTCCCACACCCCTCTATTTATATCTGGAAAAAGGCGCTGTCGCGCCACGCGACACCCTGTCGCGCCACGCGACGTGGACCCTTTTAGCATAGGGTTGCCACGTGTGTTTGTAGCTCAGGTGAGTCAGCGGATTTGTAAAATTCGATTTTGACAGCAAAATATAAAGATAATCGTCAATAGGGAATACCCCCCCCCCCCCCCTTAGTTTTAGGGGCCCTGATCCTGATTCTGATTGTTCTGAAAATTTTAGGGTTTATACAGAATCACTTGGGGTTTTAATTAGGGTTTCTTATTTGTAAAATATAATATATAAAATAAGAAAATAATAGTTTTGATGAGAGTTGTTATGGTTTGGGATAAAAGAGAATAAAACGGTGAGAAAAGAAAATGGACCCAATTTGTAACTTTAGGGTTCAACTAGAAAGCCTTCTGGTAGAAATTTTGGGTATAACTTCTAAGCTATTTAAAAATATATATAATGCACTCGTGTTAAGTATAGTACCCCTAATTCAACCTTGTCCCTATGTCACGAGACAGAACCCCAACGAACTTAGTCAGGCAGAGCCTTGACATATGTTATGGGGCTCATATCAATCGGAAAGCGTAGCGGTGATCGGGAGTTAAAATACTTATTATAGAATGAAAAGAAAGAGGGGCGCCAAAGAAACAAAAAGAAACTGAGGAGGAATTGTGAAGTGTGAAGTATCCCATATTTATACTACTCCAAAGTCCTTGGACACCTACACGTAGCCTATGTTAAAAGACACGTAGTGGTTATGCTAAACACGTCCACCATGCAAATGTTTTGAATTTATTTTATATATTTTGATTTTCGATTTCTTCTGATATACGTAGACAATTCCAACAAATGAATTATAAATTAAGTTTTATTATTATTATTATTATTTATATATTTTATTTTTGATTCTTATCTTCGACATACACACATATATTTCAAACAAAATTAAATGTGGTAACTTTATTATTATTTTATTATTTTGATATATATATTATAATTAATTTAATTGCTTCACTTATTTGGTGCTTATAACTTCTAAAATATAACGTTTTATAAAACAATGAATATGTTTTTAGAACGAGAATATTTGTATCTACATTTTGAACCAAGTGTCATTAAAAACGGAGTAGGTTCAAATATAATGTATTTTTATAATTTAATTATTAAATGGTTCATGGGTCTGTCTAATTACTTCATATTTCTAATCTTCAACTTACCCGTAATCTACCCGTCTAATAATATAAGTTTTTTATATACTTTTATTTTATTTAGAAAGGTCACCCATAGACAGGCTTAATTAATTAGTATACTATTTCAACCAACTATATATAAAATAGTTTTTAAAACTATTTGGGTCGAATATTTATATTAAAAATAAACTAGTTACTAGTTACTAGTGGTTAATTTAAACAAACCAATAATTCTTATATGATAAAACTGGGAATGTTACATTCTCCCCACCTTGTTTTAAATCTCGTCCTCGAGATTTGGGTTACAATATTTCTTTTAGACTTATGTCATATTTTAGTTAATAAAAACAATATTAAGGTAGATGACACAGAATTAAAATATCAAATTTTGTGAATACAATAAGTAGGATTCAATGGTTCAACTGAATTAGTTCAAGAAATCGATATCAAATGAATGAGATGAAATGATATAATTTCCAAGGTGACTAGTTTCAAGTCAAAAGATATATGATCAATAGATTTTTTAAAATGAATGTGAAGGACTTTTAGAATCAATAAAATTCTTTGTATGCAGAAGTCAGAAAAAAAAAATATAAGAACTTTATCTGGAATTTCGTGTGATAACCGTTGTTAAGTGACATTACCAGGGAATATTGAATAAAATGAAATAAAGGATTTGCAAAGGTATGTGACTACTTTTTCAATGCTAAGAATTAGATTTAGACTACGCACCGATTGTTGTGAAATCTTGTTCTATCGTACCTCAGCAACTTCATGTTGTTTGTAGGATCACGTGGCCAAGTGCTTCTTTTTGATCAGTAGTTCTCCCACTAACGGAATTCGCATTGGTGTCGTCGTGCCTAATTTATATTTTCCAAAGGTCTTGCCTTGAAAGTCGTGTGTGATATACTTTGACGTCCGTGGACGTATAATTTAAGTTTCATGTGTTTTCTTGTGCACTAGCATAACTTTATATACTTCTTACTTGTGTTATTAGTCTATGGTAATGCATTTAGAAATTCTTATACTTTTGATGGTGTCCCAACTTAAAGGGTTTCCATTGCACGAGTTACGAGGTAGATGATCAAACGAAATAATGTTTGATATTGATATATGTAAGAGATTCTTGATAAAGGAATCTAGATTTATTATTGTTGACATATAGGCTTGTGCTTTATTCTTATTTGACTTTTGGAATTCTTTATAGATATACATATCTATATAATCATATATTTCACATGCTGTAATATACATACCCTCTATAAGGTCAATGTATTTAACAGATTCATATTTCCAAAAACAAGTCAGATATCAGGTCATGATACTATTTAGGGAAATCTTGTCACTTGTTTGACATATTATATACCCCGTCTTATCCGGTTCTCGTCGGAGAGGTAACCCTTATTATATCCGGACAAGCTGGAGAGTCTGCTACACCATACCCAGTCTTGTCGGAGAAGAATTTTATATTTCCCATAAATAGTATTTTTTTTTTAAAAGTGCCTCTTTTATTAAGGCTTTTATCCTGAATCAAGGAAATTTGTATTTCCATAACATATCTAATTCAAGACAAAGTAAATAAGCAAGAATTAATAGCAATTAAGTGTTATTGCTTATTTATCGTACCTTACAATGTTCTAGTTATTATCCTTACGACATACCAAAACCCATCATACTTTATTTACACAAGTATTAAGCTTAGCTTATACTAGGGCATCTTTTCTTAAGTTCAAGTCTAAATGCTATCATGTGTGCTACCAGTTAATATCATTCTCCTAACTCTTTTAGGTATTATTATCACAACACCTATAGGCTTAAATCAGTGGCTCTGATACCACCTTCTGTCACGACCCCCGACCCACCCTGAACGGAATCGGGAGCCGCGAACAGCCAAGTGGTACCGGTGATTATTTTGAAAAATATTGCAGCGGAAATTTCATCAGGACCGTGAGTTAGGAAAAATATCAGAGTTTAGAAAACACCGGATTTTATTTATTAAATAGATGGAATAAATCCATGTTTTACAAAGGTAGCTTTAATAAGGGATAAACCAAATTACATAAAACAATATTTCTTAATTTGATTTAATTAATAAAATAAGCCACTTCTTGAAGCCTTTCAGTGTCGTATCCATCTCTTACTCCAATCTACTGTAATTACCTGAAACGCGTTTTAAAAAGGTTTTTGTCAGCAGGAAATACTGGTGAGTTCATTCATTTTGCTTAAAACGACGCATTTGTTATAATTTACAGTATTAAGAACGATTACAATGTTTCCATATATCAACCAACTACCCACAGTATTTGTCACTCGAACATCCATCGGTAACCTCTGAGTCCAATGGTGTCTGTGACTATGGTCATATCACCCCTTGGCTAACTCGTTGTCCAATTGTGACGGTTATCAAGTAATGTATACAAAACCCCACATACCGGCTGTAATTTAGTGATTACAAAGACTTAATCCCCGTAATTATAACTTTGAAAGTAAACATGATTTTGAAATCAAATTTGATAAAAAGAGAATGACTCACATTATAAGCATGCAGATTTATACGGGCAGAGTTTAGCCTACTGATTAGCCTTGATATTGCAGATTTATACAGGCAGAGCTTAGCCTATTGATTAGTCTTGTAACCTAGTGCACACGAACTAAATAAGTAACTAATACAACATTTACGATAACTCACGAGATTAAAACCCTCACAACGAATGACAAAGTGCAATACTTAAACATCCATCGAATTAACGACGAATGATAAAGTATAACCCAAGTTTGAGCAGCACTTAAACATTCATCGGATAGTTTTAATCGATCGGACATGGAATCATAGTAACGATCAAGTTAATACCCGGTATCGTAGCAGAATTCGAGCTAGTGTTTGTTTGGTAGTAATCAGGTGATATCTCGACGTACGAAATGAATTTTAACGTCGAACGAACGCAGAATGTCAAGTCCCACACCCCTCTATTTATATCTGGAAAAAGGCGCTGTCGCGCCACGCGACGGGGACCCTTTTAGCATAGGGTTGCCACGTGTGTTTGTAGCTCAGGTGAGTCAGCGGATTTGTAAAATTTGATTTTGACAGCAAAATATATAGATAATCGTCAATAGGGAATACCCCCCCTGAGTCTTAGGGGCCCTGATCCTGATTCTGATTGTTCTGAAAATTTTAGGGTTTATACAGAATCACTTGGGGTTTTAATTAGGGTTTCTTATTTGTAAAATATAATATATAAAATAAGAAAATAATAGTTTTGATGAGAGTTGTTATGGTTTGGGATAAAAGGGAATAAAACGGTGAGAAAAGAAAATGGACCCATTTTGTAACTTTAGGGTTCAACTAGAAAACCTTCTGGTAGAAATTTTGGGTATAACTTCTGAGCTATTTAAAAATATATATAATGCACTCGTGTTAAGTATAGTACCCCTAATTCAACCTTGTCCCTATGTCACGAGACAGAACCCCAACGAACTTAGTCAGGCAGAGCCTTGACATATGTTATGGGGCTCAGATCAATCGAAAAGGGTAGCGGTGATCGGTAGTTAAAATACTTAAAACGGGGCAGGGCTCTATTATTATTATTATGGAATGAAAAGAAAGAGGGGCGCCAAAGAAACAAAAAGAAACTAAGGAGGAATTGTGAAGTGTGAAGTATCCCATATTTATACTACTCCAAAGTCCTTGGACACTTACACGTAGCCTATGTTAAAAGACACGTAGTGGTTATGCTAAACACGTCCACCATGCAAATGTTTTGAATTTATTTTATATATTTTGATTTTCGATTTCTTCTGATATACGTAGACAATTCCAACAAATGAATTATAAATTAAGTTTTATTATTATTATTATTATTATTATTATTATTTATATATTTTATTTTTGATTCTTATCTTCGACATACACACATATATTTCAAACAAAATTAAATGTGTTAACTTTATTATTATTTTATTATTTAGATATATATATTATAATTAATTTAATTGCTTCACTTATTTGGCGCTTAGAACTTCTAAAATATAACGTTTTATAAAACAATGAATATGTTTTTAGAACGAGAATATTTGTATCTACATTTTGAACCAAGTGTCATTAAAAACGGAGTAGGTTCAAATATAATGTATTTTTATAATTTAATTATTAAATGGTTCATGGGTCTGTCTAATTACTTCATATTTCTAATCTTCAACTTACCCGTAATCTACCCGTCTAATAATATAAGTTTTTTGTATACTTTTATTTTATTTAGAAAGGTCACCCATATACAGGCTTAATTAATTAGTATACTATTTCAACCAACTATATATAAAATAGTTTTTAAAACTATTTGGGTCGAATATTTATATTAAAAATAAACTAGTTACTAGTGGTTAATTTAAACGAACCAATAATTCTTATATGATAAAACTGGGAATGTTACATTCTCCCCACCTTGTTTTAAATCTCGTCCTCGAGATTTGGGTTACGATATTTCTTTTAGACTTATGTCATATTTTAGTTAATAAAAACAATATTAAGGTAGATGACACAGAATTAAAATATCAAATTTTGTGAATACAATAAGTAGGATTCAATGGTTCAACTGAATTAGTTCAAGAAATCGATATCAAATGAACGAGATGAAATGATATAATTTCCAAGGTGACTAGGTTCAAGTCAAAAGATATATGATCAATAGATTTTTTAAAATGAATGTGAAGGACTTTTAGAATCAATAAAATTCTTTGTCAAAAGAAAGCTTACTTTGACTGGCAACTGAGGAAGACTTAGAATCAACTGGTTCAAAATGAAATAAAAGCATGAAAATAATTTGTCAAATATTGAATTATGATATGAGAAAATCAATGTGCTGAGATGAGCGAATTGCAAGGATACACGAAAAGACAATAGAGTTAGTGTATTATTGTCTTAATACATAATTGTATTAAGACGATTTTAATCAAGCAATAAAATGTTTGATCAAAGATAGGTGATATTTTAATTTATTAAATACCTTTTCCTTTTATGTTATTATAAAAGTAAAATAATAAATATAAATAGTATTAAAATATCAAAACCCGTGGTAATTTTGACAAAATAATGATATATGTTTTATTAATATGGTTATCCAAATATCCTAGAACTCACTATTATCATTTTTAAAATCAAGTATGTTTAATTATAAGATTTTACAAAATAAGATATAAAAGTAAAATAATAAATGTTTATTTTAATATCAAACATACTTAAATATTGGCTTAAGCAAATAACATTACTTAATTGGCTTAAGTAAATAACATTTGATATTTTAATATATTAAAATACATATATTATAATTTTTTTTTTCGATTATAATATTTCTATAAGTATTTAATAGTTGTGAAATATTAAACAAGATGAACAATTACTTATAAGTATAAAATGTCTTGTCCATGACTACTTAGACAGTTATTTAGATAATTTTAATCATTCCTCTAATTATTGTATTGTTTTATGAAAATATGTCTTCTTCTTACAGTACAAAGTATATATATTTTTATATACATTAACTAGTCATTATCATGGTTGGATATTGGTTAGTGCTGCCTTGTTTAAGCATAGGTGATCAGTCCATGCCTAACTAAGGCTAGGCTATCCAATATCTGCTCCTGACAATAACCCTAGTATTTAAAAATAATACTAACACTACTACTATTAATATATTATTACTAATAATAAAATTAATATTAATTACCAAAAATAAATAACTAAACATAAACTTAAATGAGAGTATACCTCAAACATAATTTTATATATAAAAATATAAATTCTTCACATCAATGGTTTAACAAGACTTTTTAAATATAGTAATACTATATTGTAAATTACTTATGTAAGTTTCCATATATAATCAATTAAATTTTCTTTTTTTTTATAAGAAATTCATTGACTCGATATCAAAAGTCATCGTTTTGCAATAATGCGGTTCACAGTGTAAAAAGCTGAATGATATTTGAGTTTGGATAACAAATTGAAATGAAGCCCTCCAGTGGTCTTCATAAATCAAACGAACCACATGCGTAACAAACAATGCATGTGCAACGTGTGGATTTACCAAGAAATGAAATAGATCAATATTCACTACTATGAAAGAAATCCTCATGGTATGATGACCATTAGAGGAAGTAGAAACACGAAAGTCAACTCATTATATGCAGAAGTCAGAAAAAAAAAATATAAGAACTTTATCTGGAATTTCGTGTGATAACCGTTGTTAAGTGACATTACCAGGGAATATTGAATAAAATGAAATAAAGGATTTGCAAAGGTATGTGACTACTTTTTCAATGCTAAGAATTAGATTTAGACTACGCACCGATTGTTGTGAAATTTTGTTCTATCGTACCTCAGCAACTTCATGTTGTTTGTAGGATCACGTGGCCAAGTGCTTCTTTTTGATCAGTAGTTCTCCCACTAACGGAATTCGCATTGGTGTCGTCGTGCCCAATTTATATTTTCCAAAGGTCTTGCCTTGAAAGTCGTGTGTGATATACTTTGACGTTTGTGGACGTATAATTTAAGTTTCATGTGTTTTCTTGTGCACTAGCATTACTTTATATATACTTCTTACTTGCGTTAGTAGTCTATGGTAATGCATTTAGAAATCCTTATACTTTTGATGGTGTCCCAACTTAAAGGGTTTCCATTGCACGAGTTACGAGGTATATGATCAAACGAAATAATGTTTGATATTGATATATGTAAGAGATTCTTGATAAAGGAATCTAGATTTATTATTGTTGACACATAGGCTTGTGCTTTATTCTTATTTGACTTTTGGAATTCTTTATAGATATACATATCTATATAATCATATATTTCACATGCTGTAATATACATACCCTCTATAAGGTCAATGTATTTAACAGATTCATATTTCCAAAAACAAGTCAGATATAAGGTTCTCGCCGGAGAGGTAACCCTTATTATATCCGGACAAGCTGGAGAGTCTGCTACACCATACCCAGTCTTGTCGGAGAAGAATTTTATATTTCCCATAAATAGTATTTTTTTTTAAAAGTGCCTCTTTTATTAAGGCTTTTATCCTAAATCAAGGAAATTTGTATTCCCATAACATATCTTATTCTAGACCAAATAAATAAGCAAGAATTAATAGCAATTAAGTGTTATTGCTTATCTATCGTACCTTGCAATGTTCTAGTTATTATCCTTACGACATACCAAAACCCATCATACTTTATTTACACAAGTATTTAGCTTAGCTTATACTAAGGCATCTTTTCTTAAGTTCAAGTCTAAATGCTATCATGTGTGCTACCAGTTAATATCATTCATCTAACTCTTTTAGGTATTATTATCACAACACCTATAGGCTTAAATCAGTGGCTCTGATACCACCTTCTGTCACGACCCCGACCCACCCTGAACGGAATCGGGAGCCGCGAACAGCCAAGTGGTACCGGTGATTATTTTGAAAAATATTGCTGCGGAAATTTCATCAGGACCGTGAGTTAGGAAAAATATCAGAGTTTAGAAAACACCGGATTTTATTTATTAAATAGATGGGATAAATCGATGTTTTACAAAGGTAGCTTTAATAAGGGATAAACCCAATTACATAAAACAATATTTCTTCATTTGATTTAATTAATAAAATAAGCCACTTCTTGAAGCCTTTCAGTGTCGTATCCATCTCTTACTCCAATCTACTGTAATTACCTGAAACGCGTTTTAAAAAGGTTTTTGTCAGCAGGAAATACTGGTGAGTTCATTCATTTTGCTTAAAACGACGCATTTGTTATAATTTACAGTATTAAGTGCGATTACAATGTTTCCATACATCAACCAACTACCCATCGTATTTGTCACTCGAACATCCATCGGTAACCTCTGAGTCCAATGGTGTCTGTGACTATGATCATATCACCCCTTTGGCTAACTCGTTGTCCAATGGTGACGGTTATCAAGTAATGTATACAAAACCCCACATACCGGCTGTAATTTAGTGATTACAAAGACTTAATCCCCGTAATTATAACTTTGAAAGTAAACATGATTTTGAAATCAAATTTGATAAAAAGAGAATGATTCACATTATAAGCATGCAAATTTATACGGCAGAGTTTAGCCTACTGATTAGCCTTGATATTGCAGATTTATACAGGCAGAGCTTAGCCTATTGATTAGTGTTGGATCTGAGTTTGTTTCTGATTGTATTTTCGTTTGAGATTAAGATGGAGATGAAAGAGTTGTGCAGCGGAATTAATATGAAAACAAACTTTGCATACAATCAAACGAGAGTATTGCTTTGATCAAGACATTTTCAACAAGAAACCGAATGATTGAATTAACTTTCAACAACGATTACAAGTAATGCTTGAATACAAACTCCCCCTCAGCCAGAGCTCAGCGTTTGTTCGTGCAAAGAAGACGGTATTGCAAGAGCTAATAGAACAGTACAAAGTACTGAACTATTTATAGGCACTAGCAAACCACTGAGCATCTTTAGCTGACATCACCATGAAAGTGACATCTAACCTCCTAACAAACTCTAACCTCTGATCTATACAAACACTGATGTACTAACTACTGCTATTACATTTCATTACATAAAAGATACTTAAACAGTTGCTGCATCCTTCCACTGCTGTGAACCCAGCAGTGCTTGTCCGGATCAGCAGTACTTGACTCAAGGCAGTAGATTGAATCAGCAGAGTTTTGGTCTTCCATCAGTCTTTGACTTTGGGCAGTAGATGCAAGGCAGCAGTTGTAGGTCAGCACTTAGTAAGATCAGCAGATAGGAGGTCAGCAGATATGAAACCACTTTCAAGGGGAGAGATTTGTATGAACCAACTGTAATCGTCTGCTTATTCTGGATCCACTGCTCTGATCCAGTTTTGGCTTTAATTATCTGTTCCTCTGATAGGGTTCAATCCCAACAATCTCCCACTGGAACAGATAATGCCAAAACTCTTCATTATTTGTGGAAATCTTTATTGCCTCATCAACAGTTCCCTTATCTGACCTTTAAATTGTAATTCAAAGTCTAGGGCATCTGTATCTTCATCATCCCTGCTAAGTAGAAGATCAAGGAGATCCTGCAAATCTTCAAGACTCAGGCCAAGAGCTTGTTCCCTTGATATTTTCTCCACTTCTCCACCAGACCTGAGCAAAGTCAATACGCATGTCTGTTTGTCAGTTTCCCACTTTTGTATTTTTGAGCCTGGTGGGTTTCTTGGGAGATGCTTATTTGCAGAAGTATTTGGTGAGGCTGGCCTATTCATAACTGGCTGAGCAGTATTTGTAGTTTGATCCAAACCAAGAGATTCTATGATCATTTTCTTTATGCCTTCTTTTACAAGTGCATCTCCTTTTATCATCTCTTGGATGGTTTCACCTCCCAACTGTTTGTGTGACCTTCTTTTGTAGATGGCAGCACCAGTGGGAGCAGTGGCTCTCCTGATTTGCAGCTTTGTTGGTCATTTTGAAACCTCTGCTTCAGGATAGTCAGGATTTTGAGGAACATTTGGATCTTTCTTTCTTAGTTCCTCCAACCTTTTGTAGGTGGCCCTGACTACATCTTCTTTCCATCTGGCAATTTTTCTTTTGTTTCCATATTCAGCAGCAACCAGTTCCTCTTTCATTCTTTGCAGTTCTACCTGTTTGCCAGGTACATTCTTTCTAAACTTTGCCCAGTCAGGAGGAGTGTGAGTGACCTTCCTTTTTATCATGTCTTGAATTCTTGCAGCTTCATCTTCAAGCTCAGGAACAGTCCACTCTTTGTACATGTATCTCTCTCCTTTATACTTTTTGTGATCCATGATGCTTTCAATGTAGTCTTTCTTCAAAGTTTCAGCTGCTCTTTCTGAAATTTGTTGACTGACATTTTTTGCAAATTGTTCTAGGGATCTGACTTGTGTGAGCAGATATTGATAGTTTATTGAAATTTCTTTGTCAGATTTCCCTTGTGTGTTTCTTTTTGAGATATCCTCTGCTTGCTTGGCCTTGATTTTCAAATATTCATCAACATTTTTAGGCCAGGGATATCCTTTTATTGATGGCAAACTCCTTTTGGCAGGGTCATCCTCATAGTAAAAGGATTTTATTTCTTCTCTAACAGCTGCTAGTTCAAGAGGAAATTGAACACCTGCAGGAGGTAAGGGCTTGTACATTGGAACTGAAGAGAGAGGAACAGGTTTTGGTATTGCGACAAGAGTTGAAGATTTTGAAGATGTTTGTGGCGGTGAAGTGTTATCATCTTTGAGAATTAGCCTTCTCCTCTTTGTTTGAGGAGGGGCTGATGATGTTTTGGATGGAACAGTGGTGGTGGATGTAGTGGTAGTGGTTTGTGATTGACTAACAGTTGTTGAAACAACTGGTGTTTCAACCACTGTTGTCATTACAGCAGATGTTGTAACAACTACTGTCTTCTGCTTTTTGGCAGGAGGTGATTTTGTTTTTGGTGGTAATGGTGGTAAAGCAGTGGATTTGGTGTATTTTGAAGTGGTGTGTGTTGAAGTGGGAGCAGATGTTGAAACCACTGAAGTACCATCAGTAGTTGATACAACAGGAGTTTCAGCAGCTGTTTGGGTGGAGGTTTGATGCTGATGACTTTTGGATAGTGGTTTTGGAATATGCTTTGGAATTCTGGATGAGGTGGACTTAGGCTTCCTTTTTGTCTTAGGATTTTTAGTATCCTTTGAACCAGAACAACCCTGCTCATACAGCTCCATGAAAGCTCTTTTCTCCTCATTCCACCTTGAAACATCCTTTGCCATTCTATCTCTTTTTACACTTGCTACTCCTTCATCAAGTGCTTCTTGAGTTGCATCAACCTTTTTACTACCATCTGGCACAGGAATTTTTCTGGTCATAGCATCCTTTTCAGGTTCAATGTAGAGACCATCATCTATTCCTTTCCTCTTCCACTCCTAAATTTTCTCCCCCTTTTTGGCATTATCGTCGGGGAGTTGATCAATGAAAAGTACTGTTGGAGGAGCAGTGCCAGTGGTGTGAAGGATCTGAGTTTTGAGAACCTTTAGATCAGCCTGAGTGTTCTTGAACCTTGACTCCATTGCATTTCTCAGCTGTTGGACATGTTTTTCATGTTGCTGATCTGCTAATTGTGCTTGTTGATGGAGAAAAGGTTGAAATAAATTCCAGAGCTCATTTGTAGCTGGTGCCCTTTGTGGAGCAGGTGCTTGAGATGGAACAGCAGTTGATTGTACCTTTTGTACTTGTAACACCTGTTGTAGCATATCTTTGAGTTCTGCAACAGAGTTATCAAGCTTTTCAATTCGATCCGTTAATTTCTGGTACTTTAAATCATCACCCAAGTTAATGGGATCATCTGATTTCCCACTAGCAGTGGTTTTATCAGTGGTAGATGTAGGGAGTATACTCCAAACATTAACCACTGATGCCCCTTTTTCTTGGTACTAGGGTCTTCTTCCTTCAACACTTGACAACCTTTTGATGTTGCCAGTAGGATAAATAAATCCACTGGTGGTTGGCAGAGGTGCTATAAAAGGAATTGCCTCCAAGGAAGTCTTATTGATGTAACCACTGTCCAACTGTAAACCAATGGGTTCAACAGTTGTAGTGGCTGCTTCACTTGGACTACCACCAAGAGTTACTTGTAACTCAAGGGGTCTAACCTCCTCAGGTTGTGTTGGTGGGTTAGAAAAGATTGATACATCAGACCCAGTCAGTTGTTGAGGTATATTCTCATTGATAGGTGATTAAGAAGGACTGGTTAATGCCTGGTTCAAATCAATTGCATCCAACAGCAGTTTAGTTGGTGGGGGAATTTTGGATGTGAAGGGTGGTGTAGAAAGTGGATTTGCCCCGGGTATTGAGCTGTGGATGATAGAAACGAGTGTTTCCAGAGCATCATGATGTGGAGACCCTATTTGTACAACCTGTTCTTTTTGTGAAGAAGCAGGAGGAGTTTCAGTTATGGGTTGAGATATTTGTACCAACTGCTGTGAGGAAGAAGCAGCAGTGGTTTCTTGTGACATTTGTTTTGTCACAGGCATTTGCTCTGGTATCTCATCCTCCAGAGTTGCCTTTTTGATTGGTTTGGGGGGTTTTTGAGTTTTTCTTTTTGTCTTTTTGGAGATTTTAGGTGTGGGTTTCAAAGCAGTTGTGCTGCTGCTTTGATCACCTTGAGCAGTGGGCTCAGCAGCAGATACCTGAGGAGCAGTTGTAACTGCTAAAATCTGCTCAGGCACCTCTGCTTGTGTTTTGCAAGGTGCTAACATTCTTGAAAAAGTTTCAGTTGTTAAACTGTTTATTTGAGTAGAATCACCTTGGTTTATTACAGCTAAATCATCCTTACTGAATTTCTTTGCAAAATAGTAACTTAAAAACCTTGGAAACAGTAAGAATGATTTTGTTTCAACATTATTAACCAAATCTTTAAAAATTTCCCGAGAATAGTTAAAATTTTCTCCTTGAAGAATTGCATATCCCAGATTTTGAATCTTTAAAGGGATTTCATTGAAAGAAGTGGTTTTGTTTGAAACACATAGTAGGAGGGTATGAAATAAAAATCTGGTTGCAGAAGGAAAATAACCTTTTTGTAAGGTAAGTTTCTTCATCATTGTGGCTTCATACCCTCTCTCAATAAAGTCAGTTTGCAACTCGTTTTTAGTGATAGAAATTTTACCTTCTTGATCATCGAGTTGAAAGACCTCTGAAATGGATTGTGGCGTGATTTGGACAGCTTTACCCTTTATAGAAGAGTGTATGGTGGTTGCAGTGTCTCCTTGTTTTTCAAGGGTTGCATTCTTCCAGAACTCTCTTTGGGTTGCCAAGTAGATTGGTGCATCGGCAGTGAACAAAGTTTTGTACTTTGATTTTGCCATGATGTCAATGATGGAATCGAAAACATTTGTGGTTCCTGGTTTTGTGAGAAGACCCAGGAGATTGTGAGATGGTTTATGTGGAATTTCAGTGGAGATTGCCTTTTGAGAGGCTGTTTTCGATGATGATTTGGATGAGGGTTTTGAAGATGACTTCGATTTTGTCATTTTGAAGATGAATGATCGAAGAAATTTGTGAGAGATGAGAAGAAAAACTACTTTGAGAAGAGAATTTTTAAGAATTCAATTCGACAGTAAAACCCTGTTTTGGTGGTGAATGGGGAATTTTATAGGGAAGAAAGTGAATGCTGACATGGCAGCCGTTACAAAAGGTCTGACCAATATGTACTGCCCACGTGACAACCCCTGGTGAAAGTGAAGGACAGTACTTTTGTGATAGGGACTGATGAAGGCAGTGGTATGAAAGCAGTGGATGATTTTCACTATCAGTGGATAGCATATCAGTGGATAAGACACTGCTTTTGAACAACAGGGTTTATCAAAGGAATGAGAGAACAGGGGTTGACTTTCAGCAGTGGACAGACTTTTGAAGTAAAGCAGACTTTTGACCAATCAGTGGTTAATGGCAGACTTTTAAGGATTTAAATGAAAATTTCATTTTTAGCTATTTTTAAGGATGGAGTTTTGATTTTCTGAAAACATTTTGTTGCTTTTATTCATAGAAAAACAAGATGTTTCTTGTTATTCCATGTTCAGCATCCCAATCCTAGAGACCAAACTTTCAAAAGTGGCTGTATCAAGTGCTTTTGTGAGCACATCAGCCAGCTGGTCTTTAGTTGGGACATGATGCAGAGAAATCAAACCTTTTTCATAGCAATCCCTCACAAAGTGATGTCTGATGTCGATGTGTTTGGTGGTTGAATGGGAAACTGGATTTTTGATGATATTTTCTGCTGCCTGACTGTCCAACATGAGTGGTGTCTTTAAGGCAGTGATACCAAAATCCAGCATCTGATTTTGAAGCCACAGGAGTTGGGCTGTACAGCTTGCAGCAGCAATGTATTCAGCTTCAGCAGTGGATGTTGAAACAGCTGCTTGCTTTTTGCTTTGCCATGAAACTAAGCAATCACCTAGAAACTAGCACCCTCCTGATGTGGACTTCCTTGTGGTGTGACATCCAGCAAAGTCACTGTCTGAGAAACCTGAAAGCTTGATGTTCCCATTAGCTGGATACCAGATACCAAGTGTGGGAGCACCTTTTATGTATCTGAATATCCTTTTTACAGCAATGAGATTTGATTTTCTGGGAGCTGATTGCACTGTACCAGACCCCAGAACTTTCCCTTTACTATTATTCCCAAAGGATATATCACCCCCTCCATGGATTTTAAAGTCTTTGAGGAGGGCTTTACATCCTGTCATGTGCCTGGAGCCTCCACTATCTACATACCAAAGACTATCAAAGCATGCAGAAGCTCCCTGCACATGAAGTAAAAGGATTAGTTCATTAAGGTCTCCAAAGCCAACAAGGCTTTGGATGGGGTCTCAACAGTGTCTGGGATGGATGCAGAGTGATGGACAGTGGTTAGGTCAGGAGTTTGGACTGTTTTAGGACAGTGTTTCTCTAACCACTGTTGTGGGTCCTGACCAATCACCTGCTGGTAACCAAAAGGATGCCTGTTCACTCTGGGTTTAGAGGGCCTTTTGTAGTCCTCATAAACGTGTGGAATCCTTTGGTAAGACTGTTTTTCCTTGCCTTTTCTGAATTGATTAGCAGGGGGGTGCATCAGTAACCTGAACATCTCTTTTGACAGATGTTTGGTTCAGCTGTTTTGTGACAGCTGTTTGAACTGGCACAAACAGTGGTTGTTTCTTGGTGAACTTGACAGATGAAGATGATGATGATGGACTCAAGGATGTTTTAGCCATGTACTCATTCTTTTTCACATCAAAGTTTTTGAGATACACACATGCTTGAGTTTTGTGGTTTGTTTTACCACAAACAATGCAACTTTCTGCTGAAACAATAACACTTGTTCTGTTTAAATCATAAGCTTTCAAGTGGAAACAGTCTTTTGTTAGATGATTCCTTTTCTCACAGAATTCACAAAACAAGTTATCAATTTTTTCTTTCTTCTTTCTTTTTTCAGACTCCTTTGCAGCAGAGGTTTTAACCACTGCTGGGATGTCCTTGAGAGGTGTGACTTTAGCTTTTGGAGCTTTAACACCATCAGTTGATGTAAAGTCCACTGGCTTGAAATTTTCAAGAATATCACACTCGTCAGACCAGGTGGGTTTAAACTGATATTTTTCAAGTTCTTCAAAAGTTGAGGAACTCCTTGTTCTGCCAAGTGTGATTTTGTTACCAAGTTTGTCAGTGATTTTCACTTCTTGGCCATTCTTGTTTGTGGGGATGAACTCAGTGGTTACATCAGTGTTTTCAACAGTGTTTTGAATAGATTTTTCACAAGCAATGTGTTCATCATCATATTTTCTATACCCAACCCCAAATTTCACATTACTTTCAATCTGTTTAGCAAGCATCACCTCATATCCTCTGCAGGATTCCACCCATCTTTCACAAGTAATCTGGGTGGATTCCAACTCCTTTTTGCAAACTTGGTATTTTTCTACCATAGTTTGAAGTTGGGTTTTGGTTATGCTTTGCTCTTCTTTTAGACAACTGATCTCTTTTTCTTTTTCAGTCAATTTTTTTTTAAGTTCTTTTAAAGACTTTTCAAATTTAACCTCATCAGACAAGATTTTATCCCGAAGGTTTTCATTCAACTCTTTGATGTTAGCAAAAGCAATTATGCAATTGTCAGAACACAGTTTTTCAAGAACTTGAGGAGATACCTTGGCAGCTGCCATCATTGCACAATCACATTGATGATCTTCCTCATCATTAGCTTTCACCTTCTTTTCACCAGCCTTTTCTTCCTTCTCTTCTTCTTTGTCCTCTTCGGACCATGGATCTGTCATTGGTTCAATCAGGGTACCTGAACTTTCTCCCAACAGTAGTTCACCAGCCACAGCAATAACCACTACTTCAGTCACCTCATCCACTGTTTCTAAGCTCCGCTGTTCCTCCTCTGTTTCAACCCCCTCCTGTATTGACTCTAATGCCATCAAACAAAATTCATTATGAGAAGAATCATTAGAAGCATAGAGTGCAAAATTTTCATCACTAAGATCTTCAGGCATACTGCTCCAGTCAATAAACCCTTGAGTAAAAAAACTTTGTTGATCTGGTTGTACTGCTGCTGGAGCAGTGGTTTGAGGTGCAGGTTGCACTTGTGCCTGGGGAACAGGGGTTTGAACATATTGGATCTGTGGAACAGTAGTTTGGACATAATGTACTGGCACAGGGGCAGCAGCATAGTGAGCAGTGTTCACTTGAGCTGCTGGGGTATACTGGGCATAGTGCACAGTGCTTTGGTTTTGAGGTCTAGGATTTGAGCTAGGATGAGTAATTATGGGACCAGTAGTTTGACTCCTACATTCCCTAGCGAAATGTCCCAACCTATTACACTTGTAGCACTTGATTTTCGATTTATCCAACCCAACCCTTAGATTCCCATGCAAACCTGGGAATTTTCGCCCTGTTCTTTTGTAAAATTTGCTAGTTCTAACACTTAGCAAAGCCAGTTGGTGCAGGATGTCCATTTCCTCTAAGTCAGTGGGATCGAAATGTTGTAAATCATTGAGTTCAAAGCTTAGATTATCTGACATCCGGTTTTCGTTTGCAGTGAATGCATAACTTGCAGAGTGAGGATCAGGGTTGTTGAAATTTGCACCAGCAGTTATGTCAATGAAGTGATCATAACCCTGATCCTTACCACTGCTCCCAGATTCTTCTTGACCCAGAAGAGCAGTATTACCGAAAGTGTAATCATCGGTAACTTTTCCTGACTCTTGTAACCTCCTTTTCTAGTTCAACTCCATTTCGTAGGTCAGGAGTCGACCGTGGAGTTGGGTCAAGGTCAGATCCTTGAATTCAGGTGAGTTTCGGGTGACAAAAGCTATGGTGTCCCATTTTTCTGGCAGTGACCTGAGGAACCTGCTATTTTGAGTTGAGTTTGTAAAAGTGGTGTTAACAAGCCTCAGTTCACTGATGAGACAACTGAAACGCTCAAATTGTTGCGTTAGTGATTCACCTTTAACGTAACAAAATGTTTCATACTGTTGGTTCAGGATTTCCCTGTTGTTTTCTATGACTTCTTCAGTCCCCCCAAACTGTTCCTTAAGTGCGTCCCATAATTCTTTGGCACTGTTACAGTGTAACAGTCCAGCATATATCTCATTGGGCAGCGCTGATGCTATGATGCTAAACGCTTTAGCATCTAGTTCGATCTTTTGAAAGTCGGTTTCGGTATAATTTTCAACTGGTTTTGGAACGAACTTTTTAGCATCTTCAGCGCTTGGCACTGAAGGAACATGGGGACCATAAATGACAGACCTCCAACAACCTGTGCTTTGTTGAGCAAGGATGTGACCCATCCTTCTCTGCCAAATGTTGTAATCATTTCTTTTTAGCATAGGTGGTTTAAAAAGTGAGCCGATGTTGTTTTTATCATCCTGAGATTGTGACGTCATTCTTGTTGTTTTACAGACACTGAGAAATCAACTTTAATGGTGATTAATCCTTGCTCTGTTTTTCAACGGACGAACAAACGATCAGTATCAACTGTTATGAGCTGAACTATTTACGTCAAAATGATTGTTAAATCAAATTTGACTGTCCAAGCTCTGATACCAATTGTTGGATCTGAGTTTGTTTCTGATTGTATTTTCGTTTGAGATTAAGATGGAGATGAAAGAGTTGTGCAGCGGAATTAATATGAAAACAAACTTTGCATACAATCAAACGAGAGTATTGCTTTGATCAAGACATTTTCAACAAGAAACCGAATGATTGAATTAACTTTCAACAATGATTACAAGTAATGCTTGAATACAAACTCCCCCTCAGCCAGAGCTCAGCGTTTGTTCGTGCAAAGAAGACGGTATTGCAAGAGCTAATAGAACAGTACAAAGTACTGAACTATTTATAGGCACTAGCAAACCACTGAGCATCTTTAGCTGACATCACCATGAAAGTGACATCTAACCTCCTAACAAACTCTAACCTCTGATCTATACAAACACTGATGTACTAACTACTGCTATTACATTTCATTACATAAAAGATACTTAAACAGCTGCTGCATCCTTCCACTGCTGTGAACCCAGCAGTGCTTGTCCGGATCAGCAGTACTTGACTCAAGGCAGTAGATTGAATCAGCAGAGTTTTGGTCTTCCATCAGTCTTTGACTTTGGGCAGTAGATGCAAGGCAGCAGTTGTAGGTCAGCACTTAGTAAGATCAGCAGATAGGAGGTCAGCAGATATGAAACCACTTTCAAGGGGAGAGATTTGTATGAACCAACTGTAATCGTCTGCTTATTCTGGATCCACTGCTCTGATCCAGTTTTGGCTTTAATTATCTGTTCCTCTGATAGGGTTCAATCCCAACAATTAGTCTTGTAACCTAGTGCACACGAACTAGATAAGTAACTAATACAGCATTTACGATAACTCACGAGATTAAAACCCTCACAACGAATGACAAAGTATAACCCAAGTTTGAGCAGCACTTAAACATTCATCGGATAGTTTTAATCGATCGGACATTAAATCATAGCAGCGATCAAGTTAATACCCGGTATCGTAGCAGAATTCGAGCTAGTGTGTGTTTGGTAGTAATCAGGTGATATCTCGATGTACGAAATGAATTTTAACGTCGAGCGAACGCAGAATGTCAAGTCCCACACCCCTCTATTTATATCTGGAAAAAGGCGCTGTCGCGCCACGCGACACCTTGTCGCGCCACGCGACGGGGACCCTTTTAGCATAAGGTTGCCACGTGTGTTTGTAGCTCAGGTGAGTCAGCGGATTTGTAAAATTCGATTTTGACAGCAAAATATATAGATAATCGTCAATAGGGAATACCCCCCCCCTGAGTTTTAGGGGCCCTGATCCTGATTCTGATTGTTCTGAAAATTTTAGGGTTTATACAGAATCACTTGGGGTTTTAATTAGGGTTTCTTATTTGTAAAATATAATATATAAAATAAGAAAATAATAGTTTTGATGAGAGTTGTTATGGTTTGGGATAAAAGGGAATAAAACGGTGAGAAAAGAAAATGGACCCATTTTGTAACTTTAGGGTTCAATTAGAAAACCTTCTGGTAGAAATTTTGGGTATAACTTCTGAGCTATTTAAAAATATATATAATGCACTCGTGTTAAGTATAGTACCCCTAATTCAACCTTGTCCCTATGTCACGAGACAGAACCCCAACGAACTTAGTCAGGCAGAGCCTTGACATATGTTATGGGGCTCAGATCAATCGGAATGGGTAGCGGTGATCGGGAGTTAAAATACTTAAAACGGGACAGGGCTCTATTATTATTATTATAGAATGAAAAGAAAGAGGGGCGCCAAAGAAACAAAAAGAAACTGAGGTGGAATTGTGAAGTGTGAAGTATCACATATTTATACTACTCCAAAGTCCTTGGACACTTACACGTAGCCTATGTTAAAAGACACGTAGTGGTTATGCTAAACACGTCCACCATGCAAATGTTTTGAATTTATTTTATATATTTTGATTTTCGATTTCTTCTGATATACGTAGACAATTCCAACAAATGAATTATAAATTAAGTTTTATTATTAATATTATTATTATTATTATTATTATTATTTATATATTTTATTTTTGATTCTTATCTTCGACATACACACATATATTTCAAACAAAATTAAATGTGTTAAATTTATTATTATTTTATTATTTAGATATATATATTATAATTAATTTAATTGCTTCACTTATTTGGCGCTTATAACTTCTAAAATATAACGTTTATAAAACAATGAATATGTTTTTAGAACGAGAATATTTGTATCTACATTTTGAACCAAGTTTCATTAAAAACGGAGTAGGTTCAAATATAATGTATTTTTATAATTTAATTATTAAATGGTTCATGGGTCCGTCTAATTACTTCATATTTCTAATCTTCAACTTACCCGTAATCTACCCGTCTAATAATATAAGTTTTTTATATACTTTTATTTTATTTAGAAAGGTCACCCATATACAGGCTTAATTAATTAGTATACTATTTCAACCAACTATATATAAAATAGTTTTTAAAACTATTTGGGTCGAATATTTATATTAAAAATAAACTAGTTACTAGTTACTAGTTGTTAATTTAAACAAACCTATAATTCTTATATGATAAAACTGGGAATGTTACAGGTTTCCAACCTTACCCGCGATCAGACTTTCGTACGATTCCAGGACAGATGCTAAAAACACCATTTGTTGCTTGGCAGCTTCTTCATTCAGACTTTGAAAGTTTATATGACAACCCTCAAAATTTCAGGTATCCGTATAATTAATTAATTATGATTTATGCTTAATGACTGTGCTTAATTACAACTGATTATATAAACTGCTTTATGATTTCCGTATCATACATACATGTGCATTACATTTCATACTATCACACCATCTATTGCATACAAACTTTAGTGACATAAACGATGCACAAAGCACAGTTAGCACGGTTAGCGGATAACTCAGAAATATACTGACAGTGCCAGTACATAGATAGACAGTGTTTTGAGACTCTGTAAGGGCCAGAGACAAGGTACTACACTAGTATGGAGTGTAGGGAAGTAATGACCATAAAACTGCGTCACTAGGTGATAGTTTAAGTGCCGGAAAGCGCCTAAAACCCACTCAAAGTGCAGAATTCTGCATTAATCAACAAAATTCAGCATTTTATCATGCTAGTAATGTGCAAAAATATGGCAAAATGGTCCTGTATGCTTTCCTAAGTGTCGGGAATTAAAAGTGTCATGAAAAGTTACATAAAGGACACTATACGGAATAACTTAGCACTTTAATGGAACGGTATCTAACCGAACAACCGGACATTACCCGGAACACCAAAATATTGCCAGAAGCATTGTTTTTATTTTTTTCTAAGCTATTATGGTTCCCGAACACCCTATCACCCACTAAATTATCTAGTAACTAATTAAACTAACCAAATATGTGGATTTGGATTACAAGTTAACTATATGATTAGAGTTTACATCTAGACCCCTCCCCCCTATGCTTAAAATCGGCCCACATGCCAAAATTACAAGATTTTGTTGAGTTGTTTAATGGATTATGTCTTGTACTTGGAGGGACATAATATCCAAGAGTTATTGAAGTAATATGGTTATAAAATAAACCTTATGGTTCTAATCCCTCATTCAACAACAACACACACCACACCTTCACTACTTCTCTTCCTCCTCCCTTTAAACTCTCGGCCGAACTACTCCCCACACACCACCATTTTTTTTGTTGCAATCTCAAGCATTCCAAGTGCACTACAAGGTGATTTAGGAGGCTCGGTGCTCACGGATCTTGAAGGACCTCTCTTGTGTGCTATTATCCACTCCATTTTCCTCATTGTTCTTCCCTAGCTTGAAGATAGTAGTAAGACTTCTTTGATCTTTGTTTACTTCATGTTTTTTAGTGGTTAAAGGATATATTATGTTGATTTATACAAGAACACTAAAGAACATACACTTGAATCTTGAAACATAAAGCTAGCATAAGATGAAATATTGATAGTATGATGTTGTTTTGTATATGTTGATGATTGCTTGTTGATTTCTTGGTAATATGATGTTGATCATCATGTGAAACTTGTTAGATTAAGATTAAAAACATGATCTAACAAGATAAGAGGTGATTATGTGTTTACATAAAATGATCATCTTCATATTAAGACATGAACTTGATAATAAAATGATTTTCTTGTAAAGTAATAAACCAAGTGAACTAGTAATCTTGTAAATCCAAGACTTGTGAATGATTTTTCTAAAGAAACCATGTTTAAAAAGATGATTCTTGAAAGATCATGGTTTTTATTAAACCTACACTATTTTTAGTGGAAAGACAAGTAAATAAACACTAGAAAAACAAGAAGATGTTATAAATAAACATTTTTGCAAAAAGTGTTTACAAGTTGTAAACACTTAAATTCTTTAAGAATGGGATTTTTAAGGAAATAAACACACTTTAGAGGGTAACAAAGCCTACTAAATACCTTACTAAGTTACTACGCGTTTTTGTGAAAGATCAAGTTCATGTTGTATTGTAAATGAAATAGTTTTTGCACTTGGTAAGTGTAAGATGGTTAGTGAATGATTGTTGATTGTTTGAATGATTTTTGAAAATAAAATGATATGCTAAAAAGCATGGACACCCCCATTTACAAAGAAAACTATGACGAAATTTTCTAAAAATCCAAACACTTAGAAAATATTTTCTAGACAAGTGTTTACTAGTGTATTTTAAACTATGTTTTTCAAATATAAACCTCGCCATAATTTTTGTAACAAAAATACAAAGTATTGGAGGTTGGTTTTGGTAAATAAAAATGGATAAATATATATTTAGAATATATATTTTATATTAAGACACTTGTGTGAATATTTGTCTACTTTGTGGAGTAGTTATATTATTTAAGGGTAAAATAATATAACTTAACAAATACCAAGAAATTACGACTCCAAAATAATACCAAAAATTACAAGGAATAAATATTTAAGTTACACACTTAGCATTGTGAAACCGAACGATAAAACGTAACTTATAAAATATTCCGGAAAATGCTTTTACGAATATATTTTTGGTAAATATTGTTTTGGATACAAGAAGTGAAAATATATTATTTTTGAGAAAAATATATATATTTTGGAATACATTATTTTTGACAAATAGGCTATATATATTTTCTAAGTGGGACTTAAAAATGTATTATTTCGGAACTACAAATATACATGTATAAATTACCCCCATCCTTGGGAAGGAAATACGGAAATATATACTTGAGAAGTATTAATATAGAAATATTGTTTAACGATTATTCCAAAACTTGAATATAATTCAAAGTTAAAATAATTATTATTTTAACAAATAATTATAACTTGGAATAACATAAGAAGTGCAACTCAAAAACGTTAAACTCTAAGCCAAGGCACGACCCGTTCGTCTAATAGACGTTAGTACACTGTAGGTAGTCGTGATTAGCTGCGGAGATTTGAGTTGATGGTACAGAAGACACACTACAGTGAGTTCATGTCCCCCTTATCTTTTAACCGTTTTCAGCTTTATACTTCGGGGGTGAAATACATGTTACGATTATATACAAACGTTTTATACATTGTATGGTTAGCTTAAGGAGGGTTACTACTTAGATCACGTGAGTGGTGGGTACAACACTTAAGGCCATTAATCCTCGTCGTAGGACCGAGGGACATGAGTGATAGATCTATTTGGGTGTAGCGAGCCCACACCCATAAGGCCAGGGTGGCCCATAGTGGTGACTATGTCTTCCAGCCGGAAGCCCGATGCAACTCCGCTAGGTTTGAGTTTTCCTGCATCACTTCACACATACCAGTGGCTTTGCAACCCATTGGTGATCTCTTATTGCTACATACCAGGGACTTTCATACATACAGACATATTTCAAAGGTTTATACATACTCGCATACACATGAACTCGCTCAACTTTTGTTGATTTTTCAAACTACATGTATTTCAGGGAACTAATGGATCTGGCAGGGTATGCATGTATCTTCAAGCAGCGTAGTGAAATAAAAGATGTTATCCATGGTTGTTGAGTTTAGAGGGTGTATCCTAATCCTGGACGGGATACACGTTTCTAAACTGAGGTTTTATTTAAGTACTTTTGTTGAGTCTTTGTGAACTCGTTTAAACACGTCATGGTTTGTAACGTAATTTGGTATTGATGTTTTCAGACAATGGTATTGTGGTATTTTCTAAACTCTTTTAATGGATAAACATCTCGTGTTTTTATCATATAGCATTGTATGATTGTTTGCTATGGTATTAAGAAGTCACACCAATGAAACCACGCTACCGCAAAAGCCAGGGTGTGACAGCTTGGTATCAGAACTTCAATCATAGCGAACTAGGATTCTCTCTCGAGTCTAGACTACAATCACTAGGGCTCTCACGAAAACATTTTTACATTGCATAGACAAAGCGTCCAGATCCATGAAACAAACATTTTTACAAATAAAAGACACAAAACACTTTTCAAAATTTTTGCTTATGATTCAGTCTGAGAGACTGAGGGTTCAGTCTAAGAGACTAGGGAGTTAGTCTGAGAGACTAGCTGGGTAGTGCAGTCTGAGAGACTGGGGAGTTAGTCTGAGAGACTAGCTGGGTAATTCAGTCTGAGAGATTGGGGAGTTGGTCTGAGAGACTAACTGGGTAGTTCAGTCTGAGAGACTGAGTAGTCTGAGAGACTAGTTGGGGCAGTCTGAGAGACTGGGAGGTTTAGCCTGAGAGGCTGGGTAGCTCAGTTTGGGAAACTGGGAGGTTTAGCCTGAGAGGCTGGGTAGTTCGGTTTGGGAAACCGGGAGGTTTTAGCCTGAGAGGCTGGGTGGTTCAGTTTGGGAAACTGGGAGGTTTAGTCTGAGAGACTAAGTAGTTCAGTCTGAGTGGCTGGGTGGGTTAGTCTTGGGAAGACTAGGATTGCATACATGCTTACATTGTTACTACTTACATGCTTATTTGATGATTGTTGATATATGTGCATATGTGTGATTGTTTTATCATAGACACCATGTCATCTTCCTCCGAGAGTGGAGTGTCAGACACCTTAGACCCGATAGACATAGTGTCAGATGACGAGATCCTTCCAGAGGACGAGGTTTTCACCTCAGATACTAAGAGTAGTGACGACGATGACTTTCAGCCCTTCGCCTTACCGGACTTCTGAGATGACGTACCTATAGCTGATGGTTTTTTTGACGGGGATCTACCTCTTGTTCAGATCCCTGCTCCTGTTCCCCTTGCTGCATTTCCTATTGAGGATCTGCCACTTGATGTTATGTCGGATGATGACGTCGATCTATTCATCGAGGGTCCCCCTGAGGATGACCAGGATGGTGGGGCTCAGGTTGATGATGATGTTGCTATTCCTTTCGATGAGATTCCTGTTGTTGATGCCATTGTTTTGCCATTTATCGAGGTTCTTGTTGTGGAGGTTTTATCTGACCAGTCCGGTCCCGATTCGTTTGAGTCCGTGTCTTCTTCTACTCTTCATGCACTGGGATTACAGCGATATCCCACAGACACTGATTCCGACACTGCTATGTCTGCAGCGCCTGTTCCGCCGCAGGATTTTGAGTTCGACGATGCGTTTGATCCTATCTTTTCGCATGATTCTGATCCAGACCATGAGGTTGAGTTTATCCCTGAGGAGCAGCCTGTTGAGGCACCTGTTTTTCCTGATGATCTACTCCTCGATGTACCCGCTGATCATGAGCCTGCTCCAGCTGAACCAGAGCCTGAGATTGCACCAGAGCCCATTCTTGCTCACGACCCTTTACCTGTGCATGACCCTATCCCTGCTGATGTCCCAGTTGTTGCACCCTTGCCTGACCCGATACCTGTGCTTATTGATCGTGCCCCTTTTGCTACCCACGTTGACCCTAGATATGCTCACACCCGCAATGGGTGGATTGAGGATGACGACGACTATCCTCTTTTTATCAGACCAGTAACTCCCCCTTTTGCACCTGTTCAGGCACCCGTTGATGTCACCCAGTTTCACCCACACTTGTCAGATGTGCACCGTACAGATTTACCAGTACATTTCTTCAGGACATTCCTCCTCGTCGTCTAGGGGAAGGACCTTCAAGTCCGCAGCACACTCACAAACCTTTCGTGTCAGCAACCGATCAGTTCATGTGGTTTCCGCCCAAAGTCCACACGCTGCTTCTTCTTCTACACCCACGGGCGAGCCATTTATGTCGTTTCCGCCCAAAGTCATGCCTATATCGGATCCATACCATCCCTTCCACATCGGATGTTTTAGGGATGATCTGCTTTTATCCTTGCAGCTACAGCAGGATATGTTGAGTCGTAGAGTCACTGAGCTCGAGAGGATCCCGCGTCCTCCACCTGGTGCTGGTCCGTCACAGTCTGCTTTTCCACCTGCTCCACTATTTCCTTATCCGGATTTCGACATCCGATTTTTGACTATGGAGCAGCAGATTGCATGTTTGTTGCAGCTTGTTCATGCGCTCGAGGAGGAGTTAGCGCGTATGTGCCGTTTGCTTTTCATTCCTCCACCTCCTCCTCCTCCCTCATCAGCTTAGAGGTTTTTGGTTTGATGCAGGTAGCATTACTTTTGATGAGAATGCAGCTATTGAGCCAGATTACACAGCATTTTGAAGACCACAGTGTGACTTGACTTTTGACTTTTGGTTGTTATAGATTGTTAGACGATTCGGACAAGGGTGATGTGACCCTTAGTCTCTTTTGATGTATGATACAATTGTGAAACTTGTAAACTGTACTTGTGGCCTTGTTATATGATAGCTCAATCGCAACATTCTCGTTACATGCGTTGTTGGATTATTTGTTTTGTGTTATGACATGGGATGTTATGTGTTACTTGTGTTGACGAATGTTATTACATACGCGTATTACTTACTTACTATACTTACTATGACCTAACCAATACAAACTTCTTTTAGAAGATGCCTCCACGATGAGACACACATTTGCCCACTACTGAGGCCGAGTTACAGGAGCGAATTTCCGCAGCAATAGCACAGTATGAGGCCTCACACGCTGAAACTAGCGGAGGTACCTCAAGAAATAACAACCCACCCAATGGTAATGTTCAAGTCGCTTGAGACACATTACGTTACATTTGGATATCCCTTGCGCGTCCGCTAATGCTTTCTGTAAATGTTATTGCCTGTACAGGCTCTACCTACAAACAATTTCTGGATTGTAAGCCCTTAAATTACGACGGCACTGGGGGTGCTGTTGCTTTCGTCAGATGGACGGAAAAGACGGATTCTGTTTTAAGGATAAGCAAGTGTGCTCCTGAACAACAAGTCACTTACATCTCAGGGCTTTTTCTTGATGGTTCTTTATCCTGGTGGAATCTTCAAGTCCAGACCCTGGGGGAGGCGGCGGCGTATGCATTGACATGGACTGAACTGAAGGAGCTCATGAGGAAGAAATATTGTTCACGGGCCGAAATACAGAAGCTGGAAACTGAATTCTGGAACCTCAAAATGGACGACCCAAAAATTGCTAAATGTGTGCAAAGATTCCACGACTTGTCACGCGTTGTGCCGTATATGGCGGATCCTGAATTCAAGCGCATTGAGCGTTTCATCTGGGGATTGGCACCTCAGATCATGAGAATGGTAACAACGTCAAAGCCTCCCACAATTACCGAAGCCATTGATCTCAGTGTGGCACTTACTGAGGAGTCAATCAGATTAAACAAGTTTTCAATTTCTGAACCGAAGAAGAAAGTGACTCACGTGGAGTCGTCGGGTGAGAACAAACGAAAGTTCTTAAACTTTAAAAAGAGTACCGGCAGTGCCAACAAGAGGAAGGATGTGAACCCACCAGCTGAGGCTAAGTCTGGTGCTGAAGTCAAAGGGAAAGGATATATGGGCGCTCTGCCCAAGTGTGATGTATGTCAGTATCATCATTCTAGCCAGTGCAGATTAAGGAAATGTGAGTCTTGTGGGAAGACTGGCCATTCAAAAGAAACATGTTGGGCTGGTACTGGTGCTGGTCGTGGTGGTCCGCGAGGATATGGAAATGGTAATGGAAACCGCCAACAAGGAGGAAATGGCGGGAATGGAAATCGTGGGAATGTTGGGAATCAAGCTGGTAACCGGGGAGCGAACAACAATCGAGGCGGTAACGGGAACGGTAATGGTCGAGGACCAAGGTGTTTCAATTGTGGAGACATGGGGCACTTCAAGCGTGAATGCCCAAAACTCAATCAAGCGTAAGGAAGAGTCTTTAACATCGGTGCGAGGGAAGCTCGCCAAGATCCTAATGTTGTCACTGGTACATTCCATATTAATCAACGCTTTGCATCTGTACTTGACACTGGTGCCGACTATAGTTTTGTATCACTAGAATTTAAGAAAATGCTTGGGTTAACTTCTAGTAAATTAGACATTCCGTACTCAATTGAACTGGCTAATGGAAAGCTAGTTGAAACGAATGAGGTTATCAGAGGATGCGTAATAGAGCTGGGAGAGCACGAATTTACACTAGATCTACTGCCAGTCGAGTTGGGAAGCTTCGACGTGGTAGCAGGAATGGATTGGTTGTCAAGCAACAGAGCCGAAATTGTATGTCATGAGAAAATCATACGCATTCCAATCGCAGATGGAGAAACGATCGTGGTTCACGGAGAGAAGTGCGACACGCCTCTAAGGATCATTAGTTGTTTGAAAGCTCGAAAATGTTTGAAGAAGGGATGTGTTGCCTTCTTGGCACACATCGTGGATAAAGAAGCCGCTGAGCCGAAACTAGAAGACATTCCAGTCGAGAAGGAGTATCCTGAAGTCTTTGCAGAAGTCTTGCCAGGATTGCCGCCACAAAGACAAGTCGAGTTTCATATTGACTTAGTTCCAGGCGTCGCGCCTGTGGCTAAGGCACCTTATAGACTTACGCCTTCGAAAATGCAGGAGTTGTCGACGCAACTTCAGGAGTTGCTAGGCAAGGGATTTATCAGAACAAGCTTCTCGCCTTGGGGAGCTCCAGTTTTGTTCGTTAAAAAGAAGGATGGTAGTTTCCGCATGTGTATTAACTACCGGGAGCTAAACAAGTTGACAATTAAGAACAGATATCCTTTGCCAAGGATTGATGACCTGTTCGATCAATTTCAAGGTTCAAGTTTTTACTCAAAGATCGATCTACGATCAGGTTATCACCAGTTGAGGATTCAAGAGGAGAGTATCCCAAAGACTGCTTTCAGAACTCAATATGGACATTACGAGTTCCTGGTTATGCCATTCGGTCTGACGAACGCACCAGCAGTATTCATGGATTTGATGAACAGAGTTTGTAAGCCGTACCTCGATAAGTTTGTGATCGTGTTTATTGATGACATTTTGATTTATTCAAAGACGAAAGAAGAACATGAGCAACATCTAAGGGCTATTCTAGAGCTGCTTAAGAAAGAGAAGTTGTACGCTAAGTTCTCAAAGTGCGAGTTCTGGTTACGCGAAGTCCAATTTCTTGGTCATGTGGTTAACGGAAATGGAATTCATGTGGATCCAACAAAGATCGAGGCGATCAAGAACTGGTAAACTCCGAAGATGCCAACCGAGATTTGACAATTCCTAGGTTTGGCAGGATATTATCGCAGGTTCATTGAGGATTTCTTGAAAATCGCTCAACCCTTGACTTCCCTCACACAAAAAGACATGAAGTATAAATGGGGAGACATACAGGAAGAGGCATTTCAGTTGTTGAAGAACAAGCTTTGTGATGCACCGATTTTGTCTCTACCCGAAAACACTCACGACTTCATGGTATATTGCGACGCCTCGTGTCAAGGTTTGGGATGTGTACTAATGCAGCGTCAGAAGGTTATAGCATATGCATCTCGCCAGTTGAAGGTCCACGAGAAAAATTACACCACGCATGATTTGGAATGGGGCGCGGTGGTATTTGCATTGAAGATCTGGCGACATTACTTATATGGCACGCGATGTACAATCTATACTGATCACAAGAACCTGTAGCATATATTTGATCAAAAAGAGCTTAATATGAGACAGAGACGCTGGGTTGAACTGTTAAATGATTATGATTGTGAGATCAAGTATCACCCAGGTAAAGCGAATGTGGTCGCCGATACCCTGAGTCAGAAGGAAAGGATCAAGCCCATAAGGGTTAGGGCGTTGGAAATAATTATTCAAACGGACCTCTCATTGAGCATTCGTGCCGCGCAGAGAGAAGCTCTCAAGGAAAGGAATCTTGAAAATGAATATCTCCGTGGGATGGAGAAGCAGTTGGTACCAAACGGGGAAGGAACGTTGTGTTTTATGGGAAGAATTTGGGTTCCCTTGTTTGGTGGTTTGAGAAATGTTATTTTTGATGAAGCTCACAAGTCATGGTACTCGATCCAACCAGGGTCGGATAAGATGTACCAAGACTTAAAGGATTTCTATTGGTGGCCGAGAATGAAAGGCGATGTTGCGATATATGTTGGCAAATGTTTAACTTGCGCCAAGGTAAAGGCCGAATACCAGAAGCCTTCATGTCTCTTGCAACAACTAGAAATAATCAAGTGGAAATGGGAACAGAGTTCTATGGACTTTATAACGAAGTTGCCAAGGACGCCTAGAGGTTACGATACGATTTGGGTAATCGTAGACCGTCTGACCAAATCAGCACACTTTTTGGCAATTAAGGAGAAGGATAACACGAGCAAGCTAGCTGAGCTATACCTGAGAGAGATTGTTGCACGACATGGAGTGCCTCTCTCAGTTATCTCTGATAGAGATGGAAGGTTCGTGTCAAGGATTTGGAAATCCTTCCAAGAAGCATTTGGTTCTCAGTTGAATCTGAGTACTGCCTTTCATCCGCAGACAGACGGACAGAGTGAACGAACGATTCAAACGTTGGAAGACATGTTGCGTACTTGCGTAATGGATTTGGGTGGAAGTTGGGACACTCACCTACCATTGGTTGAATTTTCATACAACAACAGTTACCATGCAAGCATACAAGCCGCACCGTTCGAAGCTCTCTATGGACGCAAGTGTCGATCAGCCTTATGCTGGGCAGACGCATGTGATAGACTGCTTGTTGGCCCGGAATTGGTCCAGGAAACGACTGATAAGATTACACAGATCCGAGAACGCATCAAAGCGGCTCGCGATCGTCAAAAGAGTTATGCGGACCTAAGAAGGAAACCTCTGGAATTTGAGGTAGGAGATATGGTTTTGTTGAAGGTTTCACCCTGGATGGGTGTGGCACGCTTTGGGAAGCGTGGGAAGTTGAACCCCAGATACATTGGACCGTTTAGAATCCTGGAACGGATGGGTCTCGTAGCTTACAAGTTGGACCTACCTGCAGAGCTAAATGGCGTTCATGATACATTTCATGTATCAAATCTGAAAAAGAGTCCAACTCAAGAAACAGTGGTCATTCCTGCCGACGAAGTTCATATTGACGACACACTCCACTTCACTGAAGAACCTATTGAGGTCACTGATTGGAAGGTTAATAAGACATGCAGGAGTAGTGTCAAACTCGTCAAGGTTCGATGGAATGCACGTCCTGGCCCAGAATTCACGTGGGAGCGTGAAGATCGTATGAAAGCCAAGTACCCACATTTGTTCCCCAAGACCCCTGCATCTAGTAGCAGAACTAAAATTTCAAGACGAAATTTTCTTAACGGGGGAGAATGTGACAACCCTCAAAATTTCAGGTATCCGTACAATTAATTAATTATGATTTATGCTTAATGACTGTGCTTAAATACAACTGATGATATAAACTGCTTTATGATTTCCGTATCATACATACATGTGCATTACATTTCATACTGTCACACCATCTATTGCATACAAACTTTAGTGACATAAACGATGCACAAAGCATAGTTAGCACGGTTAGCGGATAACTCAGAAATATATTGACAGTGCTAGTACATAGACAGACAGTGTTTTGAGACCCCGTAAGGGCCAAAGACAAGGTACTACACTAGTATAGAGTGAAGGGAAGTAAGGACCATAAAACCGCGTCACTAGGTGATAGTTTAAGTGCCGGAAAGTGCTTAAAACCCACTCAAAGTGCAGAATTCTGCATTAGTCAACAAAATTCAGCAATTTATCATGCTAGTAATGTGCAAAAATATGGCAAAATGGTCCTGTATGCTTTCCTAAGTGTTGGGAATTAAAAGTTTCACGAAAAGTTACATAAAGGACACTATACGGAATAACTTAGCACTTTAACGGAACGGTATCTAACCGAACAACTGGACATTACCCAGAACACCAAAATATTGCCAGAAGCATTGTTTTTATTTTTTCTGAGCTAGTTATGGTTCCCGAACACCCTATCACCCACTAAATTATCTAGTAACTAATTAAACTAACCAAATATGTGGGTTTGGATTACAAGTTAACTATATGATTAGAGTTTACATCTAGACCCCTCCTCCCTATGTCACACCCCGACCACGTATAACATACAAAACGTGGCGGAAAACGTCGGGGAGTGTTGTAACAGAATTAATTGTTTCATAACCATGGCATATAAAGTTGAATTTTATTTATCAACATAAGAGTTACATTGTCTTAAACAGGAACAAAGAGTTCGTAACATAATTAAACTAGTCTATCTCCATTTTTTAGTCTCTAAGGCACAGGTCCGCCCTAGTGTCACGATCATCATCCTATGGAAAAGCTCCTGAAAACACATGTGAAAATAGGTACGTCAGCATAAAAATGCCTGTGAGATACATAGGTTTTGTAAAAATATGATTCATGACTTGTGTTTAAGAAAATGTTTAGTTATGAACCTTGTAATTTGCTTTGTTTTGTAAATCGTTTGAAAAACAATAAGTTCAAATGATATGTATAAATAAATGTAAGGTTAAATGAATAACCATGTAAAAATGAGTTTGTGTAAGATAAGTTGTTTGTAAACAGTGTCTTGTAAAAAGTATGTTATTTGTATAAAATGTCATGTGTCATAAATTGAAATGATTTAAATAACGCTACGATATGTAATACCATACAAACACTTATATATAGGAAGTACCAGCGGCGTATCCACCATGCTTGTATCATATTACACATGCCTCGTTACTTAAATCACTTACTCAAACCAAACCACCAATGTAAATTGTTTATGTATAATCAAATGTCAAAATGTTATTGTGTAAACCATATCAAATGTCTGTGTTTAATGTAAATCATGAATTGGGTATATCAAGGTCAAAATGTTTATGTCTAAATGTAAATCATGTAATGTGTATCCAAAAATGTCATGTATGGTATGTGAAATATATCAACTAAACCATATGTAAAATGCACAAAAACAAGGTATTTGAAGTAAAACATGGTTTAAATCAAAGTTGTGTTTTGTGGAACAAATGCATGCTATACTGATACAAACATTTATGCGGTATTGTGAAAATGCATACATCCAAGCCTTGAGACGGTGGCGATAAACCCTTAAACAAATTAAAGGTTTATCTAAGTTATGTATATCGAATTCGGTCATTCCTTTCATCCAAACCAACCTAGGATGTCCGGAACGGGAGTTGTCAATTCCTATGGTACCACTACCTACTAACGAACGGCGTGATCAATGTTAATGAATGTATTGTTCCATGTTAAACAAACCAAATGTCATACCAAAATGTGAGCATGTGATGTAAACAATTGTACTAAGTATGCACACAATGGGCATACATAGCATGAAATGTAATGTAAAACAATGTACTAAGTACGCACACAATGGGCATACATAGCATGAAATGTAATGAAATCATGTACTATAATGTACTAACGAACATAGCAGGCATATGATATGAAAGCATGAAAAGCATGAAAGTAACAAGTAGGCACATGTGTTTCACCCCAAAACAGTTTGGAAAACAGTAAAAGAGGGGTCTAGGTACTCACTTGAGATTGCTCAGAAGTCCTAAGATAACCACCAAGCAATGCTAGAGATCACGGAATCAAACGGCACCTAATATAGGTAACTATGTTAATATACCGGACCTAAATCGGAAGATCGGATAGAATGCGGGTTCGTAAACCAAACGAGTATGGAGACTCGTGTAATATGGTTTAACAAAGCCTACATACTAAATGAAACCTAACATAAGTGCTTACGACCCATTACGACCCGTTTAGGTAGCATATGCTACTTTAACGCGTCGCTCGCGTGAAACGCGTTCGGACCGCCTAACTAGTCCTATGACAAGTAAAATATGCCTTAACATATCTAATATTGTTACCAAAACAGTTTAGATACCAAAATTTATGTTACATATGCTTAAAATGAATTTTGGCGTCAAAAGGGCATTTTGGTAATTTACCTAAGGCATATAAACTACCTATCATACAACTACCTAAACGAAGCGACCATAAGGTATAACCTCGGAAGGTTATTCCCTATATACTATGGTCACCTAATGTGTTTGGTCGGATCCTAATGATCGACCAAATGGGTCGGGTTCGAAGGTATAAGCGATTTATTAGATCGCTTACCCTTACGACCCTAGACAACGTGGTAATCAGTAGGCATAGTCCCAAGGGACTATAACCATCGTGATTACAATCACGTTGCGAAGTTCAAACGAACTTCGCATTGACCATAAACTGGTCAACGTAGAAAGTCAAACAAAGTTTGACTTTCAGACTCGAAAAGCAATAAAAGAACGAAAGAATACTTACGAAGGGTCCCCGAATGCTAATCTAGATCAAAATAGCTCAGGTATAAAACAAAGGTTTCAACTTAGAGCACATTAGATCAGATTCTTGTGAGGAAAAGTGAAGGGTGGAGGTGGGTATTTATAGTTTTCGGTTCACCGTTAGGATCATTTCTTGGAAAATGGGGCAAGATCTAAGCCGTACACTTGTTGGAAAGTTGTGGTAACTCATTTGCCATCCACCATAAGAGTTTGACACTTGGCACTTGGCCTTTGGAGAGTGTTAAGGGCTGTTAACAGCTGAAAAAAAACGTTTTCTGCATCTGGCCCCTACTTACGGACCTAGTTTGGCAGATTTACAGTTTCAGTCCCTGCAAACTCAAAACTTGGTTTTCGATGCGTTTTTTTTTTTTGACACGTTTAAGCCCCGTTAACCCCATTTCAAAGCTCTAAAATGAAGTTAAAGTATAGGGAACTTAAAATGTGTTCAAAAATATCTCGGGTGTCGGTTCGTTTAGCCGTACGGTTATGTTGTTCGGTTAATTACGACGGAATGCGCATAAGCGCGAAAAATGATCCAAATGGCGTGACGAATGGATTTTTCTTATGCCAAACACTAAAATAAAATATTTTAGTGCTTACATAAATTTTTGGATGTCCGGATGTATTCAGAACGTAAGTTATGCGCGAAAATGCAACCTGTGCACCTTTTGACGCTTTTAGTCCCTGAATGACCCAAAAGTTTATTTTAGCATACCGAACCCCTCAAAGCCTATTTCTAAGCTATGTAAAGGATATTTATGGTATGTTTAACTTATGGTCATGTTCCGGAATGTTCGTTACAGTTCAAATTGGCATACTTTCGCAGTTTGTCAAGTTTAGTCCCTGTAAGCGAATTAACTTGTTTTTGCCATACCAAAGCCTTCAAAACTTATTTCTAAGTTATGTAAGGGCTATTTAAGGTATGTTAAGTATATGTTGATGTTCCGGAGTATTTTTCGCATTAAAATGGCTACGTTTACGCACCAGTTTGCGTATAACTCTCTAGAAAGTGATATAGAGTTTGAAATTGAATAAAAGTCAAAACATGAAAAATGTAAAACATAACCAAACAAACATTGTGATCAAATGACATTGTTTTATTGATAATGGTACTGTTCATAATGATTACAAGCACAGATGTTACAGTCTCCCCTACTTGTGGAAATTTCGTCCCGAAATTTATTTAGAGGAAACTCGTGGGAAAAGATGCGGATATTTCGCCTTCATTTGATCTTCGCGTTCCCAAGTAAACTCGGGTCCACGTTTAGCTTCCCAACAAACTTTGACCAAAGGAATGCGCTTGCGTTTGAGCCACTTGACTTCACGTTCCATGATTTCCACAGGTTTCTCAACAAATTTCAGTGTTTTACCAACACAAATTTCGTCAAGTGGTATGTGGAGGTTCTCATCAGCTAAACACCTCTTGAGATTGGAGACGTGAAAAGTTGGATGAACATTTCCAAGTTCAGGAGGTAACTCAAGTTTTCCTTGAATGGTCCAACATATCTAGGTGCAAGTTTTCCTTTCTTTCCAAATCTGATCACACCTTTCTAAGGTGAGACCTTAAGTAATACTCGATCACCGACTTGAAATTCCAAAGGCTTGCGTTTTGGGTCCGCGTAACTCTTTTGACGGCTTCTAGCTGTCTGAAGGTTATCACGAACTTTCTTAATCTTGTCAGTTGTCTCTAAAATGAGGGCAGGTCCAGTAAGTTGAGCCTCGCCGATCTCATTCCAGCAGACTGGTGAACGACATTTTCGACCATAGAGAGCCTCGAAAGGAGCCATTTTGATACTGGTGTGATAACTGTTGTTGTAGGAGAATTCAATCAACTGAAGATGTGAATCCCAACTACCACCAAAATCGATCACACAAGCTCTAAGCATATCCTCCAGAGTCTGGATTGTTCTCTCAGATTGACCATCCGTTTGCGGATGATAAGTTGTGCTCAGATTAAGTTGGGTCCCCATAGCAGATTGCATGGTTCTCCAAAAATGAGAAGTGAAACGAGCATCTCTGTCAGAAATGATGTTCAAAGGAACACCATGTCGAGCTACAATTTCATCCACATACATTTTAGCAAGTTTGTCAGCAGAAAAATCCTCACGGATTGGCAAGAAATGCTCTGACTTAGTAAGACGATCAACAACTACCCAGATGGCATCATGACCTTTCTTTGTGCGCGGAAGTTTGGTAATGAGATCCATGGTAATGTTTTCCCATTTCCAAACTGGGATCTCTGGTTGCACCAATAAACCCGAAGGACGTTGATGTTCAGCCTTAACCTTAAGGCAAGTAAGGCATTTTGATACGTATAAGGCAATGTCTTTCTTCATACCATGCCACCAATAGTGAATACGAAGATCCTTATACATCTTATCTGAGCCAGGATGAACAGAATAACGCGACTTATGGGCTTCATCCATAAGCAAGGTGCAAAGGTTATCTTGGCTTGGGACCCACAAACGGTCCATGAAGTAATATGATCCATTGTCCTTCAGTTCCAGAGCAGGTGTTATGTGATAAGGAAATTCCTCATCCATTAAACCTTGTGAAACACAAGATTGTTGAGCCTGTGAAATGCGGGCTTGGATATCGGATCGAGCTTGTATAACAGATTGAACACGTACACAATGAAGCTTAGTACGTTCCTTACGACTCAATGCATCGGCTACGACATTCGCCTTACCAGGATGGTAGCAAATTTCGCAGTCATAGTCGTTTAGAAGCTCGACCCAACGTCGTTGCCTCATGTTGAGTTCTTTCTGATTGAAGATATGTTGAAGACTTTTGTGGTCCGTGAAAACCACACATTTTGTACCGTACAAATAGTGTCTCCAGATCTTTAGAGCGAAAACAACTTTACCCAACTCAAGATCATGAGTGGTGTAGTTCTTCTCATGTATCTTCAACTGCCTCGATGAGTATGCTATGACTTTGTTCCTTTGCATCAGGACACAGCCAAGACCCAATTTAGATGCATCGCAATAAACAACGAAATCATCATTGCCCTCAGGCAAAGTTAGAACAGGCGCGTCACAAAGTTTCTGCTTCAAGTGTTGAAAAGCTTCCTCTTGCTTAAATCCCCAATCAAAGGGTTTGTTCTTCTGAGTTAGAGCAGTTAGAGGAACTGCAATCTTGGAGAAGTTTTCAATGAAGCGGCGGTAATAACCCGCTAGACCAAGAAAAGAACGAACTTCAGTAGGAGTAGTAGGCGTATCCCAATCCTTAATCGCACTGATCTTGGAGGGATCTACATGAATACCTTGTTCGTTGATAATATGTCGTAAGAATTGAACCTCTTTAAGCCAGAATTCACACTTGGAGAATTTGGCGAAAAGTTGCTCTTTCTTTAGGAGTTCCAGAGTAAGACGAAGATGTTGCTCGTGATCAGCTCGCGTCTTAGAATAAATCAAGATGTCGTCAATAAAACCAATGACGAACTGATCCAAATAAGGTTTGCAGACCTATTCTTTAAGTCCATGAAAACAGCAGGAGCATTAGTCAAACCGAATGGCATGACTGTGAACTCATAATGCCCATAACGAGTACGGAACGCTGTCTTGGGAATATCTTCTTCATGCACCTGAAGTTGATGATATCCGGAACGTAGATCAATCTTCGAAAAATAAGAAGCGCCCTGTAACTGATCAAAGAGATCGTCTATGCGCGGTAGGGGATATCGATTCTTGATTGTAAGCTTGTTAAGCTCACGATAATCGATACACATCCTAAAAGATCCATCCTTCTTTTTGACAAAAAGAACGGGAGCACCCCAAGGTGAAAAGCTAGGATGGATAAAACCTTTGTCAGAGAGCTCCTGAAGCTGTTTAGACAACTCTTGCATCTCAGACGGTGCAAGACGATATGGAGCTCTGGCAATGGGATTTGCACCAGGTACGAGATCAATGCGGAACTCGACTTGGCGTGCTGGAGGTAGACCAGGTAACTCTTCAGGGAAAACTTCAGAATAATTCCGAACGACAGGAATATCTGAAATAGACTTACCCTTGCCTTTATCTGCTGTAACATGTGCTAAGAAAGCCACATAGTTCTTCCGCAGATATTTCCGAGCTTTAAAACAAGATATGAGCCTGAGACCACCGACAGGTTTCTCACCATGAACCTGTAGGATCTCTCCTGTCGGAAGTGGCACACGAACGATCTTCTCAAAACAAACCACCTCTGCGTGATGCTTGGCTAACCAATCCATACCCACAATGACGTCGAAGCTTCCAAGTTGCATAGGCGTGAGGTCAATAGGAAAAAGATGGTCGTTAAGGTTTAACTGGCAGTTGTGAAGAACAGAATGAAGAATAATGGGTTCACCACTAGGAACCTCTACTGTCAAAGGTTTACCTAGTTTCATTTTAGACACTCGAAGCATTGGCTCAAAAGATAATGACACAAAACTCTTATCGGCACCCGTATAAAAAAGAACAGATGCAGGCTGATTATTAATAAAGAACGTACCGTTCACCACATTATCGTCCGCCTGCGCCTCTTGGGCGTTCAAGTTAAAAGCTCGCCCTCGAGCCTGAGCCTGATTCTGGTTTGCATTCTGATTTTGGTTAGCCAGCCTTGGGCACCGGTGTCTGTAATGGGTCAGATCCCCACAGTTATAGCAAGCACCTGGTGGGTAGTGTGGTCGTGCAGCTTGACCCTGTTGCTGAGCAAGAGGCTGAGCAACTTGTTGAGCCGGGTTCTGAACTGCGCGATTCTGAGCAAACCGACAAACATCGGCAAGATGACCTGACTTCCCACAGTTAGTACAGAAACGGCACTGATGTTGCGGCTGATGGTAACTGTTGCATCTATTGCACAAAGGTGCATTCCCTGAATAGGGCTTCTTCGCTGGAGGCTGTGCGGGTTGGTTGGGAGCTTCCTGGTTAGCTTGGACAGTGACCGCATAGTTTTGGGAAGCCTTACGCTTCCTTGCCCTTTTCGATGAACCAGAATCCTTTCCATTCTTGTTTTGACCTTTCTTGCTATCTTCCTTGTCAGACGACTGTTTCTTGCCCTTGTCACCCTTCCTGTGTAATTTATTCTTCCGAATCTGCGACTCAGTCAATGTCGCTGATAACTCGATCGCCTGACGGAGTGTGGCAGGGTTACTACCAGTAATGATGTCTTGCACTGAGTCAGGTAGGCCGTCGATGTACCTTTCGATAGCCTTGTCGAGTGGGGTAACCATAGTCGGGCAAAGCAAACACAACTCCTCAAATCTATCAGTATATGCCCTGTGCTCGCCACTATCTTGTTTCAAGTCATCAAACTTCTTCTCCAACGCTCGTTGTTCATGACGAGGACAAAACTCCCTCATCATAAGAGCTCTAAGTTCAGCCCATGTCTGTGCTAGAGCAACTTCTGCACCACGGTCTCTCATAACCCCATTCCACCATGTGAGAGCCCTCTTCTGAAACACACTCGAAGAAAACTCGACCTTGCGATTGTCAGGACACTGCACGTGGCGAAAAGTATTCTCAATGCTCTCGAACCATTGAAGAAGCCCGGTCGCTCCTTCAGAACCACTAAACTTGAGTGGTTTAGCCGAGTTAAAATCCTTGTATTTGCATGGAACATTGTTGTTGTTGTTGGCTTGGTTCCATTGAGCAAAGAGATTTGGAAATTGAGCAGCTATCTGCTGCGCAATGATTTCTGCCAATTCGGCAGTTGCTATCTGGTTTTTGCGTCGAGGAGGCATTCTAAAAGAGGAAAATATGAAAGGAAATGAGTGAGATGATTGGATGAAGAGAATGAGATGAAACAAAATTAACAAAAGAAAAGATGGTGGTCATTTGTCCGCATTACCAAGCAAACAAACGACACACAGTGACTAATCAAAGTAAATGGATCAAAAATAATGTATCGCGAAGACATGCTCGCCTATAAGTGAACACTCATCCCAAGAATTCCCAGGTAAGCACAACTGGTCTCGCGTCAGATGAGATATATACGAAGTGCTTGCCTAGACAGAAAACCCAGAATACAGGCATTCACTCTTCCAGTTTGCACGTGTTCACATTATTTAAAACCCAAAACCTTGACGAGATTTTGAAAATTTGAAGGCACAAGGCCAAAAACAAAACTGGAAGGGTTCAAAACCATATAACAGAGGGTTCAAAACCTTGTAATAAATCATCCAAAAACAGATGATTGATTTTCAAAAATCGTTTCGGAAAATTTAGTTTTTGTTTTGATAATCACCTAAGGATAGGTGATATGTATGTTTTAAGATCTAAACACAAGATAACTTGTGTTAGGGTCCTAGAAAGGTTATAGTCTAGGTCAAAGAATTACTAATAACCTAATTCCCTATAACCATTGGCTCTGATACCAACTCTTCTGTCACACCCCGACCACGTATAACATACAAAACGTGGCGGAAAACGTCGGGGAGTGTTGTAACAAAATTAATTGTTTCATAACCATGGCATATAAAGTTGAATTTTATTTATCAACATAAGAGTTACATTGTCTTAAACAGGAACAAAGAGTTCGTAACATAATTAAACTAGTCTATCTCCATTTTTTAGTCTCTAAGGCACAGGTCCGCCCTAGTGTCACGATCATCATCCTATGGAAAAGCTCCTGAAAACACATGTGAAAATAGGTACGTCAGCATAAAAATGCCTGTGAGATACATAGGTTTTGTAAAAATATGATTCATGACTTGTGTTTAAGAAAATGTTTAGTTATGAACCTTGTAATTTGCTTTGTTTTGTAAATCGTTTGAAAAACAATAAGTTCAAATGATATGTATAAATAAATGTAAGGTTAAATGAATAACCATGTAAAAATGAGTTTGTGTAAGATAAGTTGTTTGTAAACAGTGTCTTGTAAAAAGTATGTTATTTGTATAAAATGTCATGTGTCATAAATTGAAATGATTTAAATAACGCTACGATATGTAATACCATACAAACACTAATATATAGGAAGTACCAGCGGCGTATCCACCATGCTTGTATCATATTACACATGCCTCGTTACTTAAATCACTTACTCAAACCAAACCACCAATGTAAATTGTTTATGTATAATCAAATGTCAAAATGTTATTGTGTAAACCATATCAAATGTCTGTGTTTAATGTAAATCATGAATTGGGTATATCAAGGTCAAAATGTTTATGTCTAAATGTAAATCATGTAATGTGTATCCAAAAATGTCATGTATGGTATGTGAAATATATCAACTAAACCATATGTAAAATGCACAAAAACAAGGTATTTGAAGTAAAACATGGTTTAAATCAAAGTTATGTTTTGTGGAACAAATGCATGCTATACTGATACAAACATTTATGCGGTATTGTGAAAATGCATACATCCAAGCCTTGAGACTGTGGCGATAAACCCTTAAACAAATTAAAGGTTTATCTAAGTTATGTATATCGAATTCGGTCATTCCTTTCATCCAAACCAACCTAGGATGTCCGGAACGGGAGTTGTCAATTCCTATGGTACCACTACCTACTAACGAATGGCGTGATCAATGTTAATGAATGTATTGTTCCATGTTAAACAAACCAAATGTCATACCAAAATGTGAGCATGTGATGTAAACAATTGTACTAAGTATGCACACAATGGGCATACATAGCATGAAATGTAATGTAAAACAATGTACTAAGTATGCACACAATGGGCATACATAGCATGAAATGTAATGTAAAACAATGTACTAAGTACGCACACAATGGGCATACATAGCATGAAATGTAATGAAATCATGTACTATAATGTACTAACGAACATAGCAGGCATATGATATGAAAGCATGAAAAGCATGAAAGTAACGGGTAGGCACATGTGTTTCACCCCAAAACAGTTTGGAAAACAGTAAAAGAGGTGTCTAGGTACTCACTTGAGATTGCTCAGAAGTCCTAAGATAACCACCAAGCAATGCTAGAGATCACGGAATCAAACGGCACCTAATATAGGTAACTATGTTAATATACCGGACCTAAATCGGAAGATCGGATAGAATGCGGGTTCGTAAACCAAACGAGTATGGAGACTCGTGTAATATGGTTTAACAAAGCCTACATACTAAATGAAACCTAACATAAGTGCTTACGACCCATTACGACCTGTTTAGGTAGCTTATGCTACTTTAACGCGTCGCTCGCGTGAAACGCGTTCGGACCGCCTAACTAGTCCTATGACAAGTAAAATATGCCTTAACATATCTAATATTGTTACCAAAACAGTTTAGATACCAAAATTTATGTTACATATGCTTAAAATGAATTTTGGCGTCAAAAGGGCATTTTGGTAATTTACCTAATGCATATAAACTACCTATCATACAACTACCTAAACGAAGCGACCATAAGGTATAACCTCGGAAGGTTATTCCCTTTATACTATGGTCACCTAATGTATTTGGTCGGATCCTAATGATCGACCAAATGGGTCGGGTTCGAAGGTATAAGCGATTTATTAGATCGCTTACCCTTACGACCCTAGACAACGTGGTAATCAGTAGGCATAGTCCCAAGGGACTATAACCATCGTGATTACAATCACGTTGCGAAGTTCAAACGAACTTCGCATTGACCATAAACTGGTCAACGCAGAAAGTCAAACAAAGTTTGACTTTCGGACTCGAAAAGCAATAAAAGAACGAAAGAATACTTACGAAGGGTCCCCGTATGCTAATGTAGATCAAAATAGCTCAGGTATGAAACAAAGGTTTCAACTTAGAGCACATTAGATCAGATTCTTGTGAGGAAAAGTGAAGGGTGGAGGTGGGTATTTATAGTTTTCGGTTCACCGTTAGGATCATTTCTTGGAAAAGGGGGCACGATCTAAGCCGTACACTTGTTGGAAAGTTGTGGTAACTCATTTGCCATCCGCCATAAGAGTTTGACACTTGGCACTTGGACTTTGGAGAGTGTTAAGGGCTGTTAACAGCTGAAAAAAAAACGTTTTGCTACATCTGGCCCCTACTTACGGACCTAGTTTGGCAGATTTACAGTTTCAGTCCCTGCAACCTCAAAACTTGGTTTTCGATGCGTTTTTTTGACACGTTTAAGCCCCGTTAACCCCATTTCAAAGCTCTAAAATGAATTTAAAGTATAGGGAACTTAAAATGTGTTCAAAAATATATCGGGTGTCGGTTCGTTTAGCCGTACGGTTACGTTGTTCGGTTAATTACGACGGAATGCGCATAAGCGCGAAAAATGATCCAAATGGCGTGACGAATGGATTTTTCTTATTCCAAACACTAAAATAAAATATTTTAGTGCTTACATAAATTTTTGGATGTCCGGATGTATTCAGAACGAAAGTTATGCGCGAAAATGCAACTTGTGCACTTTTTGACGCTTTTAGTCCCTGAATGACCCCAAAAGTTTATTTTAGCATACCGAACCCCTCAAAGCCTATTTCTAAGCTATGTAAAGGATATTTATGGTATGTTTAACTTATGGTCATGTTCCGGAATGTTCGTTACAGTTCAAATTGGCATACTTTCGCAGTTTGTCAAGTTTAGTCCCTGTAAGCGAATTAACTTGTTTTTGCCATACCAAAGCCTTCAAAACTTATTTCTAAGTTATGTAAGGGCTATTTAAGGTATGTTAAGTATATGTTGATGTTCCGGAGTATTTTTTGTATTAAAATGGCTACGTTTACGCACCAGTTTGCGTATAACTCTCTAGAAAGTGATATAGAGTTTGAAATTGAATAAAAGTCAAAACATGAAAAATGTAAAACATAACCAAACAAACATTGGGATCAAATAACATTGTTTTATTGATAATGGTACTGTTCATAATGATTACAAGAACAGATGTTACACCCTATGCTTAAAATCGGCCCACATGCCTAAATTACAAGATTTTGTTGAGTTGTTTAATGGATTATGTCTTGTACTTGGAGGGACATAATATCCAAGTGTTATTGAAGTAATATGGTTATAAAATAAACCTTATGGTTCTAATCCCTCATTCAACAACAACACACACCACACCTTCACTACTTCTCTTCCTCCTCCCCTTAAACTCTCGGCCGAACTACTCCCCACACACCACCATTTTTTTTGTTGCAATCTCAAGCATTCGAAGTGCACTACAAGGTGATACAAGGTGATTTAAGAGGCTCGATGCTCACGGATCTTGAAGGACCTCTCTTGTGTGCTATTATCCACTCTATTTTCTTCATTGTTCTTCCCTAGCTTGAAGCTAGTAGTAAGACTTCTTTGATCTTTGTTTACTTCATGTTTTTTAGTGGTTAAAGGATATACTGTGTTGATTTATACAAGAACAGTAAAGAATATACACTTGAATCTTGAAACATAAAGCTAGCATAAGATGAAATATTGATAGTATGATGTTGTTTTGTATATGTTGATGATTGCTTGTTGATTTCTTGGTAATATGATGTTGATCAGCATGTGAAACTTGTTAGATTATGATTAAAAACATGATCTAACAAGATAAGAGGTGATTATGTGTTTACATAAAATGATCATCTTCGTATTAAGACATGAACTTGATAATGAAATGATTTTCTTGTAAAGTAATAAACCAAGTGACCTAGTAATCTTGTAAATCCAAGACTTGTGAATGATTTTTCTAAAGAAACCAAGTTTAAAAAGATGATTCTTGAAAGATCATGGTTTTTATTAAACCTACACTATTTTTAGTGGAAAGACAAGTAAATAAACACTAGAAAAACAAGAAGATGTTATAAATAAACATTTTTGCAAAATGTGTTTACAAGTTATAAACACTTAAATTCTTTAAGAATGGGATTTTTAAGGAAATAAACACACTTTAGAGGGTAACAAAGGCTACTAAATACCTTACCAAGTTACTACGCGTTTTTGTGAAATATCAAGTTCATGTTGTATTGTAAATGAAATAGTTTTTGCACTTGGTAAGTGTAAGATGGTTAGTGAATGATTGTTGATTGTTTGAATGATTTTTGAAAAGAAAATGATATGCTAAAAAGCATGGACACCCCCATTTACAAAGGAAACTATGGCGAAATTTTCTAAAAATCCAAACACTTAGAAAATATTTTCTAGACAAGTGTTTACTAGTGTATTTTAAACTATGTTTTTCAAATATAAACCTCGCCATAATTTTTGTAACAAAAATACAAAGTATTGGAGGTTGGTTTTGGTAAATAAAAATGGATAAATATATATTTAGAATATATATTTTTTATTAAGACACTTGTATGAATATTTGTCTACTTTGTGGAGTAGTTATATTATTTTAGGGTAAAATAATATAACTTAACAAATACCAAGAAATAACGACTCCAAAATAATACCAAAAACTACAAGGAATAAATATTTAAGTTACACACTTGGCATTGTGAAACCGAACGATAAAACGTATATATACTTGAGAAGTATTAATATAGAAATATTGTTTAACGATTATTCCAAAACTTGAGTATAATTAAAAGTTAAAAGAATTATTATTTTAACAAATAATTATAACTTGGAATAACATAAGAAGTGCAACTCAAAAACGTTAAACTCTAAGCCAAGGCACGGCCCGTTCGTCTAATAGACGTTAGTACACTGTAGGTAGTCGTGATTAGCTGTGGAGATTTGAGTTGACGGTACAGAAGATGCACTACAGTGAGTTCATGTCCCCCTTATGTTTTAACTGTTTTCAGCTTTATACTTCGGGGGTGAAATACATGTTACGATTATATACAAACGTTTTATACATGGTATGGTTAGCTTAAGGAGGGTTACTACTTAGATCACGTGAATGGTGGGTACAACACTTAAGGCCATTAATCCTCGTCGTAGGACCGAGGGACATGAGTGATAGATCTATTTGGGTGTAGCGAGCCCACACCCATGAGGCCAGCGTGGCCCATAGTGGTGACTATGTCTTCCAGCCGGAAGCCCGGTGCAACTCCGCTAGGTTTGAGTTTTCCTGCATCACTTCACACATACCAGTGGCTTTGCAACCCATTGGTGATCTCTTTTTCCTTATTGCTACATACCAGGGACTTTCATACATACAGACATATTTCAAAGGTTTATACATACTCGCATACACATGAACTCGCTCAACTTTTGTTGATTTTTCAAACTACATGTATTTCAGGGAACTAATGGATCTGGCAGGGTATGCATGTGTCTTCATACTGCGTAGTGAAATAAAAGATGTTATCCATGGTTGTTGAGTTTAGAGGGTGTATCCTAATCCTGGACGGGATACACGTTTCTAAACTCATGTTTTATTTAAGTACTTTTGTTGAGTCTTTGTGAACTCGTTTAAACACGTCATGGTTTGTAACTTAATTTGGTATTGATGTTTTCAGACAATGGTATTGTGGTATTTTCTAAACTCTTTTAATGGATAAACATCTCGTGTTTTTATCATATAGCATTGTATGATTGTTTGCTATGGTATTAAGAAGTCACACCAATGAAACCACGCTTCCGCAAAAGCCAGGGTGTGACAGTTTTTCAGATCTATGGTGATATTGCACTGGACTATGTTCGAATTTGACGAATTTGAAGCAAACGAATGATAACCCGGATCTTTTGAAGAACTGTGTTGAGATGATTCCTTTGAACTTCCTGCACTAAATGCCGTCATTGACGCTTGATCAATCATGTTTCTTCTGTAATATAGATCGACATTTTGCTGATATTGTTGCTTTTCCATTTTGTTTTGCTTTTGTTTTTCCGAATCATGACCTTCAAGCTTCTCGATTAACCAATGAAGGGTCACTTTGCTCATATCATTGCTGTTTTTGAGTATCATGACATAGTTTGACCAATTGTTTTCATTTGGAAGAGCTTCGATCAACCTGTCAATGATCTCTTCATTATCTTTGGAAACACCAAACCTCTCTAGTTAAAGTTTAAGATGGCAAAATCTTTCAATCATCTGAGGTACGGTTTCACCTTTCATGCATGTAAACAAATCAAATTCTTTTTTTAATAACGATCGTTTATTTTTGATAATTTCTTCACCACCAGTACATTTTCTCTCTAATGCTTCCCACAAACCTTTTGATGTAGTTTCATTTTTAAGCAATGAGATAATATCCTCACGAACAGATTGATATAACAACGTAATCAATCTTTGTTCGGCAATCATGTGTTTTACTTCTTGCTCTGTAAACTCTTCAATAGTTATTAAAATTCCTCCTTCTTTCGTTGGTTCTTTATATCCTAATTTCAATTTTAACCAACACTCATTAGCAAACGCTTTTAACCATCCCTCAAATCTGTTTTTCCACCAGTTATAGTCCTCGATATTCATTAATTTCGGTGGCTTTTGTTGATTTCCATACATATTATCTTATTTTAAACTATCTGAAATCGTTTTTGAAATGCTGCTTGTCTCCGACTTTGTTTTAGAAGTGTATGCGTTATAAAATGTGTTGTAAAATTCTTCGTCAATTCCCGACATCTTCGAATTGTGTCTTGATATTAGCACCTTGTTTATCTTGAATCACCTGCAAATACACAAACAAATGATCAGTTTAAACAAACTGAATATGTGAATGTGTGTGACGGTGGAATTGATCTATGACTCGTGCCAAAAACTCGCAAATATGTTCCGGCTTTTTGGTACGACGATAATGTTGTTCGGATGGAATTTTTGTATATGAATGAGCCTAAAGATGGACTGATGTGATACACCTTTTGGATGGGCTTAGAATGATTTGGGCCGAATGGATCTTGAGCAGTGGCGGACCCACGTTAAGCGGAACGGGGTCCCCGGACCCCAATCTTTTTATAAAAAGTAGTAGAAACGGTATATAAAATTTTCTATGGACTCCATAAAATAATTTAGTTGGACCCCATAACAATAAGAGTGAGCTGGTGCATTGGTAAAACCCTTTGTTTACACACAAAAGGTCCCGGGTTCAATACCTGTTTCTTTCATTATTTTGTGTTTTTTTAAACTTGACTTTAAAAATGGGTATTCTAACAGCTGAATGTGTAGTAAATGAATATGTAGTAAATGAAACTTGTAGTTTAGTTATGATATTGTGTTCTATTATGTTTCTCGACCCGACCCGAACAACGACCGATCCAAAAAATTTGAACACCGAAAAAATGGGACCCCATTGTCCAAAAATCCTGGGTCCGCCACTGATCTTGAGCAAACTGATGAATTAGATATACTCCAAATGGGCCTTAGTAATCTGTCAATGGGCCGATTGACAATAGAACTGCTGATTTATTAGACTGCTTTGAATGAGTTATTTGATCACTAACAGAGTTTATCTTTCTTGAACTTTGATTAAATACTTTTAGTGGTCCAATGAAATGGTACGATCACATGCAGGATGAGTCAACACTTTGTAGTGGCCAACAACACTTGTTGGTGCACACATCTGTCGTCTTCGTCTTGTATTGAGTATAGTGCGTAGAATGTTAGATTAGCGCACGTAGTTCGAGATATAGTGGTTTAGCTTGAATGAACAGGTTTCGCTTGAAAGAGAGTAGGTCAGCTTCAAGCGAAAGCAACCAAGGAGGTTTCGCTTGAACTGAGTCTTGTCAATTTCAAGCGAAACCATAGGGCCTATATATAGTTCTTCAAGCAATCTCATTTGTAACTTTTGTGCTTTTGGATACCGAAGTGCTGCCGGTTTATCCAGTGATTGTACAAGCTGTAATATCAATCAGAAACGTGTTTAAAGTGAATTGCTAGCTGTTTCGAAGTCAGTTTCTTTGTTTCCGCCACTGAAACTGATTAAAACTTCTCTGAACGACTCGTTCGGGTCAGTACACTATCCTACAAGTGGTATCAAAGCTCAAGAAGAGGAGTTCTTACCGATTCAGCTCGAAATTTTTGTTTTCTACCCCTTCTTTTCAGAATTTACAAGTTTTTACGGTTAAAATTGGATCAATTTTTCACAGATTGTGCAAAACTGCATTTTGATAAACCCTTGAAAGTTTCATAGCTAAATTCAAAGTAAAAATAGATAAAATGGGCTTCGGTTGTTGTTTCGCTTGAACAATCATTGGAGGTTTCGCTTAAACTGTTCTAAGTTTGGCTGAAATTTGAGGTTTCGCTTCAAGTTGCTCTAAGTTTGCTTGAAATTTGAGGTTTCGCTTGAACATTCCATCAGGTTTCGCTTGAACATTCCATCAGGTTTCCCTTGAACATTCCATCAGGTTTCGCTTGAACATTCCATCAGGTTTCCCTTGAACATTCCATCAGGTTTCGCTTGAACATTCCATCAGGTTTCGCTTGAAAGTGGTGTGTTTGAAAAACGTGTTTCCGAAACATGGATTCTGAATTCTACAACGCATTTGCTTCAACCCCGACTACTCCGGCTGACGTTGCTAAGAACATGAACATGGAGAATGAAACCGGAACAATGCAAAAACCCCCGAAACTTATGGGAATTGAAGACTATCATGGATGGAAGAAACGTTTCGAGAATTGGGTTCAAGCGAACCATTTAAAAGCTTGGGAAAGCATTGAAACTGAATATGAGAGGCCACAAAGCTCAGTGGGAGTTGATAAAATCATTTCAGAATTCACAGAGCAAGAGAGAGAAAGTTATAAAGGAGAGAAAATGATGATCAATCTATTACATCAAGCTGTTAAAGAGGATATATTTGTGTTGCTTCAACATGATGACAGTGCTTATTCTATCTTGGAAGCTCTTAAAAAGAAATTTGATGGAAGTACAGAAATGCAACAGAGTAAAGCAGCTTTGTTGAAAAAGGAATTTGAATTGTTTACTTGTATGCCTGGTGAAACAACAAAGACTCTCATTGAGAGATATTGTCATCTTGTACGCACCATGTCACAGTTGAAGATTACAAAAACTCCAGCAGAATGGGTAGAAAAGCTTGCTGATGCATTACCACAAAAGGAATGGGGTACATATCTGATGATTCTGAAAAATTCTGGACAGTTTAGCAGATTATCAATTGCTCAGTTTATTGAAAAGCTGGAGGCACAGGATCTTGAACAGCAGAAAATTGCCAGAATGAATAACTCAAGCAATCAACAAGATGTCAAACTGTACTACAAAGGAAATATTCAAACTGCTGAAGCAAGTCCAAAGATCCAAACTGCATTTAGTGCAGGAAATCAATCTGGAACAGGCATTCAAAGTTTAGTTAACACTAGTGGATTTTCAAGTGTTAATCCTCCAAGTGTTCAAAGTGCGAGTGTTGGTAATGGGCATCTGATTCAGTGTAATGTGGCTTTACATCTTCAAAATGGACAAAATTATTCTGAAGAAGTTGTGAAAAGTCATATGGGATTACTGGTCACTACATTAGAATCTTATGAAGGGTTGATTGCCGGAAAAATTGGTAATCCGATGCTCACAAAGGAAGATTATGACCAGATCGATGCAGAGGAGTTGGAACTAATGGACATTAAATGGGCATTAGCTAGTGTTTTGAGGAGAGCAGAAAAATTTAGAATGATTACAGGAAGAAGTGATTTCTTGGATGCAAATATTTCTAATTTAGGTTTTGATAAATCTAAAGTTGTTTGTTTTCGTTGCAGGGAGAAAGGTCATTTTAAAAGAGAGTGCAAGAATCAGGAGCCAAGAGGAGTAAAGGATCCTTTTGGAAAAGATGATTATTATAAGAAGTCCATATATCAACAAATCACTCATCTACCACCTCAACAAAAAGATTCACAAACGGCACACGGGAAAATGATCGAAGATGCAAACAAGAAGGCTTACTATGGTATTATTGATCAAGATGATGAGAAAGTGGCTGAAGGTTTTAACTGGGACAAGTACATTCCAGCTGATCCTAATGTTAAAGCTTTTATTGCTCAGATTGTGCAAAAGCCAGAGTTGGTGAAAGAATGGATGGCTATGTTATCTGATGATGAGAAAAGTGAAGATGAAGAATCTGTTTCTTCTAAAAACAGTTCAACAGATACTAGTGATGATGATGAAGAAGTTGAACAGATAAACATTGGAAAATCTTATTTATCTTCTAACAGTTTTGAATGTTATTTTGCAGATAAATTGAAGAAACTCAAAGAGAGAAAAGCTGCAAAAGAATTGAAGGAAGTCAAAGTGATTGAGAAAATAGTGGAAGTTGAGAAGATTGTGGAGGTAGAGAAGATTGTTGAAGTCACAAAACCTTGTCTTACTTGTTTAGAGTCATGTAAACAATGTATAGAAAAAGATGAGAGGTTTAGTGAGTTAGAAAAGTTGAAAGAAAAGTTGTTGTTTGATGTAAAAAATTTGAAAGAGTCATATGATGTATTGAACAGAACTGTGAATAGTCTGGAAAAGACTAACTCTGAACAGAACTATGATGATGTTGAATGCTACCATGATGTCAAAGCAGAAAGAGATAAACTTTTACATTGAAGAATGTGCAAAATGGAAGCAAGAGTTGGAAACTGAGAAAGCTGAGAATGAAATAATCAGAAGATTGCTGCGAAGTTATACAAGTTGTGATTACATAATTGATAGAATTTATCCAACGGTTGAAGGTTTTGAGGCGTTTAAAGACGAAGACAAGAAGTCAAAGAAGAAAACGGATACTGGTAAGAAACAGAGTGTCTGTTATAATAAGTGTCCGCCTCCAATTTGGGAAGGGTATTCGCCTAGAAAATCGAATGAGGAACAAGTCCAAAAGGCAGTCAATCTAAAGTTGGAGTCCGAGTTAACCGATGTATTACCAGACAACATTGACGTCACGTTCAGAGCGTCCGACACAGATCATGAGTCCGAATTAATAAAAAGAATGGTCGATCAGGTGTTGGATAGGGATGAGGAGTCAGAGTCGAAATCCGAGTCCGAAAGTTCGTGTTTGTCGGTCGGGAGTTCGAGTTCGTCTGGAAAGAGTTCAAAATCGTCGGGAAAACGGGTTTATAGTAAAGAATTTTTGTTGTCAAAATCTAATTTGAATGACGAAACATTTGAAGTTGTCTATACTTTGAGTGATTCTGACAAATTATTTTTTGATAAAGAGTTTCCAATAAGAAGTGTTCGTTTTGACATGATCAAAAAGGTTTTCAAAATGACAGAAATTAATATTTCTGAAATAAAAGATTTAAATCTTAATGGAAACCCTAAGAAATACACTTCAAGAGTTCAACAACGTTTAAACAAGAAAAAGAGTTACAATTATGGTTCTGGTTTTCAAAAGAAACCAAACCATAATGGTAGCTACAAAAAGAAAGGATTAGGTTTCATTCCACCTAAAAATTATAAAAATGAGAAAATTTCTAAAAATACAAAATTTGTTTCAGGAACAAGCTCGGAAGAGGAAGCAAAAAGCTCATTCTAGAGACAATCAAATTAAGAATTTCTTGCTGAGAAGAAAAAGAATGGTGTTTATCTGAGAAGAGAAACAAGAACTTGTTTCAGATGCAATGAAGCTAGTCACATTGCATGGAACTGCCCAAAAGCGAGATATGAAGTGTTTATCTGATAAACTGAAAGAAGTAGTTGTTGATAAAACCGAACCACCCACTGAAAGGTTTAAAGTGTTTAAAAATTCAACATATGAAGTTGGTGAGTGTTCGAAAAGGTTTTATAAGAAACGGGGAAATCTTGATAACCAAACTTGGGTTGTTAAGAAATCAGAGGTAAAATCTGGCGATGAATCTGATTCCATAAAATCAGAGGAGCCACATGTTGTTAAAAATGATAAAAACTCAGTGCCTCTAATGGATGATGTTCATTTTCCACCATTGAGAGATGAGAATTTTAAATCAAAGGTTCGAAAGGTTGAAATTTCGAATCAATTCTATTCTGAGAAGAAAGAATTTGATGTCGAGAAAGCATTTAATGGGAATGTTAAGAAAATTTTTTAAAAAATGATCGATGGGAAAGTTAAAGGGGTAAAGGAGTTTTATGCTACAAAGAAAGCAACATACACCCCAACTAAAGAGGAGTTGGAATCACCCAAGGCTGGTCAGGCTTGGGTGGACATTTTCTTTCATTAAAAAAACCTGACTTGCCGGAGATCCCAAGTCTGTAATCTTGGATCAGGAATCGGCATAATTCTTGTTAAACTTGTTTTTGTGAAAGATTTTAAAATTGTCTAAGTTTTTACAGATTGAGGAATTGCCGGAGCTTCCAGGTTGGTAAGTGTGAAGCAGGAATCGGCATTTTTATTGGTAAAATGGTTTTGTTTAGATGAGGTATTCCTACAAGTGGTTGATGGAAATTTTCACTTCCAAGTGGTAAATCAGGGACATTAAGTTGTATCTGATTTTCTAAAAATGATTGAGGAAAATGTGATGAACCAAACCCCTAACTTTACAAGTGGTAAATTTAACAAAACTTATTTTCCGGAAAAATCATTTTGGTTAAAACAAACTTAAGTGTTTTGAAATCATAATGAGAAAATAGTTTTGTGTAAGGGGGAGTTCTGGTTGTTTATGCCAAGTGGATGGTGAATTGAAGCGATTTGATATCGGTTGTCACTTTATTGTACAGTTTATTTCAAATTTCCTAAAATGTGTTTGCATTTTAGGGGGAGTAAAAATTTCAGAAAATCCAAAAACATTAGAAAATTTGAAAAAGCCAAAAACATGATAAAATCAAAAATGAGTTTTGTTGTATAAAAGAGGAAATGATAGTACATCAGTGGGCTATCACAACATGCTAAAGAAATGTAAAGTCTAAAGTGATAAACGGTCTCACTAAAGATGTGACGATAGGCTCAGCTAGACTAGTAGATTTGCGAGAACGATACAAACCTAAATGAAAAAGCCTAGTTCTAGTGGGAAACATGGTCAAAAGAATAGTATTTAGATTTGTCCTTCTTGATTGTGTGCCTACTCAGTAATCGCTGATTGTCGAAAGACATAAAACCGGTTAAGTTTGTGAACTTTCACAACTTTGCTGAAAAGTCGCTGTGATTGTGCATTTCATTTTGCAAAGATTTAAACTTGTTTTATTTCTTTATTTTGTTTAAGCAATGGACATCCTCTGTGTATACGTGAGTATCTACCTGGATGTTATTGCCTAAACATTCTGCTTTATTTTCTTTGGTGTTTCGTTTAAGCTTTGGACCTCCTCTGCGTATACGGAAGTATCGACCTGGTGGTTAAAGCCTAAACAACTTCAACTTGTTTTATTTTTCTTATTTTGTTTAAACATTGGACTTTCTCTGCGTATACGGAAGTATCAACCTGATTGTTAATGTTTAAACATTCTGCTTTGTTTTCGCACATATCACAGTTGATAAAAGTTTAAAGGCATTACTTGAGTCAGTGTATTGCATGATGAGGGGATATGCTGTGTAACACCTGTGCCTCCACGGCCATCAAACAAATACCGAACCAATGAAATATTATATTTCATACTTGGGATTTGTAAAAATATGTGTATCATTTGCACATATCAATTCTTGTTCAATTTCAAACTCTAAATCGCTTTCTGGAAGGTTATACGCGCACCGATGCGTAAATATAACCAGTTTAATGCAACAAATACTCTGGAATAGTGACATAGGCTTAACATACCTTAAATAACCTTTACATAACTTAGAAATAAGTTTTGAAGGCTTTGGTATGGCAAAATCAAGTTAAATCGCTTACAGGGACTAAATTTGACAAACTGCGAAAGTATGCCAATTTGAACTGTAACAGACATTCCGGAACATGACCATAAGTTAAACATACCACAAATATCCTTTACATGGCTTATAAATAGGCTTTGAGGTGTTTGGTGTGCTAAAATAAACTTTTGGGTCATTCAGGGACTAAAAGTGTCAAAAAGTGCACAAGTTTGCATTTTTACACATAACTCACGTTCTGAATACATCCGGACATCCAAAAATTTATGTAAGCATGACTATATTATGCTTTAGTGTTTGGCTTGTCAAAAATCCATTCGTCGCGTCATTTGGATCGTTTTTCGCGCTTATGCGCATTCCGTCGTAATTAAGCGAACATCGCGTTCGTACGACCAAACGAACCAACACCCGGCATATTTTTGAGCATGTTTCATGTCCTCAATGTTTAGGCAACATTTTAGGGCCTTAAAGTTGGCTTTACGGGCCTTAGAAGTCTCGGAAACGGCCTTAAACACGTGCAGGGACTGAAACTGACATTTCTGAAACTTTGTTCTGATCTGTGACTCCTAGGCGGCCCGCCTCAGGATCTTAACATCCTTAGGCGGCCCGCGTCAGACCTTCTGACCAGGTTAAATGTTTCTAACAGCAGATTTCAGCTGTTTGATCCACCACCACACATTCTCATTTGTCTAGTCACCTGATAAGGATCACATTTTAGTCACCATAAGGTCCCGACACTTGTACGGGTGGGATTAAGGCACGTTTTCCATGAAACGATCTTAACGGTGGACCTTTTACTATAAATACCCCACCCCCCATGCTTCAAAATTACAAGAATTCTGATTTGAGAACCTCTAAGTTGAAACCATTGTTTCATACCTGAGATTCTTGAATCGGGATTAGCATTCGGGGACCCTTCGTAAGTATTCTTTCGTTCTTTTCTTTATTTTATTGCTTTTAGAGTCAGAAAGTCAAACTTTGTTTGACTTTCAGCGTTGACCAGCTTATGGTCGATGCGAAGTTCGTTTGAACTTCACAACGTGATTGTAATCACGTTGGTCATAGTCCCTTGGGACTATGCCCACTGATTACCACGTTGTCTAGGGTCGTAGGGTAGGCGATCTGATAAATCGCCTATACCTTCGAACTCGACCCATTTGGTCGATCATTAGGATCCGACCAAATACATTAGGTGACCATAGTAGGTAGGGAATAACCTTCCGAGGTTATACCCTATGGTCACATCGTTTGAGTAGTTGTATGATAGGTAGTTTATATGCCTTAGGTAAATTACCAGAATACCCTTTTCATGTATAATTGGTAATTAAGCATATCTAACCTAAACTTTTGTCACATAACTGATTATGTAACATGTTTAGGCATATAACACTTGTCATAGGACTAGTTAGGCGATCCGAACGCGTTTCACGCGAACGACGCGTTAAAGTAGCATAAGCTACCTAAACGGGTCGTAATGGGTCGTAAGCACTTAGGTTAAGTTTCATTTAGTATGTAGGCTTTGTTAAACCAAATGACACGAGTCTCTACACTCGTTTGGTTTACAAACCCTAATGCTACCCGATCTTCCGATCTAGGTCCGGTTAATTAACATAGTTACCTATATTAGGTGCCGTTTGATATCCGCGATCTCTAGCATTGTTTGGTTGTTACTCAAGGACTACTGAGCAATCTCAAGTGAGTACATAGACCCCTCTTTTACTGTTTTCCAAACTGTTTTGGGGTGAAACACATGTGCCTACTTGTTACTTTCGTGCTTTCCTGTTTTCACATCATATACTTGCTATGTTCATTAGTCCATTTATAGTACATGATTTCATGGTGTTCTATGCTTTGTATGATGACTTTGCATACTTAGTACATTGTTTTACATGACTTTTCTACTTTGTATGATGACTTTGCATACTTAGTACATTGTTTTATACTGCATCTCTGTTGCATATGTTCCAGTAACATATGGACACATTGTTTTACAGCTCTACCCTGTATGTTTACTCTAGCATACTAGGTACATTATCTTCATAAAACATGCTTACATTTTGGTATGACATTTGGTTTGTTTAAACTATACTATACATTCATTAACACCGATCATGCCGTTCGTTAGTAGGTAGTGGTACCATAGGACTTGACAAATCCCGTTCCGGACATCCCAGGGAAAGGGGATGAAAGGAATGACCGAATCCAAATACATATTCTCTTGATAACTCACTTTTACATAGTTATCCGTCTGTCTCAAGGCTTGGATGTATGAATTTTCACAATACCGCATAAATGTTCATATTCAGTATAGCATGCATATATCTTACAAAACATAACTTTGATTTAAACCAAGTTTTACTTCAATACTTTGTTTTGTACATTTTTACTTATGGTTTAAGTAGTCTAAATTTTACTTACCATACATATCATTTTGGTTATACATTACTTGACTACTTTTGGACTATAAACATTTGACATGGTTTATACAAGGACTTTTGACTATTGGTTTAAACATAGACTTATTACATTGGTGGTTTGAGTAAGTGATTAAGTAACGATGCGTGTGTAATATGATACAAGCATGGTGGATACGCCGCTGGTACTTCCTATATATAAGTGTTTGTATGGTATTACATATATCGTAGCGTTATTTGAATCATTTCAGTTTGATACATATAACATTTTATACAAATAACATACTTTTCACAAGACATTGTTTTACAAAACAACTTATCTTTTACAAACTCATTTTACTTGGTTATTCATTTAACCATGCATTATTTTCTTATTTATACATATCATCTGAACTTATTTTTTTTCAAATGATTTACAAAGACAAAGCAAATTACAAGGTTCATGACTAAACATTTTCTCAAACATAAGTCATGAAACCTATTTTCACAAAACCTATGTATCTCACAGGCATTTTTATGCTGACGTACCTATTTTCACATGTGTTTTTCAGGAGCTGTTGCATAAGATGATCAAGATACACATAGGCAGACTTGGGCTTTAGTGAAAATAAAAGATGCAAGACTAGTTAATTATGTTGTATTTCTTTGTTTGTTAAGACATTGTAACACTTTTAATCAATAAAGCGAAACTTTAATTTCCATGGTTGTGAAACATAAATTCTGTTACAACACTCCCCGATGTTTCCGCCACGTTTTGTATGTTCTACGTGGTCGGGGTGTGACAGAAAAGATGGTATCAGAGCCAATGGTTATAGGGAATTAGGTTATTAGTAATGCTTTGACCTAGTCTATAACCTTCTTAGGACCCTAACGCGAGTTTACTTGCGTTTAGTCATAAAACAATACCGTCACCTATCCTTAGGCGACGACCACAACAAGAACATAAATTTCAAAACCGCTTTGAAAACTAATCATCTGTTCTAGGATGATTGATTACTAGGTTTTGAACCCTCTATTGTAAGGTTTTGAACTCTCTAGTATATGGTTTTGAACCCCTTTGAGTTTTCAAAACTTCGTCAAGGTTTTGGGTTTTAAATAATGTGAACACGTGCAAACTGGAAGGGTGAATGCCTGTATTCTGGGTTTTCTGTCTAGGCAAGCACTTCGTATACATCTCATCAGACGCGAGACCAGTTGTGCTTACCTGGGAATTCTTGGGATGAGTGTTCACTTATAGGCGAGCATGTCTTCGCGATACATTATTTTTGACCCATTTACTTTGATTAGTCACCGTCTCATTTGTTTGCCTTAGGTAACAAACAAATGATCGCAATTTTCATGCGTTATCTTTCTGTTTTGATTGTCCAATAATCTTTCACCTGTTTCTCCCTACGCCTTTCTTTTTCTTCAAGAATGTCTCTTCATCACGATGACGCCCAGATATCTGAGCAAGCAGCCAAAATTCGCTCAGCAAATAGGCGAAGTAGTCCTGAAGACTGTTGAATTAGCTACTGCCATGTATCATCTCCAGGATGAAGCCACTCAAGAGTCACCAAGACAGGCAGGACCTAGTCAGGCGACAACACCATCAGCCAATAAACCAATCGAGGAATCAAAGACCATGGATGAACGATCCCCTAAGAAGTCAAAGAAGCGAAAGGCTTCTCAGAACTTCGCCATGGTTGCTCACAATGGTAAAGCAGTCCCCAACCAACCAGCTCAACCCCCTGCTAGGTGTGTATGGCTTTTCCTATGATACCTACATCAAGGAACTATGTACCTTACAAACTACTCTTGTGATTTCTCTCTTTCAAATGATTGCTCATGATTCCCTCGAAAATTTTAAGTACTCGTTTCACTCTAAGAAACAAAGTACAGAAAATTAAGTGACATTATGAGTAATCGTGCTTTTCGCACATCTGTGCCTTTAAATCCTTGGTTAGATAACTAAGGGTATTTTCAAATCTCATACCCATTACGTTTTGATTTTTCAACATACACAGTACCAGTATTTCAAAACAATCTTCATGATCTCAAAACATTTCATATAGTTTGAAAACAATTTTTCTAGATGCATTGTCTATGTTATTTCAAAAACATTGGCCAAGTTATCAAAACCAACCTTCCTAATTTCAAAATATTTCATATAGTCTGAAGACAATATTAACACAATACATTTTCTGATCAAGTGCATGATTTCGAAAAGCATCATTCATGTCTTTCAAAAACCTTATACATAATTTCAAAATTCATCTCGCATGATTTTAAAACATTTTTGTAAATATATCTACCTAATACACCTACTTTATGATTTCAAAAAGTATTATATATAAGGTTTCAAAAACGTTAAACACATTTTTCTTAAAAGAACCCCATGCATAGTTTTCAAAAATATTTTCCTCATACATTGACTTAACCTTCAAAATTCTGCTTCATATGTCGCCTTGACATATCAAGCATCTCAACTTCATAAGCATTTTTACATCATGTTTTGACCTAAGCACATCCAGTGCAAGGTTTCAAAACATCTTCAACTTCTAAAATTCATATGGGATCTTTTTATCTTTACAATTAGATCCTTGTGGATGATTATCGTTCAAATCAGAGTCCTTAATCGGATTCCTTATGTACCTTAATTCGAACACTTCGGTTCCTAGTAATCGAAATCGAATTTTCTTTTTGAATCTTTCTATCTTTATAGTTGGATTCTTGATAACGTTTAAAGTACCAAATGAAATCCACGAGATGGATTCCTAGTATGCTTTAAATACATGTACTCTGTTAGCAGAACAAATTTCTAGTTAAACAATTTTGTGGTTATGTGACTATGTGTTTATTCATCTTATGTTTTCTTGTATGCATTTTTGTGTTTTTAATACTCTGGATATTCGTTATCCAAATCCTCTCAGGATCTTTCATATCTCCATATGAGGGATTCGTAGCAGGATATTCAAAAGGTACTACCTTCAATCCTTAATGGGCTTCTATGTAATAGTTAAGACCCTTGGGTTATATAGTACCATTCCATGTTTCATAAGAGACCCTCTTAGTGGTCTAGTCAAAAAGATTGATTCACAATTTGGTTAAAGAACGACATCTAGTGATGTAGCTGAATAGACTCCTTGATAGTCTATTTAGATCATTTATTGATTTAATTAAAAGGACTCTATGGCGGTCTAGTCACACTCATCACAGGATTGTTCATTTGGTTTTACCCTACATATTATAAAATAGACTGTGCGAACTGTGCAAGGAATTGTCTAATTATGGACGCGTACATAGTTATGAGATACAGTGCACGGTAACCACAGTAAGATTTATTATGTGTAAGAACCGATAGTGACGACAATAACGAAATGAGAACGATGTAATAGAGGTACGGTGGACGCACCAATGACGCTTCATATACTTGTATATAAGTATCCCTCTTACATTGCAATCATGATGTTATTAAAGGTTACTAGAAGTTCAGAACCCTAATCAATATTGTTCGATCTTTTCAACTTCATGTTTTCAAGCTCTCACAAGTTTCCTCTAAATAAATTTCGGGAGGAAATTTCCTAAAGTAGGGGAGACTGTAACACCTGTGCCTCCACGGCCATCAAACAAATACCAAACCAATGAAATATTATATTTCATACTTGGGATTTGTAAAAATATGTGTATCATCTGCACATATCAATTCTTGTTCAATTTCAAACTCTAAATCGCTTTCTGGAAGGTTATACGCGCACCGATGCATAAATATAACCAGTTTAATGCAACAAACACTCCGGAATAGTGACATAGGCTTAACATACCTTAAATAACCTTTACATAACTTAGAAATAAGTTTTGAAGGCTTTGGTATGGCAAAATCAAGTTAAATCGCTTACAGGGACTAAATTTGACAAACTGCGAAAGTATGCCAATTTGAACTGTAACAGACATTCCGGAACATGACCATAAGTTAAACATACCACAAATATCCTTTACATGGCTTATAAATAGGCTTTGAGGTGTTTGGTGTGCTAAAATAAACTTTTGGGTCATTCAGGCTCTAAAAGTGTCAAAAAGTGCACAAGTTTGCATTTTTACGCATAACTCACGTTCTGAATACATCCGGACATCCAAAAATTTATGTAAGCATGACTATATTATGCTTTAGTGTTTGGCTTGTCAAAAATCCATTCGTCGCGTCATTTGGATCGTTTTTCGCGCTTATGCGCATTCCGTCGTAATTAAGCGAACATCGCGTTCGTACGACCAAACGAACCAACACCCGGCATATTTTTGAGCATGTTTCATGTCCTCAATGTTTAGGCAACATTTTAGGGCCTTAAAGTTGGCTTTACGGGCCTTAGAAGTCTCGGAAACGGCCTTAAACACGTGCAGGGACTGAAACTGACATTTCTAAAACTTTGTTCTGATCTGTGACTCCTAGGCGGCCCGCCTCAGGATCTTAACATCCTTAGGCGGCCCGCGTCAGACCTTCTGACCAGGTTAAATGTTTCTAACAGCAGATTGCAGCTGTTTGATCCACCACCACACATTCTCATTTGTCTAGTCACCTGATAAGGATCACATTTTAGTCACCATAAGGTCCCGACACTTGTACGGGTGGGATTAAGGCACGTTTTCCATGAAACGATCTTAACGGTGGACCTTTTACTATAAATACCCCACCCCCCATGCTTCAAAATTACAAGAATTCTGATTTGAGAACCTCTAAGTTGAAACCATTGTTTCATACCTGAGATTCTTGAATCGGGATTAGCATTCGGGGACCCTTCGTAAGTATTCTTTCGTTCTTTTCTTTATTTTATTGCTTTTAGAGTCAGAAAGTCAAACTTTGTTTGACTTTCAGCGTTGACCAGCTTATGGTCAATGCGAAGTTCGTTTGAACTTCCCAACGTGATTGTAATCACGTTGGTCATAGTCCCTTGGGACTATGCCCACTGATTACCACGTTGTCTAGGGTCGTAGGGTAGGCGATCTGATAAATCGCCTATACCTTCGAACTCGACCCATTTGGTCGATCATTAGGATCCGACCAAATACATTAGGAGACCATAGTAGGTAGGGAATAACCTTCCGAGGTTATACCCTATGGTCACATCGTTTGAGTAGTTGTATGATAGGTAGTTTATATGCCTTAGGTAAATTACCAGAATACCCTTTTCATGTATAATTGGTAATTAAGCATATGTAACCTAAACTTTTGTCACATAACTGATTATGTAACATGTTTAGGCATATAACACTTGTCATAGGACTAGTTAGGCGATCCGAACGCGTTTCACGCGAACGACGCGTTAAAGTAGCATAAGCTACCTAAACGGGTCGTAATGGGTCGTAAGCACTTAGGTTAAGTTTCATTTAGTATGTAGGCTTTGTTAAACCAAATGACACGAGTCTCTACACTCGTTTGGTTTACAAACCCTAATGCTACCCGATCTTCCGATCTAGGTCCGGTTAATTAACATAGTTACCTATATTAGGTGCCGTTTGATATCCGCGATCTCTAGCATTGTTTGGTTGTTACTCAAGGACTACTGAGCAATCTCAAGTGAGTACATAGACCCCTCTTTTACTGTTTTCCAAACTGTTTTGGGGTGAAACACATGTGCCTACTTGTTACTTTCGTGCTTTCCTGTTTTCACATCATATACTTGCTATGTTCATTAGTACATTTATAGTACATGATTTCATGGTGTTCTATGCTTTGTATGATGACTTTGCATACTTAGTACATTGTTTTACATGACTTTTCTACTTTGTATGATGACTTTGCATACTTAGTACATTGTTTTATACTGCATCTCTGTTGCATATGTTCCAGTAACATATGGACACATTGTTTTACAGCTCTACCCTGTATGTTTACTCTAGCATACTAGGTACATTATCTTCATAAAACATGCTTACATTTTGGTATGACATTTGGTTTGTTTAAACTATACTATACATTCATTAACACCGATCATGTCGTTCGTTAGTAGGTAGTGGTACCATAGGACTTGACAAATCCCGTTCCGGACATCCCAGGGAAAGGGGATGAAAGGAATGACCGAATCCGAATACATATTCTCTTGATAACTCACTTTTACATAGTTATCCGTCTGTCTCAAGGCTTGGATGTATGAATTTTCACAATACCGCAAAAATGTTCATATTCAGTATAGCATGCATATATCTTACAAAACATAACTTTGATTTAAACCAAGTTTTACTTCAATACTTTGTTTTGTACATTTTTACTTATGGTTTAAGTAGTCTAAATTTTACTTACCATACATATCAGTTTGGTTATACATTACTTGACTACTTTTGGACTATAAACATTTGACTTGGTTTATACAAGGACTTTTGACTATTGGTTTAAACATAGACTTATTACATTGGTGGTTTGAGTAAGTGATTAAGTAACGATGCGAGTGTAATATGATACAAGCATGGTGGATACGCCGCTGGTACTTCCTATATATAAGTGTTTGTATGGTATTACATATATCGTAGCGTTATTTGAATCATTTCAGTTTGATACATATAACATTTTATACAAATAACATACGTTTCACAAGACATTGTTTTACAAAACAACTTATCTTTTACAAACTCATTTTACTTGGTTATTCATTTAACCATGCATTATTTTCTTATTTATACATATCATCTGAACTTATTGTTTTTCAAATGATTTACAAAGACAAAGCAAATTACAAGGTTCATGACTAAACATTTTCTCAAACATAAGTCATGAAACCTATTTTCACAAAACCTATGTATCTCACAGGCATTTTTATGCTGACGTACCTATTTTCACATGTGTTTTTCAGGAGCTGTTGCATAAGATGATCAAGATACACATAGGCAGACTTGGGCTTTAGTGAAAATAAAAGATGCAAGACTAGTTAATTATGTTGTATTTCTTTGTTTGTTAAGACATTGTAACACTTTTAATCAATAAAGCGAAACTTTAATTTCCGTGGTTGTGAAACATAAATTCTGTTACAACACTCCCCGATGTTTCCGCCACGTTTTGTATGTTCTACGTGGTCGGGGTGTGACATGCTGAGATCGTGGGGTCCATAAGAACTTAGTGCAAATTAATATACCTTAACGTATCAGTAAGCATTTCGAAAGTTGTTAGATTGAGTTTAAGTGGACAACAATATCGTCAATCTATGTGAATCATTTAGAACTGAAAATGTTTAAAGCTTAACGGTGTTGGTGATGTGTCTCAGATCTGATATGATCCTCTTACACAAATCTCACAAAAATGTTGTATGTAAATATTTCTTTACTGCATTTCTTAATATCTCAAAATCCAAAAAGATTTTCAGTGTGTTTTAGCATAATTTTTTGAAAAATCCAAAAAGATTTTCGACAACTGATGTTGGAGAGCTGATTTTCAAAATTCCAAATGCTAGACATGATGAACAAATGGTTTGGGAGAATGTGTTTTGAAAAGAAAAATGATTAATTTTTTGCAAATGGTTCATCAAAATTTATCATTGATAAATCATTCTAGTTTAATTTGACAGAGAATCTGGGTTTATAAATTTATTAAAATGTTAAATTTGTGAAATTTATTTCTGGGTTAAGAATGTGCAGGTGTAGCCAGGTTTCGATCTTGAACCTGAAGATAGATTGCCAGGTTCCGATACCGAGGTCTATGTGATTTCAACAAGCCAGACTGCGATCCCAGCATATCGAAAAGGGGAGTCTGAAGACATCTGAGTAGAGATTGTTTGTGGGGAGTTTGCTAGAGAGAGAAGGTTTTAGTGTGAGATAAGAGTCAGGACAAGTTTTTGAAAGTCCAAAGACTGATAAAGACTGAAGATTGTGAAGACTCGACACTTAAGACTCGTTAACATCTGAGGGGGAGTCTGTTGGTGCACACATCTGTCGTCTTCGTCTTGTATCGAGTCTAGTGCGTAGAATGTTAGATTAGCGCACGTAGTTCGAGATATAGTGGTTTAGCTTGAATGAATAGGTTTCGCTTGAAAGAGAGTAGGTCAGTTTCAAGCGAAAGCAATCAAGGAGGTTTTGCTTGAACTGAGTCTTGTCACTTTCAAGCGAAACCATAGGGCCTATAAATAGTTCTTCAAGCAATCTCATTTGTAACTTTTGTGCTTTTGGATACCGAAGTGCTGCCGGTTTATCCAGTGATTGTACAAGCTGTAATATCAATCAGAAACGTTTTTAAAGTGAATTGCTAGCTGTTTTGAAGTCAGTTTCTTTGTTTCCGCCACTGAAACTGATTAAAATTTCTCTGAACGACTCGTTCGGGTCAGTACACGATCGTACAACACTAATCACTTCTCATGCAACTAATTATGTATCACAACCTTGAAAACAATCACATGCAACTTTGAATTACTAAACCATTGAGCTGACATTTTAATGATGAATTCTGAATGGAGACAAATGAATGGTGCCGACAATTTCAATTTTACTCAAATGTAATTGGACCTCTAATGGTGAGATCACATGAACTGATCAACTCGTCTTGGGCCAAACAACTATAAGATTCACGTGAAGTTAATAAACGGGCCTGACACAAATTTTAATCAAGTAGTTCACGTGATGTGTTGGAAGGTTCATCAAACAAATTAAGGGTTCGTCAATATATGAAGTGTTCATCAACAAGACTTGAGGGTTCGTCGATCGGATGAGGTGTAATCCGATCGAGTGAGATGTAATCCGATCGGGTGAGTGACCCGATCGAGTGAGTAACCCGATTGAGTGAGATGTGACCCGATCGAGTGAGTGACCCGATCGAGTGAGATGTGATCCGATCAAGTGAGTAACCCGATCGAGTGAGGTGTGACCCGATCGAGTGAGTGACCCGATCCTTGACCTTTAAAAATATAAACAAAATGCAACGGATCGGATGGTGATCCGATCGAGTCACCACTCGATACTTTGCAACTTTGATTTTGTTCAAGTCTACCAATTATCACATGCAAACTGACAGATCACATGCACATATTAAATGGACTGATCATGAATTGATGTTTATGCAATATAATCATGACATGAATCACTAAAATATTATCTCATTGGACCGATTAATTCACTAAGCTGACAACTTTTAGGCTTCACATATGTTGCTCAAAGCATATCACATGTGTTGATGCACAAGAATGTCTGTTGACTGCATCTTCATCAAGTCTTAAATCAAGAAAGTCAAGATTGGAACTTAAAAGTCAAATTAGGGTTTAGTTTTGATTTAGGAAAGTGTTTAAAGGGTTCCGTTTGAATTAGTCGTTTGAAATGAGGGTTCCGTTTGAACCAGGCCGTTTGAGATAGGGTTCCGTTTGAACCAGGTTAGGTTAAGTTCAAACGGAAGGGTCTCGTGTCTATATATAGGGGTATGTTAGTCACATTTCAAACGGAACGGTCGGAACGGTTGAAACGGTTGTGTGTGTGAGCGAAGGTGCTGCCAAATTTTTGTTAGAAAACAGTGTAAAAGCTCACAATTGATAATAGAAAAAAAGATTAAAGGATACAAGTTGTTTTGGACGTTGTTTACTTTGATTCCGCCTTAGTAATCGATGTTGAACTACCTTAACTGACTTTCAGGGTCAAGTACACGATCCAACAAGTGGTATCAGAGCTCAGGACGAGGAGTTCATACCAAATACAGCTTGAAATCATCGGATTATCTCACTTCTACCTTTCTTTTCTGATTTAAACTAGTTGTCGCGGTTAAAATGGCTTGAAACGTTCACATAGCAAACGAAATTTACTATTAACTAATCCTTGAAATTTTGAAACCAAAATTCGACCTAAAATTGATCGAAATCATTCATACCGTTTGAAAATGTTCGCGAGTTGCTGACGTCATATCGTTTGAATTTGAATCATATCGTTTGAAGTGTGACCGTTTGAACCATTCCGTTTGAAGGTGGTCGTTTGAATATCTGTCGTTTGAAACTATTGTTATTTCAAACGGAACAGCCCATTCCGTTTGAAAACAACCAGTTCGTTTGAACCATTCCGTTTGAACAGGTTTCTTTTGAATCTGATATTTTCCAAAACCAAAATTTTTCTAAGTGTTGTCTGATTTTACAGGTACATTCACGATGGATGATATTTTCTTAAACCCGTTTAGCGACATGTACGCGTTCGCTGGAGATTCCGGAAACAATGATACTTCATCAAGCAATGTGAATGAGAATCCACCAAAAGAGAAGAAAAAGGAAGCTTGGGAATCGGAAAGTGCCTTCGGAACGTTCAATAAACCTCCAAAGCTAATGGCTATTGAGGAGTATAGTCGTTGGTCCAGAAAGTTTGAAGATTGGATGATGGCATTCGCATTTCCAAGTTGGAAAAGTCTGAAGAATGGTTATGAACAAGGAAACAAGAATGGGGAAGTTTTAACAGCATCTGATGAGATTGAATCATTCGTAGCCGAACAAAAGTGTGTGGCGTTGTTATTTCAGTCTGTTCGGGAGGATATCATCTCATTGATAGACTATACAAATGCTAAAGATCTTTGGGCAAAGTTAGAAAAGAAATGTTTAGGAAGTACTGAAATTGTGAAAAACAAAAAGAAACTTCTTAGGAAAGAGTTTGATATGTTTGGTTGTCTTAAGAATGAGTCAGTGTGTAAAATGATAGAAAGGTTCGGTCATCTGAAGCTGGAATTAGCAAGACATGATATCAAGTATTCTGATGATGAGCAAGTAGACAAGTTGTTCGATTCGTTGCCAGACGAGATGGAGTGGAGATATTATGCTCTCATGCTTAAGAACACTATTCCTTCTGAATTGTTGAAACCAGATTTGGTGATTGAGAGACTTGAAAGTCATGAGCTGGAGTTGAAGAAGACGTACAAAGTTAATCATTCATCCTACCAGCAGAATTTGGATTTGTATTATCCAAAAAGCATGATGCCGAAAGCTACTTCTCCAAAAACTGCATTTTCTGCTGAAAATGTGTCTACAGCTGGCAAAGAAAGTCAAAGTGGTCAAAGCAGTGGAAGTCATAGTTGTTATCACAGTGGATCTTCATCATCTGCAAGTCATTCTGATGCAAAGAATTGTTTTCAATGCAACATCGCGATAGATTTGAAGAATGCTCATAACTTTGATGAAGAATCAGCCAAGCAGCAGATGATTTTCCTAGCATCGGTGTTGGAATCGTATGAAGGATTGGTAGCTGGGAAGATTGGCAATACAAATCTGACAAAAGAAGATTAGGATCAGATTGATCCGGAGGAAATGGAACTGATCGATATTCGTTGGGCTATGGTAAGTGCTGTTCGTCGTGCACAAAGATTCATGGAAATTACTGGATGAAAAACAATTGGTGGTGCTTCTACCAAGCTGGGGTTCGATAAATCGAAGGTGACTTGCTTCAAGTGTAAGCAGAAGGGTCATTTCAAATGAGAATGCCGAAATGCGTATGCTGATGAGTCGGAGAATCCTTTCAGAGATGATTACTACAAGAAGGCGATTTATCACCAGAATAAATCTGAGCCGCCTAGATTGAAGCAGGTTGAAGACAACAGAGAGAAATCTAGAGCTCTTGCAGTGATTTATGATGATGAGGGATATGGTTGGAGTCAAGAGGTTCTACCAGAAGAAGATGCGGTTGGTTACGCATTCATGGCGAAAAATGAACCTATTCCATGGAAAGATGATAGAACTGAAGAGCAGAAGTATAGATACAGAAAGATGATTTCGGAAAACAAAATTACTAGACTTTCTAGTATCTATTTGGAAGCAAAAAGAGCCAAAAGATGGGATCCAGACAGAGAGTGTTATCTTGATGAGTATGGAAATATTGCAATTGATCACAAAACTCTTGATCTGGAAGTCTTAATCAAGGAAATGAAAGAAAATGATGAGTATTGGCAACACAAATGGTGGGGAACTCCAACTTTGAAAATGATTGAAGAGGAGAAAGAGAGAAAAGAGATAGAAGGAAAAGAATCCAAGAAGATTGATACTGGAGTTATCGATACTACGCAGGAGTTGACTGCAGAGAACCTGGGAAAAATGGCTGACAAAGTGCTGGCTGCTAAGGCACTTGAGGTAGACTCTAACTCCGTGTCTGAGTCAACAAGCCAGGTCAGTTCAGATGTGTCAACAAATGCGTCAGGTAAAAAGATCGAAGGAAATGCTGATTGCAAAAATTGCAACAAAGAGTGCAAATTTTGTAATACTGTCACGTATCTCAACGGTGAGAAAATTAAAGATCTGACAGCAAAGGTCAGAAACGTTGAGAATCAGATTCTTGGTCGTGACAAAACAGTTAAAGCTTCAACTGAACGGATAAGAGAATTAACTGCTCAAATTGAAACTGATAAAATTGATCATGACAAAATTAAACAAGAAAATGAAAAGTTGATTCTTGAAAACCGTCAGATTTCTGAAAAATTTGAAAAACTCAAAAGCACAATGAAAGATTGTGATGATCGGAATGGTAAAACTTTTAAAGAAAATGAACATTTAAAAGCAGTGCTTAGAGTTAAAGAAGAATCAATCAATAAACAACTGGATGAAATCGCTAAATTGAAACTTAAAGTTCAAGAGGCTGTAATAAAAAACGAGCGAATCCAGTTGAAGCTTAACAGTTACAGCTCCGCAAGCTTTGTTTTGCAACATATCATTCCCAAACCCATCGGGAAAGACAAAGCGGGCGAAGATGTGTATTCTGATGGAACTGGGGTGGGTTTTCATCAAGTACCACCACCTGTTCTTCATAATTACACTAAAAAGCAGTCTGGGTTGGTTGAAATTGAGGAAGAAAAAGAAGTTATACTTCCGGAGAACATTGATGTTATTTTTTCTATATCATCTGATGATAGTGTTCAGACAGAGATTGTTAAAAGTACAGCTGAAAGTGTTTTGAATAGTGATTCAGCTGAAGATGATGGATGTTTCTTGGACAAATACATTCAGAAATCAAAATTCAAAAACAACTTAAGTGATGAACCAGGTCTTTTGATGTACAAGATGGCTGGATCTGATAAGTTGTATTCGGATTCTGAATTTCCCATTGAGAATGTTAATGAGAAAAAGTTAACAAATGTTTTCAAGTTGGTTGAAGTTGAGTTGTCAGAAGTGAATAGTTTAAAACAAACAAAAAGGCAAATGAATTTTGAGAAAGATAAAGCTTACTATAAGAAACCACGTTTGTATGATAACAATCGAAATAACTGGACGAGTGGTTATCGGGGTGGTAAGAACTTTCAAAGAAAGAACTTTCAAAGAAAGAATTTTCAAAACAAATGGTGTGCTGAAAAGAAGGTGTTTGTGAACAGTTCAAGTTCACTTGCTGATGAAGAGAATGAAATTTTTTCAAAATCAAACAAAGAGTTCTTTGAGAAGAGGGTTTCACAACCTCAGTCTGAAGGCACAAGTCGAGTTGATGATACTCGTACATGTTTTAGATGTAACAAAGTTGGTCACATAGCAAGAAATTGCACCAACTCCAAGCCTAAGACTGAAGTTGTTGATAGACAAAAGAAGAAAGTTGATGTGAAGGGTAAAGCACCAATCATTGTTGAGAAAAAGAATGTGAAAAATGACAACATTAAATTGAAAAATGAACCCATAAAGAAAGTTGTAACTAAAAATGACAAATTTTACAAGAGGGTTGCATTATCTCAACAAGTTTGGAAACCAAAAACTGAAATGAAAATTTCAACTTCTGAAGTGAAAAAGGCTGAAGAATCAATTTCGGTTGATTATGATGAAAATTTTCCACCTTTGAAGGCTGAAAATTTCAAAATTCAAATTGCGAGAGTCAAGGTTACACCTAAGGCTGATGAGGCCTGGGTGGACACCATGTTCGAATAAGCAGTTTGAATTGCCGGAGCTTCCTGGATCGCGAAGCATGAATCGGCATCTTTATTGAAATGTTTTGAAATCAACTTGTGGTATGTGCAGGATCTTCCAAGAGCCATTTCAAGATGGATCATGGATAGTGGCGCATCTCGACATATGACAGGAAAAATTGCATTGCTATATGATGTGAGGAATATAAATGGTGGTTATGTGGGATTTGCTGGTCATGAAGGTGGTAGAATTGTTGGTGAAGGAATGTTATCCAATGGGATTGTAACGTTTGAGAGAGTTAACTACATCACTGAGCTGGAGAAAAATCTGCTTAGTATCTCGCAGATTTGTGACAATCAGTATACTACTCACTTCACTGATAAAGAATGTTTGATTTTGAAACCTGGTTTTGTTGTTCCTGAAGAATGGATTATCATGAGGGCACCTAGAGTGAATGATTTATATGTGTTAGATATGAATGTAGCAACTACAACTACTGGTCAAGCACATTGTTTTGTGTCTAGAGCAACTGAGAAAGAATCAAGATTGTGGCACCGAAAGATGGGGCATATTCACCTAAGGAAGATGAATCACTTGGTGCACAATGATTTGGTATTGGGAGTTAATATCAAAGGTTTTCATCTGGAAGGGATGTGCATTAGCTGCATCAAAGGCAAGCAGAAGAAAAAGTCACACCCTACAAAGCAAGTCAATTCAGTTTCGAGACCGCTGGAAAGACTTCACATGGATTTGTTTGGTCCGGTGAATGTCAAAAGTATTACAGGAGATTACTATTGTTTGGTCGTTACTGATGATTATTCCAGATTTTCATGGGTTTCTTTCTTGAAGACGAAAGATGAAACATTTGACAGTTTGATGGGTCTGTTCAGGAAGATTGAGAATTTGTACCAAAGGCGTATCAAGAGAATTCGAAGTGACAATGGTACTGAATTCAAGAACAGCAACATGGAAGAATTTTGTGATGAAAGAGGTATTTTGCATGAGTTTAGTGCTCCGTACACTCCGCAGCAGAATGGAGTCGCAGAACGCAAAAACCAGACGCTAATCGAGACGGCTAGAACTATGCTCGCAGATTCAAAGTTACCGATTAATTTTTGGGCTGAAGCTGTTTCCGCCGCATGCTATACACTCAACAGGGTTCTCACTGTCAAAAAGTTCAACAAAACATGCTTTGAGCTAATCAATAATCGAAAACCGAATTTGAAGTATCTAGAACCGTTCGGGTCACCCTGTACGGTTATAGAGCCTTTTGGAAAGTTTGGTCCGAAGTGCATTGAGGGTATATTTGTTGGTTATGCAAATCCGTTACGACGCGTCTTCGTTCCAAGTGAGAAGCGGATTATTGAAGCTGCAAATGTTGAATGTCAAGGTTATACTATGCCGCCGCAGAATCCTGGTGATTCATGGCGTTATCATTATGACAAACTTTGGGATTCGTTTGACATGAGAGAAGAATCAGAGGATGATGAAGATTTCTTTGATGAGTTGGATATTTTGCGTGAATATGAGTCACAGCTAAGGTTCCCAGCTGAGTATTCGAGGAGACCACGGGATACTTCAAATGATGATGAAGCAGGTCCAAGTAATGCTGGTGAACATGATGATGTCCAACAGAATGAAGTTGCTCAGGATAATCAGTCGGCTCAGAATGATAATCTAGAAGCTGAAAATATGCCAGTCTTTGATCATGGTGATTCAGATTCTGAGGGGGAGCAAATTCAGATTTCAAGTCAAACAAACCAAGTTGGTGAACAAGATGCAGAACAGAATGTTACTAATCTGGAGGGAAATGTAGATGTTCAAAGTGAAGTGATGCCACGAACTTTTTCATATCATCCAGAGGAGTTGATCATAGGAGAATTGCAGACAGGCGTTCGCACTCGAAATCAGATTGATAAAGGGCTTACATGTTTTTATACAAAAGTTGCTCCTTTGCAAACTGAATTCTCATTGAGTTGTTTGATCTCGCAGGTTGAGCCAAGAACTTACAAAGAGGCGCTTACTGAAGACTCTTGGGTCAATGCTATGCAGGAGGAACTTAGTCAATTCGAGAAATTGGGAGTGTGGAAGTTAGTTGATTTGCCGGATGGTCAGAGAAAGATTAACACCAAGTGGGTGTTCAAGTGTAAGAGGGACGATAGAGGAATTGTTGTAAGGAACAAAGCTCGACTCGTTGTTCAGGGCTTTAGTCAACAGGAGGGAATTGATTTTACTGAAGTCTATGCTCCTGTAGCACGATTAGAGGCGATCAGAATTTTTCTAGCATTTGCGTCTTGGAAGAACTTTAAAGTTTATCAGTTAGATGTTAAATCGGCATTTCTTTATGGGAAGGTTAAAGAGGAGGTTTATGTCGGTCAGCCACCGGGCTTCACCGATCCAATCCACAAAAACAAGGTCTACTTATTGGACAAAGCGCTGTATGGTTTACATCAGGCCCCGAGAGCCTGGTACGAGACTTTGTCTCAACACCTACTAGCCAACAAGTTCATTCGTGGAAAAGTGGATGCTACTCTCTTCACTAAAGAGGTCGATGGTCATCTTCTGATAGTTCAGATTTATGTGGACGATATAATTTTTGGGTCGACAAATGAAAATCTATGCAAAGATTTTGAATCAGTGATGAAGCAGAAGTTTGAAATGTCATCAATGGGGGAGATGAAATTCTTTCTGGGATTACACGTTGAACAACTTCCTGAAGGAATTTTCATTCATCAATCGAAGTACGTTCATGATATCTTGGAGAAATTCGGGATGTCAGGATCTACTCCAGCTGCTACCCCACTTGCAACAAATCATGGGATTCACCCAGATCTCACCGGAGACAGGGCTGATGAAACATTTTACAGATCCATGATAGGTTCTTTGATGTACCTAACTGCTTCACGTCCTGATATCATGTACCCAACGTGCCTCGCAGCAAGATTTCAGTCTAACCCGAGAGCATCGCATATGATCATTGTGAAGAGGATATTGCGCTACCTGAAAGGAACTCCTTCATTGGGGTTGTGGTATCCTAGAAAAGGCGATTTTACGCTCGAAGGGTATTCCGATTCGGATTTCGGATGCTGCAAAGTCAATTCAAAATCAATAACTGCAGGATGCCAGTTCTTTGGTCCTAGATTGGTTACCTGGCAGTGTAAGAAACAAACGTCTGTGGCGTTATCTACTTGTGAAGCGAAGTATGTTTCTGCTAGCAGTTGCTGCTCTCAGATCTTGTGGATACAGCAACAGATGCGCGACTACGGTTTGCAGTTTCTTAACACACCTATTTTTGTTGATAATGAGGCCGCAATAAATATAACAAAGAATCCAGTACATCACGCTAAAACTAAACACATAGAAATTCGTCATCACTTTATTCGTGATTGCTTTGAGAAAAAGTTGATACGAATTGAGAAAATCCACACTGACAAACAGAAAGCTGATTTACATACCAAAGCTTTTGATAAAAATCGGTTTAAATATTTGTTAAAACTGAATGGTATGAAGCTTCTTTCGGTGTCGGATGGAATTGTGGGCGTTGATGAAAGTACTGTTGCGGATGAAGACGAGAAACAATCTGCAATGGTTTGTCGAATTTTTACTTGTTTTGGTATTTAAGGGGAGTAGATATTTGTACATAGTTTATTTTTCAGAAAATACAAAAACAGTAAAAAATTGATAAAATACAAAAACATGATAAAATTTGAAAAAGAGCTTGTGTATATAGGGAAAATGATAGTACATCAGCTAGACGATTACAGTATGCTAAAGATTTGAAAAGTTTAAATGAGTTAAACAGTCTCACTAATGATGTGTCGATAGGTTTTCATACATTTAGTAGATTTATTCGGGATATAAACCTAAAATTCAAACTTGTGAATTCGTGGGGAACACTACTTGGATATATAGGTAACCCCTGAAATCTCGTTTGAAAGGTCTCTTAATCTGATATACTAGGTCTTTATACTCAATGATGTCTGGGTTATTATTCCGGGACTTCTGCTGAACGGTAGTTCTGACCTAGTCCTTGGCTAATACTTGCTGCAATGCTTTAAACACAGCATTAAACCCTCAGCATGCTGAAACAATAAAATTGATAAATGCTGCTGTTGTAAGCAAAAAGATCCTCTAAAGGGGACACACCGAAAAGTCGAAGCTGATATCTCTCTGCGTATACGGAAGTATCGACCTGAGATCCCTCGGCCCTCGCATACCTAATTTATATACAGATATCATTGTAGTATACTCACCTGTAAGACTGATTATTGAGATTCTGGATACGGGAGTATATTCATGAGGTGGGACACATGAATGATCTAAGTTCTTAATTCATCTAAATCGTATCCTGAGTAAATTGAAATTTGTGTGAGAATTTAAGATGGATCAGTATATTGACAATCGAGGTGAATTGTTTAAGTCTGAGTATGAAATGAAGCTTAACGGTACTTGTGATTTGTCTGAATAGCTGATATGATTCCCTGACACGCTCACCAAAAATATGTTTGTAAATAGTTTACTTTCTGAAATTTAAGTTTTCTGTATTTCATTTCTTAGTTTAGAACACTTTGATAAAATCCAAAAAGATTTTATTTCTGCTTTATTTTTCTGACAAACCAAAGTGGAGAGTTGATTGTTGGATTCTCAGATGTTTGAAGCAGATGCAGGAGATTCTGGACTGAAGAATGAGGAGAGCTTATCTTTGAAGAAGTTTAATTTGTTTGAAAAGTTAAAAACAAGTTCATTAATTTGATACTTGTTATTTTCAGAAAATGTTTGAAATTGTTGTTTTAAAATCAGTGTGTTTCGTCAAATGATCAACCAAGGTCATTAATTTGGACTTGGTAGATTAATCAAGTAATCAGGGTCATTAACTTGAACTTGAATACTTGAGTGGATTGCTATAACTAATTTAGTTTGAGAATTAATATTAAAAAAATAGAATTGTAATGTTTGTTGGTTGAGTAACAGATTTGGACTTCATTATTCCCAATGGAAGCTATATTGTCAAAGCTTGAACCAGATATCTCAGATTCAGCATATTGAGAGGGGGAGTCTGTGAAAGGGGGAGTCTGGATCAACAGTATATGGGAGTGTGAAGATAGAGTGCTTATGGTGAAAAGACAGAGTTAGAGAAAAGACTAAGATTGAAGACTCAGGATCTGAAGACTACGTCAACATCCAAGGGGGAGTCTGTTGATGCACAAGAATGTCTGTTGACTGCATCTTCATCAAGTCTTAAATCAAGAAAGTCAAGATTGGAACTTAAAAGTCAAATTAGGGTTTAGTTTTGATTTAGGAAAGTGTTTAAAGGGTTCCGTTTGAATTAGTCGTTTGAAATGAGGGTTCCGTTTGAACCAGGCCGTTTGAGATAGGGTTCCGTTTGAACCAGGTTAGGTTAAGTTCAAACGGAAGGGTCTCGTGTCTATATATTGGGGTATGTTAGTCACATTTCAAACGGAACGGTCGGAACGGTTGAAACGGTTGTGTGTGTGAGCGAAGGTGCTGCCAAATTTTTGTTAGAAAACAGTTTAAAGCTCACAATTGATAATAGAAAGAAAGATTAAAGGATACAAGTTGTTTTGGACGTTGTTTACTTTGATTCCGCCTTAGTAATCGATGTTGAACTACCTTAACTGACTTTCAGGGTCAAGTACACGATCCAACAACATGCACACTGATCAACATGAGCCGCCAATTAGTCCCATTTCTTGGACCGAGATCCTTGTTTACACGTGAAACACTGATTAAAGATGAAATTGATTTGATCAAAACAATGACTTTAATTGACTGCTCAGAGAATCACGTGAAGTAATAAATGGATCTGACAATAAGTGTTCTTCGTTTGAAGGTTCGTCAACGCAATGGTTCGTCAAGATCAATTGTTTGTCAAACAATGAAGGTTCGTCGATCGGATCACCGCTCGATCGGATGGTGATCCGACGATTGTCACAAAATGGTAAGTATCGGATGGTAATCCGATCGAGTCACCACTCGATAGTTGGAACTTCAAGACAAACACTTTATGTTAGACAATCGGATGGTGATCCGATCGAGTAACCACTCGATGGTTGACACTTCAAGACAAACAATCTCAAATTCAAATGGTTATCTAATCCTTTTCACGTGATAATCTGAAACAAACACTTTATTATTGGACCGAATTCTGCTGTTGCTTTGACTAAAAAATGGGCCGCACAACTTGGACAGTAATGATCATGTGAGTCAAAGTGTAATGCAAAGTGTTGAATGAAATTTGAATTAATGAACTATGGATCGGATGGTCATTCGATCGGATGCCCATCCGATCGGTGATCATCTACATGAACAACAACAGTAACAGTAAACATTTTTAAACCTTTTTCGAACCAAAAATCTTCAATATCTCACAAACCGCTTAGAATTAAAATTTGAAATTTTGTAGGGTTATTCGGCTATGATTTTCGCATACAATACTAAAAAATCAGCCAATTTGAACCATTAAAACCCTGTTAATTTTGCAATTTTCTGAAGAAAAGTGAAGAAGATGTAAAAGTGAAGAAATTTTGACAAATCTGGATGAAATTGGATCTGAATCTCAAGCAGTTCTGTGCGATTCCTTGTGTTTGATCTGTGCAATCGAGCTCCTGCTCTAATACCACTTGTAGGACCGGTTTTCGACTCTGAACAATTGCGAACCGATACGTGTGACGTGCGGAATCCGTACACGTACGTGGACCGAACACAAGAACGTACTATAAATGTGATTCTATTGAATATACGATAATTACAAGCACCACGAATCACCTTTGCAACTTTCTCTCTCTAACCTTCAAAGCTCCCAAAAGTATGCAAATGACCAAAAGTCCTAAAATGAAACACTAATGCTCCTATTTATAGGCCAAGGCATAAGGGATTTCCCCTTATTTACAAATTTGCCACCTTGCCTTTTTCCCTACTTATAACACAATAAAATCACGTTTTCTTCTATTCTTTTGTAACAAATCTCACCAAAACTATTATTTATTATTTTGTTCAAAACGAAACCCTAATTGAGACCCCCAAGTGATTCTGCATAAACCCTAAAATTTTCAGAACAATCAGAATCAGGATCAGGCCCCTAAAACTCAGGGGGGTATTCCCTAGTTACGATTATCCACTTAATTTGCTGTCAAAAACGAATTTTATCATTTCGTCAACTCAGCAAAGCTAGTTAGGGACGTGGCTACCCTATGGTAGATGGTGACCCTTCACGTCATGTCACGGCCCCCGACCTGGTTTAACCCGTTTCAGGAGCCGCGGGACAGAAAATCCCGTGGTATTTGTTTAATTGAGTTAACAACGGAAGTTTTCTTCAGGATCTTTTTAAAACTGCGATTTCCCAATTATTTTTATTTCACAACTCGGGATAAAACCCCGGTAATTTACAATCATATGATTTCACTGAGAAACCTTTATTTTTACAAAACATGTTTCTTTATTTTATATTGAGCCACTTCCTTAAGCTTGTAGTGCTTTGCTGCACTTTTCCTGGATCACAACAGATCACCTGAAACATGTTTGAAAAAGGTTTTGTCAGTGGGAAATACTGGTGAATCATTCTTTTTAATAAAACGACACGTTTGTTATAATTTACAGTATTAAGAGCGATTACAATGTTTCCTGATATCAACCAACTACCCATAGTATTTGTCACTCGACTAGTTTCTGTGACTATGGTCAGATCACCCATTGGCTAACTCGTTGTCCAATAGTGACGGGAACAAGTAATGTATACAAAACCCCACATACCGGCTGTAATTTGGTGATTACAAAGACTTAATCCCTGTAATTATAACCTTGAAAATAAACATGATTTTGAAAGTAATTTGATAAAAAGAGAATGACTCACATTGCAGATTTATTTGAGCAGAGCCTAGCCTACTGATTAGCCTTTTAACCTAGTTTAATTAACAATGCACACAAACTAGGTTAGTAACTAATACAGCATTTACGATAACTCACGAGATTAAACCCTCACATCGAATGACAAAGTGCGATACTTAAACATCCATCGAATTAACGACGAATGACAAAGCATAAACCCTAATGTGGGCAGCACTTAAACATCCATTGGATAGTTTAATCAATCGGACATTGAATCGTAGCAGCGATCAAGTTATTACCCTGTATTGCGGCAGCACTTCGTGAATTGTGTGTGTTTTGAGACTGTTTCTATAATATCTCAGCTTACGTTTTGAGTTTTAACGTCGTTCAAGTGCCAGAATTCAAGTCCCAAACCCATCTATTTATACATGAAATTTGACCCCCTCGCGTGACGCGAGGGGTACCCCTTTGGGCGTCGCGTGGCGCGAGGGGTCACTACCTACCATAGGGTAGCCCCGTGTGTTTGTAGCTCAGGTGAGTCAGCGGATTTGTAAAATTCGATTTCGACAGCTAATTATGTGGATAATCGTAAATAGGTAATACCCCCCCCCCTGAGTTTTAGGGGCCCTGATCCTGATTCTGATTGTTCTGAAAATTTTAGGGTTGATGCAGAATCACTTAGGTTTCTTAATTAGGGTTTCCTATTAGACAAATTAAAGTAATAAATAGGACTTTTTAATAAGAGTTGTTATATTTTCCCCATCTTAATAAAATGTCATCCTCGAGATTTACTGGAACAAGTAGGGATACTCTCGCTTCATTTCTGATTCCAGTTCCCAAGTGTATTCAGGTCCTCTCTTTGAATCCCACTTGACCTTGACAAGGACTAACCGTTTGTGTTTGAGAAATTTCACCTTTCTGTCTTCTATCTGAAGAGGTTTCTCAACAAATTTTAACTTTTCGTTTACCTCTATATCTTGGAGAGGTACTACCAAAGATTCATCTGCTAAGCATTTCTTGAGGTTAGATACATGAAATACATCATGTACTCCAGCTAACTCTTCTAGTAGTTGTAAACGATAAGCAACGGGTCCTATACGTTGGATTACTGAAAATGGTCCTACGTATCTTGGACTTAGTTTCCCTTTCTTACCGAACCGTACTACTCCTTTCCAAGGAGAAACTTTCAATAGTACCTTATCTCCAACTTGGAACTCTAGTGGTTTACGTCGATTGTCAGAATAGCTCTTTTGACGATCCCGAGCAGTTTTTAATCTTTCTTTGATTTGAGTGATATTGTCAGTCGTCTCTTGCACTATTTCAGGACCTGACAATTGACTTTCTCCTATTTCTGCTCAACAAACTGGAGTTCTGCACTTTCTTCCATACAGTGCCTCGAATGGGGCAGTTTCAATACTTGAATGATAACTATTGTTATAGGAGAATTCAATTAAAGGTAAATGGTCGTCCCAATTTCCACCAAAATCTATTACACATGCTCTAAGCATGTCTTCTAGAGTTTGGATTGTCCTTTCACTTTGCCCGTCTGTTTGTGGATGATATGCAGTGCTTAAATTTAGTCGGGTTCCTATAGCTTCTTGGAAACTTTTCCAGAAGTGAGAAGTGAAACGACTATCCCTATCTGATACAATGGAGAGAGGAACTCCATGTAAAGATACAACTTCATCTACATACAACTTTGCCAATCTTTCCATGCTAAAAGTTTCTTTCATAGGTAGGAAATGAGCTGATTTGGTTAATCGATCCACAATTACCCAAATCACATCATTACCTTTTCTGGTTTTGGGTAACTTAGTAACAAAATCCATTGTTATAAGTTCCCATTTCCATACAGGCATTTCTAATTGTTGTAGTAGACCTGAAGGTTTCTGGTGTTCTGCCTTAACTTGTGAACAAGTAAGACACTTAGAAACATATTGAGCTATATCATTTTTCATTCCTATCCACCAAAAGTTATTTCTTAAATCTTGGTACATCTTATTGTTTCCTGGGTGCATATTATACCTAGATTTATGGGCTTCTTCTAAAATCTTATTTCTTAACTCTCCTTGCTTAGGTACCCAAATTCTCTTTTTATGGAATCTCCAAATTCCATCATTTCCTTGCTCTAATTCTTTTATTCGTCCCTTCATTCCTTCAGCAGCATCCTTTATTGTTGTCTCTTGAACATTCTTCAGTTGCTTCATTAAATCTAATTGTAGATTTAATCTGAGAGCACGAACCCGTCGTTGTTTCTCATGGTATTTACGACTTAAGGCATCTGCAACTACATTTGCTTTTCCTTCGTGATACTGAATATCACATTCGTAATCACTTAAGATTTCCATCCATCTCCTTTGCCTCATGTTTAACTCTTTTTGCCTAAATATATATTTTAAACTTTTGTGATCTGTATAGACGGTAAACTTACTTCTGTACAGATAATGTCTCCAAATTTTAAGGGAAAAAATTATGGCGCCTAACTCTAAGTCATGAGTTGTATAGTTTTCCTCGTGCTTTTTCAACTGTCTTGATGCATACGCAATTACCTTCTTGCGTTGCATTAGCACACATCTAAATCCTAGTTTTGAAGCATCACAATATACTTCAAAATCTCCTGTTCCTTCTGGTAAGGCTAAGATTGGAGCATTTGTTAATTTCTGCTTTAAGATCCTAAAGGCTTCTTCTTGTTTAGGTCCCCATTCAAACTTAATTGCTTTACAGGTTAGCTTAGTTAATGGTACAGCAATCTTGGAAAAATCCTTAATAAACCTTCTATAATATCCAGCTAAACCTATAAAACTTCTAATTTCCATTGCGGATTGTGGAACCTTCCATTTGGTAATTGCCTCTATCTTAGCAGGATCTACGTGAATACCTTCGTGATTCACCATGTGACCTAGGAATTGCACTTCTTGTAGCCAAAATTCACACTTCGAGAATTTGGCATAAAGCTTCTCTTTTCTTAACAAAGTTAAGACTGCATGCAAGTGCTGACAGTGCTCTTCCTGATTCTTGGAATAAATCAGTATATCGTCAATGAAGACAATTACAAATTTATCCAAATACGGTTTACAGATTATATTCATCATATCCGTAAATACTGCAGGATCATTTGTTAAACCGAAGGGCATGACTGTAATCTCGTAATGACCATACCTAGTTCTGAAAGCAGTCTTAGGTATGTCTTCTTCTTGTACCTTTAATTGATGATATCCTGAGCGTAAATCAATCTTAGAAAAATATCTAGCTCCTTGAAGTTGATCAAAAAGATCATCAATTCTAGGTAATGGGTATCGATTCTTAATTGTAATCTTATTCGATTCTCTATAATCAATACACATTCTCATCGAACCATCCTTCTTCTTTACAAACAATACCGGTGCTCCCCAAGGGGATGAACTAGGTTGTATGAAACCTTTACTTAGTAATTCATCTAATTGCTTTTTCAATTCTAACATTTCTGTAGGTGCTAACCGATAAGGAGCCTTAGCTATCGGTGTAGTTCCTGGAATTCGATGAATTCTAAATTCTACTTCCCTATCAGGTGGTAATCCAGGTAATTCTTCTGGGAATACATCTGGATATTCTGAGACCACATGAATCTCCTTAAGTTCTTTATTCTTAGTACTAATGATTACTGAAATCATATATACTATTCCTTGCTTTCGTTCATAACTAGCAACTTTCATTACTGATATGAATTTCATGGGTTTACGTGGTTTATCTCCTGTAATCATGATTACTTCTCCGGTAGGTGCACGAATTTCTATGGAGTTCTGGTCACAAAGGATTCGAGCATGGTTGGCTACTAACCAATCCATTCCTAACACAACATCGAATTCGGCTAATTTCATAGGTAATAGGTTTGCAGAGAATTTATGACCTGAGAGTTCTATTTCTATATTTTGCAAAACCTTATCTATTTTAACTAAATTCCCATCTGCCGTTTCGACTGTAAAAATCTGCCTAATATTGGTTAAGGGTAAATTAAGTGCTTGGCAGAATGAAGTATTTATAAAACTTTGGTTTGCACCAGAGTCAAATAATACTTTTGCGTAAATGTTGTGAACTAGGAACGTACCAGCTATCACATCCGGAATTAGTTCTGCCTCATGAGTTGTTAATTGGAAAGCACGAACATTCTTCTTAGTAGCTCCATCAGCTGGTTTAGCTTTGTTGTCTGCTGGTTTAACCAATTTAGGGCATTCTGGCTTAAAATGTCCTGTTTCTCCACAGTTATAGTAGATTCTTGTTTTCTTTCTGCAGTCTTCTTCACGATGTCCTATGGCTTTGCAAAAGTTGCAGATTATATTACATCTTCCATAATGTTTCTTTCTGCAGTTCTTGCAGAATGGCGAAGTTGAATATTGCCATGTTCCTTTTTTCTTGAAGCTGCTATTATTACCTGTACGAAATCCTTGGGTAATTTTCTGAGCCAGTTCCTTTTTCCTGTTTTCATCTCTTGTGCAAACTAGTTCGTCAGTTAGAGTATTAGCTAATTCCACAGCATCGTCAATAGTACGAGGTCTCACAGCTTTAACGATATTACGGATTTCGCCAATTAATCCCCAAATATAGCGAGAAATGAGTACCGGTTCTGGCGAAGCCAGCGTTGGTACCACTCTTGCATATTCAAAGAATGTCGAAGTATAACCGCGACAATCTACACCCATCATTCTATGATTTAGGAATTTATTTGCCATTTGATCTTTTTCATATTCGGGACAGAATTTTCTTTCCACAAGACTCTTAAATTCTTCCCAGTTCATGGCATAAGCCATATTTCTTCCTTTAGCTTGAAGTACTGTATTCCACCACTCTAGCGCCCCTTCTTTGAAAAGATTTGACGCGTACATGACCTGGTCGTCCTTAACACATTTACTTATTGTAATCACTGCCTCGGTTTTCTCTAACCAACGCAGTGCCGCCGTCGCTCCTTCATTGCCTGCAAATTCAGCGGGTTTACAAGCAAGAAATTCTTTGTAAGGGCAACCAAGCGTTGCAGCTTTCATTTTATTAGGGAGTGGAGCTTGCCGTGGTTCATTATCATTATTAGTAGGATTACCGCCTCCGTTTATGCTATTACTGAAGTTATCTTTGGAAATGCGTTTGCTATGAATGATTTGTTGAGGTTCAGAAGGTTTTTGTGTAGCAGCAAGTATTGCTGGAATAGCATTGGCTATTCCTTGAGCAACGATATTTTCTATATCTTGTCTAGTCATATATTGATCCCCCGGGTGTTGCTCAGATTGATTAACCTCATTTACTGGTTCATTATTAGCGTTTTCCATCTGATAATTAATATATATAATTTATTAGTATCCAATAAATAACAATAAAACAATTATACAATTTTCACAACACACATATATCCAAAACTATCGATTTCTCGATTCCACTTTTATATATATTATGCATCATTACACGCCATTAATCTTACAAAGTTTTATTTGTAGTTATTTCACAAGATTATATTTTAGTATTTATTTATTTTACAACCACAGTTTCACATTCTCACACCACATTATCCCTCGTCATTTGATATTTTTTGTAACGGCGTTCCCTCTCGTCATACTTCCAGGAGATCTGTTCTCCTACTTCCCTGATCCTATTTCCTGCATCCACCAACTCCTCGCCAAAGTGGCAGAGTTCAGCTAGATTTTCATTGCTCATGGGTGGATTTGGTATAGGTTCTGGGTCGAACTGAGGGAGAAAGGAATAAGGACTGTTGAGCATGTTTTGGAACTGCCAATCATTAGTCCACCACTCGTCCATTCCTAGAGGTTGGGAGTGGATTAGAGGGTCTGGAATAGCTGGTTCTAAGTTTATTGGTAGTTGTGTTTCAGCAGGATAAGGGTAGAGATTATTATTAATAGACCTGACAACATCACAGCTTGCCAATGCACGATCTAATTCATCCTGAAATGGTAAGTCCTCAACTTGTCTAGAGCTTTCCCCAATTTCTCTCTGGGTTTGCCTAGAACCTTCCCAAAATTCCATTTCCAGTGGCCTAGAATCTTCCCCAAACTCCATTTCCAGTGGCCTAGAATCTTCCCCAAATTCCATTTCTATTAGCCTAGAATCTTCCCTGACTTCAATCCCCTTTCCTTTATCTAAAGGATTTTTTATTTTGGGAAGTCTCTTGGCTGGCTTTTTCCTACGTATATGCCTTCCCCATACATATCTCTTTCTTTTCTGAGGTTTTGGCTTTTCCGGAGGTGGAGCATTGAATTCCATAGGTTCTTCTAGGTCTGGTATATACCTATTAAAATCACTGGAAACCTCTATTTTCACCGGATAGAGATTTAAATTCTGAAGGGCTTCAGACAAGTCATTCATGCTGTTTAACATATATGCAAAATACACAAAATCCTACGTTAAAATTTTATAACAAAATTTCATAAATAACCTTTAAATATTATTGCATACCGTGGGACTAATTTAATACAAAAACAACTGAAAATTAAAGCACATTAGGGTTTACTGTAAACTTATTTATTTACTGGGTAAGGTTTCTGGTTTGTAATTAATGTGGGTGCTAAACTTGAGTCAGAGTATTTAAAGATTTGCATTTACTGCTACAGTAGCTTGCATATAGAGATCGGCCCATTTTTCATCTAACTTGTCTTCCCAATGTGGGTTATTGCCTAGTGCTTGGGTTTTCTGATTAACTCTCTTTTCTCGGGATTTCTTTATTTTCTCCTGACTTTTCCTAATAATCAAACTTCTTTTATTAGGAGAAAGTGGTTCCTCATATTGTGCCTTACGGACAAATATTCCTTTTTCGGGATTTACATAGGGTTTTGTGGAAATTGTTTGGGATGAACTTCCTTTCTCGTTTGATGACCTATCTAATTTAAGATAGATGTTTAAAAGGTTTTGCTTACCCATACTGTACACAAATAAATAATAAAACATATAGTCACAGAGTAGCAATTAGTAAAATTAAGTATTTTCTAAATACTTAATTGGCTTAAATCAGTGGCTCTGATACCACATTTTTCTGTCACGGTCCCCGACCCGGTTTGACCCGTTTCAGGAGCAGCGGGACAGAAAATCCTGTGGTATTTGTTTAATTGAGTTAACAGCGGAAGTTGGAACATACACCCCAACTAAAGAGGAGTTGGAATCACCCAAGGCTGGTCAGGCTTGGGTGGACATTTTCTTTCATTAAAAAAACCTGACTTGCCGGAGATCCCAAGTCTGTAATCGTGGATCAGGAATCGGCATAATTCTTGTTAAACTTGTTTTTGTGAAAGATTTTAAAATTGTCTAAGTTTTTACGGATTGAGGAATTGCCGGAGCTTCCAGGTTGGTAAGTGTGAAGCAGGAATCGGCATTTTTATTGGTAAAATGGTTTTGTGTAGATGAGGTATTCCTACAAGTGGTTGATGGAAATTTTCACTTCCAAGTGGTAAATCAGGGATATTAAGTTGTATCTGATTTTCTAAAAATGATTGAGGAAAATGTGATGAACCAAACCCCTAACTTTACAAGTGGTAAATTTAACAAAACTTATTTTTCGGAAAAATCATTTTGGTTAAAACAAACTTAAGTGTTTTGAAATCATAATGAGAAAATAGTTTTGTGTAAGGGGGAGTTCTGGGTGTTTATGCCAAGTGGATGGTGAATTGAAGCGATTTGATATCGGTTGTCACTTTATTGTACAGTTTATTTCAAATTTCCTAAAATGTGTTTGCATTTTAGGGGGAGTAAAAATTTCAGAAAATCCAAAAACATTAGAAAATTTGAAAAAGCCAAAAACATAATAAAATCAAAAATAAGTTTTGTTGTATAAAAGAGGAAATGATAGTACATCAGTGGGCTATCACAACATGCTAAAGAAATGTAAAGTCTAAAGTGATAAACGGTCTCACTAAAGATGTGACGATAGGCTCAGCTAGACTAGTAGATTTGCGAGAACGATACAAACCTAAATGAAAAAGCCTAGTTCTAGTGGGAAACATGGTCAAAAGCATAGTATTTAGATTTGTCCTTCTTGATTGTGTGCCTACTCAGTAATCGCTGATTGTCGAAAGACATAAAACCGGTTAAGTTTGTGAACTTTCACAACTTTGCTGAAAAGTCGTTGTGATTGTGCATTTCATTTTGCAAAGATTTAAACTTGTTTTATTTCTTTATTTTTTTTAAGCATTGGACATCCTCTGTGTATAGGTGAGTATCTACCTGGATGTTATTGCCTAAACGTTCTGCTTTATTTTCTTTGGTGTTTCGTTTAAGCTTTGGACCTCCTCTGCGTATACGGAAGTATCGACCTGGTGGTTAAAGCCTAAACAACTTCAACTTGTTTTATTTTTCTTATTTTGTTTAAACATTGGACTTTCTCTGCGTATACGGAAGTATCGACCTGATTGTTAATGTTTAAACATTCTGCTTTGTTTTCGCACATATCACAGTTGATAAAAGTTTAAAGGCATTACTTGAGTCAGTGTATTGCAGGATGAGGGGATATGCTGAGATCGTGGGGTCCATAAGAACTTCGTGCAAATTAATATACCTTAACGTATCAGTAAGCATTTCGAAAGTTGTTAGATTGAGTTTAAGTGGACAACAATATCGTCAATCTATGTGAATCATTTAGAACTGAAAATGTTTAAAGCTTAACGGTGTTGGTGATGTGTCTCAGATCTGATATGATCCTCTTACACAAATCTCACAAAAATATTGTATGTAAATATTTCTTTACTGCATTTCTTAATATCTCAAAATCCAAAAAGATTTTCAGTGTGTTTTAGCATAATTTTTTGAAAAATCCAAAAAGATTTTCGACAACTGATGTTGGAGAGCTGATTTTCAAAATTCCAAATGCTAGACATGATGAACAAATGGTTTGGGAGAATGTGTTTTGAAAAGAAAAATGATTAATTTTTTGCAAATGGTTCATCAGAATTTATCATTGATAAATCATTCTAGTTTAATTTGACAGAGAATCTGGGTTTATAAATTTATTAAAATGTTAAATTTGTGAAATTTATTTCTGGGTTAAGAATGTGCAGGTGTAGCCAGGTTTCGATCTTGAACCTGAAGATAGATTGCCAGGTTCCGATACCGAGGTCTATGTGATTTCAACAAGCCAGACTGCGATCCCAGCATATCGAAAGGGGGAGTCTGAAGACATCTGAGTAGAGATTGTTCGTGGGGAGTTTGCTAGAGAGAGAAGGTTTTAGTGTGAGATAAGAGTCAGGACAAGTTTTTGAAAGTCCAAAGACTGATAAAGACTGAAGATTGTGAAGACTCGACACTTAAGACTCGTTAACATCTGAGGGGGAGTCTGTTGGTGCACACATCTGTCGTCTTCGTCTTGTATCGAGTCTAGTGCGTAGAATGTTAGATTAGCGCACGTAGTTCGAGATATAGTGGTTTAGCTTGAATGAACAGGTTTCGCTTGAAAGAGAGTAGGTCAGTTTCAAGCGAAAGCAACCAAGGAGGTTTCGCTTGAACTGAGTCTTGTCACTTTCAAGTAAAACCATAGGGCCTATATATAGTTCTTCAAGCAATCTCATTTGTAACTTTTGTGCTTTTGGATACCGAAGTGCTGCCGGTTTATCCAGTGATTGTACAAGCTGTAATATCAATCAGAAACGTGTTTAAAGTGAATTGCTAGCTGTTTTGAAGTCAGTTTCTTTGTTTCCGCCACTGAAACTGATTAAAATTTCTCTGAACGACTCGTTCGGGTCAGTACACGATCCTACAACACTAAACACTTCTCATGCAACTAATTATGTATCACAACCTTGAAAACAATCACATGCAACTTTGAATTACTAAACCACTGAGTTGACATTTTAATGATGAATTCTGAATGGAGACAAATGAATGGTGCCGAAAATTTCAATTTTACTTAAATGTAATTGGACCTCTAATGGTGAGATCACATGAACTGATCAACTCGACTTGGGCCAAACAACTATAAGATTCATGTGAAGTTAATAAATGGGCCTGACACAAATTTTAATCAAGTAGTTCACGTGATCTATTGGAAGGTTCATCAAACAAATTAAGGGTTCGTCAATATATGAAGTGTTCATCAACAAGACTTGAGGGTTCGTCGATCGGATGAGGTGTAATCCGATCGAGTGAGATGTAATCCGATCGGGTGAGTGACCCGATCGAGTGAGTAACCCGATTGAGTGAGATGTGACCCGATCGAGTGAGTGACCCGATCGAGTGAGATGTGATCCGATCAAGTGAGTGACCCGATCGAGTGAGTGACCCAATCCTTGACCTTTAACAATACAAACAAAATGCAACGGATCGGATGGTGATCCGATCGAGTCGCCACTCGATACTTTGCAACTTTGATTTTGTTCAAGTCTACCAATTATCACATGCAAACTGACAGATCACATGCACATATTAAATGGACTGATCATGAATTGATGTTTATGCAATATAATCATGACATGAATCACTAAAATATTATCTCATTGGACCGATTAATTCACTAAGCTGACAACTTTTAGGCTTCACATATGTTGCTCAAAGCATATCACATGCACACTGATCAACATGAGCCGCCAATTAGTCCCATGAATTCTGATTAGTTTCTTGGACCGAGATCCTTGTTTACACGTGAAACACTGATTAAAGATGAAATTGATTTGATCAAAACAAAGACTTTAATTGACTGCTCAGAGAATCACATGAAGTAATAAATGGATCTGACAATAAGTGTTCTTCGTTTGAAGGTTCGTCAACGCAATGGTTCGTCAGGATCAATTGTTTGTCAAACAATGAAGGTTCGTCGATCGGATCACCGCTCGATCGGATGGTGATCCGACGATTGTCACAAAATGGTAAGTATCGAATGGTAATCCGATCGAGTCACCACTCGATAGTTGGAACTTCAAGACAAACACTTTATGTTAGACAATCGGATGGTGATCCGATCGAGTAACCACTCGATGGTTGACACTTCAAGACAAACAATCTCAAATTCAAATGGTTATCTAATCCTTTTCACATGATAATCTGAAACAAACACTTTATTATTGGACAGAATTCTGCTGTTGCTTTGACTAAAAAATGGGCCACACAACTTGGACAGTAATGATCATGTGAGTCAAAGTGTAATGCAAAGTGTTGAATGAAATTTGAATTAATGAACTATGGATCGGATGGTCATTCGATCGGATGCCCATCCGATCGGTGATCATCTACATGAACAACAACAATAACAGTAAACATTTTTTAACCTTTTCAATATCTCACAAACCGCTTAGAATTAAAATTTGAAATTTTGTAGGGTTATTCGGCTATGATTTTCGCACATAATACTAAAAAATCAGCCAATTTGAACCGTTAAAACCCTGTTAATTTTGCAATTTTTTGAAGAAAAGTGAAGAAGATGTAAAAGTGAAGAAATTTTGACAAATCTGGATGAAATTGGATCTGAATCTGAAGCAGTTCTGTGCGATTCCTTGTGTTTGATCTGTGCAATCGAGCTCCTGCTCTAATACCACTTGTAGGACCGGTTTTCGACTCTGAACAATTGCGAACCGATACGTGTGACGTGCGGAATCCGTACACGTACGTGGACCGAACACAAGAACGTACTATAAATGTGATTCTATTGAATATACGATAATTACAAGCACCACGTATCACCTTTGCAACTTTCTCTCTCTAACCTTCAAAGCTCCCAAAAGTATGCAAATGACCAAAAGTCCTAAAATGAAACACTAATGCACCTATTTATAGGCCAAGGCATAAGGGATTTCCCCTTATTTACAAATTTGCCACCTTGCCTTTTTCCCTACTTATAACACAATAAAATCACGTTTTCTTCTATTCTTTTGTAACAAATCTCACCAAAACTATTATTTATTATTTTGTTCAAAACGAAACCCTAATTGAGACCCCCAAGTGATTCTGCATAAACCCTAAAATTTTCAGAACAATCAGAATCAGGATCAGGCCCCTAAAACTCAGGGGGGGTATTCCCTAGTTACGATTATCCACTTAATTTGCTGTCAAAAATGAATTTTATCATTCCGTCAACTCAGCAAAGCTAGTTAGGGACGTGGCTACCCTATGGTAGATGGTGACCCTTCGCGTCATGTCACGGCCCCCGACCTGGTTTAACCCGTTTCAGGAGCCGCGGGATAGAAAATCCCGTGGTATTTGTTTAATTGAGTTAACAACGGAAGTTTTCTTCAGGATCTTTTTAAAACTGCGATTTCCCAATTATTTTTATTTCACAACTCGGGATAAAACCCCGGTAATTTACAATCATATGATTTCACTGAGAAACCTTTATTTTTACAAAACATGTTTCTTTATTTTATATTGAGCCACTTCCTTAAGCTTGTAGTGCTTTGCTGCACTTTTCCTGGATCACAACAGATCACCTGAAACATGTTTGAAAAAGGTTTTGTCAGTGGGAAATACTGGTGAATCATTCTTTTTAATAAAACGACACGTTTGTTATAATTTACCATATTAAGAGCGATTACAATGTTTCCTGATATCAACCAACTACCCACAGTATTTGTCACTCGACTCGTTTCTGTGACTAGGGTCAGATCACCCATTGGCTAACTTGTTGTCCAATAGTGACGGGAACAAGTAATGTATAAAAAAACCCCACATACCGGCTGTAATTTGGTGATTACAAAGACTTAATCCCTGTAATTATAACCTTGAAATAAACATGATTTTGAAAGTAATTTGATAAAAAGAGAATGACTCACATTGCAGATTTATTTGAGCAGAGCCTAGCCTACTGATTAGCCTTTTAACCTAGTTTAATTAACAATGCACACAAACTAGGTTAGTAACTAATACAGCATTTACGATAACTCACGAGATTAAACCCTCACATCGAATGACAAAGTGCGATACTTAAACATCCATCGAATTAACGACGAATGACAAAGCATAAACCCTAATGTGGGTAGCACTTAAACATCCATTGGATAGTTTAATCAATCGGACATTGAATCGTAGCAGCGATCAAGTTATTACCCTGTATTGCGGCAGCACTTCGTGAATTGTGTGTGTTTTGAGACTGTTTCTATAATATCTCAGCGTACGTTTTGAGTTTTAACGTCGTTCAAGTGCCAGAATTCAAGTCCCAAACCCATCTATTTATACATGAAATTTGACCCCCTCGCGTGACGCGAGGGGTACCCCTTTGGGCGTCGCGTGGCGCAAGGGGTCACTACCTACCATAGGGTAGCCCCGTGTGTTTGTAGCTCAGGTGAGTCAGCGGATTTGTAAAATTCAATTTCGACAGCTAATTATGTGGATAATCGTAAATAGGTAATACCCCCCCCCCCCTGAGTTTTAGGGGCCCTAATCCTGATTTTGATTGTTCTGAAAATTTTAGGGTTGATGCAGAATCACTTAGGTTTCTTAATTAGGGTTTCCTATTAGACAAATTAAAGTAATAAATAGGACTTTTTAATAAGAGTTGTTATATTTTCCCCACCTTAATAAAATCTCGTCCTCGAGATTTACTGGAACAAGTAGGGATACTTTCGCTTCATTTCTGATTCCAGTTCCCAAGGGTATTCAGGTCCTCTCTTTGAATCCCACTTGACCTTGACAAGGACTAACCGTTTGTGTTTGAGAAATTTCACCTTTCTGTCTTCTATCTGAAGAGGTTTCTCAACAAATTTTAACTTTTCGTTTACCTCTATATCTTGGAGAGGTACTACCAAAGATTCATCTGCTAAGCATTTCTTGAGGTTAGATACATGAAATACATCATGTACTCCAGCTAACTCTTCTGGTAGTTGTAAACGATAAGCAACGGGTCCTATACGTTGGATTACTGAAAATGGTCCTACGTATCTTCGACTTAGTTTCCCTTTCTTACCGAACCGTACTACTCCTTTCCAAGGAGAAACTTTCAATAGTACCTTATCTCCAACTTGGAACTCTAGTGGTTTACGTCGATTATCAGAATAGCTCTTTTGACGATCCTGAGCAGTTTTTAATCTTTCTTTGATTTGAGTGATATTGTCAGTCGTCTCTTGCACTATTTCAGGACCTGACAATTGACTTTCTCCTATTTCTGCCCAACAAACTGGAGTTCTGCACTTTCTTCCATACAGTGCCTCGAATGGGGCAGTTTCAATACTTGAATGATAACTATTGTTATAGGAGAATTCAATTAAAGGTAAATGGTCGTCCCAATTTCCACCAAAATCTATTACACATGCTCTAAGCATGTCTTCTAGAGTTTGGATTGTCCTTTCACTTTGCCCGTCTGTTTGTGGATGATATGCAGTGCTTAAATTTAGTCGGGTTCCTATAGCTTCTTGGAAACTTTTCCAGAAGTGAGAAGTGAAACGACTATCCCTATCTGATACAATGGAGAGAGGAACTCCATGTAAAGATACAACTTCATCTACATACAACTTTGCCAATCTTTCCATGCTAAAAGTTTCTTTCATAGGTAGGAAATGAGCTGATTTGGTTAATCGATCCACAATTACCCAAATCACATCATTACCTTTTCTGGTTTTGGGTAACTTAGTAACAAAATCCATTGTTATAAGTTCTCATTTCCATACAGGCATTTCTAATTGTTGTAGTAGACCTGAAGGTTTCTGGTGTTCTGCCTTAACTTGTGAACAAGTAAGACACTTAGAAACATATTGAGCTATATCATTTTTCATTCCTATCCACCAAAAGTTATTTCTTAAATCTTGGTACATCTTATTGTTTCCTGGGTGCATATTATACCTAGATTTATGGGCTTCTTCTAAAATCTTATTTCTTAACTCTCCTTGCTTAGGTACCCAAATTCTCTTTTTATGGAATCTCCAAATTCCATCATTTCCTTGCTCTAATTCTTTTATTCGTCCCTTCATTCCTTCAGCAGCATCCTTTATTGTTGTCTCTTGAACATTCTTCAGTTGCTTCATTAAATCTAATTGTAGATTTAATCTAAGAGCATGAACCCGTCGTTGTTTATCATGGTATTTATGACTTAAGGCATCTGCAACTACATTTGCTTTTCCTTCGTGATACTGAATATCACAGTCGTAATCACTTAAGATTTCCATCCATCTCCTTTGCCTCATGTTTAACTCTTTTTGCCCAAATATATATTTTAAACTTTTGTGATCTGTATAGATAGTAAACTTACTTCTGTACAGATAATGTCTCCAAATTTTAAGGGAAAAAATTATGGCGCCTAACTCTAAGTCATGAGTTGTATAGTTTTCCTCGTGCTTTTTCAACTGTCTTGATGCATATGCAATTACCTTCTTGCGTTGCATTAGCACACATCCAAATCCTAGTTTTGAAGCATCACAATATACTTCAAAATCTCCTGTTCCTTCTGTTAAGGCTAAGATTGGAGCATTTGTTAATTTCTGCTTTAAGATCCTAAAGGCTTCTTCTTGTTTAGGTCCCCATTCAAACTTAATTGCTTTACAGGTTAGCTTAGTTAATGGTACAGCTATCTTGGAAAAATCCATAATAAACCTTCTATAATATCCAGCTAAACCTATAAAACTTCTAATTTCCATTGCGGATTGTGGAACCTTCCATTTGGTAATTGCCTCTATCTTAGCAGGATCTACGTGAATACCTTCGTGATTCACCATGTGACCTAGGAATTGCACTTCTTGTAGCCAAAATTCACACTTCGAGAATTTGGCATAAAGCTTCTCTTTTATTAACAAAGTTAAGAGTGCATGCAAGTGCTGACAGTGCTCTTCCTGATTCTTGGAATAAATCAGTATATCGTCAATGAAGACAATTACAAATTTATCTAAATACGGTTTACAGATTATATTCATCATATCCATAAATGCTGCAGGAGCATTTGTTAAACCGAAGGGCATGACTGTAAACTCGTAATGACCATACCTAGTTCTGAAAGTAGTCTTAGGTATGTCTTCTTCTTGTACCTTTAATTGATGATATCCTGAGCGTAAATCAATCTTAGAAAAATATCTAGCTCCTTGAAGTTGATCAAAAAGATCATCAATTCTAGGTAATGGGTATCGATTCTTAATTGTAATCTTATTCGATTCTCTATAATCAATACACATTCTCATCGAACCATCCTTCTTCTTTACAAACAATACCGGTGCTACCTAAGGGAATGAACTAGGTTGTATGAAACATTTACTTAGTAATTCATCTAATTGCTTTTTCAATTCTAACATTTCTGTAGGTGCTAACCGATAAGGTGCCTTAGCTATCGGTGTAGTTCCTAGAATTCGATGAATTCTAAATTCTACTTCCCTATCAGGTGGTAATCCAGGTAATTCTTCTGGGAATACATCTGGATATTCTAAGACCACATGAATCTCCTTAAGTTCTTTATTCTTAGTACTAATGATTACTGAAATCATATATACTATTCCTTGCTTTCGTTCATAACTAGCAACTTTCATTACTGATATGAATTTCATGGGTTTACGTGGTTTATCTCCTATAATCATGATTACTTCTCCGGTAGGTGCACGAATTTCTATGGAGTTCTGGTCACAAAGGATTCGAGCATGGTTAGCTACTAACCAATCCATTCCTAACACAACATCGAATTCGGCTAATTTCATAGGTAATAGGTTTGCAGAGAATTTATGACCTAAGAGTTCTATTTCTATATTTTGCAAAACCTTATCTATTTTAACTAAATTCCCATCTGCCGTTTCGACTGTAAAAATCTGCCTAATATTGGTTAAGGGTAAATTAAGTGCTTGGCAGAATGAAGTATTTATAAAACTTTGGTTTGCACCAGAGTCAAATAATACTTTTGCGTAAATGTTGTGAACTAAGAACGTACCAGCTATCACATCCGGAATTAGTTCTGCCTCATGAGTTGTTAATTGGAAAGCACGAAAATTCTTCTTAGTAGCTCCATCAGCTGGTTTAGCTTTGTTGTCTGCTGGTTTAACCAATTTAGGGCATTCTGGCTTAAAATGTCCTGTTTCTCCACAGTTATAGCAGATTCTTGTTTTCTTTCTGCAGTCTTCTTCACGATGTCCTATGGCTTTGCAAAAGTTGCAGATTATATTACATCTTCCATAATGTTTCTTTCTGCAGTTCTTGCAGAATGGTGAAGTTGAATATTGCCTTGTTCCTTTTTTCTTGAAGTTGCTATTATTACCTGTACGAAATCCTTGGGTAATTTTCTGAGCCAGTTCCTTTTTCCTGTTTTCATCTCTTGTGCGTACTAGTTCGTCAGTTAGAGTATTAGCTAATTCCACAGCATCGTCAATCGTACGAGGTCTCACAGCTTTAACGATATTACGAATTTCGCCAATTAATCCCCAAATATAGCGAGAAATGAGTACCGGTTCTGGCGAAGCCAGCGTTGGTACCACTCTTGCATATTCAAAGAATGTCGAAGTATAACCGCGACAATCTACACCCATCATTCTATGATTTAGGAATTTATTTGCCATTTGATCTTTTTCATATTCGGGACAGAATTTTCTTTCCACAAGACTCTTAAATTCTTCCCAGTTCATGGCATAAGCCATATTTCTTCCTTTAGCTTGAAGTACTGTATTCCACCACTCTAGCGCCCCTTCTTTGAAAAGATTTGACGCGTACATGACCTGGTCGTCCTTAACACATTTACTTATTGTAATCACTGCTTCGGTTTTCTCTAACCAACGCAGTGCCGCCGTCGCTCCTTCATTGCCTGCAAATTCAGCGGGTTTACAAGCAAGAAATTCTTTGTAAGTGCAACCAAGCGTTGCAGCTTTCATTTTATTAGGGAGTGGAGCTTGTCGTGGTTCATTATCATGATTAGTAGGATTACCGCCTCCGTTTATGCTATTACTGAAGTTACCTTCGAAAATGCGTTTGCTATGAATGATTTGTTGAGGTTCAGAAGGTTTTTGTGCAGCAGCAAGTATTGCTGGAATAGCATTGGCTATTCCTTGAGCAACGATATTTTCTATATCTTGTCTAGTCATATATTGATCCCCCGGGTGTTGCTCAGATTGATTAATCTCATTTACTGGTTCATTATTAGCGTTTTCCATCTGATAATTAATATATATAATTTATTAGTATCCAATAAATAAGAATAAAACAATTATACAATTTTCACAACACACATATATCCAAAACTATCGATTTCTCGATTCCACTTTTATATATATTATGCATCATTACACGCCATTAATCTTACAAAGTTTTATTTGTAGTTATTTCACAAGATTATATTTTAGTATTTATTTATTTTACAACCACAGTTTCACATTCTCACACCACATTATCCCTCGTCATTTGATATTTTTTGTAACGGCGTTCCCTCTCGTCATACTTCCAGGAGATCTGTTCTCCTACTTCCCTGATCCTATTTCCTGCATCCACCAACTCCTCGCCAAAGTGGCGGAGTTCAGCTAGATTTTCATTGCTCATGGGTGGATTTGGTATAAGCTCTGGGTCGAACTGAGGGAGAAAGGAATAAGGACTGTTGAGCATGTTTTGGAACTGCCAATCATTAGTCCACCACTCGTCCATTCCTAGAGGTTGGGAGTGGAATAGAGGGTCTGTAATAGCTGGTTCTAAGTTTATTGGTAGTTGTGTTTCAGCAGGATAAGGGTAGAGATTATTATTAATAGACCTGACAACATCACAGCTTGCCAATGCACGATCTAATTCATCCTGAAATGGTAACTCCTCAACTTGTCTAGAGCTTTCCCCAATTTCTCTCTGAGTTTGCCTAGAACCTTCCCCAAATTCCATTTCCAGTGGCCTAGAATCTTCCCCAAACTCCATTTCCAGTGGCCTAGAATCTTCCCCAAATTCCATTTCTATTAGCCTAGAATCTTCCCTGACTTCAATCCCCTTTCCTTTATCTAAAGGATTTTTTATTTTGGGAAGTCTCTTGGCTGGCTTTTTCCTACGTATATGCCTTCCCCATACATATCTCTTTATTTTCTGAGGTTTTGGCTTTTCCGGAGGTGGAGCATTGAATTCCATAGGTTCTTCTAGGTCTGGTATATACCTATTAAAATCACTGGAAACCTCTATTTTCACCGGATAGAGATTTAAATTCTGAAGGGCTTCAGACAAGCCATTCATGCTGTTTAACATATATGCAAAATACACAAAATGCTACGTTAAAATTTTATAACAAAATTTCATAAATAACCTTTAAATATTATTGCATACCGTGGGACTAATTTAATACAAAACCAACTGAAAATTAAAACACATTAGGGTTTACTGTAAACTTATTTATTTACTGGGTAAGGTTTCTGGTTTGTAATTAATGTGGGTGCTAAACTTGAGTCAGAGTATTTAAAGATTTGCATTTACTGCTACAGTAGCTAGCATATAGAGATCGGCCCATTTTTTATCTAACTTGTCTTCCCAATGTGGGTTATTGCCTAGTGCTTGGGTTTTCTGATTAACTCTCTTTTCTCGGGATTTCTTTATTTTCTCCTGACTTTTCCTAATAATCAAACTTCTTTTATTAGGAGAAAGTGGTTCCTCATATTGTGCCTTACGGACAAATATTCCTTTTTCGGGATTTACATAGGGTTTTGTGGAAATTGTTTGGGATGAACTTCCTTTCTCGTTTGATGACCTATCTAATTTAAGATAGATGTTTAAAAGGTTTTGCTTACCCATACTGTACACAAATAAATAATAAAACATATAGTCACAAAGTAGCAATTAGTAAAATTAAGTATTTTCTAAATACTTAATTGGCTTAAATCAGTGGCTCTGATACCACCTTTTTCTGTCACGGTCCCCGACCCGGTTTGACCCGTTTCAGGAGCAGCGGGACAGAAAATCCCTTGGTATTTGTTTAATTGAGTTAACAGCGGAAGTTTTCTTCAGGATCTTTTAAAAACTGCGATTTCCCGATTATTTTTATTTCACAACTCGGGATAAAACCCCGGTAATTTACAATCATATGATTTCACTGAGAAATCTTTATTTTTACAAAACATGTTTCTTTATTTTATATTGAGCCACTTCCTTAAGCTTGTAGTGCTTTGCTGCACTTTTCCTGGATCACAACAGATCACCTGAAACATGTTTGAAAAAGGTTTTGTCAGTGGGAAATACAGGTAAATCATTCTTTTTAATAAAACGACACGTTTGTTATAATTTACAATATTAAGAGCGATTACAATGTTTCCTGATATCAACCAACTACCCACAGTATTTGTCACTCGACTCGTTTATGTGACTATGGTCAGATCACCCATTGGCTAACTCGTTGTCCAATGGTGACGGGAACAAGTAATGTATACAAAACCCCACATACTGGTTGTAATTTGGTGATTACAAAGACTTAATCCCTATAATTATAACCTTGAAAATAAACATGATTTTGAAAGTAATTTGATAAAAAGAGAATGACTCACATTGCAGATTTATTTGAGCAGAGCCTAGCCTACTGATTAGCCTTTTAACCTAGTTTAATTAATAATGCACACAAACTAGGTTAGTAACTAATACAGCATTTACGATAACTCACGAGATTAAACCCTCACATCGAATGACAAAGTGCAATACTTAAACATCCATCGAATTAACGACGAATGACAAAGCATAAACCCTAATGTGGGCAGCACTTAAACATCCATTGGATAGTTTAATCAATCGGACATTGAATCGTAGTACCGATCAAGTTATTACCCTGTATTGCGGCAGCACTTCGTGAATTGTGTGTGTTTTGAGACTGTTTCTATAATATCTCAGCGTACGTTTTGAGTTTTAACGTCGTTAAAGTGCCAGAATTCAAGTCCGAAACCCATCTATTTATACATGAAATTTGACCCCCGCGCGTGATGCGAGGGGTACCCCTTTGGGCGTCGCGTGGCGCGAGGGGTCACTACCTACCATAGGGTAGCCCCATGTGTTTGTAGCTCAAGTGAATCAGCGGATTTGTAAAATTCGATTTTGACAGCTAATTATGTGGATAATCCTAAATAGGTAATACCCCCCCCCCCCCTGAGTTTTAGGGGCCCTGATCCTGATTCTGATTGTTCTGAAAATTTTAGGGTTGATGCAGAATCACTTAGGTTTCTTAATTAGGGTTTCCTATTAGACAAATTAAAGTAATAAATAGGACTTTTTAATAAGAGTTGTTATACGTCACGCGACGCCCAAGGTGGTACCCCTCGCGTCACGCGAGGGGGTCAAAATTTCAGTATAAATAGATGGGTTTGGGACTTGAATTTTGGCACTTGAACGAAGTAAAATTTCGTTTCGTACACTGAGATATTGTAGAAACAGTCCAAAAATCACATATAATCTCAAAGTTTTGCCGCGATAACAGGGTAATAACTCGATCGCTGCTACGATTCAATGTCCGATCGATTGAAACTATCCAATGGATGTTTAAGTGCTGCCCACATTAGGGTTATGCTTTGTCGTTCGTCGTTAATTCGATGGATGTTTTAGTATCGCACTTTGTCATTCGTTGTGAGGGTTTAATCTCATGAGTTATCGTAAATGCTGTATTAGTTACTGACCTAGTTCATGTGCATGTTATTAATTTAGGTTACAAGGCTAAACAGTAGGCTTAAACTCTGCCCGTTAAATCTGCAATGTGAGTCATTCTCTTTTTATCAAATGTTTTTAGAATACTCCATTTTCAAATGTTATAATTACAGGGATTAAGTCGTGGTTATCTTAATCACTGGTTAGTGGGGTATTGTGCACATTACTAATTTCTCACGGGGTTAGGCTAATAAGCCCTAACACATGTTAGGCTAATAAGCCCTAACAGTGATAATCATCACTACTTGGGTGACAGGTCCCAATAGTGGTATGACCATCGTCACACGGGTGACAAGGCGCCAGATAAAAATAAGATAGAAGCCATTGTAATAGCTCTTATGCTGTAATTAATAACTATGTGTCATTTTATGTAAAATGAGTGGCTCGCCAGCATTTCCCCGCTCATAAAATATTTTTAAAACATGTTTCAGGCGACCTGCTGTAAATCAAGGAAAACGTGCTACGGAGCACTATCAAGCTTGAAGAGATGGCTCAGTTAAAAAAAATGAATAAACATGTTTTAATAAATCATGGAATTTCTTAGTTAAATTCCTTTATTGTAAATTACGGGGTTTTCTCCAAATTATGAAATAAAATATATTTGGGCATTTTGAGTTTTAAAAGATCCTGTTGAAAATCTTCAGCTGTCACATCATAAATACCACGGGTTCCTGTTCCGCGGCTCTTGAACGGGTAAAACCGGGGCTGGGGTCGTGGCAGGAAAAGGTGGTATCAGAGCCACATTGATCAAGCCACTGATTTAAGCCAATTAAGTATTTAGATAATACTTAATTTTTCTGATTGCTATTTTTATGATTATATGTTTTCTTACCTGAATATTTATTTACAGTATGGGTAAACAAAGACTTTCGGCTATCTATCATAAATTAGATACTACACCGAAAGAAAAAAGATCATCATCCTCAAATCACTCTGCAATTCCTGAAGAAGGAATATTTGTTCGAAACGCACAATATGAGGAACCACTTTCTCCTAATAAAAGAAGTTTGATTATTAGGAAAAGTCAGGAGAAAATAAAGAAATTACAACCAAAGGAAAAGAGAGTTAATCAGAAAACCCAAGAACTAGACAATAACCCACCATTGGAAGATGAGTTAGATGAAAAATGGGCAGATCTCTATATGCTAGCCACTATAGCAGTAAATGCAAATCTTTAAAAAGACCCTAACTCAGTCCTAGCACCCATATCACCTACAAGCCAGAAAAGTTACTCAGTAAATAAATAAGTTTACAGTAAACCCTAGTGTGTTTTAATTGTCAGTTGTTCTTTGTATGAAATTAGTCACACGGTATGCAATAATATTTGAATGGTTATCTATGCAATTTTATAAAAAAAATTAACTTAGCATTTTGTGTGTATTTTTGCATATATGCTAAACAACATTAATGACTTATCTGAAGCCCTTCAAAATCTCAATCTCTATCCGGTGAAAATAGAAGTTTCCAGAGATTTTACTGGTTATATACCCGATATAGAAGAACCTATGGAATTTAACGCTCCACCTCCAGAGAAACTCAAGCCTAAGAAAAGGAGAAGATTTGTAGGATGGAGGCGTGTGCGCAGGAGGAAACCCGCAACTAGGAAGATTCCCCAAATAGAAAATCCCATAGACAAAGGAAAGAGTATTGAAATCGGGGAAGGTTCTAGGCAAATAGAAATGGAGATTAGGTAAGGTTCTAGGCAAAAAATGATGGAAGTTGGGGAAAGCTCTAGGCAAATTGAGGAGTTGCCATTTCAGGAGGAATTGGATCGTGCATTAGAGAGCTGTGATATCGTCAGGCCTATTAATAATAACCTCTACCCTTATCCTGCTGAAAATCAACTTCCAATAAACTTAGAACCAGCAATCCCAGAACCTATAATCCATACCCAACCTCTAGGAATGGACGAATGGTGGACTAATGATTGGCAGTTTCAAAACCTGCTCAACAATCCTTATACCTTTCTCCCTCAGTTCGACCCGGAACCAATACCAAACCCACCAATGAGCAATGAAAATTTAGCTGAACTCCGCCACTTTGGCGAGGAGCTGGTGGAGGCAGGAAATAGGATTCGGGAAGTAGGATAACAGATCTCCTGGAAATACGACGAAAGGGAACGTCGTTACTGAAGAACCAACTGACGAGGGATAATGGGGTTGTGAAACTGTGATTGTGTAATAATAATAATAGTAAACTATAATCTTGTAAAATAACTACAAATAAAACTTTGTAAGATAATGGTGTGCATTGATGCATATTATAATATATAAAGAAAAATGGGAATCGAGAAATCGATAATTTTGGCTATCCATGTGTTATGAAATTTTGTGATTATTTGTGTATTGCTATTAATTATTTTATACTAATAATTTATATATATATTAATTATCAGATGGAAAACGCTAATAATGAACCAGTTAACGAGGTTAACCAATCTGAGCAACACCAGGAGGATCACTTTATGACTGAGCAAGATATAGAAAATATTGTTGCTCAAGGAATAGCCAATGCTATTCCAGCATTCCTTGCTGCTGCCCAAAAACCTGTTGAATCTCAACAAATCATTCCTAGCAAACGTATTTCTGAAGATAACTTCAGTAATAGCATAAACGGAGGCGGTAATCATATTAATCACGATAATGACCCACGGCAGGCTCCGCTCCCTAAGAAAATGAAAGCTGCAATGCCTGGTTACACTTACAAAGAATTTCTTGCTTGTAAACCAGCTAAGTTTGCAGGTAACGAAGGGGCAACTGCAGCACTGCATTGGTTAGAGAAATCCGAGGCAGTAATATGATAAGTAAATGTGCTGAGGATGACAAGGTCATATATGCGTCGAATCTTTTTAAAGAAGGGGCGCTAGAATGGTGGAACACGGTGTTACAAGCAAAAGGAAGGATGATGGCGTATGCTATGAACTAGGAAGAATTTAAGAGTCTTGTAGAAAGAAAATTCTGTCCCGAATATGAAAAGGAACAAATGACAAATAAGTTCCTGACACATCGGATGGTGGATGTAAACTGTCGAGGGTACACTTCGACATTCTTCGAATATGCGAGAGTAGTACCAACCTTGGCTTCGCCAGAACCAGTACTTATTTCCCGTTATATTTGGGGATTGATTGGTGAAATCCGTAATATCGTCAAAGCTGCGAAACCCCGCACGATTGATGATGCTGTGGATTTAGCCAACACACTGACTGACGAATTGGTACGGACGATAGAAGAAAATAGAAAGAAGGAAGTAGCTCAAAAGATTACCCAAGGATTTCATATGGGTAACCGTAACAATTTCAAACGAAAGGGAACCGGACAATCTTCCACTGGTCCATTTTGCAATTCTTGCAAAAGGAAGCATTTTGGAAGATGCAAGGGATCTTGCAATTTTTGCAAGATTCCAGGGCACCAAGAAGAAGACTGTAGGAAGAAAAAAACAATTGTCTGCTACAACTGTGGAGAAGCAGGACATTTCAAACCAGAATGCCCTAAATTGGTTAAACCAGCAGACAATAAAGCCAAGACGGCCGACGGAGCTGCCAAGAAGAATGTTCGAGCATTCCAGTTAACAACTCAGGAAGCCGAGCTAATCCCTGACGTGATAGCTGGTACGTTCATAGTTTACAACGTTTACGCAAAAGTATTATTTGACTCTGGTGCAAACCAAAGTTTTATCAATACTTCATTCTGTCAAGCTCTTAATTTTCCTTTGACCAACCTTAGGCAAGTTTTTACAGTCGAAACGGCAGATGGGAATTCAGTTAAAATAGATAAGGTTTTGCAAAATGTAGAAATAGAACTTTCAGGTCATAAATTTTCTGCAAACCTGTTACCGATGAAATTAGCCGAATTTGATGTTGTATTAGGAATGGATTGGTTAGTAACCAACCATGCTCGAATTCTTTGTGATAAGAATTCTATAGAAATTCATACACCTACAGGAGAATTAATAGTGATTACAGTAGATAAGCCACAAAAGCCACTAAAATTCATTTCAGTAATGAAAATGGATAGTTATTCAAGGAAACAAGCTATGGTGTCTATAATTTCAGTAATCATTAACACTAAAGATAAGGAACTTAAAGAAATTCCAGTAGTATCCGAATACCCAGATGTATTCCCAGAAGAATTACCTGGATTACCACCAAATAGGGAAGTCGAATTTAGAATTCATCTAATTCCTGGAACTACACCGATAGCCAAGGCACCCTATCGGTTAGCACCCACCGAAATGTTAGAATTGAAAAAGCAGTTAGATGAATTACTAAGTAAAGGATTCATACAACCTAGTTCATCCCCATGGGGAGCTCCAGTGTTGTTTGTAAATAAGAAAGATGGTTCGATGCGAATGTGTATCGATTATAGAGAATTGAATAAGATTACAATTAAGAATCGATACCCATTACCTAGGATTGATGATCTATTCGATCAACTTCAAGGAGCTAGATACTTTTCTAAAATAGATTTACGCTCTAGATATCATCAATTGAAGGTACAGGAAGAAGACATACCTAAAACTGCTTTCAGAACTAGGTATGGTCATTACGAGTTTACAGTCATGCCCTTTGGTTTAACAAATGCTCCTGCAGCATTTAGGGATATGATGAATAGAATCTGTAAACCGTATTTGGATAAATTTGTAATTGTCTTCATTGACGATATACTTATTTATTCCAAGAATCAGGAAGAGCACTGTCAGCACTTGCATGCACTCTTAACTTTGTTAAGAAAAGAAAAGCTTTACGCCAAATTCTCAAAGTGCGAATTTTGGCTGCAAGAAGTGAAATTTTTAGGACACATGGTGAATCACGAAGGTATTCACATAGATCCTGCTAAAATAGAAGCGATCACCAAATGGAAGGTTCCACAATCAGTAATGGAAATTAGAAGTTTTATAGGGTTAGCCGGATATTATAGACGGTTTATTAAGGATTTTTCCAAGATAGCTGTACCATTAACTAAGCTAACCTGTAAATCAGTTAAGTTTGAATGGGGACCTAAACAAGAAGAAGCCTTTAGGAGTTTGAAGCAAAAGTTAACAAATGCTCCAATTCTAGCTTTACCCGAAGGATTAGAAGATTTTGAGGTATATTGTGATGCTTCAAAACTAGGATTAGGATATGTGTTAATGCAACTTAAGAAGGTAATTGCGTATGTATCAAGGCAATTGAAAAAGCACGAGGAAAATTATACAACTCATGACTTAGAGTTAGGAGCCATAATTTTTGCCCTTAAAATTTGGAGACATTATCTTTATGGAAGTAAGTTTACTGTCTATACAGATCATAAAAGTTTAAGATACATATTTGGGCAAAAAGAATTGAACATGAGGCAAAGGAGATGGATGGAAATCCTAAGTGACTACGACTGTGATATTCAATATCATGAAGGAAAGGCAAATGTAGTTGCAGATGCCTTAATTCGTAAGTATCATGAGAAACAAAGACGAGTTCGTGCTCTCAGATTAAATTTACAATTAGACTTAATGGAGCAATTGAAGAATGCACAAGAAAAAGCAATAGAGGACGCTGCTGAAGGAATGAAAGGACGAATAAAAGACTTAGAGCAAGGAAATGATGGAATTTGGAGATTCCATAAGAAAAGAATTTGGGTACCTAAGCAAGGAGATTTAAGAGATAAGATTTTAGAAGAAGCTCATAAATCTAGGTATAACATGCATCCTGGTAACAATAAAATGTACCAAGATTTAAGAAATAATTTCTGGTGGATAGGAATGAAAAAGGACATTGCTAGATATGTTTCTCAATGTCTTACCTGTTCAAAAGTTAAGGTAGAACACCAGAAACCCTCAGGTTTATTACAACAACTAGAAATGCCTGTATGGAAATGGGAACTCATAACAATGGATTTTGTTACTAAGTTACCCAAAACCAGAAAGGGTAATGATGCGATTTGGGTAATTGTGGATCGATTAACCAAATCAGTTCATTTTCTACCTATGAAAGAAACCTTTAGCATGGAAAGGTTGGCAAAGTTGTATGTAGATGAAGTAGTATCCTTACATGGAGTTCCACTCTCTATTGTATCGGATAGAGATAGTCGTTTCACTTCCCATTTATTGAAAAGTTTCCAAGAAGCAATGGGAACCCGACTAAATTTAAGTACTGCATATCATCCACAAACAGACGGATAAAGTGAAAGGACGATTCAAACCCTAGAAGACATGCTTAGGGCATGTGTGATAGATTTTGGTGGAAACTGGGATGATCACCTACCCTTAATTGAATTCTCCTATAACAATAGTTATCATGCAAGCATCAAAGCTGCCCCGTTCGAAGCACTGTACGGACGAAAGTGCAGAACTCCCGTATGCTGGGCAGAAATAGGAGAAAGTCAATTATCAGGTCCTGAAATTGTGCAAGAAACTACCGACAAGATCACTCAAATCAAGGAAAGATTAAAGATGGCTCGAGATCGTCAGAAGAGTTATGCAGATAATCGACGCAAGCCGTTAGAATTCCAAGTTGGAGACAGAGTACTGTTAAAAGTTTCTCCTTGGAAAGGAGTAGTTCGGTTTGGTAAGAAAGGAAAGCTAAGTCCAAGATACGTAGGACCATTTCCAGTAATCCAACGTATAGGACCAATTGCTTATCGTTTACAACTACCAGAGGAATTAGCTGGAGTACATAATGTATTTCATGTATCCAACCTCAAGAAATGTCTATCTGACGAATCCCTGGTAGTACCTCTTCAAGATGTCGAGGTAAATGAAAAGCTAAAATTTGTAGAAAAACCACTACACATAGAAGACCGAAAGATCAAGTTTCTCAAACACAAGCGATTAGTACATGTCAAAGTCAAGTGGGATTCTAAGAGAGGATCCGAATACACTTGGGAACTAGAATCAGAAATGAAGAGAAAGTATCCTCATTTATTCTAATAAATCTCGAGGACGAGATTTTTATTAAGATGGGGAGGATGTAACAAATCTCACCAAAACTATTATTTATTATTTTGTTCAAAAGGAAACCCTAATTGAGACCCGCAAGTGATTCTGCATAAACCCTAAAATTTTCAGAACAATCAGAATCAGGATCAGGGCCCCTAAAACTCAGGGGGGGTATTCCCTAGTTACGATTATCCACTTAATTTGCTGTCAAAAACGAATTTTATCATTCCGTCAACTCAGCAAAGCTAGTTAGGGACGTGGCTACCCTATGGTAGATGGTGACCCTTCACGTCACGCGACACCCAAGGTGGTACCCCTCGCGTCACGCGAGGTGGTCAAAATTTCAGTATAAATAGATGGGTTTGGGACTTGAATTTTGGCACTTGAACGACGTAAAATTTCATTTCGTACACTGAGATATTGTAGAAATAGTCCAAAAATCACATATAATCTTGAAGTTTTCCGCGATAACAGGGTAATAACTCGATCGCTGCTATGATTCAATGTCCGATCTCTTGAAACTATCCAGTGGATGTTTAAGTGCTGCCCACATTAGGGTTATGCTTTGTCATTCATCGTGAATTCGATGGATGTTTAAGTATCGCACTTTGTTATTCATTGTGAGGGTTTAATCTCATGAGTTATCGTAAATGTTGTATTAGTTACTGACCTAGTTCGTGTGCATGTTATTAATTTAGGTTACAAGGCTAAACAGTAGGCTTAAACTCTGCCCGTTAAATCTGCAATGTGAGTTATTCTCTTTTTATCAAATGTTTTTACAATACTCCATTTTCAAATGTTATAATTACAGGGGTTAAGTCGTGGTAATCTTAATCACTAGCTAGTGGGGTATTGTGCACATTACTAATTTCTCACGGGGTTAGGCTAATAAGCCCTAACACAGGTTAGGCTAATAAGCCCTAACAATGATAATCATCACTACTTGGGTGACAGGACCCAATAGTGGTATGACCATCATCACACGGGTGACAAGGTGCCAGATAAAAATAAGATAGAAGCCATTGTAATAGCTCTTATGCTGTAATTGATAACTATGTGTCATTTTATGTAAAATGAGTGGCTCGCCAGCATTTCCCTGCTGATAAAATATTTTTAAAACATGTTTCAGGCGACCTGCTGTAAATCAAGGAAAACGTGTTACGGAGCACTATCAAGCTTGAAGAGATGGCTCAGTTAAAAAAAATGAATAAACATGTTTTAATAAATCAGGGAATTTCCTAGTTAAATTCCTTTATTGTAAATTACGGGGTTATCTTCAAATTATGAAATAAAATATATTTGGGCATTTTGAGTTTTAAAAGATCCTGTTGAAAATCTTCCATTGTCACATCATAAATACCACGGGTTCCTGTTCCGCGACTCTTGACCGGGTAAAACCGGGGCTGGGGTCGTGACATCTTTGCTACGAATTGGATTGACTGAGGCGATAGACATTACTGCACTAACAGATATCCTGATCTATTCGAAGTCGAAAACCGAACACGCGTAACATCTACGTTTAGTTCTCGAACTACTCCAGGGGAATCGACTCTATGCCAAGTTCTCCAAGTGTGAATTTTGGCTAGAGGAGGTTCAATTCCTCGATCACATCGTCAATAGTCAAGGTATACACGTCGACCCCGTGAAGATCGAAGCTGTTAAGAGTTGGGTTACTCCAAAATCACCATCCGATGTTTGTCCGTTCCTCGGATTGGCGGGCTATTACCGTCGATTCATCGCTGACTTTTTTAAAATCGCCGTCCCGCTTACTTCTTTGACGCATAAAGACAAGTCTTTTGTTTGGGGAACCGAACAAGAGCAAGTCTTTCAGACTCTGAATCATATGCTCTGCAATGCTCCTGTTCTCGCATTACCCGACGGAAACGATGACTTTATAGTCTATTATGATGCCTCGAACCTTGGTCTCGGTTGTGTCCTCATGCAACGGGACAAGGTTATTGCGTACGCTTCTCGTCAGCTCAAGATTCACGAGAAGAACTATACAACCCACGATCTTGAGCTTGGTGCAGTTGTTTTTGCGTTAAAGATTTGGCAACACTACCTTTACGGTACCAAGTGTAGGGTCTTCACCGACCATAAGAGCCTACAACACATTCTCAACCAAAAGGAACTGAATATGCGCCAACGCCGAAGGTTTGAACTTCTTAACAATTACGACAGTGAGATTCGTTACCACCCTGGAAAAGCAAATGTTGTGGCCGATGCTCTAAGTCAACGAAGGTATTTACATAGAGTTCGTAATACTCACACCCAACACGACCTCGAAGCCTTGATTCGTGATGCTCAGCACGCCTGCATCATTGAGAATACCTTACGAGAGGAAATGAAGAAGTGTGGTGCCGAATCGCACTTTGTCACCAAATCGAACGATATCTAATACTATCTCGATCGCATCTGGATCCCAAGTCGCAATAACCTTCGAGATATATTGTTGACTGAAGCACACAAGTCTCGATATTCCATTCATCCTGGTGCCGACGAGATGTACCATGCCCTTCGTCTATGGTACTGGTGGCCTGGAATGAAGAAGGATATCGCTATATATGTTTCGAAGTGCCTAACTTGTTCGAAAGTTAAGGCTGAGCAACAAAGACCCTCTGGCTTACTCATGCAACCCGAGATCCCGATGTGGAAATGGGAGAGCATAGCTATGGACTTTATAACAAAACTCCCGCGTACACCTTCAGGTCACGATAGCATCTAGGTTATCATTGACCGTTTGACAAAATCTGCTCATTTTCTGCCGATACGAGAGGACTACAAGGTAGAACGCTTAGCACGAATCTACACCGATGAAATCATCTGTCGTCACGGGACGCCACGTGATATCATCTCTGACCGCGATGGTAGGTTTACCTCGCGTCTTTGGGAAACGTTTCAATTTGCTCTCGGTACTACTCTCAATCTAAGTACTGCTTTCCATCCCCAAACCGACGGTCAGACTGAAAGAACGATTTATACCCTTGAAGACATGCTTCGCTCGTGTGTCATAGATTTCGATGGTAATTGGGATGCACACTTACCTTTGGTCAATTCTCGTACAACAACAGTTATCATTCTAGCATTCAAATGGCACCATTTGAGGCACTATACGGAAGAAAATGTCGATCGCCGATTGTGTGGCATGAGATCAGAGACGCGCAAATAACCGGTCCTGAGCTACTGCAAGAAACGACTGACAAAATCCTCCAAATTCGAGACAATCTGCTGAAAAATCAGAGTCGTCAGAAAAGTTGTGCCGATAGACGCCGCAAGCCCCTTGAATTTGACGTTGGCGATCACGTACTCCTAAATGTTTCACCTTGGAAGGGGGTGATCAGTTTCGGCAAGAAAGGGAAACTCGCGCCTCGATATGTTGGACCCTTTAAAATCCTGGAAAGGATTTGCAAAATGACTTACAGACTCGAACTACCGGAGGAACTTAGCAACGTCCACCCGACTTTCCATGTTTCGAACCTCAAAAAGTGTCTGGCTGAGCAGAATTTACACGTACCACTTGAGGATCTACAAGTGGACGAAACATTACACTTCGTGGAAAAGCTTGTCGAGATCATGGATCGAGAAACCAAGAAGCTCAGATGCTCAAGCATTCCCATAGTGAAAGTTCATTGGGAAGGCAAACGCGGCACCGAGTTCACCTGGGAACTCGAAAGTGACATGAAGGCGAAGTATCCACAATTATTTGTTACGCCTGCGGCCTAATTTCAGGACGAAATTCCCTAAAGTAGGGGAGGCTGTAACAACCCGCGTTTTGAAGTCAAAGTACAAGTCAAAGTCAAAGGAAGAAAAGATTGTTAAATGCGATCTGTCAGTCCTTGCTTAATTATTGATTGTACTCCTTGACTTGTTAATCGATACTTTAATTTGTGTACTTTAGTTGTATTATGTGGAGTAAATGCTAATAATCGCAGTTTATCGCTAATCTATTTATCACCGCAATCGCATCGCAACCTGAATCGCTTGTTCTGGATATTGTTTTATGTGTGTGTGCTATTATGTGTTACTTGTGCATGTTTATTCTATGTTTGTGGTGGTTAATCGAGAACGCAATCGTAACCCTATCGCAACGCAATCTCATCGCGAACTGGAAACGCAAGTTTATTTATGTTGTTGTATGTTAGTTATGTTATTTGTGTAACTATTAATTAAACTATCGCATTGCTTAATTGATACTCGCTTAAACGCATCACAACGCTCAACGCACGAAACTAAACGTCGAAATCTAACACACTCGAGCCATCCGATTGAATGACCATTCGGTCGAATGGTCATTCGTCCGGATGACCATCCGATTGGATTGCCCTCCGATCGCACCCTTGCACCGCCTCTTCTCTTCTCTCACCTATAAATATCACCTGTCACATCACTATTCATGATGTGACAGCTCTCTCGTTCGACCAGCACGCTCTTGGCCTATTTTCTCCTGATTTCTAGCGATTCTTGTAAGTTTTTAACTCAAATCTTGTACTTCTATGATCTACACACACTTCTCCATCATTTTCGCCATCAAATCTTAACTTTTCACCATGAAATCGGCTGATTTGGGATGTTCTAGGATGATGTCATCATGGGTTCTCATGAACTTCAAAGTGTGACCTCATTCCACCAAGAACAACTCAGATCTAAGAGATTTCAACATGTTTAAACACTGATTTCACCTAAATCTAAACATTTTCAAACCGATTTAAGCTTCTTTCAACTCTTTTACACTCTTGCACTCAAAACCAATAGAATCTGAGCTCATTTGTGACAACTGCCACTTTCTGGTAATTTACGTACATTTAAAGCAATGAATTACATTATACAAATATGTGTTTTGACTATCCGAATTTATGATGCACATTATTCGTTTCTATTGGTTATATTTGAAACAGTTTAAAACAATGCATCGAAACAGCTAGAGAAGTACCTAGTAAACTAGTGTGCTGACGAAAACTCAGGATCCGCTGAAACCATCTAAATGACATCTTTAGGACTCAGACGAAAGTCCAACATCAAATATACATTAAACACTATATGGTAATACAAGGGTTTGGTTTAATATATTACCAATGTCCGGTAGCACCAAAAACTGCCCGAAAACTGCCGAAAAGCGCTAAAAGTTACCATTTCAATATTTTTCCGCAAAATTCAGCATTAGTACATTTCATTACAAGTTGCAAAAGTGTTGTTTAAACACAAATTTCATATGAAAATACATAGGGAATATCAATTACACACATAACTGAATTTTTCCCTACAACTTCTATAAGCGAACCTATCGACTATCTTCTTGCTAAACGAGCGACAAACGACTATCCGAACTATAATTCGACATATTTGGCAAACTAGTGAATAATATTTTTGACCAAATAAAGCTAGTATATGATCAATTTATGTCATGGATCATCTTGAAAAAGTGCAAAAACTTAAAGCTTTAAACACTTAACCATTTCATCACATTTTGAATCCTTAAAAATTTCTAACACTTTTAACCACATAAGACCCCCCCCCCATGTTGTAACAGTGAACAAGGGGTCCCACACCCCATGTTTATTTGTTAAATATCTAAGATATTTATCTTAGTTTGCAAGTGGATTATGTTGGTGATTTATTATGACACTTAACCACTAAGTTTACTAGCACTTTACCCATCATTTTACACCTTTACTTTCAAACATAAACACTCTCATCATCTTCATCCATTTCACCAAGAACACCTTCAAAAACCCATTTTATTTTATCACCTCCTTGGTGATCAAGATGGATTTTCATGGAACATAAGAAGATCTAAAGCACTTACAAGAAAAATGACACTTTTTCATCCACTCAAGAACCTTCAATCATCAAGATCTTCATCTTCTTAGCTCTTAATCATCCTCTAGATCATCCCTAGCCTAGTGCTAGAAGTGAGCTTCTAAATCTTTTTTTTTCATACTTATTATGTTTTTGATTGTTAATATAACTTGTAATAACTAAATAATCATACATAATAATATAAAGATACAAAGAAGCAAAAATAAAAATCATGATATGTATATGTTTGTTTATGTTGTGATTTAAGATTTATTACTTACATGTTTGATCTTGTTATGGTGTTTATCATAAGAGTAACTTGTTAGATGATGTTTAAAAACATGATCTAACAAGTATACATGTTTATGTTAAAGGGTTTTTGTTAAACATAAAGGATTACATGGATGATCATAACCTTTAATTTTGTTAAAGTATTTAAGGTTTTTCAATAAAAACAATACTTCTACAAGATTATGAAAACAAACATACAAGTTGAGATTTTCATAAAAGTGGTTAAAACTATAAGTAAAGCATGGATTTGAACTTGTTAGCATATGTTATGATCATGCCTAAAACTCTACATGATTTTGAGATCATCTTGATAAGTTTATGTTATAAAAATCTCATATGTTTTAGTTAAAGATGTTATGAGTAAATTGTTGGTGAATTTGAAAAGAAAATGATATGTTTATTAAACATGGCTAAATGATTAATACATATATGGCCAATTTTTCTTAAAAACTTTATGTTATAAGAACCAACATTTTTGGTTAAATCTTTACAAGATTAAAAAGCTTTTAAAGAAAGGTTTTTATAAAAGAAAAGATTAGATAAGTATATATTTTTGAGAAAATATATATTTGGTCACTTTAACAAATTATGTGATATGTAATATTTGGTGTAATAGTTATACATAACAAAATTAGGAACTTGAATCAAATGTTATAATTAAACCCAACACACATTATAACAAAAGTCTTACAAAACTACACTTGATTACGCCTTAAAAACGAGTTACGGACAATCCGAAGGATCGGACACCATTTATGGTCAAAACGGACGACGGACGAATTCATAAGCGAATCGCCAATCCGAGGAGTTACTACGACGTTTAGACGATCTTTCGACACGAAAAATAAATATGCTATCGATAACAAAATTCGGATGTTTATAAACTTATAAAAACTATTATGTTTTCTTTTAACTAAAAAAGCCTATACTTAGTGATTTCTTTTATAAAAATGAAGGTGTTTTTTTTACAAATGGGCTATCTTTTTACAAATGGGCTATCTTTTACAAATGGGCTATTCTTTAATAAATGGGCTTAACTTCATAATGGGCTTACCAAAACACATGGGCTAAGCCCAATACCAAACATATGGGCCAAGGCCCAATAACATCAAGCCCAATACTATTTAGGCCTAACACTATTGAGGCCCAACACTATTTAGGCCCAACACTATTGAGGCCCAACACTATTTAAGCCCAACACTATTTAAGCCCAACACTATTTAGGCCCAACACTATTGAGGCCCAACACTATTTAGGCCCAACACTATTTAAGCCCAATAACATGAATTCTTGGGCTAGGCCCAATGACATATAATTGGTAAAAATTTCAATTATACAAATACACGAAATCAAGAAGACAAGACCCGATTATACAACTCACAAGATACAAGATGACATATATATATATATATATATATAACAGTTTAACAATTCATTCATCTAATACACAGTTCAACGAACAATAAAGACATACAAGTCCTACACATATTTAAGACACAAGACTTATACTCAAGTCATTTACAAAGACCGAAGTGTCTGACAAATATAAGAACATTTGTAGGTCACAACATTGTTCAAGACGACCACGCGTAAGATCACAAACATTTATCATTCACGGACGCAATACTGTGAGTTCATGTCCCCTATTCATTTAATTGTTTTACAACTTTACAACTATCGGGGAAAATACATGTTCAACGTATGTTAAAGTTAGGGAATGAAACACCTTAGATCATGTGCGAATTAGGGTTATACATCTAAGCACCATTAATCCAGTTTAGACCTAGGTACAAGTGGTTAGATCTAATGGGTTTTGGCGAGCCCCACTCTTGGTCGTGGACCCATGCAGAAGAGTGCTTTTGTGTCCCAGTCGATAGTAGTCGACATAAAAATCGTCTAGGGTTGGATTGCTTCCTTTTTCGTCACACATATTAATGTCCTTGCAAAACATTAATGATCAACGATTTCATTGACGCTTTACATACTACAACTTACATTTTAAATACATCTTTTACAACTAAACTGCATGAATTCGCCAACTTTTGTTGATGTTTTCCAAACTTAAGATGTATTTCAGGGAATTAATGGACCATGTCGGGATTCTCAGTCAAGATAACAAGTACCAGAACTCCATGCCATCTTTTGGAGGGTTTAACTATTATATTCCACCTCTTTGCGGAAATATGATGGTTTAAACCTTAGTAGTTTATTTTCATGTTGATGTATGAAACAATAACACTTTACTTTTATGTTAATGGTTTGTAACCGACACACTAAACTTATGTTGTAATCTTTTAAAACACTTATGTAATGGAAATGGAGTATGTTTTATTCATATAGTTTGTTCATGTACATCGATATTTATGCAATGAAAACCATACAAATCACACCTCGCGCTTCCGCTACGAGCAAGGACATTAGTGTCTTAGTCATCTAAAATGGTAGATATGCAACTTTAAGTTAATCCGCACAACTCAATTAGGATAACTCAAAATTAACATTATGTGAAAAATACATTTCGTGTATATATGTAAAGTAACAAATACTCATACGTTTCGAAGAACTTATTTCTCAGGTCACCATGTCTTCATCTGAAGGTAGCAATGTATACGACGACGTAGACCCCATGGAGATTATATCCGACGATGACTACGTGCCGGAGGTTCAGGTCATCTTATCTGACAGCGACTCTACATCTGACACATGGACGACTTCCAACCATTCGCACTTCTAGGCAAGATCATCGATGATGATGTGTTAGCTATCCCTCCTATACTCAACGATATAGTTATTTTGGGTCACCCGGAGGGTGAACATGTAGTAGAGATTATACCCTTTGACGTCGCTCCTCTTGATGTTATACCTTTTATCGTCGACCTCGACGATGACGACGACGTCGTTCCAGTGATTCCGGTGGATCACATGGTTGCTGATTTGGGAGACGGAGAAGTTCACGATGTGGTTATTCTAGACATTGCATCACCAGTGGTCTCGGTGATCGATATTTCTTCGGATGCAGATACCGACTCAGATGCTTCCTCTTATGCATCCGTTACTTCGTCTGCACTGCAGGCCATTGGCCTACAGCGAAACGCAGACTTTGGGGATGACGTCATGCCAGCAGAGCCAGCCATCCCTGCTCCTGTTCAGGTCCCTGCTGCAGATACATCTCATGAGCACATTCGCCTCATGCGCTTCGCACCTATCATACCACCTACTGGTCATACCGATGAGGCCGGACCATCCGGACATGCCCACATACCACCCAGTGATATGGACCTATACTATCAGCAGTTTTGCTCAGTCCCACAGGTCCCTGTCGAGCCTCTTATTACGCCACACTCTCCACCTCATGTTATGCCTACTACACACCCGTACCATCCAGTTCACTACCCGAGCATTTCTACTGATGCCCTTATTCTCTCTCTGCAATCTCAGGTCGACATACTTTTCGACAGTGTTCATGAGCTTCGGCAGCTTGTTGCCACCAGACCTCCACCACCACCAGCTCATTCACCACCCCATGCTCCACCACCAGGGTCACCACCATTACCCCCACTACCACCTCAGATGCCACCAGTTGATATACCACCAGTTGGTTTACCTGCTCATGTTTTGAGACTCGAGCAGCAGATTGATTTCCTTATCCGTTTGGTTCACGATTTGGAGGATAGGGTTTCTCATGTTGATAGGTTATTGTTCCCGATTCCACCACCAGTCTTTCCCCCACCATAGACTGTGTTTGCAGGTATCATACTTTTGAGACGGGTATCTATATCCGTTGTTGTGTACATAGACCTCCATCAAGTTTCAAGACAACTGATAGACTGAAGATCGCATGGATTGAAAGAAGACTTTACCACTTTGTATATATTCTAGACTAGTATGACCGGATGACGTATCCCGTGTCCATTTTGTTTCTCTCTAAACGATCTTGTAATCAGTTGTGTACTATATATGAAAACTTGGTGTTATCCTTTATATGCATTTGAAATGTTATATTATACATGTTTTGTTGCTTACATTGTTTGGGTTATCCGCATGATATATCGCTTGGTTATATTTTTATTAATGTTATAAATGTATTTTATATGCTTAGTAAAAATATTTATTAACAAATCAACGCCTAATCTTTATCCTATTTCTCCTTTAGAAGAATCATGCCACCGAGGAGAGCTTTACGTTCACGGATAGTTAATCCACCCCCACCCCCACCAATGCCTACGACTGAGGCAGAACTTAATGCACTAATAGAACAGAGAATCGCCCAAGCTATAACACTGTATGAGGCATCCCGTGCCGAAACCAGTGGTGGCACCGGCGGATCGGGAGGCCAGGGCCAAGGCGGTACTTCAGGCGGAACAAATACCACGGGTAACGTTTAGTTGTTTTGTTACAACTTATCTAATTCCTTTCTTAATCTACTCGTGCATTTCATGGTTTGCTCATTCTTAATCCATTTTTTGTCTATTTCAGGATGCACATTCAAGCAGTTTCTGGAGTGCAAGCCACTTAACTACGATGGCACAGGCAGTGCTGTGGCTTTCGTGCGATGGACTGAGAAAACGGATTCCACTATCAGAATAAGCAGATGTTCCGCTAATCAGCAAGTCACTTTTGTTACTGGCCTGTTTCTCAACGAGGCCCTTACATGGTGGAACTTACAAGTGCAAACTTTGGGCGATAACGCTGCTTATGCGTTGACTTGGGATGAACTGAAGGAACGTATGAGGGATAAGTACTGTTCTCGTGCTGAACTCCAGAAGTTGGAGAACAAGTTTTGGCACCTTACCATGGTCGGAGATGATATCACGGGATATACGCAAAGGTTTCACGATCTGTCCCGCGTGATTCCTTATCTTGTATCACCGGAATACAAGCGTATCGAACGCTACATCTGGGGACTTTCTCCCAAGATTCGGAGTCTGGTTACTGCAGCTAAACCCACGACTATTACTCAGGCTGTGACTATAGCCATGAGTCTCACTGAAGACGGGTCAGGAAGAATATATTCTCAGAGAAAGGTGATGAGAAGAAGGAAACACATGTCGAGTCTTCCAACAGTGGGAAGAGGAAGTACTCGAATTTCAAGAAGGGAACCCGTGGTAATAACAACAACAACAGTAACAACAACCACAACAACAATAACCCCAACAACAACAACAACAGGCGATAGAATAACTCGCAAAAGGATGCAAGGGCGTTTGTAGCCACAAACGACACTGTTCCTAAGAAGTACGTTGGTACTTTACCCAAGTGTGAGCGATGCAAATATCATCACTTGGGCGATTGTCGGGTTGTCAAGTGTGACAAGTTTGACAAGAATGGCCACCGTGCTGAATTGTGTTGGGGAACGGGAAATAATACTGGATTGGGAAGTGGAATTGGTAACAAGAATGGGAACGGAAACGTGTGTGGGCAAGGATGTTTTGGATGCGGAAGCAAAGACCACTTCAAAAGGGATTGCCCTAAAGAAAACCAAGCTCGTGGTCGATCATTTGTGATTGGTGCCAAGGATGCACGCCAAGTCCCTAATGTGGTCACTGGTACGTTTCTCCTCAATGATCATTTCGCATCCATATTATTTGATACCGGCACCGATTTTAGTTTTATTTCTATAGAATTTAAAAATGTTCTGGGCTTGGAACCTAGTAAGCTAGATGTTTCATATTCTATAGAATTGGCTAACGGTAAACTAATAAAGACGGGAGAAGTTGTTAAGGAGTGTACCTTAGAACTTGGCGAACAAAAATTCAATATCGATCTCTTACCCGTTGAATTGGGTAGTTTCGACTTAGTGGTTGGCATGGATTGGCTATCCAATAATCGAGCCGAAGTCGTTTGCCATGAGAAGATCATTCGCCTACCACTACCGAATGAAGAGACACTTGTAATACATGGAGAGAAGCGCGACACCCCATTACGGATCATCAATTGCATGAAAGCACAGAAGTGCTTACGGAAAGGTTGTATTGCCTTTCTAGCACATGTTGTGGACAAGAAGGCCGATGGGCCGAAGTTGATAGATATTCCGGTAGTACAAGAACTTCCTGAAGTCTTTCCTGAAGACTTGCCAGGACTACCGCCTTATCGACAAGTCGAATTTCACATCGACTCGGTACCAGGAGCCGCACCCGTAGCTAAATCTCCATATCGATTAGCACCTTCTGAAATGCAAGAGTTATCCACACAACTTCAAGAGTTGTTGGATAAAGGATTCATCAGACCGAGCTACTCGCCTTGGGGAGCTCTAGTCCTTTTTGTAAAGAAGAAGGACAGAACTTTCAGGATGTGCATCGATTATCGCGAGTTAAATAAACGTACCATCAAGAATCGGTATCCATTACTGAGGATTGATGACCTATTCGATCAACTGCAAGGGTCGAGTTTCTACTCAAAGATAGACTTACGATCGGGGTATCATCAATTACGGATTCAAGAAGAAAGCATACCGAAAACGGCTTTTCGGACTCATTACGGTCATTACGAGTTTCTCGTTATGCCTTTTGGTTTAACGAATGCACCAGCGGTCTTCATGGATTTAATGAATCGTGTGTGTAATCCGTATCTCGTAAAATTCGTCATAGTGTTTATTGACGACATTTTGATATACTCTCGATCGACTGATGAACATGGGCAACATTTGAGAACCATTTTAGAGTTGTTAAAGACGGAGAAGCTATACGCGAAATTTTCCAAGTACGAATTTTGGATTCGCAAGGTACAATTTCTCGGGCATGTAGTTAACGAGAAGGGCATTCAAGTAGACCCGTCGAAGATTGAATCGATTAAGAATTGGGAAGCGCCCAAGACTCCTACTGAAGTGCGACAATTTTTGGGCTTAGTGGGATATTATCGGAGATTTATTGAGAATTTTTTAAAGATTGCTCAACCGCTAACTTCTCTTACACAGAAAGACAGGAAATTCGATTGGGGAGAGAAACAAGAAGCAGTATTTCAACTTCTTAAAGACAAGTTGTGCATTGCACCAATCTTATCATTACCCGACGGTATCGATGACTTTGTGGTATATTGTGATGCTTCGCATCAAGGTTTGGGTTGTGTACTCATGCAACGTTAAAAGGTTATCGCGTACGTGTCTCGCCAACTGAAAGTTCACGAGAAGAACTATACTACTCACGACCTAGAGTTAGGCGCGGTGGTATTTGCTTTGAAAATTTGGCGGCATTACTTATATGGTACACAGTGCACTATTTTCACAGATCATAAAAGTCTACAACACATATTCAACCAAAAAGAATTAAATATGCGTCAGCGACGTTGGGTTGAATTATTGAACGATTATGATTGTGAAATCAAGTACCATCCGGGCAAGGCGAACGTTGTAGCAGACGCCTTGAGCTGCAAGGAACGAGTTAAAACACTAAGAGTGCGAGCACTAGAAATGACGATTCACACAGATCTTACCGCACGAATTCATAATGCACAACAAGAAGCGCTCAAGGAAGAGTATATTCTAGCATAATCACTTCGAGGCATGGAAAAACGATTAGTGCCAAAGGAGGATGGAACTTTGTACGTTGCAGGTAGAATTTGGGTTCCATTCTTTGGAGGCCTCCGAGATCTTATTTTTGAGGAAGCACATAGGTCAAAGTACTCGATCCATCCTGGATCAGATAAGATGTACCAAGACTTAAAGGAGTACTATTGGTGGCCTAACCTCAAAAAGGATATTGCTATCTACGTCGGAAAATGCTTGACCTACGCGAAGGTCAAGGCAGAGTATCAGAAACCGTCGGGTTTATTACAACAACCCGAGATTCCCGCTTGGAAATGGGAACAAATATCGATGGACTTCATTACGAAGTTACCCAGGACCTCAAGAGGCCATGACATGATATGGGTAATCGTCGATAGATTGACGAAGTCCGCACACTTCTTACCGATTCGGGAGAAGGATAGTACCGAGAAACTAGCGGAAATCTATCTCAAAGAAATAGTGGCTCGTCATGGAGTTCCTATTTCAATCATTTCGTACCGAGACGGTCGTTTTGTTTCAAGAATTTGGAAATCATTTCAACAGGCCTTTGGATCTCATTTGAATCTAAGTACGGCCTTTCATCCACAAACTGACGGCCAGAGCGAACGGACAATCCAAACACTCGAAGATATGCTTGGTGCATGTGTTATGGATTTAGGCGGCAATTGGGATACTCATCTACCTTTAGTTGAGTTTTCCTACAATAACAGCTACCATACTAGTATACGAGCTGCACCGTTTGAAGCTCTTTATGGTCGAAAGTGTCGCTCTCCGCTATGTTGGGCGGAAACAGGCGACGGTCAATTAATTGGTCCGGAACTAGTCCAAGAGACTACGGATAAAAATTTTCAGATCCGAGACCGTATCAAGGCGGCTCGCGATCGACAAAAGAGCTACGCAGATAAAAGACGAAAACCATTATCTTTCGAGGTCGGAGACAAAGTCTTGTTGAAAGTCTCGCCTTGGAAAGGCGTAGCGAGGTTCGGTGTACGTGGAAAGCTTAACCCAAGTTACATTGGACCATTTGAAATCTTAGAAAAGATTGGCACTGTTGCCTACAAGTTGAAGTTACCAGATGAACTTAGCAGTGTGCACGACACGTTTCATGTGTCGAATCTTAAAAAGAGTCCAACACAAGCAACCGTTATCATTCCTGTGCATGAAATTCACATTGACGACAAACTCCAATTCACTGAAGAACCTGTTGAGGTCACGGACTGGAAGGTCCAGAAAACACGGAGAAGTCGTATCAAGTTAGTAAAAGTTCGTTGGAACTCTCGTCACGGACCCGAATATACTTGGGAACGTGAAGACCAAATTAAAGCCAAATATCCTCATCTGTTCAAGAAGACTCCTACAACAAATAACAAAGCTATAATTTCGGGACGAAATTCTCAATAACAGGGGGAGAATGTGACAACTGCCACTTTCTGGTAATTTACGTACATTTATAGCAATGAATTACATTATACAAATATGTGTTTTGACTATCCGAATTGCTTGATTACATGATATACATCTTAGAGCACTCATTTATGATGCACATTATTCGTTTCTATTGGTTATATTTGAAACAGTTTAAAAAAATGCATCGAAACAACTAGAGTAGTACCCAGTAAACTAGTGTGCTGATGAAAACTCAGGATCCGCAGAAACCATCTAAATGACATCTTTAGGACTCAGACGAAAGTCCAACATCAAATATACATTAAACACTGTATGGGAATACAAGGGTTTGGTTTAATATATTACCAATCTCCGGTAGCACAAAAAACTGCCCGAAAACTGCCGAAAAGCGCTAAAAGTTACCATTTCAATATTTTTCCGCAAAATTCAGCATTAGTGATTTCATTACAAATTGCAAAAGTGTTGTTTAAACACAAATTTCATATGAAAATACATAGGGAATATCAATTACACACATAACTGAATTTTTCCCTACAACTTCTATAATCGAACCTATCGACTATCTTCTTGCTAAACGAGCGACAAACGACTATCCGAACTATAATTCGACATATTTGGCAAACTAGTGAATAATATTTTTGACCAAATAAAGCTAGTATATGATCAATTTATGTCATGGATCATCTTGAAAAAGTGCAAAAACTTAAAGCTTTAAACACTTAACCATTTCATCACATTTTGAATCCTTAAAAATTTCTAACACTTTTAACCACATAAGACCCCCCCCCCCATGTTGTAACAGTGAACAAGGGGTCCCACACCCCATGTTTATTTGTTAAATATCTAAGATATTTATCTTAGTTTGCAAGTGGATTATGTTGGTGATTTATTATGACACTTAACCACTAAGTTTACTAGCACTTTACCCATCATTTTACACCTTTACTTTCAAACATAAACACTCTCATCATCTTCATCCATTTCACCAAGAACACCTTCAAAAACCCATTTTATTTTATCACCTCCTTGGTGATCAAGATGGATTTTCATGGAACATAAGAAGATCTAAAGCATTTACAAGAAAAATGACACTTTTTCTTCCACTCAAGAACCTTCAATCATCAAGATCTTCATCTTCTTACCTCTTAATCATCCTCTAGAACATCCCTAGCCTAGTGCTAGAAGTGAGCTTCTAAATCTTTTTTTTTTCATACTTATTATGTTTATGATTGTTAATATAACTTGTAATAACTAAATAATCATACATAATAATATAAAGATACAAAGAAGCAAAAATAAAAATCATGATATGTATATGTTTGTTTATGTTGTGATTTAAGATTTATTACTTACATGTTTGATCTTGTTATGGTGTTTATCACAAGAGTAACTTGTTAGATGATGTTTAAAAACATGATCTAACAAGTATACATGTTTATGTTAAAGGGTTTTTGTTAAACATAAAGGATTACATGGATGATCATAACCTTTAATTTTGTTAAAGTATTTAAGGTTTTTCACTAAAAACAATACTTCTACAAGATTATGAAAACAAACATACAAGTTGAGATTTTCGTAAAAGTGGTTAAAACTATAAGTAAAGCATGGATTTGAACTTGTTAGCATATGTTATGATCATGCCTAAAACCCTACATGATTTTGAGATCATCTTGATAAGTTTATGTTATAAAAATCTCATATGTTTTAGTTAAAGATGTTATGAGTAAATTGTTGGTGAATTTGAAAAGAAAATGATATGTTTATTAAACATGGCTAAATGATTAATACAAAGGTTATATGGCCAATTTTTCTTAAAAACTTTATGTTATAAGAACCAACATTTTTGGTTAAATCTTTACAAGATTAAAAAGCTTTTAAAGAAAGGTTTTTATAAAAGAAAAGATTAGATAAGTATATATTTTTGAGAAAATATATATTTGGTCACTTTAACAAATTATGTGATATGTAATATTTGGTGTAATAGTTATACATAACAAAATTAGGAACTTGAATCAAATGTTATAATTAAACCCAAGACACATTATAACAAAAGTCTTACAAAACTACACTTGATTACGCCTTAAAAACGAGTTACGGACAATCCGAAGGATCGGACACCATTTATGGTCCAAACGGACGACGGACGAATTCATAAGCGAATCGCCAATCCGAGGAGTTACTACGACGTTTAGACGATCTTTCGACACGAAAAATAAATATGCTATCGATAACAAAATTCGGATGTTTATAAACTTATAAAAACTATTATGTCTTCTTTTAACTAAAAAAGCCTATACTTGGTGATTTCTTTTATAAAATTGAAAGATGTTTTTTTCAAATGGGCTATCTTTTTACAAATGGGCTATTCTTTAATAAATGGGCTTACAAAAACACATGGGCTAAGCCCAATACCAAACATATGGGCCAAGGCCCAATAACATCAAGCCCAATACTATTTAGGCCCAACACTATTGAGACCCAACACTATTTAGGCCCAACACTATTTAAGCCCAACACTATTTAAGCCCAACACTATTTAGGCCCAACACTATTGAGGCCCAACACTATTTAAGCCCAATAACATGAATTCTTGGGCTAAGCCCAATGACATATAATTGGTAAAAATTTCAATTATACAATTTAATTATACAAATACACGAAATCAAGAAGACAAGACCCGATTATACAACTCACAAGATACAAGATGACATATATATATATATAACAGTTTAACAATTCATTCATCTAATACACAGTTCAACGAACAATAAAGACATACAAGTCCTACACATATTTAAGACACAAGACTTATACTCAAGTCATTTACAAAGACCGAAGTGTCTGACAAATATAAGAACATTTGTAGGTCGCAACATTGTTCAAGACGACCACGCGTAAGATCACAAACATTTATCATTCACGGACGCAATACTGTGAGTTCATGTCCCCTATTCATTTAATTGTTTTACAACTTTACAACTATCGGGGAAAATACATGTTCAACGTATGTTAAAGTTAGGGAATGAAACACCTTAGATCATGTGCGAATTAGGGTTATACATCTAAGCACCATTAATCCAGTTTGGACCTAGCTACAAGTGGTTAGATCTAATGGGTTTTGGCGAGCCCCACTCTTGGTCGTGGACCCATACAGAAGAGTGCTTTTGTGTCCCAGTCGATAGTAGTCGACATAAAAATCGTCTAGGGTTGGATTGCTTCCTTTTTCGTCACACATATTAATGTCTTTGCAAAACATTAATTATCAACGATTTCATTGACGCTTTACATACTACAACTTACATTTTAAATACATCTTTTACAACTAAACTGCATGAATTCGCCAACTTTTGTTGATGTTTTCCAAACTTAAGATGTATTTCAGGGAATTAATGGACCATGTCGGGATTCTCAGTCAAGATAACAAGTACCAGAACTCCATGCCATCTTTTGGAGGGTTTAACTATTATATTCCACCTCTTTGCGGAAATATGATGGTTTAAACCTTAGTAGTTTATTTTCATGTTGATGTATGAAACAATAACACTTTACTTTTATGTTAATGGTTTGTAACCGACACACTAAACTTATGTTGTAATCTTTTGAAACACTTATGTAATGGCAATGGAGTATGTTTTATTCATATAGTTTGTTCATGTACATCGATATTTATGCAATGAAAACCATACAGATCACACCTCGCGCTTCCGCTACGAGCGGGTGTGACATCATTTAGGCCCTCTACTCATTCTCTAGTGAAGTGCCGGTTTGAGAAATGATTTCTATCAAAGAGACAACCGATTCACAGGTTGAACATGAACAACCGTCAAGAACAGTTAACTGATCGGACGGGGTGATTCCCATCCGATCAGATGACTTGGACTTGGTGGAGTTTCCGTTGTTTAACACGTTGTCATAATCTCTCGGTTAAACCGCAAACTTTTCAGACTTAACAAAATTTTGCAAGTGTCAAACGATTAGGTCGCTGAACGGATTGCTATCCGATCGGATTGCCATCCAATCGAACGACAATCCGATCGGATTACTTGTAGTTTCCAACACTTAAACTTTTTGCAAATTTTCAAAGATTATCAGCCTCCAACGAATAGTCATCCGATCGGATGACCATCTGATCGAATGACTATTCTAACAAAGGGACTTAAACTTTAAAAACATCTCACTTGGAACGGATCGCCATCGGATCGAAAGACCGTCCGTCCAGATGACCATTCGATCGAACGACCTAAAAGGTAGAGAGATACTTCCCATTTTATAAAATGCTACAACAAAAACTTCAAAGTCACATCATACACAAACACATCCATCCAAACGAATGACAATCCGACCGAACGGCCATCCAACCGGATGACCATCCGTCCGGATTGTCATCTGATCGGATGACCCTTCGTCACCCAGTTCACGTGACACCGTTTTACGTACTATTCGTCACTTATGATATCATTCTGTAATCAGGCTAACTTCCCAGCGCTCCCTTCAATCCAAGACTGTGTTTACTTGTTAAGCACGATCTGTGAGTATACTCAAACCCTTTTTGCTTTATGCACTTTTGGATGTTACATACGTTATCTATTTCAAATCACAATCGACACACAACGCAAACACTTTTATACGCTGATTGTTATTGCATGTTATACGTGTTACTCGATGAAGGCTTGTATGTTATGTTTACACAGTGATTGTTGCCTGACACCTTAGCAACGATAGTACTACAGTTTGGACTCAGCACTTGTCATGGACAGGGGTTGTTAAGGGATTTACTTCACGTGTCACAGTGGTGATATGCGTTACGTATTCTACATCTCGCAGTCATGTCTGTGTATATTTCATTGTCGATAACCGGCTAGCTTCACTTTTCAACATGTCACATGTTGGTTATGCGTAAATCGCTTTCGCTATTATTATACTATTAAACTTGTATGCTCACCTTTACATTATGTGTATTGACATCTATTTTAACGTATGTGGCAGGTGTTTAAGATGCTAGGATTGCTTGCTGTCATGGAATCAAGTCTAGGGGAGTCTAGAAAAAAACAATTAATATTTTGAGTTGTCGAAACTATGAATTGTCTTTGAGATAACTATGTCTGTAATAACTACTTTATTTTGATTTGTTATGGTATGGGACGTAATGTTACATATCTAGTAATTTAGTTGTTATGGATTTCTCCTGGACAATCTGTTTCGCTCAGTGCCTCACCCCGATGTTTCCGCCATCGGTTGGGGTGTCACATGTGTGGTCCGTTTTCAAGTGTGCGGCACATTACTGAGTGTGCGACCACCTGGTAGTGTACAGTCATGCATTATGTGTTGTACTTTAGGCCTCGATGTTTGTACAGGAGTGTGCAGTCCACACTAGTGTGCGACCATGCATAACAAGGGTGTACACTATGCATGGCAGGTTGCACCCTTCGGGAGTGTGCGGCATGCATAGCACACTAGTGTGCGGCCCACTCTGTGTTATTGTACTCTATGCAGATCTGTTTGTACGTATCATAGTGTACGGTTTCCAACAATGTTTATTCGGGTTTACCACTTCAAAACGGATCAAAGATGCACAGATTTACGCACAATTACTATGTTCATCAATTTAACCATCAAAACGTCCATTATTTACCTAACCAGGTCTTTAACATCTATGCACCTAAATCGGATCAATCATTGTATTTTATCACAATCATCCTAGCTTTTAACAGTTTTTATAATCAAGTTTCAACAAGAATCATCCTCCATAAACATCCTTATTCCTATCCATCTTTATGAATCGGTTTCAGACATGAATCATCGTTAATATTCATAAAGTTCTACTCTTTAGTAGCATAACAACTCCCTAGTTTTTTTTCTTCTCAAAACATTAATCACATTTAAAATCATTTTTCAGAAACATCATCATACGGACATTAATCAATCCAAGTTCTTAATTTTATCTATTACCCATGATGTAAAGATTACTCAACAAGAATTTGCTTAACATGTTCATATAGTGTGCTTGAAACACTAACCTGGGAGTTATGATTGTGAGAGTGTTTTTTTATAAAAGAATAAGAGAATGATGTTAGAATTAGAGGAGAAAAGATGTTGTTGATCCTTCAAAAAGCTGCTGCCGCCGCTTGTTTTCCAAGAAGAAAGGAGGAATAATTTAGGGTTTCTAGATAGAGAAGATTAGAAAGAGAGGCAAAGGAATGTTCTAGTGATTGCTGTCAAATGATTGCTGCCAAACATTCTCTGATGTCGGCTGAAGGAGGACATTTATAGCAGTCCAAGGATACCGCACACATCATAAGTGTGCGTCACTACTAGGGTTCCCCATGGGCTTTGTGTTGGGCCAGATCTATAAAGTGTGCGATTGTAAGTCCCCTAATCCATATGGATCTTCACAGAATTGTCAATCCAACCAAGAGTGCGGAATCCTCTAGATCAGATTTTCACAGAAATGAGTAGAAAACAGAAATCCAATAAACCCGATCTTTATTGATTATCAATCACAAGAATTACAATCAATCTAGATCACCAAATTCGTCAAAGCCCTAATGCCTTTCACGAATTCTCTCCATAACACTGTTTTAGCTGATTAACCTAAACCCTAATGCAAAACCTTGTTTATATAACACAAGTTTGCAACTTGGGCTAGGGTTTCCAACACATTGACTAGGCCCAATTCGTCCCCCTTCACCCAATATGGATTTAGTTTGGCCCAAACACTATTATTTGACTAATACAAAGCTAAACCCGCTAACCATTTATCGTTTTACTAAATACAAGATATCCAAAGACCAAATCTAAAAGTTGTTGTCACAAATATGCACCAACAAACTCCCCCTTGACAATAGCTTCATAAAACAACTTTGTCTTCAGTCATCTTGCATTCTTCATGTAATCCTTTCATACTCTTTGGTCTTTGGATAGCTTTAGCTTCAACAGCTTCTGTCAGCAACAGACTCCCCCTAAGCTGATGCATCCAATCACCAAATCTTCAAAATCGTTAGCATTTGAGTAAACTCCAGTTCAATATTTGCATAGCAATCTTCAAACTCTTCAACTTTGTTTGCAATGTGGAAAGGAGGTTCTACCATGCATCCAATCCGACTCATCTTCTCAACATAACAACTTCTCAGCAACACACTGCTTCAATCTGTATATTATAAAACAAACATCTCGAGAAACCATAAGAATTTTTCAACAAAGTTAAATAAATTATTATTATTCAAGAGATGGATAAACTGTAACACAGATTAAGCATTTCCTATTCAGCACCAACATGTAAAAATTTTGTCCAACACACAAGACCCTGTGTGATTTCAAATTTTGAACTCACTTTCTAACACCGTCTCTCCTTATCGGTAACAACTCCTCCAAGAATAACAGTTTTCCAAACGTTAAGCGTTTTAACGAAAAAGACAATATTTTTGGATTTTGTATTTTCTAAAAGCAAGTAAATAAAAAAAGCAATAAACATTCTGTTTTTGTGAGAATTACCGGTAAGAAGATCATATCAGCAAAATCAAACTGTTTTCACACTATTAGATAATTCTTTATATAATTTTCGTGAAAAGCAGTCCAAGACGATCACTAGTATTGTTTGTCCACTTAAACAAAATGTATGAAAATTTCAAGTTCCTTTACCATATGATACGTTAAGGTAATTTTATACTGATATACTAGCATGTCCCACTTCAGGACATACCCCCGCGATCAAGGTATGCACAAAGATTCCTCGTAGTAGTTAAGTATACTGAATTCATCTGTTTTGTATTTACAACGATAGATGATTGGTGATCAGGTCAGTACTTCCATACAGCAAAGAGACCAATATCTAACGAGGGCTAAGACAAATACCAATTTTTGGTACGATTTATGCATTTTGCACATTTGAATGACTCTCTATGAGAGCTTCTTCATTTTCTGGGTTTTGGCATTTTTTAGATCTTTTAAGATATCCTGGTTGTGCCTAGGTCAGCATGTATCTGGATGCAGCAGAAGGACAACCCTGATACCCCAGATGAAATAACAGCATAAAGACCCAAAATCTCGGATTTTGGCAATCTATCAATGCAAGATTTAAGGTGATTAAACCATACGCCACTGATGTGTTCCCCACTCATACTCAGTTCGTTCGGATTATATCACATTGGTAAGTTGATTATTTCATACCTTTTGCCTACTGGTACATCATATGATGAAGCTGCTATGACACTTAAGCAATTTAATTAAGTTTCAGTGTGACAGTCTAACTTGCTGATGTACTATCATTTCTTCTTTTTCACACAGTGAAAACTGATTTGGGATTTTCTAATTTTAATTTTTCATTTTGCAATGTTTTTGGATTTTGTGGTTTTTTTTAACTTTTTTTGAATTTTAAGAAAAACAATGAACTATTTACAAAAAATCTTATGAAAAACCATTTATTCAGGATTCCTCATCCCGTTAAGTTTGACTAAGTGTTCAAAGCGAGCCCTGTCAAAAGCTTTTGTGTAAAGGTCTGCCAGGTTATCTAGTGTGTCGACTTGATGAAGTTCAATTAGTTTCTTTTCAGCACAATCCCGTATAAAATGATGACGAATGTCAATATGTTTAGTTTTACTGTGCTTTACGGGATTGTTTATTATTGAGATAGTGGCATTATTGTCTATCATAATAGGAGTACGAGTGAAATCCAAACCGTAATCGCGCATCTGCTGTTGTATTCAGAGAACCTGACAGCAACAGCTACCCGCAGCAATATATTCAGCTTCACACGTAGAGGTAGATACACACGATTACTTCTTTCATTGCCAAGACACAATCCTCCCTCCTAATAACTGACAACCACCTGTTGAAGACTTTCTGGTAGACTTGCATCCTCCAAAGTCTGAATCAGTGTAAGCAACAAAGTTCAGATCACTATCAGCTGGATACCACAACCCAAGTTTAGGTTTCCACTTCAAGTAACGAAGAATACGCTTCCCTGCCTTCATATGTGACTCTTTTGGATTCGCCTGATATCTGGCACACAGACAAACTGCAAACATGATGTCTGGTCTTGAAGCAGTCAAGTACATTAGCGAACCAATCATTGCCCTATATTGAGTTGGATCAACATCTTCCACACTTTCATGACCTGGGCCAAGATTGTGATTCTCGCAGATAGGTGTGTTGAAAGTAGCACAATCTTCCATTTTGAAACTAGTTTGATGAATAAACATCCCATCCTTCTTCTGTTCAACTTGTAATCCTAGAAAGAAGGACAGCTCACCTATAGCACTCATTTCAAACTTGCTCTTCATCACCTTCTCGAATTCATGACACATGTTTTCATCTGATGACCCAAAGATGATGTCATCCACGTATACCTGTCCCAACAGAAAATCTTCCTTCTTTCGCTTAATGAACAGTGTACTGTCAATCAGACCTCTTTCAAAACCATTCTTTATCAGATGTGTTGACAGTGTTCATACCACGCCCTGGGTGCTTGATGCAATCCATACAAAGCTTTATCTAGTTTGTAACACGATCTGTAAATTCTGGATCAATGAACCTATCTAGCCGAGAGACATACACCACTTCTTGGAGTTTCCCATAAAGAAATGCACTCTTCATGCCTAGTTGGTAAACTTTGAAGCCCTTGAAAGATGCGAAGACCAGGAACAAACGAATTGCTTCCAACCTTGCCACTTGTGCAAACACTTCAGTATAGTCAATCCCTTCTTGCGGATTGAAACCTTTCACAACTAATCGAGCCTTGTTTCTCGTTACGATTCCTTTGTCATCTCTCTTGCACTTAACACCCACTTAGTGCCTATTTCTTTTTCACCTTTAGGGAGATCGACTAGCTCCCAAACCTTCAACTTCTGAAACTAGGCTAATTCTTCTTGCATCGCTTCAACCCATGAATTGTCTTTCAGAGCCATATGAAGGTTTTTCGGCTCCTCTTGAGAAATAAAGCAGCTATACAAGCACTCATTTATAAACCCAGTCTTTTCAATCATAGCATACAGACCCGAACTCTCTGCTATTCTTCTCCTCGTCTGAACACCAACAGCAGGATCTCTAAGTATCATGTCAACTGGATGATCTATGTTTGCTCGTGTTGTAGCAACAACATCAACTTCTAACACTACTAGAAAATTGGGCAATTGCCACCAATAATTTGCCACCGAAAAAAACGGTTACAAAATTAGCTACGTTTTTTCAACCGAAATCGTATTGGTAGCAAACACATCCGAAAAATCCTTAATAATAATAAAAAATAAGAAAACAGCAGTAAAATGGTGTCAAATATGCAAATATAAAAAGTTTTATGAATGTTGCCACCATTTTTCGACCGCCATTTGCCACCCACACATGGTCGCAATATAAAGTAAAATTTTAAGCGGAAATATCAAGTTTTTTACCCGCTTCCCAAAAATTTAAGCGAGATATCAATTTTTTTGTGGTACTTCTTGGTGGATCATGTGGCTTATCCGGTGGTTGAGTACTTTGTGAGAAACAATTGGAAGAAGTTTGGTTTGCAAAAGTCTATGATGAATGCAAATGGGTTTTTCTTTTTCAAGTTTGCGGACAAAGATGGTATGATGAATGTCCTTAAAGAGGGACCCTGGATTATCCGTTCTCAACCTCTCTTCCATAGTGAGTGGTCGCCTACTTCGAGACTAGAGAAGAAGGAAGTTAAAAAGGTACAAGTTTGGGTCAAAATCCATGATGTTCCTTTAGTTGCTTATACGGAAGATGGTTTGAGTATAATTGCTACGGCTATTGGTGAGCCGAAAGTGTTGGATACATATACCACTTCAATGTGTACGGAAGCAGGATATCAATTAACTTATTACATCTAGGGTTATGACTGAACTTTGCTCCCCAAAATCTCTAGAAGGATCACCTCCGCTCCAGCATCACTAATCGAATCATCATCCACTCCACCATCAGTAATCGAATCATCCTCCGATCCAAAACCCTAACCGCTTCAAAAACCACCACGCATATTTTTGACTTTCGACAAGAAACCCCACACTTTGTTCTTGGCCTCACAACTCAGAGAAATGAGAGAGTGAGAGTCGCCATGAGATGGAAAGCTGAAGCTGAGTGCCTCGTGTTGGTCTGTCCGGCGGTGTTCGATGACGTTTTTAACCACCGCCGGTGGTTATCTGTTGCATCTCTTGCCCATCGGTTGCTATGTTCCAGACTGCATAGGTCGTCTCTGCAACCACCTTCAATCTGTCAACCATCGCCCGATCCCTTTCGGTAATATTGTCGCACTTGCTCGCTTTTGTTTATCACAGTTGCTACTTTTGATGTAGGTTTTTTGTGATGATTTTCAGTTTACCAGATTCAAACTCAACAGCTAATGATAAGAATTTGAGCTACTTTTGATGTAGGTTTTTTGTGATGATTCAAACTCGATAACTCATGATAAGAATTTGAGCTAAATTGTTGCAAACTCACTGGATTAGCTAAATTTCAAATTTTATTTGAGCCCTAAGTACTTGCTGTGATTTCTGAATTTGAGCTGAATGTAAGAATTTCTCAATTTGAGCCCTAAGTAGTTGCTTATATGATTTCTGAAGTTATTCATCTAATTAATACAACGAATTTCATTGGAATTCAACAAAAGTGATCAAAATTTGAGTTGAGTTGTTACAAACTTGATGTTGATTTGCCCAATATTATATTTAACCCAAGGTAACTACTTGCTTCTATAATTTCCCTAGTTTCTAATCTAGCACTAGAAAAGTACCATTACAAATTGATCAAATAAGAAGAGGTGTTCATTATAGAACCAATTTTTGGTAGAGATCTACCGGAAGCATATAGACTGCTTTGATTTTTCTCTCATTTGATTATCTTTCATGCACAACTTGAATGGTTCTCACAATTTACTATTGGGACAAGTTGGATGAAGACAAGTCTTTGATAATGGTACCTAAAGATTAATAACCTCAATTCCAACATTAAAATGTGAAACTTAGACTGCGGGGAGTGGTGGGGCTTGGGTTGGGGGCTTTGCTCGTCACGTGGCGATAGTGGGGTCCACCAGACCACCCCAAAAAAGTGGGGTGTGGAAGCGGTGTGAGTTAGCGGCGTTGGGCAGCGTGGGCTAACGGTCAAAAATGAAGGTCCAATCCTGGCTAGCCCACTCCCCCCCCCTCCAGGTACCATAGCAACGCTGGCTGGGCAATACCAACACCAACGCTGGATACAAGTATTCCACTGATGTATTGATAGTACTATATCTATCTTGCAGGTTTCCATAAAGTCTATCAAATAACAAGCGAGAGAGGGCTTTTGCTATTTCACTTATATTTTTGGGATAAAAGCGTTGATGACATCTTATGGTAGCGAAAACGTGTAATATCACTTGCTGGAGCTGGATTTGCATGATATTGTTTGGTGAGTGATTAGCTATATAAACCCGACGCTAGTTCAAATTGTATCTAATATTTTTTTGTTATTTATTGAGCAGTCCCAATAGCCACACTCTATCTGATATATCCGTTGATTTATGTCCGTTCTAGTTCTTCATTTACCCTTCTCTGTGTTGTATTTCCTTCTATTGAAGTTTTTAGCAATTATCGGTAAGCAGCGATTACACATTAATCTGCAGATGGAAGATTGAATAAATTTCTACCGACTATTAAATCATCCTCTAATACCTTCAATTTCTACATTTTAGTGCCTCTAATCAAGAGTATAAAGAAGAAGAAAAAAGAGTACAAAGAGGCAAGGAAGATTTTGAGCTTCAACTGCAACGAGAGCATTTATGGCATGAGGTATGTATGTCACAAATAAGATATCAATCATCTTGTTCAGTTTGCTCTCTTATTGTCTAAAATATAGCATGGTTGAATTCTACAGGAGGTGGAGAAGCTCATGTACCCTCTAAAACTTATACACGAGAATATCTCTACGGACACACAAATTGAAAAAGATAAGGTGGATAAAGATACTATGCTCGATAGGATGCCACAACAAATTGAAGCTATGTTAACAAGTACAATTCGAAGATAGGCTCCAAACACTTGGTTTTAAATGTTTCGATGTTTATCATATTAGGATAATTTTAGTTATCTGATGTTTTAGCCGGTATTTCTATTAGAATGTTTTATATGCATTTGATACAGAGATGTTTTATATAATTTTGGGTTTTCGTGATCTTATTAGACTTTAATATAATTTTGTAATTTTATTGATATATAATTTTTATAAAAAAAAGCAGGGAAAATGGAAAATCAATCTGAATCAAAAACCAATATTCATACAATCACAAAATGGTAGCAAATAATTCAACAAATTTGTTAAATGCTACTAATTTTCAATGAAAACGGTGGTTAAATGGTGGCAAATGGTTGGTGGCAATATCAAACGGTGGCAATAAAGTGGAAAAAAATCCGTCACAACTCGGTAGCAAACAAGAAGCGGTGGAAAATAATTTTGACCTATTTTGTGGTGGCAAAATAAGGTGGCAAAATATAAAAATGGTCGCTATTTGGTAGCATTAGGGCAATTGACACGGGTGTTTTTGTCACCACATTTTCGGTGCAAAATGGTGACAACAGGGAAATTGCTACTATTTTGTGACCAAAAGTTTCATGAAAAAAACCCTCTTTTCTAGTAGTGTAAATTATCACCCAGGTTTGATCCAATCTCCCCTTAAATATTTTGATTTGCAAACGGATTAGTGAAATCCTCCCCCTGAATGGGTTCAGAGTCACTATCACTTGAATCATAAACAGCGGCACTTGAGGAAGTTTCCGGAGCATCTATCATTGTAATACTTGATCTTGGCATGAAGTCACCCTCTTCATCTTCACTGATCACAGTTTGGATCAACTGAGATTCATCTGCATTTGAAAACTCAGAAATATTAAATGATTTAAACACACTCTCATAATCATATAATATAGCTGGACCACTCGTTGATTGTTGAGGTTTATATGTAGTTATTTCGACATTAAACACAACCTCAATTTTACCAGTTTTCAAATTAAAAACCCTTTTATTCGGTGTTCAAGGTACGTAACCTAGAAAGTAACCTTCGTCAGCTACCTCACCGAATTTTTGTTTATCTTTGTTTCGCACGATGGTGCAGGGTAATCCAAATGGTTCAAAGCCTGTTAAGTTTGGTTTCTCGTTAAACATAAGCTCATGACATGTTTTATAAAAACGTTTAACGATTAAAACATTGTTTAGGACATAGCATGCTGTATTCACAGCTTCTCCCTAGAAAACAACTGGAAGCTTGGAATCTGAAAGCATAGTCCTTGCGGCCTCAATCAACGTCCTGTTTTTTCCTCTCAGCAACTCCAATCTGTTGAGGCGTATAAGGAGCAGAATATTGATGTTCAATTTCGTTGCGAAGACAGTAGAGATCCATAATCCGATTCTTGAACTCCGTGCCATTATCACTCCTTATCCTCTTGATCCTTGCTTCATGGACGTTCTCTAATTTTTTAAAAAAGATCTATCAGCAACTCCGTTGTCTCATCTTTTGTACCTAAAAAGAAAATCCATGAGTAACGTGAGTAATCATCTGTGACAACAAGACAGTAGTACTTTCCACCTATGCTCCTCACATTCACTGGACCGAATAAATCCATGTGAAGTAATTCATAAGGGGCATCTATGGAATTTACTGTTTTAGATTTGTGAGGTTTCTTGTGTTGTTTTCCCTTTTGACATCGAAGACATTTATCTTCTACATGAAACCTCTGCAATGGCACCCCTTTCACTAGCTCATTTTTAATAATGTAATTCATTTTACGATAGTGAATATGGGCCATGTGTCTGTGCCACAACATTGACTCAGCCTCAGATGCTTTTGATAGCAAACACGCCACCGCAGCAGATGAATCCTTAGCACCTATGTCCATGACATAAGTATCATTCCTCCTCGACGCTCTCATCACTATCCAATCATCCGGAATCACCAAACCTGGTTTCAACACCAACGCTTCAGTCTTGGTAAAGTGGACCAAGTGACCCTTGTCGTAAACTTGAGACACGCTCATCAGATTGTGCTTAAACTGCTCCACATAGTTCACATTGTCCAGAGTGATCTTCCCATTTGTCACTTTTCCTCGTCTGGTAATCCTACCACCTTTAGCACCAGCAATATCTACATGTCCTCCATCATAATTTTCAAACTCTGTCAACAATCTCGCATCCCCCGTCATGTGCCTGGAGTAGCCACTATCACATACCACAAGTTGATAATCCTCCTTAGCAGCTCCTACACACACCAACCAAAAAATTAGTTAGAGTGGAGGACCCAAGGCTTAATGGTCTTGGGTCATCCAAATTCACCAATTACTGGAACATCCATCCAATATCCATCACTCCTAACAGGAGTCTTAGATCTCAGACCTGTTGATGGAATTTGTTTTTTATTTCCACTAGGTCGATGGTCCTGAGGGTTCCTATATGTGTTTGGACTATATGACCTTTGAAAATTTTGATTTTGGTACTTTGAGTTTTGACTCCAAGAAGCTTGACGGTTATAATTTCTAAATCCATTACTATAAAAAGTTCAACCACCATTATTTTGGTATCGATTTTGATATTGACCTTGACTTCTGAAATTATTTGAAGTATAATTGTTCATTCTTGGTGAACTGCTTCTAGGTCTCTCATATCTGCCTGATGTAGATTCAGGCTGAAATCTTTGTTGATTTCTTTAAAGACGAGTAACTTGTGGAGTTCCTTTTTCAGCCTTATCTACACCTACACCAACAGCAACACCCTCTAGTTGCTTAGGAGCAGATTTCTTTGGAGAGTTAGACACTCTCTCGAGAGTTAGACACTCTCTCCTCATTATCACCACTCTTCTTTGGTGATTTCCCTATCTATTTCTCAGCAACTTGTGCTTCACTGTTTTTGTTAGGACAGCAGCTTGCTACATGTCCCTTTGTGGGACACTTGAAGCACGATCTCTTTGCTGAAGACTTCTTTATAGAAGCCTTAGAACTAGACCCTTCATTTGATGATGATGATGATGATGATGCCTTAGAAGGATTTTTTTCAGTTTGCTTAGATTCTGATTTTTCTAAAAAAAAATTAGTAAACTCTACATTTGATTCACTTTCTATAACAGTTGTCTCATTTTTCATGTCACTTCCTTGAACGAAAGTAACCTTTTTAATAAAAGTTTGGTTTTTATTCTTAGGAGGTGAATTTTTCTTTTTCAAAACGGGTTCTCTGATATTTTCCTTCTTAACACTAGCATCATCACTCTCAGACACATCACCTTGACTTGATGTGGAACTACTTGGTGCAGTTGACACAAAGTCTGTTAACTCATCTTCATCAGGCAAGAAATAATAGTCACGACTAAGAGGAGGTGAGACCTCATTAAAGCCTTGGAACCCCACACTTGTCTTGTCATTACTTTTCTTCAACCCACCTATCATGTGTTTCATTACAAAAGTAGAGTCTCTGAATTGATTTAATTTCTTTTCAAGTTCAACAATTTTGAGTTGTGCATCTGACAACTCTTTGCATTTTTCAGAGATCTCTTTTGTTTTCTCGTTCATCGTATCATGAGCTAAGTCTATTATTTGAAGTTTTTCGTTTAATTTGCAGGTTAAAATATCAATTTCAGTTTCATAGCCTTTAATTTTCTTCAAATACATAGACTCATTTCTTTTAACGAAAAAGTTTGACTCTTTTATGCTTGAACTTCCGTTTATCAGGCTTTGGTTTAGAGTTGATAACCTATCAACCTCACCCTGTAATTCCCGACATCTTAAACAAGCAGAATTAGAACCTACCTCTCCAGTTGGTTTATCTAAGTTTGCCATGAGAGCAGCAAGTTCAGCTGCCTTCTTTCAATATGCAGTATCTTTCTTTTCAGCATCCTTTTCATCATCAGACTTTATATTTTCCTTTTCAGCTTCTGTAGTCTGATCAGCCTTAACTTTTTCAGCTTCATTTTCCTTCTCAACTTCAGCGTCTACCTTAACTTCAGCATCATCAACTTGCACTATCTCTGCCATGAATGCCTGTGTGACATTCTTATCATCTTCCAGATTAGCGCTCCAGTCATATGAGCCTTCTCGTACAGTAGAAGTCAAAGCATTTGAACCAGAGTTGTTTGATGCATTTCTATTACTTGAACTTAGACCTGAAGACTTTGCCTTTGGCCTTTGACATTCCCTAGCAAAATGTCCGTAACTTTGACAGTTAAAGCACCTCACTTTGGTCTTGTCAAAACCAACGCTCTTTCCCACAAACTTCCTTCCCGTTCTATTCATGATCCTCTTAACTCTCCTGGAGATCATGGCCATTTGCCATTGAAGATCCATTTCTTCTAGGTCATCAGGGTCAATCTGATCATAATATTCATCAAAAGTTGCAGGATCATATATTTTTCCCTGAATGTAGTTCTCGTAAGACACAACAAATGAAGCAAGTAAAGCCAGATGCTCTTCTGCCGCCTTCACACTCACAGGCATAGATTTTCCATTGTTGTTCTAATTTGTAGTAGATGTCTTCTTAGCTCCTGTTGAACCTCCTGAAGCAGTAACAAAACACACATCACCATCTGGATTCACGGTAATCTGCTCATTCTCACATGAAAGAAACGTAGTAGCAGAGTTGCTAGAAGCGTTGTGAGATGAAGAAGATGGAAGTCCATTGAAAACCCCTGGATCTTGAACCTGATCATATCCTGTTTCCTTCTTCTTCATGTTGAGCTTGTATGCTCTCTGCTTACCAACAACCTCTTCAAGTTCTTTTGTGTCATAATCTGCTTCCCCTTTGATCATGAGAGTATAGATATCCCACTTAGCAGGTAATGCATCAAGCAGCTTGTCATTGATCTCAATTTCAGTATAACTATCTATGTCATAATTGTCCATTTCTGACATTAGATGGTAGTATCTCGTGATGATATCTTCAAGTGACTCATTTCTCATAAACTTGAAGACAGCAAAGTGCTTCTTCAGGAAATCCACTTTGTTCTTTTTGATATCTTCATTTCCCTGATATCTCATTTCTAGAGCATCCCACATTTCTTTTGAAGTAGTGTACTTCTTGAAGGTATGTTTGATGCCATCTGGTAAAGACATCTTTATTGCAGCCATAGCTCTCTTTTCAGCCTTGTACATCTTTTTCTGTTTAGCCTCTATATTGACGTATGCAGTGACCCGTTGTCTGCCTTCAAACTCACGAGTTGGGTTCATGTACCCATCTTCAATGTTAGATAATTCTCTACCTTCATCATCTTTGGAGGTTTGTTTGTTGTACCAACCTCATGCTCCATCCGTATTAGTTCGTTCAAATTCGACATGTTCGACATTTTAACGCAACCAACTGGTTAAAACCGTACAAAACTATCCGAAAACTGTGATTACACAATCTACCGTTAGATTCGTCTCGAGAATACGAATCCAATGATATATAATGTCAAACACCTATTTCGGGATTTACGTGCCTTTTTTGTCCTAAAAATCAACCGAGTCTAACCGTGAAAACAATTTGTCAAGATTGTTTACGGATCATTTTTTTATTTATCAAATAGTTAAATACTCTATACGCAACCAATTACTCCATAAAAATAAATACTCCACCTTTTTTAATTACTCCAACAAATACTCCACTTAGCCAATTTGTCTTAGTTAAATACGTCGGGTCAAGTAGGTGGTTCAATTTCGTTGTTCAAATGCACTGGTCAATTACGCTGGTCTAATATGCTGCTTAGTCAAATTTGCTGGTTAAATTCGCTGCCTAGTCAAATTCGATGGTTAATTTCGCTGATTAATTACGCTGGTCAACAGTTCAAAATTACGCCGACTAGTAAAGTCGCCGATCACCGTGATAATGTCGCTGAGGACAATTAGCACGATTACCAAGGTCGCCTTTGGATTTTAAATACGCCGGTCATTGTATTTATCAGGGTCGCAATTACGCAGGGTCCCAAAAGGGCTGATTTTTCAGCGTATTTATCAAAACCACCGATACTTCTCCTCCAAGCCAAATACGCCAAAATCAAGTCTTTTCAAAGTTTGAAAAGATTTTATCCTGATCTCTTATCAATTTCCTGCAAAATCAAACAACCAAATTAGCAAAATTTTGATGAAAATACGAAGCACTCAACGAAGAATACGAAGAACATGAAGAACAAATCTTTGAATCTTCAAGTTTTTCCAGCCAAAATTCTTCAAAAAATCAACCAAAACTGTCCCGAAATCCTGCAAATCAGCAAAATTAAACACACAAAAATATCAAAAGAACCACATATTTCGCATAATTATATCAAACTTAAAAAAGTTCAAAACCCTAATTTTCAGTTTCAAAAATTTTTCAAAAATCTTCAAGTCTCTACAGCAACCAATTTTGAACTGAGCCTCTTCAAGAGCCTAATGCTCTGGTACCAATTGTAAGTCCCCTAATCCGTATGGATCTTCACAGAATTGTCAATCCAACATAGAGTGCGGAATCCTCTAGATCAGATTTTCACAGAAACGAGTAGAAAACAGAATTCCAATAAACCCGATCTTTATTGATTATCAATCACAAGAATTACAGTCAATCTGGATCACCAAATCATCCAAGCCCTAATGCCTTTCATGAATTCTCTCTATAAAACTGTTTTGGTTTATTAACCTAAACCCTAATGCAAAACCTTGTTTATATAACACAAGTTTGCAACTTGGGCTAGGGTTTCCAACATATGGGCTAGGCCCAATTCGTCCCCCTTCACCCAATATGGGTTTAGTTTGGCACAAACACTATTATTTGACTAATACAAAGCTAAACCCACTAACCATTTATCGTTTTACTAAATACAAGATATCCAAAGACCAAATCTAAAAGTTGTGGTGAAAAATATGCACCAACAACGATCCATTCGTAGATCAAAGGTGTAGCCTAACAGTTTCCAAATGGAGTGTGCAGTGATAGGGTGTGTTCGGGGTAGAGAGTGAGTGTGCGGCTGGGTTCTCCTAAATCAAATAAGAAATTCAAGAAATCTACCAATCACTTATATATACAAACGTATTCATATAGTACACAATGAATATATACATATAACACTTTTCATTCATATATATAACTTTATATAATCCACACACAACTAGACGTGCAGGAAAACCTGAATTGTCACATTATCCCCAAGTTCAAGAAAATTTCGTCCCGAAATTTAGCGTGCAGCCACTGACAAGCTAGTGTGTTTAATCTTTTTTCGTGGGGTGTCACATCATCTCCCTGTTAGTGTCACACCCGCTAAAATCAGAGTTGGTGTGATCTGACCGGTATCTTCATTGTACAACGGAAGTGTAATGTTCTAAGACTTCTAGAAATTGAACGCCCACTAAGTACTCGAATTCCCATGGGTTCTTCTATTCCAACTAGGGCTGTAAACGAACTGATTGTTCGTGTTCGTGTTCGTTCGTTAAGGAAATAAATGTGTTCACGAACGGTTCATGAACACTTACCGAACGAGATGTTATGTTCGTGTTCGTTCATTAAGGAAATGAGTGTGTTCGCGAACGGTTCACGAACACAAATAAATTTAGCGAACGCGACGAAGGATAAAGGTAGATGGCCCAGAGAGTATCACTGGAACTTGAATCCCTTATTGTGGAACAAAGGTCAATCGTATTCGCCGATGTAAATAATGAGAAAAGAAAGGGAAATTGTGTATAAACAATGTGAAAGAGGGTTTCCTGGTTTAATTGTTAGGGTAATAAAATAAATAAAAGTTTTATAATATAAAAAGTACGGATAAAATATATGAGAGTACAAAAATATTTAATTAAAACACAAACATATGAACATAAACGAACGCATATGAACGAATGTTCACGAACATCTTACCAAACGTTCACGAACACAATCGAACGAACGAGACATCTGTTCATGTTCGTTCATTTAACTAATCGAACGAAATTTCTTGTTCATGTTCGTTCGTTTATTAAACGAACGAACATAAACGAACTTCCTGCCGAACGGTTCACGAACTGTTCGCTGACGTTCGGTTCGTTTACAGCCCAAATTCCAACCGTTCCATAGTTTAAAAAATGCAACCTGAGAAAGAACATGCGAAAAATCAACATAATTTTGAGCGAGTTCATAGTTTGTTTTGAAAAGATTTAAAATAAATCTTTTTGATAACCGGTTTAAGTAATGTTGAGGGAATGTAATAAAACCATTTTCTTTGGCATGCCATTTGAAGACCTTGTGTTTATAAAAAAAAAAAAAAAAAAGTATAACCGTCAATGTCCGAGTACGACAAACACAACATGCCAGCATGAGCCTATAACCCACCCCGTGCTAGCAACTGCCTCGCCAAACCGCTTACACAAGGCGGTAGACTAGCAGGCGGTTATAGTTTCAATGAGTAGCGAGGACTTCACTGTACAGTTTTAAGCGACCCTACGACCCTTAGTGAGTAGTGGACTATCCAGTCCTTGTGTCTTCGCGCCTTGCACACGTGTCCTTGTGCCTAGCCCATGTCCTTGGGCCTAACCCATGTTATTCGTGTTACTGGGCCTTGCCCATTTGAGTCTGTAAGTAGGACCAACCGTCCTCTTATTTGTACGTAGGACAACCTAGTCCCTGAGTAACTAGGACCCATCTGTCACTAGTCATAAAACTCATGCACGTTTTGAAAATACGCGTGTATTTTGTAAAATCGGTATGTTTAGCTTAAACCTTTTGTAAACCATTCGATTTCTTTGAAATTTCTTAGTAACATAGTTTAGAAATATGAGATTTCATTCATTGAAATGTTGTTTACTTTTGTGAAACTTGCATGTCTTTCTACCCCCGAAAACATTTATAAAAAGTAAAACTTAAAAAGTGGTGGTTATGAACTCACCTGGAATGCCATGCAAATGCTAGCAAATAACTAAGATGTCTGAAAAGAAGCCGACCTACAAGTGTCCTAAACCATATAGGACACTAAGGTGATACCATGAGTCTACTTGGCAAGTCGTTCACCAAATTTGTTTAGATCGATTGAGATGTTTTCGTTAAAGAAAAAGAAAACGTACAACATAATGACCCATTGATGATCATTATATATGTTACCATTAAATAACAATATATATAAGTTCCACTAATGTCGGGATCTCATCCTGTAACCTCGTTTGAAAACCCATGTGGACACACGTCTCATCCGTTTAATAAATATATATATATATATATTTATACAAAATAATGTATATTTATTTTTAGGAAAATGATCCACATTTGTCATAGATGTGAAAATCTACTAGGTATCTATATTTATTTTTAAATAAATATATATTTATTATTAAAATTCGAACGTCATTGTGAAAATAATATATTTTTATATTATTTCCCTAATAACGAAATTGTTCATCGAAAATACCACCATATATAAATATATATACACACATACTCATATGAAATGTCCCAAGATACATGGTTTTAGTCCATAAACATATATTCCATAAAAAAGTGTCTACCCATTAAGGTGCTGTTTGTTTTTTGGCCAGAAGTACTTCTGGCCACTTATGTCTGCGCAACGCAGACGCGCGCAGACGTTTGATGTCTGCAGCTTGTTTGTTTTCTCGCAGACCTTACATTAAAAAAGGTATGCGAGACCTCTTCTTGGAGTAGACATGGACCCAAGTCTGCTCCTCGCAGACGTTTACCTCTTCTTGGCACCACCTCCACCTCCGACACCCCTGCTCCGCCACCACCTCCACTCCGCCACCACCTCCACCTCTGTTATCATCATCATCAAAACCCCCAAATCGAACCCCCTGCTCCGACCCCAAATCGAACCCCCAAATCATCAAATCGAACCCCAAATCATCATTATCAAAACCCCCAAATCGACCCCCTGCTCTGACCCCAAATCGAACCAAAACCCTAAATCGAACAAACCCCCAAATCGAGAGAGAGAGAGAGAGAGGGAGCAGCAGGAGACCATCATCATCATCATCGGAGAACGGTGGCCGGAGCCGTCGACATGTCGTTCAGCTCCTCCGCAAATCTCGAAATCTTCCGACTCGATTTCCAATCCGACGATGTGGAACCCTAGGTTAGGGTGGTGACGGTGTGAAGGCGGAGGTGACGGTGGTGGTGATGATGGCGGTGGTGAAGTGGTGGCGGTGGTGATGATGGCGGTGGTGCAGATTTTAGAGAGAGAGTAGAGAGAGATAATGTGTGTTTTGTGTGTGTTTTAGAAGAGGTTTTTAAAAAAAAAAACAAAAAAAAAAACAAACCCTCTTCTCCCTGCAGACTGCAGACATTTGGTCCACATCTTCTTCTGCAGATGCCTGCAGATGTGGTCCGCAGACTGCAGACCTTTTTCCTACAGAAAAAACAAACAGCACCTAAGTATGCATGTTTATATTAATATGAACTAGTAGAATTTCCCCGTGAGTTGCGGCGGTAATCCGGTATAATTTATTACGGTATCGCTACGGTATCAACACTCGATATAGTAGCTGAAAGACAAAACTCAAAAATAAAGTTATGATATGCACAAAACGACAATGATACATATTTTATGTTGATGAAAACCATAAAATCAAATATTAGTAATGATTTTAAACGAATACCAATTATGATTATGTTGGGACCGTTACCAGTGTTGTTCGCCTAAAATTGACGCAACACCAATATTGTTGGGACGATATACGTTTGGTTCGTCACGGTATTGGTATGATACCAATACTATAGTTTACGATATAGAATAGATACTATATATTGCTACCGAAGTTGTTCGCACAATATTGATTCAGTTCTTTGTAAGGAAAAAAAGGTATAAGTTTTCGTCAGGCTACGAGTTCGGTTGATCACACTAAAGAACAAAGAAAATATCAATTATATTTGATTCGTTCGATTTTGAACAAAATATTTAGTGAAACGAAGATAAAATAAGCACGTCCCGTTAATTATGAATTCGATTACGCTATATGATTGGAATGACGAAAAGGATACCAATCATCAATATATATAAAAAAATTAATATGTACGATTGTACTAACGATTACTTGTACATTACCACTAACAAAAAACTCGGTTTTAGAACAAAAACTTTAATCAAAATGTTAATAAAATCAGGCACGTCGAAACAACATACTAAAAATTATATAAATTATGATATGTATAATAATAATAATAATATAATTAAGTAATAAAATAATTAAAACTGAAAAATAATATTGAAAAATCTATTAGGTAATAAAATAATTAAAAAAAACAATATTATAAAAATCTTTGAACACTATTCATCAACACTTGCAATTAAAACTGAAAAATAATATTAAAAAATCTATGAAACACTTACTTTTAATATGTATAATAATATAATATAATGTATAATAATACACATGTCATTATTCCACTAAAAATATATTTTAGTCTTGGTTTTACCTACACCATCAATTTTTATAAAGCACCACCTCTTTATATAAAATATATAAAGACCTTCGATTTTCACTAACTAAAATCCTCTTGTAAAGCCTTATTGTAAATTTAACGATCCTCTCAAGTCTCATCATCAATTTTCCAACATCATAAGCATTTTCTTATACCCAAAATACTAAACTTTAAAATCCTAAATTCTGTATAACAACACATACACATTTTTCATTCTCAAAGATCATGCAAATAAAAATACTTAAGTGATTAGAACTAAAAGAAAAACACTCAATTCGTAAACCCTTTTATACATATTACATTTACTTTTTCTTAGACTAGTAGCATGTGATTCTTGAAACCAAAACAAATTATGTACGTAAATCTTTATCACAAAGTAAGTCTATTAAGTTTTGGTTTACTAATTTAAAAACTCTTTTTGAAAACATCTCACACTTAGGTGAACTAACATGCACTTTTATAAAAGAGTTAAATGCTTGGTTGGTCCCTGTGATTTTCAAAAATTGCAGACTTGGTCCCAGTGGTTTACTAATTACACGCGTGGTCCCTGTGGTTTTCAAAAATGCACTCGGTTGGTCCCTAGCCCTAACATCAGTTAAATTTCTCAGTTAAGTCAATGTTAAATGACCAAAATACCCTTGCCTAACTATAAAAGGGTAGTGAACCTTGTCTCATTCATCAGACCTTGAACCCCAAACACGCACACCACACACTCACCTCTGCTTCTCTCTATGCGAACCAGTCAAGGGAGCCCGATTTCCGGCGGTCTCCGGCAACAGGTTCCTCCGACGAACCCCCATAACCACCGTCCTCCTCTTTCTCTCACACATACACACCGTTGAAGCCTTACATCACTTTCATGGACCACCCCCAGCCCCTGTTATATTGGAATAGACAGCCGGCCACCACCAATCGGTGGTGGCCTACGACGATGAGACGGAGAGAGAGAGCAGACGGAGAGAGCTAGAGGCAACGGCAGTAGCGAAATAACGATTTCCGACGGAGAGAGAGAGCAGACGGAGAGACCTTGGTATTTTGGTCATTTAACATGGACTTAATTGGGAAATTTAACTGATGTTAGGGCTGGGGACAAACAGAGTGTATTTTTGAAAACCACAGGGACCACGCGTGTAATTCGTAAACCACTGGGACCAAGTCTGCAATTTTTGAAAACCACAGGGACCAACCAAGCATTTAACTCTTCATAAAATTTAAGCACAAGTGAGGGTTAGAATTGTATCCATACCACACCCAAGCAAGGAGAAGGTGAGCGAAAAAAAGAGAGACTAAATCTTGAGCTCGAATCCTTGACGACCTTGATTTTGTGGTGTTTAAATACACTTTAAAATCGTAACACTTGAAGACTTGAAATTGGTAGATTTTGGGTGGTGGAGCCGTAAGGTGTCATGGAGAGGTGAGGAGTTTTCTTGAAGGCTCTAAGACCCCCTGTTATGGGGCTGCATATGGCGCCCAAAGCCAAACATAGCGTCGCATGGCGCCATGAACACCGGGACGGGGGGGCGGTATGAGGCAAAAAAAATTGGGGAGCGCTATAATTATCGCGGCGCCATGGGGGGAAGGTTTCAATGCTTGGACCAATCAAAAAAAGTTTAATGTTTTTATAATTATTTAATAAAAACGAAAATTAATAATTAGGTATTGATAGGTAGGGGCTTTATGACTACGGGCTTAAATGCATAACGCCCACCCGCACACGTGGCGCGCCACGTGTCGCATAACGCCCACAAAGGGGCGTTATGACTACGCATGGCCTAACATCCGTAGTCATAAAGCCCCTTGTGGGGCGTTATACGACACGTGTCGTGCCACGTCACACATGGGCTTTATGGGGCGTTATATCACTTAAGCCCGTTGTCATAACGCCCCTACCCATCAATTTTATTAATTAATTATAAAAACCTTGCTTAAATTTGATTGGTCCAAATTTTAAAAGATTCCCCCATAACCCCGCGATAATTATACCGCCTCCCCCAAATTTCTAAAACATGGCGCCCCTCGTTTTGGTGTGCGGGGGGTTATGGCGGCGCTATGGGGCATACCGCCCTCACATGCCGCCCCATTACGTATTGTCTAAGATGTAAAATGAGGATATGGGTGGGTATTTATAGTAGAATGTAGTGGGTTTAGGATGGGTAACTAATAAACTTGGGTTTTAACTAGAACTTTTAGGAATATCGGACTAAAAGAAAGGAATGAACACAAGGATTAGAAATTCGGTTCTATCCTCCACTTGTGGTGGAGTGGTGGAAAGGATTTGGTTTTTCCTTGGATGGCCAAGTTCGATCCCCACTCCCATCACATTTGGGGGAATGGCAATGAACGGGTGGAGGGCCAGTTGGTTCGAAACCCGGGAGCCACCCCGAGTTTTCTATTACAGTGCATTTACTCCAGAGAGTCCCCGACTCTTGTGGAGGGTGCAACTACACGCTCCCGGTTAATCGGGTGGGCAGTGGGCTGGAAATTTTCTCGGGGAACGCCTTAGCCAAACTCTGACGCACCAAGCGTGGGCCCGGTTAAGACAACATAGCCTTGGATGCCGGAGTGGGGCGGAGGGGCCTACCCGAGTTATAGGGTAGGTGCGATCTCTATCGCCTGTTGTAGAAATATCGCCGTTCAAAAAAAAAGAAATTCGGTTCTTGCAAAACCGAATGGAGGAGTTTCAAGGTAATCATGATTATGTTGCATGAAAGTTTGGAGTGTGTATGATGGAAATATTAAAAAAAGTGGCTAGCCTGCACCCAAGGATGTGATAGTTCAACAATTGACTATCCTACTCCTTTTCTTCGTTGACCACCATATGAGGACAAAGAAAATAAATAGAACATGCCATTCACAATTTCACACTATAAGACTGAGTGTAGTGGGGCGACTCCCACCCCCAGGTCGCCTGGTATCGCCTGGAACACCGCCCCCGGGGGCGACTTGGGTGGCGACCCCCTCTTGCCCAACCACTTCTCGTCGCCCACTCAACACACAATTCAAACATATAGCCGTTGTATTCCAAAGGATATATTGACTAAATTTTATGTTTTTTTTTTAACCAAATTACTATATATATATATACATCTACCATACAACACAACACACTCTAAAAATATACAACACAACACACTCTAAAACTACATTCTTTCAACATAACCATTTTGTTTTTTTGGAACCACAAATGGAGTTCAACGTCCCTTCGTCATCCTCGTCCGACGACGATACAACTTCATCTAGTTCTTATGAATTTGAAGAAGCCATCAACGAGGCGGTAATGACAACGATCAATTTAATGGTTCACGTTGCTAGCGAGGACAATGAAACGGATGACCCACTGATTAGAAGAAGAAATTATATTATGCGGGATCGTGCCGCAGGACAACAACGGCTGATGCAAGACTATTTCGGGGAGGAGCCGGTATATGACGCGAAGATATTTAGACGTCGCTTTCGCATGAGTAAACGTCTATTTACCCGTATTACAAACGACATGGAGGAAGATTATGATTATTTCAAACAAAAGTATGACGCTCGTGGGTATCTTGGCTTTACTTCGTTTCAAAAGTGTATTGCGGCCATCCGACAACTTGCATATGGCACAAGCGTTGATTCATTTGACGAGTACCTGAGAATGTCTTCCAAGACTGCGCGAGACACACTCATACACTTTTGTAAAGGTATATTTAGTAAATTTTGTTTTCAAATTTTTTATATATTTAACTTTAGCGTCAATTTTTTTATATGTTACTGTCAATGTTCGTATACATATTTAAATTAAATTTATATAGGTGTGATTGAGTTGTATGGGCCGGCTTATTTACGACGTCCGACTTGGAGTGATCTCCAAAGGATGTACGAAGCGCATGAGCACGTTCACGGTTTCCCCGGTATGATTGGTAGCATGGACTGCATGCACTGGAAGTGGGAACAATGCCCTACCGCTTGGCGTGGTACACATACTAGAGGCGACATTCGCAAACCGTCGTTAATATTGCAGGCGGTTGCATCTTATGATCTTTGGATATGGAATGCATATTTTGGTCAACAAGGTTCTCACAACGACATCAACGTGTTTGAGTCTTCGCCGGTTCTCGAAGAGATTATAAACGGGTTGGCACCAACTTCAGCGTTTTATGCGAGCGATAATTACTACAAACGCGGATATTATTTAACTGACGGTATCTATCCGGAGTACGCAACGTTCGTAAAGACGTTCACCGAGCCTATTGATCTTAAAAGAAAATATTTCACGAGAAAACAAGAATCAGCAAGAAAAGATATCGAGCGAGCGTTTGGAGTTCTTCGAAAGCGATGGCACGTCATCAATTATCCAGCAAGATACTGGACAAAGGAAAAAATGCATGACGTCATTTACACATGCATTATTTTGCATAACATGATATTGGAAGACGAAGACAAAGCCATTTGCCAAGATTACAATGAGAATGACCCTTCATTGTTCCCGGAGTATTGGACACAAGAAGTATCATCGGAGACACGACTCGAGAACATAATGGATATAAAGAATAGACAGAAACACACCATGCTTATGTATGACTTGATCGATCACCTATGGGACAACAAACAACCAGGATACGAGGCGGAACTCGTTAACGAGGATGAAGGAGATAACGAGGATGAAGATAATAACAATGTAGTCGACCTCGACCTAAACGAGTACGTTAGTGACGATGAGTAGTAGATGTGTATTGTTGTATGTTTTTTAATGAATAAGTTGTATGTTGGTTATTTTATTTAATGAGTATCAATAATTTTATAAAAAAATATAACACTTTATATTTTTAACATAAAAAAAATCAAAATTAAATGGGTGCCACGTGTCGCAAGACGCCCCACCCAGCAAGGTTGCCCCACTACCCCTTTTTGGTCAAAATCCTCTTATGTGACGTGGCGCCACGTGTCGCAAGACGCCCACTCAAAAGGTTGCCCCACTACACTCAGTCTAACATTCACATATGATAAATGGTTGGTTCATAAAAGATTTTAATAATACTACAAATGTTGATTTTGTAGGTATACCTATCAGGTTCCAAGGCAACATGAAAGTTCGGTGATTGCTTGCAAGGTCATAAGGCTGCTCGGTATGGTTCCCGTCTCCACCCCGGCGCCGCCACGTCACCACCGTCCTCCCACGCCGTCCCCCTCCGTCCCGTCCTCCCCGTCCGAGTTGTGCCGTTTGCGACGGACCAAACAGGTGGGCCTCCCCCTCGGCGACGCCAGTCCTCCCACGCTGCACCCTCCGTCTTCATCCCGTCGCCGGCTTCCCTCCGTCACCATACCCACCAGCCTAAGGAGCAGGGAATGGTCCGATATTTTTTAGGTTTTCAAAGTCAAATGAAAATGTATGGGTTGACATTTGATTGATTTGGGAATGGTAGTGGTAATTTAATATTAGTATATGTACTAATATTCGACTTATTCATCAAGTAACAAAATAATGATGTATGGTGGAGTGTTTGGTAGTAGGGTCTAGGAGTGGGGTGTGATGAGGCTAGGGTAGGTTAGTGTAGGATGGTGATTTATTGAGTGTGGGTTAAGTTTGCTAGGTGTATAAAATACCCAGTTAATTAGACCCACTAGTTACTCATTTTTAATGAAATATTAAATAGAATAGACATAAAAAAATATGAATGCGTCGAGTGTATATATAAAGGCATATTTTTATACGTTTGTATTCGTGCCGCACTCACCGCGTATCGCAAACATAATCTACAATTTACCCGTTGAGAACCTCAAATAATAACAAATATATATCAAAAAATATATTTATAGTAGTACACACATAATAAAAATTATAGAGTGGTTTCCCGAGTATTTAGACAACTATCACCACCGTTCGTGCGTGTTGGGTTAACTCGTGTGTGGCCCGGTAATTTATAAAAAAATATCAAATACAAAATTTGACATTGTAGGATCGGATTGTGACCCAAATGAGTCGTTCAGAAGAGCTCAAATTCGTTTCAAAGGCGGAAACAGAGAAACGGACACGAAAATAGCTTGAATATCACTTTAATCCTCTTATATTGATTTAACAACGTTTACAATCAGTAGGAAAACCGGCAGCACCTCGGTATCACTTTTTGGAAATCTGTTACAAATGAAATGACAACTTGCCTATTTATACTAATCCAGGTTTCTCTTGAAGACACACATGTCAGCTTCAAGAGAAACCACTCAAGAGAAACCTCTCAAGAGAAACCCACAAGTTCCACTTTCAAGAGAAACCTACATATTTGACTTTGAAGCGAAACCTACAATCTGTCATATTCATGATCGTTCAGATCTGCAATGGAACTGAGACTCGACATAAGACGACAGATGAATGCACTAACAGACTCCCCCTCAGATGTTGACGAGTCTTAAGTGTCGAGTCTTCTTAATCTTCAGTCTTTATCAGTCTTTGGACTTCTTTCAGGATCTCTATCTTGATCTATCCTTTCTCTAATTCTCTTTCAGGATCTCTGGCTCCTAGCTCTTGCATCTTCAGACTCTCTTTCTCTAACAGACTCCCCCTCAACTTGTGCTGGGATCGTAGTCTGGCTTTCACAGATTCAGGTATCGTAACCTGACTCTCCTGCATATCCTCTACCCAAAACATAAGTTTCATAAAAGATAAGATATAACAAATTTAGAAACTCTGCTAATCACTTGAAGACACACTCCTGAATAGAAAGATTTATCATGTCAATTTTTTTTATGAACCACATGAATATATATCATTTTCATTTCAAACATCTTTAAACAAATTTTCCCAAACCTGTTCGTCATGTTCAGCACTCGGAATTTTGAAAATCAGCTTTTCAACATCAGTTGTCTAAAATCTTTTTGAATTTTTCAAAATTTATGCTAAAACACACCGAAACTCTTTTTGGATTTTTTGATATAAATGAAATAAAATGCAGTAAAGAAATATTTACATACAATATTTTTGTGAGTTTGTGTAAGAGGATCATATCAGTTTTTGAGACAAAACACCAACACCGTTAAGCTTTATACATTTTAAGTTCTAAACGATTCACTTAGATTGTCAGTATACTGGTCCACTTAAATTTTCACACAAAGTTCAACAGTTTCGAGATACGAGATTAATGTTTTAGAGACTTAAACTCAATCGCGTGTCCCACCTCAGAATATACTCCCGTATCCAGATCCCAATATTCAGTCTTACAGGTAATTATGACACAAATGATATCTGTAGGGGTTAATAAATTATGAAGAATCATGAGAGCTCAGGTCAGAACTACCGTTCAGCAGAGAGATCATGACTCAACTTTTGGGTGTGTCCCCTTTAGAGGATCTTTTTTACAACAGCATTGCTAAGCAATTTTATTGTCTTATCATATATGCTGAGGGTGATGTTATGTTTCAAGCATTGCGAAAAGTATTATTCGAGGACTAGGTCAGAACTTCCATTCAGCAGAAGTCCAGGAATAATACCCCAGATATCACTGAGTATAAAGACCTAGTATATCAGAAAAAGGAATCTTTCAAACGAGATTTCGGGGGTTACCCATATATCCGAGAGATGTTACCCACGAATTAAGCAAGTTTGAATTTAGGTTTATATCTCGTCACAATCTACTAAATGTGCAAAAACCTACTGACACATCATCAGTGAGACCGTTTATCACTATTTAACTTTCCATTTCTTTAGCATGTTGTGATCATCCACTGATGTACTATCATTTCCTCTCTTAATACAACAAAACTCATTTTTGATTTTATTATGTTTTTGACTTTTTCAAATTTTCAAATGTTTTTGGATTTTCTGAAAATTTTTACTCCCCCTAAAATGCAAACACATTTTAAGAAATTTGAAAACAAACTATACAAGAAAATGACAACTGATATCAAATCACTTCAAATCGCCATCCTCTTGGCATAAACAATCAGAACTCCCCCTCACAACAAACTATTTTCCCATTGTGATTTCAAAACACTTAAGTTTGTTTTAATCAAATGGTTTTTCCGGAAAATAAGTTTGATTTTACCAATTGTAGGTTAGGGGATAAACTCATCATTTTGTTCTCCAAAATACCACTTATAAGTATGGTCCAATCAAGTTCAACTTAATGACCTTGATTAACCACTTGAAGATGAAAACCTCCATCAACCACTAGCAGGTTCACTTATCAAACATAACCACTTGCACATCAAAATATAACAATTTAAATATACCACCTGTACTTTACCAACTGTACCACTTGTAGGATCATTTGCTAAGAAAGATACCGATTCCTGCTCCACTCTTACCAACTTGGGAGCTCCGGCAAGTCAGGATTTTTACTCAAACATTATGTCCACCCAAGCCTCACCAGCCTTGGGTGATTTTGGAACACATCTATCCCACCAACATTTTGATTTGTAAAATTCTTTGGCACCCTTTACCTTCCTGTCTACCATCTTACCGAAAATATGTTTGACTTTCCCATTGAAAGCCTTCTCAACATCAAATTCTCCTTTATCAGCGAAGAATTGATTTGAGATCTCTACCTTTCCAACTTTCGACTTCCAATTTTCCTTTGACAATGGAGGAAAATTCTCATCGTTCAACTCAGGAACGGAATTCACAATCTTTTTCTCAACCAAAGACTCCTCTGATTTTATGGAATCAGATTCATTGTCAGAATTACCCGCAGATTTAACAACCCATTTTTGTTTACTCAAATCGACTTGTCTTTTGTAAAAACGTTTTGAAGTTTCATCAACTTCCAAAGTCGATTTATCAATACATTTCTTTTTCATATCAGAGTTAGAAGAAACTTCCTGTTTTTGATAGTTGGTCTTGGGACAATTCCAAGCTATGTGTCCAACTTCCTGGCATTTGAAACAGGTTCTTCTGTCAACTCTTTCAGCAAACCTTCTCACATTCTTCTTCACTTCAGCAAGAAACTCTTGATTCGACTGTTTCCAGAATGGTTTCTTCTGCTCATCTTCACAACTTCCACCTGCAACAAATTTTGTATTTGGTTTATAAATTTTCTGATTTTTATAATTTTCTGATGAATTAAAACCAAGACCTTTCTTTTCGAGATTACCATTGTAGTTTGGTTTCTTTCGATAACCAGAACCATAACTGTAACCCTTTTTCTTGTTCAATCTCTGTTGAACTCTTGAAGTGTATTTTTTAGGTTTTTCAGCAAGATTTAAATCTTTTATTTCAGAAATATTAATTTCTGTTAGTTTGAAAACCTGTTTGATCATTTCAGTTTTGACACTTCTTATTGGAAATTCCTCATCAGAATATAATTTGTCTGAATCATACAAAGTATAAGCCACTTTGATTGACCCGTCATTAAAATTAGATTTTGATAACATGAATTCTCTATTGTAAACCCTGTTAACCGGTGAACTCGGACTCTTTTCTGATGAACTCGAACTTTCCGACTTAGACTCCGACTTTGACTCTTCATCCGTATCTAACACCTGATCGACAACTTTCTTTACTAACTCAGACTCATGATCAGTATCAGACACTGTGAATGTAACATCAATATTGTCTGGTAATTCATCAATGATTTCAGACTTTAACTTGATGTTTAGAGCCTTAGTTAAATGCTCCTCATTTGGCTTTCTGGGAGAATAAGTTTCATGGATCGGGGGCGGACATCTGTTATACTTGACACTTGGTTTCTTACCAGTATCAGTATCTTCAGTCTTTTTCTCCTTGAATGCCTCCAAACCTGCAACAGTAGGATAAACACGATCAATCAGATAATCACATGTAGTATAACTCAACAGTAATCGTTTAATCCTTTCACTTTCGATCTTTTCAAGTTCCACATCCTTCTTCAGCTGAGCACAATCTTCAATATAATCATTGATGACGCTCTGCTTTGTCATTAATGTTGCACACATTTTATCCATTGCTTTTTCGGTTTCTGAATTTGTCCTTTTCAGACCATCAACTGTTCTATTCAGCACATCATAAGATTCCTTCACATACTTCACATCGGACAATAAATCTTCTTTAATCTTCTCTAATTCAGCAATCTTCTTATCTTTTTCTTCACAAACTTTGCAGAATTCAGAACATTTCTCGCAAGGTTTAGTGATCTCAACCACCTTTTCAACAATCTTTTCAATTTCAACAATCTTTTCGACTTCAACAAGTTTTTCGACTAACTTTTCAACTTCAACGATCTTTTCAACTTCAATGATTTTCTCAATCTCGACAATCTTTTCAACTTCGACAAGTTTTTCAATTTCAACAATCTTTTCAACCTCAACAATCTTATCAACAACTTTCTCTACTTCGACAATTTCTTCTCCTGCTTCTGTATTTTCAGCAGCTTGCATTTTTGCTGCTTCCAGATCTTTCCTCAATCTTGCCATCTTCTTCTTGTACAACATATCCATTTTATCTGCAAAAAACAAATTAAAACTAGTTAGATCAATGCCTTTTCTAGCTTTGTTGAGATGTTCTTCCTCATCATCGGTATCCACATCGCTTCCAAGATCTGGAAATATAGGGATTCTTTTCTGATTAGTCTCATCTTCACTCAGAACTCTAGCAACAAGACCTGAACCAGATGGAATGTATTTATCCCAACTAAATCCCTCTGCAACTTTTTCATCATCTTGATGAATCAGTAACGCTTTCTTCTTTCCATCATCAGTAGCATGAGCATGTGTAATTTGAGGTTGTTGAGTAGTCTGATGGAAGATTGATTTCTGATAATAATTGTTTCTATCTTGATTCCCGGTAGCTTCTTTACTTTTGCACTCTCGTTTAAAATGACCTTTTCCTTTACAACGGAAACAGGTAACCTTTGATTTATCAAATCCCAATGGAGAGGTAGCCATTCCTCGAAATTCATCCCTACCAGTAATCTCTTGAAACTTTTCAGCTCTCCTCCAAGCACTTGCTAAGCACCATTTGATATCCATCACTTCAAGTTCTTCAGCATCAATTTGGTCGTAATCTTCTTTGGTAAGCATCGGATTGCCAATCTTCCCATCGATCAAACTCTCGTAAGATTCTAACATAGTAACCAATGATGCCATGTGCTGCTTGGCAACTTCTGGAGACAAATTCTGACCATTTTGAATGTTTAATGTAACATTGCACTGAAGATGTGTTGAATTTTGTCGTTGAGAAGTTGATGTTGCGCTATTTGGATCAAAACTTGAAAATGATGAAGAAAATCCACCACTTTGAGTCACATTACTACTCTTTGTTCCAGATGCACTATCAGCACTGTAACCAGTTTGAATCTTTGGGCTAGGACTGGGAGTGGCCTCAAACTTGTTACCTCTGTAATACAAACTGACATCTTGTTTTGCATTTGGATTCGTCATTATAGCAGTCTTTTGAATATCCAGCTCTTGTTCCTCAATCTTCTGGATAAACTGTGCCAAGTTCATACTCTCAGTCTTCCTCATGAGTTTCACAATCATCAGATAAGTTCCCCACTTCTGTTGGGGTAATGCCTCTGCTAACTTATCAACCCACTCATCATCATCTTTCTGAATATCCAATCTTTTCATTTCTAGAACCAGATGACAGTATCTATCTATTGTTTCCTTTGTGGTTTCATGATCAAATGCAGTAAATATGTCAAACGACTTCTTCAATAAGGCCTTTTTGTTTTTGATCATATCAGCACTCCCTCGGAATTTCTGAAGTAAAGCTTCCCAGATTGATCTAGCAGTTCCATTATGCTGAAGTAAGACAAAAATATCTTCTTTAACTGCTTGCTGTAAAATGCTGATCATCATCTTCTCACTAGTGTATTTCAACTTATCAGCTTCAGTAAAATCATTGAAACCCTTTTCCAACCCACGTTCATTCTTTGGTTTCTCGTAATCTTTCAGTAAAGAACACCAAGCATTGAATCTGTAAGCCTGAACCCAGTTCTCAAATCGGTTTTTCCAACCCTGAAAATCCTCAATATACATCAACTTTGGCGGTTTTTGATGAGTTCCCGTTTCATTTTCACTGTATAAATTCTCTGTAGCAGTAACGGGAGCAACTGGCGTAGCAAACGCGTTGTAGAATTCCTTGTCCATGTCTTCAGTAATTTGATATACTTCGGAAAAACACCTTGTAAAAACACGTGTATTCAAGCGAATGCCAAATTCAAGAGAAAGCAAGCCGACACGTATTTCAAGAGAAAGCCAGATTCAAGAGAAAGCCAACGTATTTTCAAGAGAAAGCCAGATTCAAGAGGAAGCCAACATATTTTCAAGAGAAAGCCAGATTCAAGAGGAAGCCAACGTATTTTCAAGAGAAAGCCAGATTCAAGAGAAACCTGTCTTTTTCAAGAGAAAGCCAGATGATGTCAGCAAATGTTGAACGAATTTCAAGATAAACCACCGAAAAAATCAAGTTTTAGATCGATTTTAATGATGAAACTTTCCAGGATTCGTTAAAACATGATTGCGCATAATATGTGTGAATTTGAGCCGATTTTAACCGTGAAAAATTTTTAATTTTGAAAAGAATGGTGTAGAAATCAGAAAACGTGACGAAAACAGGCTGTTTTGGCAAGATCTCTTCCTCCTGAGCTCTGATACCAATTGTAGGATCGAATTGCGACCTGAATGAGTCGTTCGGAAGAGCTCTAGTCCGTTTCAGAGGCGGAAACTAAGAAACGGATGTAAAAACATTTTGAATATCACTTTAAACGTCTTGTGTATTGATTTAATAGCAATTACTTTCACAAGGAATACCGGCAGCACCTCGGTATCACTTTTTGGAAATCTGTTACAAATGAAATGACAACTTGCATATTTATACTAATCCAGGTTTCTCTTGAAGACACACATGTCAGCTTCAAGAGAAACCACTCAAGAGAAACCTCTCAAGAGAAACCTCTCAAGAGAAACCCACAAGTTCCACTTTCAAGAGAAACCTACATATTTGACTTTGAAGCGAAACCTACAATCTGTCATATTCATGATCGTTCAGATCTGCAATGGAACTGAGACTCGACATAAGACGAAGACGACAGATGAATGCACTAACAGACATAGATCGATATTGTCATGCATATGACAACCAAATTAACAAAAACTAAGTCTAAAACTTAAGATCACGATGTGTGACAAATTCGGGTTGGTACGAATGTTAGCCTGGATTTGTCAGTTGTCACAGTTAGTTTGGAATTTCGTTCCGAAATTCAGCTGTAGCCTCGGTGCTGGAAGTATTGTTTGCAAACAACTGGGGATATTTGCACATCATATGGTCTTCCCGTTCCCAGGTAAAGTTTGGGCCACGGCGCGAGTTCCAACGAACTCGGAAGATAGGTATCTTGCTACGCTTAAGGGTCTTGGTTTCTCGATCCATGATCTCAATCGGTTCCTCAACAAATCGTGAGTTCCTTAAAAGGAACAATGAGTGTTTCATCTGACAGACACTTCTTCAGATTCGATACATGAAAAACGTTATGTACCGCACTCAGCTCTTCAGGCAGGTTCAGTCTATACGCTACCTTACCGATCCTCTCGGTAATTTTAAAGGGTTCAACTTATCGCGGATTAAGCTTGCCCATTCTCCCAAAACGTACCACACCTTTCCAAGGTGAAATTTTCAGTAGAACCTGGTCCCCGACCTGGAATTCTAGAGGTTTCCTACGCTTATCAGCGTAGCTTTTCTGACGGTCACGAGCTGCCGCCATTCGCTGTCTGATCTGGGCAATCTTATCCGTAGTGTCAAGTACAAGTTCCGGGCCGGTAATTTGGCTTTCGCCAACTTCCGCCCAACATAGAGGAGACCGACATTTACGACCGTACGATGCCTCAAATGGTGCTGCGTGAATGCTAGTGTGGTAGCTGTTGTTATAGGAAAATTCTACCAGAGGTAGATGTCATTCCCACCCGTTTCAGAAATCAATAACACATGCTCTCAGCATGTCTTCAAGGGTTTAGATGGTACGTTCAATCTGACTATCCATCTGCGGGTGATAAGCGGTGCTCATGTCTAACTGTGAGCCAAAGGATTTGTGCTTAGCCTGCCACAATTCGGAGGTAAAACGTGGGTCTCAATCGGAAATAATGGATGTTGGCACTCCGTGCCTAGCAACTACTTCCTTCAAGTAGATGGCTGCAAGTTTTGAAAACTTATCGGTTTCTTTGATCGCGAGGAAATGAGCAGACTCGGTTAAGTGGTCCATGATCACCCAGATTGTATCGTTTTCGCTTCGGGATCTTGGTAAACCGATGACAAAATCCATGGAAATCTGTTCCCATTTCCAGGTTGGCAGTTCTGGTTGCTGCAGCAATCCCGACGGCTTTTGATAATCAATCTTGACTCTAGCACAAGTCAAGCATTTATTGATGTCTTTAGCGATAATGGTTTTCATGTTAGGCCACCAATACAGGGCCTTGAGTTCGTGATACATCTTATCAAAACCGGGATGTATCGAGTAGTGAGACTTGTGTGCTTTAATCCATCATAAGCTCTTGGAGACTTCCGTAAGATGGAACCCTAATACGGTCCATGAAGTAGTGAATGTCGTTGTCTTTGAGTTCGAGCTGCTTTTCCATGCCTCGCATGGACTCAGCTAAAAGGTTTTTCACTTTCAGGGCTTCAACTTGAGCGTTTCGGATCTGGTTAGGGAAGTTCAAGTGGATAGTAAGTTGTAAGGCACGAACACGCTTCGGTGTAGTTTCTTTTCTGCTAAGGGCAATAGCTATAACATTAGCCTTGCGTGGATGATACTTAATTGTGCACTCGTAATCGTTTAAGAGTTCGACCCACCGGCGTTGCCGCATATTCAACTCTTTCTGGTCCAATATATGCTGGAGACTCTTGTGATCGATGTAAATCGTGCACTTGGTACCGTACAAGTAATGTCTCCATATCTTGAGTGCGAAAACTACAGCTCGCAGCTCCAAATCGTGTGTTGTGTAATTTCATTCGTGGATCTTGAGTTGTTGAGAAGTGTAAGCAATAACTTTCTCGCGTTGCATCAACACGCAACCAAGTCCTTGAATAGACGCATCACAGTAGACAACAAAGTGGTTAGTTCCTTTAGGTAATGAGAGAATATGAGCACTACAAAGTATCTCCTTTAGCTTCTGAAACGCGGACTCCTAAGCATCGTTCCACTTGTAGGCAACACCCTTTTGGGTTAGAGTCGTGAGGGGTTGAGCAATCTACGAAAATCCCACGATGAACCCACGATAGTATCCTACCAATCCCAAGAATTGGCGGATTTCGGTGGGAGTCTTAGGTGTAGGCAAATTCTTGATAGAATCAATCTTGGTCGGACCAACGTGGATCCCAGCTCCATTGACCACGTGTCCAAGGAAATGGACTTCGCGAAGCCAAAAGTCGCATTTCGAGAACTTGGAGTAAAGTTGCTCGCTGCGTAGGAGTTCAAGAATAAGACGTAGGTGATGTTCATGCTCCTCTCGATTCTTCGAAGAAATCAGAATGTCGTCGATGAAGACAATCACAAATTTGTCAAGGTTTGGTTTGCACACTCGGTTCATGTGATCCATGAAAACCGAAGGCGCGTTTGTCTTTCCAAAAGGCATGATAAGGAATTCGTAGTGACCTTAACGAGTCCTGAAAGCAGTTTTAAAGATGTCCTCGTCGCGGACTCTCAACTGATGATAACCCGATCGTAGATCGATTTTGGAGTAGAAACTTGACCCTTGCAGCTTCTCGAACAGATCGTCGATGCGCGAGAGTGGATAACGATTCTTGACAGTCACTTTGTTCAGCTCACTATAATCGATACACATACGGAAAGTGTCGTCTTTCTTCTTGACAAAAAGTACTAGGGCTCCCTAGGGTGACGAGGTAGGACGAATAAAACCTTTATCCAACAGTTCCTGCAATACTGTAGAAAGTTCCTCCAATTCGACTGGGGCTAGTCGATAAGGTGCACGAGCTATGGGTGCCACGCCAGGAGTTAGCTTGATTTGAATTTCGACTTGGAGATGAGGTGGGTGACCAGGTAATTCCTCAGGAAATACCTCAGGAAAGTCGCGTATGATGGGAAAGTTCAATCTTTCTTTCCTTCTCCTGGGTGTTAGTGACGAGTGCTAAAATAGCGGTATACCCCTTTCGTAAACACTTTTGGGCTTTCCAGAATGAGATGATGCCGATTACAGGACCATTTTTGTCACCATGAACAATAAGAGGTTTGCCAATAGAACGAGGAATACGAACGACTTTCTCTTGATGGAGTATTTCTGCTCGATGTTTTGATAATCAATCCATTCCGATGACAACGTCAAAGCTTCCAAGAATGATGGGAAAGATATTTATGAGGAATGTTTGACCAGATAGTATGAGTTTACAATCATTGATAACGTGTTAGGCCTCGATGTTCCTACCATTAGCTAATTCGACGACGTGCTTAGTGGGTAACGGTGTAGGTGTAGGCTTAAGCGTCTTACTAATACGTAGGGATACATAACTAGCATCGGCTCTAGAATCAAACAGTACAAAAACATAACGATCATCGAGTAGGAACTTACCCACCACGACATTGGGATTGTTCCTTACTTCACCAGGAAACGCTCTTCCTCTTGTACCATTTCCACCATTCTTGTTGTTTTGATTCAGTTGAGGGCAGTTTTTCTTGATATGCCCCTCTGCTCCTCACTGGTAGCATCCCCGATTGTTGGCTTGTTGTTGTTGCTGCTGTCGTGGTCGGTTCTGCTTGGATGGGTACAGGATCCAGCATTCCTTTGCTTCGTGCCCTAGCTTGTTGCATCCTTGGTAGCGGTTGTTTTCACATAGCTCGTTGTGGTGTCGACCACATTTGTTACACTTAGGATGGTTTCCCTGATAACCACCCTGTTGCTGCTGACTCTTGTTGTTTTTCAATCTTTCTTTGTTGAGTTAGGGCTTGAGTGGGGTTAGCATCTTTACCCTGGTCACCATCCTATTTACGTTTGTTATCACCAGGAGTTTTAGCAGTAGCACTGATTCGTTTGGGCAGCTTGCCCTGTTCCACAGCTTGATCAGTGAGGCGGTGAGCTAGATGAATAACTTGCTGGATTGAGGTGATATTAGCTGAAGTCACTAGACTTTGAATTTCGGGTACCAGACCGCTAAGATACAGCTCGATTCTTCAATAAGCAGGTTGTGACATGTTGGGGGCAAAGAGAAGCATAGTCTTTGGATCGCTTAGTGTACGTCTCAATTTCCGATACAACGATCTTCAGCTCGTAGTACTCATTCTCGAGCTTGTGAATGTTATCCCTGTGATAGTACTCTTCCTAGATCAGATTCTTGAAGTCATCCCAAGAAGTAGCATTGGCATTCACTAATCCAAGCATTTGAACTTGTGCTTTCCACCAGGAAAGTGCATTTCCTTCCAAGGTGCCAGTAGCAAACTTCACCCAGTTAGCAGTAGGACATTCGCACACAGCGAACATAGATTCAACCTTCTCGATCCAGTAGAAGGCCTATGGCTCCTTCGGTGCCATTGAAATTGTGACACCCCAGGAAAATCAGGAAAACAACGCAACTTAACTAGCTTCCTCAGTAACCACGCGCTAAATTTCGGGACGAAATTCTCTTAACAGGGGGAGAATGTGACAACCCTCAAAATTACATGTAATCCGTACAATTTATTAATGATAATTAAAGGGCTTGATGACTGTGTTGAAATATTTAACTGCTCTCTGATTTCTGTGTTATACTCACATGTGCGTGTTAGCATACTAGTAGTATGCAGAAAACTTGACTAAATGGTCCTGAATATTTTCCTATGTGTTAGGAATAAATTGCGTTACAAAAATATATGTATAAGACGCCTTACGGAACAATTAAACAATTTAACGGAACAGTATCCGACCGAACAACCGGACATTACCCGGGACACTAAATATTTGTCAAACATATTAATTAATTATTTTGAGCTAGGCATGGTCCCCGTTTACCCTAACACCCACCACAAATAAACTAACTAACTTATGTAATTTAGTTTCTTGGATTCTAACTTATACTTACACATTAGTCACAAAGTTACATCTAACCCCCCCCCCCACCCATGTGTAACCGTCCCCAAAGGGACCCACCTCCAAGATCACCAAATCTCATTCTTGATTTGTTTGGATAGTTTATTTGATGGTTGCTTGATCCTTCAAGCAAAATATTAAGAAATCTTATAAATCTATGACACTTAGATCTCACCCATCATTCACAAAGATCACTCTCTCTCCTCAACTCTCTCTCTATTCGGTTTTTTCCCCCCAAAACCGAAACCACACTCCACCATATTCATCATTCATCTTCATCTCTTCCATTAACAAGTTCATTCCAAGCTTGAAGTTCATCCATGGAAGGTGCAACTTAAAGGACTTTCTAAGGAACCTGTTCTAGTCTTTTTCACCATCAATTCCTCATCTTTTTCACATTAGAATCTCTACCCTAGCCTAGTGCTAGTAGTAAGTTTCTTCACACTTGGTTTCATCTTGTTCGAATTTATGATATGTAGTATGATGTGTTGTTGTTTAAATTACTAAATAATGAGAATGCTAGAAAATGTGAAACATGAGTTATGAACATAAAAGCTACATAAAAGTTTACTTATGTCTGAATCATGAAGCGGAATCTTGTTGGTTTGAGGGTTGGTTAAATCATACTTGATAGTTGATTGTTGTTTTCTTGTTAAATCCGTTGTTCGGACACTCGTTGATGCGATTTAGTAATATTTAAACCACAAAACAGCAAGCTGAGTAATGATTTCAGCCGACTTCATCAGGCTGTAAACAGACCATAACTTAACGAAAAATGTGTTTTCTGAAGCCTAGATTTATGTGTTATAAAATACGGTTCTAATGGCACCGGAATCGTAATTTTTGGACTTCGTTTACTATTTTTAAAGAACCGATTTGTAACAGCAGCTTAGGCTGAGTTTTGACAGCAATAAATGGGTGTCGTACTTTTAGTCATAACCTGAGTTTTGTGATGAATCGGACCATGAAATTTGTACAGTAGATGAAAACCGATGCATTTGTAATTACCCCACTGGAATTTCGTAAATCGGACACTCGATGAATTTTTAATAAATTGTTCCGTGGACTGTGGTCAGAATTACATAAATCTAAGTTCAGTCCGGAATATGAATTTTTATAAAATATTGGTAATGAACCGGACCCCGATATTTTTACACAATAAAATATGGAATGTTTGTGACATTCTGTAAAAATTTGGGAATTTTTGGAACATGTTAACTATTTTATTAAAATGTCCGAAAACAGCCGGTTTTGAATATAAATGCTGAAAAGACATAAGTTGTGACTCGCGTGTCTAAATGTCGAGTATGCTATCTGTGAATGATCTAACATGTTATATATGTTATGTGCATTATCATATGTTTGATTTTGAGTGGGGAATGGATGGGAAGTATATATGGGCATAAATCGTTAAAGTGTGTACCTGTTATGTGGACGAAGTAATGTGCAAATAAACCATGCGTAGGAATACGTGTTATGGATGAAACTGATTGTTATCCGTACCTTATTAGGACGTGATTGACCGACCTTGACTGTTAGCTACTTTTGAGAGTCAAACCGAGCAACCGAGGTGAGTTCACACACTTTCTAAGGCATGGGATTTCCGGTGGGTTGGGAATGGGATTTGAATAACTACTCGTACTATCATTACTACTAAACTACTTTTCACTGTCCTCGGATAAAAGGGCACGTACGTAAAACCTACGTACACTCATACTCTTCACCGTCCTCGAATTGAAGGGCACGTACGTAAAACCTACGTACACTCACACTCGCTACGGTCCTTGGATCAAGAAGGGCACGTACAAATACGACTAGTCGACACATGGGAAGCCCCCACTAATCTTCGCACACATGTTTGGGAAACCGCGATACGGCCACTAATCATCGCACACATGTTTTGGAAACTGCGATCCGGCCACTAATCATCGCAAACATGTTTGGGAAACCGCGATACAGATAACTAAGATACTTGGTTTACGAAATGAACAAATGATTCATGAACACTATAACTAAACAACCAACTGTGAATTCACTTAACTTTGTTGTTGACTCGTTATTACATGCCTTGCAGGTCGATAGATGCTATGGAGCTTGCACATGGGGGTGGTCGTTGTGGGATGCAGACTGTTATGTCTCGTATTTAAATAACAAACTTTATGATCTTATGAAACTTATGTTTTGGGTCTTCAGAACTTATGAACTACGAACTTATGTTTTGGTTTAAGGTCTTGTGCTTCCGCTGTTTAAAATGAACTTGGTTAATTTTCTTTAGGTCACCAATTGTATTGTGGTGGTTTGATTTACTTAACTATGATGTTCAATATGATTGGTGGCTCGATCCTGGTCATGTCACACCTCCAAGCGGTGACGCTCCGCATGGTGGATTTTGGGGGTGTGACAGAAATGGAGAGGTTTGCAATCCATGAAAGTTTTGAAGGTACAAACTCATGGTTGAGGATGTGCAGGTTGTCTTGTTGTGCAACACGAAGTGAACAGATTTGAGAACGATTAAATCGGTATGAGAATGGGATTAAAACATCCTAGAATGACTAATATACCTCCAGGGTGGGCTGGAAAAGCCGCAGCCACAGTGTTGATCAGGTTCGTAAACTGATCCTGAGTAATGTTAGCGTTGCCTCTTCCACGTCCGTCATTGTCTTCATATCCAGAAAACACAGTATGACAATAACGTCGTAGTGTCGTAAGAATAAGTAAAAAGAGGATTGACCATTGTACACAGGTACACACACACACACACACACATATATATATATATATATATATATATACATATTTATACAACTAGGCACACTAGTACATATAGTATCACACATGCACTAAGCAAGTAACAAGTAAATACATGCCTGTGCTGTGAAGTCTAAAGTGTTGAGCCTTGCACTTGGAGTGTAGTGTCGTTGCGAGCTGCTTAGTACAAAACGGGTTATAGACAGGTTTTTCTCAAAATGACTTTTCCTTTTTAAAACCGAGTTCACTATAACCAATGGCTCTGATACCATTCTGCCACACCCTCAAATTCCACATGCGCTGTACTACCGCGAGGCGTGTGACTGACCAGGATCCAGCCACCGATCAAATTTGAACAATCATAGTAACAAAACCGTTTTATCAAAATACGATTAGTGACTAATAAAGTTCACATCCACAGTCTTAAGTTCAAAAACAACGTTTAAGGAAATGGCAGAAGCATAAGTTAAACAGTTCAAGCATGAGTTCATATTTATTAAAAAGAACCCAACACGGGTTAAAGCGACCACTACACTTCCCAAGCTGCAAGCTCCTGCCATCACTGAGTACCTACAAAGCATGCAGTAGGGTATCAACATAAAGTTGGCAAGTTCATGAGTTGTCCAGTTTTAATTCCATAAAACTTTTTTAAGTTGTTAAGTTACTCATTTATATCATGCCATGGGGAACTACCCCTTATGTAAGCTACTAAACTCCATGATTATACCAAAACTTTCGCACTTAAGTTGTTGTTGCCCCGTTTGTCAATGTCTATCATCATTGACGGTTGTCGATGACCTGTTAGTTCATGCCCGTCCACTCAAGGCACGGTGTGAGGTTAATAAGACCTAAATAGCGCTATTTAACTAATATCCCGCTCGCCAGACGACTAATCGGTATAGTAAAGTAGGGACTTGAGATAGAGTTCTGTTTAGTAGGCTAGTTCATGAAATATAAACGGTATTTAACTGAGTGTCCCACACAAGGGGAAAATGTTACCCGTATCCCACATAAGGAGATAATTCAATTAGTATCCCACACAAGGGGAAAGCGTTGTTTATTCCGTTCCCAACCATCGGGAATACATGCTTTAGTAAAGTGTGTGAACTCACCTTGGTTTGCTCGATAGGTTATTTACTTGTCTAAACCGTTGGTCAACCACGTCCTATTATGGTTACCAATACAGGTCAGGTTTTCAGATCACGTATATTCGTATTTAACACATAGCACATAAGGTTCTTGTATAACAGTTCAACAACATCAACTATGGACAGTTTGTGTGGCCCAAAGGCCCAGTATCAGAGTGAGTGGTCAGCTAATAAGTGTGCGGTCCAGTAATGTTGGCCCAGTAATGGAGTGTGCAGTTTAATCACGAGTGTACGATTTTGTGTGAGTGTGGGCCTAGGTTAACTCATAAGCCCATTTAACAGAGTGTGCGGCCCAAATGTAAGACTGTTTGGTCCGTTTACGAGTGTGCGGCACATTACCGAGTGTGCGATAACCTAGTAGTGTACGGTCATGCAATATGTGTTGTACTTTAGGCCTCACCGTTTGTACGGGAGTGTGTAGTCCATACTAGTGTGTGACCATGCATAACAAGGGTGTATACTATGCATGGCAGGTTGCACCCTTCGGAAGTGTGCGGCATGCATAACACAATAGTTTACGACCTGCTGTGTGTTATTGTACCCTATGCAGATCTATCTGTACGTATCATGGTGTACGGTTTCCAATAATGTTTATTCAGGTTTGCCAATTCAAAATGGATTAAAGATGCACAGATTTAAACACAATTACTATGTTCATCAATTTAACCATCAAAACGTCCATTATTTACCTAACCCGGTCTTAAACATCTATGCACCTAAATCGGATCAATCATTGTATTTTATCACAATCATCCTAGCTTTTAACAGTTCTTATAATCAAGTTTCAACAAGAATCATCCTCCATAAACATCCGTATTCCTATCCATCTTTATGAATTGGTTTCAGACATGAATCATTGTTAATATTCATAAAGTTATACTCTTTAGTAGCATAACAATTCCCTAGTCTTTTTTCTTGTCAAAACATTAATTACATTTATAACCATTTTTCATAAACATCATCATACGGGCATTAATCAAACCAAGTTCTTAATTTTATCTATTACCCATAATGTAAAGATTACTCAACAAGCATTTGCTTAACATGTTCATATAGTGTGCTTGAAACACTAACATAGGAGTTATGATTGTGAGAGTGTTTTAGATAAAAGAAGAAGAGAATGATGTTCCAATTAGAGGAGAAAAGATGCTGTTGATCCTTCAAAAAGCTGTTGCCGCCGCTTGTTTTCCAAGAAGAAAGGAGGTATACTTTACTGTTTCTAGAGAGAGAGAGAGAGAGAGAGAGAGAGAGAGAGAGAGAGGGAAAGAAATGTTCTAGTGATTGTTGTCAAATGATTGCTGCCAAACATTCTCTGATGTCGGATGAAGGAGGACATTTATAGCAGTCCAAGGATACCGCACACATCATAAGTGTGCGAGACTACCATGGTTTCCCATGGGCTTTGTGTTGGGCCAGATCTATAAAGTGTGCAATCCATGCGTATATCAAAGGTGTAGCCCAACAGTTTCCAAAGAGAGTGTGCGGTGATAGGGTGTGTTCGGGGTAGAGAGTGAGTGTATGGCTGGGTTCTCTTAAATCAAATAAGAAATTCAAGAAATCAACCAATCACTTATATATACATACGCATTCATATAGTAAACAACGATTATATACATATAACACTTTTCATTCATATATATAACTTTATATAATCCATATACAACTAGACGTGCAGGAAAACCATAATTGTCACATTATCCCCAAGTTCAAGGAAATTTCGTCCCGAAATTTAGCGCGCAGCCACTGACAAACTAGTGTGTTTAATCGTTTTCATGGGGTGTCAGGGGCCAGATTCAAGGTTCGTCACTCTATAGGTGCCTGGGCAAGTCTTAACACAATTGCAAAAACTAAAACTAAACCACAACAAGACAAACAACAACAAGAATCACAAAACAATGCAAAAATTAACACATAGACTCGATCAAGGTCGGTTTGACTAGCCCATAACAAGAATGCATATGACTCAACAATGCAGTGAACAAGAAAAGATAAAAGAGATAAAGAGTGGAAAGATCCCACAACAGCCTCTGCCTTGTAACCTTCTAGGGTTAGAAAATACTGATTAGAAAAACCAACAATCACTTGGTCAGTTTGCCTTGCAACCTTCTAGGGTTTCAGAGACCGACATAGGGTATAAACCTCTTGAAGCCAAGAGATCACTTCCACAAACAACCACTAAACCTTAACTAGGGTTTTAATCGCACCAGATCTGCTTCAGCACACCTCCCACAACCAAGATCTAGAAAATTCCTCAAGAGACAAGAAACCAATCATCCAATAACCAGATCTATATCCTAGATCTCACAGCGGAATACCCAGGTCCAGAATCAAGAGCTCAAAAATAGCTTTGATACCATGTAAAATGGTATGAAATCAACACAGAGACAAGAAATAGCGACAAAAGTGGTGACAAAACTTTATTAATTTGACCCTAACCAAAAATCAGCCAAGCAAAGCCTAGATCTTACAATATGTAAGCTCTATATCAATCAATACAAAATACAAAATACAATATCAACTGAAAATGTATATCAGTTCGTAGAAAGAATGAACGACAATACAAGATCCAATCAGGATCTACAACTATGAACAAGACGACGAACAATGAAGGATACGGACAAAACTAAGACCAATATTTGAATAAGTAAAACCCTTTATATCACCTCTCAACATAAGTTGCATTCTGCCCCTCAGAGTATTAACCTGTTATAACTTTAGCCCTTCAGTTTACCCCAATACCCCTCCAACTTTAGAGCCTATACACTTAACACCTCAAACGAATAATTCAGTCACAACAACCTTTGTAACAAGTAAAACTTTAAAACAAGTTGTTACAACTATAACAAAACGAGACAACAACCCCTTATACACATGCTACATGAATCAGCGACAACTATGACATAGTTTAACAACCAATTTATCCACTTTCTTTGAAGATGATATATTTCGTATGTTGTGTTGGAATTTGGGTCTATGAGTGCAACTGTCATGGCCGTCCATGTGGTGTAAGTTCTTACAAAAGTTATGTTTCAATGGGTAACTAGCGAGATGCAACGTACGTCTTGCCGCGCCGACGCGAGGCAAAATCTTTTAGGGGAGGTGGGGTGGACAAAGTTTTGTCCGTGATGTATTAATTCAACGCGTGAAGAATAGGAACATACCACCGCCACCCCTATGGTTTAACGTGTGAATTTAATAACGCGTGGAAGTTTTCACGAGTGATGGGGTATTGGGTGGTGAGGGAAATTGTTGGTTGTGGGGGAAATTGTTGGATGTGGTGGTGAGTGATGACCATTTCCACTAAAAAAGGTTGTGAGTTATGGAATAATGGTTGATGACATGGCGGGACTTAATTGAATGTTGTGAGTGATGAGTGAGTGATGAGTGATGACCACCCCCTCCCCCTTATTAAAACGGTATTTTCTTATTAAATATGTATGCAATACAAATTCCGGTTTCAACTGTTTTAGGATAATTTTAGAATCGCATGACACACACATACATGCACATATCGCATACTTTTATTTGGCAATATACTAGGTTCCAACTTCCAAATATGATATTATTTAAAAAAAAAACAAACATAAATAAAACTACTTGCAACACTGAAATCAAACACAATGCACCAACCGATACAATAAGTGATAGTTCCTCTTCAAAATACCTGCAGACCAAGATCATCATTTGGGACTCCAGACAGTGAAATAAGTTTGAACGGCACTAAGAAAAAGAGCTATCAAAGCTCCAAGAAGTGAAAGAAACTTCCAGGGACTCTTGCGATATTCGTGCGTAAGTTCTGAAATAGATGTGTTACTCCAACCTTCATAATGACTTTGTATCTCATTCTTAACTTCAATATATAAGTTTTGTGTAACTAAATCAGTTTTTATTTCTTTGAAGAAATCAACGACTTCATTGTTAGTCCCTAAGCCGTTTTCAAGCACCCCAGCTTTTATCAGAACCTTAACGTCCTCATGGTTGCAAATCAGAGACTGAAGAAGACAAACGTACGATGTAACCCATGCAATTTCTTTACCTGGGCACGTTTCATAGGCTATCAAGTTTAACAAAATAGGCTTGGTGTCATCATCCACGGTTATTGGAGGGAGTTCTACATAAGATGAAAACGTACACCCTCTTCTAGAGAAATTAATATGTTCCAAAGTCTCACATGGCTTGAAACGAATCCATGCATCCAAAAGCTGGTTAACGTTGGGGAAATTACTGCTTTTGTAATTGTAACTTCGATTCAAATCCTTCGTGGGACGTCTTACAACTTGAGGTGTATGACTACGATGAAGAAGGTGGAGAAGATGATCCGGTTCGGGGGATAATAAGAATTGAGCTGATGGATATGCCAACAAACTGGCAGAACGGATGAGCTGATGGATGTTCTTTTTGGTATCGACATACTTTAAATCGTATATTTTTGCCAAACTACTCATCACCACACTTAGAACTTGGAAGGGAATTTGATTTTCCATCAAGAACAAATCCTGACAAACAAACGAAAGTTGTTTGTAATTTAACTGTGGAAAATGATATCCCCACCACCATTTTTCGGAATTTACATAGTGCAAAATAAAACAAGAATCTTGCAACATCATCTTAGTGAAGACATCATCACTAAACTTGGTTGTCGAATTTTCTTCATAGAAGCTTCTTAATTTTTGCACCATTTGTTGTTCACCAAGTGTTTTATACAAACTTTTTAGGATTTCCTTTTTACCTTTAAGGAGCCTCATTGTGTAAACAGGCTTGAGTTTCTCGACAAACTGGAGTTTCGGTTCCCCAAAATGGTATGGACCAATGGAGACAACATTGGGAACATAGTATTTCTCGTAGTCGTCTTTCTCTCTCACCATTCTTGGAACTCTAGGGATTCGTGACACTGATGACGGCGGGGGAGTGGGAGCATCATAGACAACGGAGTTAGAAATTGAGTCAATGATCGAGTCAATAATCGAGTCATCAGGGAGCTCGATGTTGCTATGGGTTTGGTCTTGCACCGGCATTTTTGGATTTGGAGGTTTAATATTGATGAATATAGGATCAAAAGCAAGTGTTCGGTTATGGTATTGATACAAGGATGTTATATATAAACATGTGGTTATGTGTCTGCTGGGTGCATTTCAATAAATGAAGTAAAGAATCATGGTACGATGCTATGCGTATGTTACTACCAATAAATTTGGAATATAATTTTATATGCGAACTTAAACTTGCCAGTTTCATATTACTTAAAAAAGAGGATTAGGATATCATATAGTTGTGTTTGATATGTTGCAAAACATCTCACGAAAGGTTTTTCTTTAATAAAGTTTCAAACCATTATTTACATATTTTATAAAAAAATAAAAACGTATTTATATCTTTTTGTCAAATATTTTTGAAATGTATTGGCAGTAAACATATCAAGAAAATATTAATAAGAAAATACAAATTAAAATCCACGTGATTTCGTGGTGATTGTTCTATAGCTTTTAATCGTAGACATGGTAAGCGGAAGTCAGTTATTGTATTGTTGATTTTATTTCATTTGTTAAAAAAACTAGTAATTTACTCTGGTGCGTTGCATCCGCTGCATGTTGTAACATGTTAAAAAACAGGGGCTAAACGGCTTTGAAAGTTTTTCACAGAAAAAAAAAGAAAGAAAAACAGTGAAGCAAAAGCTTTAAACAAATATATAGTTTCGAAGAAGCTTTAAATATCTAAGCTATATTTATTTAATTATGACTGAACAGATCCCTATTATAAGAACTTTAAAGAGCATGTAGAAGTGAAAACTAGAGAAATATACAACTTATTAATGTGTACATCGGAGGTGTATTTTCTTTTTTATATTGAGTTAGTATTTATGCTATTAAAAGATTAAATATTTGACAGACAAGTTTAACTATTTGATGGACAAGTGGTATGGTGTATTATTCATATGTTTGTCGGAAAAAAAAATAATAAAAAAAACTTACCCATTTTATTGGTAGATCAAGATGGTAAATATATGAATGGTAAATATTCATAACACTCTCTCTTGGATGATACTTTGCAAACTTCGGGATCTTGAAGGGTTACCTCGTTTAAACCTTGCTAAAGAAAAACCTAATGGCACTAGTACAAAAATCATCTGTTTAGAACCGTAAATTTTTTAACTAAAGCGGTGGGCTATATTAAAATTAAAAAAAAAACACTTAAGTACTACTATAGATAATACTTGACTAAGAATTCGTTCTAAACCGTTTTATTTAATAGATTAAATGGCGGCCTCAATTAAGTATCTATTTTAATACTTTTAAAACCATTAAAAAAACCCTTATGTCAAATCAAACAATTTACACTGGTTGAAACCCACTGGTTTATCATATTACATTCTTTACAATGGTTTATTTAATACACCCTTTACAAGTCTTTGAACTAAACTGGTTTATATACTATAGCTTTTTAGAGCATCTTGCAGGACTAGAAAAGAGATTTATCAGATCTTGAAACTCTTTTTGTATATGTGTTTTCATGCATTTCGGAACATAAATAAAGTTATATATATTATGGGTTAGGATAGAAGAGGAAGTTTATTTGGGTAGCAACCCTATTAATTAATCTTGACCATCCATTTATTTAATCAAGTGCTAAGATTAAATGAGTGAAATTGAAGGAAAAAAAGGAGGTGCGTGGGTTTGTCTAGAGGCATTCTAGTCAATCCAAGTCAATAGTTTCTCTCTCCTCCAATTCCTTCCCCCCTCAATTTTTTAAACGTTAATAACTCTTTCATACGACACTTTTTTTTTTGTAAAAATTGCACAAAGAAATGAGCGTTTTTTTATCTTTAAAACGAGTATACTATTGCTATATTTTCGAAAAAAAATTTCGAAAACCCAGTTGCGTAAAACGCAATGGAAAAAACCCAGTTGCGTAAAACGCAATGAAAAAAAAAAAAAAAACCTAAAAATGACATTTTCCTAAAACGCAATGCACCAAAAACACAAATAAATGTCTTATTTGGAAAACGCAATGGCCAGAAAATACAAAGAAATGTCTTATTTCAAAAACGCAATAGCCTAAAAACACAAAAGAAAGTGTACTTTCTAAAACGCAATGGACTGAAAACACATAAAAATGTGTTTTTACCTAAAACGCAATGCTCCAAAACATAAACAAATGTCTTATTTCTAAAACGCAATGGCCAGAAAACACTTAAAATGTCTGTTTTCTAAAACGCAATTGACTGAAAACACATAAAAATGTGTTTTACCTAAAACGCAATGCACAAAAAACACAAAGAAATGTCTTATTTATAAAACGCAATGGTCAGAAAACACTTAAAAATATCTCATTTCTAAAACGCAATGGCCTAAAAAACAAAAGAAAGTGTTTCCTCTAAAATGAAATGGACTGAAAACACCTAAAAATGTGTTTTACATAAAACGCAATGATTAAAAACACATCGAAAATGTGTTTTTCTAAAATGCAATGACTAAAAACACTTCAAAAATGTGTTTTTCCAAAACGCAATGGCCAGAAAACACATAAAAATTTCTTAGTTCTAAAACGCAATGGCATAAAAACACCAAAGAAAGTGTTCTCTCTAAAACGCATTGAACCATAACAGTAGTTTTTTCTGTGAATTGTCTGAACCAGGAATGCAGTTCTAAAACACAATGGAATAAAACTGTCTACGAATGCAGTTTTCTAGAGGCAAATTTACAGAAAATTAAATTTTCTCATGCATTTTTATTAAAGCAATTTAATCGATAAAAACAGTCTGAACCAGGAATGCAGTTCTAAAACGCAATGGAATAAAACTATCTAAACCAGGAATGCAGCTCGACCCCAGCCAGGGGCTCTGCCCCTTGGACCCCGCCAGAGGCTGCCGCCCCTTGGACCCTGCTACCAGGGGCGCTGCCCCCGGACCCCCGCCAAGATCGTAAAACGCAATGACTAAATCGAAAACCCAGATCGTAAAAATGAAATTAAAGAATTTCTTACATGGATCGAAGCCGATTTCTTCAACGATTGACGAAATTTGAATGATAGAAACACTTATCAGCGATCGAAACGAACGGATCGAGTGATTATCTTCAAAATCAAGGGAAAAAACGAGATTTTGAATGAAATTAAACTGGGTTTTTCTTCAAAAAAAAAAGCTGAAGAACACGTTGATCGGGTGTTTGAATCATTGATTGATGATGAAAATCGCACTATAATGTAGTGATTATTGAGATAGCAAGTGAAGAAAAGGTTGAAGATGGTGTGTTTTGAAAATGGTGGGTTTTGAAGTTACTGGGGAGAAGAATGAATAAGAAATGATACGATTGACTAAAATACCCCTTCTCTTTATTTTAAATTTTACGCAACATCCATGTAGGACCCAACTTCTATTGTAGACAGTAGCGGAGCTTGACTAAAAGATCTGAGGGGGGCGTAAAGTCATGGATCCAATTTATATATTGTATAAATATTTAGTCAAAATAATTGGGGGGACAATCCTATATAATTTTAAAATTTTCATACGAAAAAAGAAAATTTTACATTTCTAACCGAAACATTTGGGGGGGGGGGGGGGGGGTTGCACCCCCTACTTTACACTAAGCTCCGCCATTGAACCAGTCATAAGCGGTTGTGTGGAAAGGTGTGACGGAATGCTCACCTTAGAGTTTCATTAGGCAAAATTGAAAGACAATGTGTCATATTGCAATATAGGCCAGACATAGTGGCAAATTGCACTTTACTCTTAAATTAAATACATTTATTTACCTTATTGCTTATTATATAGTCTTACCATTTCATTCATGTTGTTTTTTACTTCCAAAATAAATTATATTTAATAATAATTTGGGATGAAAATGTGGATTAATGGGTGAAAAGTACTATTCACAAATCACAATGTACTTTGTAAATTTAAGTATTAAGATTTTGTGTGCGCTGTTATGGATATTTAGTCGGTATTAGATCATTTGGTTATGGTAACCGGAAAAGATATACCCAAAAAGATATCAATACGTGTTTTACATCGATCGAAAAAATTGATACCGGTACCGATATTATTAGGTCGAAATGTTTTTTGTTCGTCATCGTATTGAACAAAAGAAATCAACTTTTATCGAAATGTAGGCACGTTATAATGATATTTTTGAAATTATATAATGCATTGCATAAACAAAAAGGGTAAATAGAACCACTTTATAATAAAAAAAATAACAGTAAGACAACTTGATAACACGTATGGAGGCGATGATAAAGATAAGCAGGTCTTAAGAATTTACAAAAACACAAGTTTATTAAATAAAAACACTATATTGCTATATTTTATTTAGGTACAATTAATTTAGACTTCATCTAATTAGATTAGGAGAGAGATAAACAAGTTGATAAAAATAAAAGAGATAAAAGAAAGTACCCATTTTAGTAAATATTTTTCAAAGTACACAGAAAGGTAAATATTTTTTATAAGTACACTACTTTGGGAAAAAACTCAAAATATTATTTTACAATGTATTAAAATCTTAGAAAATCAAAATTTTATAGAGTTAGTATTGATATTCATGCAGAGAAAACCAAAATTTAATAAATTCGACCAACGGTCTTGGCTATTAATTTAAAAGATGCACTCCCTACGTAGAGCAGAGATGTATTAAATGTCAGTTGGACTGTTCACTTGTCTTTGGTTTGTTAACCTTCTTTCTCTACAAAAATGGTAATAGTATAATTAATAATATGTAATTATAAAATTGTAGAATCTAATAAAATGTTGATTTAAATATTTCTCGTATCTATACAATCAATCATGTTTCATTGTTATTTGAAAAAATGCACAATGTATAAATGATTGATACTAGGTTTTGCACCCGCGCGAGATGCGCTGCTCTAAACCGTGATATGGTATCGACATTCGTATTGAAGTCGTCATAGGCCGGTGTCGAAACTAATATCAATGTTGCCGAAAAAGCAAAATACGTTTATGTTGATAACGGGTGAGAGAGAAACTAAAAAGCAAGGTATAAAATGTGACAACCGGCAAAAATAATGTTAATTCCGTACAACTTAAGCACTTAATTTAACGTTTAATTACGTTCATTACGATTTAATTATTCCATGATTAGGTCGTATAAAGTCTAGCAATCATAGGACATGGTTATATATGTCAAACAATATTAATGCAAACGTCACGTCGCTACAAAACTGCAAACTATATCCTAATATGTTGACAAAATGCTGAAAACACTATTATCCTATACACACTATTCATGCCAGCAAGTTTCGAAAACTGTCTGACCAAGCGACGAATGGCATGAACACACTTTACAGATGAAATACAAATAAAAATCCCAAATTATATGTTGTACATGCTAGTTATGCGTAAACAATTTCGAACTCTATATGCTATTATCAAACTTGTATGCTCACCTTTACACCATGTGTATTGATCTCTATTTTAACGTATGTGACAGGTGTTTAGGATGCTACTTGCTAGGATGCTTGCTTTGTGGAATCGAGTTAGGAAGAGTCTAGAAACAAACAAACAATTTATTTTTATTTGAAATCTGAGTTGTCGAAACAGTTTTATTTGTTGGAGATATTATGTCTATAATAACTTGCTTACTTAATGGGTTACGGTATGGGACGTAATGTTTAACTATTCGGTAAAGTAGTTGTTATGGAATTTCTCTCGAACAATCTGTTTCGCTCAGTGTCATGCCCCGATGTTTCCGTCATCGGTTGGGGTGTGACATTTAGGCACCGTCTCTGGTGTTCATCTCACATAATTGAAACATTAATAGCAAGTTCACGACATATAATCGAAAAACATGAAGTTCTTACAAATCTGAAACACAAATAACGTTTTTAAAACCCTAAGCGATGAACAGGTCTGAACAAATGAACCAAGAGATTTTTTTTTAAAACCCTAAAACATGAATCCTAAGTTCATGGCATCTAATCGGTAAATCAAGTTTTTACAAATCATAAAAGATTTCGTACCTGCAACTGAGTCGGTGAAAGAAACCAGTGTTTCTCCTACACAACTAAAGGTAAATAACAATGGTACTTTCTGATTAGTAAATGATAAAACACTTACCTTGCACCTTCATTTTGGATCTCCTCAGCTTTGGAGTCATTACAATATACTAAAATCTTTATTTCGACACTTGAAGGAGTTTGATCAGAGAGGTTCAAATTATCAGGTTTCTGAGCAGAAATAAATGAGGCGAGAAATAAAAACCTTAATGACAGAAAAAAAACCTAATTAAGGAAAATATGATTAATACATCATGAATCTGCTCAAATCGATGGACGATTCAATTGAATCAACCAATTTTGTATGGATTGTATTACAATTAACATCAAATAAAAATTTGATAGCGAAAAATATGACCCTAGTTTGAAAGAACGAACCTGGTAACTAGGGATTGAAGAAGAAGATGTAGCGATGAGGATGAATTCGAAGAAGATGCAAAGATTGATGGATTACAAAGAGCGTATGAGTATCCACAAAGCGGCGCGTAGGAGAAGAATGAGAGATTTAGGTTTTGAGAACAATTATATATGATCCAAATAATGTAGGTCGGTGTGTTTGAAAACCCAAAATCCGACCCTAAGAATTACGGATCCCGCGTCCAATGTCAATTTGTATAGGGAATTGAGATGGATCCCCCCCCCCCCAAATACACTCTCTACTCGACCATAAGATGCCACATAAGCAAAATTGCTCCACCATCACATGCCACATGGCCCAAATCATCTCACTTATTAATATATATATATATATATATATAGATAGATAGATAGATATTTATGCATTTACTTCAAATTGGTTTACATCTACTCAACGGTATTGGCATGCTACATAACATATATAAAATTCCAGATGGTAAAACTTATCTGGTACACTAACCTTGATGTGTCAACGTAAACAATATCTCCCGAAAAGGAAAAGAACTCCCTTACGTCTCGCTCAGAAGCCCCGTAGCGAAAGATCGCTCACTTTATCGGTCTTAATCTGCAAAAAAAAAAAAAAAAAAAAACAAATAGCAGATCACATACGCGTCTTAAAATACTACACATATTATGTTTTATCAGACCAAACTTCTACAGCTTTCACCTACATCCTGAAATTTAATACATTAAACTTGTGTTACTTAAATATATTAATTAACATCATGTAATATCCGCGATAATAAACATGTACCCTTCTGATAAACACATGAACCGTGATTTTGAACATTCTACAAATCAGATCAATGATAACTATTCCGTAATCACTTGCACAATAGTATCGGAAGAAGCCGGATCAATCAAATCATCCACAACTCAACTTTGTAGCTAAACAGAATAACGGATTAACAGATCTACAATGTTTCAGAATGATATAAAGAATTAAAGCTCAAATCAATAATAAAAATAAGTGATAATAACAAAGAACACACGATTAATACTTTCCAGACATTGCAAGTAAGGACGTTTTTTAATCTTTTCATATATATGGTTTTTTTAGTTTTATTTCATTTCCCTAGATAGTCCTTATTTTATGGCTTAATTGGTGCATCCTTGTCACACCCCGACCACGTAAAACAACAAGACGTGGCGGAAACATCGGGGAGTGTTGTAACAGAATCATTGTTTCACAACCATGGATCAAATAATTTTGTTTTATTGAATCATTGAAATCTTTGTTCTATTACAAATCAGATAAATATAAATATTGTCTTTCAAATTTTAAAGTCGCTAAGGCACTGGTCCATCCTAAGTGTAGTATGTATCAACAATCGTCATAAAGCAAGACCTGAAACATGTGTAAAAATAGGTACGTCAGCATAAAAATGCCTGTGAGATACATAGGTTTTATTGTAATTAGAATTCATGACTTATGAGTTTAAAGAAAAAGTTTTAATAAAAGTAGTCATGATCCTTGTAAAAGGTTTTCTTTTATAAATCATTTATAAGAAATCAGATGGTATAAAATAATAATACATAGAAAATTTAATAAGTAAGTAAAATGAGTTTGTATAGAATATATTGTTTGAAAAACAATATTTTGATAAAAAGGTTTATAGTATATATAAAAATATACTTTGGTTTTTAAGAAAGTCGAATAAGTAATATATTAAAATATATTTCAGTTCCAATATTGATAACCCAAGTGTACTAAATAACAACACGGTATGTAATGTGATGAAAACAATTATATATAAGAAGTACCAGCGGCGTATCTACCATGTTTTCATCACATCACACCCGTCCCGTTATCTAAACACTAACCAAAACCCAGTCGTTAAACAAATAGTATATTAAATATACCTTAGTTGTTTAAAATAATAATTTTCAGTAGTATATCAAAAGTATACTTTGGATTTATAAATAACATATTAAACTATGTTTTGGATTACAAATAACATATTAAACTATGTTTTGGATTACAAATAACATATTAAACTATGTTTTAGATTTTTAACAAAATATATGTTGGTTTTGTACGATATCACATATGAGAGCATATCAAACTATACTTTTGGGAGTATAACTTAATATACAATAATAATGTGACTTAAGAATTCATTCAGACCTAGTGCATCAAAATACACCTTTGAGACTATAGGGATACCACAAAGGCAATCCCTATTTGGATGGAGAAACAAATTGGTTTCAGACATTCTATGACAACAGGAATGGGGTGTCAAATCCTATAGCGCTACATCATACTACCAACCGGTCTGGTGAACAAAATAAGTACTATTCCAAACATTTATTTTATAATCTTTGAAAAATTAGAGTTTAAATCATAGATAATTATTCAATTTGCAAAAAGATAAGTACAAATATGTATAATCAATTATACTTTTGAAAACATGAAAATAACAGATAGGTACACATGCTTCACCCCAAAACAGTTTGAAAACAGTAAAATGGGGGACTATGTACTTACTTGAGAGTGCTTAGAAGTCTGAACAACTACCAAGCAAGCTAAAGGAGTCCCGGAAATCAAACGGTACCTAATATAGGTAACTACATAAATAATCCGGACCTAAATCGGAAGATCGGATAGGATGAGGTCTCGTAAACCAAATGAGTGTGGGATCTCATATGATATGGTTTAACAAGGCCTACATACTAAATTGAAACCTAACCTAAGTGCTTACAACCCATCACGACCCGTTTAGGTAGCTTGCGCTACTTTAACGCGTCGTTCGCGTAAAACGCGTTTGGACCGCCTAACTAGTCCTACGACAAGTATCATATGCCCTAACATTGTGTAATTATGTTGCATAATCATTTAAATGACAAAAGTTTGGGTTACATATGCTTAAATATCAATTATGCATGAAAAGGGTATTTTGGTAATTTTCCTAAGGCATATAAACTACTTATCATACAACTACTTAAAAGTTTGGTCGGATCCTAAAGATCGACCAAATGGGTCGGGTTCGAAAGTATAAGCGATTGTTTAGATCGCTTACCTTACGACCCTACATAAGCACTAATCTAAAAGTGACGAGCTAAACATGTTTAAAACATGTTTAACAAAGTTTGAAAACAAGTTGGATATCAAAACAAACGGTTTTGATACCTAAGAGTAGTTTGGTTACAAAATACGCATAAACACGCATTTTGGCCGAAACTATGACTCGTCACTACACCTAAACAACATGGTAATCAGTAGGTATAGTCACTAGGGACTATAACCATCGTGATTACGCTCACGTTGCGAAGTTCAAACGAACTTCTCATTGACCATAGACTGGTCAATGCAGAAAGTCAAACGAAGTTTGACTTTTAAGCTAGAAAGTGATAAAAGAACGAAAGAGGACTTAGAAAGGGTCCAAATAGATTTGGTTCCAAGTATTCTCAGGTAGGTAGTGAATAATCACAACCACTTAGAGAAATCTCAGACCAAATGTGCAGAAAATGAATGAGGGATGTTTTGGTAAAAAATTACTGAAGCAATTAAGTGATCAAATTTGTTAAGTGAGGTAGTGTGCTAGAAATATGTGTGAAAAATATGTTAATCAAGTTAATTGCAAAAACAGTTTTAGGATACGGCTCAGGATATAGAGCTGTATCTATGATCAATCAATGAGCAAAAAAGTAAAGGTTGACACGTGATGTACGAGGAAAGCCCTTGATCAATCTAGATCGCCGGCACAAAACCTCGGGAGCTGACAATCGCAGCTGCCTTGTTCTTCTATTACTTCAAATGTCAGGATACAGTGCAGGATGTGACGCGGATCAACTAGGTGTTACAATGTAATTCGAGTACAAGTGTTTGTGTGTAGTGACTGCTAAAAGCTAGAGAGCAAAAGTGTTCGAAAGTGTGAGTGAAAGTTTCGTGCCTTAATCTGATCCGCCCCCATCTATTTATAGTAAAAGAAATGCAACAAACTATCCTAATAAACCGGGATCCGGCGAATATTCCCCACTTGAACGTTGTAGACCTGGTCTTTCGGGTTCAACGTCTCTCATATAACAGATATGCCCGAGTCTTAAGGAGAAGAAGTCCATCTGACCGTTAGTAACTCACAGCCTCTAACCTGCACGTGGTCAATTTAGTTAACACCAGGATATCGCCCAGGATGTTACCAATATCCTAATCCAGTATCCTGATCACAAGTAAACAACCAAAAGCAGGATATTAGTCAGGATATATACGCTCAGAAAATGGCCCATAACAATTGTCCCCAAATATATCTGTTGGTACACCAATCCAACGGATATATTTTAAAAATTCTAACTCGTAGACCGAGGCAATTAAAACGAGGTGACGTTTGAGATGACATTGTGCAACTTCCCCTGCTACTTTTACTCTTCGCCCCCCTATATTCAACCTATAATTAGCTGAGATATTTCATCTTGTTATCATTACTCTTCAAGCGATTTTCTGGTAATCATCCTTTCCTTCATCCACTGTTTTTCTTTGAATTTCTTATAGTTTGCTTGATACCCCTCATGGCATCACGGACAAGATCTCGTTCGGATGAACCGGTTCCAACCCTCGTGAGTCAAAACCTCATACGAGAACCAGAAAAAGAAACCTGCTGCTTCAATAATGCCGATATCGCTGCCCTGAAGGATTCCGGCGCCTTTCCCGCCGGAGTCGTCATTCGCCCTTTTGATCGGGAGGTTCGATCAGATGCATCATCAGACGAGTGGGTTTGCTTTTTTGCCTACCCTTTTTCTTTGGGACTCCGGTATCCATTTCCACCCTTCATCTCTCGTTTCTTCGACCTCACCGGCCTTAGTTATGCCCAAACTATGCCAATGGTCTGGCGAGTTTTGATGGTGCTAGATCAAATCAGATCTCGTCATTGCCCTGACCTGTGTATTGAAGACCTTCCCATAGCATACCGGTTGAGGTCCCATGGTGATAGCCGTTTTCTTTTGTTCTCCACCTCCAAGAGCCCTTTAGTCCTTAAGGCCACCAAGAACGAAGACCAATGGCGGCGAAAGTTCTTTTTCGTGAAAAGAGACTCTATTGACAATGGTTTCGATCTGCCGGTTAGATGGTTAACCAAGGGTAGGATCTAGGGTTTTAGGAATATCCCCAAATGTATCCTTAAACTATATCCCAAACTTATATCCTGATGTTTTTGTGCAGCGAACTTCACAGATTTAGCACCCCCAAGTGCGGAATCCAAGTCCAGGATCAAAGAAATCTACCGACTTCCTGCTAGTGAAAGAACCTTCTCCCTGTCTCTTACAGATTCAAGCCAAAAGTCAAGTTCAGAAATGTCTGGTAAGTATACAGGAGTAAATTAACTATAGAATATAAATGACATAAATTAAACACTTCTCCCCTGATACAGTGTCGGTCATCAACCTTGAAGGCTTCCAACTCAATGAGTTGGATAGTTATTCCAGCCTTGCACCCATCAAACAAGAGATCAATCCGAAGCCAGCCGATACTCCAAAGCCCAGCAGCTCAAAGACTACTATCGCTCCCAAAGCCCCTCCAACATCCAGGACCCGGGCCTCCAGCTCCCGGAAGAGGAAGGAAGGGGATCATCCTACTACTCCCCATGTATTCCCGTTTGAGAATCATGGGTTCACGTATTCCAGCAAATTAATGACAGGTTTCCTCAACCAGGTTAGTATCCTGACCTATATCCTGCACCACATGCTAATTACAAATGTTAATTTAGGTTGATACCTGTTTCCTTACCTTGCAGGGCCTTGAACGCCTGGTATTCCTTTATGAGGACGCATGTGGCTCGAACGTTATGTTAGAGAGCAAACTGAAGAAGGCTGAGGCTACCATCGCGGATCAAGCAGCAATCGCCACCGCCAAGTCGGAACACTATGAAGCTAAGTACAAGGCCATGACTCGAGATCACCAGGCTGCCATCCAGAAGATCACCCAAGAGGCTCAAGCTAAGTCAGACGCGGCCCAGGTTCAGCATGAGCAAGACATGGCTTCATACCGGGAGAGCCTTAAGAATTCAGTTATCATCTCCCTACTCCAGGCCAGACTGAAAATGGCTTACGAGGCTAGGGCTTTGGGCGTTGAATGCCCTTCGTGGAACATCAAAGCCTGGGAGATGAAATTGAAGGATCTCGGCGGCAACCCTGTTGAGCCCCCTTCAAAACCTGCCGCAGAGGAGCCCGCCAAGGTAACTGAGAAGGTGGATGATGCCGGTGCTTCAAAGGATGCTGGTGGTGACGCTGAAGAAAATGCTGGTGGAGAGGATGCTGCTGATGATGGTGAGAGGAATGCTGGAGAGGATACTGGTAGAGATGTCATGATGAAGGAGGGAGCTGACCCTTAAATGCAGCGATGTGGGCGATGACGGATATATGTGCTGAGGCCGGAGCCCACTTTTTAAAATTTCATGGTTATGGTCTGTAAAACAATTTACATTTCCTGTCTTTGAACAATTTATATTTCCTGCATTAGAACAATACGATGACCAAAGGTGGATGGGTCCTGAGTTTCAGGATGAAGCCCTTGGTCATCAGTTAGTATAATTTGTTTTGGATGACGTTACGGTTGAAGGTGGACAGGTTCCGTTTTGAGATAAAACCTTCAACCGTTGTGTAGGTACGGTAAAAACTAATCGTGCTTTTGGCGGATGGGCCTCGGCTTGAGGTGAAACCAAAAGCACAACTTTTGACTTGTTAATAATATAACTACCCCTTGACTTATTTGTTGTCGTCTTTTAGATTTTCGCCATGCGTTACTTAGTTAATTTTGCAAAATATCCTGATCAATATACTCAGTGATATATTATGAAAACCTTTTTCAAATAGAATTTCTAAAAATTCAATTAATTTCAGACAAAACTTCTAAAGAATAAAAGGTAGCCCATTTTCTAAAACCTGTTTTGACAATACTTGTTCGATCAGGGTTTTCATTTTCAAATCAAATATTTCAATCAAATATCCCGAAACGTATTCCAAAAATACATTTCGAAGACATATCCTAAAGATATATCCTTAATCAAAGTTAAACAAATCATTTAAGGTTCACAAAGGAAAGATCATACCAGGAATTGAGTGTAGCCCTAGTATTAAATTCCAACCCCTTTTGTGACTTCTCCTACTAAGATGTCCCCAATTCGAGACACTTAGCTCAACTTTGATCCTTTGTGCTTCATACAATTACTTTAGATGGATGTCCCCTGTGCATGAAGTCCTCAAACACTTAGAAAATTTTTGAATACTAGTTCCAATTGTGTGGACAATTTTTTGTGTTACAGGGGTAAAACCCAAAATATACTGGCGATAAATCCTTTGTATCCTGGGGAAAATCCCAAATTTTCGTGCGCTACAGGCGGGAGTGTATAAACTCCAAGACTTAGAAAGGTGAAAACCTTTAAACCTTAGAGAGCATGAAAATACCCTTTCGTGAGAGAGGGTGATCAATCCTCATATACCTTAAGGATTCAGGATATAGCCAATAGTACCGAAATTGTCAATCACTTTTACATGAACTGGTCCCGCCACCTTGAACTATTCCCAAATAACTTGCGCTCCAGGCGGGGTGTTTAAACCCAATTCGGAAGAAAGGTGAATACCTTTAAACATGTGAAGGGATCAGGATCCCTTAGACGTGAGAGAGGGGGCCAATCCTCTAATCTTTCGAAGTATCCTGAGTGTGTATCTTGGTGCTACATCCCGAAGCATATTCTGCAAAACACTTATAAGCTAAGGTGGGTGTTAGCCTGGCTAACACCCCTCCGATGCTTAAGCCAGTAACGGGTTCAAAATAGTAAATGATATTAAAATTTAATAAAAGAGTCATAATCCATCCTTACCCTTGCAGCATCTCTTATCTCATCAATAGTATCCAGTTCCTGGCATAGGACTTCAGGATTCTTCTCAGGATCCCTGAGGTTGGATCTCGCTGTAGGTATCACCATTTTTGTCGGGATCACCGCTTCTGCTCCAAACACCAAGGAAAACGGGGTTTGGCCAGTTGCATTCTTCACCGTTGTCCTATCAGCCCACAAAACAAAGGGTAATTCGTCTGCCCATCTTCCTTTCTTAGCCCCTAGTCTCTTTTTTAAGTTGTTGACAATTATCTTGTTTGAGGATTCTGCTTGTCCATTTGCTTGAGGATGCACCGGAGTAGATGTGATCATTTTAATTCCCCAACTCTTGTAAAAGTCAGTAGTCCTTTTACTTATGAATTGAGATCCATTGTCACAAATTATCTCAGCTGGTACTCCAAACCTAGTCAGGATATTCCTTTTTATGAAGGATACGACTTCTTGATCTCTAACTTGAACAAATGCTTCTGCTTCAACCCACTTGGAGAAATAATCCGTCATTGCCATCATGAAAACCTTTCCTCCTGGAGCCTTCGGAAGCTTTCCCACTATATCCATACCCCATTTCATGAACGGCCAAGGGGAAACAATAGGATACAGCGTTTCAGCAGGCTGATGTAATATGTTACTATGTCTTTGACAAGCGTCACATCTTCGAGCATATTCTGTGGCATCTTTTCTCATCGTCGGCCAATAATATCCTGTCCTTAACACTTTTGAGAATAACGACCTGCCCCTAGTATGGTTACCACAATCCCCTTCGTGTATATCCTAAAGTACTTCTTTGGTTTCGGGATCCTCCAAGCACCTCAGATATGGTCCTGCAAGAGATTTCTTATACAGAACGTCATTTATAATAGTGAATCGTGATACCTTCATTCCAAAGGCTTTAGGATTCTCTTTCTTTGGGATGTGTCCTTCCTTAAGATATCTCATGATTGGAGCCGTCCAGGACTTAGGATCTTCCTCGGGATACTCATCATCAGGATCCTGAATACTTATTACTTCCTTATCCTGAAGATTCGTCGTAGGATATAGGATATGTAATATTGGTATTTGTGACAACTCGAGTTTTCAAGATTTCCATCTTCGCCTTTATTGCGCGTTAAATGTTTATGTTGTTTGTTAATACGACTTGTTTGTTTCACAACTGTGCACGTTTGTAGTATGTTAATCGTAATGTGATTGATATGTTGTATACGGTATGCCTTATAAGTGTGTATGATGATGTATGTCTTAATTTTAATATATGTGTTGTATAATTTAAACAAGAAATCTGTTAGGCCAAACACCCTCACCCACATCAACGAAATCACCCTAGTGGTGAAAACACTTTGTGTTTTCGTCCACTAGAGGACCAACGAAATCAGAATGGGCTTTAGGCCCAGTAGTGAATTATATATATATATATCTTTTTTTTATCACAACCTTGACGGAGAGTTTTTCAATCGGCAAACCCTAGAGTCTCTGTGTGTGACGGCAGTCTCTAGATCTTTCGAAACCTTGACTAGCCTCGTGTCATCTGGTTAGTAATTCCATCTTGTGAGTAGATTGTGGTGATGTAACTGGATGATTTTTATATCTATATTGTCTGCAAACAGTCATATACTTTGAATAAGGTGCACACATAAGTAGATCGACTGCCATGTGATGTTGTTTATGATTGAAATCGATTTGCTGGTTGGGAATCTTTATAATCCGATGAAATAATTGATCATGTGTGCCTGTCATTGAATAACCTGCAGGTTTATTAATGATCTTGATCTCACAATGTTTTGGTAATTTATAAGTTTGCATGAATCGATCTGGTGGAATGATTGTGTTGTTAATTGATCTTATAATTGATAGATGATTGCTATAGCCGATGTATATGTTAGAGTGATTTAGGGATTTGGGATTTTTGTAACTGCTGTTGTTGATGATGATGTTACTGACGAAAACACAAGGTGTTTTCGTCACACCTTATGCCTAACGAAAACACCCACCACATTTGTTAAACTGGACGAAATCACTAAAGTGATTTCGGCCCATAAGGTGTTCTCGGCCCAAAAGTGATTTCGGCCCATAAAGGGATTTCGGCAAAGCTTTGTTTTCCACATGTGATTTCGTGAAGACTATCCAGTAACATTGTTGCTTATCTAGTTAGTTGGTTAATTAACTTAGTTAAGTATGTTGAACCTGTTACTTGTTAACTCAGTTAGTTGTTAAATGTGTAACTCTGTTAAGCAGGTAAACCTCTGTTAAGTTGTTAGATGGTTAACTCTATTTGTTTACAAATGCAGTTATTTAACTAACATTGTTAGTTTATTACCTCTACTAGTTCATCAGTACTGTTAGGTATCTTATTTCTGTTAAGCTTGTTAACTCAGCCTAGTATGTTAATGAGTAACCGTGTTGGGATAAACTGTAAATGATACTTACATGAAACATGAATGGAACGACCTTGTTTATCTACTTACGTGATTCGTGATAATTGTTTAAGTACATGTTATGACATAGATTGCATGTGAATCCTTACGAACATAAACTGATCTGGTATACGTGCATATAATAGGATTTGACTGATTTCTTGTGAGCACTTAACTTAGCATACCGAGCAAACCAAGGTGAGTTCACACTCTTACCAAGGCATGGGATTCCCGGGGTAGGGAATGGGTTTTGAATAATGGGATTGAACAATTACTTGTGCTTACACTGCTACTAGACTTTCTACCATCGTCCTCAGGATGAGCAGGACACTTACGTAAAACCTACGTAAACTTTTACTTACCACTGTCCTCAGGTTACGAAGGGCACTTACGTAAAACCTACGTAAACTCATACATACTACTGTCTTCGGGTGAAGAAGGACACTTACGTAAAACCTACGTAAACCCCCGCGTACCACTGTGTCACACCCCGACCACGTGAGACAACGAAACGTGGCGGAAACGTCGGGGAGTGTTGTAACAAAATTATTGTTTCATAACCATGGCATAAATAAATTCTGTTTTATTGAATAAACGAATTCATTGTTTTAATACAATCAAGTAAGTACAACTATGATCTTCTAAGTTTTAAAGTTGCTAAGGCACGAGTCCGTCCTATATGTAGCATGTATCTACAATCATTGCAAAGCAGTACCTGAAACATGTGTAAAAATAGGTACGTCAGCATAAAAATGCCTGTGAGATACATAGGTTTTGTGAAAAATAAGATTCATGACTTATGTTTAAGAAAATGTTTAGTCATGAACCTTGTAGTTTGCTTTGTTTTGTAAATCATTTGAAAAGCAATAAGATCAGATGATACGTATAAGTAAAATAATAGTGTATGGTTAAGTGAATAACGAAATAGAATGTGTTTGTATAAGAGAAGTTGTTTTGTAAAACAATGTCTTGTGAAAAGTATGTTATTTGTATAAAATGTTATATGTCTCAAATTGAAATGATTCAAATAACGCTACAATATGTAATACCATACAAACACTTATATATAGGAAGTACCAGCGGCGTATCCACCATGCTTGTATCATATTACACCCGCCTCGTTACTTAATCACTTACTCAAACCAAACCAACAATGTAAGATGTCTATGTTTAAACCAATTGCCAAATGTATTGAATAATATGTCAAAATGTTTATGTGTCCAATGTAATGTGTAACCAATGTGATTTGTATAAATAAATGTAAGATTAAACAAATAACCTTATAGTAGCATATTAAAAGTATACTTTGGATTTGTAAGTAACATATTAAACTATGTTTTGGTTTCATAAATAACATATCAAAATATGCTTTAGATGTGATAAATAACATATATGTTGGTTTTGTACAATATCACACATGGGAGTATATCAAACTATACTTTAATAGTGTGATTTGAGAATTCATTCAGACCTGGTGCATCAAAATACACCTTTGAGACTATAGAAATACCACAAAGGCAATCCCTATTTGGATGGAGCAACAAATTGGTTTCAGACATTCCATGACAACAGGAATGGGGTGTCAAATCCTATAGCGCTATATCATACTAACAATCGGTCTGGTGAACATAAAATAAGTACAATTCAACATTTTATTTTATGTTCTTTGAGAAATCAGTGCTTAAATCATAGATAGTCATTCAATTTGTCAATAGATAAGTAATAACATGTATAATCAATTATACTTTTGGAAAACATGAAAGTAACAGATAGGTACACATGCTTCACCCCAAAACAGTTTGAAAACAGTAAAATAGGGGAACTATGTACTCACTTGAGATTGCTCAGAAGTCCTAAGATAGCCACCAAGCAATGCTAGAGATCACAGAATATCAAACGGCACCTAATATAGGTAACTACATTAATAAACCGGACCTAAATCGGAAGATCGGATAGAATGAGGGCTCGTAAACCAAATGAGTATGGGAACTCATGTAGTATGGTTTATTAAAGCCTACATACTAAATGAAACCTAACCTAAGTGCTTGTGACCCATTACGACCCGTTTAGGTAGCTTATGCTACTTTAACGCGTCGTTCGCGTGAAACGCGTTCGGACCGCCTAACTAGTCCTATGACAAGTAATGTATGCCTTAACATGTCTAAAATGGTTGTCAAATCAGTTTAGATGTCAAAAGTTATGTTACATATGTTTAAAATGAATTTTGGGATCAAAGGGGTATTTTGGTAATTTACCTAAGGCATATAAACTACTTATCATACAACTAACTAAACGTCGTGACCATAGGGTATAACCTCGGAAGGTTATTCCCTATACTATGGTCACCTAAAGTGCTTGGTCGGATCCTAATGATCGACCAAACGGGTCGGGTTCGAAAGTATAAGCGATTGTTTAGATCGCTTACCTCACGACCCTATATAAGCACTAAACTAAAAGTGACGAGCTAAGCATGTTAAAACATGCTTAACTAAGTTTAGAAAACAGGTTTGGTATCACAACAAACGGTTGTGATACCTAAGAGTAGTTTGGTTACAAAATACGCAAGAATACGTATTCTGACCGAAACTACGGCTCGTCACTGAGCCTAGATAACGTGGTAATCAGTAGGTATAGTCACTAGGGACTATAACCATCGTGATCACGCTCACGTTATGAAGTTCAAACGAACTTCGCATCGACCATAAACTGGTCAATGCAGAAAGTCAAACAAAGTTTGACTTTCGGACTCGAAAAGCAATAAAAGAACGAAGGAACACTTACGAAGGGTCCCCGAATGCTAATCTAGATCAACATAGCTCAGGTATGAAACAAAGGTTTCAACTTAGAGCACAAATGATCAGATTCTTGTGAGGAATGAAGTGAAATGGGTTGGGTATTTATAGTTTTCGGTCCACCGTTAGGATCGTTTCTTGGAAAAGAGGGAATGATCTAGCCCGTACACTTGTCAAGATGTTATGGTAACTGAAAATGGCCACCATAGGAGTTTAACAAGTGGCACTTGACCTTTGGGAGGGGTTAAAGGCTGTTAACTGCTGTTTAAAAACGATTTGCTGCATCAGACCCAGGCTAGCGCACCGTTACATTAAAAGTGTAGAGGTGCGCTAGGCCTAAGTTTGGCAGATTTACAATTTTGGTCCCTGTCATGAATTCAGCCCATTTTTGACACGTTTAAGGCCCGTTAACCCCATTTCAAAGCTCTAAAATGAAGTTAAAGTATTGGGAACTTAAAACATGCTCAAAAATATCACGGATGTCGGTTCGTTTAGCCGTACGGTTGCGATGTTCGGTTAATTACGACGGAATGCGCATAAGCGCGAAAAACGATCCAAATGACGCGACGAATGGATTTTTCTCATGCCAAACACTAAAATAAAATATTATAGTGCTTACATAAATTTTTGGATGTCCGGATGTATTCAGAACGTAAGTGATGCGCGAAAATGCAAACTTGTGCACTTTTTGACACTTTTAGTCCCTAAATGACCCAAAAGTTTATTTTAGCACACCGAACCCCTCAAAGCCTATTTCTAAGCTATATAAAGGATATATAAGGTGTGTTTAACTTATGGTCATGTTCCAAAATGTTCGTTACAGTTCAAATTGGCATACTTTCGCAGTTTGTCAAGTTTAGTCCCTGTAAGCGAATTAACTTGTTTTCACCACACCAAACCTTCCAAAACTTATATCTAAGTTATGTAAAGGTTATTTAAGGTATGTTAAGCCTATTTCACTATTCCGGAGTGTTCGTTGGGTTAAACTGGTTATATTTACGCATCAGAGCGCGTATAACCCTCCAGAAAGCGATGTAAAGCTTAAAATCGAACAAGAGTTGATATGTGCAAACGATACACATATTTTTACAAATACCAAGTATGAAATACAATATTTCATTGGTTTGGCATTTGTTTGATGGTTGAAGTGACACAGGTGTCACAGTCTCCCCTACTTTAGGAAATTTCGTCCCGAAATTTAATTCTAGAGGAAACTTGTGAAGACAACTGTGACGGTTTCGCCTTCTAATAGATCCATTGAACCCTTAAGTAAAACTCTGGGCCATGTTAGGATTCTTAGCGAATTTGTTAACCCTCAAAGTGAATTCCTTGTAGCAGTAAAACATGGAATTTTTGAACTATGGACAGAAGAACGTTTCTTATGAAGACTTATCATAGGAAACTTGGTGTGTGATTGAGATCAGAATTGGGAAGTGTAAGATAAAATGACATCGGTCAAGGTCCAAGACTTCTCCCGTATCATTATTCTTGTCACTATAGGTCTTAACACATGACAAAACTTCCTGTGGTTTCTGTGCACTGAATTCCATAATTATGTAGGCCTCCATAATTACGTAATTCCTTGCACAGTCCGCACAGTTCATTTCATAATGCGTAGAGGAAAAATCAATTGAATAAACATGAAGCGACCTGACTAGACCACCAAAGGATCTGTTCAACTAGATCAACGAACGATCTTTTTAACTAGAACAACACATGATCTTCTTAACTAGGCCGTCGTACGATCTCCTTGAATAGACCACTTAAGGGATCTTTTCAATTATATCATCACATGATATTTCTAACCAAATTTTCAAATCAATATGTTTAACTAGACCACCCAAGGGGTCCAATTATAGAATAATACTTTATAACCCAAGGGACTTAGCTACAACGTAGAAGTCCATTAAGGATTTAAGATAGTAACTTTGGATATCCTATTATCAATCTCTCGTATGAGATATGAAAGATTCTACGAGGATTTGGATAGATCACAAAACATACATGAAAACATATAAGCACATAAACACATAATTAGTTAGCTTGATTCTTTAATTTGTTGTCTTTGAGCATGGATAATTAAAGCACATCAGGAATCCAATCCATGGATTTCATTTGGCACTTTAAGTATTTTCAAGGATCCATCTATAAAGATAGAAGGATTTTCAATAAGAGTTTGGCTTTGTTTCTTAAAAGAAACGAGTGTTTAAGGTTCTTGGGGAGATCACAAATATTCATAAAATGACAGAACCATACGAGTAGTTTGTCTTTGGGTTGACATCATAAGATTGTATCCAACGTTCACACAATCGTATCAGTTTTGCAAAAATAAAAACGACGAATTTTTTATTTATATTACAACTGACTTGTCTTTAAACATCATAAGATAACAACCAAGGAAATAACAAAACACTAATTGTTCACTGCCGCATCATTGTTCATGTTTGCCTCATTGATGTTAAGCACTCGTCCACGTGCTGGAGGTATGTTAACAAGTCTTGGGCAATTGTTCCTGTAGTGGGTAAGGTCACCACAGTTATAACATTACCCTGGAGGGAACCGTGCTTGAACAGCAGCAGGGTTTGCAGCAGCTTGATTTGCATAACGACAAACATTGATCAAATGTCCCAACCGCCCACAGTGGGTACATTTGTGACACTGCTCTTGCTCTAGATGATGACGGTTGCACTTGTTGCACAAAGGTGCAGTACCAACATAGTTTTGCCTTTTGCGAGGTTGTGCTGGTTGGTTTGGTGCAACCTGTTTGTCTTGAGCAGTTACATCGCAGTTCTGAGAGGCTTTGCGCTTCTTCTTCTTGGATACCTCAGCATGTTCTTCCTTTGGTTCCACTTGAGCAGTCTTGTCAGATGGTCTTGGGTCGCCTTTTCGAAAAAGCTTTTTCTTTCTGATGTGGGATTCAGTTAGAGTAGCAGACAATTCAATGGCTTGTCTGACAGTAGTAGGGTTACTGCCAGTAACAATATCCTGAACGAGGTCAGGAAGACCATCAGTATATTTCTCGATCGCCTTATCCACAGGAGTAACCATTGCAGGACACAACAGGCTCAATTCTTCAAAACAGTCAGTATAGGCTCGATGTTCACCACTGTCTTGCTTCAAATCATCAAACTCCCTCTCCAAAGCTCGCAGTTCATGACGAGGGCAAAACTCCTTCATCATAAGAGCCCTAAGCTCAGCCCAAGTCTGTGCTAATGCAACCTCAGCACCGCGGTCTCTCATCACCCCGTTCCACCATGTGAGAGCCCTCTTCTGAAACACACTTGAAGAAAACTCGACCTTGCGATTTTCAGGACACTGAACGTGACGGAAGGTATTCTCAATGCTCTCGAACCACTGAAGAAGCCCAGTTGCTCCCTCAGAACCACTAAACTTGAGTGGTTTAGCCGAGTTGAAACTCTTGAAATTGCATGGAGCATTGTTGTTGTTGATGGCTTGCATCATTTGAGCATAAAGATTTGGGAAGGCAGCAGCCATTTGCTGCGCGATGATTTCCGCCAGTTCGGCATTCACCATCTGATTGTCACGTCGATGAGGCATTCTAAAAGAGGAAACATGAAAGGAAACGAGTGAGAGAGTTAGGCGAAAAGAATGAGATGAAACAAATCCGATGAAAGCAAGGATAGTGGTCATTTGTTTGTTACTACAAAGCAACAAACTACACACAGTGACTAATCAAAGTAAATGGGTCAAGAATAATGTATCACGAAGACATGCTCGCCAATAAGTGAACACTCATCCCAAGAATTCCCAGGTAAGCACAACTGGTCTCGCGTCTGATGAGATGTATACGAAGTGCTTGCCTAGACAGAAAACCCAGAATACAGGCATTCACCCTTCCAGTTTGCACGTGTTCACATTATTTAAAACCTAAAACCTTGACGAGATTTTGAAAACTCAAAGGGGTTCAAAACCATATAACAAAGGGTTCAAAACCTTACAATAGAGGGTTCAAAACCTAGTAATCAATCATCCTAGAACAGATGATTAGTTTTCAAGCGGTTTTGAAATTTATGTTCTTGTTGTGATTGTCGCCTAAGGATAGGTGACGGTATTGTTTTATGACTAAACGCAAGTAAAGTCGCGTTAGGGTCCTAAGAAGGTTATAGACTAGGTCAAAGTACTACTAATAACCTAATTCCCTATAACCATTGGCTCTGATACCAACTTTTCTGTCACACCCCGACCACGTGAGACAACGAAACGTGGCGGAAACGTCAGGGAGTGTTGTAACAGAATTATTGTTTCATAACCATGGCATAAATAAATTCTGTTTTATTGAATAAATGAATTCATTGTTTTAATACAATCAAATAAGTACAACTATGATCTTCTAAGTTTTAAAGTTGCTAAGGCACGAGTCCGTCCTATATGTAGCATGTATCTACAATCATTGCAAAGCAGTACCTGAAACATGTGTAAAAATAGGTACGTCAGCATAAAAATGCCTGTGAAATACATAGGTTTTGTGAAAAATAAGATTCATGACTTATGTTTAAGAAAATGTTTAGTCATGAACCTTGTAGTTTGCTTTGTTTTGTAAATCATTTGAAAAGCAATAAGATCAGATGATACGTATAAGTAAAATAATAGTGTATGGTTAAGTGAATAACGAAATAGAATGTGTTTGTATAAGAGAAGTTGTTTTGTAAAACAATGTCTTGTGAAAAGTATGTTATTTGTATAAAATGTTATATGTCTCAAATTGAAATGATTCAAATAACGCTACAATATGTAATACCATACAAACACTTATATATAGGAAGTACCAGCGGCGTATCCACCATGCTTGTATCATATTACACCCGCCTCGTTACTTAATCACTTACTCAAACCAAACCAACAATGTAAGATGTCTATGTTTAAACCAATTGCCAAATGTATTGAATAATATGTCAAAATGTTTATGTGTCCAATGTAATGTGTAACCAATGTGATTTGTATAAATAAATGTAAGATTAAACAAATAACCTTATAGTAGCATATTAAAAGTATACTTTGGATTTGTAAGTAACATATTAAACTATGTTTTGGTTTCATAAATAACATATCAAAATATGCTTTAGATGTGATAAATAACATATATGTTGGTTTTGTACAATATCACACATGGGAGTATATCAAACTATACTTTAATAGTGTGATTTGAGAATTCATTCAGACCTGGTGCATCAAAATACACCTTTGAGACTATAGAAATAACATATATGTTGGTTTTGTACAATATCACACATGGGAGTATATCAAACTATACTTTAATAGTGTGATTTGAGAATTCATTCAGACCTGGTGCATCAAAATACACCTTTGAGACTATAGAAATACCACAAAGGCAATCCCTATTTGGATGGAGCAACAAATTGGTTTCAGACATTCCATGACAACAAGAATGGGGTGTCAAATCCTATAGCGCTATATCATACTAACAATCGGTCTGGTGAACATAAAATAAGTACAATTCAACATTTTATTTTATGTTCTTTGAGAAATCAGTGCTTAAATCATAGATAGTCATTCAATTTGTCAATAGATAAGTAATAACATGTATAATCAATTATACTTTTGGAAAACATGAAAGTAACAGATAGGTACACATGCTTCACCCCAAAACAGTTTGGAAAACAGTAAAATAGGGGAACTATGTACTCACTTGAGATTGCTCAGAAGTCCTAAGATAGCCACCAAGCAATGCTAGAGATCACAGAATATCAAACGGCACCTAATATAGGTAACTACATTAATAAACCGGACCTAAATCGGAAGATCGGATAGAATGAGGGCTCGTAAACCAAATGAGTATGGGAACTCATGTAGTATGGTTTATTAAAGCCTACATACTAAATGAAACCTAACCTAAGTGCTTGTGACCCATTACGACCCGTTTAGGTAGCTTATGCTACTTTAACGCGTCGTTTGCGTGAAACGCGTTCGGACCGCCTAACTAGTCCTATGACAAGTAATGTATGCCTTAACATGTCTAAAATGGTTGTCAAATCAGTTTAGATGTCAAAAGTTATGTTACATATGTTTAAAATGAATTTTGGGATCAAAGGGGTATTTTGGTAATTTACCTAAGGCATATAAACTACTTATCATACAACTAACTAAACGTCGTGACCATAGGGTATAACCTCAGAAGGTTATTCCCTATACTATGGTCACCTAAAGTGCTTGGTCGGATCCTAATGATCGACCAAACGGGTCGGGTTTGAAAGTATAAGCGATTGTTTAGATCGCTTACCTCATGACCCTATATAAGCACTAAACTAAAAGTGACGAGCTAAGCATGTTAAAACATGCTTAACTAAGTTTAGAAAACAGGTTTGGTATCACAACAAACGGTTGTGATACCTAAGAGTAGTTTGGTTACAAAATACGCAAGAATACGTATTCTGACCGAAACTACGGCTCGTCACTGAGCCTAGATAACGTGGTAATCAGTAGGTATAGTCACTAGGGACTATAACCATCGTGATCACGCTCACGTTATGAAGTTCAAACGAACTTCGCATCGACCATAAACTGGTCAATGCAGAAAGTCAAACAAAGTTTGACTTTCGGACTCGAAAAGCAATAAAAGAACGAAGGAACACTTACGAAGGGTCCCCGAATGCTAATCTAGATCAAAATAGCTCAGGTATGAAACAAAGGTTTCAACTTAGAGCACAAATGATCAGATTCTTGTGAGGAATGAAGTGAAATGGGTTGGGTATTTATAGTTTTCGGTCCACCATTAGGATCGTTTCTTGGAAAAGAGGGAATGATCTAGCCCGTACACTTGTCAAGATGTTAAGGTAACTGAAAATGGCCACCATAGGAGTTTAACAAGTGGCACTTGACCTTTGGGAGGGGTTAAAGGCTGTTAACTGCTGTTTAAAAACGATTTGCTGCATCTGACCCAGGCTAGCGCACCGTTACATTAAAAGTGTAGAGGTGCGCTAGGCCTAAGTTTGGCAGATTTACAATTTTGGTCCCTGTCATGAATTCAGCCCATTTTTGACACGTTTAAGGCCCGTTAACCCCATTTCAAAGCTCTAAAATGAAGTTAAAGTATTGGGAACTTAAAACATGCTCAAAAATATCTCGGATGTCGGTTCGTTTAGCCGTACGGTTGCGATGTTCGGTTAATTACGACGGAATGCGCATAAGCGCGAAAAACGATCCAAATGACGCGATGAATGGATTTTTCTCATGCCAAACACTAAAATAAAATATTATAGTGCTTACATAAATTTTTGGATGTCCGGATGTATTCAGAACGTAAGTGATGCGCGAAAATGCAAACTTGTGCACTTTTTGACACTTTTAGTCCCTGAATGACCCAAAAGTTTATTTTAGCACACCGAACCCCTCAAAGCCTATTTCTAAGCTAAATAAAGGATATATAAGGTGTGTTTAACTTATGGTCATGTTCCAAAATGTTCGTTACAGTTCAAATTGGCATACTTTCGCAGTTTGTCAAGTTTAGTCCCTGTAAGCGAATTAACTTGTTTTCACCACACCAAACCTTCCAAAACTTATATCTAAGTTATGTAAAGGTTATTTAAGGTATGTTAAGCCTATTTCACTATTCCGGAGTGTTCGTTGGGTTAAAATGGTTATATTTACGCATCAGAGCGCGTATAACCCTCCAGAAAGCGATGTAAAGCTTAAAATCGAACAAGAGTTGATATGTGCAAACGATACACATATTTTTACAAATACCAAGTATGAAACACAATATTTCATTGGTTTGGCATTTGTTTGATGGTTGAAGTGACACAGGTGTCACAGTCTCCCCTACTTTAGGAAATTTCGTCCCGAAATTTAATTCTAGAGGAAACTTGTGAAGACAACTGTGACGGTTTCGCCTTCTAATAGATCCATTGAACCCTTAAGTAAAACTCTGGGCCATGTTAGGATTCTTAGCGAATTTGTTAACCCTCAAAGTGAATTCCTTGTAGCAGTAAAACATGGAATTTTTGAACTACGGACAGAAGAACGTTTCTTATGAAGACTTATCATAGGAAACTTGGTGTGTGATTGAGATCAGAATTGGGAAGTGTAAGTTAAAATGACATCGGTCAAGGTCCAAGACTTCCCCCGTATCATTATTCTTGTCACTATAGGTCTTAACACATGACAAAACTTCCTGTGGTTTCTGTGCACTGAATTCCATAATTATGTAGGCCTCCATAATTACGTAATTCCTTGCACAGTCCGCACAGTTCATTTCATAATGCGTAGAGGAAAAATCAATTGAATAAACATGAAGCGACCTGACTAGACCACCAAAGGATCTGTTCAACTAGATCAACGAACGATCTTTTTAACTAGAACAACACATGATCTTCTTAACTAGGCCGTCGTACGATCTCCTTGAATAGACCACTTAAGGGATCTTTTCAATTATATCATCACATGATATTTCTAACCAGATTTTCAAATCAATATGTTTAACTAGACCACCCAAGGGGTCCAATTATAGAAGAATACTTTATAACCCAAGGGACTTAGCTACAACGTAGAAGTCCATTAAGGATTTAAGATAGTAACTTTGGATATCCTATTATCAATCTCTCGTATGAGATATGAAAGATTCTACGAGGATTTGGATAGATCACAAAACATACATGAAAACATATAAGCACATAAACACATAATTAGTTAGCTTGATTCTTTAATTTGTTGTCTTTGAGCATGGATAATTAAAGCACATCAGGAATCCAATCCATGGATTTCATTTGGCACTTTAAGTATTTTCAAGGATCCATCTATAAAGATAGAAGGATTTTCAATAAGAGTTTGGCTTTGTTTCTTAAAAGAAACGAGTGTTTAAGGTTCTTGGGGAGATCACAAATATTCATAAAATGACAGAACCATACGAGTAGTTTGTCTTTGGGTTGACATCATAAGATTGTATCCAACGTTCACACAATCGTATCAGTTTTGCAAAAATAAAAACGACGAATTTTTTATTTATATTACAACTGACTTGTCTTTAAACATCATAAGATAACAACCAAGGAAATAACAAAACACTAATTGTTCACTGCCGCATCATTGTTCATGTTTGCCTCATTGATGTTAAGCACTCGTCCACGTGCTGGAGGTATGTTAACAAGTCTTGGGCAATTGTTCCTGTAGTGGGTAAGGTCACCACAGTTATAACATTACCCTGGAGGGAACCGTGCTTGAACAGCAGCAGGGTTTGCAGCAGCTTGATTTGCATAACGACAAACATTGATCAAATGTCCCAACCGCCCACAGTGGGTACATTTGTGACACTGCTCTTGCTCTAGATGATGACGGTTGCACTTGTTGCACAAAGGTGCAGTACCAACATAGTTTTGCCTTTTGCGAGGTTGTGCTGGTTGGTTTGGTGCAACCTGTTTGTCTTGAGCAGTTACAGCGCAGTTCTGAGAGGCTTTGCGCTTCTTCTTCTTGGATACCTCAGCATGTTCTTCCTTTGGTTCCACTTGAGCAGTCTTGTCAGATGGTCTTGGGTCGCCTTTTCGAAAAAGCTTTTTCTTTCTGATGTGGGATTCAGTTAGAGTAGCAGACAATTCAATGGCTTGTCTGACAGTAGTAGGGTTACTGCCAGTAACAATATCCTGAACGAGGTCAGGAAGACCATCAGTATATTTCTCGATCGCCTTATCCACAGGAGTAACCATTGCAGGACACAACAGGCTCAATTCTTCAAAACAGTCAGTATAGGCTCGATGTTCACCACTGTCTTGCTTCAAATCATCAAACTCCCTCTCCAAAGCTCGCAGTTCATGACGAGGGCAAAACTCCTTCATCATAAGAGCCCTAAGCTCAGCCCAAGTCTGTGCTAATGCAACCTCAGCACCGCGGTCTCTCATCACCCCGTTCCACCATGTGAGAGCCCTCTTCTGAAACACACTTGAAGAAAACTCGACCTTGCGATTTTCAGGACACTGAACGTGACGGAAGGTATTCTCAATGCTCTCGAACCACTGAAGAAGCCCAGTTGCTCCCTCAGAACCACTAAACTTGAGTGGTTTAGCCGAGTTGAAACTCTTGAAATTGCATGGAGCATTGTTGTTGTTGATGGCTTGCATCATTTGAGCATAAAGATTTGGGAAGGCAGCAGCCATTTGCTGCGCGATGATTTCCGCCAGTTCGGCATTCACCATCTGATTGTCACGTCGATGAGGCATTCTAAAAGAGGAAACATGAAAGGAAACGAGTGAGAGAGTTAGGCGAAAAGAATGAGATGAAACAAATCCGATGAAAGCAAGGATAGTGGTCATTTGTTTGTTACTACAAAGCAACAAACTACACACAGTGACTAATCAAAGTAAATGGGTCAAGAATAATGTATCACGAAGACATGCTCGCCAATAAGTGAACACTCATCCCAAGAATTCCCAGGTAAGCACAACTGGTCTCGCGTCTGATGAGATGTATACGAAGTGCTTGCCTAGACAGAAAACCCAGAATACAGGCATTCACCCTTCCAGTTTGCACGTGTTCACATTATTTAAAACCTAAAACCTTGACGAGATTTTGAAAACTCAAAGGGGTTCAAAACCATATAACAAAGGGTTCAAAACCTTACAATAGAGGGTTCAAAACCTAGTAATCAATCATCCTAGAACAGATGATTAGTTTTCAAGCGGTTTTGAAATTTATGTTCTTGTTGTGATTGTCGCCTAAGGATAGGTGACGGTATTGTTTTATGACTAAACGCAAGTAAAGTCGCGTTAGGGTCCTAAGAAGGTTATAGACTAGGTCAAAGTACTACTAATAACCTAATTCCCTATAACCATTGGCTCTGATACCAACTTTTCTGTCACACCCCGACCACGTGAGACAACGAAACGTGGCAGAAACGTCGGGGAGTGTTGTAACAGAATTATTGTTTCATAACCATGGCATAAATAAATTCTGTTTTATTGAATAAATGAATTCATTGTTTTAATACAATCAAATAAGTACAACTATGATCTTCTAAGTTTTAAAGTTGCTAAGGCACGAGTCCGTCCTATATGTAGCATGTATCTACAATCATTGCAAAGCAGTACCTGAAACATGTGTAAAAATAGGTACGTCAGCATAAAAATGCCTGTGAAATACATAGGTTTTGTGAAAAATAAGATTCATGACTTATGTTTAAGAAAATGTTTAGTCATGAACCTTGTAGTTTGCTTTGTTTTGTAAATCATTTGAAAAGCAATAAGATCAGATGATACGTATAAGTAAAATAATAGTGTATGGTTAAGTGAATAACGAAATAGAATGTGTTTGTATAAGAGAAGTTGTTTTGTAAAACAATGTCTTGTGAAAAGTATGTTATTTGTATAAAATGTTATATGTCTCAAATTGAAATGATTCAAATAACGCTACAATATGTAATACCATACAAACACTTATATATAGGAAGTACCAGCGGCGTATCCACCATGCTTGTATCATATTACACCCGCCTCGTTACTTAATCACTTACTCAAACCAAACCAACAATGTAAGATGTCTATGTTTAAACCAATTGCCAAATGTATTGAATAATATGTCAAAATGTTTATGTGTCCAATGTAATGTGTAACCAATGTGATTTGTATAAATAAATGTAAGATTAAACAAATAACCTTATAGTAGCATATTAAAAGTATACTTTGGATTTGTAAGTAACATATTAAACTATGTTTTGGTTTCATAAATAACATATCAAAATATGCTTTAGATGTGATAAATAACATATATGTTGGTTTTGTACAATATCACACATGGGAGTATATCAAACTATACTTTAATAGTGTGATTTGAGAATTCATTCAGACCTGGTGCATCAAAATACACCTTTGAGACTATAGAAATACCACAAAGGCAATCCCTATTTGGATGGAGCAACAAATTGGTTTCAGACATTCCATGACAACAGGAATGGGGTGTCAAATCCTATAGCGCTATATCATACTAACAATCGGTCTGGTGAACATAAAATAAGTACAATTCAACATTTTATTTTATGTTCTTTGAGAAATCAGTGCTTAAATCATAGATAGTCATTCAATTTGTCAATAGATAAGTAATAACATGTATAATCAATTATACTTTTGGAAAACATGAAAGTAACAGATAGGTACACATGCTTCACCCCAAAACAGTTTGGAAAACAGTAAAATAGGGGAACTGTGTACTCACTTGAGATTGCTCAGAAGTCCTAAGATAGCCACCAAGCAATGCTAGAGATCACAGAATATCAAACGGCACCTAATATAGGTAACTACATTAATAAACCGGACCTAAATCGGAAGATCGGATAGAATGAGGGCTCGTAAACCAAATGAGTATGGGAACTCATGTAGTATGGTTTATTAAAGCCTACATACTAAATGAAACCTAACCTAAGTGCTTGTGACCCATTACGACCCGTTTAGGTAGCTTATGCAACTTTAACGCGTCGTTTGCGTGAAACGCGTTCGGACCGCCTAACTAGTCCTATGACAAGTAATGTATGCCTTAACATGTCTAAAATGGTTGTCAAATCAGTTTAGATGTCAAAAGTTATGTTACATATGTTTAAAATGAATTTTGGGATCAAAGGGGTATTTTGGTAATTTACCTAAGGCATATAAACTACTTATCATACAACTAACTAAACGTCGTGACCATAGGGTATAACCTCGGAAGGTTATTCCCTATACTATGGTCACCTAAAGTGCTTGGTCGGATCCTAATGATCGACCAAACGGGTCGGGTTCGAAAGTATAAGCGATTGTTTAGATCGCTTACCTCATGACCCTATATAAGCACTAAACTAAAAGTGACGAGCTAAGCATGTTAAAACATGCTTAACTAAGTTTAGAAAACAGGTTTGGTATCACAACATACGGTTGTGATACCTAAGAGTAGTTTGGTTACAAAATACGCAAGAATACGTATTCTGACCGAAACTACGGCTCGTCACTGAGCCTAGATAACGTGGTAATCAGTAGGTATAGTCACTAGGGACTATAACCATCGTGATCACGCTCACGTTATGAAGTTCAAACGAACTTCGCATCGACCATAAACTGGTCAATGCAGAAAGTCAAACAAAGTTTGACTTTCGGACTCGAAAAGCAATAAAAGAACGAAGGAACACTTACGAAGGGTCCCCGAATGCTAATCTAGATCAAAATAGCTCAGGTATGAAACAAAGGTTTCAACTTAGAGCACAAATGATCAGATTCTTGTGAGGAATGAAGTGAAATGGGTTGGGTATTTATAGTTTTCGGTCCACCATTAGGATCGTTTCTTGGAAAAGAGGGAATGATCTAGCCCGTACACTTGTCAAGATGTTAAGGTAACTGAAAATGGCCACCATAGGAGTTTAACAAGTGGCACTTGACCTTTGGGAGGGGTTAAAGGCTGTTAACTGCTGTTTAAAAACGATTTGCTGCATCTGACCCAGGCTAGCGCACCGTTACATTAAAAGTGTAGAGGTGCGCTAGGCCTAAGTTTGGCAGATTTACAATTTTGGTCCCTGTCATGAATTCAGCCCATTTTTGACACGTTTAAGGCCCGTTAACCCCATTTCAAAGCTCTAAAATGAAGTTAAAGTATTGGGAACTTAAAACATGCTCAAAAATATCTCGGATGTCGGTTCGTTTAGCCGTACGGTTGCGATGTTCGGTTAATTACGACGGAATGCGCATAAGCGCGAAAAACGATCCAAATGACGCGATGAATGGATTTTTCTCATGCCAAACACTAAAATAAAATATTATAGTGCTTACATAAATTTTTGGATGTCCGGATGTATTCAGAACGTAAGTGATGCGCGAAAATGCAAACTTGTGCACTTTTTGACACTTTTAGTCCCTGAATGACCCAAAAGTTTATTTTAGCACACCGAACCCCTCAAAGCCTATTTCTAAGCTAAATAAAGGATATATAAGGTGTGTTTAACTTATGGTCATGTTCCAAAATGTTCGTTACAGTTCAAATTGGCATACTTTCGCAGTTTGTCAAGTTTAGTCCCTGTAAGCGAATTAACTTGTTTTCACCACACCAAACCTTCCAAAACTTATATCTAAGTTATGTAAAGGTTATTTAAGGTATGTTAAGCCTATTTCACTATTCCGGAGTGTTCGTTGGGTTAAAATGGTTATATTTACGCATCAGAGCGCGTATAACCCTCCAGAAAGCGATGTAAAGCTTAAAATCAAACAAGAGTTGATATGTGCAAACGATACACATATTTTTACAAATACCAAGTATGAAACACAATATTTCATTGGTTTGGCATTTGTTTGATGGTTGAAGTGACACAGGTGTCACAGTCTCCCCTACTTTAGGAAATTTCGTCCCGAAATTTAATTCTAGAGGAAACTTGTGAAGACAACTGTGACGGTTTCGCCTTCTAATAGATCCATTGAACCCTTAAGTAAAACTCTGGGCCATGTTAGGATTCTTAGCGAATTTGTTAACCCTCAAAGTGAATTCCTTGTAGCAGTAAAACATGGAATTTTTGAACTACGGACAGAAGAACGTTTCTTATGAAGACTTATCATAGGAAACTTGGTGTGTGATTGAGATCAGAATTGGGAAGTGTAAGTTAAAATGACATCGGTCAAGGTCCAAGACTTCCCCCGTATCATTATTCTTGTCACTATAGGTCTTAACACATGACAAAACTTCCTGTGGTTTCTGTGCACTGAATTCCATAATTATGTAGGCCTCCATAATTACGTAATTCCTTGCACAGTCCGCACAGTTCATTTCATAATGCGTAGAGGAAAAATCAATTGAATAAACATGAAGCGACCTGACTAGACCACCAAAGGATCTGTTCAACTAGATCAACGAACGATCTTTTTAACTAGAACAACACATGATCTTCTTAACTAGGCCGTCGTACGATCTCCTTGAATAGACCACTTAAGGGATCTTTTCAATTATATCATCACATGATATTTCTAACCAGATTTTCAAATCAATATGTTTAACTAGACCACCCAAGGGGTCCAATTATAGAAGAATACTTTATAACCCAAGGGACTTAGCTACAACGTAGAAGTCCATTAAGGATTTAAGATAGTAACTTTGGATATCCTATTATCAATCTCTCGTATGAGATATGAAAGATTCTACGAGGATTTGGATAGATCACAAAACATACATGAAAACATATAAGCACATAAACACATAATTAGTTAGCTTGATTCTTTAATTTGTTGTCTTTGAGCATGGATAATTAAAGCACATCAGGAATCCAATCCATGGATTTCATTTGGCACTTTAAGTATTTTCAAGGATCCATCTATAAAGATAGAAGGATTTTCAATAAGAGTTTGGCTTTGTTTCTTAAAAGAAACGAGTGTTTAAGGTTCTTGGGGAGATCACAAATATTCATAAAATGACAGAACCATACGAGTAGTTTGTCTTTGGGTTGACATCATAAGATTGTATCCAACGTTCACACAATCGTATCAGTTTTGCAAAAATAAAAACGACGAATTTTTTATTTATATTACAACTGACTTGTCTTTAAACATCATAAGATAACAACCAAGGAAATAACAAAACACTAATTGTTCACTGCCGCATCATTGTTCATGTTTGCCTCATTGATGTTAAGCACTCGTCCACGTGCTGGAGGTATGTTAACAAGTCTTGGGCAATTGTTCCTGTAGTGGGTAAGGTCACCATAGTTATAACATTACCCTGGAGGGAACCGTGCTTGAACAGCAGCAGGGTTTGCAGCAGCTTGATTTGCATAACGACAAACATTGATCAAATGTCCCAACCGCCCACAGTGGGTACATTTGTGACACTGCTCTTGCTCTAGATGATGACGGTTGCACTTGTTGCACAAAGGTGCAGTACCAACATAGTTTTGCCTTTTGCGAGGTTGTGCTGGTTGGTTTGGTGCAACCTGTTTGTCTTGAGCAGTTACAGCGCAGTTCTGAGAGGCTTTGCGCTTCTTCTTCTTGGATACCTCAGCATGTTCTTCCTTTGGTTCCACTTGAGAAGTCTTGTCAGATGGTCTTGGGTCGCCTTTTCGAAAAAGGTTTTTCTTTCTGATGTGGGATTCAGTTAGAGTAGCAGACAATTCAATGGCTTGTCTGACAGTAGTAGGGTTACTGCCAGTAACAATATCCTGAACGAGGTCAGGAAGACCATCAGTATATTTCTCGATCGCCTTATCCACAGGAGTAACCATTGCAGGACACAACAGGCTCAATTCTTCAAAACGGTCAGTATAGGCTCGATGTTCACCACTGTCTTGCTTCAAATCATCAAACTCCCTCTCCAAAGCTCGCAGTTCATGACGAGGGCAAAACTCCTTCATCATAAGAGCCCTAAGCTCAGCCCAAGTCTGTGCTAATGCAACCTCAGCACCGCGGTCTCTCATCACCCCGTTCCACCATGTGAGAGCCCTCTTCTGAAACACACTTGAAGAAAACTCGACCTTGCGATTTTCAGGACACTGAACGTGACGGAAGGTATTCTCAATGCTCTCGAACCACTGAAGAAGCCCAGTTGCTCCCTCAGAACCACTAAACTTGAGTGGTTTAGCCGAGTTGAAACTCTTGAAATTGCATGGAGCATTGTTGTTGTTGATGGCTTGCATCATTTTAGCATAAAGATTTGGGAAGGCAGCAGCCATTTGCTGCGCGATGATTTCCGCCAGTTCGGCATTCGCCATCTGATTGTCGCGTCGATGAGGCATTCTAAAAGAGGAAACATGAAAAGAAACGAGTGAGAGAGTTAGGCGAAAAGAATGAGATGAAACAAATCCGATGAAAGCAAGGATAGTGGTCATTTGTTTGTTACTACAAAGCAACAAACTACACACAGTGACTAATCAAAGTAAATGGGTCAAGAATAATGTATCACGAAGACATGCTCGCCAATAAGTGAACACTCATCCCAAGAATTCCCAGGTAAGCACAACTGGTCTCGCGTCTGATGAGATGTATACGAAGTGCTTGCCTAGACAGAAAACCCAGAATACAGGCATTCACCCTTCCAGTTTGCACGTGTTCACATTATTTAAAACCTAAAACCTTGACGAGATTTTGAAAACTCAAAGGGGTTCAAAACCATATAACAAAGGGTTCAAAACCTTACAATAGAGGGTTCAAAACCTAGTAATCAATCATCCTAGAACAGATGATTAGTTTTCAAGCGGTTTTGAAATTTATGTTCTTGTTGTGATTGTCGCCTAAGGATAGGTGACGGTATTGTTTTATGACTAAACGCAAGTAAAGTCGCGTTAGGGTCCTAAGAAGGTTATAGACTAGGTCAAAGTATTACTAATAACCTAATTCCCTATAACCATTGGCTCTGATACCAACTTTTCTGTCACACCCCGACCACGTGAGACAACGAAACGTGGCAGAAACGTCGGGGAGTGTTGTAACAGAATTATTGTTTCATAACCATGGCATAAATAAATTCTGTTTTATTGAATAAATGAATTCATTGTTTTAATACAATCAAATAAGTACAACTATGATCTTCTAAGTTTTAAAGTTGCTAAGGCACGAGTCCGTCCTATATGTAGCATGTATCTATAATCATTGCAAAGCAGTACCTGAAACATGTGTAAAAATAGGTACGTCAGCATAAAAATGCCTGTGAGATACATAGGTTTTGTGAAAAATAAGATTCATGACTTATGTTTAAGAAAATGTTTAGTTATGAACCTTGTAGTTTGCTTTGTTTTGTAAATCATTTGAAAAGCAATAAGATCAGATGATACGTATAAGTAAAATAATAGTGTATGGTTAAGTGAATAACGAAATAGAATGTGTTTGTATAAGAGAAGTTGTTTTGTAAAACAATGTCTTGTGAAAAGTATGTTATTTGTATAAAATGTTATATGTCTCAAATTGAAATGATTCAAATAACGCTACAATATGTAATACCATACAAACACTTATATATAGGAAGTACCAGCGGCGTATCCACCATGCTTGTATCATATTACACCCGCCTCGTTACTTAATCACTTACTCAAACCAAACCAACAATGTAAGATGTCTATGTTTAAACCAATTGCCAAATGTATTGAATAATATGTCAAAATGTTTATGTGTCCAATGTAATGTGTAACCAATGTGATTTGTATAAATAAATGTAAGATTAAACAAATAACCTTATAGTAGCATATTAAAAGTATACTTTGGATTTGTAAGTAACATATTAAACTATGTTTTGGTTTCATAAATAACATATCAAAATATGCTTTAGATGTGATAAATAACATATATGTTGGTTTTGTACAATATCACACATGGGAGTATATCAAACTATACTTTAATAGTGTGATTTGAGAATTCATTCAGACCTGGTGCATCAAAATACACCTTTGAGACTATAGAAATACCACAAAGGCAATCCCTATTTGGATGGAGCAACAAATTAGTTTCAGACATTCCATGACAACAGGAATGGGGTGTCAAATCCTATAGCGCTATATCATACTAACAATCGGTCTGGTGAACATAAAATAAGTACAATTCAACATTTTATTTTATGTTCTTTGAGAAATCAGTGCTTAAATCATAGATAGTCATTCAATTTGTCAATAGATAAGTAATAACATGTATAATCAATTATACTTTTGGAAAACATGAAAGTAACAGATAGGTACACATGCTTCACCCCAAAACAGTTTGGAAAACAGTAAAATAGGGGAACTATGTACTCACTTGAGATTGCTCAGAAGTCCTAAGATAGCCACCAAGCAATGCTAGAGATCACAGAATATCAAACGGCACCTAATATAGGTAACTACATTAATAAACCGGACCTAAATCGGAAGATCGGATAGAATGAGGGCTCGTAAACCAAATGAGTATGGGAAATCATGTAGTATGGTTTATTAAAGCCTACATACTAAATGAAACCTAACCTAAGTGCTTGTGACCCATTACGACCCGTTTAGGTAGCTTATGCTACTTTAACGCGTCGTTCGCGTGAAACGCGTTCGGACCGCCTAACTAGTCCTATGACAAGTAATGTATGCCTTAACATGTCTAAAATGGTTGTCAAATCAGTTTAGATGTCAAAAGTTATGTTACATATGTTTAAAATGAATTTTGGCATCAAAGGGGTATTTTGGTAATTTACCTAAGGCATATAAACTACTTATCATACAACTAACTAAACGTCGTGACCATAGGGTATAACCTCGGAAGGTTATTCCCTATACTATGGTCACCTAAAGTGCTTGGTCGGATCCTAATGATCGACCAAACGGGTCGGGTTCGAAAGTATAAGCGATTGTTTAGATCGCTTACCTCACGACCCTATATAAGCACTAAACTAAAAGTGACGAGCTAAGCATGTTAAAACATGCTTAACTAAGTTTAGAAAACAGGTTTGGTATCACAACAAACGGTTGTGATACCTAAGAGTAGTTTGGTTACAAAATACGCAAGAATACGTATTCTGACCGAAACTACGGCTCGTCACTGAGCCTAGATAACGTGGTAATCAGTAGGTATAGTCACTAGGGACTATAACCATCGTGATCACGCTCACGTTATGAAGTTCAAACGAACTTCGCATCGACCATAAACTGGTCAATGCAGAAAGTCAAACAAAGTTTGACTTTCGGACTCGAAAAGCAATAAAAGAACGAAGGAACACTTACGAAGGGTCCCCGAATGCTAATCTAGATCAAAATAGCTCAGGTATGAAACAAAGGTTTCAACTTAGAGCGCAAATGATCAGATTCTTGTGAGGAATGAAGTGAAATGGGTTGGGTATTTATAGTTTTCGGTCCACCGTTAGGATCGTTTCTTGGAAAAGAGGGAATGATCTAGCCCATACACTTGTCAAGATGTTATGGTAACTGAAAATGGCCACCATAGGAGTTTAACAAGTGGCACTTGACCTTTGGGAGGGGTTAAAGGCTGTTAACTGCTGTTTAAAAACGATTTGCTGCATCTGACCCAGGCTAGCGTACCGTTACATTAAAAGTGTAGAGGTGCGCTAGGCCTAAGTTTTGCAGATTTACAATTTTGGTCCCTGTCATGAATTCAGCCCATTTTTGACACGTTTAAGGCCCGTTAACCCCATTTCAAAGCTCTAAAATGAAGTTAAAGTATTGGGAACTTAAAACATGCTCAAAAATATCTCGGATGTCGGTTCGTTTAGCCGTACGGTTGCGATGTTCGGTTAATTACGACGGAATGCGCATAAGCGCGAAAAACGATCCAAATGACGCGACGAATGGATTTTTCTCATTCCAAACACTAAAATAAAATATTATAGTGCTTACATAAATTTTTGGATGTCCGGATGTATTCAGAACGTAAGTGATGCGCGAAAATGCAAACTTGTGCACTTTTTGACACTTTTAGTCCCTGAATGACCCAAAAGTTTATTTTAGCACACCGAACCCCTCAAAGCCTATTTCTAAGCTATATAAAGGATATATAAGGTGTGTTTAACTTATGGTCATGTTCCAAAATGTTCGTTACAGTTCAAATTGGCATACTTTCGCAGTTTGTCAAGTTTAGTCCCTGTAAGCGAATTAACTTGTTTTCACCACACCAAACCTTCCAAAACTTATATCTAAGTTATGTAAAGGTTATTTAAGGTATGTTAAGCCTATTTCACTATTCCGGAGTGTTCGTTGGGTTAAACTGGTTATATTTACGCATCAGAGCGCGTATAACCCTCCAGAAAGCGATGTAAAGCTTAAAATCGAACAAGAGTTGATATGTGCAAACGATACACATATTTTTACAAATACCAAGTATGAAATAAAATATTTCATTGGTTTGGCATTTGTTTGATGGTTTAAGTGACACAGGTGTCACACACTGTCCTCGGGTTGAGAAGGGAACTTACGTAAAGCCTACGTAAACCTCGTACGCAATCCTGTTCTCGGGTCAAGAAGAACACTTATGGTACAACTAGTCTAGTAAATACAAACATGGGAAGCCCCCACTGATAGTACATACAACATGGGAAGCCCCCACCAATTGAATCTACACAACGGCTTAGTTAATAACGCATAGTTATGCAACGAACTTGCTTACTGTGAACTCGCTCAACTAGTTGTTGACTTTCTGTTACATGCCTTGTAGGACCATAGGTACTCTTGGAGCTTGCATGGGAGGCACGGTCGTTGTGGGCACGGATTGTGGATGTTTTGATGAAAAAATTATGACTCTTTAAAGTAAACACTTGTGTTGGATTTTCATAACTATGCTTCCGCTACCTATGCTATGTTTTTGATTGAACACCAATTGTATTGTGATGGATTACCTTTACTTTTACTTATTACTTATATGTTCAATATGATTGGTGGCTTGATCCTGGTCAGCCACGCCTCCAAGCGGTGACATTCCGCGTGTGGTTTTTGGGGGTGTGACAGATTGGTATCAGAGCCATTGGTTATAGAAAACTCGGTTTTAGTGAGGGGAAAACGTTTTTATTAAAACCAGACTATAACCAGTACAGTGCTCAACGATCCACAACGACGCCTCGCTCCACGTGCAAGACACAACATCCTAGGTAATATGGTATATGTTTTATTGCCTACTTGCTAGAATTAAATAGAACTTTGCTCATGGTATGCTTAGATACACATAACTCCTATTGCTTGAGAATACTTGTGTGCTCACTCACTTTTGTCATCGCACTATTCGCGAACCTCTCTTACTTATGTTACCTTTGCTATGAAGATTATGGCTGGACGCATTAACATGACACAATCCCAGTTGACGGCTCTTATTAACGAACTAGTTGCTGCGGCACTTGCAGCCGCACAAGCAGGAGGTATACCCTGCAGTTGTAACTCACACTAGGATCTTTAGATCCTACACTCCTAAACCAACTTTTGTGCTTAATCTTGTCCTGGTTCTTATACATAACAGGTCAGCACGCTCAGCCACCTGTCTGCACCTTCAAGACTTTCATGGACTGTCGTCCTCTACTTTTAGTGGCACGGAAGGAGCAGTTGGACTCCTCCATTGGTTTGAAAAGTTCGAGTCTGTTTTTGAGATGTGTGAATGCCCTGAGGCTCGCAGGGTGAAGTACGCCACTGGTACTCTAGAAGGCATTGCGCTGACTTGGTGGAATGCACAAGTTCAGATGTTAGGGTTGGCTGTTGCTAACGCCACCCCTTGGAACGATTTCAAGGAATTGATCAAAGAAGAATACTGTAGCCGTGATGACATTCATAAGCTAGAGGTAGAGTTTTACAATCTGAAGATGACTGGGTCGGAGATTGAAGCATACACCAAAAGGTCAAACGAGTTGACTATTCTGTGTCCTACTATGGTAGACCCTCCCATTAAGCGTATCGAACTGTATCTCAAGGGTCTGGTGCCGGAGATTCAAAGTCATGTAACCTCAGCGAATCTTGGCACCATTCAACAGATCGTCAAGTTAGCTCATCGCCTCACCGATCAGGCAGTGGAACAGAACAGGCTGCCTAAACGTATCAGCGCTACTACTACCGCTACCACTTCAACTACTCCTGCTACTCCCAGTGACAACAAGCGGAAATGGGAAGGGGATTCCAGCAGGGGTTCAGCTACCGTTCAGTCTCAAGCTCAGTAACGCAAGACTAATGACTACCAGAGTCCGGGTCAGCAATCCTCTGGTAGTCAGGGGCAGAAAAGATATCAAGGAAATCACCCAAAGTGCAACAATTGTAACAGGCACCACAGTGGCCAGTGCAACAAGGGTCGTTGTCAGAGATGTCTCAAGATGGGTCATGAGGCCAAGGATTGTAGGAGCCCACGGCCTGTAGCCCAGAATCAGCAGCAACACCAAACGCAGCAGAACCAACAACAGGGTAACAAGGGATGTTTTCATTGTGGTGCAGAAGGTCACTTCAAGAGACACTGCCCCAAGTTAAACCGAAACCAGAACAACAACAACAATAATCAGGGCAATGGGAACAACAATGGGGGAAACAACAACGACAATGGTGCTAGGGGTCGTGCATTTGTGATTGGTCGGGGTGATGCAAGGAACGATCCTAATGTGGTTATGGGTAAGTTTCTTCTCGACGACTTTTATGTTACTGTATTATTTGATTCGGGTGCGGATACCAGTTATATGTCTCTGAAAGTTAGTAAAATGCTTAAACGCGCACCAACACTTTTGAACAACAAACATGTCGTAGAGTTAGCTAACGGTAAAAGTCTAGAGGCCACACACATAGTTCAGGGTTGTAATCTTATCCTCGCTGGTCAAACTTTCTCTATCGATCTCATTCCCATAACTCTGGGTAGTTTTGACATCGTCATTGGTATGGATTGGTTATCCCAACAGCAAGCAGAGATCCTATGCAAAGAGAAGATCATTCGTATTCCTCATTCTGGCAAAGAACCTCTCGAAGTTCAAGGCGACAAGAGTGGTGTCGTGAGTGGCATCATCTCCTTCTTGAAGGCACAGAAGTGTTTGCGAAAGGGCCACACAGCTATTTTAGCACTCATTACAGATACATCGACGAAAGAGAAAAAGATTGAGGATATTCCAGTAGTACGCGATTTTCCTCAAGTGTTTCCTGAAGAGTTACCTGGGCTACCGCCTCATCGCCAGGTCGAATTTCAGATCGAGCTAGCTCCAGGAGCATCACCCATAGCTCGAGCACCTTATCGCTTAGCTCCAACTGAACTGGAAGAACTGTCTAAGCAATTGCAAGAACTCTTGGAAAAGGGTTTCATACATCCTAGCTCTTCGCCCTGGGGAGCTCCAGTATTATTTGTGAAGAAGAAAGACGGTACTTTCCGCATGTGCATAGATTACCGTGAACTGAACAAGGTGACCGTGAAGAATCGCTATCCTCTTCCACGCATCGACGACTTATTCGACCAGTTGCAAGGGTCGAGCTATTACTCGAAGATTGACTTGAGGTCAGGCTACCATCAACTGAGAGTCCGGGACGAGGACGTCTCCAAAACAGCATTTAGAACACGCTACGGTCACTACGAATTTCTGGTCATGCCATTCGGATTAACGAACGCGCCTGCGGTTTTCATGGATCTTATGAACAGGGTGTGCAAACCTTATCTTGACAAGTTTGTTATTGTTTTCATTGACGACATCCTGATCTATTCGAAGAGTCAGGAGGAACACGAGCAGCATTTACGACTTATTTTGGAACTCCTTCGAACGGAACAACTGTACGCCAAGTTTTCAAAATGCGACTTCTGGCTTCGTGAAGTCCACTTCCTAGGCCACGTAGTAAACAAGGATGGGATTCATGTCGATCCATCCAAGGTAGATTCGATCAAGAACTGGCCTGCACCTCGCACACCAACCGAAATACGCCAATTCTTGGGTTTGGCGTGTTATTACCGATGGTTCATCAAAGATTTCTCAAAGATTGCACAGCCGCTTACATTACTGACACAGAAAGGTGTTGCTTACCGTTGGGGTAATACACAGGAAACAGCATTTCAGCACTTAAAGGATAGACTCTGTAGCGCACCTATCCTCTCATTGCCTGAAGGCACGGACGATTTTGTAGTCTACTGTGACGCATCCATCCAGGGTCTTGGATGTGTGTTGATGCAACGGGATAAAGTTATTGCTTATGCTTCACGCCAACTTAAGATTCACGAACGGAATTACACTACACACGATTTAGAGCTGGGAGCTGTTGTTTTTGCTCTCAAGATATGGCGACATTACCTGTATGGTACTAGGTGCACCATCTACACCGATCACAGGAGTCTCGAGCATATCTTCAAGCAAAAAGAATTGAACATGCGACAACGTCGATGGGTCGAAATACTGAACGATTACGAATGTGCTATAAAGTACCATCCGGGCAAAGCCAATGTGGTGGCCGACGCCCTCAGTCGAAAGGATACTACACCTAGGCGTGTACGAGCGTTACAACTCACTATTCAGTCTAGTCTTCCTGCACAGATACGAGATGCTCAGGTAGAAGCATTGAAACCAGAAAACGTCAGGGCTGAAGCTCTACGCGGCTCAAGACAACGGTTGGAACAAAAGGCAGACGGCGCCTACTATGTAACAGGACGCATCTGGGTCCCACTCTATGGAAACTTACGCGAGCTTGTAATGGATGAAGCTCATAAGTCTCGCTACTCAGTACATCCTGGTTCGGAAAAGATGTACCACGACTTGAAAACTACATATTGGTGGCCTAGCATGAAAGCTCACATAGCAACTTACGTTAGCAAGTGTTTGACTTGTGCGAGAGTCAAAGTGGAATATCAGAAACCTTCAGGCCCACTCCAACAACCTGAGATACCACAATGGAAATGGGAGCAAATTTCCATGGATTTTGTTACTGGCCTGCCTAGATCTCAATGTGGGAATGATACTATTTGGGTGATCGTGGATCGACTCACTAAGTCTGCACACTTCCTGGCTATTAAGGAAACAGACAAGTTCTCTACCTTAGCAGACATCTACTTAAAAGAAGTGGTTTCAAGGCACGGGGTGCCAACCTCTATTATCTCTGATCGTGACGCACGTTTTACTTCAGAACTGTGGCAAGCAATGCACAAATCTTTTGGCTCTCGTTTAGACATGAGCACAGCTTATCACCCTCAGACGGATGGGCAATCTGAGCACACTATTCAAACTTTAGAAGACATGCTTCGTGCATGTGTAATCGATTTCGGCAACGGCTGGGAAAAACATCTCCCGTTAGTGGAGTTCTCGTATAACAACAGTTACCACACCAGCATTAAAGCCGCTCCATTCGAGGCATTGTACGGGCGTAAATGCCGATCACCTCTCTGTTGGGCAGAGGTGGGTGATAGTCAGCTCACAGGTCCAGAACTGCTAGTAGACACAACAGAAAAGATTGCTCAAATACGACAACGCATGGCGGCAGCTCGTGACCGTCAGAAAGCATACGTCGATAAAGACAGGAAACTACTCGAGTTCCAGGTTGGGGATCGAGTGCTACTCAAAGTTTCACCTTGGAAGGGTGTTGTTCGTTTTGGCAAAAGGGGCAAACTCAATCCACGATACGTTGGACCATTTGAAGTCATTGAGAAAATAGGCAAAGTGGCCTACAGACTGAACTTACCAGCTGAACTCAGTGCAGTTCACAACGTCTTTCACGTGTCGAATCTGAAGAAGTGTCTGTCAGATGCGACCCTCATAGTTCCTTTGAAGGAGCTCACTATCGACGAACGGTTGCATTTCGTCGAAGAACCAGTTGAAATCACAGACCGGGATGTTAAGGTCCTCAAGAACACCAGAATACCTCTTGTTCGAGTTCGTTGGAACTCCCGTCGTGGCCCAGAGTATACCTGGGAACGAGAAGACCAAATGGAACTCAAATATCCCCAGTTGTTCGAAAACAATGCAACTACTACTGAGGCTGAAGCTACTACAGAATTTCGGGACGAAATTCCAAATCAACGCGGGGATGATGTGACACCCCAGGAAAACCAGTAAACGATAACTTACCTAGCTTCCTCAGTAACCGCATGCTAAATTTCAGGACGAAATTTCTTTCAAGTTGGGGATAATGTGACAACTCGAGTTTTCAAGATTTCCATCTTCGCCTTTATTGCGCGTTAAATGTTTATGTTGTTTGTTAATACGACTTGTTTGTTTCACAACTGTGCACGTTTGTAGTATGTTAATCGTAATGTGATTGATATGTTGTATACGGTATGCCTTATAAGTGTGTATGATGATGTATGTCTTAATTTTAATATATGTGTTGTATAATTTAAACAAGAAATCTGTTAGGCCAAACACCCTCACCCACATCAACGAAATCACCCTAGTGGTGAAAACACTTTGTGTTTTCGTCCACTAGAGGACCAACGAAATCAGAATAGGCTTTAGGCCCAGTAGTGAATTATATATATATATCTTTTTTTTATCACAACCTTGACGGAGAGTTTTTCAATCGGCAAACCCTAGAGTCTCTGTGTGTGACGGCAGTCTCTAGATCTTTCGAAACCTTGACTAGCCTCGTGTCATCTGGTTAGTAATTCCATCTTGTGAGTAGATTGTGGTGATGTAACTGGATGATTTTTATATCTATATTGTCTGCAAACAGTCATATACTTTGAATAAGGTGCACACATAAGTAGATCGACTGCCATGTGATGTTGTTTATGATTGAAATCGATTTGCTGGTTGGGAATCTTTATAATCCGATGAAATAATTGATCATGTGTGCCTGTCATTGAATAACCTGCAGGTTTATTAATGATCTTGATCTCACAATGTTTTGGTAATTTATAAGTTTGCATGAATCGATCTGGTGGAATGATTGTGTTGTTAATTGATCTTATAATTGATAGATGATTGCTATAGCCGATGTATATGTTAGAGTGATTTAGGGATTTGGGATTTTTGTAACTGCTGTTGTTGATGATGATGTTACTGACGAAAACACAAGGTGTTTTCGTCACACCTTATGCCTAACGAAAACACCCACCACATTTGTTAAACTGGACGAAATCACTAAAGTGATTTCGGCCCATAAGGTGTTCTCGGCCCAAAAGTGATTTCGGCCCATAAAGGGATTTCGGCAAAGCTTTGTTTTCCACATGTGATTTCGTGAAGACTATCCAGTAACATTGTTGCTTATCTAGTTAGTTGGTTAATTAACTTAGTTAAGTATGTTGAACCTGTTACTTGTTAACTCAGTTAGTTGTTAAATGTGTAACTCTGTTAAGCAGGTAAACCTCTGTTAAGTTGTTAGATGGTTAACTCTATTTGCTTACAAATGCAGTTATTTAACTAACATTGTTAGTTTATTACCTCTACTAGTTCATCAGTACTGTTAGGTATCTTATTTCTGTTAAGCTTGTTAACTCAGCCTAGTATGTTAATGAGTAACCGTGTTGGGATAAACTGTAAATGATACTTACATGAAACATGAATGGAACGACCTTGTTTATCTACTTACGTGATTTGTGATAATTGTTTAAGTACATGTTATGACATAGATTGCATGTGAATCCTTACGAACATAAACTGATCTGGTATACGTGCATATAATAGGATTTGACTGATTTCTTGTGAGCACTTAACTTAGCATACCGAGCAAACCAAGGTGAGTTCACACTCTTACCAAGGCATGGGATTCCCGGGGTAGGGAATGGGTTTTGAATAATGGGATTGAACAATTACTTGTACTTACACTGCTACTAGACTTTCTACCATCGTCCTCAGGATGAGCAGGACACTTACGTAAAACCTACGTAAACTTGTACTTACCACTGTCCTCAGGTTACGAAGGGCACTTACGTAAAACCTACGTAAACTCATACATACTACTGTCTTCGGGTGAAGAAGGACACTTACGTAAAACCTACGTAAACCCCCGCGTACCACTGTGTCACACCCCGACCATGTGAGACAACGAAACGTGGCGGAAACGTCGGGGAGTGTTGTAACAAAATTATTGTTTCATAACCATGGCATAAATAAATTCTGTTTTATTGAATAAACGAATTCATTGTTTTAATACAATCAAGTAAGTACAACTATGATCTTCTAAGTTTTAAAGTTGCTAAGGCACGAGTCCGTCCTATATGTAGCATGTATCTACAATCATTGCAAATCAGTACCTGAAACATGTGTAAAAATAGGTACGTCAGCATAAAAATGCCTGTGAGATACATAGGTTTTGTGAAAAATAAGATTCATGACTTATGTTTAAGAAAATGTTTAGTCATGAACCTTGTAGTTTGCTTTGTTTTGTAAATCATTTGAAAAGCAATAAGATCAGATGATACGTATAAGTAAAATAATAGTGTATGGTTAAGTGAATAACGAAATAGAATGTGTTTGTATAAGAGAAGTTGTTTTGTAAAACAATGTCTTGTGAAAAGTATGTTATTTGTATAAAATGTTATATGTCTCAAATTGAAATGATTCAAATAACGCTACAATATGTAATACCATACAAACACTTATATATAGGAAGTACCAGCGGCGTATCCACCATGCTTGTATCATATTACACCCGCCTCGTTACTTAATCACTTACTCAAACCAAACCAACAATGTAAGATGTCTATGTTTAAACCAATTGCCAAATGTATTGAATAATATGTCAAAATGTTTATGTGTCCAATGTAATGTGTAACCAATGTGATTTGTATAAATAAATGTAAGATTAAACAAATAACCTTATAGTAGCATATTAAAAGTATACTTTGGATTTGTAAGTAACATATTAAACTATGTTTTGGTTTCATAAATAACATATCAAAATATGCTTTAGATGTGATAAATAACATATATGTTGGTTTTGTACAATATCACACATGGGAGTATATCAAACTATACTTTAATAGTGTGATTTGAGAATTCATTCAGACCTGGTGCATCAAAATACACCTTTGAGACTATAGAAATACCACAAAGGCAATCCCTAATTGGATGGAGCAACAAATTGGTTTCAGACATTCCATGACAACAGGAATGGGGTGTCAAATCCTATAGCGCTATATCATACTAACAATCGGTCTGGTGAACATAAAATAAGTACAATTCAACATTTTATTTTATGTTCTTTGAGAAATCAGTGCTTAAATCATAGATAGTCATTCAATTTGTCAATAGATAAGTAATAACATGTATAATCAATTATACTTTTGGAAAACATGAAAGTAACAGATAGGTACACATGCTTCACCCCAAAACAGTTTGGAAAACAGTAAAATAGGGGAACTATGTACTCACTTGAGATTGCTCTGAAGTCCTAAGATAGCCACCAAGCAATGCTAGAGATCACAGAATATCAAACGGCACCTAATATAGGTAACTACATTAATAAACCGGACCTAAATCGGAAGATCGGATAGAATGAGGGCTCGTAAACCAAATGAGTATGGGAACTCATGTAGTATGGTTTATTAAAGCCTACATACTAAATGAAACCTAACCTAAGTGCTTGTGACCCATTAAGACCCGTTTAGGTAGCTTATGCTACTTTAACGCGTCGTTCGCGTGAAACGCGTTCGGACCGCCTAACTAGTCCTATGACAAGTAATGTATGCCTTAACATGTCTAAAATGGTTGTCAAATCAGTTTAGATGTCAAAAGTTATGTTACATATGTTTAAAATGAATTTTGGCATCAAAGGGGTATTTTGGTAATTTACCTAAGGCATATAAACTACTTATCATACAACTAACTAAATGTCGTGACCATAGGGTATAACCTCGGAAGGTTATTCCCTATACTATGGTCACCTAAAGTGCTTGGTCGGATCCTAATGATCGACCAAACGGGTCGGGTTCGAAAGTATAAGCGATTGTTTAGATCGCTTACCTCACGACCCTATATAAGCACTAAACTAAAAGTGACGAGCTAAGCATGTTAAAACATGCTTAACTAAGTTTAGAAAACAGGTTTGGTATCACAACAAACGGTTGTGATACCTAAGAGTAGTTTGGTTACAAAATACGCAAGAATACGTATTCTGACCGAAACTACGGCTCGTCACTGAGCCTAGATAACGTGGTAATCAGTAGGTATAGTCACTAGGGACTATAACCATCGTGATCACGCTCACGTTATGAAGTTCAAATGAACTTCGCATCGACCATAAACTGGTCAATGCAGAAAGTCAAACAAAGTTTGACTTTCGGACTCGAAAAGCAATAAAAGAACGAAGGAACACTTACGAAGGGTCCCCGAATGCTAATCTAGATCAAAATAGCTCAGGTATGAAACAAAGGTTTCAACTTAGAGCACAAATGATCAGATTCTTGTGAGGAATGAAGTGAAATGGGTTGGGTATTTATAGTTTTCGGTCCACCGTTAGGATCGTTTCTTGGAAAAGAGGGAATGATCTAGCCCGTACACTTGTCAAGATGTTATGGTAACTGAAAATGGCCACCATAGGAGTTTAACAAGTGGCACTTGACCTTTGGGAGGGGTTAAAGGCTGTTAACTGCTGTTTAAAAACGATTTGCTGCATCTGACCCAGGCTAGCGCACCTTGTTTATCTACTTACGTGATTCGTGATAATTGTTTAAGTACATGTTATGACATAGATTGCATGTGAATCCTTACGAACATAAACTGATCTGGTATACGTGCATACAATAGGATTTGACTGATTTCTTGTGAGCACTTAACTTAGCATACCGAGCAAACCAAGGTGAGTTCACACTCTTACCAAGGCATGGGATTCCTGGGGTAGGGAATGGGTTTTGAATAATGGGATTGAACAATTACTTGTACTTACACTGCTACTAGACTTTCTACCATCGTCCTCAGGATGAGCAGGACACTTACGTAAAACCTACGTAAACTTGTACTTACCACTGTCCTCAGGTTACGAAGGACACTTACGTAAAACCTACGTAAACTCATACATACTACTGTCTTCGGGTGAAGAAGGACACTTACGTAAAACCTACGTAAACCCCCGCGTACCACTGTCCTCGGGTTGAGAAGGGCACTTACGTAAAGCCTACGTAAACCTCGTACGCAATCCTGTTCTCGGGTCAAGAAGAACACTTATGGTACAACTAGTCTAGTAAATACAAACATGGGAAGCCCCCACTGATAGTACATACAACATGGGAAGCCCCCACCAATTGAATCTACACAACGGCTTAGTTAATAACGCATAGTTATGCAACGAACTTGCTTACTGTGAACTCGCTCAACTAGTTGTTGACTTTCTGTTACATGCCTTGCAGGACCATAGGTACTCTTGGAGTTTGCACGGGAGGCGCGGTCGTTGTGGGCACGGATTGTGGATGTTTTGATGAAAACTTTATGACTCTTTAAACTAAACACTTGTGTTGGATTTTCATAACTATGCTTCCGCTACCTATGCTATGTTTTTGATTGAACACCAATTGTATTGTGATGGATTACCTTTACTTTTACTTATTACTTATATGTTCAATATGATTGGTGGCTTGATCCTGGTCAGTCACGCCTCCAAGCGGTGACATTCCGCGTGTGGTTTTTGGGGGTGTGACAGTATTCGGGTTCCTTTCGGTATCCTGACTGATGATCCCAGATTTGCCAAGGCATCAGCTTCAGCATTTTCCTCTCTTGGTACCTGTTCAAGTGTAAAAATATCGAAGTATCCTGCTAATTTTTTGAGAATTTCGAGATATTCAGCTAACTTTTCACCTTTTACTGCGTAAGATCCATTGAAATGGTTAGTAATCAACAGGGAATCAACATATACTTGTAAACATCTAATATTAATATTTTTAGCCAACTCTAATCCTGCAATCAAAGCTTCATATTCTGCCTCATTATTAGTAGCAGGAAATTCACACCTAATAGCCTGGGGTAATATGTCCCCCTATGGCGATTTTAGTAGTATACCTAGACCTACACCTCTTGCGTTAGATGCACCATCAGTATACAATGTCCATCATTCTAAGTTTTCTCCTAGCTTCTGTACTTCTAAGTCTACTTCATTTTGAATGTCACTACTGAAATCAGCCACAAAGTCAGCTAAGGCCTGAGACTTTATGGCATTTCTAGGCTCATATACTAAGTCATAAGCACTTAATTTTACTGACCACTTAGCCATCCTACCCGACATCTCGGGTTTCCTAAGCACGTTTTTAACAGGGTAATTGGTTTTAACATGAATCCTATGTGTCTCAAAATAATGTCTAAGTTTCGTTGATGCCATAACTAGGACTAATATCAATTTTTCTAGATGTGAATATCTAGTTTCAGCATCTAATAAACTTTTACTAACATAATAGACAGGATACTGCTGACCTTCATGATCCTTTACAAGGACATCACTTACTGCATTCCCTGATACTGCAAGATACAGGGATAATGGTTCACCATTTTCAGGCTTCATCAATAGAGGTGCAGTTGACAGATATTGCTTCAAATCCTGCAAGGCTGCTTCATGCTTTGCTCCCCATTCGAACTTCTTATTTTTCTTAAGGATATCATAAAATTCCTTGCATTTTTTCGAGGATCTTGAAATAAATCTGTTCAATGCTGCTACTCGGCCGGTTAACCGTTGGACATCCTTCATATTCGAAGGTGATTTTATATCCAGGATAGCTCTAATCTGCTCCGGGCTTGCCTCTATGCCTCTTTTGGTCACCATATATCCTAGAAACTTTCCTGCCCCCACTCCGAAATGGCACTTAGCAGGATTCAGTTTCATGTTATATTGATCTAGGATATCAAACGCTCCCTTAATATCCTAGAGATGATCCTCAGCCTTTTTAGATTTCACCACCATATCGTCAATATATACTTCCATGGAGTCCCCCAGCTTGTCTTTAAACATCATGTTTACCAACCTCTGGTATGTTGCACCTGCATTTTTCAAACCAAAGGGCATAACAGTATAACAATAAATACCTGTGGGTGTCATGAAAGCAGTATCCTCCTTATCAGAGGGTTCCATTTGGATTTGCTGAAATCCTGAAGAGGCATCCATGAAGGTTAACATCTCGTGGCCGGCGGTAGCATCTACCATTGAATCAATATGAGGTAGAGGAAACGGGTCTTTTGGACAGGCTTTGTTTAAGTCTGTGTAGTCTACACAAACTCTCCATTTCCCATTTTTCTTTTGTACCACGACTACATTCGCAAGCCATTTAGGAAACTTCACTTCTCTAATCATCTTGCTCCTTAGTAGCCTTTCAACTTCCTCTTGGATGATCACATTTCGCTCCGGAGCAAATTTCCTTCTCTTTTGCTGGACCGGCTTGAACGACCTGTCAATACCGAGTTTATGTGTTATAATATCCTTGGAAATACCTGTCATATCCTCATGCTTCCAAGCAAATGTTGACATCCTGCATTTCAAAAAATTAGTCAATTGGTTTTCAATATCCTGAGGGATATTGGTTCCTACGAGCACCGAGATATCCGGATTATCCTGATCCAGGATAACTTTTCTTTACATCCTGCTCCGAAGCCTCCATGATATCCTGGGCCCGCATCTTTAATTGCTATGCTGCATTAGGCTTGGTTGAGAATTTCATTGAGGATGAGTAGCATTCCTTCGCCTCCTGCTGATCACTATCAACTTTGACGACTCCCCAAGGGGTAGGGATCTTGATGCACTGGTGATAAGTCGATGGCACAGCCTTCATGTCATGGATCCATGGCCTGCCTAGTATGATGTTATAGCAGGATAGGGAATCCATCACACAGAAGCGTTGTATCGAGTTGACCCCTTCAACATATACTGGCAACTTTATCTCCCCTACGGTATTCCTAGCTTCTCCACTGAAACTAACGAGCACAGTGGACTTCGAAGTAATGTCCATCGGAGATACATTCATCCTCTTCAATGTTTCCAGCTGAATTATGTTGACAGAGCTACCATTGTCCACTAATATCCTGCGTACAAAATGGTTAGCAACATATAATGTAATTACAAGGGCATCATGGTGAGGATCCTGCACAGTATCCCTGTCGTCACTGTCGAAAGTGATCACTTTATCAGTTGTAAGGGTAGTCATCCTGGCTGGTTTGTCTCCCCTTTCAGTCTTAGCCTCCTTTGCATGTCTCTTGGCCGCAGAATACGAAGTTCCACAAATGTCGGATCCTCCTGAAATAAAGTTAATTATTTTGGCATCTGCTGGGAATGATGCTGCTCGTTCAGGATCCTTCTCAGGATCCTGCCCTTTATTCTTCTTTCTTCCCAGCAAATCCTTCAGATACCCTTTGCTCAATAGGTATCTTATTTCTTTCATTAGAGCAATGCAATCCTCGGTCACATGTCCGAAATCCTCATGGAAGGCACACCATTTGGATTTGTCCTTTCGATCAACTTTTTGTTGATTCTTTCGAGGCCACCTAGCTTTGTCTCCTAAACCCTGCATAGCATACATTAACTCAGGTATGTTAACAGAAAAACAGTATTCAGATAATTCAGGATATTCTTCAGGATCCTCGTCTTCAACAGCATTCACTTTCTTGTTGTCATTTCTGCCATATGGCTTAGAGCGATATGGTTTATACGAGGATTCTGATTTCCTGTTGGTTGATTCATAGGTTGAGGTAGAATTCATTCTCTCTTGCATCTTTTTGTCATCTTCCAAGCGAATATATCTCAAGGCTCTGTTACGAGCTTCGTCGAGATTCCTGCAGGGATTCATTACAAGATCCTGATAAAACTGAGAATCCTTTTGTAACCCCATCTTAAAAGCTTGCACAGCTGTTGCAACATCAAGATGTGGGATATCCAAGGATTCCCGACTAAACTTGTTCCCATTATCCCTCAAGGATTCCTGAGGTCCTTGAGTTATCCTGTAAAGATCACTGGTTAGTTTCTCAAAACTCCGGCTGCAAGAAAACTGACTATTAAATAAATTAACCAAATGAGCAAACGAAGTAATTGAGTGAGGAGGAACATTTAACAGCCATTTTAAGGCTGATCCTGTCAGGGTAGATCCGAAACCCTTGCACACGCATGCTTCCTTGAGCTCCGGAGGGATAGGGTTAATCTCCATTCTTTCCCTATACTGGGCAATATGCTCTTCAGGTCCGTAGTCCCATCATACAGCTTCATGTTGGGGGTTTGAAATCTCTTTGGGATTTCAGCATCACAGATGGGATATGTAAAACGGGATATCCTGTGGCTGTCTTGGGATACTTCCGGAATTGGCTGGACCACTCCAGGTCCACTGGATATCATGTCCTTCAATTTCTGAAGCTCCCTAGTAAATGTTGACGTCATACCTGCATCCTGCAAAGACCCATTATCGTTAGTAGCAAGAGTATTATTATTTGACATGTTACCGGTATGAGGATTCTGGCCATATCCTGAATCATATCCTGAGCTCCTCACAGTTGACATCCTGACCGAGGAGGGTATCTCAGGAGTATGATTCTGAGAATGGCTTGGCACGATATTCCCCCGGTTGTCTTCAGTGTAAACTGCAGAACTGAAGTTCAAAGCTCTAGGCTGCAAAGGAGTGACAGTTTCTTCAGCAGGGCTACTTGGGCCGGATTTCAAGAGTTGTATCTCTCTCATCAGCATCCGATTAGTTTCCTGCTGCTGTCTCATCTGTTCCTGTATACTACCAAACAAGTTCAGAATTTCATCATTGGAAGCCAAATTAGGAGCAGATCCCTGGGTACTGAGAGCGGGGATAACATCCCGAGCCACATGACTTTCAGTTCCGTGTGAAGAAGCTTGCATTCTTGGAGGAGGAGGTGGGAGCACCGAACCAATTGTTGCAGAGGTTGTAGCAGACATGGTGGAATAGCTCATGTTTGATCTTGAGGCCATTGAAAACAATGTAGCAAAAAGTTTTGACAATAGAAAACCGAGTAAAGATTTTACTAAAGTTTTTAGCAAAAATAGCACCACTTGCCCCACGGTGGGCGCCAAATTCTTTTGGTCAAAAATTACCGAAGCAATTAAGTGATCAAATTAGTTAGGTGAGGTAGTGTGCTAGAAATATGTGTGAAAAATATGTTAATCAAGTTAATTGCAAAAACAGTTTCAGGATACGGCTCAGGATATAGAGCTGTATCTATGATCAAACAATGAGCAAAAAAGTAAAGGTTGACACGTGATGTACGAGGAAAACCCTTAATCAATCTAGATCACCGGCACAAAACCTCGGGAGCTGACAATCGCAGCTGCCTTGTTCTTCTATTACTTCAAATGTCAGGATACAGTGCAGGATGTGACGCGGATCAACTAGGTGTTACAATGTAATTCGAGTACAAGTGTTTGTGTGTAGTGACTGCTAAAAGCTAGAGAGCAAAAGTGTTCGAAAGTGTGTGTGAAAGTTGCGTGCCTTAATCTGATCAGCCCCCATCTATTTATAGTAAAATAAATGCAACAAACTATCCTAATAAACCAGGATCCGGCGAATATTCCCCACTTGAACGTTGTAGACCTAGTCTTTCGGGTTCAACGTCTCTCATATAACAGATATGCCAGAGTCTTAAGGAGAAGAAGTCCATCTAACCTTTAGTAACTCACAGCCTCTAACCTGCACGTGTTCAATTTAGTTAACACCAGGATATCGCCCAGGATGTTACCAATATCCTAATCTAGTATCCTGATCACAAGTAAACAACCAAAAGCAGGATATATACGCTCAGAAAATGGCCCATAACAAGGGATATGGCCTAATATAGTTTTTCGCAAACCGTTAGGATCATTTCTTGGAGAGGAGGGAATGATCTTGTCCATACAATTGTCAAAGAAAGATTGGGGGACTTGTTCTCCACACAAACCAGCCCATAGCATGAAAAACCATGGATCAAAACCATTGGAACAAGAGGAAATGACCAGTCAATGTTTCTGCAACTCTGCTGATCTGGGGACTGCTTACAGACCGTAAGCAAAGGTCCATACGGACCGTAAGGGACCTGCAGACCAGCAACTTTCAAAAATGACAGATTTAGCCCCTGAAGCCCCAAACTTGGTTTTTGATGCATTTTTGACACGTTTAAGCCCCGTTAACCCCATTTCAAATCTCTAAAATGAAGTTAAAGTATAGGGAACTTAAAACATGCTCAAAAATATCTCGTATGTCGGTTCGTTTGGTCGTCCGGTTGCGTTGTTTGGTAAATTACGACGGAAGTCGTAACGAACGCAAAAACGATCCAAATTGAGCGACGAATGAAATTTTATCATGCCAAACACTAAAATAAAATATTTTAATGCTTACATAATTTTTGGATCTCCGGATATATTCAGAACGTAAGATATGCGCGAAAATGCAAACTTGTGCACTTTTTGACGCTTTTAGTCCCTATTGATCATGAAAGTTTATTTTAGCGCACAAAACACCTCAAAGCCTATTTCTAAGCTATGTGAAGGATATTTAGGGCATATTTAACTTATGATCAAGTTCTGGAATGTTCGTTACTATACAAATCGGTATAGTTTCTTAGTTTGACACAATTAGTCCCTGCAATCGAACAAACTTGATTTCAACATACCAAACCATTCAAAACTTATTTCTAAGTTATGTGAAGGTTATTTAGGTATGTTAAGCCTATTTCACTATTCCAGTGTGTTCGTTGCATTAAACTGGTTATATTTACGCATCAGAGCGCGTATAACCCTCCAGAAAGCGATTTAAAGGTTGAAATCGAACAAAAGTTGATATGTGCAAACGATACACATATTTTTACAAATCCCAAGTATGAAATACAATATTTCATTGGTTTGCCATTTGTTTGATGGTTGAAGTGACACAGGTGTCACAGTCTCCCCTACTTTAGGAAATTTTGTCCCGAAATTTAATTTTAGGAGAAATTTGTGAGGACAACTGTGATGTTTTCGCTTTCGAATGAATCCCTTGAAACCTAAGTAGAACTCTGGGCGATGATAGGGTTCTTAGCGAAATTGTCAACCTTCAAAGTGAAGTCCTTGTAGTAGCAAAACATGGAGTTTCAACTATGGACAGGAGAACGTTTCCCATGAAGTCTTATCATAGGAAACTTGTGTGTGCTTGAAATCAGAATTGGGGAGTGTAAGAATAAATGACATTGGTCGAGGTCCAAGACTTCTCCCGTATCATTACTCTTGTCACTATAGGTCTTAACACATGACAAAACTTCCTGTGGTTTCTGTGCACTGAATTTCATAATTATGTAGGCTTCCATAATTACGTAATTCCTTGCACAGTCCGCACAGTTCATTTCATAATGTGTAGGGGAAAAAAATCAATTGAATAAACATGAAGCGACTTGACTAGACCACCAAAGGATCTTTTTAACTAGATCAACGAACGATCTTTTTAACTAGATCAACACATGATCTTCTTAACTAGATCGTCGTACGATCTCCTTAAATAGACCACTTAAGGGATCTTTTCAATTATATCATCACATGATATTCCTAACCATATTTTCAAATCAATTTGTTTAACTAGACCACTCAAGGGGTCCAATTATAGAATAGTACTTTAAAACCCAAGGGACTTTACTATAACGTAGAAGTCCATTAAGGATTTAAGATAGTACCTTTGGATATCCTACTATGAATCCCTCATATGAGATATGGAAGATTCTACGAGGATTTGGATGGATCACATAAAAACACAAAACATATATGAAAACACATAAGCACATATTCACATAATTAGTTAACTTGATCTTTAATTTGTTATCTTTGGTCACGGGTATTTAAAGCACACCAGGAATCCAATCCGTGGATTTCATTTGGCACTTTAAGCATAAGAATCTAACTATGGAGATAGAAAGATCTTAATTGGAATTCGGATTTATCCTTATTGAATCGTAATATACGTATTAAGGCATACGAATAATTCAATTTAGGTATCCGATTTGAGGATAGAGAGATCCTATTTATGAGGATAGAGAGATCCTATTTTGGAATTTGGAATTTTGTGTAACAAGAGGTGTTTTGGCACCTTGCACTAGGCGTGCTTAAGTCGATACACAAGGTAGAAAATTTATGAGGTTGAGGTGCTAGATATGCCAAGCGACATATGAAGCAGAGTTTGAAGCTTGGGTACCACGTATGTTAAGTTGATCATACGAGTAGGGTTGACTTGGGGTTGGTTTAGACCACCTTGGTTTGGGTTGAATTGTCAAGCATTTGTCAGGTGACCGAGTCGTCCACGTGATGCACACAGACGACACTGCAGGTAAGCTTGGTGAGGTGCGTTACAATTGTTGCACATAAGCACATACCGGCATTAGGTTTCCTTACAAGAGGTTGAGCAGCAGCAGGATTTGTAACAGCTTTGCTTTGGATTGCAAAGCGGTACATGTTAATCAAATATCCCCCATCGTCCACTGTGGGTACATTTGAAATACAGTATCTGATTCGGATGATGACGGTTGCATTGATTGCTCTAAGGAGCGGTTCCCTTGCATGGCTTCATCCCTGAGACGAGTCAGGGGGATAGCTAAATCAACAGCCTTCTGGTAGTACGACGCCTAATTGATGGACAATTGTAGCACCTAGTTCGGACATTGTTGGTGCGATGAAGAGGCACCATGAAGAAAATGGGAGACATGGGAGGAAACAAGGGAAATGAAAACAGAATAACAATGCATAAAATTGCGATCATTTGTTTGTTACCTAAGGCAAACAAATGAGACGGTGACTAATCAAAGTAAATGGGTCGATATAATGTATCGCGAAGACATGCTTGCCTATAAGTGGACACTCACCCCAAGAGTTCCCAGGTAAAAGTGACTGGTCTGATACTGCGGATTTGTACGAACACTCTAGCCTTAGACAGAAGACCCAGGGTACAGGCATCCACCCATCCAGTTTGCACGTGTTCACATTATTTAGACCAAACTTTGACGAGATTTTGAAAACATTGAAGGTTCAAAACCATATAATAAATCATCCTAGAACAGATGATTAGTTTTCAAAGCGGATTCAAAATTTGTTCTTTTATTGTAGTTGTCACCTAAGAATAAGTGACGGTATTGTTTTAAAACTAAACACAAGAAAAATTGTGTTAGGGTCCTAGGAAGGTTATAGTCTAGGTCAAAGCATCACTAATAACCTAATTCCCTATTACCATTGGCTCTGATACCAACTTTTCTGTCACACCCCGACCACGTAAAACAACAAGACGTGGCGGAAACGTTGGGGAGTGTTGTGACAGAATCATTGTTTCACAACCATGGATCAAATAATTTTGTTTTATTGAATCATTGAAATCTTTGTTCTATTACATTTTAGATAAATACAAATATTGTCTTTCAAATTTTAAAGTCGCTAAGGCACTGGTCCATCCTAAGTGTAGTATGTATCAACAATCGTCATAAAGCAGCACCAGAAACATGTGTAAAAATAGGTACGTCAACATAAAAATGCCTGTGAGATACATAGGTTTTATTGTAATTAGAATTCATGACTTATGAGTTTAAAGAAAAAGTTTTAATAAAAGTAGTCATGATCCTTGTAAAAGGTTTTTTTTATAAATCATTTATAAGAAATCAGATGGTATAAAATAATAATACATAGAAAATTTAATAAGTAAGTAAAATGAGTTTGTATAGAATATATTGTTTGAAAAACAATATTTTGATAAAAAGGTTTATAGTATATATATAAAAATATACTTTGGTTTTTAAGAAAGTCGAATGAGTAATATATTAAAATATATTTCAGTTCCAATATTGATAACCCAAGTGTACTAAATAACAACACGGTATGTAATGTGATGAAAACACTTATATATAAGAAGTACCAGCGGCGTATCTACCATGTTTTCATCACATCACACCCGTCCCGTTATCTAAACACTAACCAAAACCCAGTCGTTAAACAAATAGTATATTAAATATACCTTAGTTGTTTAAAATAATAATTTTCAGTAGTATATCAAAAGTATACTTTGGATTTATAAATAACATATTAAACTATGTTTTGGATTACAAATAACATATTAAACTATGTTTTGGATTACAAATAACATATTAAACTATGTTTTAGATTTTTAACAAAATATATGTTGGTTTTGTACGATATCACATATGAGAGCATATTAAACTATACTTTTGGGAGTATAACTTAATATACAATAATAATGTGACTTAAGAATTCATTCAGACCTAGTGCATCAAAATACACCTTTGAGACTATAGGGATACCACAAAGGCAATCCCTATTTGGATGGAGAAACAAATTGGTTTCAGACATTCCATGACAACAGGAATGGGGTGTCAAATCCTATAGCGCTACATCATACTACCAACCGGTCTGGTGAACAAAATAAGTACTATTCCAAACATTTATTTTATAATCTTTGAAAAATTAGAGTTTAAATCATAGATAATTATTTAGTTTGCAAAAAGATAAGTACAAATATGTATAATCAATTATACTTTTGAAAACATGAAAATAACAGATAGGTACACATGCTTCACCCCAAAACAGTTTGAAAACAGTAAAAGGGGGGACTATGTACTCACTTGAGAGTGCTTAGAATTCTGAATAACTACCAAGCAAGCTAGAGGAGTCCCGGAAATCAAACGGCACCTAATATAGGTAACTACATAAATAATCCGGACCTAATTCGGAAGATCGGATAAGATGAGGTCTCGTAAACCAAATGAGTATGGGATCTCATATGATATGGTTTAACAAGGCCTACATACTAAATTTAAACCTAACCTAAGTGCTTACGACCCATCACGACCCGTTTAGGTAGCTTGCGCTACTTTAACGCGTCGTTCGCGTAAAACGCGTTCGGATCGCCTAACTAGTCCTACGACAAGTATCATATGCCCTAACATTGTGTAATTATGTTGCATAATCATTTAAACGACAAAAGTTTGGGTTACATATGCTTAAATATCAATTATGCATGAAAAGGGTATTTTGGTAATTTTCCTAAGGCATATAAACTACTTATCATACAACTACTTAAACGAAGTGACCATAAGGTATAACCTCGGAAGATTATTCCCTATACAACTATGGTCACCTAAAGCGTTTGGTCGGATCCTAAAGATCGACCAAATGGGTCGGGTTCGAAAGTATAAGCGATTGTTTAGATCGCTTACCTTACGACCCTACATAAGCACTAATCTAAAAGTGACGAGCTAAACATGTTTAAAACATGTTTAACAAAGTTTGAAAACAAGTTGGATATCAAAACAAACGGTTTTGATACCTAAGAGTAGTTTGGCTACAAAATACGCATAAACACGCATTTTGGCCGAAACTACGACTCGTCACTACACCTAAACAACGTGGTAATCAGTAGGTATAGTCACTAGGGACTATAACCATCGTGATTACGCTCACGTTGCGAAGTTCAAACGAACTTCTCATTAACCATAGACTGGTCAATGTAGAAAGTCAAACAAAGTTTAACTTTTAAGCTAGCAAGCGATAAAAGAACGAAAGAGGACTTACAAAGGGTCCAAATAGATTTGGTTCCAAGTATTCTCAGGTAGGTAGTGAATAATCACAACCACTTAGAGAAATCTCAGACCAAATATGCAGAAAATGAATGAGGGATATGGCCTTATATAGTTTTTCGCAAACCGTTAGGATCATTTCTTGGAGAGAAGGGAATGATCTTGGCCATACAATTGTCAAAGAAAGTTTGGGGGACTTGTTCTCCTCACAAACCAGCCCATAGCATGAAAAACCATGGATCAAAACCATTGGAACAAGAGGAAATGACCAGATTCAATGTTTCTGCAACTCTGCTGATCTGGGGACTGCTTACGTACCGTAAGCAAAGGTTCATACGGACCGTAAGGGACCTGCAGACCAGCAACTTTAAAAAATGACAGATTTAGCCCCTGAAGCCCCAAACTTGGTTTTCGATGCATTTTTGACACGTTTAAGCCCCGTTAACACCATTTCAAAGCTCTAATATGAAGTTAAAGTATAGAGAACTTAAAACATGCTCAAAAATATCTCGGATGTCTGTTCGTTTAGTCGTACGGTTGCGTTGTTCGGTAAATTACGACGGAAGTCGTAACGAACGCAAAAACGATCCAAATTGAGCGACGAATGAAATTTTATCATGCCAAACACTAAAATAAAATGTTTTAATGCTTACATAAAAGTTTGGATGTCCGGATATATTCAGAACGTAAGATATGCGCGAAAATGCAAACTTGTTCACTTTTTGACGCTTTTAGTCCCTATTGATCATGAAAGTTTATTTTAGCGCACAAAACACCTCAAAGCCTATTTCTAAGCTATGTGAAGGATATTTAGGGCATATTTAACTTATGATCAAGTTCCGGAATGTTCGTTACTATACAAATCGGTATAGTTTCACAGTTTGACACAATTAGTCCCTGCAATCGAACAAACTTGATTTCAACATACCAAACCATTCAAAACTTATTTATAAGTTATATGAAGGTTATTTAAGGTATGTTAAGCCTATTTCACTATTCCGGAGGGTTCGTTGCATTAAACTGGTTATATTTACGCATCAGAGCGCGTATAACCCTCCAGGGAGCGATTTAAAGCTTGAAATCGAACAAAAGTTGATATGTGCAAACGATACACATATTTTTACAAATCCCAAGTATGAAATACAATATTTCATTGGTTTGGCATTTGTTTGATGGTTGAAGTGACACAGGTGTCACAATCCTTATCCTATATATTGATGTCTATGTCTCCTTTGTATTTCATCAAAAATTATGAGATTAATGAGAACCACTTTTCTATAACAAATCTTTTATCATAACAATTTTTTATGGTATCAGAGCATTCTCAGAAGATCCTTCAATAAAAAAAAAGGAAAACCACAAAACCCTTAAAGAAAGTCATGATCTGTGATGATCAAAGGGCTTGCTCCATTCCAAGCATAAAAGAGGCACAATATCAATAATTGGTGAAGCTATTCATAAGCAAAAATGGCAAAGTTGATGAAGAAAAGTCACATGTAGCCAACACAGGAGGTAACATTTGTAAAGAAGGAAAATTGATCATCGACTCCGGAGCAACCGAACACATTATTTGTGATGATTCGTCACTAAGAGACAAGACGAAGAGAAGTTATGAACCACCCTTCGCCATACCAAATGGCGAAGCTATCGCTGTTGAAGGTAGAGGAAACTACATTCTGCCCAACGGGATGACGGTTAAAGATGTTCTTTATGTTCCCAAGTTTAAATGTAATTTATTATCGGTTGGTAGATTGTCACGAGATCTCGAATGCACGAAAACTTTTTTCCCAGATTTTGTTGTTATGCGCAACTTACATTCAAAGGTGTTGATTAGAGTGGGTCAATACAAAGATGGTTTGTACGAGATGGGGATGATAGGGAATAAGAGGCACGTCATGATGGCCTCTCATGATACTTGGCATAAAAGATTAGGTCATGCATCAAACTCTAAAATTCAACATGTTGATTTTCTTAATAAAGTACCTTCGAACCCCAACACCTTTTGTGATTCATGTGTTAAAGCTAAATTTGCAAGATTGCCTTTTCCTATTAGCACTACTAAGACAAACGCATGTTTTGATTTAATACATTGTGACGTGTGGGGTAAATACCGGACACCTTTTTTTACACAAGCATGCTACTTTCTTAAAATAGTAGACGACTATAGCCGGGCCGTCTGGGTGTTCCTTCTCAAACACAAGTATCAAGCAAGCATTTGTCTTGTTGATTTCCATAAAATGGTTCAAACACAATTTGGGAAAAACATTAAGAGAATAAGGTGTGACAACGGAGGCGAATTTACCTCAAACAATATGTTGGATTTCTATGCCAAGGAGGGAATCCTCCTTGAAACAACTTGTCTACATACACCACAACAAAATGGTGTTGTGGAACGTAAGCATAGACATTTGTTGGAGATGGCAAGAGCTTTAAAATTCGAGGCGCATTTACCCACAAGATTTTGGGGAAAATGCATCCTATCCGCAACTCACATTATAAATCGTTTACCATCGGACGTCATTGGAAATAAAACACCTTATGAAGTGTTGTACAATCAAAAACCCAATTATGATCATATGCGAATTTTTGGCTGTCTCGCTTATTACAAATATACAGAGACCAAGGGAGACAAATTTGAAGTAAGGGGGAGACCGGGAGTGTTTTTGGGCAACCCACCAAGGACAAAGGGGTATAAAATATATGATGTGAAACGTGATAAAATTATTATATCAAGAGGTTAAATTCTTGGAATAAATATTCCCTTTTTCTCAAACAGGTGATACTGTGGAAAAGGAAGAGGTGTTTGTCTTTCCTAAAAAATGGTGTGTCACACCCTGACTTTTGCGGAAGCGTGATTATGGTGTGACTTCTTAATACCATTGCACTATATGAATAAACCATTAGATGTTCATCCTTAAATTAAGTTTGAAAATAACACAACATAATTGTCTGAAACGTAGACTCCAAATCTAAATTACAAATCACAACATGTTTGAAAGAGTTCACGAAGACTCACCAAAAGACTTAAATAAAACCGAGTTTAGAACCATGTATCTCGTCCAGGATTAAGATACATCTCCTAAACCCTAATAACTTCAGATGACATCTTTTTATTCATGACGCAACTTGGAACATGCAAACACCCGCCAGATCCACTTAATTCCCTGAAATACATGTAGTTTAAAAACATCAACAAAAGTTGAGCGAGTTCATATGTTTGTGTATATGTATGTATAAAACCTTTGTAAACAGAGTATGTATGTTTGTAAATCCCGGTATGAAAGCAAACAAGGAAACAAATCACCAATGGTTTGCAACGCCACTTGTATGTGTGACGGCGTAGGAAGGCTCAAACCTAGCAAATTTGTATCGGGCTTCCGGCTGTAAGACATAGTCACCCTATGGGCCACCCTGGTCCTCTTTGACGTGCTGTCGTAGGTACATGCAAATTTAATCCCAATAACAACTATAGATAGTGGTAACAGGGTATCGAACTCAGGGAGTATGTGGAAGGTGTGTTGATTTTATAGCTTTGCAATTAAACTACAATTAACCTAATTTGCAGAAAATAAAGATCAATAATTTGGATTGTTGTTTTAGAAAACTAAATTAATAACTAATTGCAAATCAAATGTTGGTTGTAAAACAGATTAGGAGAGAACAATGACCATCTTAGGATTCAGTTTCTTTAAACAATTGTGTGAAATTCCAACTAGAAAGAGTTACATAGACATAACTCGTGCATAAATAATCGAAGTGATAAAAGGGAACAAAGTACTCGGATTTATAAACGCGAGGTTGTTTCCCGATGATCAATTATTCAATAACCAACCCTAACCCTTCCCGTGATATCTCGATTGCCAACGGCACCAAGAACGTACGATTGAGACTAGGAATTGCACTATCGATTAACAAGCTACAAACAATTATGCATACACCATGATAATCAAGCAACATAAGTTATCATTCTAGAAATTCAGAAATAAACACACAAAAGTTCAAGAGAAACTTGCACCTAAGATGATCACCAAAAGTTTTAGCCACACATAGCTTGGTGAATCATTATAGCAATCAATTCAATGGTCATACAAATCGAAATCACAAACCGAATGTTAGCAATTGTTTAAAACCAAGCCAAGATAGCCAAAATCGCCCCTAGTGTGTTCTCTAACCGACCAATGATGAGAATACTTGAAAAGACATCATAAAACCGCATAAATGATGGCAGTTATAATTTTCGCGTCATGTCCACCGTAACTTACGGTTCCACCACCGTAAGTTACGGTGTCCTTCAAGTTGTTACGGTAGCTGTTGTCTGAGTTACGGTGGGATCCAGGTAGAATTCAGGTCGACCGTAAATTATAGTGGAACCGTAAATTACGGTGGAAACCTGGATTTTGCACTTTGTTTCATCTTTCGTTTCGCGCATGACCCGTTCAACTTCAAACCGTCCATAGCTGCGTTTAATCCACTTTAAGCTCCCGAACCGCGCCTGAAACATAAGCTACCGTAGTTATCTAATTCAAGATAATTACACAATCAAATGAGGGATAAACTTGTCTTTTAACGTCATAAAGGGTTGTCCTATGGACCACCCGTCACATCCCCACACTTAACCGTTGCTTGTCCCAAGCAACTCATCAAATCAATTTCTCAACAAGTGATCAATGTAAACCAAGCAAAAACATGCAATCCTTTTACTAACCCCTTTTTAACACCCAAAACAATACACCCCTCTCTAAAACTCTCCTCTCGGCTACAAGTAAGCACTAGCAATATGAGCTAGATACACCAAAGGCTAACGGGCGGTTGCACAACTATAGGCTTGTACCTAAATCGATCCTTCTCCTAAAATGTGTCAAACATGAATGCAAATCAAAGGGACTTTCAAGGTTGTAACGTGGCTAGGTGTATAGGTAGGAAATGGAATATATATGAAGTAGCGAAAACTTAACCCGGTCTTTTTATTACACAATAAAATAAACTAACAACTACCAAAGTAAACTACTATATACAAGATAACTAAACATCATTTCTTTTTTTTTTATTTTCCATTGCTTTTTCTCTTTTTTTTTTCTATTATTATTTTTTTTTAAAGCAAGCAACTATACAATAATGCATCAACATATCTACATCATACTACTAAAACTATTACTACTAACACTATAAGACCGGGTCAAATTGGGTAAATTTTTAGGTAAGTAGCTAGGGGTAACAAATGATAGGCTTTTAGGCACAAAATTGGGCAACTAAATGTCCAAACCCCCGCCCCTCTCGCAACCATGCTCATACATATAACTTACGAGGTCCAACCCCCCCAAATCCCACACTCACACACACTAAAGACGAGGCTACCTAGATGCCCTTATCCTTTTCGCATTCATATCTAACTAAGGACTCAAAACGTATTCAAGCACAAGTTCTAATGTACCCCCACCCGTAGCCACTCTCATCAAAGATAAGCATTATTTATATACAAATGTGGCTTCAACTCTCACAAAGAATGAAAGGGTATCAAGGGTTGCCGGTGCACCATTTTGGGGTTAATCTAGGGTGTTCAAATTCTCACAATATTTTGCTTAACTCAAAATTTTTCAAAATCTTCAAAAAATTCCCCCCATCCCCACACTTGGGATACATTGACCCCAATGTATGGTTTTAGGAGGCTTTGATCACTAAGATTCATTCAACATCAACAAAAAGCTTCTTCACTCAAACCACAAATTTCTTTTTGTACTTTTCATTTTATATTTTTTTATGTTTTTCTTCTTTTAAAACATGACACCACCAACTCGCACCAACCCAACATAACATCACAATCATACACCACCCAACCGCCCATCCCAACATATCAAACTAACAAATATGCACAAAAATATACAAAGGGGGAACACAACCTGACTAATAATAGCGCGGTCCCGGAGGTCCAAAAATGGAAGACATCATGTCGTTCCATTCACCGAACGCAAATGAGCCGCTACTACTTCCTCCTTGTTGTTGTTGAGCTCCTTCTTGCTGGCGTGGATCAATCCATTGTGAGTGATGGATCGGCGGGGTTGGATACGAGACACTACCATCATACGGTGGTAGAGACACGTAATCCACATGTTGTGGATCCACTACCACTGGCCGCCCGGCATGCCAATCCGCGTGCAATCTCCTTTCTTGATCGTCATGGTATTGATTATTAATTTCTACTTCACGGGAATACGCATGTGTGCGATTCCATGCCTCTTGACGATTAAAGCAACGTTTCAACGACCGCTCCAAACTTGCACTCATTCTTGTATTCTGATCAAATAACGTCCTCTCCGAACCTGACCATGTATCAAAAACAGATGCCGGAGGACGTTAATTCTCAATCACTTCTTGCATTGTGCTGTCATAAGCCCAACCCGGCTCATAGGACTGCTGCGTATAATCGTAAAACATACCACCATAACCTCTACCATAACCCCCTTGACCTATATTTTCGCCACCATGCGGCTCGTCCGCATAATCCTCGTCACCACTTGGAACTACTTCTTCATCACTTTCCGGCTTCTCCGGTTCACCCGGCAACAAATCTCGTGCACCCAACTTTAGTGCTCTCCACCTTTGCCCTTCCGACTTTAGCTTATGATAACGCTCCGATTATGTATATGACCAACCAATCCCCAACTTATCTAACGTAAAAGGCTGATGCCTTTTTGTTGCTCCTCGATCTTCAGATGTTATTGCCTTTTGTTGTTTCATCAACCCCGTGATTATTCGACAATACGGGACGATATCTCTTCCATACTTATTCCGGCAAATCCATAAGTGGTTCATGATCAGATAGCGTATCGGAAAACGCGGAGACCCATGCATTAGCGAATAGAGGACAGGTACCTCCGGGAACCTCACCTGCTCCTTGTACCCCCTTCGTGGAATAACATTGAGAACACAGATTGCTAGCAACAATTTAGCTTCTATTTTTAAGTTCTTCCGGTATAGAATACCACTGTATTTACCGGGTAAAAACAGTGCTGCCAACATATCATTCCATCGAGTATGTTTCTCCGGTTTAACCAGGAAGTCATCAAGAGTCGGTATCATGTAATCACGAGCTGGAAGACTATCATATTTTCCAAGCTTCTTCAACATGTCAAAAGACATCTCCACCGGAATTCCATTCACAATACCCGTTAGCTTCATTTGTGATGGCCTTTCGTAGCTGTTGCATTTGAGAGTGGCCATCCATTCTTGTATTTCGGATATGAACAAGTTGCTCTTATCTTTGTCAAAACAACTAAGTGCCGACTCCCAACCTAGAGCCCAGAACTTGTCAAACACCCCGAACTGACCAAACTCAACTTCCCGGACTTCCCTCTCACATATAAAGGCCGCTCCCTTATTCTTCAACTTATTCATACGGTCATGATAGAGTGTTGGTTGCCATTCCTCTGGTTGATCATCCAATGGTCCCGAATCCCATTTCGGTTTCTCCGTCATATCCAACTACATTTCTTCCTCACTTTCACTTTCGCTTACTCGACCCATGTATTGTCTCTTCCTTGGTTGTTGTTCCGGCTGTTTACCCTTTCCCTTCGAAGACGAAGATGAACTAGCTCCGGTCTTTTCTTTTGTTCGTGCCATTCCTACACACATTAGAGCATACAACACAACCAAACGAAACAAAATTAGACTCTTTTACCCAAAATATCCCCACACTTGCTTGTTACTATGGTTATAGATGTTAGTGAACTAAAAGTTTATAAATTTTTCCAAAAATTTGGGTATGGTGTCTCTACAATGTAGAGATTTCCCAAAAGTTCACTCCTTTACTAACAATCCTACGTCTACAAACCATAATCATGTTCAAGTAACAAGTAACAAGTCAAAACTATGAACAAGCAAGTGGGTATGAACAAATATAAAAAATAACCTCAATCTTCACAATGCATCATCAAAATACAACAAATAAACTTCCATACCTTTGTTTGAAGATGCAAGAATGCTTCTGAAACAAAAACTCCCAAAACCCCCAAAATTTTTCGGACTAGGGTTTAAAATTCGGACCCTAAAACTGCGTTTTCTCGTAAATTTCTTGGAAAAATCAGAAACTACATGAAAATTGAGTCAAGATAGACTCCAACTTCACTTAGTTTGGACAAGAATTGAGTAAGATATGAAAGAATTAAGGTTGAAGATGGCTATGGAGTCTTGTGGGAATTGGAAAGTGATAGGTGAAAGAGATGTATGAGAAAGTGAAGAAAGAATGAGTGGTTGGGGCTATGTCACGTAATATGATGTTTTATTATTATTATTATTATTTTTTTATATATACCGAAACCGAAACAACCCATCTGACTTCCAGGTCCACCGTAATTTACGGTGGAACCGTAAATTACGGTAAGGCCTGGAAGTAAATTTCCACCGTAACTCAGGAGAGTTACACCGTAACGATCAAATGTTTTTGCTCCCCACCGTAAATTACGGTATAACCGTAACTTACGGTGGCATCTGGGAGTTTCTGGTTTGCTCAAAATGTGATTTTTTATGGTTCATTTTTTATATTTTTTCAAGTTTTCCGATTTTTTTTTAAATTTTTTCAAAAACGTGTAAAAATCACCCTACCCCCTCGAAAGTCCTGTGTTGTCCTCAACACAATGTAAGAATAATTCATGGCCCGAATATCCCCACACTTGTTTCAAACACTAATTTCAAGGAAATACGGTAATTGTGCAAACTATACAAAACAAACAAAATAAAATGCTAACTATTTACACTACCAAACCTGGGCCTCTCATGGTTGCTCATCGTCGACCGGGCATAAGATGTAGCCGGCTTTGTCAAGCTCTAAGTTGTTGATGTCGTTCCCTTCCAAGTACGGCTTCAACCAGTGACCGTTCACCGTTTGTTGTTTTAACGTGTGCTCATCTTGGATATCTACATCACCAAACCTCCCAACTCTCCGAACGACATATGGGCCCATCCATTTGCTTTTAAGCTTGCCCGCAAACATCTTTAGTCTTGAGTTGTACAACCAAACTTTTTGACCCACTTCGAACGTTTTCTTTCTCAATTTCGCATCATGCACCTTCTTGAGTTTATCTTTATAAGCCGATGCACATTCATACGCCTCATCTCGAATCTCTTCTATCTCGCTTAATTGCAACTTTCTTAACTTTCCCGCCTCGTCATAATCCGCATTGACCGTCTTAATTGCCCAATGTGCCCGATGCACTAACTCCATTGGCAAGTGACAACCCTTTCCATACACCATCCGGTAAGGCGTTGTGCCAATTGGAGTCTTGTAGGCCGTTCGGTATGCCCACAATGCATCATCCAATTTACTCGACCAATCATTTCTATCCGTTCTAACCGTCTTCATGAGAATTTCCTTGATTTGACGGTTGGACACTTCGACTTGTCCACTCGTTTGCGAATGGTAAGGTGTGGCAATCCGGTGATTCACACTATACCTCTTCAATAATTTTCCGAAGTTGAAGTTCTTGAAATGCGAACCACCATCACTTATAATAACACGCGGGATGCCAAAACGAGAGAAAATGTTGGATTGAACAAATTTACAAACAACCGAATGGTCGTTTGTTCGTGTTGCAATAGCTTCAATCCACTTCGAGACGTAATCCACCGCTACCAAAATGTATAGAAAGCCATTCGAATTCGGGAAAGGACCCATAAAGTCTATACCCCATACATCAAATATCTCTACAACCAAGATTGGTTGTAAAGGCATCTCATCCCTCTTCGATATGCTTCCCATCTTTGGACAATTTATGCAATTTCTAGCGAATTCACAAGCATCCTTGAAAATTGTGGGCCAATAGAACCCACATGAGGGCACCCGATAACCTGTTTTATGCCCACTAAAATGACCCCCACATGCGGACGAATGAGCATGGGTCAAAATTTCCAACACTTCTGTCTCGGGCACACACCTTCGTATAACTTGATCCGGTCCAATCTTGAAAAGATCTGGTTCATCCCAAATATATTGCTTCACTTGGACCATAAATTGTTGTCGATGCTTCTTGGTCCAATGACTTGGGATGGCACCCGTGGCTAAGTAGTTGACATAGTGAGCATACCACGGTGCAACAAAGGTGGAAACGGCTAGTAGTTGCTCGTCGGGAAAACTCTCATTGATTTCACTAACATCATCGATCCCTTCCACCGGAATCCGAGACAAGTGATCCGCCACTACGTTCTCACTTCCCTTTTTGTCTCGGATTTCTAAATCAAACTCTTGTAACAATAATACCCACCGAATCAAACGAGGCTTCGCGTCCTTTTTCTCCATCAAATATCGGACCGCACTATGATCCGAATAAACCACCACTTTGCTCCCCCAAATATATGCACGAAACTTATCCAAAGCATACACCACCGCTAATAACTCCTTTTCGGTTGTGGTGTAATTGAGTTGCGCTTCGGATAAAGTTTTGCTTGCATAGTAAATCACCACCGGCTTTCTATCAACCCGTTGACCCAAAACTGCACCAATAGTGGTGTCGCTTGTATCACACATTATCTCGAACGGCTTTGACCAATCCGGTGGTTGCAAGATAGGAGCTTTGACCAAGTATTCCTTCAAAACAGTGAAAGCTTGCATACACTCGTTAGTAAAATCAAATGGGACATCTTTTAATAACAAGTTGCATAAAGGATTGGTGATAACACTAAAACCCTTTATGAAACGTCTATAAAACCCCGCGTGTCCCAAAAATGACCTTACACCCTTAACATTTTTCGGAGGTGGCAAAGATGCTATTACCCTTATTTTTGCCTTATCCACCTCCATCCTCCTTTTAGAAATTACATGACCCAACACAATGCCCTCTTGCACCATGAAATGACTTTTCTCCCAACTTAGCACTAGATTTTTCTCAACGCACCTTTTTAAAACCTTTTGTAATTCGTTGAGACAAGCATCAAAACTAGTGCCAAAAATGGAGAAGTCATCCATAAATACTTCGAGCGACTCTCCAACCATGTCCGAGAAAATACTCATCATACATCGTTGGAAAGTTGCCGGAGCATTGCACAAGCCAAAGGGCATCCGCCGAAAGGCAAAGGTGCCATATGGACAAGTGAAGGTGGTCTTGTGTTGATCATCCGGGTGTATTGCTATTTGATTGTAACCCGAATACCCGTCCAAAAAGCAGTAATATTTTTGACCCGATAATTTTTCAATTATTTGGTCAATGAAAGGTAGCGGGAAATGGTCCTTAGAAGTGGCGGCATTCAATTTTCGGTAGTCAATACATACACGCCACCCGGTAACTGGTCGGGTGGCAATTTGTTCACCACTTTCGTCCTTGACTACTTGAATACCGGCCTTCTTAGGCACAACTTGGGTGGGACTCACCCAAGCACTATCCGAAATCGGATAGATGATTCCCGCGTCTAACCATTTAATTACCTCCTTTTTCACTACCTCCCTTAGGTTCGGATTCAATCACCTTTGAGCTTCTCGTGTCAGCTTGGCATCTTCGGTGGTAATGATTTTGTGCATGACGATTGATGGACTAATTCCTTTGAGATCGGCAATTGTCCATCCAATAGCTCCCTTGTTTTCCTTCAAGACTTCCAACAATGCTACCTCTTGAGCCAACTCTAAATTAGAGGCAATAATGACCGGTAAAGGGTCATTATCCCCTAAAAACACATACTTCAAATGGCTCGGCAAGTCTTTAAGTTCCAACTTTGGCGGTTCCTCTAACGATGGTTTAGTACCCGAATCTATTTCCGCTGGTAAGCCTTCGAACTGATGGGTCCATGGCGGTCGACCTTCTTTCAACGCCATCGCATCCTGTTTTTCCTCTTCAACCCGGAGTGCATAAACATGTACCTGTTCAGAAAAATCACACAGGCAAACATCCAAACCATCCTCCTCATACCCATGCGGGTTGCATCCGTCAACTATATCTGCCATGAAACACTCATCAACACCATTAGCATTAGAATTGTTAGTAAAAACATTCAAACGCATTTTTCGATTCCCAAAAGTCATATCGACTGTACCAAATCTACAATCGATTACTACTCATCAACACCATTAGCATTAGAATTGTTAGTAAAAACATTGAAACGCATTTTTTGATTCCCAAAAGTCATATCGACTGTACCAAATCTACAATCAATTACTGCATGTGCGGTGCTAAAAAATGGCCGACCCAAAATTACGTTTTGTTGTTGTTTTGGGTCCGCCGATGAGTAGTCCAAGACTAAAAAGTCAACCGGGTAATAAAATTCATCAATTTTAACAATTACATTTTGCACCATCCCTCGGGATAACTTATGAGACAAATCGGCCAAAAAAACCGTTGTCTCCACTCTTGCTAACGGACCAAAATCATATTGGTCATATAAGCCCCCCGGTAAAATGCTAACCCCGGCTCCAAGATCTAGCAACGCCTTAGCCATTTGAAAATTACCAACTTGTATGTTAATCAATGGCGTGCCCGGATCTTGGAGCTTAGGAGGAAGCTCCCCATTTAAAACTGCACTCACTTGCCCGGTTAAATCGACCCGCTTAGGCATTTTCTTCTTGTTTTGCCTTTTTTGTGTACATAACTCTTTTAAAATTTTTGCATAGGCGGGTACTTGTTTTATTGCATCAAGGAGTGGAAGGTTAATTTTAACTTGTTTAAACATGTCCCACAATTCTTCTTTTTGGGGACCTCTTGATGCAATAAAGTTTTTTCTACCCGGGTCAAGTAAGGCCGATGGAAACGGGACTTGACTCGGTTCACCCTCAACTTTTTCATTCTTTTCGTTTTCACCCAACCTCGGTTTGTTAACATTTGTTTCTTTAGGTTTAACCGGTGAAACTTCCTCATCACTATCATTACCCGTGATGTCCTCAACTACCCCCTCAACCAATTCGGGTGACAAATTAGCTTTAAACTCTTTTCCACTTCTCAAAACACTAACATGATGAACATTAACATTACCTCTTGATGAACCGTGTGATGGATTTACCTTGGTGTCGCTAGGAAGTTGACCCTTGTTTTTCTTCAACTCCGCCACATCGGTTGCCAATTGACCCATTTGGGTTGTTAGTGATTGGATGCTTTTGTCACGACCTTTTGCATTCGAACTTCATCGAGTTGGTTCCGTTTTTGCATCTCCGTTTGCATGCTTTTTAGCATCTCCATCATCTCATTTCCACCCGAAGACCCCCTTGCTCTTGACCCGGTTGATATTGCTTTTGATAGCCTTGGTTGTTCCCGCCTCGATATCCACTTTGGTTGTTATAAGGTTGGCGTGAACCAAAGTTACCTTGGCTACCTTGAAAGTTCGGGTTAGCTTGATTTGAGGGGTTCCCATAGCGAAAATTTGGGTGGTTCCTCAACCCGGGGTGGTAAGTATTAGAGTTCATGTTGTTGTAGTTTCTACCACCCCCTCCTTGACCTTGACCTTGAACCGCATGAACCTCTTCATATTGCCCTTCCACCATTCCTTGGCAATTTTCAGCCGCATGACCTATTTCATTACACAAAGCACAAACGTCATAAATTTGATTAGTGGTTTGAACATTACCATCATCTATTGCATGCATTTGAGGTCGGGCAATGGTCGGTCGCGCTCTCCTCGATGCTTGAGCTTTTCTTTTTGAGGTAATTGCCATATTCTCTAAGAACTCCCAATCATCATTTTCATAATTTGTGCCAAAAGTCCCACCGGTAATGGACATTAAATCACGAGCATCTTCGGCACTCAACCCCTCGTGGAAGGCATTCATTAACTCCCAAAGTTCAATCCCATGGTGAGGGCAATTCTTTATCATCATATTGAATCGTTCAAACGCCTCATGGAACATTTCACCATGTTGTTGTTGGAAACTCCTCAACCCCTTTCTAGCATCATTAGTCTTTTGGGCGGTATAAAATTCGTCTAAGAAAATTTGTTGCATCTCCGCCCAAGTATAAATAGATGCTGAAGGCAAAGTGTAGAACCACTTCTTTGCCTTGTCCTCCAAAGAAAACTGAAATAGGACCAACTTGACATCATCGGCCGAAAAACCTTGACTCCCAAAAGTATTGCAAATTGAGTCATAGGCCTCTAAATGGAAATACGGTTCCTCCGTTGCTAGCCCTTTGTATTTCGGAAAACTTTGCAAGGAATTTGTTCTTACTTCAAAGGTTCTCCCTTGGTTGTTGTGAGGGATAACCACCGGTGAAGGGTTTTGAGTAATTATCGGCCTGAAATGTGCTTCTATTCCCCGTGCTTGTTCCCTAAGATGCCTTCTTGGAACATCCAATCGACCCCTTGGACGAATAGGACCCATAGGTCTTGGTAAATGCCCTTGTGGTACGAACGGTGGTTGAAATTGTTGTTGTGGCATCGGTGGTTGTTGAATTAGCCTTTGAAATTGTGGTTGTACATTTTGTGGCCGAACTTGTTGTAATGGGATAGGGCGTTGCATTGGTGGCCCTTGTGGCCTTGGCCTAATGTGTTGTGGTATGAGTTGTTGTTGCGGTATTCCACCAACACTTGCCATCCCTTGAGATTGACTTTGCACATAACCGAACTCTCCTTGATCATCATAACCTTTATAAGCATACCCATCTTCATCATAGCCCTCAAAATCTTCGTATCCTTCCTCATATCCATCTCCCCCTATACCCGAAGTTTGCCCAATTGGAAGGGTTGAGTATTGAAATCCCGCTTGGTTCGATGGTCTGAATGTTGAAGTAGCATGGACAATGGTTGTATTTGGTGGTATTGAATAATGGGAAGATGATTGACCGGAAACTGGGAAGAAATGAGTGAGTGGTGGAATCGTAGTAGATAGGCTAAAGGAAAGATTAGGTTCATTTTGAGTAGTAATCGGTTGTGTGGTGTTAGATGGTGTAGTGTCATGAGGTGGAGTAGGAATTGTAGTGGAATTTGGTATGGTTGTGTTTGGTGATGGTTGTGTGGAAGTAGGTATAAATGATGAGGTCGTTTGACCCATTGTGGGTGGTACTTGTGTTTCGTCCATGATATTTCTTGGTGTAATGGCTGAAGTGGGTGAACCGATGATTCTGTTTTCTCGTAATAAAACTCTGTTTTGCCTTAGCGTTCTTTCGATTTCCGGATCAAATGACAATGGTGACGCTTTGTGAGAGCCTCTAGTATGCATGCACCTGTAGAACCTGCACACTAAACACACCAGTGTAAACCCGAAAATAACAAAGCAAAACTAACAAACTGACACACGTTGCGCACTACTCCCCGGCAACGGCGCCAAAATTTGACATGCTGTCGTAGGTACATGCAAATTTAATCCCAATAACAACTATAGATAGTGGTAACAGGGTATCGAACTCAGGGAGTATGTGGAAGGTGTGTTGATTTTATAGCTTTGTAATTAAACTACAATTAACCTAATTTGCAGAAAATAAAGATCAATAATTTGGATTGTTGTTTTAGAAAACTAAATTAATAACTAATTGCAAATCAAATGTTGGTTGTAAAACAGATTAGGAGAGAACAATGACCATCTTAGGATTCAGTTTCTTTAAATAGTTGTGTGAAATTCCAACTAGAAAGAGTTACATAGACATAACTCATGCATAAATAATCGAAGTGATAAAAGGGAACAAAGTGCTCGGATTTATAAACGCGAGGTTGTTTCCCGATGATCAATTAATCAATAACCAACCCTAACCCTTCCCGTGATATCTCGATTGCCAACGGCACCAAGAACGTACGATTGAGACTAGGAATTGCACTATCGATTAACAAGCTACAAACAATTATGCATACACCATGATAATCAAGCAACACAAGTTATCATTCTAGAAATTCAGAAATAAACACACAAAAGTTCAAGAGAAACTTGCACCTAAGATGATCACCGAAAGTTTTAGCCACACATAGCTTGGTGAGTCATCATAGCAATCAATTCAATGTTCATACAAATCGAAATCACAAACCGAATGTTAGCAATTGTTCAAAACCAAGCCAAGATAGCCAAAATCGCCCCTAGTGTGTTCTCTAACCGACCAATGATGAGAATACTTGAAAAGACATCATAAAACCGCATAAATGATGGCAGTTACAATTTTCGCGTCATGTCCACTCCACCGTAAGTTATGGTGTCCTTCAAGTTGTTACGGTAGCTGTTGTCTGAGTTACGGTGGGATCCAGGTAGAATTCAGGTCCACCGTAAATTACAGTGGAACCGTAAATTACGGTGGAAACCTGGATTTTGCACTTTGTTTCATCTTTCGTTTCATGCACGACCCGTTCAACTTCAAACCGTCCGTAGCTGCGTTTAATCCACTTTAAGCTCCCGAACCGCGCCTGAAACATAAGCAACCGTAGTTATCTAATTCAAGATAATTACACAATCAAATGAGGGATAAACTTGTCTTTTAACGTCATAAAGGGTTGTCCTACGGACCACCCGTCAATGGGTGTGGGCTCGCTACACCCAAATAGATCTATCACTCATGTCCCTCGGTCCTTATACGAGGATTAATGGTCTCAAGTATGCGCCTACCCATTCACATGATCTACTGTACTTTCCTAGGCTAACCATACCAATTGTATTTGTATGTAATCTTTTTGTAACATGTATTTCACCCCCGAAATTAATAAACAAAACAGTTTAAAGAAAAGGGGGACATGAACTCACTGTCTTCCGTCTTCAGTACTCGTAACTCAAATCCCCTCAGCAAACACGACTACCTACAATGTACTAACATCTATTAGACGAACGGGTCGTGCCTTGTCTTAGAATTAACGTTTCTGAGTTACGTTTCTGATATTATTCCAATTTATATAATTATTGTCAAAATAATTAATATTTCAACTTAAATTATATTTATAAATTTTTGGAATAATCGTTAAACAATATTTTGTAATAATACTTCTCAAGTATTTATACTTATATTTCCTTCCCAAGGATGGGGGTATCTCATACATGTATATTCGTATTCTTGTATTTGTTAAGTATTCCTATACTTAATTTCGTGTTAAACTTTCTGGAATATTATTCCTAATAAAAGTCCACTAATATATATATTTCCCAAAATATATATATTTAAGAATTATTACTTAGAAAAATTATCCATAATTTTTCCTTTTGGCAAAATATTTGTAGTCCCAAAATAATATATTTCCAAGTCTAACTTTAGAAAATATATAAAAACTTATTTCTATCCAAAAATAATTGGTTTCAAGTTTATTCAAGAAAATGTATATTTTTTCGAAAAATCATATATCTTCTAAATATTCCAAGAAAATATATTTTTACTTCCCCAAAAATAATATATTTTCTCCTTGTAAAAAATATGATATAACTCTGTGATATTCATAAAAATCATATTTTCATTTCTTATGTCCAAAATATTATTTACCAAAAATATACTTATAAAAGCATTTTCCGGAATATTTTGTAAGTTACATTCTTTCGTTCGGTTTACAATGTTATGTGTGTAACTTACATATTTATTCCTTGAGATTTTTGGTATTACTTTGGATTGTAATTTCTTGGTATTTTGGTTAAGTTATATTATTTGAAGTCCTAAAATAATATAACTAATACACAAAGTATACAAAATTCACACATGTGTCTTTAATATATTCTAAATATATATCTAGCCATTTTTATTTATAAAAATCCAACCTCCAATATTTGTATTTTTGTAACAAAAATTATGGCAAGGTTTATATGGAAACTCATGGTTAAAACATACTTGTAAATACTTGTTTGAAAATATATTTCTAAGTGTTTACATTTTTAGAAAATTTTGCCATAGTTTCCCTAAAAATGGAGGTGTCAATGCTATCAAAGCATATCATTTTCTTTTTTAAAAATCATCTCAACAATCAACAATTTCAATCAACAATTACCAAGTGCCAAAATTATGTAATTTCTATAACAACATGAACTTGAACTTTCGTAAAAACTTGTAGTAACTTGGTAGGGTGTTTTGTAGGTTTAGTTACCCTTTAAAATGTATTTACTTCTTTAAAAACTCCATTTTTAAAGAAGTTGGGTGTTTACAACTTCCAAACACATTTTCTAAAAATGTTTCTTTATGTAATCTTTTTGTTACACAAGTGTTTCTACACTTGTTTGTCCAATAAAAACAAGTTTGGTTTATGTAAGAACCAAGTTTATGTAAATCTTGTTATTTAGCTTAGTTTCTTGAGAAAACTATTTTGGAAATCATCCACTTATAAGACGTGTATTGTGTTTAAATCATCATTACATATGGAAACAATTTTTATTATTCAAGTTCATGTATACATAAAGTATGATCATCTTGGTCTTTCACAAGATCATCACCTTAACTTACTAGATCATGTGTTTAATCACAATCTTGTAGGTTTCATATGATGTCTAACATCATAAACACAAGCAATCAATCATCAAGAAGCAAAACAACACTAAACAATATGTATTCTTATGTTATTAAGCTTTATGTGAAGGTTTCAAGTTCATGGTTCTTGATGTTCTTCATGATTTTCATCACATATCATCTTTTAACCAACTAAATAAGAAGTAAAAGGGTGTGTAGAAGATCTTACTACTAGCTCAAGGGCTAGGGAAGAACACTAGAAGATGAAGATGATGAAGGTGATGGATAATAGCAAATGGAAGAGGTCCTTGAAGATCCACAAGCTCCAAGCTTCTTATCTTTTCTTCTAACACCTTGTGATGAGTTAGGATTGGATGAACAAAGCTTGACAATGGAGGTGGTGTGGTGGGTGATTCTCGGCCGAGAGCCAAGAGAGGGAGAGGAGAAAGATGGTGTTGATGAGAATGAGCTCTATTACTTCCATGTAACTCTTATAACCAAGTTTAGAGATTATCCAATGTGTAATGTGTTCTTTAAGTACAAGACAATATCTTCTAACAAATCAAATAAGATTAAGGGAAATCAAGTAAGATCAAGGGTGGGGGCCACCCTTGAAGCCGTAAACACAAAGGGGGGGGGGTATTGGTTGAGTTGGGATGGTATGTTAGGGATATTAGTTGAAATCTAAAGGTCTTAGTTAGGTGTTAAGCATATTATGTGTTATATAGTGTGTTAGGGTGTTCGGGGATCGTAATTAGCTCAGAAACATTAAAACAATGCTTCTAGTATAATTTTGATGTTTCGGGTAGTGTCCGGTTGTTCGGTTGTATACTGGTTCGTTAAAATGTCAAACTATACCGTTTAATGTTCTTTATGTACCCTTTTGTGACACTTTTAATTCCCGACACTTAGGAAAACTTTCAGGACCATTTAGTCATATTTTTGCATGTTACTAGCTTGTAAAAATGCTGATTTTTGCTGATTTATGCTGAATTCAGCACTTTATGTGGGTTCTAGGCACTTCCCGGCACTTAAACTATCACTTAAAAATGCAGTTTTGTGGTCCTTACTTCCCTACACACCATACTAGTGTAGTTCTTAGTCTCTGGCCCTTACTGGGTCTCAAAACACTGTCTGTCTATGTACTGAACTTCGTTAGCATTTTTTCTGAGTTATCCGCTAACTGTGCTTTGTGCATCATTTATGTCAATATGATTTGCATGTAACATTGATGTGACATTACGCAATATGTGATGCACATGTAAGTATGATGCAGTAATCAGAAAGCAATTAAGTATAATCCAACACAGTCACTAATCACTAATCAAGATTAATTAATTGTACAGATACCTGGATTTTTGACAGTTGTCACATTCTCCCCCTGTTAAGAAAATTTCGTCCTGAAATTTTAGTTCTGCTACTAGCTCCAGGGGAGTTGGGGTACAAATGCGGGTATTTTGCTTTCATGGGATCTTCACGCTCCCAAGTGTACTCTGGGCTGTGTCGCGCGTTCCATCGAACCTTGACGAGTTTAACACTACTCCTACGTGTCTTGTTAACCTTCTAATCAGTAATCTTAACAGGTTCTTCGGTAAAGTGGAGCGTGTCGTCAATGTGAACTTCATCGGCAGGTGTAACAACCCTCAATAAAACCGACACCCTCATTATATTTCCGACACCCCAGTATATTTTAAAATGTCCCAATATGTCTTTAAATACACCCCGTATGTGAAAACCGAGCCCGAAATATAGTATAACATTAAAAATAAAATAAAATTTTAAAATTTAGAGTTGAGGCGGGCCGCGTAGGACCCACCCCAACCCTTACGCGGGCAGTATGAAGGTTATAAACTGATTTCGTTGGTTTCTTTAGTTTAGGCGGGCCACGTAAGACCCTATTAAAGTTTACGCGGGCCGCATGAGATCAAAAAGGTGGCGCAACCCGGTTATGACACGTGTCATCATCATGGCGAGTCTAGGCGATGACCCGGATCACCTAAACCCTACCCGGGCTACGACGCGGGCCGCGTAAGCCCTTCCTTTGTTTTACGCGGGCCGCGTGAAGATCAGATATCCGCACTATAAATAGATTTCATCGGATTTCAATTCAACTCGTTCATTTTCTTTTCTCAATCTCGAAATCTCTGATATTTCGAGTATAATACCCCCTAATTAGCGAGGTTCTGCTCCGTTGTAGGTATTATAACCCCAGTTTCGTAATAAATACACTGCCCGATTGATTTAGGGTTCCGTAACAACTGTCGTGGTTCTGCCCGACGTAGTTGTTGGAATACCGTCTCGGGGAGGGTATCATTAATATTTTCAAAGTGTTATGATACTAACCTATGTACATTTGTGTAAATTATAGATTGTTCCCAGGAAACCCTTACGCGAAGTCTAAGATAGCAATGTGAGTTTATCCAATTTTTGTTAAACTTTTTGTAATGTTTTACAAAACCTTAATTGTTTTACAATGTGATTAAGCGGTGATTGAGTCTTTGTAGTTCTTCAATTACTGCCGGTATGTTGGGGTTTTCTATACAAAATTTACAACATTTTGAGTAGTAAGTCGGGACGGCAGTACATTACCATTGGACAACGAGTTAGCCAATGTGTAATATGACCCACAAGTCAGGATTGACAGTACTGAATGAGTAACAATGTGATTGCTCTCAAAACTGTTTTAATTGATAAAATGTTTCTTGATTTAACTGGGATTCACTCACCAGTATTTCCCACTGACAAATGTTTTTAAAACGTGTTTCAGGTAACACAATGTGACAGCCAATTAGTAAAAAGCCAGCTGGAGAGCACTGAAGGCTTGGGAAAATGTGGCTATAAAAGTTACCTAAAAGACAATGTTTTAAATTCAATAAAATAGGGTTTATCCCTATAAACGTATTGTAATAAGAAACTTGGGTTTTACCCATGTGTTATTAATATCAAATATGGTGGTTTTATTCTGATAAACATTTCCTAACTATGGTCCTGATGTAATTTCTGCTGCCAAATTAACCAACTGATACCACCAAAATTCTGAGGTCGCGTCCGCCCGTTCCCGGGACAGATAAGGGATCGGGGGTTGCGACAGCTGGAATGGCAACTGTTTCTTGAGTTGGACTCTTTTTTAGATTAGATACATGAAATGTATCATGAACTCCATTCAGTTTTGCGAGTAGATCCAACTTGTAAGCTACAAGACCAATTCTCTCCAGGATTTTGAACGGTCCAATGTATCGTGGGTTCAACTTTCCACGCTTCCCAAAGCGTGCTACACCCTTCCAGGGTGAGACTTTTAGTAGAACCATGTTTCCCACTTCAAATTCCAAAGGTTTCCTTCTTTGGTCCGCATAGATCTTTTGTCGATCACGAGTCGCCTTAATGCGTTCTCGGATCTGTATAATCTTATCTGTCATCTCTTGAACCAATTCGGGACCAACAAGCTGTCTATCACCCGTGTCTGCCCAGCATAACGGTGATCGACACTAGCATCCGTAGAGAGCTTCAAATGGTGCAGCTTGAATGCTCGCATGGTAGCTGTTGTTATATGAGAACTCTACCAAAGGTAGGTGAGTGTCCCAACTGCCACCCAAGTCCATTACGCAATCTCGCAACATTTCTTCTAGCGTTTGAATCGTTCGTTCGCTCTGGCCATCTGTCTGTGGGTGATAAGCAGTACTCAGATTTAACTGAGAACCAAAGGCTTCTTGGAAGGATTGCCAAATCCTTGACACAAATCTTCCGTCTCTATCAGAAATAACCGAGAGAGGCACTCCATGTCGTGCAACTATCTCTCTGAGGTACAGCTCGGCTAACTTACCTGTGTTATCTTTTTCCTTGATCGCCAAAAAGTGTGCAGATTTGCTCAGACGGTCTACGATTACCCAAATCGTGTCATGACCTCTAGGTATCTTTGGTAACTTCATTATAAAATCCATTGAAATCTGCTCCCATTTCCACACGGGTATTTCAGGTTGTTGCAGAAGGCATGAAGGCTTCTGATATTCGGCCTTTACCTTGGCACAAGTCAAACATTTGCCAACATACGTTGTAACATCACCTTTCAATCTCGGCCACCAGTAGAATTCCTTCAAGTCGTGGTACATCTTATCTGCTCCGGGATGGATCGAGTACCTTGACTTGTGGGCTTCATCGAAAATCACGTTTCTAAGACAAGCAAAGAGGGGAACCCAAATTCTTCCCATAAAACACACTGTTCCTTCCTTATTGGGTACTAACTGTTTCTCCATCCCACAGAGATATTCATCCTCAAGATTCTTTTCCTTAAGAGCTTCTCTCTGCGTGGCACGAATGCACAACGAGAGGTCTATCTGAATGATCATTTCCAAAGCCCTAACCCTTACGGGCTTGATTCTCTCTTTTCGACTCAAGGCGTCTGCTACTACATTCGCCTTTCCTGGGTGGTACTTGATCTCGCAATCATAATCATTTAACAGCTCCACCCATCAGTGTTGTCTCATGTTAAGCTCCTTCTGATCGAATATATGCTGTAGGCTCTTGTAATCAGTAAAGATCGTGCATCGAGCGCCATACATGTAACGTCACCAGATCTTTAATGCAAACACCACTGCGCCTAATTCCAAATAATGCGTAGTATAGTTCTTCTCATGAACCTTCAACTGGCGTGAAGCATAAGCTATAACCTTCTGTTGCTGCATCAGCACGCAGCCTAACCCTTGATGGGAGGCGTCGCAATATATCACGAAGTCGTTAGTGCCTTCGGGTAGGGACAAAATTGGTGCATCGCAAAGCTTGTTCTTCAGCAACTGAAAAGCTTCCTCTTGATTATCTCCCCATTCGTACTTCTTATCCTTCTGAGTAAGGGAGGTTAAAGGTTGAGCGATTTTCGAAAAATCCTCAATGAATTAGCGATAATACCCTGCTAAACCTAGGAACTGTCGAATCTCGGTTGACGTCTTCGGAGTCTCCCAATTCTTGATTGCCTCTATCTTTGTGGGATCCACATGAATTCCATCTTCGATTACCACGTGATCGAGGAACTGAACCTCATGCAACCAGAACTCGCACTTTGAGAACTTTGCGTATAATTTCTCTTTCTTAAGCAGCTCTAAGATAGCTCTTATATGTTGCTCATGTTCTTCCTTCTTCTTTGAATAAATCAAAATATCATCGATAAACACAATCACAAATTTATCGAGATATGGCTTACAGACTCTATTCATCAAATCGATAAACACTGCTGGCGCTTTTGTCAAACCAAACGGCATAACCAGGAACTCGTAGTGTCCATATCGAGTTCTAAAGGCCATCTTTGGAATACTCTCCTCTTGAATTCTCAACTGGTAATAGCCTGATCAAAGATCGATCTTTGAGTAAAAACTCGAACCTTGTAGTTAGTCGAACAGATCATCAATCCTTGGTAAAGGATACCTATTCTTAATGGTCAACTTGTTTAGCTCTCGGTAGTCGATACACATGCGGAAACTACCGTCCTTCTTCTTAACAAACAGCACTGGAGCTCCCCAAGGCGAGAAGCTTGGTCTGATAAATCCCTTGTCCAAAAGCTCCTGAAGTTGCGTCGACAACTCTTGCATTTCTAAGGGTGCAAGTCGATAAGGTGCCTTAGCTACAGGCGCAGCGCCTGGAACTAAGTCAATGTGAAACTCGACTTGTCTTTGCAGCGGTAATCCTGGCAAGCCTTCGGGAAAGACTTTAGGATATTCCTTTACAACTGGGATCTCTTCCAGCTTTGGCTCAGCGGCTTCTTTGTCCACAATGTGTGCCAAGAAGGCAACACATCCTTTCTGCAAACATCTTCGGACTTTCAAACAACTGATGATCCGTAGAGGCGTATCATGCTTTTCTCCATGCACCACAATGGTCTCTCCATTCGCCATCGGAATGCGAATGATCTTCTCGTGACATACGATCTCCGCTCGGTTGCTTGATAACCAATCCATTCCAACTACCACGTCAAAGCTTCCCAACTCGACTGGCAGAAGATCAAGCGTAAACTCGTGCTCTCCCAGTTCTATCACGCAACCTCTAATGACTTCATTCGCTTCTACTAGCTTTCCATTAGCTAGCCCTATCGAGTACGGAATATCTAGCTTACTAGCTACCAACCCAAGTATATTCTTAAATTCTAGGGATACAAAATTATAATCGGCACCGGTATAAATAGTACAGATGCAAAGCGTTGGTTGATAGGGAACGTACTAGTGACTAAGTTCGGATTTTGGCGAGCTTCCCTAGCTCCAATGTTGAAAACCCTTCCCTGAGCTTGGTTGATCTTTGCGCACTCCCTCTTGAAATGCCCAATATCTCCACAGTTAAAGCAACCTGGTCCCCGACCATTTCCATTTCCGTTACCACCCTAGTTGTTGTTTGCTTCATGGTTTCCACTACCAGCTTGATTCCCAAAACAACCACGATTACCATTACCGCCATTTCCTCCTGGATTGCAGTTTCCATACCCATTTCCACCACGGTTATTATTTCCATTCCCGCTGCCATAACCTCTCTGGCCACCATTACCCCGACCGGCACCATACCAGCATGTATCCTTGGCATGGCCAATTTTTCCACAAGACTCACATTTCCTAACTTTGCACTGGCCGGTATGATGGTACTGGCACACATCACATTTGGGCAGAGTGCCCATATATCCTTTTCCTTTGTTTTCAACACCAGTCTTGACCTCGACTGGTGGGTTTGCCTCTTTCTTCTTGTTAGCACTACTGGTACCCTTCTTAAAATTTGAGAACTTCCTTTTGTTCTCACCTGATGACTCAACGTGCGTCTCCTTCTTCTTTCAGTTAGTGCTACACTCAGATCAATAGCCTCCGTGATCGTGGCAGGCTTTGACGTCGTCACCATGCTCATGATTTGGGGTGCCAATCCCCAAATAAAACGCTCGATGCGCTTGAATTCCGGATCAACCATGTAAGGAACGACGCGAGATAAGTCGTGAAATCTCTGCACGTATTCAGCAATCTTCGGACCATCCATCTTGAGGTTCCAGAATTCAGTTTCTAACTTTTGGATTTCAGCCCTCGAACAGTATTTCTTGCACATTAGTTCCTTCATTTTGTCCCATGTCATGGCATATGCAGCCTCTTTTCCCAAGGTCTGAACTTGGAGATTCCACCATGATAGCGCTCCATCTAAGAACAATCCAGAGATGTAGGTGACCTGGTGCTCTGGCGCACACTTGCTCATTCTTATCACAGAATCAGTTTTCTCCTTCCATCTAACAAAAGCTACAGCACCCCCGGTGCCGTCGAAATTCAGAGGCTTACAGTCTAGGAACTGCTTATAGGTACAGCCTGTACAAGCAACATCATTCACAGAAAGCATTAGCGAACGCACATTGAATATCTAATTGTCACGTAATGTGTCTTTTAGTGACTTAAACATTACCAAGAGGTGGGTTACTTCCCGAGGTACCTCCGCCATGCTCAGAGCGTAAGGCCTCGTGTTGTGCTATCGCTCGTGAAATCCGTTCTTGTAGCTCAGCCTCTGTTGTGGGCAACTGGTTGTCTCTTCGAGGAGGCATCTTCTAAAGAATATTGTATAGGTCAGGTCTTATGCATATAAGTATGTAGTACGTGTATATAATAACATTTATTAACACAAGTAAGCAAATAACATCACATTCATATCACAAACAAGTAATTCAACAATATATATAATGAGAATGTTGCAATTGAGCTTTCATATATCATCAATCACAAATATAGTTTTACATGTTCTACAAATGTATCACATCACATCAAAAGGGACTACAGGTTCACACTACCCTTGTCTAAAATATCCAACAAACTACAACAGTCATAAAATCAAAAAGTGGTCTTCAAAAGGCTGTGCAAGCTGGGCTCAATAGCGAAACTCTCATCAAAAGTAAGCTACCTGCATAAAACCAAAAACCTGCTATGCTGATGGTGGAGGAGGAGGAGGTGGTGGAGGAATGAAAAGTAAATTGCGCACATACGCTAACTCCTCCTCAAGAGCATGAATGCGATGCAACAGATTACTAATCTGCTGCTCCATGGTAAGAAATCATACGTCAAAATCTGGGTATGGCAGAAAAGGAGCAGGTGGAGTCGCAAAAGGTGAATGGCATGTACAAGGTGGAGGACGTGGAATCCTCTCAAGCTCCATTGTTCTACGACACAAAATCTCCTGCTGAAGGAGCAAGGACAGGAGTAGCTCATCCCTCGTGTAGCCAATAAAGTGGGAGGGATGGTATGGATCAGAGACTGGCATAGTGTTCGGCGGAAACCATATGAGTGGCTCGCCTGACGGTGCAGAAGCATAATGAGTGGCAGGTGTAAACTGGGGCATGAAGGGAAAAGCGGCTGACATGGGTGGAACATGGCCAGGCTGCTGGCTGGATAGACCTTCCCCTGGATGGGGTGGAGGGATATCCTGCAAGAATGTGATCAGCAGGTCAGTGCGGTGTATATCAGACGCATGTGGGTGAAACGGAGCAATGTCAACAGGTGCATGTGTAGGTGCAGATGGGGGAGTAACAGGCTCAACGAAAGGGGGCATATCATCATCGTCCTCTATCCACCCATTGCTGGAGAACGCGTAACGGGGTCAATCTGATTAGCAAAAGCAGCAAGGTTAGCGGGTGCAGGGATCAGATCGGGTACAAGTGGTGCAACAACAGGTATGCCAACAGGTACAGGGTCATGGTCAGGCAGGGGATTAGGAGCAGGTATAGGCTCGGGTGCTGGCATCTTCTCAGGATCAGCTTGTATCGGCTCAAGATCAGCGAGTGCATCCATAGGCTGATCGTCCGGGGCAAAGTCAATCTCATGCCCAGGCTCAACATCATGATCAAAGTCGTGTGGAATAACAGGTGCAACAGACAGGGCCATGTCAGAATCGGAATCAGTGGGGTAATGCTGCAATCCCAGTGCATGCAAAGTGGCGGATGACACAGACTCGAAAGAATCTTGTCTGGAATGGTCAGATGAAATCTCAATGATAGGAATCTCAACAAGTGGAATAACAATAGCATCATCTGCTGGAACTCCATCTCCCTGAGCAGCATCAAGGGGACCATCAATGAAAAGATTGACATCATCATCCGACAAAGCATCAAAAGGCAAATCCTCGAGAGGAAAAGCCGCAAGAGGAAAAGGGGCGAGGGTCGGAACCACGGCATGCTCATCATCGGGATGTCCAAGGATGAGATGGTCCTGGTCAGGAATAGGAACAAGAAAAGGATCCTCGTCGGGTAAACCATCAGCATGCGGTACATCGTCACCAAAGTCAGGTAATGTAAAAGGCTGGAAATCATCATCATCGTCACTCTTAGTGTCAGAGGTAAAAATCTCAGGGTCCACTCTCAGATGAGGACATGGTGTCTGTAACAAAGAAATCACAATATATGCACATATATCAACAATTATCAAATAAGCTTGTAAGTAGTAACAATGCAAGCATGTATTCATCCTAGTCTTCCCAGACTATCCCACCCAGCCTCTCAGACTGAACTACCTAGTCTCTCAGACTAAACCTCCCAGTTTCTCAAACTGAACTACCCAGTCTCTCAGACTAAAACCTCAGACTGAACTTCCCTGTCTCTCAGACTGAATTATAACCGAATTCTTTGAAATGTGATTTGTGTATTTTCTTTGTAAAAATGTTTGCTTCCTAGATCTGGTCGTTTCGTGTATGCAATGAAAATATGTTATGAAAACATTTTCATGAGAGTCCTAATGATCGTAGTCTAGACTCGAGAAAAAATCCTAGTTCGCTACGATCGAAGCTCTGATACCAAGCTGTCACACCCTGACTTTTGCGGATGCGTGATTATGGTGTGACTTCTTAATACCATTACATACAATCATAACAACACTATATGAATAAACCACTAGATGTTCATCCTTAAATTAAGTTTGAAAATAACACAACATAATTGTCTGAAACGTAGACTCCAAATCTAAATTACAAATCAAAACATGTTTGAAAGAGTTCACGAAGACTCAACAAAAGACTTAAATAAAACCGAGTTTAGAACCATGTATCTCGTCCAGGATTAAGATACATCTCCTAAACCCTAATAACTTCGGATGACATCTTTTTATTCATGACGCAGCTTGGAACATGCAAACACCCGCCAGATCCACTTAATTCCCTGAAATACATGTAGTTTAAAAACATCAACAAAAGTTGAGCGAGTTCATGTGTTTGTGTATATGTATGTATAAAACCTTTGTAAACAGAGTATGTATGTTTGTAAATCCCGGTATGAAAGCAAACAAGGAAACAGATCACCAATGGTTTGCAAGGCCACTGGTATGTGTGACGGCGTAGGAAGGCTCAAACCTAGCAAATTTGTACCGGGCTTCCGGCTTTAAGACATAGTCACCCTATGGGCCACCCTGGTCCTCATGGGTGTGGGCTCGCTATACCCAAATAGATCTATCACTCATGCCCCTCGGTCCTTATACGAGGATTAATGGTCTCAAGTATGCGCCTACCCATTCACATGATCTACTGTACTTTCCTAGGGTAACCATACCAATTGTATTTGTATGTAATCTTTTTGTAACATGTATTTCACCCCCGAAGTTAATAAACAAAACAGTTTAAAGAAAAGGGGGATATGAACTCACTGTCTTGCGTCTTCAGTACTCGTAACTCAAATCCCTTCAGCAAACACGACTACCTACAATGTACTAACGTCTATTAGACGAACGGGTCGTGCCTTTTCTTAGAATTAACGTTTCTGAGTTACGTTTCTGATATTATTCAAATTTATATAATTATTGTCAAAATAATTAATATTTCAACTTAAATTATATTATGAATTTTTGAAATAATTGTTAAACAATATTTTGTAACAATACTTCTCAAGTATTTATACTTATATTTCCTTCCCAAGGATGGGGGTATCTCATACATGTATATTCGTATTCTTGTATTTGTTAAGTATTCTTATACTTAATTTCGTGTTAAACTTTCTGGAATATTATTTCTAATAAAAGTCCACTAATATATATATTTCCTAAAATATATATATTTAAGAATTATTACTTAGAAAAATTATCCATAATTTTTCCATTTGGCAAAATATTTGTAGTCCCAAAATAATATATTTCCACGTCTAACTTTAGAAAATATATATAATCTTATTTCTATCCAAAAATAATGGGTTTCAAGTTTATTCAAGAAAACGTATATTTTTCCCAAAAATCATATATCTTCTAAATATTCCAAGAAAATATATTTTTACTTCCCCAAAAATAATATATTTTCTCGTTGTCAAAAATATGATATAACTTTGTGATATTCATAAAAATCATATTTTCATTTCTTATGTCCAAAATATTATTTACCAAAAATATACTTATAAAAGCATTTTCCGGAATATTTTGTGAGTTACATTCTGTCGTTTGGTTTACAATGTTATGTGTGTAACTTATATAATCGGCACCGGTATCAAATAGTACAGATGCAAAGCGTTGGTTGATAGGGAACGTACTAGTGACTAAGTTCGGATTTTGGCGAGCTTCCCTAGCTCCAATGTTGAAAACCCTTCCCTGAGCTTGGTTGATCTTTGCGCACTCCCTCTTGAAATGCCTAATATCTCCACAGTTAAAGCAACCTGGTCCCCGACCATTTCCATTTCCGTTACCACCCTAGTTGTTGTTTGCTTCATGGTTTCCACTACCAGCTTGATTCCCAAAACAACCACGATTACCATTACCGCCATTTCCTCCTGGATTGCAGTTTCCATACCCATTTCCACCACGGTTATTATTTCCATTCCCGCTGCCATAACCTCTCTGGCCACCATTACCCCGACCGGCACCATACCAGCATGTATCCTTGGCATGGCCAATTTTTCCACAAGACTCACATTTCCTAACTTTGCACTGGCCGGTATGATGGTACTGGCACACATCACATTTGGGCAGAGTGCCCATATATCCTTTTCCTTTGTTTTCAACACCAGTCTTGACCTCGACTGGTGGGTTTGCCTCTTTCTTCTTGTTAGCACTACTGGTACCCTTCTTAAAATTTGAGAACTTCCTTTTGTTCTCACCTGATGACTCAACGTGCGTCTCCTTCTTCTTTCAGTTAGTGCTACACTCAAATCAATAGCCTCCGTGATCGTGGCAGGCTTTGACGTCGTCACCATGCTCATGATTTGGGGTGCCAATCCCCAAATAAAACGCTCGATGCGCTTGAATTCCGGATCAACCATGTAAGGAACGACGCGAGATAAGTCGTGAAATCTCTGCACGTATTCAGCAATCTTCGGACCATCCATCTTGAGGTTCCAGAATTCAGTTTCTAACTTTTGGATTTCAGCCCTGGAACAGTATTTCTTGCACATTAGTTCCTTCATTTCGTCCCATGTCATGGCATATGCAGCCTCTTTTCCCAAGGTCTGAACTTGGAGATTCCACCATGATAGCGCTCCATCTAAGAACAATCCAGAGATGTAGGTGACCTGGTGCTCTGGCGCACACTTGCTCATTCTTATCACAGAATCAGTTTTCTCCTTCCATCTAACAAAAGCTACAGCACCCCCGGTGCCGTCGAAATTCAGAGGCTTACAGTCTAGGAACTGCTTATAGGTACAGCCTGTACAAGCAACATCATTCACAGAAAGCATTAGCGAACGCACATTGAATATCTAATTGTCACGTAATGTGTCTTTTAGTGACTTAAACATTACCAAGAGGTGGGTTACTTCCCGAGGTACCTCCGCCATGCTCAGAGCGTAAGGCCTCGTGTTGTGCTATCGCTCGTGAAATCCGTTCTTGTAGCTCAGCCTCTGTTGTGGGCAACTGGTTGTCTCTTCGAGGAGGCATCTTCTAAAGAATATTGTATAGGTCAGGTCTTATGCATATAAGTATGTAGTACGTGTATATAATAACATTTATTAACACAAGTAAGCAAATAACATCACATTCATATCACAAACAAGTAATTCAACAATATATATAATGAGAATGTTGCAATTGAGCTTTCATATATCATCAATCACAAATATAGTTTTACATGTTCTACAAATGTATCACATCACATCAAAAGGGACTACAGGTTCACACTACCCTTGTCTAAAATATCCAACAAACTACAACAGTCATAAAATCAAAAAGTGGTCTTCAAAAGGCTGTGCAAGCTGGGCTTAATAGCGAAACTCTCATCAAAACTAAGCTACCTGCATAAAACCAAAAACCTGCTATGCTGATGGTGGAGGAGGAGGAGGTGGTGGAGGAATGAAAAGTAAATTGCGCACATACGCTAACTCCTCCTCAAGAGCATGAATGCGATGCAACAGATTACTAATCTGCTGCTCCATGGTAAGAAATCATACGTCAAAATCTGGGTATGGCAGAAAAGGAGCAGGTGGAGTCGCGAAAGGTGAATGACATGTACAAGGTGGAGGACGTGGAATCCTCTCAAGCTCCATTGTTCTACGACACAAAATCTCCTGCTGAAGGAGCAAGGACAGGAGTAGCTCATCCCTCGTGTAGCCAATAAAGTGGGAGGGATGGTATGGATCAGAGACTGGCATAGTGTTCGGCGGAAACCATATGAGTGGCTCGCCTGACGGTGCAGAAGCATAATGAGTGGCAGGTGTAAACTGGGGCATGAAGGGAAAAGCGGCTGACATGGGTGGAACATGGCCAGGCTGCTGGCTGGATAGACCTTCCCCTGGATGGGGTGGAGGGATATCCTGCAAGAATGTGATCAGCAGGTCAGTGCGGTGTATATCAGACGCATGTGGGTGAAACGGAGCAATGTCAACAGGTGCATGTGTAGGTGCAGATGGGGGAGTAACAGGCTCAACGAAAGGGGGCATATCATCATCGTCCTCTATCCACCCATTGCTGGAGAACGCGTAACGGGGTCAATCTGATTAGCAAAAGCAGCAAGGTTAGCGGGTGCAGGGATCAGATCGGGTACAAGTGGTGCAACAACAGGTATGCCAACAGGTACAGGGTCATGGTCAGGCAGGGGATTAGGAGCAGGTATAGGCTCGGGTGCTGGCATCTTCTCAGGATCAGCTTGTATCGGCTCAAGATCAGCGAGTGCATCCATAGGCTGATCGTCCGGGGCAAAGTCAATCTCATGCCCAGGCTCAACGTCATGATCAAAGTCGTGTGGAATAACAGGTGCAACAGACAGGGCCATGTCAGAATCGGAATCAGTGGGGTAATGCTGCAATCCCAGTGCATGCAAAGTGGCGGATGACACAGACTCGAAAGAATCTTGTCTGGAATGGTCAGATGAAATCTCAATGATAGGAATCTCAACAAGTGGAATAACAATAGCATCATCAGCTGGAACTCCATCTCCCTGAGCAGCATCAAGGGGACCATCAATGAAAAGATTGACATCATCATCCGACAAAGCATCAAAAGGCAAATCCTCGAGAGGAAAAGCCGCAAGAGGAAAAGGGGCGAGGGTCGGAACCACGGCATGCTCATCATCGGGATGTCCAAGGATGAGATGGTCCTGGTCAGGAATAGGAACAAGAAAGGATCCTCGTCGGGTAAACCATCAGCATGCGGTACATCGTCGCCAAAGTCAGGTAATGCAAAAGGCTGGAAATCATCATCATCGTCACTCTTAGTGTCAGAGGTAAAAATCTCAGGGTCCACTCTCAGATGAGGACATGGTGTCTGTAACAAAGCAATCACAATATATGCACATATATCAACAATTATCAAATAAGCTTGTAAGTAGTAACAATGCAAGCATGTATTCATCCTAGTCTTCCCAGACTATCCCACCCAGCCTCTCAGACTGAACTACCTAGTCTCTCAGACTAAACCTCCCAGTTTCTCAAACTGAACTACCCAGTCTCTCAGACTAAAACCTTAGACTGAACTTCCCTGTCTCTCAGACTGAATTATAACCGAATTCTTTGAAATGTGATTTGTGTATTTTCTTTGTAAAAATGTTTGCTTCCTAGATCTGGTCGTTTCGTGTATGCAATGAAAATATGTTATGAAAACATTTTCATGAGAGTCCTAATGATCGTAGTCTAGACTCGAGAAAAAATCCTAGTTCGCTACGATCGAAGCTCTGATACCAAGCTGTCACACCCTGACTTTTGCGGAAGCGTGATTATGGTGTGACTTCTTAATACCATTACATACAATCATAACAACACTATATGAATAAACCATTAGATGTTCATCCTTAAATTAAGTTTGAAAATAACACAACATAATTGTCTGAAACGTAGACTCCAAATCTAAATTACAAATCAAAACATGTTTGAAAGAGTTCACGAAGACTCAACAAAAGACTTAAATAAAACCGAGTTTAGAACCATGTATCTCGTCCAGGATTAAGATACATCTCCTAAACCCTAATAACTTCGGATGACATCTTTTTATTCATGACGCAGCTTGGAACATGCAAACACCCGCCAGATCCACTTAATTCCCTGAAATACATGTAGTTTAAAAACATCAACAAAAGTTGAGCGAGTTCATGTGTTTGTGTATATGTATGTATAAAACCTTTGTAAACAGAGTATGTATGTTTGTAAATCCCGGTATGAAAGCAAACAAGGAAACAGATCACCAATGGTTTGCAAGGCCACTGGTATGTGTGACGGCGTAGGAAGGCTCAAACCTAGCAAATTTGTACCGGGCTTCCGGCTTTAAGACATAGTCACCCTATGGGCCACCCTGGTCCTCATGGGTGTGGGCTCGCTATACCCAAATAGATCTATCACTCATGCCCCTCGGTCCTTATACGAGGATTAATGGTCTCAAGTATGCGCCTACCCATTCACATGATCTACTGTACTTTCCTAGGGTAACCATACCAATTGTATTTGTATGTAATCTTTTTGTAACATGTATTTCACCCCCGAAGTTAATAAACAAAACAGTTTAAAGAAAAGGGGGATATGAACTCACTGTCTTGCGTCTTCAGTACTCGTAACTCAAATCCCTTCAGCAAACACGACTACCTACAATGTACTAACGTCTATTAGACGAACGGGTCGTGCCTTTTCTTAGAATTAACGTTTCTGAGTTACGTTTCTGATATTATTCAAATTTATATAATTATTGTCAAAATAATTAATATTTCAACTTAAATTATATTATGAAGTTTTGAAATAATTGTTAAACAATATTTTGTAACAATACTTCTCAAGTATTTATACTTATATTTCCTTCCCAAGGATGGGGGTATCTCATACATGTATATTCGTATTCTTGTATTTGTTAAGTATTCTTATACTTAATTTCGTGTTAAACTTTCCGGAATATTATTTCTAATAAAAGTCCACTAATATATATATTTCCTAAAATATATATATTTAAGAATTATTACTTAGAAAAATTATCCATAATTTTTCCATTTGGCAAAATATTTGTAGTCCCAAAATAATATATTTCCACGTCTAACTTTAGAAAATATATATAATCTTATTTCTATCCAAAAATAATGGGTTTCAAGTTTATTCAAGAAAATGTATATTTTTCCCAAAAATCATATATCTTCTAAATATTCCAAGAAAATATATTTTTACTTCCCCAAAAATAATATATTTTCTCGTTGTAAAAAATATGATATAACTTTGTGATATTCATAAAAATCATATTTTCATTTCTTATGTCCAAAATATTATTTACCAAAAATATACTTATAAAAGCATTTTCCGGAATATTTTGTGAGTTACATTCTGTCGTTTGGTTTACAATGTTATGTGTGTAACTTATATATTTATTCCTTGAGATTTTTGGTATTACTTTGGATTGTAATTTCTTGGTATTTTTGTTAAGTTATATTATTTCAAGACCTAAAATAATATAAGTAATACACAAAGTATACAAATATTCACACATGTGTCTTTAATATATTCTAAATATATATCTAGCCATTTTTATTTATAAAAATCCAACCTCCAATATTTGTATTTTTGTAACAAAAATTATGGTATGGAAACTCATGGTTAAAACATACTTGTAAATACTTGTTTGAAAATATCTTTCTAAGTGTTCACATTTTTAGAAAATTTTGCCATAGTTTCCCCTAAAAATGGAGGTGTCCATGTTATCAAAGCATGTGATTTTCTTTTTTAAAAATCATCTCAACTATCAACAATTTCAATCAATACTTACCAAGTGCCAAAATTATGTAATTTCTATAACAACATGAACTTGAACTTTCGTAAAAACTTGTAGTAACTTGGTACGGTGTTTAGTAGGTTTAGTTACCCTTTAAAATGTATTTACTTCTTTAAAAACTCCATTTTTAAAGAAGTTGGGTGTTTACAACTTCCAAAAACATTTTCTAAAAATGCTTCCTTATGTAATCTTTTTGTTACACAAGTGTTTCTATACTTGTTTATCCAATAAAAACAAGTTTGGTTTATGTAAGAACCAAGTTTATGTAAATCTTGTTATTTAGCTTAGTTTCTTGAGAAAACTATTTTGGAAATCATCCACTTATAAGACTTATATTGTGTTTAAATCATCATTACATATGGAAACAATTTTTATTATTCAAGTTCATGTATACATAAAGTATGATCATCTTGGTCTTTCACAAGATCATCACCTTAACTTACTAGATCATGTGTTTAATCACAATCTAGTAGGTTTCTGTTGGTGCATGCATCTGTCGACTTCGTCTTGTATCGAGTCTTGTATGTATATAGATAGATCAGGGCACGTAGTTCGAGAAAACATGTTAAAAAGTTAATTTCGCATGAAATGACTTTCTGGTAATTTCGCACGAAATTACTTGTTAATTTCGTACGAAATACTGATTTCGCATGAAGGTGATTTCGTGTGAACAGGTACAAGCGAAATTAGGTTTTCTATATATAGGGGTGTTGTAATTTCGTTTGAGTAGTTCATGTATGTGGATTTCCGGAGCCGAAGTGCTGCCGATGTGTCGTTTCGCTGTAAAACTTTGTCAAAACAATCAGAAAGACATTTAAAGTGAATATCTAGCTGAATCAAACTCGATATGTATGTTTCCACCTTTCATATTGAGTAGAACGCCTCTGAACGACTCATTTTGTTCGGTAAAACGATCCTACATGTGGTATCAGAGCTCAGGAGGAGGAGTTCTACCGTATTCAGTTTGATTTCATTTGATTTTCTAACTTCTACACCTTCTTTTCAAAATTGAACAAATTTTAACGGATAAAATGGTTTGTATTTCACACATTATATGCAAAATTGTGTTTTAACAAAGCCTTGAGAGAATTGGACCTAAAATCGAGCTAAAACCTGATCAATTTGACAAAAGTTGGACCGAAATGATGACATCAACATACTTTCGTGTGAAATTGCATTATAATTTCGCACGGAATTACATTTTGAGGTTAATTCCGTTTGAATTTACACCTAATTTCACACGGAATTATAATTTCGCTTGAAGTTGTTGTTAATTTCGCTCGAAATCAGTTTTTTCTTGGGTGATTCCGTTTGAAAAAAGTGATTTCGTTTCAACTATAATTTCATTTGAAAGGGTATTCTATTTGAAAAAAAGGTGATTTCGTTTCAACTGTAATTTCGTTTGAAAGGGAATTCTGTTTGAAAAAGTGATTTCGCTTTAATTGTAATTTCGTTTAAAAGGGTATTTCGTTTGAAAAGGTGATTTCGCTTGAGTGTGTCTGATTTTGAAAATTTCTTACCGAATCATGGAAGAGGAATTCTACAACGCGTTTGCTACATCCCCGACTACTCCTACTGACATTGCTAAGAACATGAACATGGAAAATGAAACTGGAACTTTGCCAAAACCCCCGAAGCTAATGGGAATTGAGGAGTATTATGGTTAGAAAGATAAGTTTGAAAACTGGGTTCAAGCTAATCATTTGAGATCTTGGGAGTGTGTTGAGAAAAAGTATGTACTACCACGTACAGACTTGGGAATTGAAAAAAAGATTATTGAATTTACGGATAAAGAACGAGACATGTACAAAGCAGAAAAGATGATGACCAGTTTACTTCAGCAAGCTATTAAAGAAGATATATTTGTATTGCTTCAACATGATAAAACTTCATGTTCAATCTGGGAAGCACTTCGAATTAAGTTTGAGGGAAGTGAGAAGATGATCAAGAGCAAGAAAGCATTGCTAAAGAAAGAATTTGATTTGTTTTCAAGTTTGCCGGGAGAAGATACAAAGAAATTGATCAAAAGATATTGTCACTTAGTATCATCAATGTCGTTGTTAAACATCAACAAAGATCATGATGAATGGGTTGACAAATTAGCTGATGCTTACCTCAGAAAGAATGGGGTACATTTCTGATGATCTTGAAGAATACTGGAGAATATGATGGTTTGACAATTTCCCAGTTCATTTAAAAGATTGAAGGACAAGATCTTGAGCAACAGAAGATTGCAAAAAATGAACAATCCAAGTTCTCAACAAGATGTTAAGATGTACTACAAAGGGAGTGTTCAGAATGTCGAAACAAGTCCAAAAATCCAAACTGCTTTCAGTGTTGAAAACTCATCTGGATCAGTTAATCAAAGTCCAAGCAGCAGTAGTGGATTTTCTTCATATCTAAGTGTTAATACAAAAGTTTCAAGCTCAAGTCATCAAGTTCAAAGCTCAAACAGCAACAATGGTCATGTGTTAAATTGCAACATCGCATTGCATCTTCAGAATGGTCAAAATTTTTCTGAAGAAGTTGTGAAAAGTCATATGGCGTTACTTGTTACAGTATTGGAATCATATGAAGGGTTGGTTACCGGAAGAATCAGAAATCCTATGTTGACAAAAGAGGATTATGATCAGATAGATGCTGAAGAAATGGAGCTGATGGATATAAAGTGGTGTTTAGCGAGTGTGTTGAGGAGAGCTGAAAAGTTTTAAATGATTACAGGAAGAGATGATTTCTTGGATGCAAAAGTTTCTACTTTGGGTTTTGATAAATCTAAAGTTACTTGTTTTCGATGTAGGGAGAAAGGTCATTTCAAGAGGGAATGTACCAATCGAGAAGCAAGTGGAGCAAAGAATCCGTTTGGAAAAGATGATTACTATCGGAAAGCTATTTATCAACAAGTTACTCACCAGCCGTATCAACAGAAAGAACCACAAACTGCACATGCTAAAATGATTGAAGATGCAAATAAGAAAGCTTATTATGGCATAATTGATCAAGATGATGAAAAAGTTGTAGAAGGCTTTAGCTGGGACAAATACATTCCACCTGATTCAAAAGTAGCAGCTCTCATTGCACAGATAGTTCAAGAGCCAGATTTAATGATAGAATGGATGAAAGCGTTTGCCAGTGATGAGAAAAGTCAAGATGAAGAGTTTGTTTCTTTAGATGGTAGTTCAGAACAAACACAAGTGTTTGATCAATCATCAACTGATGACAGCGATGATGAGGAAGAAGTGCATATTAATATTGCAAAAACTCATTTATCTCCTGAAAGTTTTCAATTGTATTTTGCAGATAGAGTGGAGAAGCTGAAGGAGAAACAAACAGCAAAAGAAAAGAAAAAGATGAAAAGTGAGAGTGTTGTTCAAGAAAAGATTGTTGAACAAAGTGAAGAGGATAAAGCTACTGAGAAGATAGTTGAAGCTGAGAAAGTGGTTGAAATTGAGAAGATAGTCGAAGTTGAAAAGAATATCGAAGTTGAAAAATTTGTTGAAGTCATCAAACCTTGCTTAAAGTGTTCGAAAATTTGCAAGCAGTGTGAAGAAAAAGAGGAGAAGTTGAGTGAGCAAGGTAAGATGAAAGAAAATTTATTGTTCAATCTCAACTATGTGAAAGAATCGTATGATGTGCTGAACAGAACAGTAACTAGTTTACAAAAGACAAATTCAGAAAGAGAAGATGCATTGACAATGATGAATGTTGTGATGATGACAAAACAGAAAGCTATTAATCATTGCATTGAAGAATGTGCTAAGCTGAAGCAGGAGTTGGAAACAGAAAAGATAGAAAATGAAAGAATCAGACAATTACTGCAAAGTTATTCTAGTTCTGATTATTTGATTGATAGAATTTATCCAACTGTTGCAGGTTTTGAAGCATATCAAGACAAGAAACCTGAAGAAAAAAATACTGGTAAGAAACAAAGTGCAAATTATAACAAGTGTCCGCCTCCGATCTAGGAAGGTTATTCTCCCAGAAACCCAAATGAGGAGCAAGTCAAAAAGGCAGTCAATATAAAGTTAAAGTCCGAAACAACCGACGATTTACCAGAAAACATTGATGTCACATTTACATCGTCTGACACTGATCATGAGTCTGAGTTAATAAAGAAAGTGGTCGATCAGGTGTTGGATAAGGATGAGGAGTCAGAGTCAAAGTCTGAGTCAGAAAGTTCGAATTCGTTGGTCAACAGTTCAAAACCATCAGTTAAACGGGTTTACAATAAAGAATTCTTGTTATCAAAATCTAATTTGAATGACGAACCAATCAAAGTGGCTTATACTTTGAATGATTCAGACAAATTATATTCAGATAAGGAATTTCCAATAAGAGGTGTTAAACCAGAAATGATAAAAAGGTTTTCAAACTAACAGAAATTAATATTTCTAAAATAAAAGATGAAAATCTTTCTGAAAAACCTAAATCTTACACCTCAAGAGTTCAACAATGTTTAAACAAGAAAAAGGGTTACAGTTCTGGTTCTAGTTTTCAAAAGAAACCAAACCATAACGGTAATTACAAAAAGAAAGTTCTTGGTTTTATTCCACCTAAAAATCATAACAATGAGAAAACTTATAAAACAAAAACTGTATTTGTTTCAGGGACAAGTTCGGAAGAAGAACCAAAGAGTTCAATTTGGAAACAAACAAACAAAGAGTTCTTTGTTAAGAGACAAAAGTTTAAGAAGAATGAAGCTTATCAGAGAAAAGAGACAAGAACCTGTTACAGATGTCAAGAAGTTGGTCACATCGCTTGGAATTGTCCAATGGCTACAAACATAAAACAGAAAGTTGTTTCTAAACTCAAAGAGAAAATTGTTGACAAAACTGAACCACCAAGTGAAAAATTCAAAGTGTTTAAAAATTCAACATATGAGGTTGGTGAATGTTCGAAAAGATTTTACAAGAGAAGAGTAAATCTTGACAATCAGAAGTGGGTTGTTAAGAAAACAGATGTGAAATCTGGCAATGAATTTGATTTCAAAAAGTCAGAGGAGCCACAAGTTAAGATAAAAATTGAAACATTGGTGCCACCAATGGATGATGTTAATTTTCCACCATTGCGGGCTGAAAAGTTTAAATCAAAAGTTGGAAAAGTTGAGATCTCGAATCAATTCTATTCTGAAAAGAAAGAATTTGATGTCAAAAAGATTTTTAATGGAAATGTGAAAAAGATTTTTGGAAAGATGGTTGATGGGAAGGTCACAGGGGTTAAAGATTTTTGTGAATCAAAGAAAGCAACTTATTACCCAGGTGAAGTTGAGAAGGAAACATCCAAGTTTGGTGAAGCTTGGATGTCTGTTTTTCATATGTGAAAAGTATGACTTGCCGGAGCTTCCAGGTTGGTAAGTGTGAAGCAGGTATTGGCATCTTTCTTGAGAAATTCATTTCTATGAGATTTCGACTTACAAGTGGTTATTGGTTTGTTCTTACAAGTGGTAAATCAGGGACATTAAGTTGTACTTGATTTTCTACAAGTGGTAATGGTTGGTTTAATTTAAAACTGTTATATTTTTTTTTTCAAACGGATTGAGAAACAAGGTGATGAATTGAACCCCTAACCTTCAATTGGTTGTTTGAAAATCAACAAAACTAATTTTTCGGAAAACCCATTTGATTAAAACAAACTTAAGTGTTTTGAAATCACAATGGGAAAATAGTTTGTTGTAAGGGGGAGTTCTGATTGTTTATGCCAAGTGGATGGCGAATTGAAGTGATTTGATATCAGTTGTCACTTTATTTGTACAGTTTGTTTTCAAATTTCCTTTAAATGATTTTGAATTTTAGGGGGAGTAAGAAATATTTCAGAAAACCCAAAAACATTTGAAAATTTGAAAAAGCCAAAAACATGATAAAAGCAAAAATGAGTTTTGTTGTGAGAAAGAGGAAATGATAGTACATCAGTAGACTATCACAACATGCTAAAGAATTGGAAAGTTAAAATGTGATAAACGGTCTCACGGATGATGTGCCAGTAGGTTTTTACACATTTAGTAGATTGTGACGAGATATAAACCTAAATTTCAAACTTACTTTTATAATGGGGAACATCTCTCAGATATATGGGTAACCCCCAAAATCTTGTTTGAAAGGTCCCTCTTTCTGAGATACTAGGTCTTTATACTCAGTGATATCTGGGGTATTATCCCGGGACTTCTGATTTTGCGGAAGCAATGGCCTAGTCCCCGTATAATACTTTACGCTTGCTTGAAATATAGCACCGCCCTCAATACAAAAATGATGAAACATTACAAAATGCTAATCATGTGCTGTTGAATGAAAAGATTCTCTAAAGGGAACACACCAAAAGTCGAAGCCGTCATCTCTCTGATTTTACGGAAGCTATAGCCTGAGCTCTCACGGCCCTCGCATTTAAACCTTTACAGATATCATCTGTGGTATACTCACCTGCAAGACTGAATATTGGGAACTGGATACGGGAGTATATTCTTAGGTGGGACACGCGAATAAGTTTAAGTGCTTAAAACATTAATATCGTATCTCGAAACATTTGAACTTTGTGTGAGAATTTAAGTGGATCTGTATACTGACAATCTAAGTGAATCGTTTAGAACTTAAAATGTATAAAGCTTAACGGTGTTGGTGATTTGTCTCAAAAACTGAAATGATCCTCTTACACAAACTCACAAAAAATATTGTCTGTAAATATTTCTTTACTGCATTTCATTTAAATCAAAAATCCAAAAAGATTTTCAGTGTGTTTTTAGATTAAATTTTGAAAAATACAAAAAGATTTTCGACAACTGATGTTGGAGAGCTGATTTTCAAAATTCAAGTGCTAAACATGACAATCAGAGAGGGGGAGTCTGTTTGAAAGAAGAATCTAATTTGAAAAACGATTTTTATACAAGTGATTCATCAGAGTTTAGCAATGTTAAATCATTTTGTACGATACTTGCAAATGATGTTTGTGTCTACAAGTGGTGCTGTTGAATAAATTCTACCAGTAATTTCTAAATTTGTCAAATTTTAAATTTGTGAAATTTATTGTGAGGTAGAGATGTGTGCAGGTTAGCCAGATTCTTGATCCTGAGCAGAGTGTAAGCCAGGTTACGATCTTGAGAGTCAAGTTCTGATCCTGAAATTGAAGTTCATGAAGTTGCTGATGTTGATGAACTTAAGGAATCAAGAGATCTGATCAAGAGAATTTAAATAGAAGATAGATTCAGAATGAGATCCTGGTAGAGAGAAGAAGAGTGAAGATTGAGAATTTTTTACACTGTCAGATACTTCAAAAAGAATAGACTGATAAAGACTGAAGATGTTGAAGACTCGACACTGAAGACTCGTCAACATTCGAGGGGGAGTCTATTGGTGCATGCGTCTGTCGACTTCGTCTTGTATCGAGTCTTGTATGTATATAGATAGATCAGGGCACGTAGTTCGAGAAAACATGTTAAAAAGTTAATTTCGCATGAAATAACTTTCTGGTAAATTCGCACGAAATTACTTGTTAATTTTGTACGAAATACTGATTTCGCATGAAGGTGATTTCGTTTGAACTGGTACAAGCCAAATTAGGTTGTCTATATATAGGGGTCCTGTAATTTCGTTTGAGTAGTTCATGTATGTGGATTTCCGGAGCCGAAGTGCTGCCGAAGTGTGGTTTTGCTGTAAAACTTTGTCAAAACAATCAGAAAGACATTTAAAGTGATTATCTAGCTGAATCAAACTCGATATGTCTGTTTCCGCCTTTCATATTGAGTAGAACGCTTCTGAACGACTCATTTTGGTCGGTAAAACGATCCTACATTTTCATATAATGTCTAACATCATAAACACAAGCAATCAATCATCAAGAAGCAAAACAACACTAAACAATATGTATTCTTATGTTATTAAGCTTTATGTGAAGGTTTCAAGTTCATGGTTCATGATGTTCTTCATGATTTTCATCACATATCATCTTTTAACCAACTAAATAAGAAGTAAAATGGTGTGTAGAAGATCTTACTACTAGCTCAAGGGCTAGGGAAGAACACTAGAAGATGAAGATAATGAAGGTGATGGATAATAGCAAATGGAAGAGGTCCTTGAAGATCCACAAGCTCCAAGCTTCTTATCTTAGCTTCTAACACCTGTGATGAGTTAGGATTGGATGAATAAAGCTTGACAATGGTGGTGGTGTGGTGGGTGATTCTCAGCCGAGAGCCAAGAGAGGGAGAGGAGAAAGATGGTGTTGATGAGAATGAGCTCTATTACTTCCATATAACTCTTATAACCAAGTTTAGAGATTATCCAATATGTAATGTGTTCTTTAAGTACAAGACAAGATCTTATAACAAATCAAATAAGATTAAGGGAAATCAAGTAAGATCAAGGGTGGGGGCCACCTTTGAAGCCGTAAACACAAGGGGGAGGGGGTATTGGTTAAGTTGTGATGGTATGTTAGGGATATTAGTTGAAATCTAAAGGTCTTAGTTAGGTGTTAAGCATATTATGTGTTATATTGTGTGTTAGGGTGTTCGGGGATCATAATTAGCTCAGAAACATTAAAACAATGCTTCTAGTATAATTTTGATGTTTCAGGTAGTGTCCGGTTGTTCGGTTGTATACTGGTTCATTAAAGTGTCAAACTATATCGTTTAGTGTTCTTTATGTACCCTTTTGTGTCACTTTTAATTCCCGACACTTAGGAAAACTTTCAGGACCATTTAGTCATATTTTTGCATGTTACTAGCTTGTAAAAATGCTGATTTTTGCTGATTTATACTGAATTCAGCACTTTATGTGGGTTCTAGGCACTTCCCGGCACTTAAACTATCACTTAAAATGCAGTTTTGTGGTCCTTACTTCCCTACACACCATACTAGTGTAGTACTTAGTCTCTGGCCCTTACTGGGTTTCAAAACACTGTCTGTCTAGGTACTGAACTTCGTCAACATTTTTTCTGAGTTATCCGCTAACTGTGCTAACTGTGATTTGTGCATCATTTATGTCAATATGGTTTGCTTGTAATAATGATGTGACATTATGCAATATGTGTTGCACATGTAAGTATGATGCAGTAATCAGAAAGCAATTAAGTATAATCTAGCACAGTCACTAAGCACTAATCAAGATTAATTAATTGTACGGATACCTGGATTTTTGACAGTTGTCACATGGTGCCATGAAGAACAAGAAATTGATTTAGGGTCCAATAGTGAAATCAACGGTGACAACCCTCATAAATCCAGGTATCCGTACAATTAATTAATATTGATTAGTGCTTAATGACTGTGCTTAATTACAACTGATAACTTAAACTGCTTACTGATTTCTGTATCATACATACATGTGCATCACATTTCATATTGTCACATCATCTATCACGTACTGTCACACCCCGAAATCATCAGAGCTGGCGTGACTGGACTGGTATCGTCATTGCACAGCGGAAGCAGAAAGCTAAGACTTCTAGAAATTGAACGCCCACTAAGTACTCGAGTCTCCAATGGTTCTCCTATTCCAACCGTGCCTTGTCTTAGAAAAGTAACCTGAGAAAGAACATGCGAGAAAAATCAACATAATGTTGAGCGAGTTCATAGTTTGTTCGTAAAAGATTTGAGATAAATCTTTTGAATAACCGGTTTTTGAGATAAATCTTTTGAGTTGTGAAAGGTTTGAAATAAATCTTTGGAATAACCGGTTTTTGAAATAGTATTGAGAAAATGAGTTTAAAAATCATTTTCAACGTTGTGTTTGCAACACGTTATGTTCATAAAACCATGTATTTGTAAAGCCTTGTATTTGTAATGTTCGCATACCGTCAATGCCCACCCTGACTTTGACTACTTACCCGTAAAATCATGTGCTTTGAATTTTATATAAAACATGGTAATTTAATTTGTATGAACAAGTAGTTTCGTAAATATATATGTCCCTGGTATGTAGCAAATAAGGGAATTGAGATCACCAATGGTTTGCAAGGCCATTGATATGTGTGAAGTGCAAGTAGGGAGACTCAAACCTAGCAGATTTCGCCACGGCATTAGTATGTGGACAAAGTCACCCCGAGGTCCGTTTCTAGTTTGGCCTGGGGCTGGGCTCGCTACACCCAGATAGATCTATCGCTCATGTCCCTCGGTCCTACCATGAGGACTAATGGCCTCATATTGCTCATACCCACTCACATGATCTAAGTAGTAAACCTCCTCACGCTAACCATACCATGTATAAAATAAACCCCTGGTCACCCTGACCAGATTCCTGGTCACCCTGACCAGATTTCCTGGTTACCCTAACCAAATCCCCGGTCACCCTGGCCGAATATCATTCACATTTCGAAAATAAGTATTTGTTTTTGTAAAAACCGGTATGTTTAGTATAAACCTTTCGTAAATCATTTGTGTTCCTCGAAATCCCTTCGTAATATGATTTAGAAATACGAGTTTTGCGTTAGTTCAAAACTTTGTATGTTTTTGCAAAATGTGCATGTCTTTCCACCGCGAAAACATTTACAAAAATGTAAAACAGTAAAAAGTGGGGGTTATGAACTCACCTGAATATTCCTGTGCAAAGCTAGCTAATTACGACTTCGTGATGTCGTTTCCAAGACTTGACTTGCTAGCGTGCATTCTACAATATTCCTAACACGGAATATCTAATAAGTTTCTAATAAACGCAGTAACTAACTACGTGTCATCGAGCTCTACCGAATCGTTGACCGAACGATTTGACGGTAAATTGTCAACTTAAAAGAAGCAAAGAAGTTATACTTGTTAGTTCGTTTAAAGAAGTCGTATGTTGATATGAAGGAATATTCGTATGAAAGTAATATATAATAAACTTGTATTATATATCGTGTCTTTATCGAAATATGTGTATACGCCGTTTTAGGCGTTTGAAATAAATATAAAACCATATTTATTTAATAAGAGAATTCGTATTGTATAATACTTGAAATAAATATTCAAACCATATTTATTTTTCTAAAAACGAATTCGTGTCGTTTGATATTTGGAATAACCATATAACTATGTTTGTTTTTATAATGCGAACTCATGTTGTTTGATAACCGAAATAAATATATATACTATGTTTATTTTAGTAAAGAAGTCGTATTATGTGCACTTGAAATACATATGTAAACTATATGTATTTGTAGAAACGAAATCGGATTATCGGCGTTTGAAACAATATAAATAAGTATATTGTTTTTATAAAAGATTTGTCAAGTTTCGAAGTTTACAGTACTATATTTATTGTTTGTAAATAAATTTCGAAACGTCGTCTTCGTGAGTTGAAAAGCGTCGTCGAAAGTAGTCGTACTTGTATGTTGCTTTTCATAAGAGATTGTTTGAAATCAAGTGTTTGTTTTATAAAAACGTGGTATATTTTACGGTTTTTCTCGGAAAACGGGCAGAGTTTCCTCTGTTTTTGGACGGCCCCGACAACAAGAGTGTCGTTATTTTTATCAAAAATCCAATCAATTCAATTAATATAATCAATATTGTTAAATATATCAAATATAATCAACCGGTTCGAGCTCGTTATCACGAAAGTAAATAGATTTATAAAAATAACGTAATGATTCACGCCGTTAAAACTTTACCGCTCTTTGCGTCGAACCGTTGACTGAGTTGGCCGAGTCAACTGAGTTGACTCGGTTTGACTGTGCTGACCGAGTTGACTCGGTTTGACCGAGTCAACCGAAACTGGATCTGACCGAAACCACCTGGCCCGAACATCAAACTAAGTTGACCCATCTCGACTGTGTTGACCCGAGTTGACTCGGGTATGGCCGAGTTGACTTGCTGAACAATACACATACCCATTGAACTAACACTTTGAACCAACACCCAAACCAGCTGAGCCGAAACCCAAATCTGACCCGGGACCGATCCGTACTTGAGTTGAATCAACTGACTTGGTGGTCCTGATTGCTGGTACCCTTGTAGCTCCGGTGACTGTGCCGTCGCCGACCACCACCATCTCCATCCTCTCCGCTACATCATCATCGTCATCAATCTTCATGAACAAAAGATGAAAAAGGTGGGTTTTTACCGGATACTCGTCGGACAGAAACAGGGACCGTCGGATAATCGAACCGACCGCCGGATAACTGAACCGACCACCGGATAACCGAACCAACCGCCGGGTAATCGAGCCGACCGCCGGTTTCTCTCTCTCTCCTCACCGCAGCTCTCTCTCTCTCTCGTTCCTTCCTGTGGCAGCCGTCACACGCCACCACCATCTGGTGGTGGCTGCCGATAAGCAGAAGACAGAAAGGGGGGGGGGTATCTCGCCCGAAGCTCAGCCAGCTCCACCTGTGGCTCTCCGATTGGGACATCAAGGGGTAAGGGGTGTTGTGTGTTGTCTATAAAAAAAATGATCGAGAGAGAGAGATGACAGGAAGTGAATGTGTGTTTTGATGGAGATGAGGGTTCACTCCCTTTTTGTGTGTGTGTGTTGTTAGTATGCAGACAATACAACAAGGGTCATTTAAATAGAGATTTGAGGGTTCAAGTTTCTTTTGTGTATTTATTTTATATGCAGGTCATACATGTTATCCTTTGAATCAAGATTTCTATTAATTGAGTAAAATCTTTTATGAGATTTTGTAAAGATTGTGTAGATCTCAATAAGGTTTTGAGGAAAAGATCTGATGTATCTTATGTACAGGTTTAGGCTTGTGGGTTTTGGGCTTGGGCCCAGGGCCCACAAGTCCATCTCACGTGTAAGTGGCCCGTAGTTCCTACGAGACCTGATATTGCGACCCAAACTCCATGAGCATAAAATATTCGTGTAACATCCATTTTTATCAGTGTCATCAGTATTTTGTACGGTATCAGTCCGTCGTCGCGTAATATTCAGCAGATTTTCCGTAAATCACCACATGCGCACTATATAGCTGAACAAACGTTCCTGGGCACTCCAAGGGCCTGATTAAGTTAATTCGCGCTGTAACCACTATTTATTATCGCGCTAATTACTTGTTAATCACGTAATTAAGAGCCGTAAATCATGGGTTGTCACATTTTCCCCCTGTTACAGAAATTTCGTCCTCGAAATTTAGACTATGTTATCCCCTCAGAATTGTGTTATTCACAGGTAAGTCCGAATAATAACAAAGTGAATGACCGCATAATCGAAACAAGACTTATTCGAATCAGGTTAATTTAATGACATTTCTCAACAATAAGAACCCATCGGTTTAAAATAAATGTGTCTCAGTAATTGATGTCAACAGAAACGAGACGTATAGGTGCAGTCACTAATGTGACTAAGTTAACAAGGATCCAACAATGAACAGGAACTTCGACCAATCGAATTCCATTTGAATGTTTACAACGTGTAAATGAGTTCTAGAAGCAATAACACCCACTGGATGAACTTAGAATCAACAATCTCAAAGGTAATAGTTTGCATGAAACGTTCGATCGTGATCAGCGCAAGCTGCAGGTCATACTGACGCCACAAGGTGTCGTAATGAATGAAACAATTTAATAATAGAGGTGATCGAACAAGTATCACCTGTGTTTTGCATAAAACGCTTAATCATAATTAGCCCAAGCTACAAGTTTGTACTGTCACCACAAGGTGTCGTAGTGACTTAAATAATTCAATAATAGCGGTGATCAAACAATTCCACCGTGTTTGAAGTCAATTGAAAGCGCCATGAAGTAAATATGAATGTTTGTTCCAACAAACATCGAAAGATTTTCAATTGAAAATGGAACATCAAAGAAATAATGTTTTCGATCGAAGGTGAAGAAGCAATGTATATCGCAAAGCATTCGATCGATGTTGAAAGAACCGTTATGAGGTACACCGGAATATGAAATGAATTTGTGTACCAATGTCTGAACACACAATTGTATTAAGACTGTGATAAATCAAAGCGGATTTAAAGCAATTCAATAATTAAATCCGTGTATGAGATGTGTAAACGAGTTTAGCGCAAGGTTCAAATAAGTGAAAATACCACCACAAGGTGTCGAAATCAACAATTTAATGGAGTCGAATACCAAACAAGTTTACCACGACTCGGAACAAATGAAGTGTTCGTTAAAAATTGATTTGAATATGATGCTCCCAATACATCATATGGTGTCTCGAATCGAATAAGTGTAATGTGCAAGTTCAAACAATTGAACTTGGTTTTCGCGCAACCCGACAATAGATATATGTATCGATAAGAAAACTTTCGGCATGGTCACAACGAAAAACCATGTATGCAACTTGTAAAGAAATGATCGTGACACAATGACCATTAAGAGGAGTAGAGATACGAAAATCTACTCAGTAAATGTGAAATTCGAAATTTCAATAAAAGAAATTTGAGGACTTTACCTGGGGTTTCGTGTGATGTCCGATTGTTAGGTGACATTACCATGGAATGTCGAACATAGCGTATTCGTCGTTAGTTAAGTAGGGGGGGGGGATGCGAAGACAATAGTCTTCTCCCTGGCGTGATTCGTGTCGTTGCAGGATCGCGTGACAATGTTGCCGTTTCCTGATCGTTAGTTCTCCTGCTGACAGGAATCTAGCGTCGTCGTTAAATTGCGTCATCGTTCCTTCTCAAAGGCCTCGCCTCGATAATCGTATGTAACGTATTTCAACCTCCGTTGATGTATAGCTTAAGTTTCACGTATACCTGCGCACTAGCGTTGTGTGCCGCGTAGAAGGTGATGTACCCCGACATTCGTTGACGTAAAGGTTGAGTTGCATGTATTCTTGTGCACTCGTTTTGTTATGCGTAGGATGCCTGCTCGGGAAGTTAAAATATCACAGACAATATGGATAATAGTGTGTGCCCGAGTTAATATTCGCGGTTCCTACGTGATGACCTTTAATGAACTCACACATGCGCAAATAATCAATCAGTAATCAAATAGTCCTCCTAGTCCCACTAGCCTCCCAGCCTCCCAGACCGACTCCCTAGTCCCACTAGACAATTTTCCCAGCCTCCCAGACTGACTCCCTAGTCCCACTAGACAATCCTCCCAGCCTCTCAGACTGAATCTCCTAGTCCCACTAGACTATCCTCCCAGCCTCTTAGACTGAATCTCCTAGTCCCACTAGACTATCCTCCCAGCCTCTCAGACGGAATCTCCTAGTCCCACTAGACTATCCTCCCAGCCTCTCAGACTGAATCTCCTAGTCCCACTAGACTATCCTCCCAGCCTCTCAGACTGAATCTCCTAGTCCCACTAGCCTCCCAGCCTCTCAGACTGAATCTCCTAGTCCCACTAGCCTCCCAGACTGAATCTTCTAGTCCCACTAGACTATCCTCCCAGCCTCTCAGAATGAATCTCCTAGTCCCACTAGACTATCCTCCCAGCCTCTCAGACTGAATCTCCTAGTCCCACTAGCCTCCCAGCCTCTCAGACTGAATCTCCTAGTCCCACTAGCCTCCCAGCCTCTCAGACTGAATCTCCTAGTCCCACTAGCCTCCCAACCTCCCAGACTGAATCTCCTAGTCCCACTAGCCTCCCAGCCTCTCAGACTGAATCTCCTAGTCCCACTAGCCTCCCAGCCTCCCAGACTGAATCTCCTAGCCCCACTAGCCTCCCAGCCTCCCAGACTGAATCTCTGTTCCGAAGGTCTTAAATGCATGTTTCCTAAACTCTCAGATTTTTGTGTACTGTATGTAATCGTTTCGTGTACCGTGTGTAAAACACCATAATAGCGTATGTTGAAAACAAAATTTTGACTGTTTGTTTTTCGGCAACGGTTGGAGACCATATTCGAGTACTAGGAGTTCTGTATGTATTCAACGTCTTAATAGTCTAAGTTCCCAGAGGAAAGTGAGGTTAGAGCCTAGGTATCACAACAGGAACCTAATTCGCTGTAACCTATAGCTCTGATACCAATCTGTCACACCCCGAAATCATCAGAGCTGGCGTGACTGGACTGGTATCGTCATTGCACAGCGGAAGCAGAAAGCTAAGACTTCTAGAAATTGAACGCCCACTAAATACTCGAGTCTCCAATGGTTCTCCTATTCCAACCGTGCCTTGTCTTAGAAAAGTAACCTGAGAAAGAACATGCGAGAAAAATCAACATAATGTTGAGCGAGTTCATAGTTTGTTCGTAAAAGATTTGAGATAAATCTTTTGAGTTGTGAAAGGTTTGAAATAAATCTTTGGAATAACCGGTTTTTGAAATAGTATTGAGAAAATGAGTTTAAAAATCATTTTCAACGTTGTGTTTGCAACACATTATGTTCATAAAACCATGTATTTGTAAAGCCTTGTATTTGTAATGTTCGCATACCGTCAATGACCACCCTGACTTTGACTACTTACCCGTAAAATCAGGTGCTTTGAATTTTATATAAAACATGGTAATTTAATTTGTATGAACAAGTAGTTTCGTAAATATATATGTCCCTGGTATGTAGCAAATAAGGGAATTGAGATCACCAATGGTTTGCAAGGCCATTGATATGTGTGAAGTGCAAGTAGGGAGACTCAAACCTAGCAGATTTCGCCACGGCATTAGTATGTGGACAAAGTCACCCCGAGGTCCGTTTCTAGTTTGGCCTGGGGCTGGGCTCGCTACACCCAGATAGATCTATCGCTCATGTCCCTCGGTCCTTCCATGAGGACTAATGGCCTCATATTGCTCCTACCCACTCACATGATCTAAGTAGTAAACCTCCTCACGCTAACCATACCATGTATAAAATAAACCCCTGGTCACCCTGACCAGATTTCCTGGTTACCCTAACCAAATCCCCGGTCACCCTGGCCGAATATCATTCACATTTCGAAAATAAGTATTTGTTTTTGTAAAAACCGGTATGTTTAGTATAAACCTTTCGTAAATCATTTGTGTTCCTCGAAATCCCTTCGTAATATGATTTAGAAATACGAGTTTTGCGTTAGTTCAAAACTTTGTATGTTTTTGCAAAATGTGCATGTCTTTCCACCGCGAAAACATTTACAAAAATGTAAAACAGTAAAAAGTGGGGGTTATGAACTCACCTGAATATTCCTGTGCAAAGCTAGCTAATTACGACTTCGTGATGTCGTTTCCAAGACTTGACTTGCTAGCGTGCATTCTACAATATTCCTAACACGGAATATCTAATAAGTTTCTAATAAACGCAGTAACTAACTACGTGTCATCGAGCTCTACCGAATCGTTGACCGAACGATTTGACGGTAAATTGTCAACTTAAAAGAAGCAAAGAAGTTATACTTGTTAGTTCGTTTAAAGAAGTCGTATGTTGATATGAAGGAATATTCGTATGAAAGTAATATATAATAAACTTGTATTATATATTGTGTCTTTATCGAAATATGTGTATACGCCGTTTTAGGCGTTTGAAATAAATATAAAACCATATTTATTTAATAAGAGAATTCGTATTGTATAATACTTGAAATAAATATTCAAACCATATTTATTTTTCTAAAAACGAATTCGTGTCGTTTGATATTTGGAATAACCATATAACTATGTTTGTTTTTATAATGCGAACTCATGTTGTTTGATAACCGAAATAAATATATATACTATGTTTATTTTAGTAAAGAAGTCGTATTATGTGCACTTGAAATACATATGTAAACTATATGTATTTGTAGAAACGAAATCGGATTATCGGCGTTTGAAACAATATAAATAAGTATATTATTTTTATAAAAGATTTGTCAAGTTTCGAAGTTTACAGTACTATATTTATTGTTTGTAAATAAATTTCGAAACGTCGTCTTCCTGAGTTAAAAAGCGTCGTCGAAAGTAGTCGTACTTGTATGTTGCTTTTCATAAGAGATTGTTTGAAATCAAGTGTTTGTTTTATAAAAACGTGGTATATTTTACGGTTTTTCTCGGAAAACGGGCAGAGTTTCCTCTGTTTTTGGACGTCCCCGACAACAAGAGTGTCGTTATTTTTATCAAAAATCCAATCAATTCAATTAATATAATCAATATTGTTAAATATATCAAATATAATCAACCGGTTCGAGCTCGTTATCACGAAAGTAAATAGATTTATAAAAATAACGTAATGATTCACGCCGTTAAAACTTTACCGCTCTTTGCGTCGAACCGTTGACTGAGTTGGCCGAGTCAACTGAGTTGACTCGGTTTGACTGTGCTGACCGAGTTGACTCGGTTTGACCGAGTCAACCGAAACTGGATCTGACCGAAACCACCTGGCCCGAACATCAAACTAAGTTGACCCATCTCGACTGTGTTGACCCGAGTTGACTCGGGTATGGCCGAGTTGACTTGCTGAACCATACACATATCCATTGAACCTACACTTTGAACCAACACCCGAACCAGCTGAGCCGAAACCCAAATCTGACCCGGGACTGATCCGTACTTGAGTTGAATCAACTGACTTGGTGGTCCTGATTGCTGGTACCCTTGTAGCTCCGGTGACTGTGCCGTCGCCGACCACCACCATCTCCATCCTCTCCGCTACATCATCATCATCATCAATCTTCATGAACAAAAGATGAAAAAGGTGGGTTTTTACCGGATACTCGTCGGACAGAAACAGGGACCGTCGGATAATCGAACCGACCGCCGGATAACCGAACCGACCACCGGATAACCGAACCACCCGCCGGGTAATCGAGCCGACCGCCGGTTTCTCTCTCTCTCTCCTCACCGCAGCTCTCTCTCTCTCTCGTTCCTTCCTGTGGCAGCCGTCACACGCCACCACCATCTGGTGGTGGCTGCCGATAAGCAGAAGACAGAAAAGGGGGGGGGGGGTATCTCGCCCGAAGCTCAGCCAGCTCCACCTGTGGCTCTCCGATTGGGACATCAAGGGGTAAGGGGTGTTGTGTGTTGTCTGTAAAAAAAAATGATCGAGAGAGAGAGATGACAGGAAGTGAATATGTGTTTTGATGGAGATGAGGGTTCACTCCCTTTTTGTGTGTCTGTGTTGTTAGTATGCAGACAATACAACAAGGGTCATTTAAATAGAGATTTGAGGGTTCAAGTTTCTTTTGTGTATTGATTTTATATGCAGGTCATACATGTTATCCTTTGAATCAAGATTTCTATTAATTGAGTAAAATCTTTTATGAGATTTTGTAAAGATTGTGTAGATCTCAATAAGGTTTTGAGGAAAAGATCTGATGTATCTTCTGTACAGGTTTAGGCTTGTGGGTTTTGGGCTTGGGCCCAGGGCCCACAAGTCCATCTCACGTGTAAGTGGCCCGTAGTTCCTACGAGACCTGATATTGCGACCCAAACTCCATGAGCATAAAATATTCGTGTAACATCCATTTTTGTCGGTGTCATCAGTATTTTGTACGGTATCAGTCCGTCGTCACGTAATATTCAGCAGATTTTCCGTAAATCACCACATGCGCACTATATAGCTGAACAAACGTTCCTGGGCACTCCAAGGGCCTGATTAAGTTAATTCGCGCTGTAACCACTATTTATTATCGCGTTAATTACTTGTTAATCACGTAATTAAGAGTCGTAAATCACGGGTTGTCACACGTACAAACTATATTGACATACATGATGCACAATGCCCGGTTAGCATAGTTAACGGATAGAACGGGAATATGCTGACGGGATTCAGTACATAGACAGACAGTGTTTTGAGACCCAGTATGGGCCAGGGAAAAGGTACTACACTAGTATGGTGTGTAGTGAAGTAAGGACCATAAAACTGCGTCACTAGGTGATAGATAAAGTGCCAGAAAGTGCCTAAAACCCACTTATAGTGCAGAATTCTGCATTTTTCAGCAAAATTCAACTTTTTAACAAGCTAGTTACATGCAAAAATTTGACTAAATGGTCCTGAATGCTTTCCTAAGTGTCGGGAATTAAAAGTGTCACAAAAGTAACATAAAGATCATTAAACGGAATAACTTGACACTTTAACGAACCGGTATCTAACCAAACAACCGGACATTACCCGAAACCCCAAAATATTGCTAGAAGCATTGTTTCATTATTTCTGAGCTAGTCATGATCCCCGAACACCCTAACACACTATATAATGCATCATACACTTAAAACACTAGACATTACACTTAACCTCCAACTATTATCTTATTTACCATTCAAACTTACATTTACCCCCCCCCCCCCTTGGAATTTATGGTCACAAGGACCCCACAACCATACCCCAAAGATTTCATTCTTATTTTATTAGATCCTTGCTTGATCTTGTGGGCATAATATTGAGAAGCATGATTATAAGTATGGCATAGATTTCTCAAGATCATTACATTTCACTCACTTCACAACACCACACTCCATCTCTCTTACTCTCTCCCTCTCCTCTCGGCCTAGATAGTGCCGCCACCACCACCACCTTACATCCACCATCCATTCATTCCATACACTCTCAAGGGTGTAAGAAGATGTCTTGTGAAGCTTGGTGCTTGTAGAACTTGAAGAACCTTCATCACTTGCTTTTATCATCCATATTTGTCACCTTCATTCTCTTGTGTTCTTCCCTAGCTTAGAGCTAGTAGTAAGACTCACTTAACCCTTTGATACTACTAATTTTGATTTGTTAAAAAGATGTGTTATGTTGTAAATCACAAGAACCCTAAAAGAACATAATCTTGAATCATGAACTTGAAGCTTGCATATGATGAAATCTTGTTGAAATAATGTTGTTTAGAGTATCTATGATACTTGCCTGTTTACTTGAGGTTATGATGTTGATCATCATAAGGAGCTTGCTATATTATGACTAAACACATGATCTAGCAAGTTAGAGGATGATTATGTGCTAACACAAGAAGATCATCCTCATGCATGAACATGAACTTGAAAATAAAATGATTTCTTGAAAAATAATTAATAAAGTGAGCTAGTAATCCTATGAATCTAAGATTCATGAGTGGTTTTCCAAAAGAATCAAGTCCAAAATGTGATTTTTAGAAGATCTTGATGCATGCTTAAATGTACACTATTTTTGGTGATAAAATAAGTGTAAGAGCACTTTATTTACAAGAAGAGTTCAAAAGAATGATTTTTGGAAGGATCATCTAACATGTTGTAAACAAACAAATCTTTCGAGAATGAGATTTGTAAAATAATAAACGCACTTTAGAGGATAACTAAACCTACTAAACACTTTACCAAGTTACTACAAGTTTTTGGTGAAAGATCAAGTTCATGTTGTGATGTAGATAGCTTGTTTTTGCTCTTGGTAAGTATAATATTTTTTAGGGTTGATTGTTGATTATTGTGTGTTGATTTTGAAAAGAAAATGATATGCTTTAATAGCATGGACACCTCCATTTTTAGGGGAAACTATGGCAAAATTTTCTAAAAATATAAACACTTAGAAAAATATTTTCTTACAAGTATTTACAAGTGTATTTTGATCATAAGTTTTCAATATAAACCTTGCCATAATTTTTGTAACAAAAATACAAATATTGGAGGTTGGTTTTATAAAGAAAAATGGGTAAATATATATATTTAGAATATATATGCATATTAAGACACTTGTGTGATTATTTGTATACTTGGTGAAATGGTTATATTATTTTAGGGTAAAATAATATAACTTAACAAAGTACCATGAAATTACTATCCAAAACAATACCGTTACAAATATATCTTTGGTAGATACTAATTTGGATACAAGAAAGTAAAATATGATTTTTATTGTAAATATTGCAAAGTCGTGTCATAATTTTTGACAAGGAGAAGATATATTATTTTTGGGAAGTTAAAATATATTTTCTTAGTATATTTAGAAGATATATGATTTTTGGGAAAAATATATATTTTCTTGGAATACATTATTTGGACAAAATAAGTTTAAATATATTTTCTAAAGTGAGACTTGGAAATGTATTATTTCGGAATTTACAAATACAATAATACAGATATACATGTGTAACATACCCCATCCTTGGGAAGGAAATACGAAGTTAAATACTCGTGAAGTATTAATACAGAAATATTGCTTAAACAATTATTGCAAAACTAAATATAATTTAACTTGAAATATTAAGTATTTTGACAAATAATTGTACAACTAGGAATAACATTAGAAACGTAACTCCCAAAAACATTAAAACTAAGCAAAGACACGACCCGTTCGTCTAATAGACGTTAGTACACTGTAGGTAGTCGTGTTCGTTGAAGAGATTTGAGTTACGATTCTGAAGACGAATTACTGTGAGTTCATGTCCCCCTTTTCTTTTAACTGTTTTTAGTTTTATACGTCGGGGGTGAAATACATGTTACGGTTATTACAAACTTTTATACATGGTATGGTTAGCTAAGGAGGGCTACTACTAGATCATGTGAAGGGTGGGTATAACACTTAAGGCCATTAATCCTCATCGTAGGACTGAGGGACATGAGTGATAGATCTATTTGGGTGTAGCGAGCCCACACCCATGGGGACCAGGGTGGCCCATAGTGGTGACTATGTCTTCCAGCCGGAGGCCCGATACAAATTTGCTAGGTTTGAGTTTTCCTGCATAATTTCACATATACCATTGGCTTTGGAACCCATTGGTGATCTCTATTTCCTTATTGCTACATACTAGGGACATACATACATACATACAAGACATACTTTAAAGGTTTACTCATACACTCACACATGAACTCTCTCAACTTTTGTTGATTTTTCAAATTACATGTATTTCAGGGAACTAGTGGATCTGGCAGGTGTATGCATGTGTCTCAAGCTGCGTTTAATAAAAGATGTCATCCAAGTTTTTAGAGTGTAGGAGATGTATCCTACTCCTGGACGAGATACATGGTCCTAAGCTCGGGTTGGTTTAAGCTATGTTGTCAAGTCTTCGTGAACTCAGTTAAACATGTCATGGTTTGTAACTTAATTTGGTGTCGATGGTTTCAAGACAAGTATGTTGTGATATTTTCTAAACTTAATTAATGGATGAACATCAAATGGTTTTATCATTTAGCATTGTTATGATTGAATGCTATGGTATTAAGAAGTCACACCAATAACCACACTTTCGCAAAAGTCATGGTGTGACAGCTTGGTATCAGAGCTTCGATCGTAGCGAACTAGGATTCTTTCTCGAGTCTAGACTACGATCATTAGGGCTCTCACGAAATGTTTTCATTGCATACACAAAATGTCCAGATCCAGGAAACAAACATTTTTACAAATAAAAGACACAAAATACATTTCAAAGAATTCATTTATATTTCAGTCAGAGAGACTGGGGAGTTAGTCTGAGAGACAAGCTGGGTAGTGCAGCCTGAGAGACTGGGGAGTTAGTCTGAGAGACTAACTGGGTAGTTCAGTCTGAGAGACTGGGAGGTTTAGCCTGAGAGGCTGGGTAGTTCAGTTTGGGAAACTGGGAGGTTTAGCCTGAGAGGCTGGGTAGTTCAGTTTGAGAAACTAGGAGGTCTAGTCTGAGAGACTCAGTAGTTCAGTCTGAGAGGCTGGGTAGTTCAGTTTGAGAAACTAGGAGGTCTAGTCTGAGAGACTCAGTAGTTCAGTCTGAGAGGCTGGGTGGGATAGTCTTGGGAAGACTAGGATGCATACATGCTTACATTGTTATTACTTACATGCTTATTTGACGATTGTTGATATATGTGCATACTTGTGATTGATTTGTAACAGACACCATGTCCTCTTCAGAGAGCGGAGCATCTGACACCATTGATCCCATGGCTATCACTTCGTATGATGAGATCATCCCGGCACCCGAGATTCCTATTTCCGACTCGGAGAGTGATCCAAAGATGCTTTCAGATGATACTGACGATTTTCAGCCTTTCACCTTGCCAGATTTTGGCGATGACATACCACTAGCTGATGGTCTTCCTTGCGAGGATCTACCTCTTGTTCAGATCCCTGCTTCTCTTCCTCTTGCTGCAGTTCCTCTTGAGGATCTGCATCTTGACGCTATGTCTGACGACGACATCGATCTTTTTATTGAAGGTCCCCCTGAGGGTGCCCAGGATGGTGGGGCTCCAGTCGATGATGCCGTTGTCGCTCCACTTGTTGAGATTCCAGTTAGTGATGTCGTTGCTGTTCCACATGAAGAGATTCCCGTTGTCGAGGCTCCTTCTGACCATTCAGGTCCTAATTCATACGAGTGTGTGTCATCTACTACTTTACACGCACTGGGATTGCAGCGATATCCCACCGATACTGATTCTGACACAGCTATGTCTGTTGCACCCGACATTCCACACGGTGTTGATCCTGATTTTGAGTTTGATGATGAGTTTGATCCTGTCTTTCCTCACGACTTTGACCCTGATCATGAGATTGAGTTTGTCCCCGATGATCAGCCTTTTGAGGCACCTGTTGATCCTGATTTCGATCCTGAGCAGGAGATTGATTTTATTCCTGCTGAGCAGCCCATTGATGCACCTGTCATTCATGACGATCAGCTCTTTGATATACCCGCTGATCATGAGCTTGCACCAGCTGACCCCGAGCCTTTGATTGCACCAGAGCCTATACCAGCTCACGATCCTCTACAGGAGCACGATCACGTTGACATACCAGTTGTTGCACCACCTTTGCCTGACCCTCTACCTACACCCGCAGACCACGCTCCTTTTGCAGCCCAGATTGACCCCATATATGCATTCACCCACAATGGGTGGATCGAGGACGACGATGACCTACCTCCTTTTGTTAGACCTGTCACTCCCCCTCCTACACTGCATATGCAACCGTTGATATTGCTCCATTTCACCCACGTGTGTCTGACATTCACCGCACAGATCTACCAATCACATTTCTTCAGGTTATCCCTCCTCCCCGTCTAGGGGAAGCTTCATCGAGTCAGCAGCTCGGTCATATACCACCTGTGTCAACAGCCTTTCCTTTCATGCCACCATTTGCACATGCTACACATACTGCTCCTTTTGCTACTACACCATCGGGCAAGCCACTTATCTGGTTTCCGCCCAACACGATGCCTGTTATTGATCCATACCATCCCTTCCACATTGGATACACGAGGGATGATATAATTTTGTCGTTACAGTTCCAGCAGGATATGTTGAGTCATCGAGTCACGGAGCTAGAGAGGATTCCACGTCCTCCACCTGGTACTGGTCCATCACAGTTTGCTACTCCACCTGCTCCACTCTTGCCTTATCCGGATTTCGATATCTGTTTTCTTACCATGGAGCAGCAGATTAGCTGTTTGTTACATCTCGTTCATGCTCTAGAGGAGGAGATAGCGCGTATGCGCCATTTGCTTTTCATTCCTCAACCTCCTCCTCCTCCACCATCAGCTTAGAGGTTTTTGGTTTTATGCAGATAGCATACTTTTGATAATAGTGCAGCTATTGAGCCAGATTGCACAGCCTTTGAAGACCACACTTTGACTTTTGACTTCTGATTATTGTAGTTGGTAGACGTTTTGGACAGGGGTGATGTAACCCTTTAGTCCCTTTTGATGTATGATATATTGTGGAACATGTAAAACTGTACTTGTGGTCTTAATATATGAAAGCTCAATCGCAACATTCTCATTATATACGTTGTTGGATACTTATTTGTGTTATGACATGGGATGTTATGTGCTTACTTGCGTTGATGAATGCTATTATATACGCGTACTACATACTTATATGAATAAGACCTGACCTATACAATCTTCTTATAGAAGATGCCTCCACGAAGAGAAACTCGATTGCCCACTACTGAGGCCGAATTACAAGAACGAATTTCACGAGCGATAGCAGAGCACGAGGCCTCACACACTGAAACTTGCGGGGGTACCTCGAGGAACAACCCACCCCATGGTAATGTTTAAGTCACTTGAGACACATTACCTTACATTTGGATATTCCATGTGCAATCGCTAATGCTTGCTGTGAATGATGTTACTTGTACAGGTTGTACCTTTAAGCAGTTTTTAGACTGTAAACCGCTGAATTTCAACGGCACCGGGGGTGCTGTGGCTTTTGTTCGATGGATGGAGAAGCCCGGTTCTATAATAAGAATGAGCAAATGCGCATCAGAATAACAAGTCACCTACATCTCCGGATTGTTCATAGATGGAGCGCTTTCGTGGTGGAATCTCCAAGTCCAAACTCTGGGAGAGGCAGCAGCATACGCTTTGACTTGGAATGAATTAAAGGAACTCATGCGTAAAAAGTATTGCTCCTGGGCCGAAATTAAAAAATTGGAAACAGAATTTTGGAACCTCAAGATGGACGGCCCAAAGATCGCCAAATATGTGCAAAGATTTCACGATCTATCTCACGTGGTACCATACATGGTTAGTCCGGAATTCAAACGCGTTGAGCGTTTCATTTGGGGGTTGGCACCTCAGATTATGAGTATGGTGACAACATCGAAGCCCGCTACAATCACAGAGGCTATTGATCTGAGTGTAGCATTAACTGAAGAGGCAATCAGATTAAACAAGTTTTCGATCTCTGACCAAAAGAAGAAGGAGACTCACATTGAGTCATCCGGTGAGAACAAGAGGAAGTTCTCAAACTTTAAGAAGGGTACCAGTAGTGCTAACAAGAAGAAAGAGTCATACTTACCGGCTGAAGCCAAGACTTGGGTTGAAAACAAAGGAAAGGGTTACATGGGTGCTCTGCCCAAATGTGATGTATGCCAGTACCATCATTCCGGCCAGTGCAGATTCAGGAAGTGTGAGTCTTGTGGGAAGGTTGGCCACTTGAAGGAAACATTTTGGGTTGGTACTGGGCGTGGTAACAATGGTTAGAGAGGTTATGGCAACAACAACCGTGGTGGGAATGGATACGGAAACCGCCCTCAAGGAGGAAATGGCGGTAACGGAAATCGTGGTAATTTTGCGAATCAAGCTGGGAGTGGAAACCATAACCAAAACAACGCTCAAGGTGGTAATGGGAATGGTAATGGTCGCGGACCAGGTTGTTTTAATTGTGGAGACGTGGGGCATTTCAAGAGAGAGTGCCCAAAGCTCAATCAAGCATAAGGAAGAGTCTTCAACATTGGTGCGAGGGAAGCACGCCAAGATCCAAATGTGGTCACTGGTATGTTCCCTATCAATCAACGCTTTGCATTTGTACTGTTTGATACTGGTGCCGATTATAGTTTTGTGTCGCTAGAATTTAAGAAAATACTTGGGTTGGTAGCTAGTAAGCTAGACATTCCATATTCGATAGAACTAGCTAATGGAAAGCTAGTAGAAGTGAATGAAGTTATTAGGGGTTGCGTGATAGAACTGGGAGAGCACGAGTTTACACTTGATCTGCTACCAGTCGAGTTGGGAAGCTTCGACGTGGTAGTAGGGATGGATTGGTTGTCAAGCAACCAAGCAGAGATTGTATGTCACGAGAAGGTCATTCGCATTCCGATGGCGAATGGAGAAATAATTGTGGTACATGGAGAGAAGTGCGATACACCCCTAAGGATCATTAGTTGTTTGAAGGCTCGAAAGTGTTTGCAGAAAGGATGTGTTGCCTTCTTGGCACACATTGTGGACAAAGAAGCCACTGAGCCAAAGCTAGAAGACATCCCAGTCGTGAAGGAATATCCTGAAGTCTTTCCTGAAGACTTGCCAGGATTGCCGCCACAGCGACAAGTCGAGTTTCACATTGACTTAGTCCCAGGCGTCGCGCCTGTAGCTAAGGCACCATATCGACTTGCACCCTCAGAAATGCAAGAGCTGTCAACGCAACTCCAGGAGCTATTGGATAAGGGATTTATCAGACCAAGCTTCTCGCCGTGGGGAGCTCCAGTATTATTTGTCAAGAAGAAGGACGGTAGTTTCCGTATGTGCATCGACTACCGCGAGCTGAACAAGTTGACTATCAAGAATAGATATCCTTTGCCAAGGATAGATGACCTGTTCGATCAACTACAAGGTTCGAGTTGTTACTCCAAGATCGATCTTCGATCAGGTTATCACCAGTTAAGAATACAAGAAGAAAACATACCAAAAACTGCCTTCAGAACTCGCTATGGACACTACGAGTTCCTGGTTATGCCATTTGGGTTGACGAACGCGCCAACAGTATTCATGGATTTGATGAATAGAGTCTGCAAGCCCTACCTTGATAAGTTTGTGATCGTATTTATTGACGATATTCTGATCTACTCAAAGACGAAGGAAGAACATGAGCAACATCAAATAGCTATCTTAGAGCTGCTCAAGAAAGAGAATTTGTACACGAAGTTCTCGAAGTGTGAATTTTGGTTACACGAGGTTTAGTTCCTTGGTCATGTAGTTAACGGAGATGGAATCCATGTGGATCCCACAAAGATTGAGGCGATCAAGAATTGGGAGACTCTAAAGACGCCAACTGAGATCCATCAGTTCCTAGGTTTGGCAGGATATTATCGCAGATTTATTGAGGATTTCTCGAAAATCGCTCAAGCTTTGACCTCTCTTACATAGAAAGACAAGAAGTATGAATGGGGAGACAAGCAAGAAGAAGCATTTCAGTTGTTGAAGAACAAACTTTGCGATGCACCGATCTTATCCCTACCTGAAGGCACTGACGACTTCGTGGTATATTGTGACGCCTCGCGTCAAGGTTTAGGCTGTGTGCTGATGCAGCGACAGAAAGTTATAGCCTATGCATCACGCCAGTTGAAGGTTCATGAGAAAAATTACACCATGCATGATTTGGAATTAGGCGCGGTGGTGTTTGCATTAAAGATATGGCGACATTACTTATATGGCATGCGATGCATGATCTTTACTGATCACAAAAGCTTACAGCATATATTCGATCAGAAAGAGCTTAACATGAGACAAAGACAATGGGTAGAGTTGTTAAATGATTACGATTGTGAAATCAAGTATCACCCAGGGAAGGCAAATGTGGTCGCCGATTCCTTGAGTCGAAAAGAAAGAATCAAGCCCATAAGGGTTAGGGCTTTGGAAATGATTATTCAAACAGACTTCTCATTGCGCATTCGTGCCGCGCAGAGAGAAGCGCTTAAGGAAAAGAATCTTGAAAATGAGTATCTCCATGGGATGGAGAAGCAGTTAGTACCCAATGATGAAGGAACGTTGTGCTTCATGAAACGAATTTGGGTTCCTCTCTTTGGTGGTTTGAGAGAAGTAATTTTCGATGAAGCTCACAAGTCACGGTACTCGATCCATCCAGGATCGGATAAAATGTACCAGGATTTAAAGGATTTCTATTGGTGGCTGAGATTAAAAGGTGATGTTGCAACGTATGTTGGCAAATGTTTGACTTGTGCCAAGGTAAAGGCCGAATATCAGAAGCCTTCAGGCCTTCTGCAACAACCAGAAATACCCATGTGGAAATGGGAGCAGATTTCAATGGACTTTGTAACAAAATTGCCAAGGACACCCAGAGGTCACGATACGATTTGGAACATGCGACACGGGCCAGAGTTCAATTGGGAGCGTGAGGATCGTATGAAAGCAAAATACCCACATTTGTTCCCCAAGACCCCTGCAACTAGTAGCAGAACTTAAATTTCGGGACGAAATTTTCTTAACAGGGGGAGAATGTGACAACCCTCATAAATGCAGGTATCTGTACAATTAATTAATATTGATTAGTGCTTAATGACTGTGCTTAATTACAACTGATAACTTAAACTGTTTCTGATTTCTGTATCATACATACATGTGCATCACATTTCATATTGTCACATCATCTATCACGTACAAACTATATTGACATACATGATGCACAAAGCACGGTTAGCACAGTTAACGGATAGAACGGGAATATGTTGACGGGATTCAGTACATAGACAGACAGTGTTTTGAGACCAAGTATGGGCCAGGGACAAGGTACTACACTAGTATGGTGTGTAGGGAAGTAAGGACCATAAAACTGCGTCACTAGGTGATAGATAAAGTGCCGGAAAGTGCCTAAAACCCACTAATAGTGTAGAATTCTGCATTTTTCAGCAAAATTCAGCTTTTTAACAAGCTAGTTACATGCAAAAATTTGACTAAATGGCCCTGAATGCTTTCCTAAGTGTCGGGAATTAAAAGTGTCACAACAGTAACATAAAGATCATTAAACGGAATAACTTGACACTTTAACGAACCGATATCTAACCGAACAACCGGACATTACCCGGAACACCAAAATATTTCTAGAAGCATTGTTTAATTATTTCTGAGCTAGTCATGATCCCCGAGCACCCTAACACACTATATAACGCATCATACACTTAAAACACTAGACATTACACTTAACCTCCAACTTATTTACCATTCAAACTTACATTTACCCCCCCCCCCCCTTGGAATTTACGGTCACAAGGACCCCACCACCATACCCCAAAGATTTCATTCTTATTTTATTAGATCCTTGCTTGATCTTGTGGACATAATATTGAGAAGCATGATTATAAGTATGGCATATATTTCTCAAGATCATTACATTTCACTCACTTCACAACACCACACTCCATCTCTCTTACTCTCTCCCTCTCCTCTCGGCCTAGATAGTGCCGCCACCACCACCACCTTACATCCACCATCCATTCATTCCATACACTCTCAAGGGTGTAAGAAGATGTCTTATGAAGCTTGGTGCTTGTAGAACTTGAAGAATCTTCATCACTTGCTTTTATCATCCATCTTTGTCACCTTCATTCTCTTGTGTTCTTCCCTAGCTTAGAGCTAGTAGTAAGACTCTCTTAACCCCTTGATACTTCTAATTTTGATTTGTTAAAAAGACGTGTTATGTTGTAAATCACAAGAACCCTAAAAGAATATAATCTTGAATCATGAACTTGAAGCTTGCATATGATGAAATCTTGTTGAAATAATGTTGTTTAGAGTATGTATGATACTTGCTTGTTTACTTGAGATTATGATGTTGATCATCATAAGGAGCTTGCTAGATTGTGATTAAACACATGATCTAGCAATTTAGAGGATGATTATGTGCTAACACAAGAAGATCATCCTCATGCATGAACATGAACTTGAAAATAAAATGATTTCTTGAAAAATAATAAATAAAGTGAGCTAGTAATCCTATGAATCTAAGATTCATGAGTGGTTTTCCAAAAGAATCAAGTCCAAAATGTGATTTTTAGAAGATCTTGATGCATGCTTAAATGTACACTATTTTTTGTGATAAAATAAGTGTAAGAGCACTTTATTTACAAGAAGAGTTCAAAAGAATGATTTTTGGAAGGATCATCTAACAAGTTGTAAACACACAAATCTTTTGAGAATGAGATTTGTAAAATAATTAACACACTTTAGAGGATAACTAAACCTACTAAACACTTTACCAAGTTACTACAAGTTTTTGGTGAAAGATCAAGTTCATGTTGTGATGTAGATAGCTTGGTAAGTATAATATTGTTTAGGGTTGATTGTTGATTATTGTGTATTGATTTTGAAAAGAAAATGATATGCTTTAATAGCATGGACACCTCCATTTTTAGGGGAAACTATGGCAAAATTTTCTAAAAATATAAACACTTAGAAAAATATTTTCTAACAAATATTTACAAGTGTATTTTGATCAAAAGTTTTCAATATAAACCTTGCCATAATTTTTGTAACAAAAATACAAATATTGGAGGTTGGTTTTTATAAATAAAAATGGGTAAATATATATATTTAGAAAATACACATATTAAGACACTTGTGTGATTATTTGTATACTTGGTGATATGGTTATATTATTTTAGGATAAAATAATATAACTTAACAAAGTACCGTGAAATTACTATCCAAAACAATACCGTTACAAATATATCTTTGGTAAATACTAATTTGGATACAAGAAAGTAAAATATGAATATTTTTTTTTTTTGTAAATATTGCAATGTCGTGTCATAATTTTTGACAAGGAGAAGATATATTATTTTTGAGAAGTTAAAATATATTTTCTTAGTATATTTAGAAGATATATGATTTTTGGAAAAAATATATATTTTCTTGGAATACATTATTTAGACAAAATAAGTTTAAATATATTTTCTAAAGTGAGACTTGGAAATGTATTATATCGGAATTTACAAATACAATAATACAGTTATACATGTGTAAGATACCCCATCCTTGGGAAGGAAATACGAAGTTAAATACTTGAGAAGTATTAATACAGAAATATTGCTTAAAAAATTATTCCAAAATTAAATATAACTTAAGTTGAAATACTAAGTATTTTGACAAATAATTGTACAACTTGGAATAACATTAGAAACGTAACTCCCAAAAACATTAAAACTAAGAAAAGGCACGACTCGTTCGTCTAATAGACGTTAGTACACTGTAGGTAGTCGTGTTCGTTGAAGAGATTTGAGTTACGATTCTGAAGACGCATTACTGTGAGTTCATGTCGCCCTTTTCTTTTAACTGTTTTTAGTTTTATTCGTCGGGGGTGAAATACATGTTACGGTTATTACAAACTTTTATACATGGTATGGTTAGCTAAGGAGGGTTACTACTAGATCATGTGAAGGGTGGGTATAACACTTAAGGCCATTAATTCTCGTCGTAGGACCGAGGGACATGAGTGATATATCTATTTGGGTGTAGCGATGTCACACCCCGACCGCGTAAAACAACAAAGCGCGGCGGAAACATCGGGGCGCGTTGCAACAGAATCATTGTTTCATAACTATGGATACAAAAAGTGTTTTGTTTTATTAAACATTGAATATTTACATTGTCTGGAAAATTAATTAAACAACTTAAACGTAGTCTATCATTGTTATTAAGTCACTAAGGCCTCGTCCAGTCCTATGTGAGCATGCATCCTAGCAATCAACATCATTCAACAACACCTGAAACATATGTGAAAACAAAGTCAGCAAAGAAATGCTGGCGAGTACATAGGTTTTGTAGGAGTGTCGAAATCATGGCTAGTTTAGATGTTGCAATACTTTATTAAAAACCTTGTTTTGAAAAGAGTATAATATTGCAACTTAATTAACCAACTCAAATCAAGCGGGTTATAGTTTATAAAACCTCGTAGCCATGACTCTTAACCCAAAAACATTTGTTTTAGTAAAGCAAATTGTGAAACATCTCGAAAGAAATCGTTAATAAAACTCGTTAATAAATCTCGTTAAAAACTCGTATAGTTTATATCGTATCGAAAACCTCGTTTGTGTGACATCGTTTGAAAATCGTTTACCCAAGTGAACTAAATAACGCCACGGTATGTAATATGATGAAATCACTTATATATAGGAAGTACCAGCGGCGTATCCACCATGCTTTCATCACATTACACCCGTCCTGTTATCTAAACACTTAACCAAAAACCAATCGTATATCGCTTTGAAGCTAATCGTTTAACCAAATCATTTAACTCGTTAATACATCGCGTGAAAACCAATCGTTTACCCAAATCGTTAAAATTCGTTTTAGGTCGTGAAACTACTTATGTGGTCGTCTCGCTAATAACATTCAAACCTTCGTGACTCATCCCTCGTCGCTTCTCGTTTTCGCATTAACAAACCCTTACCAAAGGGTAAATTAACAATTACAGATTCAGTCGCTACCCACCACCCCCACACATAACCACGGGTGCAGTAAGATAATGGGATTTGTCAGATCCTATGGTACCATAACCTAATACTGGTCGGCGTGATCATTGCTAATGAATGTCATTTGTTATGTAACCCAACCAACAAGTTCGTTCACATTATCGAAATCGTTATTAGTTTTGTATAAATCGTCTTAATCGTTTTTGAAACCATCGTTATAACATCGAAAATCGTTTTGATACCATCGTTAAAACCTTGAAAACATTTAGTACATATGAATCACCCCAAAACAATTGAAAGCAGTAAAATAGGGGAACTATGTACTCACATGTAGTGCAAAGTATCCTCAGTCAATAGAACTTCAACAAACTCGAGCAAACCAGAGAAATCAAACAGTACCTAGTAATCGAATCACTAATCAAACAATAGACGCCTAAATCGGAAGATCGGACAGAATGAGGTCTTGTAAACCAAATGAGTGTTGGAACTCATGTGATGTGGTTTAACAAAGCCTACATTCTAAATCGGAACCTAACTTAAGTGCTTTCGACCCATCGTGGCCCATTAAGGTAACTTATGCTACTTTAACATGTCGTGCGCGCAAAGCGCATTCGAGACGTCTAACTAGTCCTATGACAAGTGTTATATGCCTAAACATGTTACATAATCAGTTATGTGATGAAAGTTTAGGTTACATATGCTTAATTACCAATTATACATGAAAAGGGTATTCTGGTAATTTACCTAAGGTATATAAACTACCTATCATACAACTACTTAACGAAGCGACCATAAGGTATAACCTCGGAAGGTTATTCCCTATATACTATGGTCACCTAATGTATTTGGTCGGATCCTAATGATCGACCAAATGGGTCGGGTTCGAAGGTATAAGCGATTTATCAGATCGCTTACCCTTACGACCCTAGACAACGTGGTAATCAGTAGGCATAGTCCCAAGGGACTATAACCATCGTGATTACAATCACGTTGCGAAGTTCAAACGAACTTCGCATTGACCATAAACTGGTCAACGCAGAAAGTCAAACAAAGTTTGACTTTCAGACTCGAAAAGAAATAAAAGAAAGAAAAGAACGAAAGAATACTTACGAAGGGTCCCCGAATGCTAATCTCGATCCAAGTAACTCAGGTATGAAACAATGGTTTCAACTTAGAGTTTCTCAAATCAAAATTCTAGTGGGTTTTGCAAATGAAGGCATGGGGTATTTATAGGATTCGTAGAGCCGTTAAGATCGTTTCTCGGACAACGTGCTTTGATCTTGGCCATACACTTGCACACATGGTATTGTAATACCATGTGCACATCCAAAACCAGCCCATAGATTCCCCAAAACCATGTGCAACAAGTGGAACGGACCAGATTCGATGTTTCTGCACATTTCTGTTCAGGTTAGGCACTCGCGTAGCGCCGCTACCTAGGCATGAGGTGCTCGCGCTACGCCACTGCCTACAGTTTCAGCAAAGTTTAAAAAATGGCAGAAATGGTCCCTGCAGCCCGTTTAAGCTATTTTCGATGCGTTTGAACCCCGTTAATCTCATTTCAAGGCTCTAAAATGAAGTTAAAGTATAGGGAACTCAAAACATGCTCAAAAATATCTAGGATGTCGGTTCGTTTGGTCGTACGAACGCGATGTTCGCTTAATTACGACGGAATGCGCATAAGCGCGAAAAACGATCCAAATGACGCAACGAATGGATTTTTCTTATGCCAAACACTAAAATAGAATATTTTAGTGCTTACATAAATTTTTGGATGTCCGGATGTATTCAGAACGTAAGATATGCGCGAAAGTGCAAACTTGTGCACTTTTTTACACTTTTAGTCCCTGAATGACCCAAAAGTTTATTTTAGCACACCGAACCCCTCGAAGCCTATTTCTAAGCTATGTGAAGAATATTTATGGTATGTTTAACTTATGGTCATGTTCCGGAATGTCTGTTACAGTTCAGATTGGCATACTTTCGCAGTTTGTCAAATTTAGTCCCTGTAGACGAATTAACTTGTTTTTGCCATACCAAAGCCTTCAAAACTTATTTCTAAGTTATGTAAAGGTTATTTAAGGTATGTTAAGCCAATGTCACTATTCCGGAGTGTTTGTTGCATTAAACTGGTTATATTTACGCCTTGGTGCGCGTATAACCTTCCAGAAAGCGATTTAGAGTTTGAAATTGAACAAAAATTGATATGTGCAAATGATACACATATTTGCACAAATCCCAAGTATGAAATACAATATTTCATTGGTTTGGTATTTGTTTGATGGTCGCAGTGACCCAGGTGTCACAGTCTCCCCTACTTTAGGAAATTTCGTCCCGAAATTTAATCAGAGGAAACTAGTGAGAGCTTGAAAACATGAAATTGAAAAGATCGAACAACATTGTTTAGGGTTCTGAACTTCTAGTAACTTTAATAACATCATGATTGCAATGTAAGAGGGATACTTATATACAAGTATATGAAGCGTCATTGGTGCGTCCACCGTACCTCCGTTACATCGTTCACATTTTGTTATTATTGTCGCTATCGGTTCTTAAATCTTACTGGGTTTCTGTGCACTAAATTTTCATAATTATGTACGCGTCCATAATTAGACAATTCCTTGCACAGTTCACACAGTCTATTTTATAATGTGTAGGGTAAAACCAAATGAACAATCCTGGGATGAGTGTGACTAAACCGCCATAGAGTCCTTTTAATTAAATCAATAAATGATCTAAATAGAGTATCAAGGAGTCTGTTCAGCTACATCACTAGATGTCGTTCTTTAACCAAATTGTGAATCAATCTTTTTTTTTACTAGACCACAAAAAAAAGGTCTCTTATGAATCATGGAGCGGTACTATATAATCCAAGGGTCTTAACTATTACATAGAAGCCCATTAAGGATTTAAGGTAGTACCTTTTGAATATCCTACTATGAATCCCTCATATGAAGATATGAAAGATTCTATGAGGATTTGAAAATCGGATCACACAAAAACATAGAGGAGAACACATAAACACATATCACATAATCGCATAATCGCATTCTCGCATAATTGTTTAATTTGACCTTTAAATTTGTTATCTTTGGACACGGGTATTTAAAGCATACAAGGAATCAAATCCTTAATTGCAGCAATTTGGATCGATCCACATGAATACCCTGCTTGTTGACTACATGACCCAAAAACTGAACTTCTTTAAGCCAAAATTTCCTCTTGGAGGATTTAGCGAAAAGTTTGTTCCTTCTTTAGGGGTTCCAATGTCAACGAAGGTGTTGATCGTGATCGGCTCGGGACATGAATAGATCAAGATGTCATCAATAACAACAATGACGAACTGATCCAAATAAGACTTGCAGACTCTATTTATTAAGTCCATGTAGATGGCTGGAGCATTTGTCAATCCAAAAGGCATGACTGTAAACTCGTAATGGCCATACTTCGTGCAGAAAGCCGTTTTGGGAATATCTTCTTCGAGAACACGAAGTTGATGATACCCAGAACGCAAATCGATCTTGGAAAAGCATGAAGCACCCTGCAGCTGGTCGAAGAGATCATCAATTCGAGGTAGGGGATATCGATTCTTGATGGTGAGCTTATCAAGCTCATGATAATCGATACACATTCGAAAAGATCCACCTTTCTTTTTCACGAAGAGGACAGGAGCTCCCTAAGGTGAAAAGCTTGGTCGAATGAATCCTTTATCAGATAACTCTTGAAGCTGCTTCGATAATTCTTGCATCTCAGATGGTGCAAGTCGATAAGGCGCTTTTGCAATCGGGTTGGCATTGGGTACAAGGTCAATATGAAACTCGACTTGACGAACTGGAGGCAAACCAGGAAGTTCATCAGGAAACACCTCTGGATAATCCTGAACAATCGGAATATCCTGAATACTCTTGCTCTTGTCTTTCTCCTCTGTGACATGTGCTAGAAACGAAACATATCCTTTTTGTAAATAACTTTGGGCTTTTGATTTAAAAGAAACAAGCGTTTGAGGTTCTTAGGGAGATCACAAGTGATCATGAAAACGACAGAATCACACGAGTAGTTTGTCTTTGTGTTGACATCATAAGGTTGGATTAAACATTCATACAATTGCATTAGTTAAAGAAAATAAAAACCACAAATTTTTATTTATATAACAACCGCATTGTCTTTAAATGTTTCAAGATAACAACCAGAGGAAATACAAAATACTAATCGTTCATCGCTGCATCGTTGATTGCCTCATTGATGTTAAACACTCGACCACGTGCTGGATTCACATTGACGTTGACGTTCGCATTCGGGTTTGCGTTAGCATTTGCATTCACCAGTCTTGGGCAGTTGTGGCGGAAGTGACCAATCTCTCCGCAGTTGAAACATGAACCCAGTGGGAATCTCGCAGCATTCCCTTGAACCGGAGCTTGAACCTGAGCAACCTGATTTTGTCCCAGACGACAAACATTGGCCAAATGCCCAAGTCTACCACACGTTGTGCATTTCTTGCAATCTTGTTGTGCAACGTGATGAGCGTTGCAACGAGCACAATGTGGTGCGGTACCAGCATATGCCTTCTTTGCAGATGGCTGTGCCGGTGGGTTTTGCAAGTTCTGAGCAGTCTGTGCTGTAACAGCAAAATTTTGGGCACCCTTCCGCTTCTTTGATTTCTTCGAAGTCTCACCTTCCTACCCTTTTTCTTGTCCTTTCTAGAATCAGTCGCCTTCTTTTTATCACCCTTGCGGGTGAGTTTACCCTTCCTGACTTGAGACTCAGTCAAGGTAGCTGACAACTCGATTGCTTGACGAAGGGTAGTAGGATTAACACCGATCAAAATATCTAGAATAGAATCGGGTAAACCATCGATATACCTCTCGATTGCTTTCTCTAAAGGGGTAACCATGGTGGGACACAATAGACTGAGTTCTTCAAAACGATCCGTGTACGCACGGTGTTCAGCCCCATCTTGCTTTAAGTCATCAAACTCTCATTCCAAAACTCGAATCTCGTAACGGGGACAAAACTCCTTCATCATGAGAGCCCGAAGCTCTGCCCATCTTTGTGCCAACGCCACTTCGGCACCCCTATCTCGCATAACACCATTCCACCAAGTAAGCGCTCGCTTTTCAAACACACTCGAAGCAAATTCAACCTTACGCGCATCCTGACACTGCACATGCCTGAATGTGCTCTCGATACTCTCAAACCACTGTAGGAGCGCAGTTGCCCCTTGCGACCCAGAAAACATAAGCGGCTTCGCAGAATTGAAATCCTTGAATTTACACTGTGCGTTATTGTTGTTGTTATTATTGCCGTTGTTGTATATCTCGTGGACTTGCGTTACAACCCCGGGAAGCACAGCAGCCAACTGCTGAGAGATCAGGGCTGCGAGTTCTTCAATAGTAAATGTCCGAGCATCGGTTCGAGCATCGCGTCGAGGAGGCATTGTCTAAAAGAGGAAACATGAAATGAAACGAGTGAGAGAATTAGACGAAAAGAATGAGATGAACAAATCTGATGAAAGCAAGGATAGTGGTCATTTGTTTGTTACCACAAAGCAACAAACGACCCCGGTGATTAATCAAAGAAAATAGGTCAAAAATAATGTATCGCGAAGACATGCTCGCCTATAAGTGAACACTCATCCCAAGAATTCCCAGGTAAGCACAACTGGTCTCGCGTCTGATGAGATATATACGAAGTGCTTGCCTAGACAGAAAACCCAGAATACAGGCATTCACCCTTCCAGTTTGCACGTGTTCACATTATTTAAAACCCAAAACCTTGACGAGATTTTTTTTTTCGAAAATTCAAAGGGGTTCAAAACCTTATAACAGAGGGTTCAAAACCTAGTAATCAATCATCCTAGAACAAATGATTAGTTTTCAAAGCGGTTTTGAAATTTATGTTCTTGTTGTGGTCGTCGCCTAAGGATAGGTGACGGTATCGTTTTATGACTAAACGCAAGTAAACTCGCGTTAGGGTCCTAAGAAGGTTATAGACTAGGTCAAAGCATTACTAATAACCTAATTCCCTATAACCATTGGCTCTGATACCAACTTTTTTGTCACACCCCGACCGCGTAAAACAACAAAGCGCGGCGGAAACATCGGGGCGCGTTGCAACAGAATCATTGTTTCATAACCATGGATACAAAAAGTGTTTTGTTTTATTAAACATTGAATATTTACATTGTCTGGAAAATTAATTAAACAACTTAAACGTAGTCTATCATTGTTATTAAGTCACTAAGCTCTCGTCCAGTCCTATGTGAGCATGCATCCTAGCAATCAACATCATTCAACAACACCTGAAACATATGTGAAAACAAAGTCAGCAAAGAAATGCTGGCGAGTACATAGGTTTTGTAGGAGTGTCGAAATCATGGCTAGTTTAGATGTTGCAATACTTTATTAAAAACCTTGTTTTGAAAAGAATATAATATTGCAACTTAATTAACCAACTCAAATCAAGCGGGTTATAGTTTATAAAACCTCGTAGCCATGACTCTTAACCCAAAAACATTTGTTTTAGTAAAGCAAATTGTGAAACATCTCGAAATAAATCGTTAATAAAACTCGTTAATAAATCTCGTTAAAAACTCGTATAGTTTATATCGTATCGAAAACCTCGTTTGTGTGACATCGTTTGAAAGTCGTTTACCCAAGTGAACTAAATAACGCCACGGTATTTAATATGATGAAATCACTTATTTATAGGAAGTACCAGCGGCGTATCCACCATGCTTTCATCACATTACACCCGTCCCGTTATCTAAACACTTAACCAAAAACCAATCGTATATCGCTTTGAAGCTAATCGTTTAACCAAATCATTTAACTCGTTAATACATCGCGTGAAAACCAATCGTTTACCCAAATCGTTAAAATTCGTTTTAGGTCGTGAAACTACTTATGTGGTCGTCTCGCTAATAACATTCAAACCTTCGTGACTCATCCCTCGTCGCTTCTCGTTTTCGCATTAACAAACCCTTACCAAAGGGTAAATTAACAATTACAGATTCAGTCGCTACCCACCACCCCCACACATAACCACGGGTGCAGTAAGATAACGGGATTTGTCAGATCCTATGGTACCATAACCTAATACTGGTCGGCTTAATCATTGCTAATGAATGTCATTTGTTATGTAACCCAACCAACAAGTTCGTTCACATTATCGAAATCGTTATTAGTTTTGTATAAATCGTCTTAATCGTTTTTGAAACCATCGTTATAACATCGAAAATCGTTTTGATACCATCGTTAAAACCTTGAAAACATTTAGTACATATGAATCACCCCAAAACAATTGAAAGCAGTAAAATAGGGGAACTATGTACTCACATGTAGTGCAAAGTATCCTCAGTAAATAGAACTTCAACAAACTCGAGCAAACCAGAGAAATCAAACAGTACCTAGTAATCGAATCACTAATCAAACAATAGACGCCTAAATCGGAAGATCGGACAGAATGAGGTCTTGTAAACCAAATGAGTGTTGGAACTCATGTGATGTGGTTTAACAAAGCCTACATTCTAAATCGGAACCTAACTTAAGTGCTTTCGACCCATCGTGACCCATTAAGGTAACTTATGCTACTTTAACATGTCGTGCGCGCAAAGCGCGTTCGAGACGTCTAACTAGTCCTATGACAAGTGTTATATGCCTAAACATGTTACATAATCAGTTATGTGACGAAAGTTTAGGTTACATATGCTTAATTACCAATTATACATGAAAAGGGTATTCTGGTAATTTACCTAAGGTATATAAACTACCTATCATACAACTACTTAACGAAGCGACCATAAGGTATAACCTCGGAAGGTTATTCCCTATATACTATGGTCACCTAATGTATTTGGTCGGATCCTAATGATCGACCAAATGGGTCGGGTTCGAAGGTATAAGCGATTTATCAGATCGCTTACCCTTACGACCCTAGACAACGTGGTAATCAGTAGGCATAGTCCCAAGGGACTATAACCATCGTGATTACAATCACGTTGCGAAGTTCAAACGAACTTCGCATTGACCATAAACTGGTCAACGCAGAAAGTCAAACAAAGTTTGACTTTCAGACTCGAAAAGCAATAAAAGAAAGAAAAGAACGAAAGAATACTTACGAAGGGTCCCTGAATGCTAATCTCGATCCAAGTAAATTAGGTATGAAACAATGGTTTCAACTTAGAGTTTCTCAAATCAAAATTCTAGTGGGTTTTGCAAATGAAGGAATGGGGTATTTATAGGATTCGTAGAGCCGTTTAGATCATTCTCGGACAACGTGCTTTGATCTTGGCCATACACTTGCACACATGGTATTGTAATACCATGTGCACATCCAAAACCAGCCCATAGATTCCCCAAAACCATGTGCAACAAGTGGAACGGACCAGATTCGATGTTTCTGCACATTTCTGTTCAGGTTAGGCAGTCGCGTAGCGCCACTGCCTAGGCATGAGGTGCTCGCGCTACGCCACTGCCTACCAGTTTCAGCAAAGTTTCAAAAATGGCAGAAATGGTCCCTGCAGCCCGTTTAAGCTATTTTCGATGCGTTTGAACCCCGTTAACCTCATTTCAAGGCTCTAAAATGAAGTTAAAGTATAGGGAACTCAAAACATGCTCAAAAATATCTCGGATGTCGGTTCGTTTGGTCGTACGAACGGGATGTTCGCTTAATTACGACGGAATGCGCATAAGCGCGAAAAACGATCCAAATGACGCAACGAATGGATTTTTCTTATGACAAACACTAAAATAAAATATTTTAGTGCTTACATAAATTTTTGGATGTCCAGATGTATTCAGAACGTAAGATATGCGCGAAAGTGCAAACTTGTGCACTTTTTTACACTTTTAGTCCCTGAATGACCCAAAAGTTTATTTTAGCACACCGAACCCCTCGAAGCCTATTTCTAAGCTATGTGAAGGATATTTATGGTATGTTTAACTTATGGTCATGTTCCGGAATGTCTGTTACAGTTCAGATTGGCATACTTTCGCAGTTTGTCAAATTTAGTCCCTGTAGACGAATTAACTTGTTTTTGCCATACCAAAGCCTTCAAAACTTATTTCTAAGTTATGTAAAGGTTATTTAAGGTATGTTAAGACAATGTCACTATTCCAGAGTGTTTTTTGCATTAAACTGGTTATATTTATGCCTTGGTACGCGTATAACCTTCCAGAAAGCGATTTAGAGTTTGAAATTGAACAAAAATTGATATGTGCAAATGATACACATATTTTCACAAATCCCAAGTATGAAATACAATATTTCATTAGTTTGGTATTTGTTTGATGGTCGCAGTGACCCAGGTGTCACAAGCGATCCCACACCCATGGGGACCAGGGTGGCCCGGTACAAATTTGCTAGGATTGAGTTTTCCTGCACCATTTCACATGTACCATTGGCTTTGCAACCCATTGGTGATCTCTATTTCCTTATTGCTACATACCATGTATATACATACATACAAGACATACTTTAAAGGTTTACTCATACACTCACACATGAACTCGCTCAACTTTTGTTGATTTTTCAAATTACATGTATTTCAGGGAACTAGTGGATCTGGCAGGTGTATGCATGTGTCTCAAGCTGCGTTTAAATAAAAGATGTCATCCAAGTTTTTAGAGTGTAGGAGATGTATCTTACTCCTGGACGAGATACATGGTCCTAAGCTCGGGTTGGTTTAAGCTATGTTGTTAAGTCTTCGTGAACTCAGTTAAACATGTCATGGTTTGTAACTTAATTTGGTGTCGATGGTTTCAAGAAAAGTATGTTGTGATATTTTCTAAACTTAATTAATGGATGAATGTCTTATGGTTTTATCATTTAGCATTGTTATGATTGAATGCTATGGTATTAAGAAGTCACACCAATAACCACGCTTCCGCAAAAGTCAGGGTGTGACATCAACAACCAAAATTAGAGTGGGTTGAATGAAAGAATAGAGAACATGGGGTCAGGTGCCTCCAATAAACCCACTGATCCTTTTTGTGAGGGTGAAAGTATTGAGCCAGACATTGAATGACCTAAGCCTACTGATGAAAATGAACAAGGTGGGCCCAACATGCCACAATCTGCCACGCCTCATCCTACAAATTTAGAAGAAAATAATGTGTCCATTAATCAAAATTCCACATATGAGAATCCACAAATGGATTTTGTAAAGGAAAAAAGGACTCGGTCTCGCCCAAAGCATTTTGAAGAATTTGAAGTTAGACTTCCCTCTTCCATAGATCCCGAGCAATCGACTTCCAATCAACGGTCCTCTACTGTACACCCCCTAGCTCATTTTATTTCTTACGATAAGTTTACTAAAACACATAAAGCCTTTTTAATGGCCTTTAGTTCCAACAATGAGCCAAAACATTTCAATCAAGCCATCTGTGATGTACAGTGGATCGAAGCAATGAAAAAAGAGAACCAAGCTCTTGAAGAAAATGAAACTTGGACTCTAGAGAAATTACCAATAGGCAAGCATGCTATTGATTCAAAGTGGGTTTATAAAATAAAGTACAAGCCAAATGGAGAGATTGAAAGATACAAGGCTCGCCTTGTAGCAAAGGGATTCACACAAATGGACGGAGTTGACTTCCATGAGACGTTTGCTCCGGTAGCTAAGTTGGTCACCGTTCGAACTTTGCTAACCGTAGCTGTGAAAAGAGGATGGTATATCCATCAACTTGATGTGAATAACGCCTTCCTGCATGGGGATTTGCATGAAGATGTATACATGAAAGTGCCTCAAGGTTTTGGAAAGCCAAATGATGACAGGGTGTGCAAACTCAAGAAATCACTCTATGGGCTCAAACAAGCATCAAGGAATTGGTACCAAAAATTTACTAATTCCTTACTTGAAGTGGGTTTCAATCAATCAGGGGCCGACCATTCTTTATTTGTGTTAAAAAGAAATGAGTTGTCGCTGCGCTAATTTATGTGGATGATGTTATAATTGTTGGTAACCATTTGAACAAAATCCAAGAATCAAAGCACTTCCTTGATAAGAGGTTCAGCATAAAAGACCTTGGCTCTTTGAAATTCTTTCTTGGAATTGAATTTGCAAGAACCAAGGAAGGGATGGTCCTTAGTCAAAGGAAGTACATGTTAGATATATTAGAGGATGCTGGAATGATGGGTTGTCGTCCAAGCCCATTTCCAATGGAACAGAACTGGAAGCTTGACAAATGTGATGAAGAACAACGAGTTGATGGTAATCAATATCGAAGACTTATCGGAAGACTTCTTTATTTACAAGCTACAAGGCCCGACATTGCTTACTCTGTAAATATCTTGAGCCAATTTGTTGGGGACCCAAGACAAAGTCATATGGAAGCGGCTAACAGGGTCCTACGCTACCTCAAAGCCACCCCGGGTCAAGGCATTTTAATTCCAAAAGAGGGAGGCACAAATCTCATAGCCTATTGTGACTCTGATTGGTTAGGCTGTCCTTTCACCAGATGATCAAGAACTGGTTATATTCTATTGTTAGGGGGAGCTCCTGTATCTTGGAAGTCAAAGAAACAGCCTGTTGTTTTACGCTCTTCTGCTGAAGCCGAATACCGGGCCATGGCCACAACACTCAGTGAAATTTTGTGGATGAGGTGGCTTTTAAAAGAACTTCAAATGGCCCCAACTGGCCCAACACAACTATTTTGTGATAATCAAGCAGCCTGTCACATAGCTAGAAACCCAGTTTTAGTTTTACATGAGCGAACTAAGCATGTTGAAATGGATTGTCATTTTGTCAAAGAACAAGTAGAGTCTAAAGAAATCAAGCCTATGAAAATTGACACCAAGTTACAAGTTGCCGATGTCCTTACTAAACCATTGGGCACACACCAATTCCGCACCTTAGTTGACAAGTTGGGCATTCGGGATCTTCATGCTCCAACTTGAGGGGGGAGTAAAGACGTTTTTTATTCTTTCATATATATGGTTTTTTCAGTTTTATTTCCTTTCCCTAGATAGTCCTTATTTTATGGCTTAATTGGTGCATCCTTATCCTATATGTCAGATGTCTATGTCTCCTTTGTACTTCATAAAAAAATATGAGATTAATGAGAACCACTTTTCTATAACAAATCTTTTATCATAACAATTTTGTTAGCAAGTACTCGAAACCTGGAAATTTGTATTTGTGACGGAAATGTGACTGGAAGGTATAGAAATTAACGATGAGCTTCGTCCAAATAGAGACCTGGAAATCTGTAATCTTGCAACACATATCAAAGGAAAAAAGCTGAGAGAAGGCAGTATTATTGATCTACAGACAGACAACAACACAACAGAGGCCCAGAGCGAACCCATAAAACACACAGTCTCGTCCCGTCGGTTAACCACGTGATCTGGAGATAGAGAGATCAGAAGCAGCAGGAGAAGAGAGAGGTAGAGTGGCTGAAGCGGTGGTGGTTGTGAAGATGATCTTCACTGGATTACATCACTCGATGATAAAAAAAGTGTGCCCCTGATTGTTTCTAAACAACAAAACTTATTATAAAATTCCTCAAGCACATATGGTTTTTAAGAAAGCAATATCAAAAACCTTAAAAGCAATACACAGTTCTAATAAACCAGTCACGATTCATGCAACAAAAGGAACAAATCGGCTAACTGCCACCTGAACTTCATCCGGTTTACTCTCTATGGTATGTCTGTGGTGGGGTTAAAAAGGAACAAATCGGGAACCCGCGTCACCAACAAGTACGGTGGCTAACCGCCACCTGAACTCGACCGGTTTACTCTCTCTTTCTCTCTATGGTATGTTTGTGATGGTCTGGCCCAAAAAATGATGTGACGGTGCTATGTGTCTGGCCCAAAAACAAAGAAAGTAACGAGAATGCCAAATACGTCACAATACCAAAAGCATAGCTATATGTCTAATAACAGAAGCGAATTTATAGGGAAAAAATGCAGAGTGCACTGTTCCCAGCCTTCTATTAATGATAATGATAACTAGAATATTGTAACACCCCAAAAACGGGTTTGGTAATCAAACCACGTTAATACTAATGACTTGGTAAAATACCGTTAGTGGTAAAATTTAACCCGGTGAATATTAGGATAAGAAATAATTAATCCTAATAATAAATAAAAAAGTGAATAAAAAGCTTTTAAGAAATAAAATGATAGAAGACCCGAGTTAACGGGACCTGAAATAAACTTAGTCATAAATATTCTCGAACCCGCTAAGTTAACTAGGAATATTTAACCTAGTTAATAAGTGGGAATATTGTTGAAAATAAGTAGGTTGTGACCTACTTAATAACTAACCAAACACAAGGGACCAAAGCCGGGTAACTTGAAAATGGAATTATAAACTTAAAAATTAAACACAACACACACACTAGGTGTGTGTGTGCGTGTTCTGGTCGTAACCCACAGAAGCCAGGGAGCTCAAACCCTAACTTCAACAATCAACAAAATTGAAGGCCAAATCTAGCCCGAATCGGATGCATGAACACGTATTAATGATCACCTAGTCGTGGGGATCACAAGGTATGTTGAAATTTATGATTTAGTGATACTTTGAGATTATGATGAACAATCATAATCGAAATTCTGGAATGAATATTGAATCAATGAGTGTTATTGTGATTATATCTTGGTTTAGAAACAAACCCTAGTAGAGAATTTGATGAATTGTTGTCAAAACTAGGGATTTGGTAATTACCCTATTATGTGTTAAATGGGTTTATTGACAATATGATGAACACTCGGATTAGGGTGTTAAATTGATGAATATTGGTTGCTATGATATAAGTTCTTGATGTAGTTCATGAACACTAGACATAGAGGTTTGATTATTATGTAAATCTTGGTGAAAATAATTAGTTATGAACTAGTTAGTAAATATGTAAAATTATGCACATTAGGTGTTTGTTAAAATGCCTAAATGAGAACTAAAGTATTGAATTTAGAGTGAAAACACGTTTTTGAATGATATGGCAATTACGCGTGATATGAAGTGATAAGAGTTCTAAATACTATGTTGATTTAGACTTAATGTAGTAAACATGTGATTGAAAGTAGTTAACTTTAAATAAGTTAAGTTAACTAATCATGAAGCCGAATAGTAGCTTCGGCATAGAAAATAAGTAAGGTGGAATAGTCGTGATTGTTAATGACTAATTTAACCGCCATGTAAATGTTTGACAATAGTTTGACGCGTAACAAGCTAGGTGAAAGCTTGGAGGAGGGAGCGGGTCAAACGGAGCAAATACGGAAAGAAAAGTGTGGCGTGGATGCGAGGTAAGTGTAATTTACACACTTATGTAGAATACTCGTTTATTCGATACGATGTAAACGTGAAAACGATAATATTGGAAATTTGGAAATTTGTCAAGTGTCGACTTATGTAAATCAAGGTTAAAAGGGATACCCATGGCGTAAGCCGAAATGGGTTGAAACTGTAAGAAAAGGGTGTAAAAGAAAAAGGGTATGGTTATAAAATCCGGGATGGGATGATGTATGAATTGGAAATCAAAAACGGTGTTTTTGATTTAAATAGATAATGTTGGGCATATAGTCCAAACGGGTCGAATGGTGGTGATAACACCATTTGACAATATCGACTAATGTGGTCGTCAAGTCTTATGTTAACAGGACCGATTAGAAAATTGGATAGTTGCTTCATCATTGATGGTATGATAATGAAAACGAGGTATAAACTGGGTCTACTTGTTGATCTGGGCCAGGTACACATAATTATGTTGTAGTTAAAGTGCTATTTTGGTCGAATAATTTGAGCGAGAGTCCTTCGTCATAAAAGGACTAAAATCGACCAAAACGCCCTTGTAGGCTAAATGGAACAAACGACCCTTAAAGGTTGTTTGGGAACGAGTTTTATGACTAGGTAAATACTTAGAATAAGTATAGAAACTAAAAGAGGTATTATAATAGCCAAATGGCACTATTTGAGTTTTTGCCGTAAAATAATGGTTCGAGAGGTAAAATTTGGTTTATATTGATCACCACATTAAACCCGCCATAAACTCAGTTGTGGTGGTAGATTATAGGATAAGAAATGTGGTGATGAAATGCTAGAAGTAATCGAAAGCGATTTTAGGCTCGAAAGCGCTTAAATACCCTTAACGGGTCAAAATAAGCATACGAGCGAAAACGGGTTTAAATTGTGAAATAAACTTGTGATTAGAACCTAAAATGGTAGTTAATAACAATTTGAAGAAGTGTAGGTGATGTAGGAATCAAACAAATATGTTCGTTTGATAAAATCCATAAACGGGTCAAAATTTGGTAAAAGGGCGATAAGCCGAAGACTCAAAAGTCTGAAATTTTATTATGAAGGTTTTTGGATTTTAACTCCAATAGATGGAGAATTAAATTACGGACGCGTAGGAAAAAGAATCGGGTAAAACGGATCAATAACGAAGAAGTTATGGCCGTTTCCGTGAAATCAGATCGTGCAGGGAATATGCAGCAACTGATAAGCAACATTCTGCTAAAAAAGGGGCCTAGCGTCACGCGACGCCCCTTGGCGTCACGCGACGCCCCTTGGCGTCACGCGACGCCTCCAAACTCGGAAAAATGTTATTTTTTTGTCATATTTAACCCCTGTGCTTGTTTGAACTTCATATTTGACTATCAAAACTAACTTTTAAGTTGGTTTTGATCATAGGTGATGGCCATGAGTGTCCGGATGAAGATCAAGCGACGAGCAAGAACCGAACACGATCACGAAATAAGCTTCCGCATGTCGTTTCGTTGTTTCTTTTAAGTGACGAACTTAATTACATTATGTTCTAAACTTTTAAATTGAAAAAGGTTTTAGTAAACCCGTTTTTCCGATGTATATGTAATCTTAATTACATGATTGTTTTCGTAAATAATACGCTAAACCTTGATTTATAAGAACGGGTGTTACAAAGATTAACCAGCGCGTTGCGCCGTGGCCAACGAAATTGACATGTTGATCAGATTCACATTTATAATGTGGTAAAAATGTTTTTGTGGGTTAAGTCTGTATTACTATCTTATACAAATAAGTAATTCACCAAATAATCTCAATACAATTAATGGTATCATAATTACTACATTACTGATTTGTATCCATATAAATAACCTATCCCATTAAGCTCCCCGCGTTGCGGCGGGGGAGTAAAACCGTGACAAATAGCACCAATGCCGCACTATAGCCCACGACCACCAACATTGAAGTTGTGGCGTCTTAACGTGGAAAAACTAGACTGACATATTAAAATAGAAAACAATAACTAACTCGATTTAGGACTCGCACGTTGTGACGAACTTATTAAATGAGAAAAAAATAGACAACATAAACATACTGAACCACACACGTACGTTGCCCCATGTTAACTCGCAAAATTTAGAACGAAGCGTATAACAAAACGTAAAATTCGTTGAACCAGTCGCAAAATTTATATATAAACGTAAAACAAAAAATTTTGCAAAATATGAAAAACATAGGGGATCAAAGTTGAAAGTAAAAAGGTTGTGAGATTAAATTGGACAAACTAAAAACTTTTGGATTAAAATTATAAAATCAAGTAGTTTTGTGTTAAAGTAAAATATCATTTTTTTTTTTTTGAAAAAATCCTCAAAACATAGGGTACAACAACTCAATGCCTCAACTTGTTGTAAATTTATATTATATAAATGACATCTGAAAGTCTTACGTAAATATATTTTACCTATCTCCTTTAAATAAGAAATCTTTTTTAAGTTTAATAAATATATTGTTGAATGGAATTTTTTCACCATGTAAATTTTGAGTTAATACTATTGTTTTGTTTTTAATTACATCTTGAGTGAATACTATTCATCAAGAGTTCAAATTAATATGTATAATAATAATAATTTCTTTAAGACCACTTTTAGCACATCAAGTTTTTAGCGCCGTTGCCGGGGACTCTTTGGCGATTGCGTTAATTACTTTCTTTGTACTTACTTGACATATTACGTGCTATTTGTTTGTTCGTTGAGTCGTAGAAGTCTAAAAATTATAAAAATAAAAAAAAATATTTGTTTTATTGTCTTTTCTAGTTTGTCGAGTCGTTTGTTAGAGTCTTCTTACTTGTTTGAAATGGCGAACCGCACCGTTTATGAGCAGGCTACCACTGGTTTCACCGGCGCTACTTCACCCATCACCCTTCCCGACATTACGAATGAGAGGTCTTGGCATATTCCATCTTACATCATGACGGCCATTACCAACTCATGCAAGTTCCATGGTCGTGACGACGAGGATGCTCCCGCTCACATCAATCGCATCACTCGCCTTTGCAGCACCTTCTCCATCGAGGGGGTGAACCTTGATGCTCGATACCTTCAGGTCTTTCCATTCTCATTCGCTGGACGCGCAGCCGTCTGGTTCGATTCTCATCCTGCAGGCACTTTCACTACTTGGGCAGGTCTTCGTGATGCTTTCTTAGCCAAGTACTTTCCCCCAGCCAAGGCATCTCGCCTTCGTGATTAGATTCACTCCTTTCATATGGAGCCTGATGAGCCGTACCACCTAGCTTGGGAGCGTTTTCAGACGCTTCTTTCTCGTTGTTCGCAGCATGGTTTGTCTGACTGGGCGTTAGTTGAAAAATTCTACAATGGTCTTACTCCTGAGATTAGAGCTCGTTTCGATACTTCAGCAGGTGGGCAGCTTATGGGTAAAAAGACAGCGAATGAGTGTAACGATTTGTTTGAGAGTTTCGCCCACTCTGATATGGATTACGGCACTATCAGCAGGACTTCCATTCCTGTGCGTACCTCCTCGGCCGGTCGAGGGGTAAACCAAGTTAGCTTGGATCCATCGATAGCTGCTATAGTCGAGAGTTTGAGGCAAGAGATGAGGCAAGAGATGAGGCAAGAGTTGAATGAGATTAAGAAGAAAGTTGATAGGTGTGAGGTTTGTTGAGAGTGTTTGAGGGGCTTAGTGGTGTCTTAATAGGTTTAGTATCTAAAGATCCCGGTTCCACACCACAAAATCATCGAATAGAAATCCATTCTGAGTTTAGCTTGCGTCTAGCCTAGGTAGTCTTCATCATCTCTGGTCAAAGTCTTCGTTCGAGTTCATGTTAGTTATTTAGCTAATCTAGTATTCATTATTTGCATTCTTAGGATTTTTAGAAACCCCCCCCCCCCCCAATCAATAAATAAATAGTTAAGTCGTGTCAGATTTAGTCTAAATAAAGTCTTAGCGTAATCCTTAGAGTCTCTTGGGTTCGATACTCGGACTTCCTTAGGCTATATTGCATCGATCGGTACACTTGCCGGTCGTGTGGTTTAGGTTTTAGAGAGTCTTAGTTTTATAAATTTAAAACTTAGAGAGTCTACTTTAGGGTTTAATTTAGTAAATTTAGTTAAACCACTTTTAGCCCATCAGTTTGACTTGTGCCAAGGTAAAGGCCGAATATCAAAAGCCTTCAGGCCTTCTGCAACAACCAGAAATACCCATGTGGAAATGGGAGCAGATTTCAATGGACTTTGTAACAAAATTGCCAAGGACACACAGAGGTCACGATACGATTTGGAACGCGCGACACGGGCAGAGTTCACTTGGGAGCGTGAGGATCGTATGAAAGCAAAATACCAACATTTGTTCCCCAAGACCCCTGCAACTAGTAGCAGAACTTAAATTTCGGGACGAAATTTTCTTAACAGGGGGAGAATGTGACAACCCTCATAAATCCAGGTATCCGTACAATTAATTAATATTGATTAGTGCTTAATGACTGTGCTTAATTACAACTGATAACTTAAACTGCTTTCTGATTTCTGTATCATACATACATGTGCATCACATTTCATATTGTCACATCATCTATCACGTACAAACTATATTGACATACATGATGCACAAAGCACGGTTAGCACAGTTAACGGATAGAACGGGAATATGTTGACGGGATTCAGTACATAGACAGACAGTGTTTTGAGACCCAGTATGGGCCAGGGACAAGGTACTACACTAGTATGGTGTGTAGGGAAGTAAGGACCATAAAACTGCGTCACTAGGTGATAGATAAAGTGCCGGAAAGTGCCTAAAACCCACTTATAGGGTAGATTTCTGTATTTTTCAGCAAAATTCAGCTTTTTAGCAAGCTAGTTACATGCAAAAATTTGACTAAATGGCCCTGAATGCTTTCCTAAGTGTCGGGAATTAAAAGTGTCACAACAGTAACATAAAGATCATTAAACGGAATAACTGGACACTTTAACGAACCGGTATCTAACCGAACAACCGGACATTACCCGGAACACCAAAATATTTCTAGAAGCATTGTTTAATTATTTCTGAGCTAGTCATGATCCCCGAACACCCTAACACACTATATAATGCATCATACACTTAAAACACTAGACATTACACTTAACCTCCAACTTATTTACCATTCAAACTTACATTTACCCCCCCCCCCCCTTGGAATTTACGGTCATAAGGACCCCACCACCATACCCCAAAGATTTCATTCTTATTTTATTAGATCCTTGCTTGATCTTGTGGACATAATATTGAGAAGCATGATTATAAGTATGGCATAGATTTCTCAAGATCATTACATTTCACTCACTTCACAACACCACATTCCATCTCTCTTACTCTCTCCCTCTTGGCCTAGATAGTGCCGCCACCACCACCACCTTACATCCACCATCCATTCATTCCATACACTCTCAAGGGTGTAAGAAGATGTCTTGTGAAGCTTGGTGCTTGTAGAACTTGAAGAATCTCCATCACTTGCTTTTATTATCCATCTTTGTCACCTTCATTCTCTTGTGTTCTTCCCTAGCTTAGAGCTAGTAGTAAGACTCTCTTAACCCCTTGATACTTCTAATTTTGATTTGTTAAAAAGACGTGTTATGTTGTAAATCACAAGAACCCTAAAAGAATATAATCTTGAATCATGAACTTGAAGCTTGCATATGATGAAATCTTGTTGAAATAATGTTGTTTAGAGTATGTATGATACTTGCTTGTTTACTTGAGATTATGATGTTGATCATCATAAGGAGCTTGCTAGATTGTGATTAAACACATGATCTAGCAATTTAGAGGATGATTATGTGCTAACACAAGAAGATCATCCTCATGCATGAACATGAACTTGAAAATAAAATGATTTCTTGAAAAATAATAAATAAAGTGAGCTAGTAATCCTATGAATCTAAGATTCATGAGTGGTTTTCCAAAAGAATCAAGTCCAAAATGTGATTTTTAGAAGATCTTGATGCATGCTTAAATGTACACTATTTTTGGTGATAAAATAAGTGTAAGATCACTTTATTTACAAGAAGAGTTCAAAAGAATTATTTTTGGAAGGATCATCTAACAAGGTGTAAACACACAAATCTTTCGAGAATGAGATTTGTAAAATAATTAACACACTTTAGAGGATAACTAAACCTACTAAACACTTTACCAAGTTACTACAAGTTTTTGGTGAAAGATCAAGTTCATGTTGTGATGTAGATAGCTTGTTTTTGCACTTGGTAAGTATAATATTGTTTAGGGTTGATTGTTGATTATTGTGTGTTGATTTTGAAAAGAAAATGATATGCTTTAATAGCATGGACACCTCCATTTTTAGGGGAAACTATGGCAAAATTTTCTAAAAATATAAACACTTAGAAAAATATTTTCTAACAAATATTTACAAGTGTATTTTGATCAAAAGTTTTCAATATAAACCTTGCCATAATTTTTGTAACAAAAATACAAATATTGGAGGTTGGTTTTTATAAATAAAAATGGGTAAATATATATATATTTAGAATATATATACATATTAAGACACTTGTGTGATTATTTGTATACTTGGTGATATGGTTATATTATTTTAGGATAAAATAATATAACTTAACAAAGTACCGTGAAATTACTATCCAAAACAATACCGTTACAAATATATCTTTGGTAAATACTAATTTGGATACAAGAAAGTAAAATATGATTTTTTTTTTTTTTTTGTAAATATTGCAATGTCGTGTCATAATTTTTGACAAGGAGAAGATATATTATTTTTGGGAAGTTAAAATATATTTTCTTAGTATATTTAGAAGATATATGATTTTTGGGACAAATATATATTTTCTTGGAATACATTATTTAGACAAAATAAGTTTAAATATATTTTCTAAAGTGAGACTTGGAAATGTATTATATCGGAATTTACAAATACAATAATACAGATATACATGTGTAAGATACCCCATCCTTGGGAAGGAAATACGAAGTTAAATACTTGAGAAGTATTAATACAAAAATATTGCTTAAAAAATTATTCCAAAATTAAATATAACTTAAGTTGAAATATTAAGTATTTTGACAAATAATTGTACAACTTGGAATAACATTAGAAACGTAACTCCCAAAAACATTAAAACTAAGAAAAGGCATGACTCGTTCGTCTAATAGACGTTAGTACACTGTAGGTAGCCGTGTTCGTTGAAGAGATTTGAGTTACGATTCTGAAGACGCATTACTGTGAGTTCATGTCGCCCTTTTCTTTTAACTGTTTTTAGTTTTATTCGTCGGGGGTGAAATACATGTTACGGTTATTACAAACTTTTATACATGGTATGGTTAGCTAAGGAGGGTTACTACTAGATCATGTGAAGGGTGGGTATAACACTTAAGGCCATTAATTCTCGTCGTAGGACCGAGGGACATGAGTGATAGATCTATTTGGGTGTAGCGAGCCCACACCCATGGGGACCAGGGTGGCCCATAGTGGTGACTATGTCTTCCAGCCGGAGGCCCGGTACAAATTTGCTAGGATTGAGTTTTCCGGCACCATTTCACATATACCGTTGGCTTTGCAACCCATTGGTGATCTCTATTTCCTTATTGCTACATACCAGGGACATACATACATACAAGACATACTTTAAAGGTTTACTCATACACTCACACATGAACTCGCTCAACTTTTGTTGAATTTTCAAATTACATGTATTTCAGGGAACTAGTGGATCTGGCAGGTGTATGCAAGTGTCTCAAGCTGCGTTTAAATAAAAGATGTCATCCAAGTTTTTAGAGTGTAGGAGATGTATCTTACTCCTGGACGAGATACATGGTCCTAAGCTCGGGTTGGTTTAAGCTATGTTGTCAAGTCTTCGTGAACTCAGTTAAACATGTCATGGTTTGTAACTTAATTTGGTGTCGATGGTTTCAAGAAAAGTATGTTGTGATATTTTCTAAACTTAATTAATGGATGAACGTCTTATGGTTTTATCATTTAGCATTGTTATGATTGAATGCTATGGTATTAAGAAGTCACACCAATAACCATGCTTCCGCAAAAGTCAGGGTGTGACATCAACAACCAAAATTAGAGTGGGTTGAATGAAAGAATAGAGAACATGGGGTCAGGTGCCTCCAATAAACCCACTGATCCTTTTTGTGAGGGTGAAAGTATTGAGCCAGACATTGAATGACCTAAGCCTACTGATGAAAATGAACAAGGTGGGTCCAACATACCACAATCTGCCACGCCTCATCCCACAAATTTAGAAGAAAATAATGTGTCCATTAATCAAAATTCCACATATGAGAATCCACAAATGGATTTTGTAAAAGAAAAAAGGACTCGGTCTCGCCCAAAGCATTTTGAAGAATTTGAAGTTAAACTTCCCTCTTCCATAGATCCCGAGCAATCGACTTCCAATCAACGCTCCTCTACTGTACACCCCCTAGCTCATTTTATTTCTTACGATAAGTTTACTAAAACACATAAAGCCTTTTTAATGGCCTTTAGTTCCAACAATGAGCCAAAACATTTCAATCAAGCCATCCGTGATGTACGGTGGATCGAAGCAATGAAAAAAGAGATCCAAGCTCCTGAAGTAAATGAAACTTGGACTCTAGAGAAATTACCAATAGGCAAGCATGCTATTGATTCAAAGTGGGTTTATAAAATAAAGTACAAGCCAAATGGAGATATTGAAAGATACAAGGCTCGCCTTGTAGCAAAGGGATTCACACAAATGGAAGGAGTTGACTTCCACGAGACGTTTGCTCCGGTAGCTAAGTTGGTCACCGTTCGAACTTTGCTAACCGTAGCCGTGAAAAGAGGATGGTATATCCATCAACTTGATGTGAATAACGCCTTCCTGCATGGGGATTTGCATGAAGATGTATACATGAAAGTGCCTCAAGGTTTTGGAAAGCCAAATGATGACAGGGTGTGCAAACTCAAGAAATCACTCTATGGGCTCAAACAAGCATCAAGGAATTGGTACCAAAAATTTACTAATTCCTTACTTGAAGTGGGTTTCAATCAATCAGGGGCCGACCATTCTTTATTTGTGTTAAAAAGAAATGAGTTGTCGCTGCGCTAATTTATGTGGATGATGTTATAATTTTTGGTAACCATTTGAACAAAATCCAAGAATCAAAGCACTTCCTTGATAAGAGGTTCAACATAAAAGACCTTGGCTCTTTGAAATTCTTTCTTGGAATTGAAGTTGCAAGAACCAAGGAAGGGATGGTCCTTAGTCAAAGGAAGTACATGTTAGATATATTAGAGGATGCTGGAATGATGGGTTGTCGTCCAAGCCCATTTCCAATGGAACAGAACTGGAAGCTCGACAAATGTGATGAAGAACAACGAGTTGATGGTAATCAATATCGAAGACTTATCGGAAGACTTCTTTATTTACAAGCTACAAGGCCCGACATTGCTTACTCTGTAAACATCCTGAGCCAATTTGTTGGGGACCCAAGACAAAGTCATATGGAAGCGGCTAACAGGGTCATACGCTACCTCAAACCACCCCGGGTCAAGGCATTTTAATTCCAAAAGAGGGAGGCACAAATCTCATAGCCTATTGTGACTCTGATTGGTTAGGCTGTCCTTTCACCAGATGATCAAGAACTGGTTATATTCTATTGTTAGGGGGAGCTCCTGTATCTTGGAAGTCAAAGAAACAGCCTGTTGTTTTACGCTCTTCTGCTGAAGCCGAATACCGGGCCATGGCCACAACACTCAGTGAAATTTTGTGGATGAGGTGGCTTTTAAAAGAACTTCAAATGGCCCCAACTGGCCCAACACAACTATTTTGTGATAATCAAGCAGCCTGTCACATAGCTAGCAACCCAGTTTTAGTTTTACATGAGCGAACTAAGCATGTTGAAATGGATTGTCATTTTGTCAAAGAACAAGTAGAGTCTAAAGAAATCAAGCCTATGAAAATTGACACCAAGTTACAAGTTGCCGATGTCCTTACTAAACCATTGGGCACACACTAATTCCGCACCTTAGTTGACAAGTTGGGCATTCGGGATCTTCATGCTCCAACTTGTGGGGGGAGTAAAGACGTTTTTTATTCTTTCATATATATGGTTTTTTCAGTTTTATTTCCTTTCCCTAGATAGTCCTTATTTTATGGCTTAATTGGTGCATCCTTATCCTATATGTCAGATGTCTATGTCTCCTTTGTACTTCATAAAAAAATATGAGATTAATGAGAACCACTTTTCTATAACAAATCTTTTATCATAACAATTTTGTTAGCAAGTACTCGAAACCTGGAAATTTGTATTTGTGACGGAAATGTGACTGGAAGGTAAAGAAATTAACGATGAGCTTCGTCCAAATAGAGACCTGGAAATCTGTAATCTTGCAACACATATCAAAGGAAAAAAGCTGAGAGAAGGCAGTATTATTGATCTACAGACAGACAACAACACAACAGAGGCCCAGAGCGAACCCATAAAACACACAGTCTCGTCCCGTCGGTTAACCACGTGATCTGGAGATAGAGAGATCAGAAGCAGCAGGAGAAGAGAGAGGTAGAGTGGCTGAAGCGGTGGTGGTTGTGAAGATGATCTTCACTGGATTACATCACTCGATGATAAAAAAAGTGTGCCCCTGATTGTTTCTAAACAACAAAACTTATTATAAAATTCCTCAAGCACATATGGTTTTTAAGAAAGCAATATCAAAAACCTTAAAAGCAATACACAGTTCTAATAAACCAGTCACGATTCATGCAACAAAAGGAACAAATCGGCTAACTGCCACCTGAACTTCATCCGGTTTACTCTCTATGGTATGTCTGTGGTGGGGTTAAAAAGGAACAAATCGGGAACCCGCGTCACCAACAAGTACGGTGGCTAACCGCCACCTGAACTCGACCGGTTTACTCTCTCTTTCTCTCTATGGTATGTTTGTGATGGTCTGGCCCAAAAAATGATGTGACGGTGCTATGTGTCTGGCCCAAAAACAAAGAAAGTAACGAGAATGCCAAATACGTCACAATACCAAAAGCATAGCTATATGTCTAAGGGTGAGGGGGGCACTCCCCTAAGAGGGGAGTCCCCTCTCTTACGCATAACCAATCCTCGTGTGTCACGTCAACTCCCCTCTTAAACTCCCCTAACACCCTAAATTGATGGCGGCACTCCCCTCTTAGGTGATTTGGTTTTTTATTAGAAAAAAAAAAAAAAAAATTTCATTGGTTGATTGAATGGGGCCCACCTTCTCTCTCCTCTTCTCTCTTCGGTGCCTCCTCACCGAAATTGGTCCCCTATCTCACTCCCCTCTTGGATGGCGGTGGGTGCCCGATCGGCAAAAATGGTCCCCGCGTGGGTTTTCGGTGGGTGCCCCCGCCCACCCTAATAACAGAAGCGAATTTATAGGAAAAAAATGTAGAGTGCACTGTTCCCAGCCTTCTATTAATGATAATGATAACTAGAAGATTAACCAGCGCGTTGTGCCGTGGCCAACGAAATTGACATGTTGATCAGATTCACATTTATAATGTGGTAAAAATGTTTTTCTGGGTTAAGTCTGTATTACTATCTTATACAAATAAGTAATTCACCCAATAATCTCAATACAATTAATGGTATCATAATTACTACGTTACTGATTTGTATCCATATAAATAACCTATCCTATTAAGCTCCCCGCGTTGCGGCGGGGGCGTAAAACCGTGACAAATAGCACCAATGCCGCACTATAGCCCACGACCACCAACATTGAAGTTGTGGCGTCTTAACGTGGAAAAACTAGACCGACATATTAAAGTAGAAAACAATAACTAACTCGATTTAGGACTCGCACGTTGTGACGAACTTATTAAATGAGAACATAAACACACTGAACCACACACGTACGTTGCCCCATGTTAACTCGCAAAATTTAGAACGAAGCGTATAACAAAACGTAAAATTCGTTGAACCAGTCGCAAAATTTATATCTAAACGTAAAACAAAAATTTTTGCAAAATATGAAAAACATAGGGGATCAAAGTTGAAAGTAAAAAGGTTGTGAGATTAAATTGGACAAACTAAAAACTTTTGGATTAAAATTATAAAATCAAGTAGTTTTGTGTTGAAGTAAAATATCATTTTGTTTTTTGAAAAAACCCTCAAAACATAGGGTACAACACCTCAATGCCTCAACTTGTTGTAAATTTATATTATATAAATGACATCTGAAAGTCTTACACAAATATATTTTACCTATCTCCTTTAAATAAGAAATCTTTTTTAAGTTTAATAAATATATTGTTGAATGGAATTTTTTCACCATGTAAATTTTGAGTTAATACTATTGTTTTGTTTTTAATTACATCTTGAGTGAATACTATTAATCAAGAGTTCAAATTAATATGTATAATATGTATAATAATAATAATGATAATTATTAATACATTGATAATGATAATTTCTTTAAGACCATTTTTACTTTAAGATTCATATATTCAATAATAGAATTTAAAAGAAAGAAGAAATTAAAATTTAATGTATAACGGGATGGCGGCGTAGTTTGTTGCTCGTCTACCTACTATCATTATGTAATTTGTTTGTTCTGGTGATTGGAATGATTATATCACGTTATTTGGATGGAGAAAATCCAAGACTGAATAAGGGTGCAGAAGTCGTTGATGAGCTAGTTGAAGAAAAAGAATTGGGTGGACCAGTATTTCTGCTGTTTGGGATGTGCTTTTGCACTGCTGTATCAGTACTTTTGCTGTTTTAGGACTGCTGTAATTTTTTTAGGCAACCTTGCTTAGTGGTCAAAATGAATCGGGAGAATAGTTATTTTTCTTTTCATTTAAAGATGACTTCTGGTCCAACAAGTTAAGATCTTTATCTATTCATTGATATTTTATCATAAAGTTAAGATCTTTATCGATTCAAAAGGTGTACAATAGTTCACTTGACTTTGAAAGTCAAGAATGTTTATTTAAGGTAGTAGAAGGCAGTTGGATCAGTTCCGGATTACAAATTTCAGTGGAACAACTGGGTTCCGTTTAAAGTCTGTGTTGTGGCTTGGAGGGCTGAACAACCATACCTTCCCACTCTGGTTGCGCTTGCTGTCAGAAGCATACATTTCCTGTCGACTACGTTGTGTGTGGCTACATGGGATTTTTGTGGGTCAGTTGACTTTAAAAAAGTCAAGCTTGATATGAAATTGGTGTTAATAGTATATAATACATTTAAACATAAAATTAATGTATAATAATAATAATAATAATAATAATAATAATAATAATAATAATAATAATAAAAATAATTCAAGCCAGCTATGAGCTCATGAGTCGAGCCAGGCCTCGGCTCGATTGTAAACTAAACGGGTCAGATGTAAAAGAAAATTTTAATGGAAGGGGAATTGTGAAAAACAGGTTGTAAGCTGCATAAATTTTATGCATTTGTTCCACCTGAAGTTAGAGTAAACATAAAAACAACTAAATTAACATTCTGAAAACAACTCTGGCTTTGACTTTTGAAAGTCAAAAAATTATAATATTAGAACCTACAAGTTGGAAGTTACACAAATCTAATTTTCTTTCTTAATGTAGTTCGTATTGATTAATTTAATACAGATACTGGTTCACACTATGACCAATTTCATTTTGATTCGGTATATTTAGACTAGTTTACACTGTTTGACCTATTTTGACATGTTTCATTTTTTACTTACTATATTTAGACCAGGCTTTACCCGTTTTAACCCGTTTAACCCATTTTGACCCCTCCATTTTAGTTTATTATATTTAGACCATTTTTACCCGTTTCATTTCGATTCACTAGATTTAGACCAGTTTTTACCCTCAGCTAACCAACCCTTTTTAGAAAAAAGTGAACCCCTTGGCAAAAATTCCTGGATCAGCCACTGAACGTAGTCTTCAAGTTATATGCCATTATAACATCTCCTTTATTGAGCCACATAACGCTATTTTAGGAATTTCTAACCATAGCCCTAGCGCCCACCATATCGCTTTCACCGCCAAACAATTAACTAGCAAGTGTTCCACTGTTTCAGCAGCGTATCCACATCGAGGACAAGTCTGGTTCCCTACTCCCACCTCTCTTTTCAACAATTCGACCCCATCAGGGATTCTATGTGTACGGATTTGGATCTTCTCTACCTCATAGTTGGATATCTAAAGTCGTTATTATGTGGCACTAAACATGATACTAAAACTATTTACTGATACATTGTTAGCATTATATTGAACTGTAATGAAATTGGCACTACATGTGCATACTGAATGTGAACATTAAACATGCTACTTAATGTGAATTCTTAACGTAATACTGAAAATGCTATATTGTTATCAAATTGTTATGCTCTGCTAGTTTTCATTATTTCAAATGCAACTGAAATTGTTATATTGATATCGAATTGTTATGATCTGCTAGTTTTCATTATTTCAAATGCATACAATTAATATCAGAGCTGGCTGCTTGAATTTAAAAAATATAAAAAAGTTCATCAAAAAGGCACAATAGATTCGAACTTGGGTCCAATCTTCGATAAAGTAAGGAATAATCCACTAGAACACTTAATCATCTTTTATTATAAATTCACTCGAGTTGCTTTTATATAGACGTTTATGTTAAATAATTTAAAAAATCATGGGAATAAGCTGGGATCGAACTCTAATCTACTCTTTAGAAGAGCATGCGCTTACCAACTTGACTGGACACTTTTTGTATCAGTTTTCATAAACTTATTAATTATAGGGTTAATGGATTTAAACACCCCCAACTATGGCCATTTGGCCGATGGCACTCTCAACTTTCACTTTGGCTCAGACCACTCCCAACTTAACACATCGATTGTCATGGCACCCCCTCGTTAAATATTCACTAACCAGGTTAGTAAAACGAGCCTATGTGGCAATTTAATCTGATGTGGCATTTCATACGTGTCAAGTATACTCATTCACCTTCTTTAAAACCCCCAATCCCTAACAAACTCATTCTGTAAACCCTAATCCTAAATCATAACAAAAGCAGACGCACCTTGGTCGATTTCCGTGAAGAACAAGCCCTAATCTTGAATCAAAATGAGCTCCTCTTCTACGTCTTCATCCACAGTATCCAGAAACCCTAAGTTGTTTAAGGTTGATTTGGTAGGTAATGTGTACTGCCATCATGATGTTGTAGCAGTTGTTCGAGTTGTTGGACGGAAAAGTGAGCGGTAAGGTCAAAAATTCTATGGATGCTCTCATTGGCCGGTATGTTCCACCTTAACTCCAAGTATTTTGCTTGAATTGAATTAATTTATTAACTGAGGTGTTGTTGGCTTTTGCAGAGATCTATTGGGAATGAACCCTACCAGAGGAACAGATGATGTAAAGCCAAAACTGGTTCACAACAATGGATTCATCATAAGCAGTAGTTTACACTAGGCTTTCCTCTTGAAAGTGGTTATAACATCTGATGTCCTCTATCCATTGTCTGTATACAACAGCTACTGTCCTTCAAACTACTGATGAAGCCCTAAAGACTGTTAAAGATTAAACACTGCTGGTTCAATCTACTGATGCTATTTAAAGTACTACTGATGATTAAAGAACTGCCCACTTAAGGACTGATCAACTTTGAGGAAAACACTGATGGTCAGCTTCAGTGCTTAGCATGCAACAATGGAAGGAGAAAGCAGTAATTTAGTTTATCACTTGAATTATATAGAATCAGTGGTTAGGTTAACAGTGTTTGTATAAGAACAGTGGTTAAAGGTTGTTAGGTTGTTAAATGTCACTTTCATGGTGAAGTCAGCAAAGATGCTTCAGTGGTTTGGTTTGCCTATAAATGGAACAGTACTCTGTACTGTTTCATTTAGTTAACTGAGAGCGTTTATCTCATCAAATCCTTTCATCTTGTGCAATCAACCAGTGAGCATCATGCTGAGGGGGAGTTTTAGTATGTAAGCATATCTATAATCATTTCTGTATTGTAATCATTCGATTCAATGAGAAGCATATGTTTACTAAATACTCTGTTCCTTTTGATTGTGTTTACAAAGTTTGTTTCTATTTTCGCTGCATAAATCTTATCATATATACAAGTTATAACAAACAAACACAATCATGAGGGCCTCCGATCCTAACAATTGGTATCAGAGCCTGGACAGTCAAATTCGATCTAACAATCAATTTGACATAACAGTTCAGCTCAAAATTCATTGATACTAAGGTTGATCGTATTAGTTGAAAAACATAGTAACGATTAATCACGTCCAAAGTTGATTATTCAAAAACTTTGTAAAACAACCAAGATGTTATTTATCACACTGAAATCACGTAACACTGGAGCATCATGAATCAAATCTTTATAGATCCAGTGATTATGTTGAATAATAATGATGACTTCATCATAGGCGCTGCTAAGGTGTCACCTCATGTTGACGAAGGCCTATGTGATGACAAAAGCATTAGTGTCTTCGTTAATATAAAAAGAGGTAACATAAAACTTTAGTTATTGGATCTAATGTATTGAAAAACAGGTTGAGAATCCTCAAAAAGGACCAAATCAATTATGTTAAAAATACATTAAGAAAATCAGGAGTCAAATCATCTAAATCATGAGTAATGTGAAATTTGGCATATACATGTGCAAAACTGACCAAATCTCTCAAAACATTGCTGATAAATGATTTTGGATTAAGTATTCTTTCTGTAAAAACCTCCCAATGAGAATTTCAGGACTTATTTATGGGATGGGTAAAAATGGAAAGAAGAAAAATTACTAAAACTCAAGAGTGTGTTTTAGCTCAAAACTTTTGAAATCAAAAGAAAAAGAGTATAATTCGAAAACACTTGAGAGTCCATTGGTTAGTACTATAAAAGGAAAACCAAAATAAACTCACATCCATGCTTAATTATTTGCTACAAATCAACTGTGTGCTGTCATTTGATTAAGGGGAGTTCAGGTAACAAAAGTATCTCCAGTTATTAACCATACAAGAGGACTAAATGAAATTTCTCAAAAAACATCACATGGTAATCAGGTCTATAAAAGATTGTTAAAACCATTGTGATCAGGGTCCTTAGAGTTACAACTATCTGACAGGAAAATGGTATCAAACAGTGGTTATGAAATTTTGGTTCAAACCACTGATCATTTGCCTAAAAACTTGAGAATGAAGCGATTCTGAATTAACTAAAAAGTTATTTGACTTTGAAAATGCACCAAATCTAGTTGATACTATTTTCAGAAAATCCTTACTTATTTTTCTTGTAAAGGTTTTTGTTAATAAAACAGGACATATTATTCTTCATTTTTGGAAAGATATGTTTTGCACTTTTACTTTTTTTTTTGATAGTAAAAGTTCAAACTCCTATCAGGATATAAAACCTTTTATTTTTGGTGATATATTTCCTTGGAAATGGATCAAAAGGAGAATGGTGTTTATTTTTTGAGTCATCTCATTCATAAACTTGCACCTGAAATATGGTTGTCAAAAGGTTAATTCTGCAGGTATCCCATAATCATTACTGACAGATGCTGAATATATTTTTGTGCTCTCAAAATTCAAAATCACCTTCATTATTAGAGCAGCCGCTGTCCAAAACAGTTGTCAAAGCCGATCCACTGATGCAATGACAGGTGTTGACAAAGTAGCTTTCAAATCCTTACCATCACTTTATCCATAGCTGCTGGTGATAAAGATTCATCTAAAATGAATAAAAATCATCAGTTGTCAAAACTATTCACAATCAGACATCACTCTGTGTGGGATTGCTATGAAAAGGTTTGATTCTTCTGTCTCATGGTTCAAACTAAAGGTCAACTAAAAGATGTGCTAAGTTAAAACATTTTTCCTTTGAAAAGTTGATTTTTAGGTCTGGATTGCTTAAAAATGTTCTCAGAAAATCAGAAATCCATCCTTAAAAATAGCTAAAAATGAAAAATCCTCATTAATCCTTAAAAGTCTGTCACAACCACTGTTTGGTTCAAACCTCTGTTTGTTAAAAGCTATCTACTACTAAAAGTCAACCTCTGTTCCTTCATTATCATTGTTAAATACTGTTGTCAAAAATCAGTACTTTAATCCATTGATAAAGGCTATCCACTGATAGTTAAAGTCACCAACTGTTTTCATTTTCCCTTGTAAACCACTGATAATTGACCCATCAGTGGTTACCCAAACAACTGTCATCCATTTTCATCTGAGGTTGTCACGTGGACAGTATTTTAGTGTAACACCTCGAAAATTTGTGATCAATGAAATAATGACATGTGTCATGTAAGACAAAAGCGTTATAAACCCGGAACTAGTTAAAGATGTATGGCAGGATTTAAAAGTGTCGCCATGTTAATTAATACCTATGAACGACCTCATTATGAATCCCAAGACCCTAACATATATTATAAACATCTGATATACTCAAATCCGGTAAATGCTAGCAATGATTGATTCATGTTTGCAAGAGTGGAATCCTATGAGGATATGCACGATAAACCTTCGTTTATGATTTTTCGTTAAAACCCAAGACAATATTGCATAATGGTAGGGTGGTCATAACTATTCAAGCATGATATAAAGGCCCCATACTGATAATTCAAGCCCCAAAATTGTTTTACCTAAGTTGCCCTTTCAAAGCTCGAAAGATCAAATTTTTTTCCTTCTGCAAAGGTCTTACGGACCGTAAAGGACCCCCTAACGGCCCGTAAGCCTTTGCCAGCGACAGTAATTTTGGCTGTTGGCTGTTTTGAGCTTGTAACCGACTTAGAAAGATATTTTCACTTCCATGGGCGACCCCTAACAGTTCCTAGGCACTAGGGACACTTGTGGATGATCCATGATCAGTTGTAGCATTGGTTGTCATGATCTAATGAGATCAAAAGCACTATAAAAAGGCCCTCATGTTGCAACATTTTGATCACACCTTCCATCTGCATTTGTGGAGCTTCCTGGAGCATAAGACCTGTCCCAAAGCATCTCTAATAGTGCATTAGACTTTGGTAAGTGCCCTTGACCTTCCTTAATTGAGTTTTACTTAGTTTTTAGCTTAAAAGTCAAACCGTCGTAATTAACGTTTGACTTAGCGATTAATCATTAATGCTTCAGTGTTTAGTCCAATCAAAGGTAGTTATAAGTTGGTAATTATGTGGGCATTAAACCCTTAAAAGGGCACCCTCTGATTCCCGCTCTAACTAGATCAAATGTCGGGTCAAAGTTGTTTATAAAAAGTCAACACAAACTGAATTTGCAAATTAACATGTAATTAGCAATGTAGAAGGCATGTAACCTATTTTATCACTCATATAACTTGGTAATAAGTATAAGAACTGGTCTAAGCTTGTTTGATCCGACAATTTTCTGTTTAGACTCGGTTCGGAACCGAAAGTCGCAAAACTTTGTTTTTTGCTTTGACTTCAGTTCTGACCCGTTTTAGTAGAGTTTAGAAATCCCTTAGGGCTTCCTTAAGACCAGGTTACATGTTGGTATAACCCTCGATGTTTGGTTCGTTGTTTGCCCCATTCGTTTACACGTTTCCGTTAATTGCCTAATGTTGACCAATATGCCCTTTTGACCATAAAACGAGAATTTTGGATATGTGAGAGGACAAAATTCTTTGTTACTAATTTATAAACATGTCCCTAAATTTTCACATCAGTTGGAGGTCTAGATTAGGAGTAATGCTCATTAGCGTAATTAGAACGCCTTTTAGTAATTAAACGGCGTCATTAGCATAAAGCCTATCTAAACCCAATTTTGACACCAAAACTTTTACCCACTGATGTAATATAATATTTTGGGATTTTTAAAGATTTTTAATTATTTTTAACCTGCTCATAACCTAAGGTTATGGCATTAATTCGGTAAATACCGATTATACCCTTTTTGGTTATAAAATGTGTTCTACATAGTATTTTGACACCAATCCAATTGCTACTGATTTTATATAATAAAGGAAGTATTTTGAACCTTATAACCTGATCAGAAAACTCAGATTTCCTGTATAACCCGGAAATCGCTTAAAATGGCTTTTTACGCGTATTAAACACCTAGTATGGGTTTAAAACCATTTTGTCATATAAGACTTATTACCAACTGATATGACCAGTTAAAATAAGTTATTTTACTGATGTATTCAGACCCGAATCTCAGAATTTCACTTAATCTCTTTTATAATCTTTAAAATGACCAAAATACCCCTACGGGGCTTAAATTAAGATTAAACTCGTTTTGGGCATAATGGAAGGTATCCTACTGATATCACAACATATTTAAGGCATATTAACTTAGGAAACTTGTTAGTGACTCTTTCAGGTACCCGTTATGTGTTATTCGCGTTCGGTTCGGTTTATGTAACTAGTTTGCATAAATTAGCCGAAACGGGTCGAACCTTATCGTTTTTATCTCAAAATCCAGAATGTGGTTAGATTACCCATATTTTACAAGTCTTTAAACTTGTTGGGTCTAAATCACATTCTGTTCTGGTCTTCGCTTAATCGTGCGTTTGAACCGTATCTTTCCTTAAAACTAACCGGTCTAAGTTTAGGCTTAATTAAAGACCCGTTAAGATTCTAATAGGTTATTATAAACCTTCTTTCCAGAATAGGAGACCTAGTAAAAGCTACACAAACTTGCTATTTGTGATTGATACTTGCAAAGGTAAATACTTTTAACTTATTTTCCCTATACGGGCTTGGGGTATGGTATATAAAATACCGCTTGGTCGGGCACTGAATCTTTAATCGAATAGAGGTTAAATCATTGATATGCTCCGTTTTGAAATGTTTTGTTTGCTTAAAGACTTTTGGGGGTTAATGACCATGTCCCGGATATCCTTGGCATCATTTTACGAAATGGCCACGACCTAAGCTCGGGGTGTAGGCGTACACCCGTCAGTGCCTAAATAAATAATGTGGTGTGTCTATTGATCTTTAACCTGGTCTACGGATCGGGCTACTGAACGCATAAGGAACATGTAATTCTTTTACAAGATTATATTCAAATAATTATCCCAAGTTATAAAAAGTTTGTGCCACGTGCATTCAAATCAATATTCTTAAACATTTTAAAAATGAGTCTCTTGATTGTATTTACCAGTGTAAACTCACGTATTTTCTCAAAAAGGTTAAGTGCAGGTACTACGCGAACTAGGCTGGCTTTCTCCTAGCATCCACAATAAGTCTCGCAAGCTTGGATGTCAAAACTGTTGAACAATGTTTTCTTTTTATTTTGATCCACCTGTGGATTATTTTCAACTGTTTGTGATACTTGATATTACAATATTATTTGGTTGAAATATATCTATCTTTTGCTTCCGCTGTGCATTTAATTATTGTGTTGTTTGACTATAACGATATCAACTACGTCACGATACTCCCCACCGGGCCCACCGGCGATACGTGGAAATATCGGGGTGTCACAGGTTGGTATCAGAGCCAACGTTGAGTGAATTAAACACTAGCCTTTTGTGTTTAATCACAATTGCACATTCCTAAATTTTCGAGTCTAGACAAAGAACATAGGAATAATCCAAATTTGTTTTTAATTTTGACTTTGTCCTTTATATTTCTTGTTGTATCTTTTATTGTTTTGACAGGAAATATGCCACCAAGATTCAGACGAGGAGGACGAGGCAAGGGGCCAATCACCGCCCCCAACGATCACGAAGCCGGGCCTTCGCACCGGCGAACTCCTTCCACTACAATGAGTGCAGATCCACAAGGAGTATGGAGGACCTACACGGAGCCCGCTAGACGGTCTATCTCGCACATCTCAATGCCTCCTTACCGTCATTCATTTGGACCGCATTCGGAAAACGAGCCCGATAACCCACAACCTTCATATACACCTCTCCAGCGATCCCTTTTGCACAATTCCTTTGGCAACTCCACTCCTGTTTTTCAGGGCCGGTTTAACCCGGCAAACTATATTCAAGAACCAGTGGGTTTTAACCCATTGGGACCGGAAGATCACTTTTCCGATGATAACGCCATGGATATGGATGAGGACACCGACCCTATGGAACCACCGACTGGAACCCCCACGCACCCTATTGAGGTCTCTGATGGTTCATCCTTCCACAGATCACCCTACGGTGGTCCAGACAGTTACCAAGCAAGGTTAAACCAACATGAATGGTACTTCACACCTTCTCACCATTCATCACCTCACCACCAACAGCAGCAGCAGGATCCCTCTGGGGATTCACGTTTCGTGGCTGTCACGCCACCGCCTCCACCGCCGCCAGTTCATCAAGCACCTCCAGAACCACCAAGGCGTAGGAGAACGGGCGCACGTATATCTGCGCGAGGAGGGGATTTTCACTTCAGCACCCCCCATCACTCAAGTGGCAGTCACTACCCGCCACTGCAAGAAGACCCACAAATGGGTGGGCCCTCGAACCAAATTCCAGAGGTGAATCCGGCACCAGTTGCAGCACAGCCGCCACCAATGGGTTTTGGTAACCCGATTCCTACGTACGCTGGGTCAACAACGTATAACCCGTTTGAGCAGCCAGCTCACACAAACTATAACTATGCTGAAGACCCTTACCAAGTGGCATCAAACTACCTCGCCCTTCATCCTGAAGGACCATACGGAACCCCTTGGGGAATGGGATATCCAACTCATGGGTATCAAGTACCTGCACGACCACCGATTCGGCAACAGTCGCAGCCACCATGATTTTCCCCACCAGAACAGGAGGAAATTCTCCAAAGATTAAGTCGGGTGGAGCATGAGTTTCAAAAAGAACGCAGGAACAACAGGGGTTTCCTCAAGGGCCTAGCGAGCTTGCTAAAGGGGAGGAAGAAGAGGGATCATTAAATCCCTACATGTATTGTTGTATTTCCTACTTTCCAATCAAGTCCCTGTGTGGACATTCATCTTTGTATTTAGTCCCTGCGTGGACTTGTTTTTCGATTTGGCCCCTGCGTGGGCAAGTTGTTCTGTTAAAAAGTCCCGTTTAGGGCAATGTGAAATCCTTTTAATAATTAATGGAATGTTAAGTTTATAAATTTCACTTTTGTCATTATATGCATAAATATAGTATACATGAAATAAATAAATCAAAATCATTCCTTTTAAAATAATCTGCCTATTATATGATAAATAAGAATCTTAAAGGTATAACCTAGCCTGCATGTCATTATAAGACCTGGCCAAGATGGTAAGACCTGCTTAAAAGATTCGGATCCCTGTTAACATCTGAAAACATGTTAACGCTCCTGGCAGACATGATTCGTTAAAATCACACAAGTCATTCTTATATAAGGATTCTTCAAAAGATTCCTAACCTAACTTAATGATCTATAAATCATAGAGTTTAAATCATCAATTAAGATGATCATATGTTGACCATCCATTGGTAATATAGTGCCTACGGGCCAAAATCATTGTCATATAAGACAAAAGACAGTAGTAGTCTATGACTCCCTGTCAGAGAAAGGTAATGAACTATGTTCAAACCTTCGTGCCTTGATTCTCTGAAATCATGACTTATAATTTAAAATGTCCCTGTGACTAGGCCTTTTGTGCTAATAATACTGTTATTGTTTTATAATAAGGATAGATTATAGAAATCCTAAATAAATGTGAGTAACAAATTAACCAAATACGGTCTATGTTTACCATGGTTAATGAATTGCCCTAAAAGACAATTCCATAATAAACTCCCAAATAAATTATTGTCAATATCTTCTGTAACAGTTCAAAACACAATGGCTGACTCGGATGAGATCAACAGTAACCCTAGAGAGGATCGTGGTAATACCCGAATTAACATCACGGGTGAAGAACTACAAGCATTGATAGACAATGCGGTTACCAAAGCTATAGAACGACAGTATAACGAATATAGTGGGACTCGGAGTAGGACCCTATCCGCACCACATTCCAAGCGTAAGACTTATTCTGAGGCTCACAGCAAGCCACCACCCTCCAAGAAGGAAGAACCAAAGAAAAACGATGACGATCGTCACTCTTCTAATCAACAAAGTGTCCCATCTCAAAGGATCGTACTGAATCAAGGACCCCGTGATAAGGGTTGCTCCTACAAGTATTTTGTTTCATGCAAACCCAGGGATTTCACTAGGGAAAAAGGAGCTATAGACTGCATGACATGGTTAGATAAGATGGACACCGTGGTTGATATCAGCGGGTGCGCTGATAAAGATGTAGTAAAGTTTGTATCTCAATCGTTCAAAGGCGAGGCTTTAGCCTGGTGGAGATCGTTAGTTCAAGCTACCGGGAAGATTCCACTGTACAATATGACATGGGAACAATTTGTTACCCTCATCAAGGAAAACTACTGCCCTCAGCATGAGGTGGAAAACATTGAGTCAGATTTTCTGTCATTGGTAATGAAAAATCTGGATTGCCAAGCTTACCTCACGAGCTTTAATACAATGTCAAGGTTGGTTCCTTATCTGGTAACCCCGGAACCTAAAAGAATAGCTAGTTTCATTGGGGGTTTAGCCCCAGAGATTAAGGCAAGTGTAAAAGGCTCTCGGCCAGCTACATTTAGGTCTGCAGCTGATGTATCCTTGTCCCTCACACTGGACGCGGTCAGGCAGAGATCGCCGAGGAACACAGATGCCGAGAAAAGGAAGCGCGAAGATGACAATTCACGACGGTCAGACAAGAAGCACATGGGAAATAATGACCACAAGAAGGGGTCTGGTTCTAAGAAGGATGGGCATCAATCTGGAGATAAGCCCAAGTGTAAGACTTATCAGAAGCACCACTTTGGGAGGTGCAGACTTGACTCAAAATCCCAATCTCAGCCGAGGCCTTGTGGGATTTGCAAATCTTCGGAACATAAGACCCTAGAGTGCAAGAAACTGAAGGATGCAACGTGCTATAGTTGCAACGAAAAAGGGCACATTAAGATAAATTGCCCTAAAAATGCAAAGAAAGCTGATGATGGAAAGAAGACCAATGCTAGGGTCTTCAGGATGGATGCAAAGGAAGCTGTGCAGGACGACAATGTGATCACAGGTACCTTCCTTATAAATGATGTTTATGCAAGAGTGCTATTTGATTCAGGAGCTGATAAATCTTTAGTAAATAATAAGTTTTGTAAGTTGCTGAATTTGCCTGTTAAAACTTTAAGTCTGAAATATGAAGTGGAATTGGCAGATGGCACCTTAGAGACCGCCTCAACCATATTAGATGGATGTTTCATATCCATTAAGAACCAATCTTTTCCTTTGTCCCTACTTCCTTTGAAGTTAGCCGGTTTCGACATAGTTTTAGGCATGGACTGGTTATCTCATAACCAGGCCCAGATTGTCTGCAATAAGAAGCAAGTGGTAATCAAGACTCCGTCTGGTGAATCACTTACCATTCAGGGAGATACCCGGTATGGACTGCCTGAGCAAGTGACTATGCTCAAGGCCTCTAGGTGTTTGAAGAAGGGTTGCGTCATCTACATGGCACAAGTGACTATTGATGAGCCGAAGCCTAAGATTGAGGATATCCCTGTCATTTCTGAATACCCTGAAGTTTTTCCTGAAGTACTACCTGGTTTACCACCAGATAGGCAAGTGGAATTCAGAATTGACATCATCCCTGGAGCAGCAGCAGTAGCAAGGGCGCCTTATAGGTTGGCACCAACAGAGATGAAGGAATTGAGAACACAACTAGATGAATTGCTAGCCAAAGGTTTCATTAGACCTAGTTCGTCTCCTTGGGGAGCACCAATCTTATTTGTCAAGAAGAAGGATGGATCGATGCGTCTGTGCATCGATTACCGTGAGCTTAATAAGGTCACTATCAAGAATAGATATCCTTTGCCCAGAATCGACGACCTGTTCGATCAACTTCAAGGGGAAAGTTACTTCTCTAAGATTGACTTAAGGTCAGGCTACCATCAACTGAAGGTTAGAGATGAAGACGTACACAAGACTGCATTTAGGACTCCTTATGGTCATTACGAGTTCCTAGTGATGCCTTTTGGGCTCACTAATGCACCAGCGGCATTCATGGACCTCATGAACCGTGTCTGCAAACCATACTTGGATAAATTTGTTATCATCTTCATTGATGACATTCTGATTTATTCAAAGAATCAGGCCGACCATGAGAAACATCTTCGATGTATTCTTTCACTACTTCAGCAGGAGAAGCTCTATGCCAAATTCTCTAAATGTGAATTTTGGCTTCGAGAAGTCCAATTCCTTGGACATGTGGTTAGTGAACGTGGAATCCAAGTAGATCCCGCTAAAGTTGAAGCTGTCATGAATTGGCAAGAGCCAAAGACGCCCACAGAGATTCGCAGTTTCTTGGGATTGGCAGGATACTACAGGTGTTTTATTGAAAAATTTTCAAGGATTGCTGCACCCCTAACTTCCTTGACTAGGAAGGATATTAAGTTCAACTGGGGACCCAAGCAACAAGAATCTTTTGATATCCTTAAGCAAAAGTTGAGCAATGCTCCTATTTTGACATTGCCTGAAGGTACCGAATAATTCGTAGTTTACTGCGACGCATCACACACTGGAATGGGGTGTGTGCTTATGCAGAAAGGTAAGGTTATTGCCTATGCTTCACGTCAGTTAAAGGTGCATGAAAAGAATTACACCACCCATGACTTGGAGTTGGGTGCCGTTGTATTTGCACTGAAGCTATGGAGGCACTATTTATATGGTATCAAGTGTGTGGTCTATTCTGATCACAAGAGCCTCCAGCACCTGTTTAACCAAAAAGATTTGAATATGAGGCAACGACGTTGGATGGAAACTTTAAATGATTATGATTGTGAGATAAGATACCATCCTGGCAAGGCGAATGTAGTCGCAGATGCCTTGAGTCGAAAGGAAAGGGTGAAGCCCATCAGAATCAATGCCAAGAGCATTGAAATAAAGAATAGTTTGAATGAAAGGTTGTTAGCTTCATAGAAGGAAGCTGTGCTGGAAGCTAACTATCCTAATGAAAAGCTAGGAGTAACCAAAGAACAGTTATCTCTTGGCAAGGACGGAATTCTGAGGTTAAATGGATGAATATGGGTTCCAGTTTTTGGAGGACTTCGAGATGTCATCCTCCAGGAAGCCCACAGTTCTAAATACTCCGTTCATCCTGGAGCTGACAAGATGTACCAGGATTTGAAAGAAAATTTTTGGTGGATAGGCTTGAAGAAGTCTATAGCTACCTTTGTAGCTAAATGTTTGACGTGTGCGCAAGTCAAAGCTGAACATCAGAAGCCGTCAGGTTTGCTACAACAACCTGAACTTCCCACGTGGAAGTGGGAAATGGTGATGATGGATTTTATCACCAAGTTGCCGAAGACAAGGAAAGTAAATGATACGATATGGGTAATAGTAGATAGACTGACTAAGTCAGCACATTTCCTACCCATTAAGGAGACCTATAGCTCCGACATGTTAGCCCAATTGTACGTCGATAAGATTGTATCTCTACATGGCGTACCAGTGTCTATTATCTCTGACAGAGATACTAGATACACGTCACATTTTTGGAAAAGTTTCCAACAGTCTTTGGGCACGCGCTTAAATTTTAGTACGGCTTACCATCCTCAGACGGACGGCTAAAGTGAGCGTACAATCCAAACTTTGGAAGACATGCTTCGTGCATGTGTGATTGACTTAGGTGGTAGTTGGGATAACCACCTACCATTAATCGAGTTCTCGTATAACAATAGCTATCATACCAGCATTAAGGCTACGCCTTTTGAGGCATTGGTAGGAAATGCAGGACGCCCGTTTGTTGGGCGGAAGTTGGAGATGTCTAATTGTCAGGACCTGAAATAGTCTTTGAAACGACGGACAAGATTGTCCAGATTCGTGACCGCCTGAAAGCTGCCAGGGATAGGCAGAAAAGCTACGTAGATCTAAAGCGTAAACCTCTGAAATTCGAGGTAGGTGATAAAGTGTTGCTTAAAGTATCACCCTGGAAGGGAGTGATGTGATTTGGTAAGAAAGGTAAGTTAAGCCCGAGATACATAGGACCATTCGAGATCATCGAATGTGTCGGATCAGTTGCTTATAAATTAAAATTACCTGAAGATCTCAGTGGTATTCACAATGTATTCCACATCTGCAATCTGAAGAAGTGTTTCGCTGATGAATCACTAGTCATACCACATACAGATGTGCACATAGAAGAGAGCTTGAAGTTTGTTGAAAAACCTGTGTCGATCGAGGATCGACAGGTTAAGAAGCTTCGAAGGAAGCATGTACCGATCGTAAAGGTTAAATGGGATGCCCGTAGAGGTCCCGAATACACATGGGAGGTTGAGTCCACAATGAAAGAAAAGTACCCTCATTTATTTTAGTAAATCTCGAGGTCGAGATTTCTTTTAAGGGGGTGAGGATGTAACACCTCGAAAATTTGTGATCAATGAAATAACGACATGTGTCATGTAAGACAAAAGCGTTATAAACCCGGAACTAGTTAAAGATGTATGGCAGGATTTAAAAGTGTCGACATGTTAATTAATACCTCTGAACGACCTCATTATGAATCCCAAGACCCTAACATATATTATAAACATCTGATATACTCAAATCCGGTAAATGCTAGCAATGATTGATTCATGTTTGCAAGAGTGGAATCCTATGAGGATATGCACGATAAACCTTCGTTTATGATTTTTCGTTAAAACCCAAGACAACATTGCATAATGGTAGGGTGGTCATAACTATTCAAGCATGATATAAAGGCCCCATACTGATAATTCAAACCCAAAATTGTTTTACCTAAGTTTCCCTTTCAAAGCTCGAAAGATCAAAAATTTTTGCCTTCTGCAAAGGTCTTACGGACCGTAAAGGACCCCCTTACGGTCCGTAAGCCTTTTCCAGCGACAGTAATTTTGGCTGTTGGCTGTTTTGAGCTTGTAACCGACTTAGAAAGATATTTTCACTTCCATGGGCGACCCCTAACAGTTCCTAGGCACTAGGGACACTTGTGGATGATCCATGATCAGTTGTAGCATTGGTTGTCATGATCTAATGAGATCAAAAGCACTATAAAAAGGCCCCCATGTTGCAACATTTTGATCACACCTTCCATCTGCATTTGTGGAGCTTCCTAGAGCATAAGACCTGGCCACAAGAATCTCTAATAGTGCATTAGACTTTGGTAAGTGCCCTTGACTTTCCTTAATTGAGTTTTACTTAGTTTTTAGCTTAAAAGTCAAACCGTCGTAATTAACGTTTGACTTAGCGATTAATCATTAATGGTTCAGTGTTTAGTCAAATCAAAGGTAGTTATAAGTTGGTAATTATGTGGCCATTAAACCCTTAAAAGGGCACCCTCTGATTCCCGCTCTAACTAGATCAAATGTCGGGTCAAAGTTGTTTATAAAAAGTCAACAGAAACTGAATTTGCAAATTAACATGTAATTAGCAATGTAGAAGGCATGTAACCTATTTTATCTCTCATATAACTTGGTAATAAGTATAAGAACTGGTCTAAGCTTGTTTGATCCGACAATTTTCTGTTTAGACCCGGTTCGGAACCGAAAGTCGCAAAACTTTGACTTTTGCTTTGACTTCAGTTCTGACCCGTTTTAGTAGAGTTTAGAAATGCCTTAGGGCTTCCTTAGGACTAGGTTACATGTTGGTATAACCCTCTATGTTTGGTTCGTTGTTTGCCCCATTCGTTTACACGTTTCCATTAATTGCCTAATGTTGACCAATATGCCCTTTTGACCATAAAACGAGAATTTTGGATATGTGAGAGAACAAAAATCTTTGTTACTGGTTTATAAACATGTCCCTAAATTTTCACATCAGTTGGAGGTCTAGATTAGGAGTTATGCTCATTAGCGTAATTAGAACGCCTTTTAGTAATTAAACGGCGTCATTAGCATAAAGCCTATCTAAACCCAATTTTGACACCAAACCTTTTACCCACTGATGTAATATAAATTTTGGGATTTTTAAAGATTTTTAATTATTTTTAACCTGCTCATAACCTAAGGTTATGGCATTAATTCGGTAAATACCGATTATACCATTTTTAGTTATAAAATGAGTTCTACATAGTATTTTGACACCAATCCAATTGCTACTGATTTTATATAATAAAGGAAGTATTTTGAACCTTATAAGCTGATCAGAAAACTCAGATTTCCTGTATAACCCGGAAATTGCTTAAAATGGCTTTTTACGCGTATTAAACACCTAGTATGGGTTTAAAACCATTTTCTCATATAAGACTTATTACCAACTGATATGACCTGTTAAAATAAGTTATTTAACTGATGTATTCAGACCCGAATCTTAGAATTTCACTTAATCTCTTTTTATAATCTTTAAAATGACCAAAATACCCCTACGGGGCTTAAATTAAGATTAAACTCGTTTTGGGCATAATGGAAGGTATCCTACTGATATCACAACATATTTAAGGCATATTAACTTAGGAAACCTGTTAGTGACTCTTTCGGGTACCCGTTATGTGTTATTCGCGTTCGGTTCGGTTTATGTAACTAGTTTGCATAAATTAGCCGAAACGGGTCGAACCTTATCGTTTTTATCTCAAAATCCAGAATGTGGTTAGATTACCCATATTATACAAGTCTTAAAACTTGTCGGTCTAAATCACATTCTGTTCCGGTCTTCACTTAATCGTGCGTTTGAACCGTATCTTTCCCTAAAACTAACCGGTCTTCACTTGTCGGTCTAAATCACATTCTGTTCCGGTCTTCACTTAATTCTACACAGAGAATGATCCTTCAAAAAGAAAATTTCCTTCTTTGATTGGTTACAGAGATCCAGCTAACATCGATGAATATTTAAAACTCAAAGCCAGGCAAGCTAATACCAGAGCCAGACTTGATTGTCAAGGGCAAAGTGACAATGAAATTTCAAGTTATACACAGTTTTTGCTCACTAAGGTCAAAGTATTGGAGGATTATGCAATAGATCTGAGCAAAGAAATGTCTAATCTGCCACCAGATACTGACCTACAAAAGGAAATGAGAAAGGATTATCTTGCATTTATTATGAAAGAAAAATTCTATCCAGCTAAAGAAGAACAGTTCAGTGAATGGCCACTCATTGCATTAAAGCATGAGGTGAACAGAATTGAGAGGATAAAAAATAATCCAGGAATGAAAAGGTCTGCACCAAACTGGAGTAAATACAAAAAGGCCATTGATGATCTTACTTCGGAGTATAAACGACAGAAGAAAGAATTGGTGGATGCAAAGGTTGGAACTGCTAAAGCCATATCAAAATGGACAAAGCAATATACAGATGAGGCTTATGAAAGGCTAAAGAAAAGAAATATGACAGATTCTAATATCTCAAAGAAGCCTAACCACAAAAAGCCAAAACAGCAGATTAATACTTCTGAACCACAGTTCACATCAGCAGATATCTCAGCCATTGAGTTAAATCAAAGAAAGAGACAAGAGCAGATTGATAAAGAAACTGCAGAAGATATAGCTGCAGCAAATAACATCATAAAAATGGCTTTCAAATAAATGACAGCTGAAAATTATGAACTAGCAAAAGCTCAGGGTACTGATCAGCAAATTTTCACAAGGCCACAATCTCTAAACTCATCTGCAAATAAGTCTCTCCCAAGAAACCCATTGGGTTCAAAAATACTAAAATGGATGTCTGATCAAAAGACCCATGTATTGATACTGATCAGATCCAATGGAGAAGTAAAGCACATATCAAGGGAACAAGCACTGGGCCTGGGTGTTGAAGATCTACAAGATCTCCTTGAGCTTATACAGTGTAGGGATGAGGATGATACAAGTTCCATGGATTTTGAGCTGCAATTTAAAGGACAAGTTAGGGAACTTCTGATGAGACAATAAAGATCCAGAATAATGAAGGGTTTTGGTATCATCTATTCCAGGGGGAGATTGTTGGGATTGAACCCTACCAGAGGAACTGATGATGTAAAGCCAAAACTGGTTTACAACAATGGATTCATCATAAGCAGTAGTTTACACTAGGCTTTCCTCTTGAAAGTGGTTATAACATCTGATGTCCTCTATCCATTGTCCGTATACAACAGCTACTGTCCTTCAAACTACTGATGAAGCCCTAAAGACTGTTAAATATTAACACTGCTGGTTCAATCTACTTTTGCTATTTAGAGTACTGCTGATGATTAAAGAACTGCCCACTCAAGGATTGATCAACTTTGAGGAAAGCACTGATGGTCAGCTTCGGTGCTTAGCATGCAACAATGGAAGGAGAATGCAGCAGTTTAGTTTATCACTTGTATTATATAGAATCCGTGGTTAGGTTGTTTGTATAAGAACAGTGGTTAAAAGTTGTTAGGTTGTTAATTGTCCCTTTCATGGTGACGTCAGCAAAGATGCTTCAGTGGTTTGGTTTGCCTATAAATGGAACAGTACTCTGTACTGTTTCATTTGGTTGACTGAGTGAGTTTTTCTCCTCTAATCCTTTCATCTTGTGCAATCAACCAGTGAGCATCATGCTGAGGGGGAGTTTTAGTATGTAAGCATATCTATAATCATTTCTGTATTGTAATCATTCGATTCAATGAGAAGCATATGTTTACTAAATACTATGTTCCTTTTGATTATGTTTACAAAGTTTGTTTCTATTTCCGCTGCGTAAATATTATCATATATACAAGTTATAACAAACAAACACAATCATCAGGGCCTCCGATCCTAACAAGATCAGACTGTAAGTTCTTCTTATGGAAGGAAGATGCTGACAAAATGTTCAACCAACATGCATCCCATTGCAGGTTCAGTTCTGAAGACCTGAAATATGAAAACATGGTCTTACAGAATAAGCTCTTAGTAGAAGAGAATAGGTGGTTGAAAGCAAAGATATCTGGAGCAGAGTCGAAATGGAACAAGCAATATGTGTTAACCTTGTTTATTGGCATTAGCATAGTGTTGTATATGTTTAGGTAGTATGAATTGTGTTCTTGTTGTAATTGCACACTTTTGATGAAATTTAATGCAAAATCCTAGTCCTTGATTGTATATATCTGCACATGTATTGATATTACCAGATTAGTCAACATATCCAAACCGTATTTTGACCAACAAATGTCAAAAGCCATGATATAACAAGAAACATACCTCTAATGGGTCTGCACATATAGCTGCACATCTGCAATGCATAATGGGTCTGCACACATAGCTGGACATACAGGCATGGATTACCAAAACTTGTAGTTTGACCAATCAATGGTCAAAACTGCAAGTGTCTAAACTGTAGTGCACAATTGACCATAACTTCAATGTGTAATTACCATATCTCCAAACTGTAGTGCACAAAACTGCAAGTGCCCAAACTCCAAACACATATAATCTCTAATGACCAAATTTGTGTATGTTGACCGATCAGTGGTCAAAACTCCATTTGTCCAAACTGTAATGACCAAATCTGCACTGTGTAATGACCAAAACTGCATAGTATAATGACCAATCAACCAAAATGCATAAAGACCATAACCAAGACTTATACCATTACATAACCAACAGTTATAACATTACCAAAAGTTATCCTAAAGAGTTATAACATCACCATAAGTTATCCTAGAGAGTTATTACATAACTTAAAGTTGTCCAAACAGCCAACAGCACAAAAAGGTCATAAATACCACAAAAAAGTCAAACATGTCCATTTATCATAAAAAAGTCAAACTATGACTTTTTAACTGCTGCCTTGTATGTTCCCTTTCCATTTGACAGTTGACTTTTTAGTTGACTTCTGGCTTGAAATTTTGCTTCCCTCCTGGGTAGATTCCTGAGTTGTTCCTTGTGAAGGTACTGGAGTAGATTGATGAGTTGATCCTTGTGAAGTTTCTGGATCAGATTGCTGAGTTGACTTCTGGCTTGACTTTTTGGTTCCCTTCTGTCTCTTTTTAGTAGGCCCTACAGCATACAAAACAAAAGTAGTTAAAGCCTACAATATACACAGACAACTGTCACTAAAACAAGTCATTCACCTGAAGTAGATTGCTGATTTCCCTGTTCAGTACATTTTCTCTCGTTGTGACCTCTACCCCCACAATTACCACAAGTCATTATCACCCCATGCTTGGTAAGTTTCCCTGGTCTCTTTGGATCCTCATGAGGATCCCTCTTTCTATTCTTCTTAGGCCTCCCAGGTTGAGATCTTATTGGTGGTGGATCCATAGGGTGGTGAATCTTGGGCCAATACCTTTCACTAGGTATTGGAGGGATTGAGAATTCATAAGCCTTCATGTATGTGTCTTTGTGGTAACACACATCAACATACTTTTCTGCATTTTTTTGCAAAAACCCAGCTACTGCACAAACATGTTTACATGGATACCCCCTCAAATCCCATTTCCTACATGTGCATGTTCTATTATCTTGATCAACTGAAACATCATCAAAATCCCTGAATTGAAACACATGGTATGATGAGGGTTACACCTCACATCTATATGCAGCCTGTTTTGAAAAATCAAGCTTTTCTTGGATTTTAGGGCATATAACAACATCCTTGGCACTCATTTCTGTTCTTTTAGTAACCAGCCTACTCATGACCTGAATCCTTATGTCATCTAACATGTGTATAATGTGTTTTGACCTTGCATTGATGATAAAGCCATTAAAAGTTTCAGCCATGTTGTTTACTATAACATTACATTTTGTGTGAGTGTTCAAATAGCACCTGTTGAACCAACTGGGATTTTGCTTCAGTAAGGCCTCTACTGCATCAGGGTTTATGGTCCTTATCTCTTCAATGGCTTGCAAGTAATCAACTTCACAATAGGCCCTAGTTGATTTCCAAAAAACCTCCTTCAACTCTTCAACTTTGTATGTCTTGTGCCAGTTAGCATAGATATGTCTTGCACAGTTTCCATGCTCTGCCTTTGGCCATACCATTGCAACATCATTCAACAGACCCTGCAAAACCAATACAAGAGTGTCACAGATAAGTGATGAATAAGCTAATTATTGGTTTGGGAGATCTACCTTTTGCTGGTCAGATATAAATGTCCATGATTCACCATCATTAGTTACCCCCAAACACTGCCTAAGCTCATCCATAAACCATTCCCAACTCTCATTATTTTCCCCTTCAACTACTGCCCATGCCAAAGGAAACATTTGGTCATTACCATCCCTTCCCACAACTGTTAACAACATCCCTCCAAGGAATGTTTTAAGAAAACACCCATCTAAGTACAATACCTTCCTGCATCCTCCTAAAAAACCTTTTTTGACTCCATCAAAACAAACAAACAGTCTAAAGAATGTTTCACATGTGGCCTGTGGATCTAGGTTAATGAAACCTAATGGAGCAGTTTCTAACCTAAAGGTTGATGATGGATTTGCTTTCTTTAGAACTTCCAGGTAAGAACCAGTTTTACTGTAATGATCTCTCATTGAACCATGAAGCTTCTTGTGTGCACTTGATTTAGCCTTGTAAGCTAACCACTTTGTTATAATTACCTTAAACTTTTGTTTAACTGCTGCTTGAATCACCTTAGCAGACCAATTTGGTTAGCCTTAAACAAAGGAAGGAACTCATCCCCTAAGAACTTGGCAGTTAGCTGTCTATTCTTGATCATGTTTCTCTGGCAGTTATGTTTGTTCTTCACACTTTTAATCATGTAACACTCTTTGGCTTTGTTTAGTGAACAATATAGATAGAAGGGACACCCTGGTACACACTTCACAGCTAAACGACCTTCTTCCTTATTATCACTCTTTGCAATGATCAGATTCCTGCCGTTAGTCACAACATACCTTCTCACTGCCTCCTTAAAACGATCCCTTGATACAAACCGTATTCCAACTTTCCATGTAAACTTTTTCCAGTTGGTGTGTTCATTTACACTTGGAGCAGTTTCTTTGTACTTCTTACCTCTTATATCATCATCCTCACTCTCACCAGGAGTAGCAACATCACCATCGGATTCCTCGTAACTACTGTAACCCTCTACAGGTGCACACCCTGCATCATTAGACTCACTCCACTTACCTTCTTTTTCATAAGGTTTAGTACACTGTTCAACTAACTTCTTTATATCTTCAAGTTCATCCTTATTAGCTCGTTTAATGGCATCTTGTGACTGTCTCCATTCAGCGTCTTCTCTGTCTGAATCTGAGAAAGCTATTTCATCATGAACCTCATCTTCATTACCATCATCAAGAAAACCATCATCTTCATCTGAACTTGACTCTTCTGTCCCATTTAAGTCAGCTTTATAGTCACTGTCTTCACTGTCATCTTCATCTGCACACTCTTGTACACTATGCTGCTTATCAAAACCACTACTTTCTTCCACTAAAACCTCTTCTCCAATAGGCTTCTTTTGCAAACCATCTGTTTCTTTCGATACACCCTCTTGAACAATAGACTCCTCATCCAAATCAAATGCCCATGTAGCCTCTTGTACACTAGGTTGATTATTCAAACCAATTGGTTTATCAGCAACATCTTCCTTTCCTGAGGCAGTGGATCCAGATCTAGGGACTTCAAGTACAGGAGGGTTACCACTTTTGTCAGATGCCCTACTCACACTACTGACATGGACTACTTTCTTTTTGGACTGGGTTACAAGTTTTTTGGGCCGACCTCTTCGTTTAATCGGTTGGGAACTGGATTGGGCTTGTGGTTTACTGGGTGGTGAATAAGATTGGGCTTTGGGTTTACTGGGCTGGGACATGAATTGGACTTCTTGTTCATGGGTAATTGGACCGACTTGAATAAATACCTTCATGAATGGTTCAGACCATGTTAGAGCCTTTAATACAATCTCCATAACATCATTATCATCCCCAAAAATCTTGAATTCACCAGTATTAGCATTTAATCCATACATGTAAAAATCCCTATTTTCATAACACCTAGAATCCATTGCATACTCTAACAACTCAAAGTATGCAATGTGATCAACATTGTGACAACTCGAGTTTCCAAGATTCCATCTTCACATTAATTGCACGTTATTTGTTTCACAACTGTATTTGCAAAACTTGTTGCTTTGTAATGGTTCTTGTTGGATATATGTTTGACTTATGGTTGATTGGATTAGATGATAAAATGTGAATTGTTGACGTATGATGATTATGATTATTATTATTTTATGAACATGACGAAACATGAGAGTTTAGCCAAAACCTACACTCGACGAAACTGGGAGATTTGTCAAAACCATTTCGACGAAACAGGGTGTTTCGCCATCTTCATCTCGACAAAACTCAGCGTTTCGCCGGCCCAGTGTTACGCTGAAGCCCATTAAGGGCCCAGTACGATGTTTTGGTTATAACTAAGCGAAATGATTTCATTTGCCGACACTGTTATCAAATTAGAAACCCTAGAGCTCTCTCTCCCCACTAACGGCGATCTTGTATTCTCGAAGCCCCTTTAGGCCGATCAAGTTAGTGTTTCTGTTTATCACGGTTAGTGTACCCTTTTTATGTAGATCGTTACTAGGGTTTAACTTAATTGTTGGCACACTTGATTTCCATGATGTTATGATTAGTCGTTGATCTCGTTTACTTGTTGACTGATGATCATGTATGCCAATATGTATATTGTATGATTTAGATGATGTTCGTAGATGGTGAATCGGATAAACTTATTATGATACGATTAAATAAAATGTTAAGAAATAGTAAGAAACTGATGTTCCATTGTTAACATGTGAAACTGAATCTGATGCTTGTGATTGTATGCGAGTGGGTTCATTGTTCATGTCGGTCGGGTGTTAAGTATTGTGACCATGTATAATGATTGATGATTCTTGCTAATATGGAACCGGTAAAACTGCATAATAATCGATCGTATATATATGGGGATTGTGCAATTGATTGAATGATTAGCGAGCTGTTATGCTTAGGGTACAGGTTACATATTTGATGATCGATGATTACGGCGTTGTATGATGAATGTTGGTTTGATGTTAGTGTAAAACGACTGTTCAGAATGATTAGGGTTTCTGTGTGTAACTGCTGTCATGACGTAACTGATGTTTTCTGACGAAACGCCGACGAAACAGGGGGTTTCGCCGAGGGTAATCACGACGAAACGGGTGGGTTTCGCCGAAGGGATGCACGACGAAACAAGGGGTTTCGTCGAGTGAGAGTCATGACGAAACAGGGGGTTTCGTCAAGGGTTAAACTGCACAGTAACTCGGTTAGGTCTGTTAAGGGTTAACTGGGTTAGTTAGCTGTTGTTGATGATAAGCATGAGTTGCATGAGCTTGTATAACTGTTAAATGTTATGTGTTAGTTGTTTGCTCGAATACATATGATGATCATAACTGTTATTTGAACTATGTGAATATCAACTAATTACGCACGTATAAATACTATAGGCATGGATTGAATTATTTGTTAGCGAGTAATAATCTTACCGAGCAAACCGAGGTGAGTTCACACTTCTAAGGCATGGGATTCCCGGTGGGTTGGGAATGGGATTGATTAACTACGACAGAACTTGTACATATACCACTACTAGACTACGTACCACCGTCCTCGGATTGGGAAGGATGCCAGCGCTAAACCTACGTACTCGGTACGTACCACCGTCCTCGGATTGGGAATGACGCCAGCGCTAAATCTACGTACTCGCAACGTACCACTGTCCTCGGATTAGGAAGGGCACTTACGTAAAACCTACGTAATCTCATACTTATCACTGTCCTCGGATTGGGAAGGACGCCTATAGATACAACTAGTCTAGTAGTATACAACATGGGAAGCGCCCACTAAATATCGTAAAGGTTTGGGAAACAAGGATACTGGGTAACACATGATTCTGAAACAAACTTACGATTTCTGAAACGAACTCAATAACTGAACAATCAACTGTGAACTCGCTCAACTTTGTTGTTGACTCGTGGTTACATGCCTTGCAGGTCGATAGGTACTCATGGAGCTTGCACGCGGTCGTTGTGGGACATGGACAGTGGGGGCCATGTTAAAAACGTTATAACATTTCGAACTTAATACTTATGTTGGGTTTTCACATTTATGCTTCCGCTAAACACTTAACTATGTTTTGTTTTGAACACCTTTCGTATTGTTGGATTGAATTTTATTTGTTACTTACAATGTTCAATATGATTGGTGGCTTGATCCTGGTCAGTCACGCCTCCAGGCGGTGATACTCTACGTGTGGATTTTGGGGGTGTGACAATTTGGTATCAGAGCCATTGGTTATAGTGAACTTGGTTTTAAATAGGGGAAAACTTTTGGATAAAACCAGACTATAACCAGAACAGTGCTCAACGATCCACAACGACGCTTCGCTCCACGTGCAAGACTCGACATTATAGGTGATGTGATTCATGTTTATATTGCCTACTTGCAAGTTACATAGAACTTTGCTCAAGATATGCTTAGATAAACGTAGCAACTATTGATTGAAAACACATGTGTGCTTACTCTCTTCTGTCATCGCACTTTTGCGAACCCTTCTCACTCATGTTCCCTTTGATATGAAGATCATGAGTGGACGTATCAACATGACTCAAGCCCAGCTAACGGCTTTAATCAACGAACAAGTTACTGCAGCACTCGCAGCCGCTCAGGCAGGAGGTATAACCTACCATAGCAACTTACTCTAGGATCTTTAGATCCTACTCACGTAAACCAACACTTGTGCTTAACATTGTTTCTTCTTACACACACACGACAGGTCAACATGCTCAGCCTCCTGCATGTACCTTCAAAACTTTTATGGACTGTCGACCTACTACTTTCAGTGGCACTGAAGGAGCGGTAGGCCTCCTCCACTGGTTTGAGAAGCTCGAATCGGTCTTCGAGATGTGTGAATACCCTGAAGATCGTAGGGTGAAGTATGCCACTGGAACACTTGAGGGCATTGCGTTAACTTGGTGGAAAGCGCAAGTTCAAATGTTAGGGTTGGCAGTTGCTAACGCCACCCCATGGAACGATCTCAAGGAACTGATCAAGGAAGAATACTGCAATCATGATGACATCCACAAGTTGGAGGTCGAGTTCTTCGACCTAAAGATGACAGGGTCAGAAATTGAGGTGTATACAAAAAGGTCGAATGAGCTGGCAATATTGTGTCCTACTAGGGTAGATCCTCCCATCAAGCGCATCGAGCTGTACCTTAAAGGTTTGGTGCCCGAAATTCAAAGTCACGTGACCTCAGCTAACCTCGGCACCATTCAGCAAGTCAGCAAGTTGGCTCATCGCCTCACTGATCAGGCGGTGGAGCAGAACAGGTTACCAAAGCGTATTAGTGCTACTACCACTACATCTGATGCCCCCAACGACAACAAGCGTAAATGGGATGGGATCTCAAGCAAGGGTTCAACCTCTGTTCAGTCACAGGCTCAACAATGAAAGACAGACGACTTCAAGAGTCCCGGTCAGCAAACTTCAGGGGGTCAAGAATAGGGTCAGGGTGGATACAGGGGAAATCACCCAAAGTGCAACAAATGCAACAGACACCACAGTGGTCAGTGCAACAAGGGACGTTGTCAGAGGTGTCTCAAGATGGGTCATGAAGCCAAGGATTGTAGGAGCTCACGGCCTGCAAATCAGAATCGTCAGCATCAACAGCAAGCACCGCAAAATCAGCAACAGCAACAGGGTCAACAGGGGATGCTTTCAGTGTGGCGCTGAAGGTCACTTCAAGAGACACTGCCCACAGTTAAATCAGAATCAGAATCAGAACCACAACCAAGGAAACAGGAATAATAATGGGGGTAACAACGGGGGAAACAATGGAAACAATGGCGCCCGGGGCCGTGCGTTCGTGATTGGTCAGGGTGATGCAAGGAATGATCCCAATGTCGTGATGGGTAAGTTTCTACTGGATAACTTTTATGTTAATGTTTTATTTGATTCGAGTGCCGACACCAGTTATGTGTCTCTTAAAGTTAGTCAAATGCTTAAACGTACCCCAACACTTTTGAACACCAAGCACATGGTAGAGCTAGCAAACGGTAAAAGTCTTGAAGCCACACACATAGTTAGGGGTTGTAATCTCACCTTAGCTGGTCAAACCTTTTCTATCGACCTCATTCCTATCGTTTTGGGTAGTTTTAACATTGTTATTGGTTTGGATTGGTTATCGCAACATCAAGCAGAGATCCTGTGCAAGGAAAAGGTCGTCCGCATTCCTCGTTCAGATGGAGAACCTTTAGTGATTCATGGCGACAAGAGTGGTGCCGTGGTGGGCATCATTTCTTTTCTTAAGGCCTAGAAGTGTTTGCAAAAGGGCCACACTGCTATCCTAGCCCTCGTTTCTGATGCAGCCTCGAAAGAAAAGAAGATTGAAGATATTCCGATTGTATGTAACTTTCCTGAGGTATTCCCTGAGGAATTACCTGGTCTTCCGCCTCACCGTCAGGTTGAATTTCAAATCGAGCTAGCCGCTGGAGCAGCGCCCATAGCTCGTGCACCTTATCGTCTAGCTCCATCTGAACTGGAAGAACTATATGGCACAGTTACAAGAAGTCTTGGAGAAGGGTTTCATACATCCGAGCTCTTCGCCTTGGGGAGCTCCAGTATTATTTGTGAAGAAGAAAGACGGTACCTTCCGAATGTGTATTGACTACCGCGAACTCAACAAGGTGACCGTGAAGAATCGCTATCCACTCCCGCGCATTGATGACTTGTTCGATCAGTTGCAAGGGTCGAGCTACTATTCTAAGATTGACCTGAGGTCAGGCTACCACCAACTGAGAGTCCGAGATAAGGATATCTCTAAGACAGCATTCAGGACTCGTTATAGGCATTATGAGTTCCTGGTTATGCCTTTTGGACTGACAAACGCGCTTGCAGTCTTCATGGATCTTATGAACAGAGTGTGCAAGCCTTACCTGGATAAGTTTGTTATTGTATTCATCGACGACATTCTAATCTACTCTAAGAGTCAGGAGGAACACCAGCATCATCTACGGCTTATTTTAGAACTCCTTCGAACAGAACAGTTGTACGCCAAGTTTTCGAAATGCGACTTTTGGCTTCATGAAGTCCATCTACGGCTTATTTTAGAACTCCTTCGAACAGAACAGTTGTACGCCAAGTTTTCGAAATGCGACTTTTGGCTTCATGAAGTCCACTTTCTAGGCCACGTGGTAAACAAGGATGGGATTCATGTTGATCCATCCAAGGTATACTCGATCAAGAACTGGCCTGCACCCCGCACACCAACAGAAATCCGCCAATTCTTGGGTTTGGCGGGCTACTACCGAAGGTTCATCAAGGATTTTTCCAAGATTGCGCAGCCGCTTACTTTGCTAACTCAGAAAGGTGTCACCTATCATTGGGGTAATGCACAGGAATCAACATTTCAACACTTAAAGGATAGACTTTTTAGTGCACCTATATTTTCATTGCCAGAAGGTACGAACGATTTTGTGGTTTATTGCGACGCATCAATTCAGGGTCTGGGTTGCGTGTTGGTGCAACGGGATAAAGTTATTGCTTATGCATCGCGCCAACTTAAAGTTCACGAAAGGAATTACACTACACACGATCTGGAGCTGGGAGATGTTGTTTTTGCACTTAAGATATGGAGACATTACCTGTACGGTACCAAGTGCACCATTTACACCGATCACAGGAGTCTCGAGCATATCTTCAAACAGAAGGAATTGAACATGCGACAACGTCGATGGGTCGAGCTCTTGAATGATTACGAATGCGCGATCAAGTACCATTCGGGCAAAGCCAATGTTGTGGCCGATGCCCTCAGTCGAAAGGACACTACGCCTAAGCGCGTGCGAGCATTACAACTTACCATCCAATCTAGTCTTCCTACTCAGATACGGGATGCTCAGGTCAAAGCATTGAAAGCGAACGTCAGGGTGGAGTCCCAATGTGGGTCAAGGAAACGATTAGAACAAAAGGAAGACGGCGCTTACTACGTTACAGGGCGCATTTGGGTCCCACACTATGGAAACTTACGCGAGCTGGTGATGGATGAAGCACATAAGTCTCGCTACTCAGTACATCCTGGTTCGGATAAGATGTACCACGATTTGAAGACTACGTACTGGTGGCCTAGCATGAAAGCCCACATAGCCACTTACGTCAGCAAGTGTCTGACTTGTGCGAGAGTCAAGACCGAATATCAGAGACCATCGGGCCTACTCCAACAACCAGAGATACCACAATGGAAATGGGAGCAAATTTCCATGGATTTCGTTCCTGGCCTACCTAGATCACAACATGGAAATGATACTATTTGGGTGATAGTGGACCGATTAACTAAGTCTTCACTCTTTTTGGCCATAAAAGAAACAGACAAGTTCTCTACTCTAGCAGACGTTTACTTAAAGGAAGTGGTTTCGAGGCACGGGGTGCCAACCTCCATTATTTTTGATCGTGATGCACGTTTTACTTCGAATTGTGGCAAGCTATGCACAAATCTTTTGGCTCACATTTAGACATGAGCACCGCTTATCATCCACAAACGGATGGGCAGTCTGAGCGCACCATCCAAACCCTCGAAGACATGCTTAGGGCATGTGTAATCGACTTTGGTAACGGCTGGGAAAAACATCTACCGTTAGTGGAATTCTCGTATAATAACAGTTACCACACCGGCATCCAAGCCGCTTCGTTTGAGACATTGTACGGACGTAAATGCTAATCACCTCTTTGCTGGGCAGAAGTTGGTGATAACCTGATTACGGGTCCAGAAATTGTTGTAGACACAACAGAAAGGATTGCATAAATACGACAACGGATGGCGGCAGCTCGTGACCGTCAGAAAAGCTACGCTGATAAGCGTAGGAAACCACACGAGTTCCAGGTTGGGGATCGGGTGCTACTCAAAGTCTCACAGTGGAAAGGTGTAGTTCGTTTTGGCAAACGAGGCAAACTCAATCCGCGTTATGTCGGACCATTCGAAATCATCGAGAAAATAGGCAAAGTGGCTTACAAACTAAACCTACCCGCAGAACTCAGTGGAGTTCACAACGTTTTTCACGTGTCGAATCAGAAGAAGTGTCTGTCAGATGAGACCCTCATAGTTCCTTTTAAGGAGCTCACTATAGACGACCAGTTGCGATTCTTCGAAGAACCAGTTGAAATCACGGACTGAGACGTTAAGCTCCTCAAGCACTCCAGAATACCTCTTGTTCGAGTTCGTTGGAACTCCCGTCGTGGCCCAGAGTTCACCTGGGAACGAGAAGATCAAATGAAACTCAAGTATCCCCAGTTATTCGGAAACAATGCAACTACTACTGAGGCTGAAGCTACTGCGGAATTTCGGGACGAAATTCCAAATCAACGGGGGGATGATGTGACACCCCAGGAAAACCAGTAAACCACGTAATCTTAACTAGCTTCCTCAGTAACCGCATGCTAAATTTCGTGATGAAATTTCTTTCAAGTTGGGGATAATGTGACAACTCGAGTTTCCAAGATTCCATCTTCACGTTAATTGCTAAATTTAACGACGAAATTTCTTTCACGTTATTTTTTTCACAACTGTATTTGCAAAACTTGTTGCTTTGTAATGGTTCTTGTTGGATATATGTTTGACTTAAGGTTGATTGGATTATATGATAAAATGTGAATTGTTGACGTATGATGATTATGATTATTATTATTTTATGAACATGACGAAACATGAGAGTTTAGCCAAAACCTACACTCGATGAAATTGGGAGATTCGTCAAAACCATTTCGACGAAACAGGGTGTTTCGCCATCTTCATCTCAATGAAACTCAACGTTTCGCCGGCCCAGTGTTACGCTGAAGCCCATTAAGGGCCCAATACGCTGTTTTGGTTATAACTAAGCGAAATGATTTCATTTGCCGACACTGTTAGCAAATTAGAAACCCTAGAGCTCTCTCTCCCCACTGACGGCGATCTTGTATTCTCGAAGCCCCTTTAGGCCGATCAAGTTAGTGTTTCTATTTATCATGGTTAGTGTACCCTTTTTATGATTAGATCGTTACTAGGGTTTAACTTAATTGTTGGCACACTTGATTTCCATGATGTTATGATTAGTCGTTGATCTCGTTTACTTGTTGACTGATGATCATGTATGCCGATATGTATATTGTATGATTTAGATGATGTTCGTAGATGGTGAATCGGATAAACTTATTATGATGCGGTTAAATAAAATGTTAAGAAATAGTAAGAAACTGATGTTCCATTGTTAACCTATGAAACTGAATCTGATGCTTGTGATTGTATGCGAGTGGGTTCGTTGTTCATGTCGGTCGGGTGTTAAGTATTGTAACCGTGTATAATGAATGATGATTCTTGCTAATTTGGAACCGGTAAAACTGCATAATAATCGATCGTATATATATGGGGATTGTGCAATTGATTGAATGATTAGCGAGCTGTTATGCTTAGGGTACAAGTTACATATTTGATGATCAATGATTACGGCATTGTATGATGAATGTTGGTTTGATGTTAGTGTAAAACGGCTGTTCAGAATGATTAGGGTTTCTGTGTGTAACTGCTGTCATGACGTAACTGATGTTTTCCGACGAAACGCCGATGTCGACGAAACAGGGGGTTTCACCGAGGGTAATCACGAAGAAACAGGTGGGTTTCTCCAAAAGGATACACGGCGAAACAGGGGGTTTCGTCGAGTGAGCGTCATGACAAAACAGGGGGTTTCGTCAAGGGTTAAACTGCACAGTAACTCGGTTAGGTCTGTTAAGGGTTAACTGGGTTAGTTAGCTGTTGTTGATGATAAGCATGAGTTGCATGAGCTTGTATAACTGTTAAATGTTATGTGTTAGTTGTTTGCTCGAATACATATGATGATCATAACTGTTATTTGAACTATGTGATTATCAACTGATTACGCATGTATAAATACTATAGGCTTGGATTGAATTATTTGTGAGCGAGTAATAATCTTACCGAGCAAACCGAGGTGAGTTCACACTTCTAAGGCATGGGATTCCCAGTGGGTTGGGAATGGGATTGATTAACTACGACAGAACTTGTACATATACCACTACTAGACTACGTACCAGCGTCCTCGGATTGGGAAGGATGCCAGCGCTAAACCTACGTACTCGCTACGTACCACCGTCCTCGGATTGGGAAGGACGCCAGTGCTAAATCTACATACTCGCTACGTACCACTGTCCTCGGATTGGGAAGGGCACTTACGTAAAACCTACGTAATCTCATACTTATCACTATCCTCAGATTGGGAAGGACGCCTATAGATACAACTAGTCTAGTAGTATACAACATGGGAAGCCCCCACTAAATATCGTAAATGTTTGGGAAACAATGATACTGGGTAACACATGATTCTGAAACAAACTTACGATTTCTGAAACGAACTCAATAACTGAACAATCAACTGTGAACTCGCTCAACTTTGTTGTTGACTCGTTGTTACATGCCTTGCAGGTCGATAGGTACTCATGGAGCTTGCACAGGGAGGCGCGGTCGTTGTGGGACATGGACAGTGGGGGCCATGTTAAAAACATTATAACATTTCGAACTTAATACTTATGTTGGGTTTTCTCATTTATGCTTCCGCTAAACACTTAACTATGTTTTGTTTTAAACACCTTTCGTATTGTTGGATTGAATTTTATTTGTTACTTACAATGTTCAATATGATTGGTGGCTTGATCCTGGTCAGTCACGCCTCCAGGCGGTGATACTCCACGTGTGGATTTTGGGGGTGTGACAAACATCCATACGTATCAACTTAGATTGACCTCCAATATATTGAGGTTCATCAAAACTAAAATCCAATGTTCCACCATACCATAGCATCACATCGATAACCTCCATCAGTGCAATCAGTGAACAATACCAGAAATTTTTGACAGAAAACGTACCTTGATCAGATTAGGGTTTGATCACCATTGATCGCCATTGATGAACTTGAGAGCTTCTGATATGTAATTATCTTGGTTTGAGTGAAGTGTTTAGGAAATTGGGGATTATAAACTTCATCGAATCATTGGTGTTCCACATAAGCTCATGTATGACACGTATGAAATGCCACATCCGATTAAATTGCCACATAGGCTCATTTTACTAACCTGGTTAGTGAATATTTAACGAGGGGGTGCCATGACAATCGATGTGTTATGTTGGGAGTGGTCTGAGCCAAAGTGAAAGTTGAGAGTGCCATCAGCCAAATGGCCATAGTTGGGGGTGTTTAAATCCATTAACCCTTAATTATACAACCAGTATTAGTAATTATAGTTATTGGTAGTTATTAACATAATCCCAATTTTTATGGGTTTTTCATTAATGAGGCGCCCAAATCAGGGGGAAACAGTTAGTAGCCTTCCATCATTTGTCTTTGATTATGGGTTATTATTATTAATGAGTACAGGGTAATCGTCTTTGATTAAATAGTATGGTTTGATTATCTGTGAGTACAAGGAATTCGTCTTCGCTTCATCTTCTACAACAGCGAAAGATCATTTTGCCAAGGTTCGTATATATCGTATTGCATTGCATATAAATTTTGTTTAATGAATTATTAGTATTGTTTTCGTCCTGTAGATGTTATAATAGTAGATAAGCCATGACTGAAAACTTCATAACCTGCACTTGGTTTTAACAACATTGTGGCCGTTAAAGAAACTGATTAGCAAGTCAGACATTACTAGACAAATATATATTTGACTTTTAATGTCAAAACAACTATGGTTCTAAGCTTATGCCCATAAATGTATTTAGACAACACCAACCTAAAAAGAGAAATTGATATAATATTTTATAATTAAAATGTAAATGTATTGTATATATTAATCTCAGAAAAACTAAAAAAATTGGGTTGAACGGGTCATGTTCGGTAGGGGTGTAAACGAGTCGGGCCGAGCCCGAGCCTGACTAGGCTCGAGCTTAGCTCGTCATGTTTTTATGAAGCTCGAGTTCGGCTCGGTTCGAGACTACTTATTTGAGCTCAAGCTCGCCTCGAGCTATTTTCAGAACAACCTCAAATGAGCTAAAAGCTCGGCTTGAGCTCGCTTCAATATCACTTAAACGAGCCAAAGCTCTGCTCAAGCTCGACTCGTCAATGTTATCATCATCATTATTATATTATATATAAAACACTGAACTTTTTTTGGGCTTGTTTACACCCCTAGTGTTCAGGTTAACCCGCGAATATTCGGGTCGGGTTTGGGTTCGTATGTATGACACGATTTTCGGGTTTGTATACAATTTTTGAGTTCGGGTCGGGTTGAACCCGCGAACACGACTCGTTTAATTCCTTGACCCCTTTCTTTTTGTTTTGCAATAATTTCATATTTATGATATTTCCTAAAAAATAATATAGTAAATTCATAAAAAGTCATAATTTACTAAATTGTGAGTCAACCACTTGTGGATGTTTTTGTAGAGTGTTATAAAATAGGACTACATAAAACATGAGGGAAGGTATAAAAGAGATGGGACTCCTCAGATTCGAACTTGAAACTTATGATTCCATAGTTTAGCAGTTTATCGACTACATCATCAATAACCCTATATGATCATAAATGACCTCAATCTTATCAATAATTACCCACAATAGTTTTTTATCACACTAATCGACCATCAATAACCTTATATGACCATCTATGACCATAATTTCTTATTAATTACCTGAATCAACCATTATCAAACCTAGTAGATCATTATCAACCTTAATTCACCATCAATGACCGTGTATCCTCGTCAATGGCCCAAATTTGTTGTTGATTACCCCAATTGATTTTCATTTGCCCTTATGGGTTATTAGTGATGCAGAGTGGCTGTTAATGACTGTACCTGACCAACCATAACCTAAAATGACCATCCGTAACCTAAAATGACCATCAACCTAATCGATCATTATCAAACATAATAGAGCATTATCAACCTTAATTGACCATCAATAACCGTGTATCCTCATCAGTGACGGTAATATGACCATTAATGACCCAAATTTGTTGTCGATTACCCTAGTTGATCGTCATTTACCCTTACTTGTTATTTGTGATACATAGTGGTAGTTAATGACCTTACCTTACCATCTATGACCATAATTTACTGTTAGTTACCCTAATCGACCATTATCAAACCTAATAGATCATTATCAGCCTTAATTGACCATTGATAACCGTGTATCGTCATCAATGACCGTAATATGATCATTAATGACCCAAATTTGTTGTTGATCACCCTAACTGATCATCATTTACCCTTACTTGCTATTAGTGATACACAATGACAGTTAATGACATTACCTAACCATCCATAACCCAAAATGGCCATCCATAACCCTATAAGACCATCTATGACCAAAATTTACTGTTAATTACCTAAATCAACCGTGATCAAACCGAATAGATCATTATCAACCTTAATTGACCATCAATAACTATGTATCCTCATCAGTGACCGTACTATGACCATCAATGACCCAATTTTGTTGTTGATTACCCTAACAGATAATCATTTACCCTTACTCGTTATTAGTGATACATAATTGCATTTAATGACCTTACCTGACCATCCATAACCCAAATTGACCACCCATAACCCTATAAGACCATATATGACCATGATTTACTGTTAATTACCCTAATCAACCTTGATAAAACCTAACAGATCATTATCAACCTTATTTGACCATCAACAACCGTGTATCCTCATCAATGACTGTAATTTGATCACCAATGACTCAAATTTGTTGTTGATTACCCAATTCACCATCATTTACATATTTTTATACCTATTATCATAATAAATGTTAAATATAACATAACAAAATATATTATTTCTTACTTTGTATTAGAAATTTATATACAATTATTAATACACACGTTAATTCATATATACCAGATATAAATTATACGAATATAAAAATTTGTTTATGATCGGATCGATTCGAGATTTTAGTGAGCCGATCCTGAGGAGCTCACCGCCAGGCTCAGTTCGTTTACATTCCTAACTAAACCTTGAAATAAATTTGTTAAATGTATTGCTTTATATTTTCTATATTTTTAATTTGTTATGGAAGCAATTATATATATATATAGAGAGAGAGATATATATATAATAAATGTTTTTTTCTTTTACTAGATCTTCCCTCTAATTTCCACTAAAAAATTAAAACTTCCCTCCTAGTTATTTTTATTTCCCCCTTAAATGTTTTTATTTCCCCCTCATACGTCCTTAAAACTTCCCAGCAAGTTATCTCAAGAAAATTTTTGATAACCCTAATCAATAACTGTCTGCCCCTTAAACCACCAGAACTCTGCTTCGCTACAACCAACCTGCCTCTATCTCTGCGATTTAATAAACTTTCAGAACTTGCTTTGGAAGGTCGACGACCGAAATTGGTTTGAAAGGTTAGTGACTCCTCTATCTCTGCGATTCAATAATCAATATGAAACTGGTTAAGAAGATTAGTGATGATTATAGCAACAAATCAATCGGTTTCTCAATCCCTTATGTGATTGTCTAATTAGTAAATTTTTAGCACCAGTTAATTATGATATGCTGATTAGTTAATATGGCAATAAATCGGATTTTTTGGCATAGTGATCTGATGGCAAATTAGTGATTTTTTAGCACCAGTTAATTAATGTGAGATTTGATGTCTCTTGATGTTGCTGCTATTTAGAAAAATATTTCTAGGGTTTTGCTTTATATGTGCAATTTCTATCTGTTGGTGCTGATGTTATTATGCAAGTAATAAAGTCATGTTTGATGAATCATGTAGGTTTTAATTCCACTTATTTGGGTAGCATTCTGACATCAATAACTCTTGTATGATAGCAACCTACATGTTCACATGTGTTTTTACTCGATAAATTACTGTAGCATTTTCACTCTGTACAGGCTAAATAATATAGAACTCCTATTTGAATACAATTTGAGAAATCCTTAAATCTTAGTATGTACTCAACATTTAATCAAACTAGCAGTTGTATCCTTATGCGAGATTAATGAAAAATGTTATTTAATCAATGTGGATAGCTGATAGAAAGAATGAAAGATCACATTAGTTTTAACTCCATTCACTCAAGACGACAAAGTTTTAATAAATATTGAGTCCAAGTTACATGCCTAACAAAACGATACACACTTTCCCCATTTATTTATATATTTGGTATGAACAAACTCTTGTACAGCCAGAAAAGCATAAAGAAACCATAAAAGTGACTTTCATATTTTTAAGAATCATAACATATGAAAAAAAAACAAACCAATAACATTTATTTTAATGTTTGGCATACATTTAAACTAAAAGCTATAGTTTCTACCTACTTAACACCCCCCCCCCCCACATTCCCCAAGTCCGACCCGCTTTCAGGGATTGCTTCACTTCAGGTAGGGTGAAGTGTTTTTGTCAGCACTTCAGAGGCCTCACGCCTCAGAAACAATATTTTAAAGCAAGATTCAGTTGCTTATGTCTACATAAACTTGTTTTGACTGGTTACCTTGTCCTCAATTTTATTATTCTACATCACAAAGATATATTATTATATAGTCCTATCCATTGCTAAATTTGACTATGAACAGGTCCAATGGCACACAAAATCAATAAAATTCAAAGTTTACAGACAGACGGGAATGCTTATGAGCAACTCAGACTACTGAAAATACAAAAAAAATGAAAAAAGACTAAGAGATTTAGGTTTGAAAAATGTTGCAAAGTCTTTAAAAGGTTTGACAGAAAGTAAAAAAATAAATAAAAAGACAATGAAACAAAAGTCTACTAGTGAGATAGATGTTGACTATAATCCTGATGACACGGGTGATGAAAGTGAGGAAGATCACCAAGAAGTTGCTAGAAGTGTTGGTCAAGTATCCAAAAAGGTACTTGGATTATCACAAATTTGTTTATTTTCTTTCATATACACTTGTTATCTAATCAAAATAAAATTTGTTATAGGTACACCGTGCACAATATATTCCACCAATGTTAATGAAAAAGATTGCTAATTTAGCAAAGCTACATCGAGTAAATGCATCAAATGTCTCCCAGAAGGTTCCATCGGGTTCAAATACAACAAGAGCGAATCACCAACGAGCTACAGTTACCATGGGTCAACTAATATCGAGTAATAAAGGAGGAGCAAACAGAAGAATGGCTCTTGTTGACGAGGATGATGAGATAATTCAAGGTATTATTTTATTAATTGTAGGATCGTTGAATCGATCAAATGAGTCGATCAGAAGAGTTCTAATCCAAACCAAAGGCGGAATTCAATGATTCGGACATGATTTCAGCTTGATTAACACTAAGAATCACTTTAACTGTCTCTTGTATTGATTTGAAAGCTATTACAGGTCTGGAGACACTTCGGCAGCACCTAGACTCCGGAATCAGAATGTTACAAATGAAAACATGAGCTCTCCTATTTATAGGCAGCACCACTTCGCATGAACTGGACTTCACCACTTCACATGAACTGGCACTTCGTACAAACTGGATCTGTCAGTTCGTGTGAACTGGTCAAACAACCCTAAAAACCTATTTTCTAGGCTACCGAGCTCCATTCTATCCAATCTAGACACACGACTCGATACAAGACGAAGTTAACTGACATATGCACCAATAGACTCCCCCTTGGATGTTGACGAGTCTTCAGTACGAGTCTTCATTACGTCGGGTCTTCAGTCTTGATCAGTCTTCACGCTATTTCCAAAGTATCTATCTCTGTAAGCATCCTCATCAATCTCTATCTTTCTTTTCAGACTCCCCTTTGCTAACAGACCCCCGTTAAGTTGTTCCAGGATCGCAATCTGACATAGCATTCATTCAAAGATCGTGTCCTGGCTCAAACTCTGCTCAGGCTTAGAATCGGGGATCTGCACAAACCTCTACCCAAAACATAAATTTCACAATTTTTAAAATTTAACAAATTTAGAAACCACTTGGTAGATATCTTTCAATCAACATCAAAAGTTATATCAAGTCCAAATTAATGACCTTGATTTAACTAGCAGTTCAAATTATTCTCAAAACATCACTTCATTTTTCATTTTTATTTCAAACAAACTCTCCCAACCCACTGTTGTTCATCATGTTTTGCACTCGGAATTTTGAAAATCAGCTTTTCAACATCAGTTGTCGAAAATAAGATGAAATAAAATCTTTTTGAATTTTCAAAATTTTATGCTAAAACACACTTAAACTCTTTTTGGATTTTTGAGAAATAAACTATATACAGACATCTTTTTGTGAGTTTGTGTAAGAGGATCATATCTGTTTTTGAGACAAATCACTAGCACCGTTGAGATTTAAACACATTAAGTTCTAAACGATTCACTTAGATTGTCAGTATACTGATCCACTTAAATTTTCACACAAAGTTCAACTGTTTCGAGATACGAGATTAGTGTTTTAACGAACTTGAACTTATTCGCGTGTACCACCTCAGAATATACTCCCGTATCCAGACTCCTATATTCAGTCTTACAGGTGAATGTACACTAATGATATCTGTAAACGGGTAATGCGAGACCATGAGAGCTCAGGCTATTGCTTCCGAAAAATCAGAGAGATGATGGTTCGTCTTTCGGTGTGTCCCGTTTGGGGATCTTTTCTTCAACAGCACATGATTAGCATTTTTCAATGTTTCATCATTTTTTATGCTGAGGGTGGGCTTTATGATTAAAGCTATGCAAAGTATTATACGAGGACTAGGCTATTGCTCCCGCAAAATCAGAAGTCCTGGTATAATACCCTAGATATCACCACGCACAAAGACCTAGTATGTCAGAAAAAGAAAGCCATTCAAACAAGATTTCAGGGGTTACCTATATATCCGAGAGATGTTCACCACAAAATAAGTAAGTATTTGAAATTTAGGTTTATATCTCGAACACAATCTACTAAGCGTGTAAAAACCTACTGGCATATCATCAGTGAGACCGTTTATCACATTTTAACTTTCCAATTCTTTAGCGTACTGTGATTGTCAATTGATGTACTATCATTTCCTCTTTTTCACAACAAAACTCATTTTAAATTTTCTCGATGTTTTTGGTTTTTAGATTTTATCATGTTTTTGGATTTTTCAAAATTTCTAAATTTTTTACTCCCCCTAAAATCAAAAATATGTTTCAATTTTTGATTTTCCAGGAAAATTTAAAAATGTAAACAAACAACTATACAAAGTAAAATGACAAACTGATGTGAATTGCTTCAATTCGCCATCCACTTGGCATAATCAATCAGAACTCCCCCTGACAACAAACTATATTCCCATAATGATTTCAAAACACTTAAGTTTATTTTAATCAAAATGGTTTTTTCGGAAAATAAGTTTTGTTTGTCAATTCATAAACATGTAGAATCGGGGATTTATTCATCACTTTGTTCTTCAACCACTTGTAAAAATCTAACACTTGTAGGTTTTTTCACAAAAACATTTTTCAAGAAAGATGCCGATTCGTGCTCCACGATTACCAACTTGGGAGCTCCAGCAAGTCCGGATTTTACTTCTTAAATAATCTCACACATGCCTGCGGAATCATGGGTGAACCATCAGCATTTGGTTTAACAATTTTTGATTCATAAAACTCTTTAACTCCCTTCACCATCCCATCAGCCATCTTTCCAAAAATGTGTAACACTTTGCCATTAAAAGCTTTTTCAGCATCAAATTCTTTCTCATCAGAGAAGAATTGATCTGAAATCTCAATCTTACCTTCTGATCTCAAGTTTCCGTTTGACAATGGTGGAAAATTTTCATCATCCATTGTTGGAACGGAATTCTCATCTTTTTGCACAACAGATGGCTCCTCTGACTTTGATGAATCAGATTCATCGCTAGAACTAACTTTTGAATTTTTAACAACCCATTTTTGTTTTTCAAGATTTGCTCTTCTTTTGTAAAACTGTTTCGAACTTTCACCAACTTCAAAAGTCGAATTTTTGAACTTTGTAAATTTTTCTGTTGGTTGTTTCTTTTCATCAACATATGTCTCTTTCAATTTAGAGTTCGAAGCAACTACCTGTTTTGTGTTAGTGGAGTTTGGGCAATTCCACGCAATATGTCCAACTTCTTGACATTTGAAACGGGTTCTTCTTTCAACTCTTGATTCAGATTTCATCATTATATTCTTTTGCTTTTCAGCGAGAAACTCCTTGTTTGACTGTTTCCAGAACGGTTTCTCCTTCTCCTCTTCTGAACTTGCTCCTGAAACAAATTTAGTTGGTTTATAAATTTTCTCATTTTTATGATTTTCGGATGGAATAAAACCTAAACCTTTCTTTTTGAAATTATAGTTATGGTTTGGTTTCTTTTGATAACCCGAACCAGAACTGTAACCCTTTTTCTTGTTCAATCTTTGTTGAACTCTTGAAGTGTACTTTTTAGGTTTTTCAGTAAGATTTACATCTTTTATTTCAGAAATATTAATTTCTGTTAATTTGAAAACCTTGTTAATCATTTTAGTTTTAACACTTCTTATTGGAAATTCCTCATCAGAAAATAATTTGTCAGAATCATTCAAAGTATATGCTACTTTGAATGTTTCGTCATTCAAATTATTTTTCGACATCAGAAAATCTTTATTGTAAACCCTTTTGATTGGTGAACTCGAGCTTTTATCTGGCGAACTCGACTTTTCAGATTTAGACTCTGACTTTGACTCTTCATCTTCATCCAACACCTGATTGACCACTCTCTTAATTAACTCGGACTCAAGATCAGTGTCTGACGCTATGAAGGTGACATCAATATCATCTAGTAATCCATTGATAGACTCGGATTTCAGATTTGGATTGAGTGCTTCAGCCACCTTTTCAAAGTCTCGGGGGTATAGCCATCCCACATTGAATTTGGTACTCTGTTATACTTCAAACCAGTTTTCTTACCAAAATTTCCTTCATCATCTGCATACTTATGAGCTGCAACGGCAGGATAGATGCAATCAATAACATACTCTGAACTTTGATAACTTCGAAGTAAATTGTTCACTCTTTCGGTTTCAATCTTCATCGCTGCCAATTCTTGTTTCAGCTCCGCATTCATCTCAATATATCCGTTGATTGCTCTTTGCTTTTGAAGAACTGTTGCTTTCAGAAGATCTTTCATCTGAATATCTTCATCACAAGCTCTTTTGTAAATATTCACTTTGCTTCTTAGGAGATCATATGACTCTTTTATACTCCTCACATTGTGCAGTAAGTTTTCTTTGAGTTTCTCCAATTCAGCCAACTTCATGTCTTTCTCAGCACAACCTTTGCAAGGTACTAAACACTTTGCATAAGGTTTTTCAACCTCTACAATCTTTTCTACCTCAACAATTTTTTCAACTTCGACAATTTTCTCCACCACCTTCTCAAACACAACTGGTTCTTTATCAAATTCTATTTTCACTTCATTTTCTTCAATCTCGACCTTTTGTGTTGGTTCTTCTTCAGCTTTTACCTTTTCTTCAGCAATCCTTCTTGCTTCAATTTCCTCTTCAACAATCCTTCTTGCTTCCAATTCTCTCTTCAGTCTAGCAGCCCTTTTCTCTTTCAACATCTCGATTTTATCTGCAAAAAACAAATTAAAACTATAAGAATCCAAATTTTTTCTAGCTGTATTAATATACTCTTCCTCATCATCAATATCTTCATCACTTCCTGAAGTTAAAAATCGGTTGTCTTTTAGGACGGTTCTTAGATTTGATTGATTTTTCTTCTGAGGTTGTGTCTTCAAAGATTTGAGCAACAAATGCTGTTTTTTCTGAAGTTCTGTTAGGATTCCACTTATCCCAACTGAATCCTTCTGGAAGCCTTTCATCTTCTTGGTTTATCAGACCATAACAAGCTCTCTTCTTTTTTTCATCTTCAATTTGAATAGTTTTTTTAGTGTGAAGATTGTTGTTGATATGGTTGTTGAGCAACCTGATGATAAATTGCTTTTCGATGATAATCGTTGTTTCCAAATGGATCTTGTCTTCCGGTTGATTCCCTGTTTGTACACTCTCGTTTAAAATGCCCCCTTTCTCGGCAACCAAAACAAGTAACCTTTGATTTGTCAAAACCTAGCTGAGATGTAGCAGCATCACGAAGATCATCTCTTCCAGTGATTTGTTTGAATTTTTCTACTCTTCTCAAAACACTATCTAAACACCACTTGATGTCCATCAACTCAAGTTCTTCAGAATCAATCTGATTATAATCCTCTTTAGTGAGCATCGGATTTCCGATTCTTCCAGCAACTAAGCTTTCATACGACTCTAACACAGTAACAAGAGATGCCATGTGTTGCTTAGCAATATCTGGAGAGAAATTTTGACCATTTTGAATGTTTAATGTCACATTGCATTGCAAATTGGTTGAACTCTGTCGTTGAGAACTTGGTGTTGAGAAATTTGGATCAAAACTTGAATAAGACAAAGAATATCCACCACTCTGAGTTATAGTGCTAACATTTGTTCCGGAAGTACCATCAGCACTGAAAGCAATCTGAATCTTCGGACTCGGAGTAGTCTCAACTTTGCTTCCTCTATAGTATAGACTAACATCTTGTTAAGCACTCGGATTCTTCATGATAGCAGTTTTCTGAACATCCAATTCATGTTCTTCAAGCTTCTGAATGAACTTACACAAATTCATATCTTCAGATTTTCGGTTATGCTTTAGAAACAACAGATATGTTCCCCATTTATTCTGTGGTAGCGCATCGGCTAGCTTATCAACCCATTCATCATCTTCTTTCTTGATGTCCAATTTTTTCATCTCCTGGACAAGATGACAATATCTCTCAATAGTCTTCCTAGTCGTCTCATTTTCAAAAGCTGTAAACATATCAAATGATTTCTTTAGTAATGCACGTTTATTTTTTATCATGTCAACACTTCCCTTAAACTATTGAATCAACGCTAACCAAATTGATCTAGCAGTTCCCTCATGTTGAAGCAAAACGAAAATATCTTCTTTTACTGCTGTAACACCCTTTTTATGATAATGAGATGCACTAATAAGTTACATGAATTTTTACTAAAAGTTGAGTTTACAAAAGATTTTCAAGTTTAGATACCAAACATAATCATGTTAAGTACAAAAACAAAGTTTAAAGTAACTTCTACTAGTCGACTACCGACTAGTTTAAACCTTCAGACATGGTTAACAATTCATTTACATCAAAATCATTGTCTAAACAAAGTTAAGTTAACGCGGAAGCTTCAAAATGCATGTTCGGTTCTTGATGTCATACTTGATCACCATCCGGGAAGGCCCCAACCATACCTACGGCCAAAACCACTTTAAAAGTTAGTATTGACATAGTTATAAGGCATATAAACGGGTTCTAGTGTCAAAACATCAAAATAAAAATAAAATTTCAAATCTGAACATGTCGCGTGTCGCGCCAGGAACATCTCAACTTGTCGCGTGGCGCGGGAGGCCCCGCGTATCGCGCCAGTGTTTTGGGTTTCCCTCGCGTGGCGCGGGGGAGTGCGTTTTCCAGCAGGTCCAGTTTCTTGACCTGCATTTTACCCAGCTCCGAAAATTATCAAAATTCTAACTTTAAAAGGTCATAACTTTTCACTCGCTACTCCGTTTTAGCCGATTCTTTTTCCTATAAGTCCGTAATAAAATTACGGACCCAACCATGTAAATTTCACAATCCTGGAAATCAAGATACCGACAATCGGTTCACAATTTCCTTATTACAATTATCCAACCCATTAGTGTAAGTGCATAACACCACTTTTCAATTTTTAAGACTTTTTAGACATAATTACCCAATTTCCCGGGCCCATAAATTTGGCGCATTCGCGCCATTCTATGGCTTTGCGTTCCCTTAGAACTAACTACTTGTTTCTTCGGAATTCAAGCAGTCCGTTTCAAGCAACCCTTTCATTTAACTTCTATCATTTGATCCGAATTCCCGGATTCTTAGACTTAGATTAGTATAACCAAATCATTGATGTGGTACAATCCACCATCTAACGAAGTATGAGACTTTCAAGTCTCTACTCTCGTGATTCTTTTAAAAGCATCATTTTGACCCGTTTGGCTATTTAGTGAAAACCATCACTTTATTGACAAGCCAAACTAAATTCCAAGTCTTTATTTGACCCGTTTGATGGTCGAGTGTACTTCGCCACTTTAACGACGCATCAAACGCATCCATTACAACACAACATCATTCATACGACAAACCCAAATATTTACACAAAATTTAACGGGGCATAAGCCACGTACCATTAAAGCACACCTTTTCCGCGGGTATCACCTCCGGCGTGTCCACTTGACGTTCCGGATTCCTTGCCTAAAGAGTTCAATTCATAACAAGATTAGAACTCTTTCATAAGCTTTAACGCATTATTTCTTAACATATTCAAATCTGCGTTTTACCCAACTTTTAACATTTTAACCCTCATTTAGGCGTTTTATCAAACACCTAGCGGGTCAGATTTCTACATGATCTAGACCAAGTTCATGACTTGAGTTTATCACCATAATTAACTTCAATTAGACTACATGTCCATATTTTAACATCAACAATTTAGAGGTTTCCTCATAATTTCAGTTTACACTAGAACAAGAGTGTTAATCCTAGTGTTTATCAAGTTCCACTAACATATTAGTCACCCACTATGGTGATTTTGGCCCTTACAATTATCGTGCAAGAATTTATCAAGAAATCATCTAGGGTTTGTCCTTAAACCTTATATCACTTCCAATTTCATGTTTACAACACATAATTAAGCTCTACACTCGATTTCAATCACATGCATGAACATTGAATTGAATCAAAATGACCTAATTTGACATACCTTATGACCCCTTTAACAAGGTGATCACGATTCTATGATCAGATTTTGATTTCAACTGGATTTTGGCCTTCAATTTGATAGTTTAGTAGATATTAGGGTTTTGGGAGTGAGGGTGTCGCCCCCTTCCTGCTTTTGATCGACCAGAGCCTCAATTGAGGTGTTTGGTTTTTATTTTTTTGATTAAAACTAATAATAATAGTTTCAAGTTTAACAACATTGGTCCCCCCACTTTTGTTTAACATTTAGTTTCGGTTATTCTAACCTTATTTCAAGTTATTTCTAGACTTGTAGCTAACTAGGTTATAATTTTCCAAGTTAATTAATTCTTGTTTATTTAAAACTTTATAATCGTAATATAAAGTTTTATATTTCCAGGATGTTACAAGTCCACCCCCCTTAAAAAGGGTTTCGTCCCCGAAAGCGTATTACGTACCAAATAATATAGGGTAGAGCCGTTGCATTTCGTCTTCGGATTCCCAGGTGGTATCCGCACCCTTCCTGTGTTCCCATTTAACCTTCACTTGGTTAATTACTTTGTTCTTCAAACTCTTCTCTTTACGATCTAAAATTGCAATTGGATTTACTGCATAGTTGAGGCTGTTATCCACCTCGATGTCATCGTAGTGGATACGAGCGGTTTCATCTGCTAAGCATTTTCGGAGATGTGACACGTGGAATGTGCTATGAATTCCACTCAACTCCTCGGGTAGTTCAAGACGATATGCTACCCTACCAACCCGTTCAGTGATTCTGAATAGCCCAATAAACCTCGGACTCAACTTTCCTCTTTTTCTGAACCGTATAATTCCTTTCCATGGCGATACTTTTAGCATTACTTTATCACCGATTTGAAATTCAATCGGTCTCTTCCGTTTATCCGCGTACGCTTTTTGTCGATCCTGAGCCGCCTTTAGGTGAGCTCGGACCAAGTCGATCTTCTCATTCGTAGTTCGGATTATATCAGTAGGAGCTAGTCCTCGTGGACCCACTTCTCCCCAACATACCGGGGCTCGACACTTTCTTCCATATAACATTTCGTAAGGGGCCATTTTAATGCTCGCGTGATAGCTGTTGTTATACGAGAATTCGACCAAGGGTAGATAGACATCCCAACTACCCCAGAAGTCGATAATGCAAGCCCGCAGCATATCTTCCAACGTTTGTATCGTTCTCTCACTTTGCCCATCCGTTTATGGATGGTAAGCAGTGCTAATGAACAGTTTAGTTCCCATTTGCTCTTGGAATTCGTGCCAAAATTTCGAAGTAAACCGAGTATCTCTGTCTGACACAATGGATATCGGTACTCCATGACGTGCTATGATCTCATTGGTGTACACCTCCGACATCTTCTCGGATGTATAAGTCTCACGAATCGGAATGAAGTGAGCACTTTTCTTCAATCTATCCACGACTACCCATATAGCATCACACCCGCGATTGGTTTTGGGCAATTTGGTCAACAAATCCATTGTGATTTGTTCCCATTTCCAAACTGGGATGTCCAATGGTTGCAACTTACCATATGGCTTCTGGTGCTCCGCTTTGATTTGCAAACAAGTTAAACACTTCTCCACATACTTCACAATATCTCTTTTCATTCCGGGCCACCAATAGTTTTGTTTTAAATCATTGTACATCTTGGTCACCCCCAGATGGATCGAATAATGAGATTTATGGGCCTCGTCAAGTAGAAGCGCCTTGGCCCCACACGTATTTGGAACCCATATCCTTCCAAATCGAGTTTTCAACCCTTGGTTACCATCTGTCAAGTCTTTTAGCTGGCCAACTATTCTCTCTTTATTCATATTTTCTTCCTTCATTGCTTCAGTTTGAGATTTTCGGATTTGCTCAAGCAAACCCGATGTCACGATTAGTTGCATCGTTCGCACTCGAATAGGCGTATAGTCTGTCTTTCGGCTCAACGCGTCCGCCACTACATTAGCCTTACCGGGGTGGTAATGTATGTCACAATCAAAGTCTTTTACCATTTCTAACCACCGCCTCTGTCTCATATTCAATTCTTTCTGATCCAAGAAATACTTCAAGCTTTTATGGTCGGTAAAGATAGTGCATTTTACCCCATATAAGTAATGCCTCCATATTTTTAAGGCGAACACCACTGCTGCCAACTCGAGGTCATGTGTAGGGTACTTCTTCTCATGAGTCTTTAGCTGTCTCGAGGCATAGGCTATAACCTTGCCTCGTTGCATCAAAACGCAGCCAAGTACCGAATGCGATGCATCCGAGTAAACAACCATATCTTCCGTTCCATCTGGTAATGACAACACCGGTGCATGGGTCAGTTTCTCCTTAAGCGTTTGGAACGCCCTTTCCTGATCTTCACCCCAAATAAACTTTTCGTCCTTACGGGTTAATTTGGTTAATGGCATAGCGATTTTAGAGAAATCTTGCACGAACCTCCGGTAATAACCCGCAAGCCCCAAGAAGCTTCTGATTACTGAAAGGATTTTTCGGTGGATTCCATCTTGCCACAGCTTCTATTTTCGATGGGTCTACTAACACCCCATTTGCACTAATGATGTGCCTAAGAAATTGCACCTCTCGTAACCAGAAGGCACACTTTGAAAATTTCGCATACAATTTCTCTCTCCTGAGCGTCTCCAACACTTCACGCAAATGACTTGCGTGTTCTACTTCATTCTTCAAATATATCAAGATGTCATCAATGAACACTATCACTGACTTGTCTAACATGGGTTTGCAAACCCGGTTCATAAGATCCATGAAAGCCGCGGGTGCATTAGTTAACCCGAAGGACATCACGAGGAACTCGTAATGTCCGTACCGTGTGCGGAAAGCCATTTTCGGTACATCCTCCTCCTTGACTTTCAACTGATGATACCCCGATCTAAGGTCGATTTTGGAGAACCAACTTGCACCTTGTAGTTGGTCAAATAGGTCATCAATTCTTGGAAGCGGATATCGATTCTTTACCGTGAGTTTGTTCAACTCCCGGTAATCAATGCACATACGCATGCTCCCATCCTTCTTTTTCATGAATAATACTGGTGCGCCCCATGGAGACACACTTGGCCGAATAAATCCTTTGTCAAGCAAATCTTGGATTTGGGACATCAATTCTTGCAATTCTGATGGCGCGAGCCGATACAACGCCTTAGCCACAGGTTTCGCGCCCGGAATCAATTCAATTCCGAACTCTACCTCCCGTTCTGGTGGTATACCCGGTAAATCTTCCGGAAATACATCAGCGTATTCACGTACCACTGGTACGTCTTCAATCGTTGGCGTCTCTTTATCAGGTTCGTTTGCGTATATCATGAATGCTTTACATCCGCGCCTCATAAGTTTGTGAGCTTTTAGTATTGAGCACATAACGGGACTACCCCCTTTTTCGCCAAAGATGGTAACAAGCTTCCCACTTGGAGATGTCAATTTTATCTCTTTGCAGAAACATATCACTTTAGCATGATGTCGGGATAACCAATCCATCCCGACCACTACTTGAAATTCTCCCATTGACATAGGGATCAAGTCTATTAAATACTCCTCATCATCAATGGTTATTTTGCAATCTCGACATACATCACATACAAGGAAAATTTTGTTATCACCTATTTCTACCTCTAATGGCATAGGCAATTTTGTTAGTACAAAAGAAGGATGTCGAATAAATCCATGTGAAACAAAAGATTTATTCGCACCCGTATCAAATAGCACATGTGCGGGAATTGAGTTTATAGCAAATATACATGAAACCACATTGGGTTCCACCTTTGCCTCGGCTGCCGTTAACTGGAAGGATCTTGCTTTTGCTCTTGGTGTCTCAGTACGTGTATCCTTGTCATCTTTCTTTCCGGTCAACTCCGGGCACTCATATTTCTTGTGACCCGGCTGATAACATTTGTAACACACCGACACCTTCCCCGGACACAACGCAGCCGTGTGCCCTGTTTTTCCACAAATAGGACACGGCTTGTCCTTAAACCAACACTCACCCTTGTGCCCTTTCCCGCATATCTTGCAGTTTGATGACCCGCCTTTTCCTTCTTGTTTCTTTGAGGATTCGGTCATGCGCGCCTTTTTCGTCGGGCTTGGATTGACTACCTGCGCCCTTCTTTTGCCTCTCTCAATCTGTTTCTTCAACTCTATCTCCCGTTCCCGAGCAACGTTTATAATCTCGGTGAGAGTTTCATACTTTGAAGGAGTCATAAACTCCCTATACTCGGCGCTCAGCATATTATAATAATAGTATATTTTCTGCTCTTCATTCGTTATCAGGTCATCACAAAACTTCATTTTATCCATGAATGTTCCCGTGATTTTATCGATAGATTCACCCTTGTGTCGAAGCTGCATAAATTCTTCCTTGATTTTGTTAATGACTGCCTTGGGACTATGATGTTTAAGAAACGGTGTCTTAAACTCGTCCCATGTCATAGCCTTCGCCGCTTCACTTCCGATCTCTTTCTTCTTGTTATCCCACCAATCTTTCGCCTGACCCCTTAACTGATCCGTGCCATAGGCCACGTAGTCATCCTCATCGCAATGGGTCCTTTCAAATACTCCATCCATATCACTTAGCCACCGTTGGCATATTATTGGGTCAACCTCCCCATTGTAATTTGGCGGTTTACACGCCATGAACTCTTTATAAGAACAAGATTTTCGTCCTCCTGACTTCTCCTTCGCTAAATTGGTATTATCCTCCAATTTCTTGATTCTTTCTTCCACCACTGATAACACCGTGTTTTGGATTTTGTCGATGAAACCCGACAAACTGTTTTTGATTGCCTTTCCTACCTCCTCAGCAATCACTTCTCTTGTTTGCTCGGTGACTCTCGGCACCGCATCATCATTACCCTTATCCGTCATCTTTAACTGAAATGTTTACATCGAGCGTTAAACATTTCATCTATGGCATATGGTTTATTTACTTCAGTTTATTCAAGTTCATAACTTGTTTTCACCGTTCTCATTTAATGCACTTTCCGGGTTTGAGTGTGTTAACACGCTCTTCCCATGCATGTCAATTCATTATTTCCCTTTTTATAATTAGTAATTCTACTTTAGAACAATTAACTCTTACCGGATGCTTGATCAAGCTTGAACCGAACACACTTGTTAACAACCTTGAGCTCTAATTACCAACTTGTAACACCCTTTTATGATAATGAGATGCACTAATAAGTTACATGAATTTATACTAAAAGTTGAGTTTACAAAAGATTTTCAAGTTTAGATACCAAACATAATCATGTTAAGTACAAAAACAAAGTTTAAAGTAACTTCTACTAGTCGACTACCGACTAGTTTAAACCTTCGGACATGGTTAACAATTCATTTACATCAAAATCATTGTCTAAACAAAGTTAAGTTAACGCGGAAGCTTCAAAATGCGTGTTCGGTTCTTGATGTCATACTTGATCATCATCCGGGAAGGCCCCAACCATACCTACGGCCAAAACCACTTTAAAAGTTAGTATTGACATAATTATAAGTCATATAAACGGGTTCTAGTGTCAAAACATCAAAATAAAAATAAAATTTCAAATCTGAACCTGTCGAGTGTCGCGCCAGGAACATCTCAACTTGTCGCATGGCGCGGGAGGCCCCGCGTGTCGCGCCAGTGTTTTGGGTTTCCCCGCGTGGCGCGGGGGAGTGCGTTTTCCAGCAGGTCCAGTTAATGGACCTGCATTTTACCCACCTCCGAAAATTATCGAAATTCTAACTTTAAAAGTTCATAACTTTTCACTCGCTGGTCCGTTTTAGCGGATTCTTTTTCTTATAAGTCCGTAATAAAATTACGGACCCAACCATGTAAATTTCACATCGCGGAAACCGAGATACCGACAATCGGTTCACAATTTCCTTATTACAATTATCCAATCCATTAGTGTAAGTGCATAACACCACTTTTCAATTTTTAAGACTTTTTAGACATAATTACCCAATTTCCCGGGCTCGTAAATTTGGCGCATTCGCGCCATTCTATGGCTTTGCGTTCCCTTAGAACTAACTACTTGTTTCTTCGGAATTCAAGCATTCCGTTTCAAGCAACCCTTTCATTTAACTTCTATCATTTGATCCGAATTCCCGGATTCTTAGACTTAGATTAGTATAACCAAATCATTGATGTGGTACAATCCACCATCTAACGAAGTATGAGACTTTCAAGTCTCTACTCTCGTGATTCTTTTAAAAGCATCATTTTGACCCGTTTGGCTATTTAGTGAAAACCATCACTTTATTGACAAGCCAAACTAAATTCCAAGTCTTTATTTTGACCCGTTTGATGGTCGAGTGTACTTCGCCACTTTAACGACGCATCAAACGCATCCATTACACTACAACATCATTCATACGACAAACCCAAATATTTACACAAAATTTAACGGGGCATAAGCCACGTACCTTTAAAGCACACCTTTTCCGCGGGTATCACCTCCGGCGTGTCCACTTGACGTTCCGGATTCCTTGCCTAAAGAGTTCAATTCATAACAAGATTAGAACTCTTTCATAAGCTTTAACGCATTATTTCTTAACATATTCAAATCTGCGTTTTACCCCACTTTTAACATTTTAACCCTCATTTAGGCGTTTTATCAAACACCTAGCGGGTCAGATTTCTACATGATCTAGACCAAGTTCATGACTTGAGTTTATCACCATAATTAACTTCAATTAGACTACATGTCCATATTTTAACATCAACAATTTAGAGGTTTCCTCATAATTTCAGTTTACACTAGAACAAGAGTGTTAATCCTAGTTTTTATCAAGTTCCACTAACATATTAGTCACCCACTATGGTGATTTTGGCCCTTACAATTATCGTGCAAGAATTTATCAAGAAATCATCTAGGGTTTGTCCTTAAACCTTATATCACTTCCAATTTCATGTTTACAACACATAATTAAGCTTTACACTTGATTTCAATCACATGCATGAACTTTGAATCGAATCAAAATGACCTAATTTGACATACCTTATGACCCCTTTGACAAGGTGATCACGATTCTATGATCAGATTTCGATTTCAACTGGATTTTGGCCTTCAATTTGATAGTTTAGTAGATATTATAGTTTTGGGAGTGAGGGTGTCGCCCCCTTCCTGCTTTTGATCGACCAGAGCCTCAATTGAGGTGTTTGGTTTTATTTTTTTGATTAAAACTAATAATAATAGTTTCAAGTTTAACAACATTGGTCCCTCCACTTTTGTTTAACATTTAGTTTTGGTTATTCTAACCTTATTTCAAGTTATTTATAGACTTGTAGCTAACTAGGTTATAATTTTCCTAGTTAATTAATTCTTGTTTATTTAAAAATTTATAATCCTAATATAAAGTTTTATATTTCCGGGATGTTACAACTACTTGTTGGAGAAGACTAATCATCATCTTTTCACTGGTGTATCTTAATTTTTCATTCGGTGTAAATTCACTTAATGGTTTTTGTTGGGATTGAACCTTATCAGAGGAACAGATAATTAAAGCCAAAACTGGATCAGAGAGCAGTGGATCCAAAATAAGCAGACGATCACAGCTGGTTCATACAAATCTCTCCCCTTGAAAGTGGTTTCATATCTATTGACCTCTTATCTGCTGATTTTACTAAGTGCTGACCTACAACTGCTGCCTTGCATCTACTGAGCAATGTCAAAGACTGATGGAAGACCAAAGCTCTGCTGATTCAATCTACTGCCTTGAGTCAAGTACTGCTGATCCGGACAAGCACTGCTGGGTTCACAGCAGTGGAAGGATGCAACAGCTGTTTAAGTGTCTTTTATGTAAAGAAATGTAATAGCAGTAGTTAGTACATCAGTGTTTGTATAGATCAGAGGTTAGAGTTTGTTAGGAGGTTAGATGTCACTTTCATGGTGACGTCAGCTAAGATGCTCAGTGGTTTGCAAGTGCCTATAAATAGTTAAGTACTTTGTACTGTTCTATTAGCTCTTTTACAACATTGTCTTCTTTGCACGAACAAACTACTGAGCTCTGGCTGAGGGGGAGTTTGCATTCATTCATCAATCATTGTAATCGTTGTTGAAACAAATTCAATCTTTCGATTCATTGTGTAAAGATGTTTGATTAAAGTATTACTCTCGTTTGATTGTATGCAAAGTTTGTTTTCATCTTAATTCCGCTGCACAACTCTTTCATTTTCATCTTAATTTCAAACGAAAATACATTCAAAAACAAACTCAGATCCAACAATTGGTATCAGAGCTTGGACAGTCAAATTTGATTTAACAATCATTTTGACGTAAATAGTTCAGCTCATAACAGTTGATACTGATCGTTTGTTCGTCCGTTGAAAAACAGAACAAGGATTAATCACCATTAAAGTTGATTTCTCAGTGTCTGTAAAACAACAAGAATGACGTCACAATCTCAGGATGATAAAAACAACATCGGCTCACTTTTTAAACCACCTATGCTAAAAAGAAATGAGTACAACATCTGGCAGAGAAGGATGGGTCACATCCTTGCTCAACAAAGCACAGGTTGTTGGAGGTCTGTCATTTATGGTCCCCATGTTCCTTCAGTGCCAAGCGCTGAAGATGCTAAAAAGTTCGTTCCAAAACCAGTTGAAAATTATACCGAAACCGACTTTCAAAAGATCGAACTAGATGCTAAAGCTTTTAGCATCATAGCATCAGCGCTGCCCAATGAGATATATGCTGGACTGTTACACTGTAATAGTGCCAAAGAATTATGGGACACACTTAAGGAACAGTTTGGGGGGACTGAAGAAGTCATAGAAAACAACAGGGAAATCCTGAACCAACAGTATGAAACATTTTGCTACGTTAAAGGTGAATCACTAACGCAACAATTTGAGCGTTTCAGTTGTCTCATCAGTGAAGTGAGGCTTGTTAACACCACTTTTACAAACTCAACTCAAAATAGCAGGTTCCTCAGGTCACTGCCAGAAAAATGGGACACCATAGCTTTTGTCACCCGAAACTCACCTGAATTCAAGGATCTGACCTTGACCCTACTCCACGGTCGACTCCTGACCTACGAAAGGGAGTTGAACCAGAAAAGGAGGTTACAAGAATCAGGAAAAGTTACCGATGATTACACTTTCGGTAATACTGCTCTTCTGGGTCAAGAAGAATCTGGGAGCAGTGGTAAGGACCAGGGTTATGATCACTTCATTGACATAACTGCTGGTGCAAATTTCAACAACCCTGATCCTCACTCTGCAAGTTATGCATTCACTGCAAACGAAAACCAGATGTCAGATAATCTAAGCTTTGAACTCAATGATTTACAACATTTCGATCCCACTGACTTAGAGGAAATGGACACCCTGCACCAACTGGCCTTGCTAAGTGTTAGAACTAGCAAATTTTACAAAAGAACAGGGCGAAAGTTCCCAGGGTTGCATGGGAATCTAAGGGTTGGGTTGGATAAATCGAAAATCAAGTGCTACAAGTGTAACAGGTTAGGACATTTCACTAGGGAATGTAGGAGTCAAACTACTGGTCCCATAATTACTCATCCTAGCTCAAATCCTAGACCTCAAAACCAAAGCACTGTGCACTATGCCCAGTATACCCCAGCAGCTCAAGTGAACACTGCTCACTATGCTGCTGCCCCTGTGCCAGTACACTATGTCCAAACTACTGTTCCACAAATCCAATATGTTCAAACCCCTGCTCCACAGGTACAAGTGCAACCTGTTGCACCTCAAACCACTGCTCCAGCAGCAGCACAACCAGATCAACAAAGTTTTTTCACTCAAGGGTTTGTTGACTGGAGTAGTATGCCTGAAGATCTTAGTGATGAAAATTTTGCACTCTATGCTTCTAATGATTCTTCTCATGATGAGTTTTGTTTGATGGCATTAGAGTCAATACAGGAGGGGGTTGAAACTGAGGAGGAACAGCAGAGCTTTGAAACAGTGGAAGAGGTGACTGAAGCAGTGGTTACTGCTGTGGCTGGTGAACTACTGTTGGGAGAAAGTTCAGGTACCCTGATTGAACCATTGACAGACCCATGGTCCAAAGAGTACAAAGAAGAAGAGAAAGAAGAAAAGGCTGGTGAAAAGAAGGTGAAAGCTGTTGATGAAGAGGATCATCAATGTGATTGTGCAATGATGGCAGCTGCCAAGGTATCTCCTCAAGTTCTTGAAAAACTGTGTTCTGACAATTGCATAATTGCTTTTGCTAACATTAAAGAGGTGAATGAAAACCTTCGGGATAAAATCTTGACTGATGAGGTTAAATTTGAAAAGTCTTTAAAAGAACTTAAAAACAAATTGACTGAAAAGGAAAAAGAGATCAGCTGTCTAAAAGAAGAGCAAAGTATAACCAAAACCCAACTTCAAACTATGGTAGAAAAATACCAAGTTTGCAAAAAGGAGTTCGAATCCACCCAGATTACTTGTGAAAGATGGGTGGAATCCTGCAGAGGATATGAGGTTATGCTTGAAAAACAGATAAAAAGCAATGTGAAATTTGGGGTTGGCTATAGAAACATGATGATGAAAACACTGCTTTTGAAAAATCTGTTCAAATCACTGATGTAACCACTGAGTTCATCCCCACAAACAAGAATGGCTAAGAAGTGAAAATCACTGACAAACTTGGTAACAAAATCACACTTGACAGACCAATGGGATCCTCTACTTTTGAGGAGCTTGAAGAATACCAGTTTAAACCAAAATGGTCTGATGAGTGTGACATTCTTGAAAATTTCAAGCCAATGGACTTTACATCAACTGATGGTGTCAAGGCTCCAAAAGCTAAAGTCATACCTCTCAAGGACATCCCAGCAGTGGTTAAAACCTCTGCTGCAAAGGAGTCTGAAAAGAGAAAGAAGAAAGAAAAAATTGATAACTTTTTTTGTGAATTCTGTGAGAAAAGGAATCATCTAACAAAAGATTGTTTCCACTTAAAAGCTTATGATTTAAACAGAACAAGTGTCATTGTTTCAGCTGAAGGTTGCATTGTCTGTGGTAAAACAAACCACAAAACTCAAGCATGTGTGTATCTCAAAAACTTTGATGTGAAAAAGAATGAGTACATTGCTAAAACATCCTTGAGTCCTTCATCATCATCAACATCTGTCAAATTCACCAAGAAACAACCACTGTTTGTGCCAGTTCAAACAGCTGTTACAAAACAGCTGAACCAAACATCTGACAAAAGAGATGTTCAGGTTACTGATGCACCCCCTGCCAATCAGTTCAGAAAAGGCAGAGAAAAACAGTCTTACCAAAGGATTCCACACGTTTATGAGGCCTACAAAAGGCCCTCTAAACCCAAAGTGAACAGGCATCCTTTTGGTTACCAGCAGATGATTGGTCAGGACCCACAACAGGGGTTAGAGAAACACTGTCCTAAAACAGTTCAAACCCCTGACCTAACCACTGTCCACCATTCTGCATCCATCCCAGACACTGTTGAGACCCCATCCAAAGCCTTGTTGGCTTTGGAGACCTTAATGAACTAATCCGTTTACTTCATGTGCAGGGAGCTTCTGCATGCTTTGATAGTCTTTGGTATGTAGATAGTGGAGGCTCCAGGCACATGACAGGATGTAAAGCCCTCCTCAAAGACTTTAAAATCCATGGAGGGGGTGATATATCCTTTGGGAATAATAGTAAAGGGAAAGTTCTGGGGTCTGGTATAGTGCAATCTGGAAATGTAAAATTTGAAACTGTCAATCTAATAGAAAATCTAAAATTCAACCTTCTGAGTGTGTCCCAAATGAGTGACAAGGGATTTGGGTCATTCTTCACAAAAGACTGTTGTAGGATTGTTGGACCAGAAATGGTCAAAAAGATTGAAGTAATAATCAAAACTGGTCAAACTAAACTTGTTGCTCAAAGAAGTGGCAATGTTTATGTTGTAGACATGTCAAAAGAGTGTCCCAGAGCTGATGCCTGTCTGTTCTTAGCTGCCTCTAACAAAGAGACAGAACTTTGGCACAGAAGGCTGGGGCACACAAATCTTAAGACAATCACAGAAATTTCAAAAAATGGTTTGGTGAGAGGCCTACCACAAAAATTGTTTTCATGTTCTGAACATTGCATTTCCTGTTTAAAAGGAAAACAGCATAAAAGTTCTTACAAGTCCATTGAAGAGTCCAAAACAACCTAGTGTTTGCAAATGCTACACATGGATTTGTTTGGCCCAGTTCAAGTCATGAGCCTCAAAAAGAAAATATATTGTTTGGTTATTGTTGATGACTTTTCTAGGTTTACATGGACTTTCTTTTTACACTCAAAAGATGAGACTGCAGGCATTTTGCAAGACTTTGTAACACAGGTTGAAAAGCAATTTGACCTTCCAGTGAAAAGCTTCAGGAGTGACAATGGCACAGAATTCAAAAATAGGGAGTTGGATGCCTTCTGTGTGAAGAAAGAGATTGTAAGGCAGTACAGCATCCCTAGAACACCAGAGCAGAATGGGGTAGTGGAAAGGAAGAATAGAACTCTGATTGAGGCTGCCAGAACCATGCTTGCAGATTCAGGTTTGCCATTAACTTTCTGGGCAGAGGCAGTAAACACTGCTTGCTGTGTTCAGAACAGAGTTTTAATAAACCCCCAGGCACAAAAAGACTGCCTATGAAATTCTGTATAAAATTAAACCACTGATTTCATACTTCAAGGTGTTTGGCTGCCCATGCTTTATTTTGAACTTAAAAGATTCCATTTCAAAATTTGCAGCCAAAATTGATTGTGGTTATCATCTGGGATACTCAACCACTGCCAAGGCCTACAAAGTGTTCAATACACGAACCAAGGCAGTGGAGGAGACTTTGAATGTTAAGTTCAATGAACTTTCATCAATGAAAATCCCAGCAAACCCTGCAGATCTGTTTGATCTTGAAAAATTTATTTTTGAAAATACTGCTGTCAAGACTAACAGTGCAGGTCCATCCGAGGATACAACACCAGACTATGGGTATGAAATCATCATCCCTCAAAGGTCTGCCACAAAGGGAAAAGCACCAGCTTTTCAAAACAGTTGTCAAAGTTCAACCACTGCTACCTCAAAAGTTGTTGACCAAAGTAGCCCATTAACCACTGCTTCCACATCCTCAAACACTGCTGACAAAAGTCCTCAAACAGTGGATAAAAGTCAGCAGGTGTCCACTTCATTACCTCCTATTCCACCACCTTTTGAAGCCACTGCTAGATCATCAAAGTCCCCAGCAGTGGTTAGCTCAGATGATACACATTTGCAGCCTTCACCAACAAATGCCATCATACCATACCAAGGAGATTTAATCTTCTTGAGATCTCATCCACCTGATCAAATCATTGGCAACATAAATGAAGGGGTGCTCACAAGAAGCCAAACCCAAAACATTTGTCTTTTTGCTGGTTTTCTATCACTCCATCAGCCAGTCAAGTACCAAGAGGCACTGAAAGACAACAGCTGGGTAGAAGCCATGCAAGAGGAGCTCCAACAGTTTAAAAGACAACATGTATGGGAGCTTGTACCACTGCCAGAAGAGGTTAGTCCCATTGGCACAAAGTGGGTCTTCAAAAACAAAACTGATGAAAGGGGTATTGTTGTCAAGAATAAAGCCAGGCTTGTGGTTCAAGGTTACAGACAGGAAGAGAGGATTGATTATGATGAAACATTTGCCCCTGTTGCAAGATTGGAAGCCATTAGACTGTTCCTGGCCTTTGCTGTCAACCACAATATGAAGGTGTTTCAAATGGATATCAAAAGTGCTTTCCTCTATGGTACAATTCAAGAAGAGGTATATGTTTGTCAACCTTCAGGTTTTGAGGATCCGTTTTATCCAGATCATGTCTACAGGCTAAACAAAGCCTTGTATGGCCTGAAACAGGCACCAAGGGCCTGGTATGAAACTCTTTCCAACTTCCTACTCTCAAATGGTTTCAAAAGAGGTACCATTGATAAAACATTGTTTTTAAAATGGAGAGGGAAGGATTTAATGATTGTCCAGATTTATGTGGATGACATTATTTTTGGAAGCACATGTAACTCAATGTGTGAAGAGTTTAGAGAACTCATGACAGCAGAGTTTGAAATGAGTGCAATGGGTGAGCTGCAATGCTTTCTTGGTCTCCAAGTACATCAATTGCAAAATGGAACTTTCATTCATCAAAGCAAATATGCTAAAGAACTTTTAACCAAATTTGATATGAATGATTGTAAACCATGCAGCACACCCATGGCAACAAATAAGCTGGTCATGTCTGATGAAAAGGATGAGCTGATTGACCAAACACTTTATAGAAGCATGATTGGGTCTTTATTGTACCTAACTGCATCTAGAGCAGACATCATGTTTGCAACATGTGTCTGTGCAAGAAGTCAATCAGCTCCCAGAAAATCAAATCTCATTGCTGTAAAAACGATCTTCAGATACATAAAAGGTGCTCCCACACTTGGTATTTGGTATCCAGCTAATGGGAACATCATGCTTTCAGGTTTCTCAGACAGTGACTTTGCTGGATGTCACACCACAAGGAAGTCCACATCAGGAGGGTGCCAGTTTCTAGGTGATTGCTTGGTTTCCTGGCAAAGCAAAAAGCAAGCAGCTGTTTCAACATCCACTGCTGAAGCTGAATACATTGCTGCTGCAAGCTGTACAGCCCAACTCCTGTGGCTTCAAAATCAGTTGCTGGATTTTGGTATCACTGCCTTAAAGACACCACTCATGTTGGACAGTCAGGCAGCAGAAAATATCATAAAAAATCCAGTTTCCCATTCAACCACCAAACACATCGACATCAGACATCACTTTGTGAGGGATTGCTATGAAAAAGGTTTGATTTCTCTGCATCATGTCCCAACTAAAGACCAGCTGGCTGATGTGCTCACAAAAGCACTTGATACAGCCACTTTTGAAAGCTTGGTCTCTAGAATTGGGATGCTGAAGATGGAATAACAAGCAACATCTTGTTTTTCTATGAATAAAAGCAACAAAATGTTTTCAGAAAATCAAAACTCCATTCACTTTCTTCCCTATAAAATCTGTTGGACTTTGTATGCCCAAGACACATATTAAATTGATGTGGCCAGTACGTTATGATCCAAGTCGAGTCATACCCAATAACAAGCTAGACAAACACTTATATTATTTATTTGTGATATGATCAAACAAATAAATATTAACACTTACAATATTTGGAAATTGGTTTTCTAAATAATTACACTTGAGAAACTAATAAATTATATGGATAATTTATTTTGAGAGAATATTTTATTTTGTTATTTAATGGGTTAAATAACAATTTTAAAGGTTGTATAAAGTCTTGCATTTATGTAGTGTTATATTTATAAAAGTTATAAATATATATATATGAACCAAGACTTAATTTTATAAAAGAAATTTATTTTTTTTATAAAAAAACCCACATAGGGCCGCCCCCCCCCCCTTTTGTCTCTATCCAAAAGTCTTGTTCCAATCACATTTTATGCATATGCATGGATTTAGATTGGGTGTTCTATCCAAAGCCTTTGGTCCAATAACTTTTCATGCAATTGCATGTGTTAGAGACCTTGTGATTGGGCAAGAATGAAGGCATGCATTCTCTCAAGAATATATTAGTTTTATATGGCAAAAATTAACACATATGAGCTGAATTTTTGCTCTAAATTTTCGGCCATTAGAGGGTTCCTTCAAGTGTTCAAACTTTGATCTTCAAGTGTTAAATCCTAGCTAAACTTGTGGTGTTTGTTGGAAGCTTGGGGTATACAAGCTTGAGGTCTTCTACTCTTGAAGACAACCATTTCAAGAAGCATCATCCGTTTCATAATCCTTGCACTTCAAAAAGGTAGTTTTCTAAACATCCTATGGTTGTGTTTGATAGTATACATCTCATATATGGATCCGGGTTTTGGGATTTTGCATATAAATGGGTTTATATCTTATAAAAGTAACATGTTTTAAACTATTTTTCCGCTGCGTTTTTATTTCATATGGATGAAATTACTTTGATGAACATGTTAAAATCCCATCAATGGCATCTAGAGCCGCTTATATGAGTGCATACTTCAATAGATTAAAAATTTCGGGTTTCGGGTTTGAAGAAAACCCTATGGCCGAAAATTTTAACTTGGTTAACCCTTTGTTTTTCAAGATTATTTTCTTACATGCATAAGAGAATCTTGAAAAATTTATTTCATATGGATGATTTGTTTGTTTGGACAAAACTTAACTTTTCGGTTTTTTGAGAATAGCCGAAAATGTTTATAAAAGGGAACCATTTTTTTATGCTTCTTGAAATTAATATATATATATATTTGGATATATATTTTGGTGCATATGACCTAGCCATAACTTTGTGATGAATGATTGTGTTGTGATTTATTATTTCAATGGGTTGTAATAATTATTATTTTGTTCTTCCATTAGAAGATATGTAATTTATTTATTTTCATTTGGTATGTAAGTAAATAGATTAGATGCATTTATTTTACTAGAAAAATGTATTAGGATACTTTTATGTAAAAGAAGATGCACACAAAAATGCGGTTTTGGTTTTTGCCAATTTCGGGCAAAAGGACTTCATAGTTCTTAACGGGATTTTAACCCGATAACCAAAACACATTTTTGAAGTCCAAAGGAGTTTGGAGCTGAAAATAAAAGACTTTTGGAAGCTCAAAGAAGGTGGAGAAATCACAACACAAGATGGAGACTTGAAGCATTTGGATGCGGGATCAAGTGGGAGTTCATCGACACATTACTTGTGTCATTTTTCACCCTTTAGGAAGGACCTTTTGACACACTTGTTTCGGCTAACAAGTGTTGTCAAAATAGTTGGCTATGGTTATGCACCTATTGTTATGCTTGTGTGGTTGTTTATTTTGTTGTTTAGATGATATGTAGATATGCATGACTTAACAAACTAATAATCAACAACAAGCGTAAAATTGGTTCTTGACAAAATCATTAAAATGATTAATAAAGGTTTTATTAAAAATTAATGATTTTATAATAAAATGGGTTTTATTAAAAAGAACCATGAAAATTAGTTTTCACTAAAGTACCATTGATTTGAATGCATGCAAATATATGGTACATAAAGTTTTCTAAACTAGAATTTTGAAAACTCAAAATCCCTTTTATAAAACAAGTCAAACACCATCCTTTTATACAACACTCGAAACACTTGGGAACTCTTATTGTGGGATAAAGGTCACCTAACCACATTTGAGGGAACTTGTATGTTCAAGGTGGGTTTACCATGTTTGTGGGATAAAGGTCACCTAACCACTTATGTGAATAAACTCACACGTGTGTGTAAGTTGGACGACTTGATTTGGAAACCATGAACTTAGGGTCACCAAAGCATGGGGAACAAAGGTGTTGATGGGATTAAACATGCCAACTAAACATAAAGATGTTTAACCGATCCCATATGGCTAGAAATTGCAAAGAGTTGCAATTGTCAAACGTTGACTACCTTGTTAATTTAAATAGAGGGATAAAGGTCACCTAACCAATATTTAAATGTAACGTTGGATTCTAGATTTTAATTATTAATTGTCTTTAAGACACAAAAGGGTATTAATGATTAAAATATAATAATATCGCAAATACTAAAATTGAACTTGTTAAATCTTGTAGATGGCCGCTAACAATGCAAACCCGATTAACCAAACCGTCCGAAACCTGTCACTAAGAACCATCCTTGAAAAGGATCATCTCAACCATAACAACTTCATGGATTGGTTTCGAAACTTGAGAATCGTTCTCAAGCAAGAGAAAATATCCTATGTGTTGGACGATCCTATTCCCGATGAACCTAACGTGGAAGATGTGGAAGCCTACAACGATTGGGTTAAGTATACCGAGGACTCCATGCAAGCCTCATGCCTCATGTTGGGAACTATGATTCCCGAAATTCAAAAGGATTTTGAACACCACGGGGCATACGACATGATCACCCAGTTAAAGGAAATGTTCCTACAACAAGCAAGGGTAGAACGCTTTGAAACTGTTCGGGCGCTTCATGCATGTCGAATGGAGGAAACCCAATCAGTATCATCTTATGTCCTAAAGATGAAAAGCCACATTGATCGCCTCGAAAGGCTAAATTGTCCCGTCTCTAAAGAGTTGGCTACGGATTTGATCCTCAACTCTTTAACAAAGAAATTTGAGAGTTTTGTAATGAATTACAACATGAATGGATGGGACAAGAGCATTGGTGAACTTCATGCAATGCTCAAGACGGCCGAAGCAAGTATGGGCAAAAAGGTTTTACCCGTCCTAGCGATCAATGAAGGAGGCAACAAGAAGAGGCCCCACCCCGACTCTAAAGCAACCTATGCTAAGAAAAAGGGACACGTCAAAGGAAAAGGGAAGGGAAAAGCTAAAGCAGAACCCACCAAACCGAAGGAGAATAAGCAAAAGGTTGCTACAAATGACCCATGTTTTGAATGTGGTGAGATAGGACAGTGGAAGAGAAATTGTCCAACCTATCTGAAAGAGTTGAAAAACAAGAGGGATGCAGGGCAAACCTCAGGTACTATCTTTATGATACATGTTGAGCTAAATGTTATTTCTTCTAACACATGGGTACTAGATACCGGATGTGGAACTCATATTTGCAATTCGTTGCAGGGGTTCAGAAGAAGTAGACATTACAAGAAGGGAGACAGTAGTCTCTTTATGGGCAACGGAGCAAAAGTTGAAGTCGAAGCTCAAGGAGACTACGTTTTAAAGCTTCCAAGTGGTTTGGAAGTGATTTTGAAGAATGTTTTGTATGCTCCTAGTTTGACTAGGAACATAATTTCAGTTTCCCTTTTGAGACAATGTGGTTTTAAATTTGATTTTGTTAACCAAGACATTTATGTTTCTATGAATGATGTGTTTTATTTTAAAGCTATGTCTTTAAATGGTATTTATGAATTAGATCATGATAACGCATCATATGATAGCTCAATGTACCAAGTAACCAACAAGAAACTCAAAATGGATTTGAGTGATTCCTACCTTTGGCATTGTCGCCTTGGACATATAAGCAAGAATCGTATGCATACACTTCAGAAAAATGGTCTTCTGAATACAAATGAAGATAATTCATTTGATGTATGCGAATCTTGTTTACAAGGCAAAATGACCAAGACACCCTTTAGTGGAACTTTTGAAAGGGCAAAAGACTTACTAGGCATCATACATTCAGATGTATGTGGTCTTTTTAAGCCGATGACTAGGAATGGTGAAAGATACTTCATTACCTTTACCGACGACTATAGTCGTTATGGATATGTGTACTTACTAAGACACAAGGATGAAGCATTTGAAATGTTCAAAGACTTCAAAAGTGAAGTAGAAAATCAACTCAAGAAAACAATTAAAGTCCTTCGTACCGATAAAGGAGGTGAATACCTAAGTGGTGCTTTTCAAGATCATCTTAGAAGTTGTGGAATCATTTCACAACTTACTCCACCAGGAACACCACAACACAATGGTGTATCCGAAAGGAGAAATCGAACTCTATTAGATATGGTTCGATCTATGATGGCTAGAAGCACATTACCTTTATCATTTTGGGGTTACGCTTTGCTCTCCGCAGTCCGTATACTAAATATGGCCCCAACCAAGAAAGTAGAAAGGACACCTTTTGAAATATGGCATGGAAACCCTCCATCATTATCATTCTTAAGGGTTTGGGGTTGTGAAGCTTATGTTAAGCAATACACTCCAAATAAATTGGAAGTCAGATCTACTAAGTGTATCTTTGTAGGATATCCTAAAGATGATATAGGATATTATTTCTACGATCCAACCGAGCAAAAGGTATTTGTTGCTCGAAAGGGTAAGTTCTTAGAAGCTAAATTCCTTATGGAAGGAACTAGTAGTAGAACAGTGGAACTTGAGGAGGATCAAGAACCACAAGACGATACACGTTTGGTTGATACTAGCACTCAACAGGACGTTGTTGAAAATGATCAAGAGGTTGATCAGAACACACAAAATGTTCGCAGATCTGGTAGAATTAGTAATCCACCTGAAAGATATGGATTTTTCATGGATGGATGCTACGTGGTAGATTCAGATGAAACAACCACATACCATGATGCAATGTCAAAATCCGATTGTGACAAATGGCTTGAAGCCATGAACATAGAGATGCAATCCATGTATGACAACCAAGTTTGGGAATTGGTTGTGCCACCACTCAACTCCAAAGTAGTTGGAAGTAAGTGGGTTTTCAAGAAGAAAACGGATATGCATGGTAACTTGGATACTTATAAAGCAAGACTTGTAGCAAAAGGTTTCACTCAAACTCAAAGGATGAGCAAGAGAAAATGAAAAGAATCCCATATGCGTCAGCTATAGGATCCATCATGTATGCAATGATATGCACCAGACCGGACGTTTCATGCGCCTTGAGCATGACGAGTAGATACCAGCAGAATCCAGGTAATAGTCATTGGATGGCTGTTAAAAGTATATTGAAATATCTTAGGAGGACTAAGGATATGTTCTTAATATATGGATCTGGTGAGGAGGAACTCGTTGTAAAGGGTTACACGGACGCGAGTTTCCAAACCGATCGAAGTGATTCTCGATCGCAATCAGGGTATGTCTTCATTTTAAATGGTGGAGCAGTCTCTTGGAAGAGCTCAAAACAAGACGTGGTAGCATTGTCCACTACAGAATCAGAATACATCGCCGCTTCATTGGCAGCCCAGGAAGCTGCATGGCTGAAGAAATTTATAGCCGACCTAGGGGTGGTCCCTACCATTCAGGACCCCCTAGAGATCTTTTGTGATAACGAGGGTGCGATTGCTCAAATCAAGGAACCTCGTGCGCACCAAAAGACTAGACATATCGAGCGGAGATTCAACTACATAAGGGATGAAGTTGAAAAGGGAAAGATATGTATCCGCCAAGTTCACACAGATCAAAACATTGCGGATGCACTCACGAAGCTCCTTGACAGGGGAAAACATGAGGGTCATACATGTTCCTTAGGACTTCGATATTCTAGTGATTGGATTTGATCTAATTTTGTATTTGGATATTGAAACAATTATTAATTTAACTCTTTTATGGTATTTTGAGTTATGTTTCATATTAGCATGTTTAAATCCGTGAATAAGTTAATTATTCTAAATGTCCGTAGTCGATCATAATTGTGGGAACAAATATGAATGTAAGACTATTATGAACTTGGATTGGTGGATATTCATTTAGAATGAATATAGAGCAAAGTGTTGCTGCCAAAGTTCATAGATATTTGTGGGATACAAATATTGGACTGACTCGCTCTCAAATATTACTGCATGGAATCATTTGTGATTGATCATAAGTAAATTTTGAGTAAAGGAGAATATCATAGTATCCTCTGACCTGAGATACATATTGGGTCTTGATATTCACCAAATATTATACCTTGACTTTTTCTTCGCTGTTAGTAATATGACAGTACATAAGGCTAAGCTCAGGTGTGGTACAAGGTGATTGTGAGAGACGTATGTAGTCAAGATGGGATTTGTTCCTCTTATTCGTTGAGAGTAAGATGTCTAAGGCCTGCTAAAGTTAAATCAACAGAGAGTGATCACTCTGTGTCTCTGGATTTAACATGACATCTGTAACGAAAGGATAAATCATAGATTCACCTAAATCATGTTCAAGTAAGGGACTTGAAAAGGATGATGTTATTGAATGGCAAATATAGTCATACGTATTGGGGGTAGTAAACCGTAGTTAGGCGTCATTTACTACTTGCATCAATCTTCTATGTATCTTGTGCAAGTGGGAGATTGTTGGACTCTGTTTGCCCAAGACACATATTAAATTGATGTGGCCAGTACGTTATGATCCAAGTCGAGTCATACCCAATAACAAGCTAGACAAACACTTATATTATTTATTTGTGATATGATCAAACAAATAAATATTAACACTTACAATATTTGGAAATTGGTTTTCTAAATAATTACACTTGAGAAACTAATAAATTATATGGATAATTTATTTTGAGAGAATATTTTATTTTGTTATTTAATGGGTTAAATAACAATTTTAAAGGTTGTATAAAGTCTTGCATTTATGTAGTGTTATATTTATAAAAGTTATAAATATATATATATATGAACCAAGACTTAATTTTATAAAAGAAATTTATTTTTTTTTTATAAAAAAACCAACATAGGGCCGCCCCCCCTTTTGTCTCTATCCAAAAGTCTTGTTCCAATCACATTTTATGCATATGCATGGATTTAGATTGGGTGTTCTATCCAAAGCCTTTGGTCCAATAACTTTTCATGCAATTGCATGTGTTAGAGACCTTGTGATTGGGCAAGAATGAAGGCATGCATTCTCTCAAGAATATATTAGTTTTATATGGCAAAAATTAACACATATGAGCTGAATTTTTGCTCTAAATTTTCGGCCATTAGAGGGTTCCTTCAAGTGTTCAAACTTTGATCTTCAAGTGTTAAATCCTAGCTAAACTTGTGGTGTTTGTTGGAAGCTTGGGGTATACAAGCTTGAGGTCTTCTACTCTTGAAGACAACCATTTCAAGAAGCATCATCCGTTTCATAATCCTTGCACTTCAAGAAGGTAGTTTTCTAAACATCCTATGGTTGTGTTTGATAGTATACATCTCATATATGGATCCGGGTTTTGGGATTTTGCATATAAATGGGTTTATATCTTATAAAAGTAACATGTTTTAAACTATTTTTCCGCTGCGTTTTTATTTCATATGGATGAAATTACTTTGATGAACATGTTAAAATCCCATCAAAATCCCCCACTCACCACCAAAACAGGGTTTTACTGTCGAATTGAATTCTTAAAAATTCTCTTCTCAAAGAAGTTTTTCATCTCATCTTCCACAAATTTCTTCGATCATTCATCTTCAAAATGACAAAATCTAAGTCATCTTCAAAACCCTCATCCAAATCCTCATCGAAAACAGCCTCTCAAAAGGCAATCTCCACTGAAATTCCACATAAACCATCTCACAATCTCCTGGGTCTTCTCACAAAACCAGGAACCACCAAAGTTTTCGATTCCATCATTGACATCATGGCAAAATCAAAGTACAAAACTTTGTTCACCGCCGATGCACCAATCTATTTGGCGACCCAAAGGGAGTTCTGGAAGAATGCAACCCTTGAAAAACAAGGAGACACTGCAACCACCATAAACTCTTCTATAAAGGGTAAAGCTGTCCAAATCACGCCACAATCCATTTCAGAGGTCTTTCAACTCAGTGATCAGGAAGGTAAAATTTCTTTCACTAAAAACGAGTTACAAACTGACTTCATTGAGAGAGGGTATGAAGCAACAATGATGAAGAAAATTACCTTAGAAAAAGGTTATTTTCCGTCTGCAACCAGATTTTTATTTCATACCCTCCTACTATGTGTTTCAAACAAAACCACTTCTTTCAATGAAATCCCTTTAAAGATTCAAAATCTGGGATATGCAATTCTTCAAGGAGAAAATTTTAACTATTCTCGGGAAATTTTTAAAGATTTGGTTAATAATGTTGAAACAAAATCATTCTTACTGTTTCCAAGGTTTTTAAGTTACTATTTTGCAAAGAAATTCAGTAAGGATGATTTAGCTGTAATAAACCAAGGTGATTCTACTCAAATAAACAGTTTAACAACTGAAACTTTTTCAAGAATGTTAGCACCTTGCAAAACACAAGCAGAGGTGCCTGAGCAGATTTTAGCAGTTACAACTGCTCCTCAGGTATCTGCTGCTGAGTCCACTGCTCAAGGTGATCAAAGCAGCAGCACAACTGTTTTGAAACCCACACCTAAAATCACCAAAAAGCCAACAAAAAGAAAAACACAAACCCCCCCCCCCAAAACCATCAAAAAGGCATCTCTGGAGGATGAGATACCAGAGCTTCTGCCAGTGACAACACAAAAGTCACAAGAAACCACTGCTGCTACTTCCTCACAGCATTTGGTACAAATATCTCAACCCATAACCGAAACTCCTCCTGTTTCTTCACAAAAAGAACAGGTTGTACAAATAGGGTCTCCACATCATGATGCTCTGGAAACACTCGTTTCTATCATCCACAGCTCAATACCCGGGGCAAATCCACTTTCTACACCACCCTTCACATCCACAATTCCCCCACCAACTAAACTGCTGTTGGATGCAATTGATTTGAACCAGGCATTAACCAGTCCTTCTCAATCACCTATCAAAGAGAATATACCTCAACAACTGACTGGGTCTGATGTATCAATCTCTTCTAACCCACCAACACAACTTGAGGAGGTTAGACCCCTTGAGTTACAAGTAACTCTTGGTGGTAGTCCAAGTGAAGCAGCCACTACAACTGTTGAACCCACTGGTTTACAGTTGGACAGTGGTTACATTAATAAGACTTCCTTGGAGGCAATTCCTTTTATAGCACCTCTGCCAACCACCAGTGGATTTATTTATCCTACTTGCAACATCAAAAGGTTGTCAAGTGTTAAAGGAAGAAGACCCCAGTACCAAGAAAAAGGGGCATCAGTGGTTAATGTTTGGAGTATACTCCCTACATCTACCACTGATAAAACCACTGCTAGTGGGAAATCAGATGATCTCATTCACTTGGGTGATGATTTAAAGTACCAGAAATTGACGGATCGCATTGAAAAACTTGATAACTCTGTTGCAGAACTCAAAGATATGCAACAACAGGTGTTACAAGTACAAAAGGTACAATCAACTGCTTTTCCACCTCAAGCACCTGCTCCACAAAGGGCACCTGCTACAAATGAGCTCTGGGATTTATTTCAACCTTTTCTCCATCAACAAGCAAAACTAGCAGATCAGCAACATGAAAAACATGTCCAACAGCTGCGAAATGAAATGGAGTCAAGGTACAAGAACACTCAGGCTGATCTGAAGGATCTCAAAACTCATCTTTTGCATACCACTAGCACTGCTCCTCCAACAGTACTTTTCATTGATCAACTCCCAGACGATAATGCCAAAAAGGGGGAGAAAATTCAGGAGTGGAAGAAGAAAGGAATAGATGATGGTCTCTACATTGAACCTGAAAAGGATGCTATGACCAGAAAAATTCCTGTGCCAGATGGTAGTAAGAAGGTTGATGCTACTCAAGAAGCACTTGATGAAGGAGTAGCAAGTGTAAAAAGAGATAGAATGGCAAAGGATATTTCAAGGTGGAATGAGGAGAAAAGAGCTTTCATGGAGCTGTATGAGCAGGGTTGTTCTGTTTCAAAGGATACTAAAAATCCTAAGACAAAAAGGAAGCCTAAGTCCACCTCATCCAGAATTCCAAAGCATATTCCAAAACCATCATCCAAAAGTCATCAGCATCAAACCTCCACCCAAACAGCTGTTGTAACTCCTGCTGTATCAACTACTATTGGTACCTCAGTAGTTTCAACATTTGTCCTCACTTCAACACACACCATTTCAAAATACACCAAATCCACTGCTTTACCACCATCACCACCAAAAACAAAATCACCTCCTGCCAAAAAGCAGAAAACAGTGGTTGTTACAACATCTGCTGTAATGACAACAGTGGTTGGAACACCAGTTGTTTCAACAACTGTTAGTCAATCACAAACCACTGCCACTACATCCATCACCACTGTTCCATCCAAAACATCATCAGCCCCTCCTCAAACAAAAAGGAGAAGGCTAATTCTCAAAGATGATGACACTTCACCACCACAAACATCTTCAAAATCTTCAGCACTTGTCACAATACCAAAACCTGTTCCTCTCTCTTCAGTTCCAATGTACAAGCCCTTACCTCCTGCAGGTGTTCAATTTCCTCTTGAACTAGCAGCTGTTAGAGATGAAATAAAATCCTTTTACTATGAGGATGACCCTGCCAAAAGGAGTTTGCCATCAATAAAGGGATATCCCTGGCCTAAAAATGTTAATGAATATTTGGAAATCAAGGCCAAGCAAGCAGAGGATATCTCAAAAGGAAACACACAAGGGAAATCTGACAAAGAAATTTCAAGAAATTATCAATATCTGCTCACACAAGTCAGATCCCTAGAACAATTTGCAAAAAATGTCAGTCAACAAATTTCAGAAAGAGCAGCTGAAACTTTGAAAAAAGACTACATTGAAAGCATCATGGATCACAAAAAGTATAAAGGAGAGAGATACATGTACAAAGAGTGGACTGTTCCTGAGCTTGAAGATGAAGCTGCAAGAATTCAAGACATGATAAAAAGGAAGGTCACTCACACTCCTCCTGACTGGGCAAAGTTTAGAAAGAATGTACCTGACAAACAGGTAGAACTGCAAAGAATGAAAGAGGAACTGGTTGCTGCTGAATATGGAAACAAAAGACAAATTGCCAGATGGAAAGAAGATGTAGTCAGGGCCACCTACAAAAGGTTGGAGGAACTAAGAAAGAAAGACCCAAATGTTCCTCAAAAGCCTGACTATTCTAAAGCAGAGGTTTCTAAAAGACCACCAAAGCTACAAGTGAAAAGAACCACTGCTCCAGCTGGTGCTGCCATCTACAAAAGAAGGAGCAAAAACCAGTTTAGTATGGAAACAATTCAAGATCTTTTAGCTGGAGATGCCATTGTAAAAGCAGGCACGAAAGTAATGATAAAAGAAGATCTTGAATTGGAACAATCTGCAAGTGCTGCTCAGTCAGTCATGAACAGGCCAGCCTCACCAAATACTTCTGCAAATAAACATCTCCCAAGAAACCCACCAGGCTCAAAAATACAAAAGTGGGAAACTGACAAACAGACCTGCGTATTGACTTTGCTCAGGTCTGGTGGAGAAGTGGAGAAAATATCAAGGGAACAAGCTCTTGGGCTGAGTCTTGAAGATTTGCAGGATCTCCTTGATCTTCCACTTAGCAGGGATGATGAAGATACAGATGCCCAAGACTTCGAATTACAATTCAAAGGTCAGATAAGGGAACTGTTGATGAGGCAATAAAGTCTTCCACAAATAATGAAGAGTTTTGGCATTATCTGTTCCAGGGGGAGATTGTTGGGATTGAACCCTATCAGAGGAACAGATAATTAAAGCCAAAACTGGATCAGAGCAGTGGATCGAAAATAAGCAGATGATCACAGTTGGTTCATACAAATCTCTCCCCTTGAAAGTGGTTTCATATCTACTGACCTCTTATCTGCTGATTTTACTAAGTGCTGACCTACAACTGCTGCCTTGCATCTACTGAGCAATGCCAAAGACTGATGGAAGACCAAAGCTCTGCTGATTCAATCTACTGCCTTGAGTCAAGTACTGCTGATCCGGACAAGCACTGCTGGGTTCACAGCAGTGGAAGGATGCAGCAGCTGTTTAAGTGTCTTTTATGTAAAGAAATGTAATAGCAGTAGTTAGTACATCAGTGTTTGTATAGATCAGAGGTTAGAGTTTGTTAGGAGGTTAGATGTCACTTTCATGGTGACGTCAGCTAAGATGCTCAGTGGTTTGCAAGTGCCTATAAATAGTTCAGTACTTTGTACTGTTCTATTAGCTCTTTTACAACATTGTCTTCTTTGCACGAACAAACTACTGAGCTCTGGCTGAGGGGGAGTTTGCATTCATTCATCAATCATTGTAATCGTTGTTGAAACAAATTCAATCTTTCGATTCATTGTGTAAAGATGTTTGATTAAAGTATTACTCTCGTTTGATTGTATGCAAAGTTTGTTTTCATCTTAATTCCGCTGCACAACTCTTTCATTTTCATCTTAATTTCAAACGAAAATACAATAAAAAACAAACTCAGATCCAACAGTTTTTCATTTTCAATATCATCTTTCGGTCTAAAATATTCTTTCTCTATCGAAACCCATGCATCAAACTTATTTCCTTGCACCTAGTTTTCAAAACGATTTTGCCATCCTTTAAAATCCTCAATGTACATAAGCTTTGGTGGTTTTTGGAAAGTTCGCGTTTCATTTTTTATTTCAACAGTTTCGGCAACGGTAACTGGAGCAGCTGGAGCAGTAGCAAAGGCGTTGTAAAACTCGTTTTCCATGTTTCGGTTTTAAAACTTCACAATGTCAGAATTTCAAACGATCTGGTAAACTTGCCCACAAAGTCCATAAATTTTAACTTCCACGAGCCCCACTAAAAGTTTGTAGCCCAAAAATTATACCCGTCCAAAAATATTGTAGCCCACTTAACAAACCTGTTTCACACTAGAGACCCAAATATAGATGTTATAACTCGTGGCCCAAATGTGACAAACTCACAAAATCCAATCTTGATCCACAAGTTTAGTGACCCACTTAATCAAACCTGTTTCAATTCACCTTTTAACAGGTTTGCGGCCCAATATCAAACAATCCACTTACTTGGCCAATATGAATTATCTTGCGGCCCAACCTATTCCTATACAGCCCAGTATGAATAACAAATTTAATAATCTTGGTTTAACCCAAACAATCAGTCCAAACTCAATTCAAATGGCCGACAACAGTCAATTTCACACTAACTTTTAATTGGACCTCACTTTGAATCTCATGCAACAAACCACTTTATCACGTGATGCCTGCTGATCTTAAATCACACTTTGAATTTCAATATTTGAATACATGTGCAGCCGACATCTTGATTATTTAACCAATACTTAATGGCTGACACCTAGCCGATATATTCACGTGACTTTCTGATGTAGATTATTAATGACGTTGATACTTGTTGATAACTGAACAAACCGTGCGAACTGGACTACTTATCAAATGTCCTGACCCACTACGTACGAACTGAAGTTCAATTTCAAACGATCTGACTGAGTTAACGCGACCTGACACACTTTCACACGACTTGGATCAATCCGTACGACTTGGAACCAAACTTCACACGATCTGAACTATGTTCAAACGACTTGGACCACTACGTGTGAACTGGATTCACTTCGCATGACTTGGTTCAAATGAACTGAGGGTTTTTACGCGATTTCGGTCCAAAAGTTCATCATTTTATTCAATTTTAGGTCGAATTAAGATCTGATTTCTTCAAGGATTGATTAAAACTGTGTTTCGTGTATTATATCAAGAAATCAATCCATTTTAATTATAAAATCTCAGTTAATTTGATGAAAAGTGTAGAAGAATGGATAGTGTGAAATCTCAGTTAATTTGATGTAGTGGATAGTGTGATAATGAAGATCAAACACGTTGATTCTACGAATACCCGTGTAGTTCTTCCCCAACCCCCAAATTGCAACCCAAAGGCCACGGAATTTGAAGTGAAAATTCAGTTTTCTCAAAATTCAAGTCTGATTGTTTCAATTACTAAAGGGACATATAAATAAGGACAGAAATTCGAAATGGGCCTAAAAAAGATAACGGGCCAAACACACGGCCTAAAACAAAATGCCCAAAATAGTCCAAAAAACATAAAAATGCAAATAACTAATAGAAATAAGTGTTTTTCGGCCCGGACGATGACCCAAACCGCCATAGGCGTTTGCAGCAAGATGGAGCTTTTTCTCACGTTCGTTTCGCCTGGTCGCACGCCCAAAACAGACCTCCGTAGCCCAAGTTAGAGCCATTTTAGTGAAGCCCCTTTTGTTACGCGATCTTGGGCCTCCAAATACAAGATGGCCCGCTCCTCCACACTTGGGCCCGCATCACGAACTGAGGGTTTTTACGCGATTTCGGTCCAAAAGTTCATCATTTTATTCAATTTTAGGTCGAATTAAGATCTGATTTCTTCAAGGATTGATTAAAACTGTGTTTCGTGTATTATATCAAGAAATCAATCCATTTTAACTGTAAAATCTCAGTTAATTTGATGAAAAGTGTAGAAGAATGAGTAGAAGTGAGAAGAAATCAGATTTTAACAATGAAAACAAGCTGAAATGGTAAGAACTCTTCCTCCTGAGCTCTGATACCACTTGTAGGATCGTTGAATCGATCAAATGAGTCGATCAGAAGAGTTCTAATTCAAACCAAAGGCGGAATTCAATGATTCGGACATGATTTCAGCTTGATTAACACTAAGAATCACTTTAACTGTCTCTTGTATTGATTTGAAAGCTATTACAGGCCTGGAGACACTTCGGCAGTACCTCGACTCCGGAATCAGAATGTTACAAATGAAAACATGAGCTCTCCTATTTATAGGCAACACCACTTCGAATGAACTAGACTTCACCACTTCGCACGAACTGGCACTTCGTACGAACTGGCACTTCGTACGAACTGGATCTGTGTGTGAACTGGTCAAACAACCCTAAAAACCTATTTTCTAGGCTACCGAGCTCTATTCTATCCAATCTAGACACACGACTCGATACAAGACGAAGTCAACAGACATATGCACCAACATTAATCTCAAAGTATATGTAAATAAATTTTCCTTTTGATATTAATTTACTTTCTATGATTATAGAAGTTAACAATCTAGATATGGAACTAGATGGTGTGTCGGATGATGAAAATGAGTTGGAGATTCAAGGTACTTTTGTTTGGTGATTTAACTGGATTATATTGCTATACTTATTTAATATTGCTATTTATTAATGGTATTGTATTTACAAATGATTAGATGGTGTTGATCAAGATGATCAGTGTGAAGACATGGACGACATGATACATGCAAATAATCAAAATGAGATACAAATGAATGATAATGACGATTTGGGAATTAACAATGATGTTCAAGAACAATCAAGGGGCTTCGAGTTAGTAAAAGCATCAGGTTCGTTTTAAGTACTTAGGTCATATTATTGTCTTGTTATTAGAGTGAACTACCAAAATCGTCCTTGAGGTTTGATGACTTTTGCTAGATCCATCCAAAAAAGTTTTTTTTTTCTAATCGGAACCACTGAGGTTTATAAATTGTTACCAAAACCATCCAAATTCTTAAAACCATTAAAATTCAAGGTTAAATGAAGGGTAGTGTTGCCATTCTCTTAATTTATTTAATATTTTCATGTTTTAAGTCATGCTTTATTTTCTCCTCTTTTTAACACCCAAAAAACCCTAATTAGCATAAACCTCCCACCTGAACCATGAATTAGTTTGAAACCTTTTATATTCTTATGTTTCTTAAATGTACGTGGATTTTATTACCGTTGTTTTCTTCCTTTTATCATCTACTTGTAAGTCAACTATTATTTCTATATATATTTTGTTATCTGATCTCGAAACTAAGTAATGAATTAATTAAACAAGTGGGTATTAGCTAAAAAACAAACGTATGTATGTGTGTATTTTATAACTCTAACATAGTGTTTATGGTTCGGTTTAACCGTAAAATCCCCTAAATTAGTCATCGTTTCAGTTTGATAAACTTTCTCTTTTTTTAAATTCAGTTAGTATAGAAAATTTCAAACCATACCAAACTGGCTGGCTTACACTTTCGTGTGAAAATTGGCTGAAAGAAAATCGCACCAGACTGTAGGTTATATAATTATCAGTTGGGCTATCCTAATGTGGGTTTTGCATTCGTAAGTACATAAATTTCTTCATTTTACATTAGTTATCACTAAACGGCTGTCAACATTATTACTTTGTATGTTATTTTCATGTTCTTTGTCTAACATGTATTGCTAATATTGCTAGTCAATCTTACAACCACTAATATCAGTTTTGTTTCAGTGGTAGCACATAAAGTTTTTCGTTGATTTTAAGATCAATAAGTGATAGCTTCTGGCATTCTGTGTATGCTTCTTTTTTGGGATTTAATGATATTGTTATCAAAGGAACAGTCATGCTTGGTTTTAATAGATAATCCTGACATTCGATGAGATTTTTGTGCTAATTAGGGTTCTTTTGGTGTTAAAAAGGGGGAATATAAAACAAGACTCAAAAAATAGAAATATTAAATAAATTAAGAGAATGACAAGACTACCCTTCATTTAACGTTAAATTTTAATGATGTTTAAAATTTGGATGGATTTGGCAATGATTTATAAACCTCAGTGGTTTAGATAAGAAAAAAAAATTTGGATGAATTTAGCAAAACTAGACAAACATCAGGGAAGATTTTGGCAGTTTACTCCTTGTTATTAATTAAATACATTTGTTATTCATGATTAGCTCATTTAGTAACTTCTAAATCCAAGAGTAGAGGACCAACAATGTTGCATGCTGTGCATATGCGGAGTATTCATGAGCGCAAAGTCATTACATGTAATAAATATGGACAACCCATTGGACCTGAAACAGCGGAGAAGGACGTAGCAGGAGAATTCTCACGGTTTTTGGGTACAATAGCTCGGAATTATGATTATGCACCATTAACCTATGCTTCATGGCACAAGGTGCCAAATAAAGATAGAATATGGAAGTATGTCTTGGTAAGGTTCTAAGTAATTTCATTTCTTTTATTGGTTAGATTTCAGTTTTAACAAAAATGAATTTTTTTTTTAAGGAAAAATATGATGTGCCTGAGGCCGCTAAAACTTGGGTTTTAATGACCATTGGAAGTGCTTATAAGGGACACAAATGCAGATTTAAGAAAAAGCACTTTTATCAATATAAATACAACAAGACACGATGGAAGAACAAACCTAAAAACATTAAAGATGAGGATTTCTCAAAATTGATGAGCTTATGGAATAACAAAGATGAGGCGGTAAATTTCTAAACTGTTTCTTGATTTCTAAAATATTTAATTTAGAGTTGTTTCGTGGTAAACTTTGTTAGCTGAGGGTATATATTAATGTGTCCAGAAGCGTTGTTTGCGAGCCAAGGAACAACGCATGTCACAAAAAAATATGCATACAGCCGGTCCTAAAAGTTTTGCTAGGATTCGAAACGAGATGGTAATGTGTCTTTTTTTTTTTTGCTCGTTACTTATGTTTTTCATAGTCACTTAAGTTTATTTATGTTATCACAAATACAGGAAAATGATGACCCAAACAAGGAACAACCTTCTTTAACCAAACTGTTTGAACGCACACGAAAAAGGACCGAAGGGCGCACCTATGTTGATAACTATGATGATATGGCGAAAAAAATTGTAAGTTAGCTAACCCCTCGATAAGTAAAGTATACGCTCAAGCTTAATGTAGTTTGTTAGTTTAGACCATGATATTGTTTCTTACCTTGTGATATGCAAAATATGATGCAACTAATATGCACATTTGGCTGCATTTTAAGTTGGCATTAGTTTTGACAACATTTTAACCCAATTTTAAGACAACTTTTGCTACATGTAAGCCCTTTTTTACAATAATTTTAACCCAATTATGTCACTGTTTTGGCTGCCTTTTTAGTCTATTTTTACAGCTATTTGACCCTTTTCTTAGTCGCATTTAACAACATTTTGACAATAGTTTAACCTCATTTGTAACCACATATATAACAACAATTTGACTCAATTTTGACAACAATACGGCCCATTTTTTAGCTGCGTTTTAGCACCACTAAACTCCATTTTGACATTAATTAAACATTGTTTTTTAACAACATTTTGACAACAATTTAACCTCATTTGGTAAGGGTGTTCAATTGTAAAAACTTTACATTCTTTTGAGAATATTATTATTGAAGGATCAAATGAAGAAATACAAACCTATAGAAGATGGAGGAGATTCGTTAGATCCCTTTACAGCCGTGATGAACAAAGAGAGAGCTGGGTATCGTAGACTTTATGGTAGAGGTGTTTCCAACAAAATGATAAAAAAAATTTGGATGGTGGTGGCCATATTGAATCAGTTAAAAAGGATGAGTTATTTGAAATGCAAAAGGCAATTGAAGAGGATCATGAAAAGAAAAAAGCCGAGTTGCAAGCTATGCAAGAAGATCAACAAAAGCAAAAAGCCGAGTGGGAAGCTATGCAAATAAATATAACTAAGCAACAAGAAATCTTACTCAAGCTTATGGAGCAACTACCAAAATGATCGAGAGTTACAATTACAAGTAGGAGGTTTTATTTGATCTTGATGATTGTATTTGATTAGTTTGTTTTGACTTCGTTGTTTTAGTTTTTTTTTTTTTTTTTTTGGATCTATGTGAAGTGTTTTAAGATTAATACTATTATGCCATTATTGTTTTGCCTTATTTAAGATTGCAATGTGTATGATAACAATTCTAAATCATAATGTAAACAATGATTCTACAAATTAAGAGTAAATTACAAGTTTTTACCTTTATGTTTGTACCAAATTGCAGGCGGTGTCATTTATCTTTAAATTTGACAAGTTTTGTCCATAATGTTTCAAAATCCTGCACGTTATGTCCTTTAGCCTTAACCCAGTTAGATTTTTCTGTTAAAATTGATCATGTGCCTTGCACATATTTTGGCCAGTTTTGGTCCATGTGGGTTGGCCAGTTTTGCCACTTTAGTCCAAATCTCAAACTTATTACATCTGGGTCCATGTGGTTTGCATTTTGTTGCCATTTTAGTCCAAATCTCAAATCAGGTCAGATTTAAAAAAAAACTGCTTTTTGTCCTTTTCCTCAGGGGCATTTTGGTCTTTTTGGATTTTATTTAAAGATCTTCATCCCTCTCTCTCCATCTGCTCTCTCTCTCAACATTTGCTCTCTATCTCCCTCTCTCTCTCTGAACTACGTACACCACACCACCACCACCCCCACATCATCCCCAACCTCAGCCACCGTCGCCGCCAACACCACCGATCTCCGGCCACCGCAACCACCATCACTCTCCACTCCTCCATCTCTTACACACACACACAGACATCCACATCCTCCCTCTTCGATTCAGCCGGCAACGACACCACCAAACAACCTCATTCGCCTCGTTTTTCCGGCGACTGGTTATCCGGTGAACCACCACACGCAACCAGCAGCAGCGTTTCAGCGGCAGCGGTGGCGGAGCCGCGTATCAGCAGCGGCGGCGGCAACCCTGTTCCGTTTGGGTTGTTTCTATTTGGGGCAAGGTCAGTTCCGTTCGGGTTATGCGGTGGTGGGGGTGATGATACGGTGGTGGTTTGTTCTTGTTCGAATCTTTTGAGGGTTTTATGAAGATGGGTTGTTTGTTCTTGTTCTTGAATTTGTGGGTTTAGGTTTTGGGTTTGGTTTGGAGTGATTGGAAGTATAGGGGTTTTGATTTGTGGGGATTCTTGGTTTGGATTCTTCTTTGATCTGACATTTGATTGGAACGACGGATGGCGGTTTCTGCTGCTGCGGCGGTGGATGAACAGAGAGGAGGTGGTGGTGGTGGTGTTCTAGAGAGAGGAGAGAGAGAAGAGAGAGAGGGGTTGTTTAGAGAGAGAGAGTGCAGAGATATGGGTGTTTGGGATTTTGTTATATTTTTTTCAGTTATAAAATATAAAATGACCAAAATGCCCCTGAGGAAAAGGACAAAAACCAGGTTTTTTTTTTTTTTTGAAATCTGACCTGATTTGAGATTTGGACTAAAATGGCAACAAAATGCAAACCACAGGGACCCAGATGTAATAAGTTTGAGATTTGGACTAAAGTGGCAAAACTGGCCAAACCACAGGGACCAAAATGGCAGTTTACTCTTAATACTATTATGCCATTATTGTTTTGCCTTATTTAAGATTGCAATGTGTATGATAACAATTCTAAATTATAATGTAAACAATGATTCTACAAATTAAGAGTAAATTACAAGTTTTGTCCTTTATGTTTGTACCAAATTGCAGGCGGTGTCATTTATCTTTAAATTTGACAAGTTTTGTCCATAATGTTTCAAAATCCTGCACGTTATGTCCTTTAGCCTTAACCCAGTTAGATTTTTCTGTTAAAATTGATCATGTGCCTTGCACATATTTTCGTCAATTCAACTTTCCAAGGACTGTTATGTAAATAATTAATATCAAGGGACTGGTGTGTATAACAATGAAAAAGATATATATATAAATAAAATAAACTGTATTCTTTCTTAACGTAAGGTACATGTTATCACTGTGGATTTCTTTAAACATTTTTGGTAGAAACTGGATAGCAGTAGGCAATTAGTTTGTAGAACATTCCTTGAACACAAACTAAACATTTAGAGTGTTGTTGTTACTATAGTTACTTAAATGGTGTTTAAAGGAATCCACCACACAACCACCACCACCACCACCACCCTAATCTCAATCAAATCAACCAAAATTAAACAGCTTTTTACCAACACAATACTTAAAATCAAACCAATTTCATATCAAGCTACAAATTCAACAAAAACCATATTAAAGAAAACCCAAATTAAAAAAAACAACCCAAACAGATCTCGCAAAAGTCTTGGTCGGAATCTAAACCGTCGCCGATCAGATCTGGCACAATCTTAAATAGATCCGGCCGGTGTAGGCCGATGGGATCCTCCGGCAACCAAAGATGGGCAGTGAGTGGAGAAGCTCCCAGTGGGCACCGGCGGGACGTTTTAGACGACGACTCGAATGGAGCCGGAGTTATCCTTCAAGAAGTCGTTCTTTTGGGATGTTCCAGAATCCAGATGCAGAGGTTGAGAGGTTGAAGGTTGATGATTCAGATGCAGTGGTTGAGAGGTTGAAGGTTGATGATTATTGGATTAGCTAAGGAGCTTAGTTTGTGTGAAGGATTAAAGATTAGATCAATGTTTTTGGTGTAGATTGGTAGAGAAGGAAGATTGGTAAAAGAGTACAGATGTGGTTAACGAGAGAGAGAGAGAGAGAGAGAGAGAGAGAGAGGAGAGAGAGAAAGACATTCCATAATTTTTTTATTTATTTTTTATATATTTTTATTTTTACACAATAGCCTCTTAATATAACTTGTTTTACACAATAGTCCCTGGAGAGATAAAATGACAAGAATGCCCTCATGTGTAAGGCACATGACCATATTTAACCAAAAATCTGACTGAGTTAGGGTTAAATGACATAACGTGTAGGATTTTGAAACGTTAAGGACAAAACCAGTCAATTTTAAAGTTAAAGGACACCGCCTGCAATTTGGTACATATATAAAGGATAAAACTTGTAATTTACTCACAAATTAATTAGATTTTAAAAATGTGTAAAAGGTTGCATATGAAATATCATAAAAAGTTGCATATGTAGTAAAAAAAGGTTTCATTTTGTTGTAAAAAGTGTTGCATTTATTTACTATAATAATAATAAAAGTCGCATTAGAATATAAAGAAGTTGCATTTTAAAAGTAAATAAAAGTTGCATTTGCATGAAAAAAACTTGCAAATTTAAAAGGTTGCATTTTCTTAACATATGCAACTCTTTTTAAAATGTTGCATTATTTAGCAAAAAAGGTTGCATCACGTCTAATGCAACTCCACCTAACGCGGCTTTCAATAAAAGGTTGCCTTAATCCTAATGCAACATTTTTAAGGCATAATGCAACATTTTATCGTGGTTGCATTAGACTCATTTTGTTGTAGTGATCACACATGCTTATGTACAAGTACCTAATGCCTGTTTATTTTGTCATCATTATCTAAGATTTAAATAACTCATCCTACATTTATTATGATTCTTTAGCAATTCCAAATCATAATCTTTGTTTAATCATTCACCAAATCATCTAATCATCAATTACATGCAACAATTCTTCACATTTATGAGCATACGAACAAAACTCACAATTTCAACATATATACATACATGTCTACGGTACACATACATATATATATATATATACGAGTTAATTGCCATTTTAGTCCCTGTGGTTTGGGCCATTTTGCCAATTTAGTCCAAAGGTTTCATTTTTAACCTGTGGGTTCAAAAAGGTTTCACAGTTGCCATTTTAGTCCACTGGGTTAACTTCATCCATTTTTTCTGTTAATGCGAAGGCAAATTCAGTCATTTTATATGACTGAATTGCCATTTTAGTTAACAAAATTACATACAAAATGACCAAATTTGCCTTCTCGTTAATAGAAAAAATGGATGAAGTTAACCAAGTGGACTAAAATGGCAACTGTGAAACCTTTTTGGACCCATAGGTTAAAAATGAAACCTTCGGACTAAACTGGCAAAATGACCCAAACCACAGGGACTAAAATGGCATTTAACTCTATATATACACTTAAAATTTTCAATGTTTTCACGTAATCATTTCAAACCACAAGAACTTTCATAAAAACCTTCTTGATTAAACGTGCATAAACTTTTCAAGAATCTTATCAATCACAAATCAAATAATAACCAAAACACAATCATTATCACACATATATACATACTTACGGCTACATATACACACACATAGACTTCCATTTTTAATTTTATTCAAAATCGTTTGTTATTTACATTTTAAGTGTTATGAAGAATCCTTGTGTTTAAGAAACTTTATTTCACCATAATCATCAAAGAATAGGAGTTATGAACTAAAATATGAGTTTATACCTTTCAAAATAGATGGGTTTTGATGAGATTTATGATGGTGTTTTGCTTGTTCCTTCTTGAAATCACTTGAAAACACCTTTGGATCTTCAAACCCACATGAAAACTACTTGGAATGGGATTGATTCTTCATGGGGTAATAAAAAATTTGAAGTGAAGGTGTGTATAGGGGGTTTCGGCTGAGAGTGATCAAAGGGAAAGATGGAAATGATTTTTTGATGGTTTTGAAATGTTAAATGGTATTTAGAATTCATTGGTTTTCCATCATGCTTACACTTGTCATGTTTTGAAAAATCAAGAGAGAGGTGGGCATCCTGGATGCCGCCACCTTCACATGCACACTCACATCTCGTGTATACATACACATATCATATATATATAATAGCCTAAAAATATGTATTTTACTAACTACCGGGTATTTATCTTGCGTTTTATCGTGTTTTAAGGCTTCTAAAAATTATTTTATCAACTTATAAAAATAATCTCATCAAAATACTACTAAATAATATTTTATTTTTCCCATACTGGCTGCGTTGTTTGTATTTCGTAGTATACGCGCGGTATTGCGCAGTATGCGCTTAAATTCGTAAAATAAGGATTTTAAGTTTTTAATTAATTTTTCTTCACGAATATGATTAAAAATAGGATTTAATCATAACGGAATATTTTTAGTATTTTAACATTATCCGGGTGGTCACCGACGTTCGTTTCGCATTGCATACGAATAAGTAAACATACTACATGATATCACATAATAACACCACATTTAATAAAATATTTCCAACACTTCAAATATCACATAATAACACCACATTTAATAAAATATTTTTATTATGTCACACCCCTTTCAGAGGCAGAAGCGCGAGGTGAGATCGTGATTGATTCTCATTGCATACGAATAAGTAAACATACTACATGAAATAAACAAACTCCATATTGCCATTCATTGTTTTCAAATTCAAAACATAAGTTAAGTTAATCGTTTACATCTCTTCAAAAACAGTAGTTTAAAAGTTTACAACATAATTCAAATTCAAATGTTCAAGGATTTATCCTTCATGTCGTTGCAAGGAGGCAGGATATGATAATAAATCCTACAAAAGTGGCAAAGGAGCGTGGACTCGTAACTTCTTGAACATAAACCCGCATAGCCTCCACTAATTTTCTGAAATACATATAAGTTTGAAAATCGTCAACATGGTGTGAATTCATGCAGTTTGTATAAATTGTATGAGTTGTAATTGTATAAAACATGGTATGTAACTGAAAAATGTACTTGTAAAATGTAAACTATAAATGTAAGGAAATCGAGATCGCTAATGTTTCGCGAGAACATTAATATGTGTGACGACATAGGAAGCATCCAAACCTAGGCGATTTTTCCATCGTTTCACGACTGGGACCTGGGGACCCAAAAGCACTCTTCCGCATCGGTCTAAAACCAAAGAGTGAGGCTGCCAATACCCATTAGATCTAACCTTTCGTTCCTCAGTCTAGTTGTATATGTGATTAATGGTGCTTAAGTTTCACCTTATTCGCACATGATCTATTGTATCATTCCTTTGTTTTCTACATACCATTGTACATGTATTTTCCCCAAAGTTTTGAAAACAAGAAAATGCTTAAAGGTGGGGACATGAACTCACTGTTTTGCATCTTCAGTGTCTAAACTCCACCGATGTCTGCTTCGTTTGCGATGTGACCTATAAATGCTCTATGTATGTTAATCACCTAAACTTGTAACTCACTACGTACAAGTTATCATCTTGTCTTATGTATTTGTTTTGTTTTAATTGTATACATTTGTAACATGTGTGGGTCGTACCCATGATGGTCTAGTCTCACCCGTTCGTCGTGTTATTGTTTATTTAATTGTATTTTCCATTTGTGATTATATATATTTTTATTCCCTAAAATATATATATATATACGTATATGTAGAACTTGAAAACCATATATGTTAAAAATAATTTATATCTTTAACTTGTCAACATATGTGATACTTGTATTATTTCTCAAAATAAATATAAATAAATTGTTCAACAATATTTCTAATATTAGTTTTGCATAAGTATGCTTAGAAAGTATACTTGTACATAAGTATAAATACTTATGTATTTTGTGTTAATTGCCAAAATTCAATTCTTATGATTTTTAATATTTTCCATAATTATATTTCTTAAAAATATATGTTTTTAAGGTTTGTTTGTAATATATACATTTTGTTATCCTTGTTAAATATATGTATTTATTTTAATTACTTGACCGATTTTTGTATAATTTCCCATTTATTGTAGTAATTATATATATATATATATATATATATATATATATATATATATATATATATATATATATATATATATATATATATCGTCCGATCAAAGCAATCCATGGACTAGATTGCGCGGTGGCGTTTTCGTAAATAATATCAATATTATTAGGTGGGACACGCTTCATTAAGGGTAAATGGGTCTTTTACCCTCACATTCAAAACGCCATCATATGATAAAACGCCATACAAAAATAAAACGCCATTAAAAACAAAACGCCGCAAATTAAAAATAAAATGCGTTGAATATTACAGGAAGATGAAACAACACAAATAACTGAATTTCAGTTATTAACATTTATTGGAAGAAATTCCCTCCTAAATTACGCGGCAAAACATCATTATATAAATAAACGTAAACCATAGCTTCCATAATCACTTCAATCTATCCATTTTCTGCAAAAAAAAAAAAAAAAAAAATCATTAACCAAATACGCCAACTTAAGCAAAATGCCAAAAATGGCAACAATCGTTTCGTGGAGATACACTCTGGGGATCAGGCGATACATCATCCATTTTGACAACAGAAGGAGGGTGTACGTTAAGACGATTAGGGCTATTCTGAAGATGGAAGGAGAGATACTGAGGCAAATCTTATCCATTGGCATCGCTCTAGACAACGAATGCCATGAAACGTATATGCTTATGAAAGCATTAACCAGCAAATTTGGACCAATCAAAGGAAATGTGAAGCCAGACCCTGTCATGACATCGTGGTGTTTTGATGATGAAACAGACATGGTGACGATTACATACGACAGCGGAGAGCAGCAAGACTACTGGCTAGAGAACATCATGACAAAGCAGCGACTGGGTTTCATGGAAGAATTGCATAACGCCACCTGTACCAACCCAGAAATAGACTCAAAATTGGAGTTAATGCAAGACATGTTCAGGTGGAGGCTTCAAAATCTTCAGGAACAAGAAGCTGATGAAGATGAATGTGATGTCATGGATGAAGATCAAGATGAAGACTCCGAGGAGGAAGAAGATGACACAAGTGATGGATACTATTCAGATAAAGTACCTTCTGACCAAGGATTTTAATTTTTTTTCCTCTTTTTTTTCCTTCTCTGTAATCTTTTTTTTAAGATAATTAAATGATATATTACTATCTTTATTAGCAAAACGCCAAAATAATACTAAACATGGTTTACCCTAACAAAACGCCATAAATAACAAAAAATATTTTCCTCCTTACTATTTTATTTACTCCGTTATTGTATTTTGTCATGATAGTCTGCATAAGGCCATTTAAAAAAAACACCAAACTTAGAAAATGGGACGTCTATAACCTATAAAACTGATAAAAGCTTATCAACATAGTAAATACAAAAATACAGTAACTGAAAAGACAGTTACTTTATAACTATCATTTATTACAATAAAAAATCCTGCCTAAACTACGCGCCAAAAAACTCCTATAAGAGAGGGGTCTATACACAATGAAATTAATCACACACAGAAAAACACAAAAACGCCATATCCTCTAGAAACCACTCCCTTTAAACGCCACAGATGTCAAAGCTTTCACTGAAATGCATCCTTTTTCTGAGGGGGTTAACTCAATAATATTTTGCTGGATGAGATGGACAAATATTCAAGAAAAAGAGACTGATGACAGTGATATGCCATCATGTGAGCTTTCTTCTTGATGATTATAGGCATGGAAGAAATGGTTCAACTAAAGTGTAAAATGCTATTTTGGATCCATTATTACAAATAGCATGAAGCAAGAGTTGATCTTCAATGACATGCCGCCAAACAATAATATCACACCAAAAAACAGGATGCCACTAAGCAGCTTCTTCTGAAAAAGACGGGGTTTATGTAGGAAAGTTGGCAACTAGCAAAACTATTCAAAAAAGGTTCAAAACGCCAAAACAAATTCAAGAAGAGGCTGATGACAGTGAAGATTTGGATGAGAAATTAGATTACCATTTTTTATTTTTTTTCTTTTTCATTTTATATTGTTTTGTTATCAAATTATCGGTTGTTTGTTATCTAATTCTCTACAAATAAAATACATTATTATATAAACGCTAGTAGTATGAAAACTGTGAGAACGGGTGCTGGCAAAGCACCTTGTCAATGTATTAAACGCTAAAAAATTGACTAAACGCCATATAAAAAACATTTGGTCTTATTGTAATCTTATGAAAATATTAATGACTCATAGTGAATTATTATACAATGCCACAAAACGCCAAAAAATACCAGAGAGATCGCTATAACGCCAAAAAATTATCTATGTGACACAAAAACAATTAATTCAACGCCAATTAGTTAGTGAATACATTTAACTCCAAAAATGAAGCAGCATGTTATGCAAAATTGGGAAAAGAAAAAGAAGATTGAAAAGACAAAAAAAACCCCTCACGCCCTGATCATATCCCGCGCCACGTGTTGGGCCAGGATGCGTTCTCACCATTCTCACACTTTGGGGCGTTTTCTTCTGATCCCATACACACACACACACACATATATATATATATATTTCGAATGACTAAAATTGCGTATTACAATACATATAGTAAGAGCATCTCATTGTTGGAGTAGTCCGCTACTTGAATCAAGTCAATTCCGGATGACCACCATTGGAGCATGGTGACTATGAAGGTTTGGAGGAGCATGGTCTGCTTAAGCGGACGAGGTGGAGGCGGGTTCCTTTGATGGTGGTTTGGAATGATGTTGTTAACTAGACAGTCTAGTAATTAAAAAAAAATAGTAACGAGTATAACTTTATTTAAAGCAAATGAAAATAATGAGATGGTGGTTTGGAATGATTTATTGTTGGAGGAAAACGTGACGGTTTAAAATGGTGGTGGTTTGAAATGATGTGGCATGTTAACTAGACAGTCTCAAGTGTGGACCAAGTTTATTGTTGTTATTTATCTTTTGGATATAACTTTATATAAAGAAAATGAAAATAATTTATTGGTATGTAATAAATTATATTTGCTAAATGTGTCGCGTTAGTGGGTTCAATCCGACCCGAACCCGAAAATTTTATATGGACCGAATATGACCCGAACCTGAAAATCATGTCATACATATGAACCGGAACATGGCCCGAATATTCACGGATGAGATGGACAAATATTCAAGAAAAAGAGACTGATGAGAGTGATATGCCATCATGTGAGCTTTCTTCTTGATGATTATAGGCATGGAAGAAATGGTTCAACTAAAGTGTAAAATGCTATTTTAGACTCCATTATTACAAATAGCATCAAGCAAGAGTTGATCTTTAATGACATGCCGCTAAACAATAATATCACACCAAAAAACAGGATGCCACTAAGCAGCTTCTTCTGAAAAAGATGGGGTTTATGTAGGAAAGTTGGCAACTAGCAAAACTATTCAAAAAAGGTTCAAAACGCCAAAACAAATTCAAGAAGATAGAGCCTGATGACAGTGAAGATTCGGAAGAGAAATTAGATTACAATTTTTTTTATTATTTTAGATTTCATTTTATATTGTTTTGATATCAAGTTATATGTTGATTTGTAAACTAGTTCTCTATAAAAAATAACATTATTATATAAAACGCCAAAAACTACAAACACCAAAAAGCTAGAAGTATGGAAACTGGGAGAAAAGCTGCTGGCAAAAAACCTTTTAAAGGTTATTAAACGCCAAAAGATTCACTAAACGCCAAAAAAAATTGGTCTTATTGTAATCTTATACAAATATTAGAGACTCGTAGTGAATTATTATACAAAACGCCATAACGCCAAAAAATTAACTAGAAAACTCTATAACGCCAAAACATTATATATGTGACACAAAAATAATTAATTCAACGCCAAAAAGTTTAAAAAATACGATTAACGCAAAAAAAAAAAAAAAACTTAGACGCCATAAAATATTATACCGCCTTGGGAAAATAAAAGAAGAATGAAAAGACAAAAAGCCCCTCCGCCCTTCTCTATGACGCAGGACACGTGTTAGGCCAGGAAGCGTTCTCATCGTTCTCACACTTTTAAGCGTTTTCTCCTGAACCCGTTTCTATATACATATATATATATATATATGTATATATATATGTTCAAAAATTGGCCAAATATTGTCCAAGTCCAAGAATTGTTAAGGAATATATTTATATAAATATATATTTTGGTATTTGTCCATACACCCTTTTATGGGTGATTTTGTATATATTATTTATAAATATTTCCTTGTGCATTTTGGGGTTTATACTCCTTGGTAGTATTTAATGTATTTTTAAGTTCATAAACATACACTAATATATATTTGTCACACCCCCAAAATCCACATGCGGAGTATCACCGCTTGGAGGCGTGACTGACCAGAATCGAGCCACCAATCATATTGAACAATATAGTAAAGTAATTAAAAGTTCAACCACATAATATAATTGGTGTCCAAAAACAATTTAATAAGTCTAATTTATCAGCGGAAGCAAATAGTTCAAAACCCAAATCATAAATTCAGAGTATTTAAGTTTATCATGAACACTCAATGTCCATGCTCCACAACGACTCTTCCCCATGCAAGCTCCTGCTAAACCTAGTGACCTGCAAAGCATGTAGTAATGAGTCAACAACAAAGTTGAGCGAGTTCACAGTTGGGTGTTTGTTTAAGTTATTAAAAAAAAACATACTTTCCTTTAACTGGCACCCTTGCCGTGGGGGCTACCCCATAGTTGAAAACGTGTTTTGTTTAATCCCGTTTACTCTGGCAATCCAGCCATGGGGGCTACCCCATGTTTACACTACTAGACTCGTTACCATATCGACCACTGACTTTAGTCATGTTTATGTGCCCTTAGCGTCAATGTCTATCATCATTGACGTGCCCAGATCCATTAGTTCACGCCCGTCCTCTGCGGCACGGTGTGAGGCTTGTCAGACCTAAATAGCGCTATCTAACTAATGACCCGCTCACCATTGGCCCGGCGATTAAGTCGATATAAAAGGAGGGACTTTGTGATAGAGTTTTGGTCTAGTGCAATTTAAACTGTCCAAGAGGACTAGGAATTACATTCCTTAACCCGTACTGTCCTACCCAAGAAGGACGAGGAATCCATATTCCTTAACCCATTCCCAACCCACCAGGAATTACCATGCTTTGTAGAAAGTGTGAACTCACCTTAGGTTAGCTCGGCAGATAAACGAAAGGTCAAATCGAGCTGTTAGGGGTCAACCACGTCCTAACATGGTTACCATACAAGTCAGGTCTAGGTTCAAGTAGTGCACATATGTTTTACACATAAACTAACAAGTTACGAATACGTATTGATCATGGCAAACACGTAGGACAAGTTAACAGTTAAATACACATAATGTTTTCTTGTGCGACATAGATGAGTGGGCTGTTATGGTTATGCAGGCCTAGCCATCTTGTGCGATCCAAAAAGTGAAGCCCAATAACAATCGGCCCAACCTGTTGTGCGTCCAGCACATCCTTGTGCGACTCACAACGGGTTGTGCGATTCCATGCAAACCCGGCCCAAACATGCAGTCCAAACTTATACGGCCCAACAATTAAACAGGTAATTAACTTGTGCAGTCCAGTTCAGCTTGTGCGACTGAACAAAGCTTGTGCGATTGAGCTTGGGCTTTGAGGCCCAACAACATAGAAATGTTCAACAGATGTGTATGGCCCAAGCCTTGTGCGATCGGCACTGTCTTGTGCGATCCACAAGTCTTGTGCGATCATGCAATCCTAGGTTGTACAATGTGCTTTGAATAGTTGTATTATATGGAATCCCAGCTTGTGCGATTCCCTTGTGCGATCAGAACTTGTATGATTTGAACTTGTGCGATTAAAGGGGTTTGCGTGATCAGTTACATACTTTCCTTAATTCATGCAATCAATTAACTTTTTTCCTTTTATCTTGCAATATTAACTCTAACAGTTACCAACCATATCATATTCGATCAAACTAGAGTTTTAACATCAATTCTTATGAACCCTAAACATAATCAAAACATAAGCAGTAACTCATACATGAGACTATCAATCTTGATTTCAAATCATCACACAACACCTCATGTTCGATCATATCATTGGTCCGAATACACATACATACAGCCGATTATGTTACATCCATTCGGTTCCTAATTATCTATATCAACATTATAGCATTCATCAATCCTTATACTTATAATGATCTAAACCGATTGTTCATTAAGTATTTTACTAACATAACGCTTTAATCATCAAACAACACATAGCCACTCGATCAACAAACATCAATCATATCAAAATCAAATAATGATATAACACTAACCGGTTAGAAGGTAAAACAAGGATGATCCGAACAAGAAAGCTTCGAGAGATGGGGATGTTTTCCTTCGGCTTCGAGAGGAGAGAAAGAGAGAGTAGGGTTTGGTGTATGATTTAGTTTTGCAAGTTATGAGGGGTATACTCTCTTCCCATGGTGTTATGTGCAACAAGGGAATGGGCCGAACCCATACATGGGCTGCCCCTTTTGGGTTTCGAGTATAATAAGTGTAGCCCGAATGGGCTTGTGCAATCGGATTAGAGTTGTGTGGTTCGAGTCACATACATTCATATAACACAATATCATAACATTTCATTTAATCAATGCATCACATAATCACATAACGTTCAAAGCATGTTACATCAAAGCACACAAAAGAGTTCTAAAACACGAGTTGTCACATTATCCCCAAGTTGAAAGAAATTTCGTCCCGAAATTTAGCACGTACTCACTGAGGAAGCTAGTTAGGTTGTATGGTTTCCTAGTTTTCCAGGGGTGTCACATCCTTCCCCCGTTGGGTTGGAATTTCATCCCGAAATTCCGCAATAGCTTCAGCCTCAGTAGTGGTTTTGCTTTTCTCGAACAACTAGGGATACCTGTGCTTCATTTGGTCTTCGCGTTCCCAGGTGAACTCTGGGTCACGACGGGAGTTCCAACAAACTCGAACAAGAGGTATTCTGTACGCTTGAGAACCTTAACATCTCGGTCAGTAATCTCTACTGGTTCCTTAACGAATCATAGCTGATCGTCGATAGTGAGCTCCTTCAAAGGAACTATGAGGGTCTCATCTGACAGACACTTCTTCAGATTCGACACGTGGAAAACGTTGTGAACTCCACTGAGTTCTATGGGTAGATTCAGTTTGTAGGCCACTTTGCCTATTTTCTCAATGATGTCGAAAGGTCCAACATATCGCGGGTTGAGTTTGCCTCGCTTTCCAAAACGGACAACACCTTTCCAAGGTGAGACTTTGAGTAGCACTCGATCCCCAACCTGGAATTCGAGTTGTTTCCTGCGCTTATCCGCGTAGCTTTTTTGACGGTCACGAGCTACCGCCATTCGTTGTCGTATTTGATCAATCTTCTTAGTTGTGTCTACCACAAGTTCTGGGCCAGTGATCTAGCTATCACCAACCTCTGCCTAGCAAAGAGGTGATCGGCATTTACATCCGTACAATGCCTCAAACGGAGCGGCCTGCATACTGGTGTGGTAACTGTTATTATATGAGAACTCCACTAACGGGAGATGCTTTTCCCAGCCATTGCCAAAATCGATTACACACGCTCGAAGCAGGTCTTCTAGGGTTTGGATGGTGCGCTCAGACTGCCCATCCGTCTGTGGATGGTAAGCGGTGCTCATGTCTAGACGTGAGCCAAAGGACTTGTGCATTGCTTGCCACAGTTCAGAAGTAAAACGCGCATCACGATCAGAGATAATGGAGGTTGGCACCCCGTGCCTCGAAACCACTTCCTTTAGGTAAACCTCTGCTAAAGTAGAGAACTTGTCAGTTTCTTTGATAGCCAAGAAGTGTGCAGACTTAGTTAATCGATCCACTATCAACCAAATAGTGTCATTTCCGCGTTGTGATCTAGGCAGACCAGTAACAAAATCTATGGAAATTTGCTCCCATTTCCATTTTGGTATCTCTGGTTGTTGAAGTAAGCCTGATGGTTTCTGATACTCACCCTTGACTCTTGCACAAGTCAAACATTTACTGACGTAGGTCGCTATGTGGGCTTTCATGCTAGGCCACCAATGCGTAGTTTTCAAGTTGTGGTACATCTTATCCGAACCAGGATGTTCTGAGTAACGAGACTTGTGTGCTTCATCCATCACAAGTTCATGTAAGTTTCCATAAAGTGGGACCTAAATGCGCCCTGTTACGTAGTATGCGCCGTCTTCCTTTTGTTCTAACCGTTTCCTCGATCCTCGCAGGGACTCCGCCCTGATGTTCCCTGCTTTCAAAGCTTCTAGCTGAGCATCCCGTATCTGAGTAGGAAGACTAGATTGGATGGTAAGTTGTAACGCGCGTACTCGCTTAGGTTTTGTTTCCTTTCGACCGAGGGCGTCGGCCACCACATTGGCTTTGCCCGGATGGTACTTGATCGCGCATTCGTAATCATTCAAGAGCTCGACCCATCAACGTTGTCACATGTTTAACTCCTTTTGCTTGAAGATATGCTCGAGACTCCTGTGATCAGTGTAAATGGTGCACCTGGTACCAAACAGGTAATGTCTCCATATCTTGAGTGCGAAAACAACAGCTCCCAGCTCCAGATCGTGTGTAGTGTAGTTCCTTTCGTGAACTTTAAGTTGGCGCAATGCGTAGGCAATGACCTTGTCACGTTGCATCAACACACAACCAAGTCCTTGAATGGAAGCGTCGCAATAAACCACAAAATCATCTGTGCCTTCAGGCAATGAGACGATAGGCGCGCTACAAAGTCTATCCTTTAAGTGCTGAAACGCGGACTCTTGTGCATCTCCCCAATGATAGGTGACACCCTTCTGAGTCAGTGAAGTGAGAGGTTGGGCAATCTTTGAGAAATCCTTGATAAACCTTCTGTTATAACATTCCAAACCCAAGAATTGGCGGATTTCTGTTGGTGTATGGGGTGCAGGCCAGTTCTTGATCGAGTCTACCTTGGATAGATCAACGTGAATCCCGTCCTTGTTTACCACGTGGCCTAGGAAATGGACTTCGCGAACCCAGAAGTCACATTTCGAAAACTTAGCATAAAGTTGTTATATTCGAAGGAGTTCCAAAATAAGTGATAGATGCTGCTCGTGTTCCTCCCGACTCTTAGAATAGATCAGGATGACATCGATGAAAACTATAATGAACTTATCCAGGTAAGGTTTACACACTCGGTTCATAAGGTCAATGAAGACCACAGGTGCGTTTGTCAGCCCAAAAGGCATGACCAAAAACTCGTAGTGTCCATAACGAGTTCTAAAGGCTGTTTTGGAGACGTCCTCTTCTCGGACTCTCAGCTGGTGGTATCCCGATCTCATATCAATCTTTGAATAGAAGCTCGACCCCTGCAGCTGGTCGAATAGGTCATCAATGCGTGGAAGAGGATAGAGATTCTTCACAGTCACCTTGTTAAGTTCGCGATAGTCAATACACATTCTGAAGGTACCGTCTTTCTTCTTTACGAATGGCACTGGAGCTCCCCAGGGCGAAGAGCTAGGACGAATAAAACCTTTATCCAAGAGCTCTTGTAGTTGCGTAGATAGCTCTTCTAGTTCTGATGGGGCTAAACGATAAGGTGCTCGAGCTATGGGCACTGCTCCAGGTGTTAGCTCAATTTGGAATTCAACCTGACCGTGGGGCGGAAGACAAGGTAATTCCTCAGGAAATACCTCAGGAAAGTCGCGCACATCGGAAAATCTTCTATCTTCTTCTCCTTCGTCGAGGTATCAGTAACGAGAGCCAGAATAGCAGTGTGGCCCTTCCGCAAACACTTCTGGGCTTTAAGGAAAGAGATGATACTCACAACAGCACCATTCTTGTCGCCACGAATCATGAGAGGTTCATCACCTGAACGAGGAATACGGACAATCTTCTCGTTGCAAAGAATCTCTGCTTGGTGTTGGGATAACCAATCCTGTCACGGCCCCCGACCCGGTTTGACCCGTTTCAGGAGCCGCGGGACAGAAAATCCCGTGGTATTTATTTAACAACGGAAGTTTATTTAGGATCTTTTAAAAACTGAAATATTTCCCGATTATTTTATTTCACAACTCGGGATAAAACCCGGTAATTTACAACCTTGAGATTTCACACAGAAATCTTTTATTTTATAAAACATGTTTCTTTATTTTTATACTGAGCCACTTCCTTAAGCTTGTAGTGCTTCACGGCACTTTTCCTGGATCACAACAGATCACCTGAAACATGTTTGAAAAAGGTTTTGTCAGCGGGAAATACTGAGTGAATCATTATATTTAAATAAAACAACCTGTTATAATTTACAGTACTAAGAGCGATTATAATGTTTCTATCTTTTGAATTAACTGACCCAGTTGTCACTTGACCGGACTTGTGACTGTGGACATATCACTTACTAGGTCCGTTCACCCACAAGTGATAAATAATTAGTAGCTATGTGCACCCCCCCCCACATACTGGCAGTAATTTCAGATTACATAGACTTAATCCCTGTAATTATAACCTTTGAAAATAAACATGCTTTTGAAAGTAATTTGATAAAAAGAGAATGACTCACATTGCAGATTTAATTATGAACAGAGCTTAGCCTACTGATTAGCCTTGATAACCTAGTTTAAATAATCATGCACACAAACTAGGTTAGTAACTTAATAAAGCATTTACGATAACTCACGAGATTAAAACCTTCACAACGAATGACAAAGTGCGATACTTAAATATCCATCGATTTAACGACGAATGACAAAGCATAAACCCTAATGTGGGCAGCACTTAAACATCCATTGGATAGTTTAATCGATCGGACATTGAATCGTAGCAGCGATCGAGTTATTACCCTGAATTGCGGCAGCACTTCGTGATCAGTGTGTGTTTTTATAGTGATTATACTATAACTCAGCGTACGTATTGTGTTTTTACGTCGAATTAACACTCAATTGCATGAAACAGACTGTTGTATTTATACTTGAAGTTGGTTTCCCCCGCGTGTCGCGGAAGATGTCGCCGTTCCTATCGCGACTCGCCTGAGGTGTCAAGGTAGAGTAGGGTAGGCTTGTCACTGGTATAGGCCTGCTGAGTCGACGTTTCGTGAATTTTCATTTTTGACAGCGTTTTTTGTAGATAACTATAACTAGGGTTTACCCCCCTTAGTTTTAGGGGCCCTAATCCTGATTTCAAATGTTCTGAAAATTTTAGGGTTTGTTCAGAATCACTTGGGATTCTCAATTAGGGTTTCCTATTGGACAATTTAATTAAATAAATATAACTTTTGATGAGAGTTGTTACATTCTCCCTACCTTAATAAAAATCTCGTCCTCGAGATTTACTGGAATAAGTGAGGATACTTTCGCTTCATTTCCGATTCCAGCTCCCAAGTATATTCAGCTCCTCTCTTTGAATCCCATCTGACTTTGACTAAAACTAGTCGTTTATGTTTGAGAAACTTGATCTTTCGATCCTCAATTTGAAGAGGTTTCTCAACAAATTTCAACTTTTCGTTTACCTCTATATCTCGAAGAGGTACTACCAGTGATTCATCTGATAAGCATTTCTTGAGATTGGATACATGAAATACATCATGTACTCCAGCTAATTCTTCTGGTAGTTGTAAACGATAAGCAACTGGTCCTATACGTTGGATCACTGAAAATGGTCCTACGTACCTTGGACTTAGCTTTCCTTTCTTACCAAATCTAACAACTCCTTTCCAAGGAGAAACTTTCAACATTACTCTGTCTCCAACTTGGAATTCTAATGGCTTGCATCTATTGTCTGCATAACTCTTCTGACGATCTCGAGCCGTTTTCAGCCTTTCCTTGATTTGTGTAATCTTATCAGTCGTCTCTTGCACTATTTCAGGACCTGACAATTGACTTTCTCTTATTTCTGCCCAACAAACTGGAGTTCTGCACTTTCTTCCGTACAGTGCTTCAAATGGGGAGGTTTCAATACTTGAATGATAGCTATTGTTATAGGAGAATTCAATTAATGGTAAATGATCATCCCAATTTCCACCAAAATCTATTACACATGCTCGGAGCATGTCTTCTAGAGTTTGGATTGTCCTTTCACTTTGTCCGTCTGTTTGGGGATGATATGCAGTACTCAAATTGAGTCGAGTTCCCATAGCTTGCTGGAAACTTTTCCAGAAATGAGAAGTGAAACGACTATCTCTATCTGATACAATGGAGAGTGGAACTCCATGTAAAGATACGACTTCATCTGCATATAATTTTGCCAACCTTTCCATACTAAAGGTTTCTTTCATTGGTAGAAAGTGAGCTGATTTGGTTAATCGATCCACAATTACCCAAATCGCATCATTACCTTTTCTTGTTTTGGGTAACTTAGTAACAAAATCCATTGTTATAAGTTCCCATTTCCATACAGGCATCTCTAATTGTTGTAGTAGACCTGAAGGTTTCTGATGTTCTGCCTTAACTTGTGAACAAGTAAGACATTTAGAAACATATTTAGCTATATCCTTTTTCATGCCTATCCACCAAAAATTCTTTCTTAAATCTTGGTACATCTTATTGTTTCCTGGATGCATAGTATACCTAGATTTATGGCCTTCTTCTAAAATCTTAGGTCTTAAGTCTCCCTGTTTTGGTACCCAAATCCTTTTCTTATGGAATCTCCAGATTCCATCAGCTCCTCGTTCTAAATCTTTTATTCGTCCCTTCATTCCTTCAGCAACATCTTCTATTGCTGTTTCTTGAAAATACTTTAGTTGTTCCATTAAATCTATTTGTAGATTTAATCTGAGAGCACGAACCCGTCGTTATTTCTCATAATACTTACGACTTAAGGCATCTGCAACTACATTTGCCTTTCCTTCGTGATACTGAATATCACAGTCGTAGTCACTTAGGATTTCCATCCATCTTCTTTGCCTCATGTTTAACTCTTTTTGCCCAAATATATATCTTAAACTTTTATGATCAGTATAAACAGTAAATTTACTTCCATACAGATAATGTCTCCAAATCTTAAGGGCAAAAATTACGGCTCCTAATTCTAAATCATGAGTCGTATAATTTTCTTCGTGCGTTTTCAATTGCCTTGAAGCATATGCAATCACCTTTTTGCGTTGCATAAGCACACATCCATATCCTAGTTTTGAAGCATCACAATATACTTCAAAATCTTCAGTTCCTTGTGGTAAGGCTAAGATTGGTGCATTTGTTAATTTCTGCTTTAATATTCTAAAGGCTTCTTCTTGCTTAGGTCCCCATTCAAACTTAATGGCTTTACAGGTTAGCTTAGTTAATGGTACAGCTATTTTGGAAAAATCCTTAATAAACCGTCTATAATACCCAGCTAAACCTATAAAACTTCTAATTTCCATTGCGGTTTGTGGAACCTTCCAATTGGTAATTGCCTCTATCTTAGCAGGATCTACATGAATCCCTTCGTGATTTACCATATGTCCTAAAAATTGCACTTCTTGCAACCAAAATTCACACTTCGAGAATTTGGCGTACAACTTTTCTTTTCTTAGCAAAGTTAAGAGTGCGTGCAAATGCTCACAATGTTCTGTCTGACTTTTAGAATAAATAAGTATATCGTCTATGAAGACAATTACAAATTTATCTAAATACGATTTACATATTCGATTCATCATGTCCATGAATGCTGCGGGTGCATTTGTTAATCAAAAGGGCATGACTGTAAACTCGTAATGACCATACCTAGTTCTGAAAGCAGTTTTAGGTATGTCTTCTTCCTGTACCTTCAATTGATGATATCCAGAGCGTAAATCTATCTTAGAAAAATATCTAGCCCCCTGAAGTTGATCAAACAGATCATCAATCCTAGGTAATGGGTATCGATTCTTAATTGTAACCTTATTCAATTCTCTATAATCAATACACATTCTCATTGAACCATCCTTCTTCTTTACAAACAACACTGGTGCTCCCCAAGGGGATGAGCTAGGTTGTATGAATCCTTTACTTAGTAATTCATCTAATTGCGTTTTTAGTTCTAACATTTCTGTGGGTGCTAACCGATAAGGTTCCTTGGCTATCGGTGTAGTTCCTGGAATTAGATGAATCCTAAATTCTACTTCCCTATCTGGGGGTAATCCCGGTAACTCTTCTGGAAATACATCTGGGTATTCTGAGACTACATGAATCTCCTTAAGTTCTTTATCCTTAGTGTTAATGATTACCGAAATCATATACACTATTCCTTGCTTTCGTTCATAACTAGCAACTTTCATTACTGATATAAACTTCATGGGTTTATGTGGTTTATTTCCTGTAATCCTAATTACTTCTCCGGTGGGTGATTGAATTTCTATGAAATTCTGATCACAAAGTATTCTAGCATGGTTGTCTATTAACCAATCCATTCCTAACACAACATCGAATTCAGCTAATTTCATAGGTAATAGATTTGCAGAAAATTTATGTCCTAAAAGTTCTATATTTTCTTCCTGCAACACTTCGTCTATTTTAACTGAATTTCCGTCTACCGTTTCAACTGTAAAAATCTGTCTAAGTTGAGTTAAAGGTAGGTTAAGAGTTTGGCAGAATGAAGTATTTATAAAACTTTGGTTTGCACCAGAGTCAAATAATACTTTTGCATACACGTTGTGAACTAGGAACGTACCAGCTATCACATCTGGAATGAGTTCTGCTTCTTGAGTGGTTAGCTGGAATGCTCTCACATTCTTCTTAGTAGCTCCATCAGTTATCTTGGCTTTGTTGTCTGCTGGTTTGACCACTTTAGGACATTCGGTTTTGAAATGTCCTGCCTCTCCACAATTGTAACAAATTATGGATTTCTTCCTACAATTTTCTTCACGATGCCCTACAGTTTTGCAAAAATTGCAATATACCTTGCATTTTCCAAAATGTTTCTTTTTGCAACTTTGACAGAACGGCAAAGTTGAAGATTGCCCTGTTCCTCTTCTATTGAAGCTGTTATTATTACCCGTACGAAATCCTTGGGTAATTTTATAAGCCAGTTCCTTCTTCCTGTTTTCATCTTGTGTGCGTACCAGTTCATCGGTTAGGGTATTAGCTAATTCCACAGTATCATCAATAGTGCGAGGTCTCGCAGCTTTAACGATATTGCGGATTTCACTAATCAGTCCCCAAATGTAGCGAGAAATGAGTACTGGTTCTGGCGAAGCCAGCGTTGGTACCACTCTAGCATATTCAAAGAATGTCGAAGTATAACCGCGACAATCTACACCCATCATCCGATGATTTAGGAACTTATTTGTCATTTGTTCCTTTTCATACTCGGGACATAATTTTCTTTCTACAAAACCCTTAAATTCTTCCCAAGTCATGGCATAAGCTATTATTCTTCCTTTTGATTGTAACACAGTGTTCCACCATTCAAGTGCTTCTTCCTTGAAGAGATTTGATGCGTACATGACCTGATCATCTTTAACACATTTACTTATTGCAATTACTGCTTTGGTTTTCTCTAACCAACGCAGTGATGCGGTTGCTCCTTCATTGCCTGCAAATTCAGTGGGTTTACAAGCAAGGAATTCTTTGAAAGTACAACCAGGTGTTGCGGCTTTCATTTTCTTAGGAAATGGAGCTTGATGCGGTTCATCATTATGATTAACATGATCATTGCCTTCGTTTACACTATTACTGAAGTTATCTTCAGAATTACGTTTGCTAGGAACGATTTGTTGTGGTTCGATTGGATTCTTTACAGCAGCAACGATTGCTGGAATAGCATTGGCTATCCCTTGAGCAACAATATTTTCGATATCTAACCTAGTCATATATTGATCTCCTGGATGTTGCTCAGACTGATTAACCTCATTTACTGGTTCGTTACCAATGTTTGCCATCTGATAATTAATTTTATATAAATAATTAGTATAAATACAAATATAATAAAACAGTTTTCACATAATCACATTAACATGTATAACCAAAAGTTATCGGTTTCCCGAGTTTCATTTTTATATATTATATTATGCCTCGTACACACGAGTATCATACAACGTTTTATTGTTAATTATTACACATACTGGTTCTTATGATTATTTATTAAACAAATATTCCTGCAAACTCCCATTATCTGGTCAGCTAATTTCTTAAAACTGAGACTCCCTTTCGTCGTATTTCCAAGTAACTCTTTCTCCAATATCCCTAATCCTATTTCCTGTATTAATTAACTCTTCGCCCTAGAGACGAAGTTCAGCCAGATTCTCCGGGCTCATAGTTGGGTATAGTGGAGGTTCTGGGTCAACTTGTGGAAAAAATGTATCAGGGTTGTTTAAAAGATTTTGGTATTGCCAATCAGTTGTCCACCATTCATCTAATTCTACTGGTAGTGGTTGAGGTTGGACAATAGGATCTGGAATAGCAGGTTCCAGATTGATTGGAATTGGAGCTTCTAATGGGTAGCTGAAAAGATCTTCTTCAGTAAATATAAGGTTTGGATTAGCTGGTTCAAGGTTTCCATCGGCAGGTCCGATGAGGTCACTCATTACTAGTTTATGATCTAAAACTTCCCAGGGAGTCATTTTCTGTTTTTGTCTAGAACTTTCTCCGATTTCTCTTTCTGTTTGCTTAAAACTCTTCTCAGCTTCTATCTCTACTTGATTAATATTTTCCTCAATTTCTACCCCTTTTCCTTTGTCTTTTGGTTCTTCAGTTTTGGTAACCTTTCTTGTTGCTGGCTTTTTCCTACGTACACGCCTCTAGCCCACAAATCTGCTTCTTTTCTTGGGTTTAGGTTTTGCCAGTGGTTTGGATTGAAATTCCATGGGTTCTTCTTTATCAGCGAAGTAACCGGTGAATTCCTTGGAAACTTCTATCTTAACGGGATAGAGGTTAAGATTTTCTAAAGCTTCAGACATCTCATTCATGCTGTTTAGCATATATGCAAAATACATACCAAATGTTAAAATAAAATAACAAAATTTCGTAGATAACCCTTAAATATTATTGCATACCATACATAAGACAACTGACAAGTAAAATATACTACAATTTACTGTGAACTTATTTATTTACTGAATGAGGTTTCTGGAAAATAAAGATGCTAAAACTTGAGTTAGAGTATTTAGAGATTTGCATTTTCTGCTACTGTGGCTAGCATATACAAATCTGCCCATTTCTCATCTAATTTGTCCTCCCAGGGTGTTTTACTGGTTAATTCCTGGGTTTCCTGTTTAATCTTCTTCTCTCGGTTTTTCCTTATTTCCTCCTGACTTTTCCTAATAATCAAATTTCTCTTATTAGGAGAAAGTGGTTTCTCGTAATGTGCCTTTCTCACAAATATCCCTTCTTCAGGAATTACATAAGGTTTTGTTTGGGATGAACTTCCCTTCTCGTTGGATGACCTATCTAGTTTAAGATAGATATTTGACAGCTTTTGTTTACCCATACTGAAACTAAATAATCAATTAATAAAACACATAATCACATAATTGGCAATCAGTAAAATTAAGTATTTCTAAATACTTAATAGGCTTAAATCAGTGGCTCTGATACCACCTTATTTCTGTCACGGCCCCCGACCCGGTTTGACCCGTTTCAGGAGCCGCGGGACAGAAAATCCCGTGGTATTTATTTAACAGCGAAAGTTTATTTAGGATCTTTTAAAAACTGATATATTTCCCGATTATTTTATTTCACAACTCGGGATAAAACCCGGTAATTTACAACCTTGAGATTTCACACAGAAATCTTTTATTTTATAAAATATGTTTCTTTATTTTTATACTGAGCCACTTCATTAAGCTTGTAGTGCTTCACGGCACTTTTCCTGGATCACAACAGATCACCTGAAACATGTTTGAAAAAGGTTTTGTCAGCGGGAAATACTGAGTGAATCATTCTATTTAAATAAAACGACCTGTTATAATTTATAGTATTAAGAGCGATTATAATGTTTCTATCTTTTGAATGAACTGACCCAGTTGTCACTTGACCGGACTTGTGACTGTGGACATATCACTTACTGGGTCCGTTCACCCACAAGTGATAAATAATTAGTAGCTATGTGCACATCCCCTCACATACTGGCAGTAATTTCAGATTACATAGACTTAATCCCTGTAATTATAACCTTTGAAAATAAACATGCTTTTGAAAGTAATTTGATAAAAAGAGAATGACTCACATTGCAGATTTAATTATGAACAGAGCTTAGCCTACTGATTAGCATTGATAACCTAGTTTAAATAATCATGCACACAAACTAGGTTAGTAACTTAATACAGCATTTACGATAACTCACGAGATTAAAACCTTCACAACGAATGACAAAGTGCGATACTTAAATATCCATCGATTTAACCACGAATGACAAAGCATAAACCCTAATGTGGGCAACACTTAAACATCCATTGGATAGTTTAATCGATCGGACATTGAATCGTAGCAGAGATCGAGTTATTACCCTGAATTGCAGCAGCACTTTGTGATCAGTGTGTGTTTTTATAGTGATTATACTATAACTCAGCGTACGTATTGGTTTCCCCCGCGTGTCACGGAAGATGTCGCCGTTCCTGTCGCGACTCGCCTGAGGTGTCAAGGTAGAGTAGGGTAGGCTTGTCACTGGTATAGGCCTGCTGAGTCGACGTTTCGTGAATTTTCATTTTTGACAGCGTTTTCTGTAGATAACTATAACTAGGGTTTACCCCCCTAGTTTTAGGGGCCCTAATCCTGATTTCAAATGTTTTGAAAATTTTAGGGTTTGTTCAGAATCACTTGGGATTCTCAATTAGGGTTTCCTATTGGACAATTTAATTAAATAAATATAACTTTTGATGAGAGTTGTTACAAATCCATCCCAATGACAACGTCGAAACTACCCAGAACGATAGGAATGAGGTCGATAGAGAAGGTCTGATTAGCAAGAACAAGAATACAACCCTTGACTACGTGTGTGGCCTTTAAACTCTTACCATTAGCTAGCTCTACAGTGTGCTTGGTGTTCAAAAGTGTTGGGGTACGCTTAAGCATTTGACTAACTTTTAAGGACACGTAGCTAGTATCGGCACCCGAATCAAATAAAACAGTAACATAAAAGTCGTCCAGTAGGAACTTACCCGTTACAACATTGGGGTCATTCCTCGCTTCACCCTGGCCAATCACGAATACACGCCCCTGGCTCCAGTGCCATCGTTGTTGCCCCCATTGTTACCATTCCCCTGATTATTGTTGTTGTTGTTCTGGTTCCGGTTTAGCTGTGGGCAGTCTCTCTTGAAGTGGCCTTCAGCACCACACTGAAAGCACCCTTTGTTGTTGCCCTGTTGTTGCTGATGCTGCTGACGTTGATTCTGTGGGGCTTGTTGTTGCTGACGATTCTGATTCGCGGGGCGTAAACTTCTGCAATCCTTTGCGGCGTGGCCTGGCTTGTTGCACCGATGATAGTTACTCCTGATGCATGGTCCGCTGTGGTGTAGGTTACAGCGATTGCATTTTGGGTGAATTCCCCTGTACCCACCTTGACTTTGGCTACCAGGTGATTGCTGACTAGGGCTCTTGTAGTCGTCAGTCCTTCTCTGCTGAGACTGGGACTGAACAGAAGTTGAACCTTTGCTTGAAGTTTCATCCCATTTACGCTTGTTGTCGCTGGCAAAGCACCTTGTCAATGTATTAAACGCTAAAAAATTGACTAAACGCCATATAAAAAACATTTGGACTTATTGTAATCTTATGAAAATATTAATGACTCATAGTGAATTATTATACAATGCCACAAAACGCCAAAAAATACCAGAGAAACACTATAACGCCAAAAAATTATCTATGTGACACAAAAACAATTAATTCAACGCCACTTAGTTAGTGAATACAATTAACTCCAAAAATGAAGCAGCATATTATGCAAAATTGGGAAAAGAAAAAGAAGATTGAAAAGACAAAAAAACCCCTCACGCCCTGATCATATCCCGTGCCACGTGTTGGGCCAGGATGCGTTCTCACCATTCTCACACTTTGGGGCGTTTTCTTCTGATCCCATACCTATATATATATATATATATATATATTTTTCGAATGACTAAAATTGCGTATTACAATACATATAGTAAGAGGATCTCATTGTGGAGTAGTCCGCTACTTGAATCAAGTCAATTCCGGATGACCACCATTGGAGCATGGTGACTATGAAGGTTTGGAGGAGCATGGTCTGCTCAAGCGGACGAGGTGGAGGCAGGTTCCTTTGATGGTGGTTTGGAATGATGTTGTTAACTAGACAGTCTAGTAATTAAAAAAAATAATAACGAGTATAACTTTATTTAAAGCAAATGAAAATAATGAGATGGTGGTTTGGAATGATTTATTGTTGGAGGAAAACGTGAGGGTTTAAAATGGTGGTGGTTTGAAATGATGTGGCATGTTAACTAGACAGTCTCAAGTGTGGACCAAGTTTATTGTTGTTATTTATCTTTTGGATATAACTTTATTTAAAGCAAATGAAAATAATTTATTGGTATGTAATAAATTATATTTGCTAAATGTGTCGCGTTAGTGGGTTCAATCCGACCCGAACCCGAAAATTTTAGATGGACCGAATATGACCCGAACCTGAAACTCATGTCATACATATAAACCGGAACATGGCCCGAATATTCGCAGATGAGATGGACAAATATTCAAGAAAAAGAGACTGATGACATTGATATGCCATCATGTGAGCTTTCTTCTTGATGATTATAGGCATGGAAGAAATGGTTCAACTAAAGTGTAAAATGCTATTTTGGACTCCATTATTACAAATAGCATCAAACAAGAGTTGATCTTCAATGACATGCCGCCAAACAATAATATCACACCAAAAAATAGGATGCCACTAAGCAGCTTCTTCTGAAAAAGATGGGGTTTATGTAGGAAAGTTGGCAACTAGCAAAACTATTCAAAAAAGGTTCAAAACGCCAAAACAAATTCAAGAAGATGGAGCCTGATGACACTGAAGATTCGGAAGAGAAATTAGATTACAATTTTTTTATTATTTTAGATTTCATTTTATATTGTTTTGATATCAAGTTATATGTTGATTTGTTAACTAGTTCTCTATAAAAAAAATAACATTATTATATAAAACCCCAAAAACTACAAACACCAAAAAGCTAAAAGTATGGAAACCAGGAGAAAAGTTGCTGGCAAAAAACCTTGTAAAGGTTATTAAACGCAAAAAGATTCACTAAACGCAAAAAAATTGGTCTTATTGTAATCTTATACAAATATTAGAGACTCGTAGTGAATTATTATACAAAACACCATATCGCCAAAAAAATTAACTAGAAAAATCTATAACGCCAAAAAATTATATATGTGACACAAAAACAATTAACTCAACGCCAAAAATTATATATGTATATATATATATATGTTCAAATATTGGCCAAATATTGTCCAAGTCCAAGAATTGTTAAGGAATATATTTATATAAATATATATTTTGGTATTTGTCCATACACCCTTTTATGGGTGATTTTGTATATATTATTTATAAATATTTCCTTGTGCATTTTGGTGTTTATACTCCTTGGTAGCATTTAGTGTATTTTTAAGTTCATAAACATACACTAATATATATTACACATAATATACACATAGCACATAATTTTGTGACCACAATATAAATATATATATATATATATATATATATATATATATATATATATATCCTAAAAATATACATACTTAGACTTGTTTTAATTCTTGAAGAAAACTTTATTTTCTTAACTTGTATTTTGTGTAAAAATTAGTGAAAACTTTTGTTAAATATTCTTGAACAATTTTTGTAGAAAAAGTTTCACAAAACTTTATATTTTTCGAAGTGTCAAAATTTTATAAAAATTTTGACATAGTTTCCCCTAAAAATAGAGGCTTTCCATGTTCTAAAACATGTGTTTTTTTCTTTTATTCATCAAAATTCAAGATTCAACAATTTAGCAAGTAAAGATCACTAAAAATCATCATACCTTTTCATGTGATGAACTTGAAATTTCATAAAAATGTGTAGTAATTTAGATCCATGCACTAAACACATAGATTTACTTAAATCAAAGCTTCTTTGTACATTTTTGTAAACTTTAATGAAACTTTATTTTGTAAAATTGATCATCCATGAGTTTAGTGGTTTCAAGATCATGAGAAATCCATTTTAAAACCATTTTCAAGCTCACTTTAAAGATCTTCGAGTTCATCATCATGTTTCTTCATGGATCTTTCAAGATCCATGCTTAAACTTGTTAGATCTAAGCTTCTAACAAGCTTACAAATGATGGATCTAACCAAAAAACACAAGATCAATAACAACGTCAAAACATACATCAAACAACACTAAAAACACTCATTTTCCTTTAGATTATGTTAGTTCTTCATGTGTTCATCTTTTAAAGTTAAGATTTCTGGATGGTGTAACTTGTACTTACTACTCATATGAAGTAAAATGAAGATTATGATGCTTACCACTAGCTCTTGTGGCTAGGGAAGTGGCAAGAATAAGATGAAGAAGAAAATGATGAAGAAGTGGTGGTTAAAAGCTCCCAATGGTGGTCCTTCAACATCTAATGCTTACCACCTTCTTAGATGGTCTCCATACACCTTTGGTTATGCTTAGATCTTCTTGAGTATGAAAGAAAAATGGAGGTGAATGTGGTGTGTGTGAGTCCGAGAGTAAGAGAGGGAGAAAGGAAGAGATGAAGTTTGAAAATGTGGGTGAAAGTGATAAAGTTTATGATCGTGCATGTATTCTTATAATCCTTCACCAAGTAATTAACCAAAGGATCACCCATAAGCATCTTTGACCAACCAAGACTTTAGTCAACATGGGAGGTGATGTGTAGCCTTCATGGGGCCGGCCACACTAGGGGGGCTAAAATGTAAAAGTTTGGAAGTTTAGGGGTTAGGAAGGTAACTTGAGGGGTAAATGTTTTGTTAAGTGTGTTTAGGTGTTCTTATTTGTTTTAATATGTTTATGATGATAACTAGTTTTATAACACTAAAATTATGCTTCTAGTCCATTTTTAGTGTTTTGATGGTGTCCGGTTAATTGTTCGGCTGTCGGTTCGTTAAAGTGCTAAATTCTGTAATTTATAAGGTATGAAGAACCTTTTATGCTATGGTTTCATTCCGACATATTACAAGTTATTCTGGATGTTAATTCATTATTTCTTAATGTTAATTTAGCTTATATTTGCTGAATTTTGCTGAAATGTGCAGAATTTGGTGTTTATGGTGCGTTTCGGACAGTTTTTAGTGCTTATTTAAGCTTCCGGAAAGTGTTAATGTAAATCCTTGTTCACCCACTTGGGTTTTAATGTATTTTTGAATTCGGGCCTACATCTAAGTCCTAAATCTATCGTTTAGTTTAGCTGAGTACTGAAGCTGTGCTGACACAGCTTGTCTAACCGGTGAGTTTACTAATTGTTTCGACGCAATGCTTAAATTATTTCACAATGCGATAAATGAAATGTTTTACATGCATGATTAAATGTATGACATGCAAGCATATAATGTTGACGTTTAAAACACATAAATGCAGGAAATAAATAATTATTAACGTAATACGGAAATTACCGGTTTCGTGCCGATTGTCACATATTATTCGTTCATTACACGTGTCACATTAGTACGGTACATGCCTAAATTGTCGGGTGTCACAAATCCACAGTCATCTTAGCTCACTGTTTCAATTCTCTGAGACTTCTTATCAAATTTCGTGACGATATTTTTTCATGTTGGGGATGATGTGACAACCTGCAACTTCAGGTTACTACTTTAACCTAACCATAGTTAATTTAATCATACATTTATAGCATTGCATTTAACTAGGGTTAGTTAAATGAGTCTACGTTGGTAATTCGGAGAATTACCGGAACACATACATGATAACTCTCGAACATTAGCAACTAACGCGAATAATAATTATAACCGGATGGTTTAAACGAAACTTATGTGCTGCATGACAAATAGTGAACTATATCCTTTAATTACAAATTACATACTATTATGTGTCTATGTAAAAGTTGCATAATTAGGGGTGCTTTTTGAATAAGATAGAAACTCTAAATAACTACTCAAACCCTAATCTCCATACAACTTCACTATACGGCAGTTGTTTTCTCGAAACCTTTTCTCTAGTCTTTTGGCCATACAAGTTCCACACAAATCATCAATCATTGATCTTTCCAATTCTCATAGAACCATCTCTACATCAATCTAAGGTAAGTGTTCATGCTTTGTGTTGTTAATCTTGTTCTTTTGATTTCAATGCAAAACCCTAGACATCCAAACAATTTGTGTTTTTGCTTCATGATTGATGAATGTATGATAATTTTTGTAGACTAAATGAATGTGTGATGATTGTTTGATGATTAATGATATTAGGGGCATGATAGAACTGTTAGAATGATTGATTTGATTCCTAACTTTGTTGATTTATGTACATCTGGGGGTTTCTGTGCGTAGAAACCTTGAAGAAGGAAATTTCTAATTGTTGTTAGACTTTGTGAAGTTACAAAGCCTCTGTCCGTAATTGTTAAACATTATACAAGTGTTCGCATATGTTACAATATATTAATGGCCGCACTTGTGGAGTTATTGATATCCGCACTTAATGTGTTCAAGTGATCCGCACTTGATTGAAGTCTTGAGGTCCGCACTTAAGGTGCACCATGATGTCCGAACTTAATATACAATCATATGTCCGCATTTAATAAGAGTTTCATGGTCCGCACTTGTAAGGAAACCATGAGGTCCGAACTTATAACTCATCAAGAGTCCGCACTTAACAACCCTTAAACAATCCGCACTTATAAGCTCATATTATGGTCCGCACTTGTCTAATTTTTATACTAGTCTGCACATAACTGATGTTTTTATGGTCCGCATATATAAGTAAATGAGAGTCCACATATATTAAATCATTGTGGTCTACACTTGCTTAGGCTGTTGGGTATGGTGACGGGATGAAGACGGGGACGGATGAAGACATGGGGGGGGGCGGGATGGGGTGTGCCGGGCGTCGTCGAGAAGAAAGAAAGGGGGCCCACCTGTTTGCTCGCAAACGTCTAAATGTGGACGATAGGGACGGGACGGAGGGGGGCGGCGTGGAGGGACGATGGGGACGTGGCGTCACCGGGGCTGAGGACGGCCCATACCATCCAGCCCTAGTTAACACATGCCCTCATATGTAATTCAAAAAGAAAGTTTGTACTTGTATTGAAAGGTCTGCACATATGGGTGTGCATTTAAGTAATCAGGTCAGAATTTAATTGATGCTTATATTTAGGACCGAACTTAATGAGGTATTATATAGGTTGTCAAAATACATACATAGTGGACCGACTTTACCTTTTAGTTGGTGGCAATTCTTAGTTTTATAAGGAAGCACTACTTTTATTTAAAATCAATATAATTCTTTATCAGAAAGTTATGTTACTTGATCAGTGCATGCTTAAAAACTCTAATTTGTGTATGGTAAAAAGTGTGGGAACAGAGAGAACGGTTATGGATCGTCATATCAAAACAATCTATGGACTAGATGACGCGGTGGCGTTTTCATAAATAACATCACTTTTATTAGTGTGGCGCGCTTCATTAAGGGTAAAAAAGTCTTTTGACTTCTCTACACAAAACGCCATCTCATGAATACAACGCCATTAAATTCCCGCCTTAACCTACATAGCACACACCATCCTAATCTAAACACCATTAGATATAAAACGCCAAACTTGTTTTAAACAATAAAGCTGAACAAACAGTTACCGAAACGACAGGACTTAATTACTAGCATTTGTTATATTAAAATCCCGTCTAAAACAACCGCCAAAAAACATCCTATATATACAACATCTCAGACCTTCCATTAAACACACAAAACCCAAAATGCCATATTTAATATATACCATTCGTCTTAGAAACGCCAAAAAACCCAAACATCAAATATCCCTAAAACAAAACGTTTCTTTGAAATTCAGTTTGGTTGTCGGTAAGGTTTCGCTCAATGTAATGGATAAAATCCTTAAGTGAAGATATTGTCCATTTCATTGAGTAAAATCTTATTGACTTTACCCTCAACTTCCATCCAATTTATAACACCATAACATACAAAAACATTATTGAGTTTTGTTCTCAATAAAGTTTAGCTGTATGGGGTGGACAACATTGTTAGACATCTTTCTTAACTGAGGATTAACAATGTTGTCCATCTCATACAGCAAAACATTATTGAGTTTAGCATGACCAAATTTAGAGATTTAAGGTACTTTTATTTAGTGGCGTTCTTTTTCTCGGTAAAATGCCAAAAAGTTAAAAAATCAAACATCGTTCCATGGATATTCAATATTGTTCTACGCGAAGTTTCGCCGAATGGATTGTTAGCTGGGGGTGTAACTCAATAATATTTTACTGCATGAGATGGACAAATCTTCAAGAAAAAAAGGCTGATGTCACACTTTGTGCTTCCAAACGGCGAAAAAAAAGCTACTTCAAAAAAAAAAAAACAAAAAACAAAATGAATCATACGAAAGTCGAAACAGCCAGTTAAGATGATTCAAAAAAGAAGAAAAAGACTGGTGACAATGAAGATTTGGAAGATCAATTATTTATATACATATTTTTTTTAAATTTCTATTTCAGTTGATTGTTATATAATAACAACGCCATATATAATAAAAACGCCACACAGCCAAATGCTTGTGAAAACGCCATCATGCCATAAAACGCCCCAAAACTCCCAAACTATAATAACATTACTTTGGACAAGTATTATAAAAAACTAAAAAAAAGTATAAAAACCAAGGTTCAAGAAAAATAGAACAAAGTGCCATCTTTTTATAAAACCTCATTGAAAATAAAAAACGCCAAAATCTCGAAAAGCTAACTAGAAACAGTAACTACAAAACAGTAAAGCTGAAGCGACGAAAATTTTATTATTAACAACATTTATTATATTAAAATCAAAAATGCCAAACTTGAAAGATGGGACGTGTTACAGAGTTCGAAGATAAAGCTTATAAAAAAACATGAATACAAACAGTAACTGAAACGACGAAAACTTTATTATAATAATACACCGCCTAAACTACGCGACAAAGACATCCTATAAAATGATACCTCTCAGCAACTTCCATGTGATCACACCAAAAAAACAAACGCCAATATTCCTAAATACCACTCACTGTAAAACGCCAAAATTTAAAAAACAAAATCAAAGATGGCTAACATGCTTTCTTGGCTATTTAGTATTGTTCTTCGTGAAGTTTCACTGAATGGATTGTTAGGTGAGGGGAGTAACTTAGTAAGATTTTGCTGCATGAGATGGACAAATCTTCAGGAAAGAGATGCTGATGACAGTCATATGTTATTTTGTGTTCTTTGTTCTTGAAGAAGGCTTGGATAAGGAGAAGAGATCAATGACACTGAAGAGTGGGATGATTATAAAGATGAAGATAAAGTTGAAGAGCAAAGCGAAAAACCCACCCACACGTCATCGATCTATGTCCCCAACATCCATAAAAGCCACTTCAACAAACGAACAAACAAATAATAAGACCGATGGGTTTGTTAAGTTTTACATAAAATGCCATATAATTGGTGACAGTTCTTGTAGTATTAAAGAAGAGAGAGACTGATGACAATGAAGATTGTGAAGAGAGATCCGATTAGGATTTTTAATTTATTTTTTTCGCTTCTATTTTTTTCTCCCGTGGTTGTAATATAATTTTCCGATTGTAAAACGCCAAGATACCACAAACGCCAAAATGTATATAAAAAATAATAGAACAATGGGCCATCTTGTCTAAAACGCCTTTGAATCTAAGAACAAACAATGGGGCATCATCCTAAAAAGTCCTGGCCATACTTAGTATGGATAAAGCCATTCAGAGAGAGAGATATTCTGACCCTTGGGGTTCCAATGGCATAAAAATTTGGAATCGCCATAAATGCCAAAATGTTAATACAATGAAACCATTAAAACGCCAGGTAATTATTGAATTTGGTTAACGCCAAAAAATATTAAACGCCAAATGAAGCAATATTGTGAAAAGCGGAATTGGAAAAACGGAAGATAAAGTGACAAAAAACCCATACGCCCTAATTATATCACGCGCCACGTATTGGGCCAAGATGCGTTCTCACACTTTAGGGCGTTTTCTCCTGATCTCGTACCTTATATATATATATATATATATATATATATATATGTGTGTGTGTGTGTAAAAGAATGATAATGTTCAAACATACAAGTATGTTGAACATGTAAGGAACTCAGGGTTATGTAATTAATAGTAAATAAAGGTCCAAATTTATTAGATTGACATATGTGTGCATGTGGATACAAGAACGAGAGAAATCAGTAATTGTTACTGCATGTTAAACCTATGACCTGATCACTTAAACACTGAGTTATTTGGACACTTAGGGAATTGTAAAACCCTTCTCGTATACTCACTTATATGACTTTATACCTTAGGTCGCGTGTAACGGACCTAACAATTAACTAACGCTAGAAGTACGTTATCATACTGAGCAAACTAAGGTGAGTTCACTACTCTTTCACAAGCATGCTTCCCAAGGGGACAAACAAACTAATATTCCTAGGAGGAATACTTTTAAACGCTTTGGTTTAATTTCGTTGTTAGCTACTAAACTCGAACTCTATCACGAAAGTCCCTACTTACATACCGAGGTAGTTGCCTTGGGGGCAACGGGGTATTAGTTGATAGCGCTATTAGGTTTGACAAACCTCATACCATACCTAGGAGGACGGGCATGAACTAATGACCTTAAATATTTTGATCAATGATGATAGACATTGATGAGGACGCCAAAAACGAACAGTCAATCGGTACAGAGTTTATTATTCGTAACACATTGTTAAACTAAACACTTACATAATTTTCGTTAAACAAAACTGTAAACTCGCCAGCTTTATGTTGATACACTTTTGCTGCATGCTTGTAGGTCGTTAGGTGTCTTCATGGAATGGAGCTTGCAATTGGGGGAGCTGGGGATGTCATGGGTCGTGCCGTTTAATAACACTCTAATACTATGCTATGTTTTATGAACAGTTTGATTTCAATTACATAGTACAACTTCAAATGCTTCCGCTGAACGTTTACTTGTTTTAATCGGATGTTTTAAGTGAACTTTTCACGTTGAATGAGATTTCGAATCTATTATCTTACTGTTAGTTGAAAGTGATTAGTGGCTAGATCCTGGTACGTCACATGCCTCATGGTGGATTCCGCATTTGGTATTTTGGGGGTGTGACACCATACTTTGAATCTCCCTTACTTTTGATGATTTTAACCTAGCCTGATGATGTCTACCCATACTTTTGCTGAATAGTTAGGTTGGTTTTTCAGTTTGACCCAAGGATTTTTATCTTATATTTGATGAATGGGGCGAATATAAAGGGCAATGTTTGCACAGATATGAGAAGTAATTAGGAGAATTGATTAATGGTATGAAGTATGTGGTCAAAGGTGCTAGGAAGATTAGGTTTTAAAGTTGTTGCTGTGAAGACCAAGGATTGGGCTTGGCATATCGTGGCCGCTACTATTAGAATAGATAGAAGATTGAAGATGAGGCTACTACGGTACTATTTGTTGGTTTCTTTGTCTTTGTTTTTTATTATTATGTTTATTATTGTTTTAGTTATGTGGTTTTGTAGTTTCATTAAAATCGAGTTGTAATTATCCTCTTGGGTATATTTTTGTGTATTACTATACTGAGTACGAGTGTCATGCCAGTATTGTAACAAATCGAAACCATAGAAACGTACTATACATTATATCCCTAAAAAGTTGTTAAATTAATGGAAAATGAGTAACAAATAGTAGCTACCGCCGCATCGCGCGGGTTTCCGACTAGTATACACACACACACACACATTTAGGGGAGCGATAGAAATAAAACACATGTTAGTTAAGATAACTAAGAAATTCAAATGAATTGACCTCCTTTTGTCACGTGTTACACCTTTTTGCAGACGGCGTTACGTATAACAAGAAGAGGTTGCCATGTATTACGTGTAACAACTTTTGCAGACTTTCGGCTTGGAAAAAGCTGTTACTTAACACGTGGCAGCCTCTAGTTATTACACGTAACACGTATTCAAAAAGGTGTAACACGTGGCAAAAGACGGTCCATTCATTTGGGTTTCTTAGTTTTCTTAACTAATATGAGATTTCTTCCTATAATATATATATATATATATAGGGGTAGGATTTAGAGAAAACGGGGGAAAGTGTGAGAATGGTGAGACAGTTATGGATCGTCAAATCAATACAATCCATGGACTAGATTGTGCGGTGGCATTTTCGTAAATAACATCAATTTTATTATGTGGGACACGCTTCATTAAGGGAAAAGGGTCTTTTACCGCTCAAATTCAAAACGCCAACAAAAATGATAACACGCCATTCAAAAAAAATAAAACGCCATTAAAAACAAAACGCCAAAAGTTAGTGATAAAACGCGTTAGAGATTACTGGAAGAGGAAACAACACAGTAACTGAAATTCAGTTATTAACATTTATTAGAAGAAATTTCCTCCTAAATTACGCGCCAAAAACATCATTATATAAACAACGTAAAACATTGCTTACATAATCACTTCCATCTATCATTCTGCAAAACCATCTTTTACCAAAAAACGTCAATTTAACCAAAACGCCAAAAATGGCAACCATAGTTTGGTGGAGATACACTTTGGCAATCAGGCGATTCGTCCTGTGTTTTGACAACAGAAGGAGGGTGTATGTTAGGACGATCAAGGCAATTTTGAAGATGGAAAAAAAGGTACAGAGGGGTATCCTATCTCTTAGCATCGCTCTGGATAACGAATGCCATGAAACACATATGCTTATGAAAGCATTAACAAGGAAATTTGGACCAATCAAAGCAGATGGAAAGCAAGACCCTGTCATGACATCATGGCATTTTGATGATGAAACAGACATGGTGACCATTATATACGATAGCGGAGAGCAAGAAGACTACCTGCTTGAAAACATCATGACAAAGTAGGGGCTTGGGTTCATGGAAGAATTGCACAACGCCGCTTGTTTAAACACAGACATGGACTAAAAAATTGCCTTAATGCAAGACATGTTCAAATGGAGGCTTCAGAATCTTCAAGAACTAGAAGCCGATGAAAGTGAAGGTGATAACATGGATGAAGGTCTAGATGAAGACTCCGAGGAAGAATATGACGCAGGTGATGGATACTTCTCGGATAAAGTACCTTCTGACGAAGAGATTTAATTTTTTTTTGGTTAGTTTTCTTCTGTGTAATCTTCCTTTTGTTTTCTTAAGATAGTTAAATGATATATTTCTCTATTTAGTTGCAAAACGCCAAAAAAATACTACAAAAAGTTATTGCTTACAAAACGCCAAAAAAAATAAAAAATATTTTTCATGCTTAATATTTTCTCCTTATTGTATTTTGTCATCTTGGTTTGCATAACGCCATTTAAAAAAAACGCCAAACTTGGAAGATGAGACGTCTATCACCCTAGAACTGATAAAGCTGAACAAAAAAGTAAATACACACAATAACTGAAAAGACGGTTACTTTAATACTATCATTTATTATAATAAAAAATTCCGCCTAAACTACGCGCCAAAAAACTCCTATAAGAGAGTGGTCTCTACACAATGAATTGATCACACCCAGAAAAACAAACTCCATTTCCCTAGAAACCACTCACTTTAAAACTCCAAAAAGTTAGTTAAAAAAACCACAGATGACAAAGCTTTCACTGAATGTATTCTTCTTTGAAAGGTTATCTCTATAATCTTTTGCTGAATGAAATGGACAAATATTCAAGAAAAAGAGACCGATGACAGTGATATGTCATCATGTGAGCTTTGTTCTTGATGACTATATGCATGGAATGAATGGATCAACACAAGTGTAAAATGCTATTTTGGACTCCATTATTATCAATAGCATTCAAGCAAGAGTTGATCTTCAATGACATGACACCAAATAAGAATATCACACCAAAAAACAGGATACCACTAATAAGCTTCGTCTAAAAAAGACGGCGTTTATGTAGCAAAGTTGGCATATAGCTAAGGTATTCAAAGGTTCAAAACGCCAAAACAAATTCAAGAAGAGGCTGATGACAGTGAAGATTTGGATGAGAAATTAGATTAACATTTTTAATTTTTTTTTTCTTTTTCATTTTATATTGTTTTGTTATCAAATTATCTATTGTTTGTTATCTAATTCTCTACAAATAAAATACATTATTATATAAAACGCCAAAAACTACAAACACCAAAACGCTAGTAGTATGAAAACTGTGAGAACGGGTGCTGGCAAAGCACCTTGTCAATGTATTAAACGCTAAAAAATTGACTAAATGCCATAAAAAAAAACATTTGGTCTTATTGTAATCTTATGAAAATATTAATGACTCATAGTGAATTATTATACAATGCCACAAAACGCCAAAAAATACCAGAGAAACGCTATAACGCCAAAAAATTATCTATGTGACACAAAAACAATTAATTCAACGCCAATTAGTTAGTGAATACAATTAACTCCAAAAATGAAGCAGCATGTTATGCAAAATTGGGAAAAGAAAAAGAAGATTGAAAATACAAAAAAACCCCTCACGCCCTGATCATATCCCGCGCCACGTGTTGGGCCAGGATGCGTTCTCACCATTCTCACACTTTGGGGCGTTTTCTTCTGATCCCATACCTATATATATATATTTTTCGAATGACTAAAATTGCGTATTACAATACATATAGTAAGAGCATCTCATTGTTGGAGTAGTCCGCTACTTGAATCAAGTCAATTCCAGATGACCACCATTGGAGCATGGTGACTATGAAGGTTTGGAGGAGCATGGTCTGCTCAAGCGGACGAGGTGGAGGCGGGTTCCTTTGGTGGTGGTTTGGAATGATGTTGTTAACTAGACAGTCTAGTAATTAAAAAAATTAGTAACGAGTATAACTTTATTTAAAGCAAATGGAAATAATGAGGTGGTGGTTTGGAATGATTTATTGTTGGAGGAAAAGGTAAGGGTTTAAAATGGTGGTGGTTTGAAATGATGTGGCATGTTAACTAGACAGTCTCAAGTGTGGACCAAGTTTATTGTTGTTATTTATCTTTTGGATATAACTTTATTTAAAGCAAATGAAAATAATTTATTGGTATGTAATAAATTATATTTGCTAAATGTGTCGCGTTAGTGGGTTCAATCCGACCCGAACCCGAAAATTTTAGATGGACCGAATATGACCCGAACCTGAAAATCATGTCATACATATGAACCGGAACATGGCCCGAATATTCACGGGTTGGCTCGAACACGACTTGGTTCAACCCGAATTTTTTATTTTTAATGGTTTTTCTGCAATTTAATATTTTAAAATTAAAATTTACTAAAAAAGAACACAAATTTAAATAATACAATTACAATTAAATTATAAAATCTTATAACAATTTCTTTTTTAAGTTATAATTATGGCATAAAACACACACCTAATATAATTTATGGGATAAACATATTGTAAAAAAATATAATATAATATAAATTGGTTAAACATGTCAACCCACTAACCCAACTAGATTGACCCGTACCTGGCCCGTTTAGCTAAACAAGTTCATGGGTTTAACCTGAAATCGATCCAAACCCGTTTAGGCTAAACACAAACCCGTAAATTTTGTGTCAGGTCCACGGGCTTGTTGACGTTTGTATTTTTAAAATTTATATTAGACATATTATCGTAGTTGGTGATCCTCTTTGTTATGGGTCATTTTCTGAGCGTACATATCCTGACTAATATCCTGCTTTTGGTTGTTTGCTTGTGATCAGGATGCTGGATTAGGATATTGCTGACATCCTGGGCGATATCTTGGTGTTAACTAAATTAACCACGTGCAGGTTAGAGGCTGTGGGTTACTAACGGTCAGATGGACTTCTTCTCCTCAAGACTCGGGCGTATCTGTTATGTGAGAGACGTTGAACCCGAAAGACCAGGTCTACAACGTTCGAGTGGGGAATATTCGCCACATCCCGGTTATTTAGGATAGTTTTTTGCATTTCTTTTACTATAAATAGATGGGGGCGGATCAGATTAAGGCACGCAATTTACACACACACTTTCGAACACTTTTGCTCTCTAGCTCACTTCGAACACTATACATAAACACTTGTATTCGAATTACATTGTAACACCTAGTTGATCCGCATAACATCCTGCACTGTATCCTGATATTTGAAGTAATAGAAGAACAAGGCAGCTGCGATTGTCAGCTCCCGAGGTTTTGTGCCGGCGATCTAGATTGATCAAGGGCTTTCCTCGTACATCACGTGTCAACCTTTACTTTTTTCTCATTGTTTGATCACAGATACAGCTCTATATCCTGAGCCGTATCCTAAAACTGTTTTTACAATTAACTTGGCTAACACATTTTCCACACATATTTCTAGCACACTACCTCACTTAACTAATTTGATCACTAAATTGCTTCGGTAATTTTTTACCAAAACAATTTGGCGCCCACCGTGGGGCAAGTGGTGCTATTTTTACTAAAAACTGTAGTAAAATCATTACTCGGTTTTCTATTGTCAAAATTTTTTTCTAAATTGTTTTCAATGGCCTCGAGATCAAACATGAGCTCTTCCACCATGTCTGCTACAACCTCTGCAACAATTGGTTCGGTGCTTCCACCTCCTCCTCCAAGAATGCAAGCTTCATCACACGGAGCTGAAAGTCATGTAGCTCGGGATGTTATCCCCGCTCCTAGTACCCAGGGATCCGGTCCTGTTTTGGCATCTAATGATGAAATTCTGAATTTTTTTGGTAGTGTACAGGAACAGATGAGGCAGCAGCACGAAACTAATCGGATGCTGATGAGAGAAATACAACTCTTGAAATCCGGCCCAAGTAGACCTGCTGAAGAAACTGTCACTCCTATACAACCTAGGGCTTTGAACTCCAGTTCTACAGTTTACACTGAGGATAACCGGGGGAACATCGTCCCAAGCCATTATCATAATCATACCCCTGAGATACCCTCCTCGGTCAGGATGTCAACTGTGAGGAGCTCAGGATATGCTTCAGGATATGGCCAGAATCCTCAGACTGGTAACGTGTCAAATAATAATATTCTTGCTACTAACAACAATGGGTCTTTGCAGGATGCAGGTATGACGTCAACATTTACTTGGGAGCTTCAGAAATTGAAGGACATGATATCCGGTGTACTTGGAGTGGTCCAACCAATTCCGGAAGTATCTCAAGACAACCACAGGATATCCCGCTTTGCATATCCTATCTGTGATGCTGAAATCCCAAAAAGATTTCAGACCCCCAACATGAAACTGTATGATGGGACTACGGATCCTGAAGAGCATATTGCCCAATATAGAGAAAGAATGGAGATTAACCCTATCCCTCCGGAACTCAAGGAAGCATGCTTATGCAAGGGTTTCGGTTCTTCCTTGATAGGATCAGCCTTAAAATGGTTGTTAAATGTTCCTCCTCACTCAATTACTTCGTTTGCTCATTTGGTTAATTTAATAGTCAGTTTTCTTGCAGTCGGAGTTTTGAGAAACTAACCAGTGATCTTTACAGGATAACTCAAGGACCTCAGGAATCCTTAAGGGATTATGTGAACAAGTTTAGTCGAGAATCCTTGGATATCCCACATCTTGATGTTGCAACAGCTGTGCAGGCTTTTAAGACGGGGTTACAAAAGGATTCTCAGTTTTATCAGGATCTTGTAATGAATCCCTGCAGGAATCTCGACGAAGCTCGTAACAGGGCTTTGAGATATATCCGCTTGGAAGATGACAAAAAGATGCAAGAGAGGATGAATTCTACCTCAACGTACGAATCAACCAACAGGAAATCAGAATCCTCGTATAAACCATATCGCTCCAAGCCATATGGTAGAAATGAAAACAAGAAAGTGAATGCTGTTGAAGACGAGGATCCTGAAGAATATCCTGAATTATCTGAATACTGCTTTTCTGTTAATATACCTGAGTTAATGTATGCTATGCAGGGTTTAGGAGACAAAGCTAGGTGGCCTCGAAAGAATCAGCAGAAAGCTGATTGGAAGGATAAATCCAAATGGTGTGCCTTCCATGAAGATTTTGGACATGTGACCGAGGATTGCATTGCTCTGAGGAAAGAAATAAGTTACCTGTTAAGCAAAGGGTATCTGAAGGATTTGCTAGGAAGAAAGAAGAATAAAGGGCAGGATCCTGAGAAGGATCCTGAACGAGCAGCATCACCCCCAGCAGAAGCCAAAATAATTAACTTTATTTCAGGAGGATCCGACATTTGTAGGACTTCGTATTCTGCGGCCAAGAGACATGCAAAGGAAGCTAAGACTGAAAGGGGAGACAATCCAGCTAGGATGACTACCCTTACAACCGAAAGTGATCACTTTCGATAGTGATGATAGGGATACTGTCCAGGATCCTCACCATGATGCTCTCGTAATAACATTATATGTTGCTAACCATTTTGTACGCAGGATATTGGTGGACAATGGTAGCTCCGTCAACATAATTCAGCTGGAAACATTGAAGAGGATGAATGTATCTCCGATAGACATTACTTCGAAGTCCACTGTGCTCGTTGGTTTCAGTGGAGAAGCTAGGAATACCGTAGGAGAGATAAAGTTACCAGTATATGTTGAAGGAGTCAACTCGATACAACGCTTCTGTGTGATGGACTCCCTATCCTGCTATAACATCATACTAGGCAGGCCATGGATCCATGACATGAAGGCTGTGCCATCGACTTATCACCAGTGCATCAAGATCCCTACCCCTTGGGGGGTCGTCAAAGTTGATAGCGATCAGCAGGAAGCAAAGGAATGCTACTCATCCTCAATGAAATCCTTAACCAAGCCAAATCCAGCATAGCAATTAAAGATGCGGGCCCAGGATATCGTGGAGGCTTCAGAGCAGGATATGAAGAAAGTTATTCTGGATCAGGATAATCCTGATATCTCAGTGCTCGTAGGAACCAATATCCCTCGGGATATTGAAGAACAATTAACTAACTTTTTGAAGTGAAGGATGTCAACATTTGCATGGAAGCATGAGGATATGATAGGTATATCCAAAGACATTATTACTCACAAGCTTGGAATTGACAGGTCGTTCAAGCCTGTTCAGCAAAAAAGAAGGAAGTTTGCTCCTGAACGAAATGCAATTATCCAAGAGGAAGTTGAAAGATTGTTGAAGTCCAAAATGATCAAGGAGGTCAAGTTTCCAAGATGGCTAGCAAATGTAGTCGTAGTACAGAAGAAGAATGGGAAATGGAGAGTCTGTGTAGATTACACAGACTTGAATAAGGCTTGTCCTAAAGACCCATTTCCTCTTCCTCATATTGATGCAATGGTGGATGCTACTGCCGGGCATGAGATGTTAACATTCATGGACGCATCCTCAGGATTTCAGCAGATTCAAATGGAGCCTTCGGACCAGGAGGATACTGCCTTCATGACACCAACATGTATTTATTGCTATACTGCTATGCCTTTCGGTTTGAAAAATGCAGGTGCAACATACCAGAGATTGGTGAACATGATGTTCAAAGATAAGCTGGGGGACACAATGGAGGTATACATTGCTGATATGGTGGTGAAATCTAAAAAGGCTGAGGATCACCTCCAGGATATTAAGGGAGCATTTGATATCCTGGATCAGTATAACATGAAGCTGAATCCTGCTAAGTGCCATTTCGGAGTGGGGGCAGGAAAGTTTCTAGGATATATGGTGACCAAAAGAGGAATAGAGGCAAGGATGTTTAGCGGTTGACAGGCCGAGTAGCAGTATTGAACAGATTTATTTCAAGATCCTCGGAAAAATGCAAGGAATTTTATGATATCCTCAAGAAGAATAAGAAGTTCGAATGGGGAGCAAAGCATGAAGCAGCCTTGCAGGATTTGAAGAGATATCTCTCAACTGCACCTCTATTGATGAAGCCTGAAAATGGTGAACCACTATCCCTATACCTCGCTGTATCAGGGAATGCTGTAAGTGTCGTTCTTATAAAGGACCATGAAGGTCAGCAATATCCTGTCTATTATGTTAGTAAAAGTTTACTAGATGCTGAAACTAGATATTCTCATCTAGAGAAATTGATATTAGCACTAGTTATGGCATCAACAAAACTTAGACATTATTTTGAGACACATATGATTCATGTTAAAACCAATTATCCTGTTAAAAACGTGCTTAGGAAACCAGAGATGTCAGGTAGGATGGCCAAGCGGTCAGTAAAATTGAGTGCTTATGACTTAGTATATGAGCCTAGAAATGCCATAAAGTCTCAGGCTTTAGCTGACTTTGTGGCTGATTTCAGTAGTGACATTCAAAATGAAGTAGATTTAGAAGTACAGCAGCTAGGAGAAAACTTAGAATGCTGGACATTGTATACTGATGGTGCATCTAACGTAAGAGGTGTAGGTTTAGGTATACTACTAAAATCGCCACAGGGGGACATATTACCCCAGGCTATTAGGTGTGAATTTCCTGCTACTAATAATGAGGCAGAATATGAGGCTTTAATTGCAGGATTAGAGTTGGCTAAAAATATGAATATCAAGAATTTGCAAGTATATGTTGACTCCTTGTTAATCACTTATCATTTTAATGGAACCTATGCAGTTAAAGGAGAGAAGTTAATCGAGTATCTTGAAATTCTCAAAAAATTAGCAGGATATTTCGATATTTTTACACTTGAACAGGTACCAAGAGAAGATAATGCTGAAGCTGATGCCTTGGCAAATCTGGGATCATCGGTCAGGATACCGGAAGGAACCCGGATACCAATATTACATATCCTATATCCTGTGATGAATCCTCAGGATAAGGAAGTAATAAGTATTCAGGATCCTGATGATGACTATCCTGAGGAGGATCCTAAGTCCTGGACGGCTCCAATCATGAGATATCTCAAGGAAGGACACATACCAAAGAATGAGAATCCTAAAGCCTTTAGGATGAAGGTATCATAATTCACTATGATAAATGATGTTTTGTATAAGAAATCCCTTGCAGGACCATATCTGAGGTGCTTGGAGGACCCCGAAACCAAAGAAGTACTTCAGGATATCCATGAAGGGGATTGTGGCAACCATACTGGGGGCAGGCCCTTATTCTCAAAAATATTACGGACAGGATATTATTGGCCGACGATGAGGAAAGATGCCACAGAATATGCTCGACGATGTGATGCATGTCAAAGACATAGTAATATATTACATCAGCCTGCTGAACCGCTGTATCCTATTGTTTCCCCTTGGCCGTTTATGAAGTGGGGTATGGATATATTGGGAAAGCTTCCAAAGGCTCCAGGAGGAAAGGTTTTCATGTTGGCAATGACGGATTATTTCTCCAAATGGGTTGAAGCAGAAGCATTTGTTCAAGTTAGAGATCAGGAAGTGGTATCCTTCATAAAAAGGAATATCCTGACTAGGTTTGGAGTACCAGCTGAGATAATCTGTGACAACGGATCTCAATTTATAAGTAAAAGGACTACTGACTTCTACAAGAGTTGGGGAATCAAAATGATTACGTCCACCCCGGTACATCCTCAAGTAAATGGACAAGCTGAATCCTCAAACAAGATAATTGTCAACAACTTGAAGAAGAGATTAGGGGCCAAGAAAGGAAGATGGGCAAAAGAACTACCCTTTGTTTTGTGGGCTGATAGAACGACGGTAAAAAATGCAACTGGTCAAACCCCATTTTCCTTAGTGTTTGGAGCAGAAGCGGTGATCCCGACGGAAATGGTGATACCTACAGCAAGATCCAACCTCGGGAATCCTGAGCAGAATCCTGAAGTCCTATGCCAGGAACTGGATACTATTGATGAGACAAGAGATGCAGCAAGGCTAAGGATGGCAGCATATCAACAAAGGATATCCAGAGCATACAACAAGAATATAAGGACTATAAGGTTCAAAGTTGGAGATTGGGTGTTAAGAAAGGCTTTTCAGAATACTACTAATCCTGCTGATGGAAAGCTGGCTCCAAAATGGGAAGGACCATATGAGGTTGAATCAGAATCAGGAAAAGGAGCATACCGACTCAAGAATATAGAGGGGGATATGCTACCGAGGTCCTGGAATGCTATACATCTAAAACTCTATTTCAAGTGAGTATGGAATTTAAATTCCAACTCAGGATGCTATTAATTCTGTCTCTCTTATTAAATTTTTATATTATTTACTATTTTGAACCTATTACTGACTTAAGCATCGGAGGGGTGTTAGCCAGCCTAACACCCACCTTAGCTTATGATGGTTTTGAAGGATATACTTCGGGATATAGCACCAGGATACACACTTAGGATAATTCGGAAGATTAGAGGTGTGGCCCCCTCTCTCACGTATAAGGGATCCACATCCCTTCACAGGTTTAAAGGTATTCACCTTTCTTCCGAATTGGGTTTAAACACCCCGCCTGGAGCGCAAGTTATTTGGGAATAGTTCAAGGTGGCGGGACCAGTCCATGTAAAAGTGGCTGACAATTTCGTTACTATTGGCTATATCCTGAATCCTAAAGGTATATGAGGATTGATCACCCTCTCTCACGAAAGGGTATTTTCATACTCTCTAAGGTTTAAAGGTTTTCACCTTTCTAAGTCTTGGAGTTTATACACTCCCGCCTGTAGCACACGAAAATTTGGGATTTCCCCCAGGATACGAGGGATTTATCTCCAGTACGTTTTGGGTTTTACCCCTGTAACACAAAAAATTGTTTATACAATTGGAACTGATGTCCAGAAAATTTCTAAGTATTCGAAGACATTATGCACAGGGGACATTCCTACTAAGGCAATTGTGTAAAGCTCAAAGGATAAAGCTCGGACCTAGTATACTAAGTGTCTCAGACAGGGGACATCTTCGTTGAAAAAGTTGCAAAAGGATTGAAGTTTGAGAATAGGGTTACACTCTATTCCTGGTATGATCTTTCCTTTGTAAATGTTATTTAAATTATTTGAGTTTTTGAAGCTATGTTTGACAAAAGCTTAAGCATCCTGATTAGGATAAATTCTCGGGATATATTCTCAAAATATAATTTCAAAATACTTTTCAGGATATTTGATTAAAATATTTGGAAGTGATACTAGTTTGAAATTAAAACCTTGATCAAACAAGTATTGTCAAAACAGGTTTTAGAAAGTGGACTATCTTTTATTCTTTAAAAGTTTTCTCTAAAGTTGATTGAATTTTTAAAAGTTCTATTTAATAAAAGTTTTCATAATATATCACTGAGTATATTGATCAGGATATTTTCAAAAGATAGTTGTACAAAATTTTGCAAAGCTAAAATCTACATTAAGGAATGCATAACTCTTAAATTTAAAGAAAATAAGTTTTAGGAAGCAGCGCCTTCTTCGTTCATAGTAATTTCAGCAGCATCCTTCTCGGGATCCGCCTCAGCATCCTTCTCAGCACCGGTTGGTTTTTCAACTGCTTTTGAAGATCCTTTAGCAGCAGGTTTAGCAGAAGTGCCACCAAGGCTCTTTAGCTTTGTTTCCCAGGCACTGATGTCCCAAGAAGGGCATACGAAGCCTAGTGTTTTGGCTTCATGGGCCATCTTTAGCCTGGCGTGGAGGAGAGAAGTGACGACGGAACTTTTAAGGCTTTCACGGTAGCTGACCATATCCTGTTCATGTTGAGCATGGGCAGCGTCAAGATCGGCTTGGGCCTGGAGAGCAGCTTTGTTGAGAGCGGTCTGGTGTTCGTGGGTTATAGCCTTGAACTTCTCCTCATAGTGCCGAGATTTGGCGGCTGCAATCATGCCCTGATCAGAGATGGTGACTTCAACTTTCTTCAACCTGGATTCAAGCGTCTTGTTGAGCCCACAGGATTCCTGATATAGGTGAACCAGATGTTCGAGACCCTGCAAATTAAGAGGACAGGTATTGGTTTTAGTAAATACTTATAAGGGATATAAGCTGCAGGATATGGTTCAAGGATACTGACCTGGTTGAGAAAAGAAGTCATAAACCCGCTTGCTTCGATGAACCCGTAATTCTCATAGGGGAATGTATCAGAGATGACGGGGGAATTGGGCTCTTTCCTTTTTCGGGAGCTTGAACTTCGGGGCCTGGTAGCCGGTGAAAGTTTGAGAATGACGGTGGCTTTGGAACTGCTGGGTTTGGATGAGGCCGTGGCCTTGGGACTAGGTTCCTTCTTGATTTGAACCTGATCAGAATAAATGTCCAGCTCGTCGAGGTCAAAGACTTCAGGGATCTTGGCTGGTGCTGCGTAAACGGAAAAGTTTTACATCTTTATTACCCTTCATTATATTATATTGTGCTAATTAATTATTTTAAAGTAATCCTTACCAGACATTTCAGATGATTAGTATTGACTGGAACTCGGGATATGTGTGGTAAAACTCCTGTCACCTGCAGGTAATTGGTAAACAGTTTGATTCTTTTCTCTGATTCCGCAGTAGGGGGAGCTACTTCCTTGAAATTTACTGCAAAGGGATCAAAAAGGAGGATATTAGCAAAAGATAAAGGTCTAAAGGTAAATGGGAACATTCATGATTCTACCGGTGGTTAACCACTCCACCGGAAGGCTAGCACCCTCATCAATGGAGTCTCGTTTGACGAAGAAGAACTTGCGTTGCCATCCGTCTTCGTTTTTGGTGGCTTTAAGAATAAGGGGTTTGTTGGAAGTCGAAAAAAGCAAAAACCGGCTAGAACCATGAGATCGAAGGCGGTAAGCGATTGGCAGATCTTCGATACAAAGGTCGGGACAGTGAAGATTTTTAATTTGGTTGAGTACGATTAATACCCTCCAGACCATGGGCATGGTCTGAGCAAAGGAGATACCGGTGGTCCGGAAGAATTGCATCATAAATTCGGGAAAAAGGGTATCGAAGACCTAGCGAGAAAGGGTATGCTGGGAAGCAGACCCAATCGGTAGAAGAAACATCCGATCGAATTGACCGATCGAATGGTCTAAAGACCGTGTTATCGGGGAAAGCACCGGAAGCTCTCAAAGCCGCAATGTCTGCGTTATCAAAGGCACAGATTTCCTTCTCGGGATTTTTGAGAAGATTCTGCTGGATGAAGGTCTCGGATGATTCACCGGTTTGGGAATAGGTTCTGGCAGCCATTGCAGATAAAGAAAGAAAGATTGATAAAAGATGAATGAGAAGTAGGGAATTACCTGGAGACTCCGTTAGAGATATCTGCTTTTCAAACAAGAAGAGAGAAGATATAGGAGCATTGTAGATCTCCATCGAGTTAAAAGCGCATTGGAAGTTATTATGTGATCTTGACCGTCGTCTCGATTTAATTGCCTTGATTTACGAGATAGAATTTTTAAAATATATCCATTGGATTGGTATACCAACAGATATATTTGGGGACAATTGTTATGGGTCATTTTCTGAGCGTACATATCCTGACTAATATCCTGCTTTTGGTTGTTTGTTTGTGATCAGGATGCTGGATTAGGATATTGCTGACATCCTGGGCGATATCCTGGTGTTAACTAAATTAACCACGTGCAGGTTAGAGGCTGTGGGTTACTAACGGTCAGATGGACTTCTTCTCCTCAAGACTCGGGCGTATCTGTTATGTGAGAGACGTTGAACCCGAAAGACCAGGTCTACAACGTTCGAGTGGGGAATATTCGCCACATCCCGGTTATTTAGGATAGTTTGTTGCATTTCTTTTACTATAAATAGATGGGGGCGGATCAGATTAAGGCACGCAATTTACACACACACTTTCGAACACTTTTGCTCTCTAGCTCACTTCAAACACTATACACAAACACTTGTATTCGAATTACATTATAACACCTAGTTGATCCGCATCACATCCTGCACTGTATCCTGATATTTGAAGTAATAAAAGAACAAGGCAGCTGCGATTGTCAGCTCCCGAGGTTTTGTGCCGGCGATCTAGATTGATCAAGGGCTTTCCTCGTACATCACGTGTCAACCTTTACTTTTTTGCTCATTGTTTGATCACAGATACAGCTCTATATCCTGAGCCGTATCCTAAAACTGTTTTTACAATTAACTTGGCTAACACATTTTCCACACATATTTCTAGCACACTACCTCACTTAACTAATTTGATTACTAAATTGCTTCGGTAATTTTTGACTAAAACACTCTTATTTTATTTAAGGATTCCGAATTTTTATATAGTGTCGTGATAATACACCAAAACATCTTATTTATATTGGATGTAAATGACAAAAATTAAGGATGGAATATGACCATAACTTTAACTTTTTGTGGGCTTGTTGTTTTAAAATATGTATTAGACATAATATTATAGTTTGCGGTCTTTTAAAATTTTTATTAGACATAATATCATAGCTTGTGGTCTTCTTATTTGATTTAAGTATTCCGACTTTGTTTGGCGTCGTGATAATACACCTAAACATCATATTATAATATACCGGACGTAAATGACGAAAATTAAAGATGACTATTAAATGCACATGTCAATAACTGAAATAGTCATGGTCAGGGAAAATATGTATAAATTTTTTGGAGAATAAATTTGGTAGTGAGAGAGAATTTTTAGGCAAAATAATTGGTAAGGGCGGGCCTATAAAATTTTAAAAAATTCGGACAAAAAGTCAGAAAATTACACTACTAACCGAAACATTGGCGAGGGCGGGTGTACCCCCTTGCCCAACAAAAACTCCGCCCCTGGTTGTTTTGAAGTTTTTGTTAAGGTATTGAAATAATTTTTGTTTCAAAACTTTTGCTAAACATGTTGTCAATAAATATATTGTTAAATTCTATTTTAAATACCATATCTTTTTTTACTTGCTGTATATAGCACAATTAACATGTTATATTTGAACTGAACCGAGGATAATTATGTGGAATTACCAGGTTGGGTTACGGTTCTTAAAATATAGCACCTTTGGTTCTCGGGTTTTGGGTTGCTTCGGTCCAGTTTTCACGATTTACGTCTAAGGTCAGCTCCCAAAGCATCCCTATATTTGATCACTTGCAGTTTTTTCTTTGTTAAATGTATAAATTTGCTACTAGGATTTACTGTAAAGCTCTTTGTCCTCATAAAATTTTAAGATTTTATATGCAACTTTTTTTAAGTAAGGTTTTAGATTAACAATGGTCATCGGCTTTCTTGCTTATTGATTGTTACGTGACCTGCTATTTTCTTAAATTTTAATGGGCTTTTTAATTACATTGTTGGTGACTTTGGTGACTAATTTGTTTAGTCGATTCAAATAATTTGCAAGTATGTTATGAAAAGAGGAGCTTTAGTCAAGTATCTTTTTAGTTCATGTTGGATCTGAGTTTGGTTTTGATTGTATTTTTCGTTTGAATTTAAAATGAAGATGAATGAGTTGTGCAGCGGAATTAAGATGGAAACAAACATTGCATACAATCAAACGAGAGTATTGCTTTTATCAAACACTTTTCACACAGAACCGAAAGAGTGAATTTAATTTCAACAACGATTACAATGCAATGTTTAATACAAACTCCCACTCAGCCAGAGCTCAGTGTTTGTTCGTGCAGAGAAGATGATTTTGCAAAGAGCTGATGGAACAGTACAGAGCACTGTTCTATTTATAGTCACTCGCAAACCACTGAGCATCTAAGCTGACGTCACCATGAAAGTGACATCTAACCTCCTAACAAACTCTAACCTCTGATCAATACAAACACTGCTACGCTAACTACTGCTATTACACTACATTACATAAAGACATAGTAAACTACTGCTGCATCCTTCCACTGATGTGAACCCAGCAGTACTTGTCCGGATCAGCAGTGCTTGACTCAAGGCAGTAGATTTAACCAGCAGAGCTTTAGTCTTTCATCAGGTCTTTACTTGATCAGTAGTTTGGAAGTCAGCAGTTTGCACGATCAGTAGATAGGAGGTCAGCAGATGTTGAAACCACTTTCAAGGGGAGAGACTTGTATGTAACATCTGCTTATTCTGGATCCACTGCTCTGATCCAGTTTTGGCTTTAATTATCTGTTCCTCTAGTAGGGTTCAATCCCAACAATCTCCCCCTGAAACAGATAATGCCAAAACTCTTCATTATTGTGGAACTTTATTGCATCATCAACAGTTCCCTTATTTGCCCTTTAAGTTATAGCTCAAAGGTTAAGGCATCTGTGTCATCATCATCCCTGCTAAGTGGAAGATCAAGGAGATCCTGCAAATCTTCAAGACTTAGGCCAAGTGCTTGTTCCCTTGATATTTTCTTCACTTCTCCATCAAACCGGAAGATAGTCAGTACATGGGTCTGTTTGTCAGTTTCCCACTTTAGTACTTTTGAGCCTGGTGGGTTTCTTGGGAGATTTTTATTTGATGAGGTGTTTGGAGATGCTGGCCTATTCATGACTGGCTGAGCAGTACTTGCAGATTGTTCCAGTTCAGGATCTTCTTTCATCATTATTCTAATGCCCTCTTTTACAACGACATTTCCAGCATTTAGATCTTGAACTGTTTCAGCACCTAACTGGTTTTGACTCCTTCTTTTGTAGATGGCAGCACCGGCTGGAGCAGTGGTTCTTTTGACTTGCAGCTTTGGTGGTCTTTTTGAGACCTCTGCTTTGGAATAGTCAGGCTTTTGTGGAACTGTTGGATCTTTCTTTCTAAGTTCTTCCAACCTTTTGTAGGTAACCCTGACCCTATCTTCTCCCCACTTTGTCACAGAATTCTTTGACCCATAATCAGCTGCTATCAGCTCCTCTTTCATTCTCTTCAACTCTAAGGCCTTATCAGCTTCAAACTGTTTGAACTTTTCAGGAGGAGTCTGCTTGACCTTATTTTTTATCATTTCTTGAATCCTGGCTGCCTCTTTTTCAAGCTCAGGAATGGTCCAGATTTTTTACATGTGTTTCTCCCCCTTGTATTTCTTGTAGGTCATGATGTTATCAATGTAGTCATTTCTCAAGGACTCATCTGCCCTTTCTGAGATTTGCTGACATATATTTTTGGCAAATTGCTCCATAGATCTGACCTGTGTGAGTAGAAACTGATAGTTTTGCTAAAATTCTCTATCAGATTTCCCTTGTTTATTTTTTATTGAGATATCCTCTGCTTGCTTGGCCTTGAGTTTCAAGTATTCTTCAATATTGTTTGGCCTGGGATATCCTTCAACTGATGGCAAACTCCTTTTAGCTGGGTCATCCTCATAGTAGAAGGATTTGATTTCTTCCCTAACTGCAATGAGTTCTAGAGGAAATGAGACACCAGCAGGAGGTAATGGCTTTAGTATTTGAGCTGAAGAGAAAGGCATGGGTTTTGGAATTGTGACAAGTGACAGAGATTTTGAAGATGTTGGTGGTGGTGGAGCGTCATCATCTTTCAGGATTAGCCTTCTCCTTTTTGTTTGAGGAGGGACTGATGATGCTTTGGGTGGAACAGTGGTGGAAGTTTTAGTGGCAGTGGTTTGTGGTTGACAAACAGCTGTTGAAACAACTGGTGCTTAAACCACTGTTGTCATTACAGTAGATGTTGTAACATCTGTTGTCTTCTGCTTTTTGGCAGGAGAAGATGGTGGTGAGGTTGTTTTTGGTGGTGATGGTGGTGATGGTAAGACAGTGGTTGTGGTGTGTGTTGAAGTGATAACAGATGTTGAAACCTCTGAAGTACCAGCAGTAGTTGATACAGCAGGAGTTACAACAACTGTTTGGATGGAGGTTTGATGTTGGTGGCTTTTGGATGATGGCTTTGGAGTATGCTTTGGAATTCTGGATGGTGTGGACTTGGGTTTCTTCACTTTTCTAGTGAGATTTCTTTTTAGCTCAGGATTTTGAACATCCTTTAGCCCAGAACAACCCTGCTCATACAGCTCCATGTAAGCTCTTTTCTCCTCATTCCATCTTGAAATATCCTTTGCCGCTCTATCCCTTTTTACACTTGCTACTCCTTCATCAAGTGCTTCTTGGGTAACATCAACCTTTTTACTACCATCTGGCAAAGGAATATTTCTGGTCATGGCATCCTTTTCTGGTTCAATGTAAAGACCATCATCTATTCCCTTCTTCTTCCACTCCTGAATTTTCTCCCCCTTTTTGGCATTATCTGGGGGAAGTTGATCAATAAATGGACTGTTGGAGGAGCAGTGCCAGTGGTTTGCAATAAATGGGCCTGAGAGCCTTGATGTCTGCTTGTGTGTTCTTGAACCTAGACTCCATGATGTTTCTCAGATTTTGTACATGTATTTCATGTTGCTGATCTGCCATCTCTTTTTGTTGTTGGAGAAAAGGTTGGAATAGATTCCAGAGCTCATTTGTAGCAGGTGCTTGTGGTGGAGCAGGTGCTTGAGGTGGAACAACAGTGGATTGCATCTTTTGTACCTTCAACAACTGTTGCAGTATTTCTTTGATATCTGCAACTGAAGTATACAGTTTATCAACACTTTCCGTCAATTCCAAATATTTTAAACCATCACCCAATTTAATGGGATCATCTGATTTCCCACTAGCAGTGGTTTTATCAGTGGTTGAAGTAGGGAGTGTACTCCAAACATTAACCACTGATGCCCCTTTTTCTTGGTACTGGGGTCTTCTTCCTTCAACACTTGACAATCTTTTGATGTTGCCAGTGGTAAAAAAGAATCCACTAGTAGATGTCAGAGGTGCTATGGAATGAATTGCCTCGAAGGAAGTCTTATTAATGTAACCACTGTCCAAATGTAAACCAGTGGGTTCAACATTTGTAGTGGCTGCTTCACTTGGAATACCACCAAGAGTTACTTGTAACTCAAGGGGTGTAACCTCCTCAAGTTGTGTTGGTGGGTTAGCAAAGATTGATACATCAGACCCAGTCATTTGTTGAGGTATATTCTCATTAATAGGTGATTGAGAAGGACTGGTCAGTGCCTGGTTCAAATCGATTGCATCCAACAGAAGTTTAGTTGGTGGGGGAATTGTGGATGTGATGTTTGGTGTAGAAAGAGAATTTGCCCCGGGCATTGGGCTGTGGATGATGGAAACGAGTGTTTCCAGAGCATCATATTGTGGAGTCCCTATTTGTACAACCTGTTGTTTTTTAGAAGAAGCAGGAGGAGTTTCGGTTATGGGTTGAGATATTTGTACCAACTGCTGTGAGGAAGAAGCAGCAGTGGTTTCTTGTGACTTTTGTTGTGTCACATGCAGTTGCTCTGGTATCTCATCCTCCAGAGTTGCCTTTTTGATGGGTTTGGGGGGTTTTTGATTTTTCTTTTTATGTGGCTTTTTGGTGATTTTAGGTGTGGGTTTCAAAGCAGTTGTGCTGCTACTTTGATCACCTTGAGCAGTGGGCTCAGCAGCAGATACCTGAGGAGCAGTGGTAGCTGCTAAGTTCTGCTCAGGCACCTCAGCTTGTGTTTTGCAAGGTGTTGACATTCTTGTAAAAGTTTCAGCAGTTAAGCTGTGCATTTGTAAAGAGATACCTTGGTTTATTTCAGAAAGATCATTCTTACTGAATTTCTTTTCAAAATAATAACTTAAAAATCTTGGAAACAGTAAGAATGATTTTGTTTCAACATTTTTAACCAGATCATTAAAAATTTCCCGGGAATAATTAAAATTTTCTTCTTGAAGGATAGCATATCCCAGATTTTGAATTTTTAATGGTATTTCATTAAAAGCAGTGGTTTTGTTTGAAACACACATTAGAAGGGTATGAAATAAAAACCTTGTTGCAGAAGGGAAGTAACCTTTTTGTAAAGTGTCCTTTTTCACTTCTGCATTATACCCTCTTTCCAGAAAATCATTTTTTAACTCGTTTTTGGGAAAAGTAATTTTACCTTCCTGATCGTCGAGTTGAAAGACCTCTGAGATGGATTGTGATGTAATCTTGACGGCTTTACCCTTTAGAGAAGAGTTGATGGCTATTACAGTGTCTCCTTGTGTTTCAAGGGTTGCATTCTTCCAGAACTCTCTTTGGGTTGCCAAGTAAATTGGTGCATCCGCTGTTAACAAAGTTTTGTACTTTGATGCGGAGATGGTAGCAAGGATGGAGTCGAAGATATTTGTGGTGCCGGGTTTTGTGAGAAGACCCAGAAGATTGTGAGATGGTTTGTGTGGAATTTCAGTGGGTGTTGCCTTTTGAGAGGCTTGTTTGGATGTTGATTTGGAAGTGGGTTTTGCAGATGACTTCGATTTTGTCATTTTGGAGATGATGATCGAAGAAAGTTGTGAAGGAATTTGAAGAAAAAACTGTTTTGAGAAGAGAATTTTTGAGAATTCAATTCGACAGTAAAACCCTGTTTTTGATGTGAAGTGGGGGTTTTATAGAGGAAAAAGTGAAGGCTGATGTGGCAGGGTTACAAAAGGTCTGACCACTATGTACTGCCCACATGCCAACCTCTGAAGAAATGAAGGACAGTACTTTTATGAAAGTTACTGATGAAAGCAGTGGTTACAACGGTAAAATGAAAGCAGTGGATGATTTTCACTATCAGTGGATAGCATATCAGAGGATAAGACACTGCTTTTGAACAACAGAGTTTATCAAGGAAATGAGAGGACAGAGGATGGCTTTCAGCAGTGGACAGACATTTGAAGTAGAGCAGACTTTTGAACAAGCAGTGGTTATGGCAGACTTTTAAGGATTTTAATGAAAACTTCATTTTTAGCTATTTTTAAGGATGGATTTTTAATTTTCTGAGAACATTTTAATGCTTTTATTCATAGAAAAACAAGATGTTGCTTGTTATTCCATGTTTAGCATGCCAATCCTAGAGACCAAGCTTTCAAAGGTGGCAGTATCTAATGCTTTTGTGAGCACATCTGCCAGCTGGTCTTTAGTTGGAACATGATGCAGAGAAATCAAACCTTTTTCATAGCAATCCCTCACAAAGTGATGTCTGATGTCGATGTGCTTGGTGGTTGAATGGGAAACTGGATTTTTGATGATATTTTCTTTTGCCTGGCTATCCAACATGAGTGGTGTTTTTAAGGCAGTGATACCAAAATCCAGCAACTGATTTTGAAGCCACAGGAGTTAGGTTGTATAGCTTGCAGCAGCAATGTATTCAGCTTCAGCAGTGGATGTTGAAACAACTGCTTGCTTTTTGCTTTTCCATGAAACTAAGCAATCACCTAGAAACTGGCACCCTCCTGAAGTGGACTTCCTTGTGGTGTTGCATCCAGCAAAGTCACTGTCTGAAAATCCTGAAAGCTTGATATTCCCATTAGCTGGATACCAGATACCAAGTGTGGGAGCACTTTTTATGTATCTGAATATCCTTTTTACAGCAATAAGGTTGGATTTTCTAGGGGCTGATTGACTTCTTGCACAAACACATGTTGCAAACATGATGTCTGGCCTAGATGCAGTCAGGTACAACAAAGACCCAATCATGCTTCTATATAGAGTTTGGTCAATCAGCTCATCCTTTTCATCAGACATGACAAGCTTATTTGTTGCCATGGGTGTGCTGCATGGTTTACAATCATTCATATCAAATTTATTTAAAAGTTCTTTAGCATATTTGCTTTGATGAATGAAAGTTCCATTTTGCATTTGCTGAACTTGGAGACCAAGAAAGCATTGCAGCTCACCCATTGCACTCATTTCAAACTCAGCTTTCATGAGTTCCCTAAACTCTTCACACATTTTGTTGCATGTGCTTCCAAAGATAATGTCATCCACATAAATTTGGACAATAATTAAATCCTTCACTCTCCATTTTAGAAACAGTGTTTTATCAATGGTACCTCTTTTGAAGCCATTTGAGAGTAGGAAGTTGGAAAGAGTTTCATACCAGGCTCTAGGTGCTTGTTTCAGGCCATACAAGGCTTTGTTAAGCCTGTAGACCTGATCTGGATAAAATGGATCCTCAAAACCTGGAGGTTGACAAACATACACCTCTTCTTGAATTGTACCATAGAGGAAAGCACTTTTGATATCCATTTGAAACACCTTCATATTGTGGTTGACAGCAAAGGCCAGGAACAGTCTGATAGCTTCCAGTCTTGCTACAGGGGTGAATGTTTCATCATAATCAATCCCCTCTTCCTGTCTGTAACCTTGAACCACAAGCCTGGCTTTATTCTTGACAACAATGCCCCTTTCATCAGTTTTGTTTTTAAAGACCCACTTTGTGCCGATGGGACTGACATCTTTTGGCAGTGGTACAAGCTCCCATACTTGTTGTCTTTTGAACTGTTGGAGCTCCTCTTGCATGGCTTCTACCCAACTATTGTCTTTCAGTGCCTCTTGGTACTTGACTGGCTGATGAAGTGATAGAAAACCAGCAAAAAGACAAATGTTTTGGGTTTGGCTTCTTGTGAGCACCCATTCATTGATGTTGCCAATGATTTGATCAGGTGGATGTGATCTCAAGTAGATTAAATCTCCTTGGTATGGAATGATGGCATTTGTTGGTGAAGGCTACAAATGTGTATCATCTGAGCTAACCACTGCTGGGGACTTTGATGATCCAGTAGTGGCTTCAAAAGGTGGTGGAATGGGGGGTAATGAAGTGGATACATGCTAACTTTTATCCACTGTTTGGGGACTTTTGTCAGCAATGTTTGTTGATGTGGAAGCAGTGGTTAATGGGCTACTTTGGTCAACAACTGTTGAGGTAGCAGTGGTTGAGCTTTGACAGCTGTTTTGAACATCTGATGCTCTTCCCATTTTGACAGACTTTTGAGGAATGATGATTTCATACCCATAGTCTGGTGTTGAATCCTCTGATGGACCTGCACTGTTAGTCTTGATAGCAGTATTTTCAAAAGTGAATTTATCAAGATCAAACAGATCTGCATGATTTGCTGGGATTTTCATTGATGAAAGTTCATTGAACTTTACATTCAAGGTCTCCTCCACTGCCTTGGTCCGTGTATTAAACACTTTGTAGGCCTTGGCAGTGGTTGAGTATCCAAGATGATAACCACAATCAATTTTGGCTGCAAATTTTGAAATGGAGTCTTTTAAGTTTAAAATAAAGCATGGGCAGCCAAATACCTTGAAGTAAGAGATCAGTGGTTTGATTTTATACAGAATTTCATAAGCAGTCTTTTTGTGCCTGGGGTTTATTAAAACTCTGTTTGGACATAGCAAGCAGTGTTTACTGCCTCTGCCCAAAAAGTTAATGGCAAACCTGAATCAACAAGCATGGTTCTGGCAGCCTCAATCAAAGTTTTGTTCTTTCTTTCAACTACCCCATTTTTCTCTGGTGTTCTAGGGATGCTGTACTGCCTTACAATCCCTTTCTTCACACAGAAGGCATCCAACTCCTTATTTTTAAATTCTGTGCCATTGTCACTCCTGAAGACTTTCACTGGAAGGTCAAATTGCTTTTCAACCTGTGTCACAAAGTCTTGCAAAATGCCTGCAGTCTCATCTTTTGAGTGTAAAAAGAAAGTCCATGTAAACCTAGAGAAATCATCAACAATAACCAAACAATATCTTTTCTTTTTGAGACTCATGACTTGAACTGGGCCAAACAAATCCATGTGCAGTATCTGCAAACACTGGGTTGTTTTGGACTCTTCAATGGACTTGAAAGAGCTTTTATGTTGTTTTCCTTTTAAACAGGAAACACAATGCTCAGGAGATGAAAACAATTTTTGCGGTAGGCCTCTTACCAAACCATTTTTTGAAATTTCAGTGATTGTCTTAAGATTTGTGTGCCCCAGTCTTCTGTGCCAAAGTTCTGTCTCTTTGTTAGATGCAGCTGAGAACAGACAGGCATCAGATCTAGGACACTCTTTTGACATATCAACAACATAAACATTGCCACTTCTTTGAGCAACAAGTTTTGTTTGACCAGTGTTTATTATTGCTTCAATATTTTTGACCATTTCTGGTCCAACAATCCTACAACACTCCTTTGTGAAGAATGACACATACCCCTTGTCACTCATTTGTGAAACACACAGGAAGTTGAATTTCAGACTGTCTATCAGATTCACATTTTCAAATTTTACATTGCTAGACTGTACTGTACCAGACCCCAGAACTTTCCCTTTATTGTTATTCCCAAAGGATATATCACCCCCTCCATGAATTTTGAAATCTTTGAGTAGGGCTTTACATCCAGTCATGTGCCTGGAGCCTCCACTATCAACATACCAAAGGCTATCAAAGCAGGCAGAAGCTCCCTACACATGAAGTAAAAGGATTAGTTCATTAGGGTTTCCAAAGCCAATAAGTCTTTAGATGGGGTCTCAACAGTGTCTGGGATGGATGCACATTGATGGACAGTGGTTAGGTCAGGGGTTTGGACAGTTTTAGGACTGTTTCTTGCTAACCACTGTTGGGGGTCTTGACCAATCACCTGTTGGTACCCAAAAGGATGCCTGTTCACTTTAGGTTTAGAGGACCTTTTGTAGGTCTCATAAACGTGTGGAATCCATTGGTAAGACTATTTCTCCTTACCTCTTCTGTATTGATTGGCAGGGGGTGCATCAGTAACCTGAACATCTCTTTTGACAGATGTTTGGTTCAGCTGTTTTGTGACAGCTGTTTGAACTGGCACAAACAGTGGTTGATTTTTGGTGAATTTGACAGATGATGTTGATGGACTCAAGGATGTTTTAGCAATGTACTCATTCTTTTTCACATCAAAGTTTTTGAGATACACACATGCTTGAGTTTTGTGGTTTGTTTTAACACAGACTATGCAGCTTTCAGCAGGAACAGTGACACTTGTTTTGTTTAAATCATATGCTTTTAAATGGAAACAGCCTTTTGTTAGATGATTCCTTTTCTCACAAAATTCACAAAACAGGTTATTGATCTTTTCTTTCTTCTTTCTCTTTTCAGACTCCTTTGCAACAGAGTTTTTAACCTCTGTTGGGATGTCCTTGAGTGGAACGACTTTTGCTTTTGGAGCTTTAACACCATCAGTGGTTGTAAAGTCCATGGGCTTGAAATTTTCAAGAATGTCACACTCATCAGACCCTGTTGGCTTAAACTGATATTTTTCAAGCTCCTCAAAAGTAGAGGATCCCATTTGTCTGTCAAGTGTGATTTTGTTACCAAGTTTATCAGTGATTTTCACTTCTTGGCCATTCTTGTTTGTGGGGATGAACTCAGTTGTTTCATCAGTGGTTTGAACAGATTTTTCAAAAGCAGTGTTTTCATCATCATGTTTTCTATAACCAACACCAAATTTCACATTGCTTTTTATATGTTTTTCAAGCATAACCTCATACCCTTTGCATGATTCCACCCATTTTTCACAGGTGATCTGTGTGGACTCCAACTCCTTTTTGCAAATTTGGTATTTTTCTACGATAGTTTGGAGTTGGGTTTTGGTTATGCTCTGCTCTTCTTTCAGACTGCTGATTTCTTTTTCCTTTTCAGTCAATTTGTTTTTAAGTTCTTTTAAAGACCTTTCAAATTTGACTTCATCAGTTAAGATTTTATCCCGAAGGTTTTCATTTACCTCTTTGATGTTAGCAAAAGCAATAATGCAATCGTCAGAACACAGTTTTTCAAGAACTTGAGGAGATACCTTGGCAGCAGCCATCATTGCACAATCACATTGAGGATTTTCTTCATCATCAGCTCTTACTTCTTTCTCACCTACTTTCTTCTCTTCCTCTTCTGACCATGGATCTGTCAGTGGTTCAATCGGGGTTCCTGAACTTTCTCCCAGCAGTAGTTCACCAGCCACAGCAGTAACCACTGCTTCAGTCACCTCATCCACTGTTTCAGCACTTAGCTGTTCACCTTCAGTTTCAATCCCCTCTGGTATTGACTCTAATGCCATCAAACAAAATTCATCATTAGAAGGTTCATTAAAGGCATAGAGTGCAAACTTTTCATCACCAAGCTCATCAGGCATACTGCTCCAGTCAACAAAGCCTTGAGTGAAAAAGCTTTGCTGATCTGGTTGTACTGCTGCTGGAGCAGCTGTTTGAGGTGCAACAGTTTGCACTTGTGCCTGAGGGACAGGGGTTTGCACATACTGAATTTGTGGAACAGTGGTTTGGACATAATGCACAGGCACAGGGGCAGCAGCATAGTGAGCAGTGTTGACATGAGCTGCAGGGGTATATTGGGTATAGTGCACAGTGCTTTGATTTTGAGGTCTAGGGTTTGAGCTAGGATGAGTGATTATAGGACCAGTAGTTTGACTCCTGCATTCCCTAGCGAAATGACCTAGCCTATTGCACTTGTAACACTTGATTTTCGATTTATCCAACCCAACCCTTAGATTCCCATGTAACCCTGGGAATTTTCTCCCTGTTCTTTTGTAGAATTTGCTTGTTCTTACACTAAGCAAAGCCAACTGATGCAAAATGTCTATCTCTTCTAAGTCAGTAGGATCAAAATGTTGCAAATCATTGAGTTCAAAGCACAAATTATCTGACATCTGGTTTTCACCGTTTGCAGTAAAAGCATAATTTGCAGAGTGAGGATCAGGGTTGTTAAAATTTCCACCAGCAGTTATATCAATGAAGTGATTATAACCCTGATCCTTACCACTGCTACCAGATTCTTCCTGACCAAAAAGAGCTGTGCTACCGAATGAATAATCATCAGCAACTTTTCCAGACTCTTGCAACTTCTTTTTCTGGTTCAACTCCCTTTCATAGGTCAGGAGTCTACCATGAAGTTGGGTCAGGGTTAGATCTTTGAACTCAGCTGAGTTTCTAGTGACAAAAGCTATGGTGTCCCATTTTTCTGGTAGTGACCTAAGGAACCTGCTATTTTGAGTTGAATTTGGAAAAGTTACTTTAACAAGCCTTAGTTCACTAATGAGACAACTGAATCGCTCAAATTGCTGAGTCAGTGATTTACCCTTGATGTGAAAAAATGTTTCATACTGCTGATTTAGGATTTCCCTATTGTTCTCAATGACTTCTTCTGTCCCCCCAAACTGTTCTTTCAACGCATCCCATACCTCTTTAGCACTGTTACAGTGTAACAGACCAGCATAGATCTCATTGGGTAATGCGGATGCTATGATGCTAAATGCTTTGGCATCGAGTTCGAACTTTTGAAAATCAGTTTCAGTATAGTTTTCAGTTGGTTTAGGAACGAACTTCTTTGCGTCCTCAGCACTTGGCACCATAGGAACATGGGGACCAAAAACAACAGACCTCCAACATCCAGTGTTTTGTTGAGCAAGGATGTGACCCATCCTTCTCTCCCAGATGTTGTATTCATTACGTTTAAGCATGGGTGGTTTAAAAAGTGAGCCAATGTTATTCTTATCATCTTGTGATTGTGACGTCATCCTGGTTGTTTTACAGACACTGATTAATCAACTTTGATGGTGATTAAACCTTGCTCTGTTTTTCAACACAAACGAACAAACTATCGATATCAACGATTATGAGCTGAACTATTTATGTCAAAATGATTGTTAAATCAAATTTGACTGTCCTAGCTCTGATACCAATTGTTGGATCTGAGTTTGGTTTTGATTGTATTTTTCGTTTGAATTTAAAATGAAGATGAATGAGTTGTGCAGCGGAATTAAGATGGAAACAAACTTTGCATACAATCAAACGAGAGTATTGCTTTTATCAAACACTTTTCACACAGAACCGAAAGATTGAATTTAATTTCAACAACGATTACAATACAATGTTTAATACAAACTCCCCCTCAGCCAGAGCTCCGTGTTTGTTCGTGCAGAGAAGACGATTTTGCAAAGAGTTGATGGAACAGTACAGAGCACTGTTATATTTATAGGCACTCGCAAACCACTGAGCATCTAAGCTGACGTCACCATGAAAGTGACATCTAACCTCCTAACAAACTCTAACCTCTGATCAATACAAACACTGCTATGCTAACTATTGCTATTACACTACATTACATAAAGACATAGTAAACTACTGCTGCATCCTTCCACTGATGTGAACCCAACAGTACTTGTCCGGATCAGCAGTGCTTGACTCAAGGCAGTAGATTTAACCAGCAGAGCTTTAGTCTTTCATCAGGTCTTTACTTGATCAGTAGTTTGGAAGTCAGCAGTTTGCACGATCAGTAGATAGGAGGTCAGCAGATGTTGAAACCACTTTCAAGGGGAGAGACTTGTATGTAACATCTGCTTATTCTGGATCCACTGCTCTGATCCAGTTTTGGCTTTAATTATCTGTTCCTCTGGTAGGGTTCAATCCCAACAGTTCACAAGTGAAATTAATATGTAAAATGGGTCACTAAAAGAAGCTGACTTTGGTTTATTTTGCACATGGGTCAACCCTAAAAGTCAAATTTAGAATAGTCAACACTCTTTATAGCTAAAAACAAACACACGCTCACAATCAAAATTCAAATTCTTTTTGTAATTACAGCGATACCATCCGAATTCTCATATCATGGCAAATCTTTTGTCTGTTAATCGAGTTTTGGAGAATATTATTATTTCGTTACCTTTTATTGTTTTAATGTTGTGTCAGGTGTAAACACAACAAGTGGGTATACGAACCAATTTCATCCAAACAAGCTATATACCAAGTACTGAAGTAATTATCGATTTATCTTTTAATCATGTACAGATGTTAACATTAGATCCTTTATTCTTTCCTGTCTAAACAAAGTTTATACTGTATGTTGGTTAACTGGCAAAGCAATTATTTCTTATGCTATCACTAGAAAGGCCACGTGAGCCATGATTTTTGGATTCTATATTGGGTTTGGCAAGATAGTCTTGTAGTTCTCTGAGCAAATATCTGTTACGTTATTTAGTTTGTTAGAAACTGCAGGTGCTTCTGTGTATATGCTTAAATAGTTAAAAAGGAAAACAATAAAAGTATACCACATATATATATACATATACGGCCTTTTTGAAACAATGGGAAAGAGAATGCTATCTTCTTAATGGATATTTAAGCGGTTTGAAAAGTTTTTTTTCACATAATTGGTGATTCTAGAGTGACCGCTTTTAAGGGTATTGTGAAATCGTCACCTGGGGTAGAGTAGGGTACTGATCATTTTTACTTGGTTTATTAAGCTGACCAGAACATAATTCCTATTGCGTATTTATGTTTTGTTGAAGATAAATTGATAAAGCATCGTATAAGAAGCTTGAAATACATTAAACTGAATTTGGTTTTTCACATTTAGGGATGGCGGCATCCATGGGAAGGGCATGGATATGGAGAGGAATATTAGGTAATATCTTTTGCTGCTTATAATCTTTGCTATGAACTTTAACTAGAACATGTGTAAAGGTTGAGTTTTTGTGAACCATGAGTGAAAAGTAATCACTCATGTCTTTTTAATCGCATCCATGATTCCAACTCTACATAGGTGAATTCTTTTACGGTTAATCATGCTAAACCCGTATGTAAACAATCCTGATCACCGTTGTTCTTCCCCAAAAAGTTAACTAATTATTACCACTAAAAGAAATCCCCCGCTCCTAATTAAAGGGGTTGTTGTTGGTGTGTGTTCTGAATTTGTGGTAGTATATGCATTAGTTGGATGCTTTGAGAAATTGGGAATAATAATTAGGGGTTTCGACTAAATTTAGGGTTTTGTGGAGCCTATTGCTTTGATCTGGCCATTTTCTTTTTTTCTTCTTAGGTGAGTTTTGAAAAGGTTAAGAAAGAGCTTAATATGGTTCCATCGGTTCTTCAACAATCTCTTGCTTGCTGGAAATATGAAATATGCTGATGCGGCTGAAGCTTCTATTAATGAACAAATTGAGGTTGTATTTTTTGTTTTTTATTCCAGTTGATGATTGATATGTTTGAGTACATGTTTTTACTATTAATTTATGTAAATTTATGAAGTTGAACCCTAAATAATTATTGTTGAGACTTGATTCAATCAATGGTTATAGGCGAAAACCAAACCTATAATTGATATTTATGCTTTTAGACTTCCATAACTGATCGATTATATTAATAAACTATTTGGTTGATTTGGTCATTGAAAAATATGGTTTTGCTAAAAACACGTATGATTGGTCGACTTGGTCATTGGAAAATATGGTTTCGCTAAAAACACATATGAAAGAAGCCAAAAAAAAACGATATTTGTATTAAATTTACGAAATATGTAAGACTTTCACAACCATTTAAGTCTTACATTATTGTCCGAATAACGCTAAGTTTTAATAGTATTTTTGTTTGTGTTTTGCTAGGGCCTAAGAAGTAAGAACAATTACTTTTACTATGATATGTGAATGTCTTAGGTCTGAGCTTCAATTCTTTAATTAGTTTTTAGTTAGAAATATATTTCGGGTCTACAGATGTTAACATGAACGATGCTTTTGTCTACAGATTTTCATGCGGTGATGAATGATGCTTTTGTCTACAAATCTTCATGTGGTGAAGGCTTTCCAGGGATATTGGCGAGGAATTATAAGAATGGAACATTTATTTCATTTCAAGTTTATGTCAACATTTTTAAATATTATATAATTTATTTTGGGTAACCCGTGTAGCGACAATAAACAAAAGTTAAGGGCAATCACTTTCTAGAGTTGGTTTGTACTTGAAACAATCCGTCTTCTTTTATGGCCAATTGTATGTTGCTTTATCAAGAGTAACAACATGAGATGGGGTCAAACTATTAATACTTGACAGCAACGAGAAAACCTACAAATAAAACAACTAATGTGGTTTATAAACAGATTTTCAACGAATTGTGATCGTTGTATATTCATGTATTTCAATTTGTCGTTGTACTCTAATATATTCGTTTTTGTTTTAACGTGAATAAAATCATAATATTTATGTCAATGTGATAATCAAGATATTTTCTTTTAGCAATCCGTGAAATTCACGGGTTCTTAAACTAGTAATATATAATGTTAGATGTATAACACGGTAATTTAACTTCCGTAAAAAAGGGTATCAAGGTAATTACTATCAAAGTTTAAGACACATTAATACATTATTTAATAAACGTCTAATTAAATCCACTAAATGCATTTTTTAAACAATAATAAAGCATTTAATAATCTTTCTAATTAAATGCACTAAATACACTTTCTTAACAATAGTTACTTGCGGCCTAGTGGTAGGGGACTTGGATTTTCCAATAGAGACTCAAGTTCAATTCACACTTGTGTAATATTGGGGTGAATATTAGCAATGAAGGATTTGGACTAAGGGGCTGTTTGGCTAAGCTTATTTTAGTGACTTATTTACTTATTGACTTTTTGAAAAGTTAAAAGATGTTTGGGTTAGCTTATTATGTGAGAAGAATAAGTAAATAAGTCATTCCATTATGACTTATTTGCTTTTCAAATAAGCAAATAAGTTATAAGTAGCCCAAAATAAGCTTAGCCAAACAGCCCCTAAGTCTTGTGTGAGGTTGTCAGTTCGATTCCCGTGCCCAACCAGGTTTTCGTCACTCCATGTGTTACGCCAGAGAGTTATGCTCTTGTGGTGGCACAACAACTGTCAAGTTGTAGCCGCCAATATGGTTTCCCGAGGGAACCCCCAAAAAAGTCAAACTTTGAAACCAGCGTGGGCCTGGTTAAGAAAATATAGTCCGGCCAAAGTGAGGCAACACAAGGTTCTCCGATTTAAAAAGTATGGTAACCTTATACATGAAGTTCACCGTTCAAATAAAAAAATATAAATATTTAAAAAAAATACTAGAAATATAAGTAGTTAGTTTCTGTAAGAAAAAGATTTTATCAGATGAATAAAAAGAATAATAATAATACTTAACGTGTTAGTGTTAGAGTTTATTAATAATATGGAAAAATGTCACAAAATAGTAACCAAGTTTTAAAATTGTTCTAATTAGTTTACTCATATCATTTTTGTCTCAATTAGATAACTTAACATTCAAATCGAGCTATGTCTTTTTTTTCCAAGCGTCAAGAAAAAAATGGAGCATAAGATACCATGGTCGGATTATTTTAACATATGAAATTAAATTTATTGAAAATAAAAACACTTTAATTACATTAAAATAAAAAAAAAACAAGTTATAATCCACGTCGTCACTCGACGTTAGCATCAAATAAAAAAGAAAAAAAGAAACAAAAATCCACATCACCACGATTACATATGAAATGCGATTACATATGAAATGGATGAAAAAACCTTTAATTTTAATGAAAAATGAATGTTGAGTGACCTAATTCGATCACATTTGAAACTTGAGTAACCTAATTAGAACACTTTAAAAACTTACTGTTCTACGAAGTTACCGTAATAATATTGGTAACAAATTTTAGATAACCCATTTATGGATAACATGTCATTAAGTTTTTTAAGATAAAAATCGAAATAAGAAAAGTTAGGAAAATATATAGTTTAAGATAAAAATCAAAATAAGAAAAGTTAGGAAATTATTCAGAGTTGTAACAAAATAAGAAAAATTAGGAAAACATATAGAGTTGTAAGTGGGTTAAGAAAAGTTAGGAAAATATATAGAGTTGTAAGTGGGTACTTGTTATAAATTAAATTTATTAACTATTTTAACTTGTGGTGTGGTGGAGTTGTGTCAATATGTATAGTTGTAAGTGGTTACTTGTTTTGTCATAGAAGGTGTGTCTTAAATGATTTTTTTTTTTTTTTTTTTTTTGGTAACGCCTAATATCCAAAATGTAATATAGTCGTCGTCTGTGTGTCATAAGTATCATTTTTGTAACAACTAAAATAGAAAATACAATTTAGTCGTAAGTTTAAATGTTTTTTTTATAATAATGAGAATCTCACAAATTTTATTTATCAGACTGGACTAGGTTCAAAGCCGGTTTGGGTTTGAACCTGTAACACCTGTGCCACTCCAACCATCAAACAAATGCCAAACCAATGAAATATAGTATTTCATACTTGGGATTTGTAAACATATGTGTATCGTTTACACATATCAATTCTTGTTCGATTTCAAGCTTTAAATCGCTTTCTGGAGGGTTATGCGCGCTCTGATGAGTAGATATAACCAGTTTAATCCAACGAACACTCCGGAATAGTGAAATAGGCTTAACATACCTTAAATAACCTTTACATAACTTAGATATAAGTTTTGAAAGGTTTGGTGTGGTGAAATCAAAGTTTAATCGCTTACAGGGACTAAAGTTGACAAACTGCGAAAGTATGCCAATTTGAACTGTAACAGACCTTCCGGAACATGACCATAAGTTAAACATACCATAAATATCCTTTACATAGCTTAGAAATAGGCTTTGAGGTGTTCGGTATGCTAAAATAAACTTTTGTGTCATTCAGGGACTAAAAGCGTCAAAAAGTGCACAAGTTTGCATTTTTACGCGTAACTTACGTTCTGAATACATCCGGACATCCAAAAATTTATGTAAGCACTAAAATATTTTATTTTAGTGTTCGCCATAAGAAAAATCCATTCGTCGCGTCATTTGGTTCGTTTTTTCGTGCTTATGCGCATTCCGTCGTAATTAAGCGAACATCGCGACCGTACGGCCAAACGAACCGACATCCGAGATATTTTTGAACACATTTTAAGTTCCCTATACTTTAACTTCATTTTAGAGCTTTGAAATGGGGTTAACGGGCCTTAAACGTGTCGAAAATGGGCTGATTGCACTACAGGGACCAAAAGTGTAAATCTGCCAAAATAAGGCCTAGCGGTGCGCTACACTTTTAGTGTAGCGGTGCGCTAGCCTTGCACAGACCAGATGCAGTGTTTCTAACAGAAGATTGCACATGTTTAATCCACAACCACATGTTCCTAATTATCTAGTCATCTGATAAGGATGGATTTCTAGCCACCATAAGGTTCCGACAAGTGTACGGGTTGGATTCATGGCACGTTTTCCATGGAACGATCCTAACGGTTCGGGTATTCCTATAAATACCCAACCCACACAACCTCATTTTGCACTAGAATTCTGAATTGAGAACCTCTAAGTTGAAACCATTGTTTCATACCTGAGATTCTTGAATCGGGATTAGCATTCGGGGACCCTTCGTAAGTATTCTTTCGTTCTTTTCCTTATTTTATTGCTTTTCGAGTCCGAAAGTCAAACTTTGTTTGACTTTCAGCGTTGACCAGTAATGGTCAATGCGAAGTTCGTTTGAACTTCGCAACGTGAGTGTAATCACGTTGGTTATAGTCCCTTGGGACTATGCCTACTGATTACCACGTTGTCTAGGGTCGTAGGGTAAGCGATCTGATAAATCGCTTATACCTTCGAACCCGACCCAGTTTGGTCGATCATTAGGATCCGACCAAATACATTAGGTGACCCTAGTATAGGGCATAACCTTCCGAGGTTATACCCTATGGTCACATCGTTTAAGTAGTTGTATGATAGGTAGTTTATATGCCTTAGGTAAATTACCAGAATACCCTTTTCATGTATAATTGGTAATTAAGCATATGTAACCTAAACTTTTGTCACATAACTGATTATGTAACATGTTTAGGCATATAACACTTGTCATAGGGCTAGTTAGGCGGTCCGAACGCGTTCCACGCGAACGACGCGTTAAAGTAGCATAAGCTACCTAAACGGGTCGTAATGGGTCGTAGACACTTAGGTTAAGTTTCATTTAGTATGTAGGCTTTGATTAACCATATCACATGAGTTCCTACACTCATTTGGTTTACAAACCCTCATGCTACCCAGTCTTCCGATTTAGGTCCGGTTTATTAATGTAGTTACCTATATTAGGTGCCGTTTGATATTCCGCGATCTCTAGCATTGCTTGGTGGTTATCCTAGGACTTCTGAGCAATCTCAAGTGAGTACATAGACCCCTCTTTTACTGTTTTTCCAAACTGTTTTGGGGTGGAACACATGTGCCTACTTGTTACTTTCCTGCTTTCCTGTTTTCACATCATATACTGCTATGTTCGTTAGTACATTATAGTACATGATTTCATTACATTTCATGCTATGTATTGCCATTGTGTGCATTACTTAGTACATCGTTTTACATGACATTTTGACATAGACATTTGACATAGACATTTCGACATAGACATTTTAACATGATTGACATTTGATCATGTATTTCCCACAAAACATAACTTTGATTTAAACCAAGTTTTACTTCAATACTTTGTTTTTGTGCATATGGTTTAGTTGAGACATTTCACTTGCCATACATGGATATTTGACATAGACATTTGACATGGATATTTGACATAGACATTTGACATGGATATTTGACATAGACATTTGACATGGATATTTGACATAGACATTTTGACATGATTTACATCTTGACATGAATACTATGATATATCATTCAATACATTTGACAATTGATTTAAACATAGACATTTTACATTGTTTGGTTTGGTTTGATTAAGTGATTAAGTAACGATGTGTGTGTAATATGATACAAGCATGGTGGATACGCCGCTGGTACTTCCTATATATAAGTGTTTGTATGGTATTACATATCGTAGCGTTATTTGAATCATTTCAGTTTGATACATATAACATTTTATACAAATAACATACTTTTCACAATACATTGTTTTACAAACAACTTATCTTATACAAACTCAGTTTACAATGGTTATTCATTTAACCATACATTATTCACTTATTTATACATATCATCTGAACTCATTGTTTTTCAAATGATTTACAAAACAAAGCAAATAACAAGGTTCATGACTAAACATTTTCTCAAACATAAGTCATGAAACCTATTTTCACAAAACCTATGTATCTCACAGGCATTTTTATGCTGACGTACCTATTTTCACATGTGTTTTTCAGGAGCTGTTGCATAAGATGATCAAGATACACATAGGCAGACTTGGGCTTTAGTGACAATAAAAGATGCAAGACTAGTTAATTATGTTGTATTTCTTTGTTTGTTAAGACATTGTAACACCTTTAATCAATAAAACGAAACTTCAATTGCCATGGATTTGAAACAATTAATTCTGTTACAACACTCCCTGATGTTTCCGCCACGTTTTGTATGTTCTACGTGGTCGGGGTGTGACAAAAAAGATGGTATCAGAGCCAATGGTTATAGGGAATTAGGTTATTAGTAATGCTTTGACCTAGTCTATAACTTTCTTAGGACCCTAACGCGAGTTTACTTGCGTTTAGTCATAAAACAATACTGTCACCTATCCTTAGGCGACGACCACAACAAGAACATAAATTTCAAAACCGCTTTGAAAACTAATCATCTGTTCTAGGATGATTTATTACAAGGTTTTGAACCCTCTATTGTAAGGTTTTGAACCCCTTTGAGTTTTCAAAATTCTCGTCAAGGTTTTGGGTTTTAAATAATGTGAACACGTGCAAACTGGAAGGGTGAATGCCTGTATTCTGAGTTTTCTGTCTAGGCAAGCACTTCGTATACATCTCAACCAGACGCGAGATCAGTTGTGCTTACCTGGGAATTCTTGGGATGAGTGTTCACTTATAGGCGAGCATGTCTTCGCGATACATTATTTTTGACCTATTTACTTTGATAAATCACCGAGGTCGTTTGTTGCTTCGTAGTAACAAACAAATGACCACTATCCTTGCTTTCATCAGATTTGTTTCATCTCATTCATTTCGTCTAATTCTCTCACTCGTTTCCTTTCATGTTCTCCTCTTTTAGAATGCCTCCACGACGCGAAAATCCAGTATCTGTTGACGAGCTGGCAGCTGTCTTTACACAGCAAATGACTGCTGCAATCCCGATCATCGTTGCTCAATGTCACCAAGCTATCAACAACAATAATGCCCTCTGCAGCTTCAAGACATTTAACTCGGCCAAGCCATCAAAGTTTTATGGGTCTCAAGGAGCGACTGCACTTCTGCAATGGTTCGAGAGTCTAGAGAGCACCTTCAGGCATGTTCAATGTCCAAACGAGCGAAAGGTAGATTTTGCATCTAGTGTCTTCGAGAAACGAGCTTTGACATGGTGGAACGGTGTGGTGAGAGATAGGGGTGCCGAAGAGGCACTGGCGCAAACATGGGAAGAACTTCGAGCACTGATGATGAAGGAATTCTGTCCTCGTCACGAGATCAGGGCATTGGAAAGGGAATTCGACGACCTTAAGCAAGACAGCGGCGAACATCGAGCATACACTGATCGATATGAGGAGCTGAGCCTGTTGTGTCCTACCATGGTCACGCCTTTGGATAAGGCAATCGAAAAATACATTGATGGTCTCCCTGACTCAGTTCAAGACATTGTTACTGGTAGTAACCCCACTACGGTTAGGCAGGCCATTGAGTTATCTGCAACCCTGACTGAATCTCAGATCAGGAAACGTAAGCTTTTCCGAAAGGGTGACAAGAAACCGATCGAGGAATCAAAGACCATGGATGAACAGACTGGATCCCTTGAGCGGTCAAAGAAGCAAAAGGCTTCTCAGAACTTCGCCATGGTCGCTCACAATGATCAAGCCGCCCCCAACCAACCAGCTAAACCCCGTGCTAGGAAACCATACAATGGAACTTCACCTTTGTGCAACCAATGTAACCTTTATCATCATGTTAATGTGAAGTGCCGCGAATGCCAAATTTGTGGACGTAAAGGTCATACAGCAAAAGTTTGCGTAGCAGCAGTTGCACCAAATCAAGCTAACATTAAAACTGCTCGAGCTCGCTTTCCACCAGGTTCTTGCTACAAGTGTGGCGAGATGGGACATTTCCGAAGAAATTGCCCAAAGCGTGCTAATGCTAATCCAGCACAGAGATGAGCATCTGACCGACTAGAAGACAACACTCTTTAGAAATAATCACATCTTATGTATTATTTTCTTTTGTTGTCAAGGTCCATGAAACAGTTGTTATCATTGTTAATAAATAAATCTTTTTATTTATATTGCCATGTATTTATGTGGTTGTATGCATAAACAACATATCCCCTACAATACCGACAATCAAGGAATCATATTCCTTGAAAAGCAAACTACCCCCAAAATTCTTCCATTTTACAATCTCTTGCGTTTTCCACAAGAATCCTAAGTACCCGTCTCTTTCAAAGAAACGAAGTACAAGGTGCAAGTTATAATTCCGTACGAATACCCCAAGTACCACTATAAATTTTTAATAGGGTACCCAAGGGTATTTCCGTATGTCCTAAATTATTGTGTACCTTAATTCGAATATTGCGTTTTCCTGAAAACGAAAATCGAATTTTTGGTAGATCATCCTATCTTCATGGATGGGTTCTTGAAATGATTAAAGTGCCAAATGAAATCCACGAAATGGATTCCTGGTGTGCTTTAAGTATCCGTGTCCAAAGATAACAAATTAATAAACAAGTTAAACAACTATGTGATTATGTGCTTATGTGTTTCCTTTTATGTTTTTGTGTAATCCAAGTTTTTGTTATCCAAATCCTCGAAGAATCTTCCATATCTTTGTATAAGGAATTCGTAGTAGGATATCCAAAGGTACTATATTAAATCCTCAATGGGCTTTTACGTGATAGTAAAGATCCTTGGATTATATTGTACTATTCCATAATTAGACCCCTGAGTGGTCTAGGTAATCAGATTGATCCAAAAAAAATCTGGTTAGGGATATCATGTGATGATATAGCTGAAAGGACTCCTTGGTGGCCTAATTAAAAGGATCGTTTGTAGATCTAATTAAAAGGACCCTATGGTAGTCTAGTCACGCTCATCACAGGTTTGATTTTCCTCCCCTCCACATTACAAGCAAATTGTGCGGACTATGCAAGGAATTGCGTAATTATGGATGCATACATAATTATGGAATTCAGTGCACGGAAACCACAGCTAGTTTGGTCACGTGTCTGAAGAATGACTCTTGTCGTTCATTTTTGGTTTCTGAAGGAATGGTGAAAAATGACTCTTGTCGTTCATTTTTGGTTTCTGAAGAAATGGTGAAAAATGACTCTTGTCGTTCATTTTTGGTTTCTGAAGGAATGGTGAAAAATGACTCTTGTCGTTCATTTTTGGTTTCTGAAGAAATGGTGAAAAATGACTCTTGTCGTTCATTTTTGGTTTCTGAAGGAATGGTGAAAAATGACTCTTGTCGTTCATTTTTGGTTTCTGAAGAAATGGTGAAAAATGACTCTTGTCGTTCATTTTTGGTTTCTGAAGGAATGGTGAAAAATGACTCTTGTCGTTCATTTTTGGTTTCTGAAGGAATGGTGAAAAATGACTCTTGTCGTTCATTTTTGGTTTCTGAAGGAATGGTGAAAAATGACTCTTGTCGTTCATTTTTTGTTTCTGAAGAAATGGTGAAAAATGACTCCTTTCGTTCATTTTTGTTTCTGAAGAAATGGTGAAAAATGACTCCTTTCGTTCAATTTCGTTTCTGAAGAATGCCTGTTGAAAATAACTCCGTTCATTTTTCAATTCTGAAAAATGTCCGTTAAAGAGAAATAACAGGATTATGCCTTGCTTATCTTTGATGGTTACTTCACATAAAGTCACAGATAGACTCCTACGAATTAATTTCGGGACGAAATTTCCTAAAGTAGGGGAGACTGTAACACCTGTGCCACTCCAACCATCAAACAAATGCCAAACCAATGAAATATAGTATTTCATACTTGGGATTTGTAAACATATGTGTATCGTTTACACATATCAATTCTTGTTCGATTTCAAGCTTTAAATCGCTTTCTGGAGGGTTATACGCGCTCTGATGAGTAGATATAACCAGTTTAATCCAACGAACACTCCGGAATAGTGAAATAGGCTTAACATACCTTAAATAACCTTTACATAACTTAGATATAAGTTTTGAAAGGTTTGGTGTGGTGAAATCAAAGTTTAATCGCTTACAGGGACTAAAGTTGACAAACTGCGAAAGTATGCCAATTTGAACTGTAACAGACCTTCCGGAACATGACCATAAGTTAAACATACCATAAATATCCTTTACATAGCTTAGAAATAGGCTTTGAGGTGTTCGGTATGCTAAAATAAACTTTTGTATCATTCAGGGACTAAAAGCGTCAAAAAGTGCACAAGTTTGCATTTTTACGCGTAACTTACGTTCTGAATACATCCGGACATCCAAAAATTTATGTAAGCACTAAAATATTTTATTTTAGTGTTCGCCATAAGAAAAATCCATTCGTCGCGTCATTTGGTTCGTTTTTTCGTGCTTATGCGCATTCCGTCGTAATTAAGCGAACATCGCGACCGTACGGCCAAACGAACCGACATCCGAGATATTTTTGAACACATTTTAAGTTCCCTATACTTTAACTTCATTTTAGAGCTTTGAAATGGGGTTAACGGGCCTTAAACGTGTCGAAAATGGGCTGATTGCACTACAGGGACCAAAAGTGTAAATCTGCCAAAATAAGGCCTAGCGGTGCGCTACACTTTTAGTGTAGCGGTGCGCTAGCCTTGCACAGACCAGATGCAGTGTTTCTAACAGAAGATTGCACATGTTTAATCCACAACCACATGTTCCTAATTATCTAGTCATCTGATAAGGATGGATTTCTAGCCACCATAAGGTTCCGACAAGTGTACGGGTTGGATTCATGGCACGTTTTCCATGGAACGATCCTAACGGTTCGGGTATTCATATAAATACCCAACCCACACAACCTCATTTTGCACTAGAATTCTGAATTGAGAACCTCTAAGTTGAAACCATTGTTTCATACCTGAGATTCTTGAATCGGGATTAGCATTCGGGGACCCTTTGTAAGTATTCTTTCGTTCTTTTCCTTATTTTATTGCTTTTCGAGTCCGAAAGTCAAACTTTGTTTGACTTTCAGCGTTGACCAGTAATGGTCAATGCGAAGTTCGTTTGAACTTCGCAACGTGAGTGTAATCATGTTGGTTATAGTCCCTTGGGACTATGCCTACTGATTACCACGTTGTCTAGGGTCGTAGGGTAAGCGATCTGATAAATCGCTTATACCTTCGAACCCGACCCAGTTTGGTCGATCATTAGGATCCGACCAAATACATTAGGTGACCCTAGTATAGGGCATAACCTTCCGAGGTTATACCCTATGGTCACATCGTTTAAGTAGTTGTATGATAGGTAGTTTATATGCCTTAGGTAAATTACCAGAATACCCTTTTCATGTATAATTGGTAATTAAGCATATGTAACCTAAACTTTTGTCACATAACTGATTATGTAACATGTTTAGGCATATAACACTTGTCATAGGGCTAGTTAGGCGGTCCGAACGCGTTCCACGCGAACGACGCGTTAAAGTAGCATAAGCTACCTAAACGGGTCGTAATGGGTCGTAGACACTTAGGTTAAGTTTCATTTAGTATGTAGGCTTTGATTAACCATATCACATGAGTTCCTACACTCATTTGGTTTACAAACCCTCATGCTACCCAGTCTTCCGATTTAGGTTCGGTTTATTAATGTAGTTACCTATATTAGGTGCCGTTTGATATTCCGCGATCTCTAGCATTGCTTGGTGGTTATCCTAGGACTTCTGAGCAATCTCAAGTGAGTACATAGACCCCTCTTTTACTGTTTTTCCAAACTGTTTTGGGGTGGAACACATGTGCCTACTTGTTACTTTCCTGCTTTCCTGTTTTCACATCATATACTGCTATGTTCGTTAGTACATTATAGTACATGATTTCATTACATTTCATGCTATGTATTGCCATTGTGTGCATTACTTAGTACATCGTTTTACATGACATTTTGACATAGACATTTGACATAGACATTTCGACATAGACATTTTAACATGATTGACATTTGATCATGTATTTCCCACAAAACATAACTTTGATTTAAACCAAGTTTTACTTCAATACTTTGTTTTTGTGCATATGGTTTAGTTGAGACATTTCACTTGCCATACATGGATATTTGACATAGACATTTGACATGGATATTTGACATAGACATTTGACATGGATATTTGACATAGACATTTTGACATGATTTACATCTTGACATGAATACTATGATATATCATTCAATACATTTGACAATTGATTTAAACATAGACATTTTACATTGTTTGGTTTGGTTTGATTAAGTGATTAAGTAACGATGTGTGTGTAATATGATACAAGCATGGTGGATACGCCGCTGGTACTTCCTATATATAAGTGTTTGTATGGTATTACATATCGTAGCGTTATTTGAATCATTTCAGTTTGATACATATAACATTTTATACAAATAACATACTTTTCACAATACATTGTTTTACAAACAACTTATCTTATACAAACTCAGTTTACAATGGTTATTCATTTAACCATACATTATTCACTTATTTATACATATCATCTGAACTCATTGTTTTTCAAATGATTTACAAAACAAAGCAAATAACAAGGTTCATGACTAAACATTTTCTCAAACATAAGTCATGAAACCTATTTTCACAAAACCTATGTATCTCACAGGCATTTTTATGCTGACGTACCTATTTTCACATGTGTTTTTCAGGAGCTGTTGCATAAGATGATCAAGATACACATAGGCAGACTTGGGCTTTAGTGACAATAAAAGATGCAAGACTAGTTAATTATGTTGTATTTCTTTGTTTGTTAAGACATTGTAACACCTTTAATCAATAAAACGAAACTTCAATTGCCATGGATTTGAAACAATTAATTCTGTTACAACACTCCCTGATGTTTCTGCCACGTTTTGTATGTTCTACGTGGTCGGGGTGTGACAGAACCTGTTTTGGCAAAACAGTTAGAGCTATAAATCGGGTAGGGCCAATAATAAACTGAACCCACTAGAACTAATTAGGGAGGGGAGAAATTAAAACATTTTTTATTATCTTTTATTATCTATCTATATATACTTTATATAAAAGGGCAAATGACGCTAAAATCACAATGCTGAGTTAGCAATCAGATAGGCTGTCTAAATGCCTATCTGATGTCAGTATTGCATCATAAATGTTAATTTAAAACCTTTTAAAATACATTTTATCTATACAAAATTCAAAGCTCTGTCCACTATTCAAAACTCAAAATTCAAAAACCTCTAGGCATATTCAAAATTAAAAATTCTGTCTCCACATATATAACATACATGATTCAGGCTCCATATTCGAAATTCAAACCATACTTTCAGTCCATGACTCTCTCTCAAATCCAGAGCTCCCATGATTCAGCCGGTTAATCTCTGATTACACATCAGTGTTCGAACATTTTCGTTGCTTGATTCTTCGGAATCTCAGTAAAGAGATATGTTTTACTGATTCCGTTTATACATCATCGTTCCAACATCATCGTTCCAACATTATCGTTCCAACGAATCTCCCAATTACACATCATCGTTCCAACGAAGCCTAGAAATCGCCAGCTAATCTCCGATTACAAATCATCGTTCAAGTATCATCATTCCAAAGATGCTTCCAATTCGTGGAACTCCATAACTCTAATAGCCCTGACCGTCAAAGATAACCACAAAAACCATCGCCTACAGTTGACCATGTGCTAGCTTCTTTGATGGGAGAGTTGCATGTTAGGTTTGTAGCTTTTTTTTACTGTAGTTATACTTATTTAAGTTGATTATGCACAAACAAGTGTTGATAATTTTTATTAACACTGAATATGTTAATATGGATATTGATTTTATGAAATTAAATATAAAGAAAGATTATAGACAGAAATATGCATAAAATATTACACGCTACAATTAACACTTCCTACTATTTCGACGACTCTAGCCTTCTTCCATGTGATTTCATTCTTTCTTTTGTTTTGCAGATCGGCTAGCATGTTGCAGATTTTCTGATCATGTTTCAGCAGTTGTGTGATAAATTCTTCTGCGTTGTTCTTGAAATCTGATGGAGGAGAGTGGAGGACTTCATCAAGCAATCCGGTGCTGCTCCAGGTTTGCTTGTAATTATTATCACTGATGATGCCGACTTTTCTTTTTAGTTCTTCATCTGCTCTCTTTTCTTCGAGCGACCATCTAGAAAATTGCGTTTTAATAGCGCTGGTGTCTGACGAGTGGTAGAAGCATATGTTTGCCATATAGATTATTGTTAGTGTTGCTGGTTTTGGATTGTTTTTTGACACATCAGTGTTCGAACATTTTCGTTGCTCGATTCTTCGGAATCTCTGTAAAGAGATATGTTTTACTGATTCCGTTTATACATTATCGTTCCAACATCATCGTTCCAATATTATCGTTCCAACGAAGCTTCCACTTACACAACATCGTTCCAACGAAGCCTCGAAATCCCCAGCTAATCTCCGATTATAAATCATTGTTCCAGCATCATCATTCCAAAGAAGCTTCCAATTTGTGGAACTCTTTAACTCTAATAGCCCTAACCGTCAAAGATAACCATAAAAACCACCGTCTGCGGTTGACCATGTGCTAGCTTCTTTGATGGGAGAGTTGCATGTTAGGTTTGTAGCTTATTTTTTTTACTGTAGTTATACTTATTTAAGTTGATTATGAAGAAACAAGTGTTGCTAATTTTTATTAACACTCAAATTTAAGAATATGTTAATATGGATATTGATTTTATGAAATTAACTGTAAAAAAGATTAAAGATAGAAATATGCATAAAATATTACACGCTACAATTAACACTTCCTACGATTTCGATGACTCTCGCCTTCTTCCATGCGATTTCATTCTTTCTTTTGTTTTGTAGATCGGCTAGCAAGTTGCAGATTTTCTGATCTTGTTTCAGCAGTTTTGTGATAAATTCTTCTGCGTTGTTCTTGAAATCTGATGGAGGAGAGTGGAAGACTTCATCAAGCAATCCGATGCTGCTCCAGGTTTGCTTGTAATTGTTATCACTGATGATGCTGACTTTTCTGTTTAGTTCTTCATCTGCTCTCTTTTCTTCGAGCGACCATCTAGAGAATTGCGTCTTAACAGCGCTGGTGTCTGACTAGTGAGAGAAGCATCTGTTTGCCATCTAGATTATTGTTAGTGTTGCTAGTTTTGGTTTGTTTTTTAACAAACAATTTTTTATAAGACAATTGCTGATGTTTTCAATCAAACTAATCATCAGCCTTCATAGTCTTTAAAATGGTAAATGAAGAGGTTAATAGTAATTATGATAACCGTTTTTTTGAAGGTTTAAATTTTGTCCTTTGGGTTTCTTGATATTTAATTTTATTAGCTTTGCCATTAAAACTTATTTTTGAAAGATTTTGCATTAAAAGCCCGCTATTTTTAAATATAAATGTACATGTTTATATTAAATGTACACGTTTTTCCCTCCTAGATTATTAAATGTACAAGGAATTTAAATCTGACATTTGGGCTGTTAGATATTTCACTATATAATATCATTGCCAATTCACCTGTTTTCCATCCCGTTTTACTACCAACATACCTTTCTTTCACATCAGTTGAGCAATATATAACATAAAATGGCGCCATACACTTCTGCAGAGTCTGTTGATTTAAAGCAGCGCTTTATCAAGCAAGTTGAGGAAGTTGAGGAAGTTGAGGAGCAAGTATATACGGATAGGGCTACTTTTCAAGAGTTGAAGAGGTGTTTTGATGCACTGCACCTTGTTCTGTTCACGAGAGACCAGGTTTCCTGAAACCTGATCGCGATGCCTTCGACTTCCGTTCGTGACCTTTGTGTTGTCAGTAATATAGAGTGCGGTGGTAGAGACATGGAGTTCATAGCGATGCTCAAGGATATACATCGAGAGGTTCAGCATTCGATGGAGTTAAAGCTAAAATTTCTTAATTCTTGCTGTTAGTTTTTTAAATTTTTGACTGTTAATGTTAGATTTGAAAGTTTCTTAGTTCAGTTTTCGATGTAGTTGTTACTCTTTTAATGTCATAAATTTTAATCGTATTAATCTTTCTTGTCACATTTTACTTTTACTTATTTTAGCAAGCATAAGTATTATTATATAGTATAGATATAGAATCTGAGGATTGCAGATCGATATTGATGTTGATGTTAAGTTGTGTCTGAATTTGATTTAGTATATGTTGATGTTAAATTATGCCTGAATATAGAATTGCAAACATGAAAACACTGTTGAAGAAGAAGAAGAAGAAAAGTCCCTTCAGAGGGCAACGCCCTATTAGAGACAAGTCATTGATATAGAATTCCAAACATCTGTTTAAACCTGAACAGATGTTTGGTAAGTCAATAGAGGTTTAAATCCCTCAGGTTGGTTTAAGGCTGAACAGATGTTCAAAGGGCTGCTAAAAATCTAAAGCTAGATGTAAGGCAGTAGTATTACATGTGTTGGTTCCAGTGAACCTTAGAAAAGAACAAATGATTGCAAAGCCAAAATAGTCTAGAATATCTGATCATGAATAACAGTATTTTGAAGAAGCTGCTCCTCCCAATGACAAAGACTCAACATCTGCTACTCCAAAGGTCTTCCAAAGCCCAACTCTGCCAAAAGAGAACATCTGCTTGGAGTGATCATCTGCTGATGAAGACAAAGTCTGAAGAAAGTCTGAAGAAGCAAATGTCTGCTATGGCTCAACGGATGTTAAAAACCAACAGATGATATTCAACAGATATTGCTCAACAAAGGTTATCAATGTAATAGTTTTAGGCTAATAACAGATGTTGGGAGTTTGTTAGGCTGTTAGATGTTGTTGTCTAAGTGACATCCGCTTAGATGCTTTAGATTTTTTATTTGTACTATAAATAGAACAGTGCATGTACTGTTCTATTTGTCAAATTCCTCTTGACATTTTATACGAACAGGTTGAGGGGGAGTTTGTAATTCTCATGCACACGTAAACATTGTAATTGCAATCTTTATAAAAGCATGATGATGAAAGCATTCTTCTCATTGTTATGAGAAAAAAAGTTTATTATTCTGTTGCCTATTTCCATTTCTGTTTTATCTTCTTCCATTGTTATCATCTTAACGGTCTTAACAATCAAAATCAGATCCTAACAATTGGTATCAGAGGTTGGTCAATCAAATTCGATCCAAACAAATCTTGCTGAATTGATCAATCAAAAGCATTAAAATGTTTTCAAAAAATTAAAAATCCATTCTTAAAAAGTAGCGGTTTTTGAAAAAAATTTCAAAAATCCTTAAAAGTCTATTCAAAACCACTGTTTTTAAGACTTCTGCTTGGCTAAAAATTCATCCACTGCTGAAAGGTATTCTCTGTTCTCATAACCTTTGTTTATCCTAACGACTATTGACTTACCACTTTTCCCTACCTTTGTTGTTGCCCAACAAAGGTTTCCAAACAACTGCCATCCATTATCACAACAGAGGTTGCACGTGGACAGATATTAGCCATCAGATCTTTGTAACTGCTGCCACGTCAGCATTTACTTTTTCACCCTATATAAACCCTGTTTCATCCCAAACAGAGCTTTCACTGCCGTCTCAAATTCAAAATTCTCAAAAGCGGTTTCCATTGTCACCTTCTTCTCCGATCATGGCTATACATCAAAAACCCTCACAACTACCTCCCCATCTTTGAGAAAACTACCAAAAAATACCAGCTTTCACTCAATAATTGGCATTTTAACGTCATAAAAATGTAAAGCAATCCTTACTGCTGATGCTCCAGTTCATACAGAAATACTCCGACAATTTTGGGCTAATGCTGAAATACAGTTTGAAAATAAACAGCCTTTTTCCATCACGTCTAAAGTCAGAAAAAGTCTTGTTCGAATTTACCCATCCACAATTTCCACTACATTTGCATTGGACGACTTGGCATGTAAGACCACCTTTGAAACATATGAACTTCATACAGAGTTCATTGAAAGAGGGTATGATGCACAATTAAAGAGAGTTACTATTTTCAAACCAAACTTCCCTCCGCCAATGAAATACTTTTTCCATACTCTTTTAATTTGTCTCTCAGCCAAGATCACCGCATTTAATGAGATACTTTAAAAAATTTCGTATTTGGGATATGCTATTTTAACAAAATCTAATTACAATTATCCCAAGCACTATTTTCTGATTTAGTGGCAAATGTGAAAAATGTTCAAAAAGGTGCTAATAATGATTTTCTGTTGTATCGAAGACTTCTAAGCTACTACCTACGAAAACAAGTGTCACAAACAGATTTTGAACAAGGTGTAACTTTTCAAATAAATAGTCTTACAAGTGAAACTTTTACTAGACTTATGGATAAAGAATCAAAAGTTTCAAAAACACAAACAAAGGGGGATGAGCCTGTTTTAGATGTGTCCACATCTGTTGCTCAAACCTCTGCTTTTGACCCCACTTCTCCAGGTGATCATGACACCACAACCGGTGTTGTGAAACCCACCTCAACCAAACCCAAAAAAAAACCTTCCATCTCCAAAAAGCCCACCAAAACACAAAAACATAAAAAGGGTCCTATGGAAGATGAGATCCTAGAGGTTAACCCAGTGACAACACAAAAGTCACCTGAAACCATTGTTCTCACAACAGTTGGTAGGATCTCCACCCAAACAAACTCCTTACGAATCCTCACAAAAGGATCATGTTGTAAGCACAGGGACACCACAACAAGAAGTAGAACTTTCATTTGAAAGTACGCTTAAAAGCCCATCTCCCAGGGCAATGTCGCTTTCCACTCCATAACCTTCTCCTCAAATTCCATCCACCATTATACTTCTGTTTGAGGCAATTAAAATTCAGACATGAATTAGTCCTTCTCACTCACCCAGTATTGAAAGTACACTTCCACAAATGATTGAGTCTGAACAACTTCAATCTGCTATCCCACAAACAGCTGAGGAGGCTACACCCCCTGAGTTTCAAGAAACTCTTGGTGGTAGTTCAAGTGGAGCAGCCACTACAATTGTTGAATCAATTGGTTTACAGTTGGAAAGTGGTTACATTCTTAAGACTCCCTTGAAGGCAACAACTGTTGAGGCTATAATTGTATCCTCTGCTGCAGTTGGAAGTCCCCAGTACCAAGACAAAGGGGCATTTATTTATGATGATTTGGAGACTTCTCCTATTATCAAAACAAATAAAACTACCACAGGTATGGATTCAGATGATCCTAATAAATTAGGTGATGAATTGAGAAACAAAGAATTGACGAATAGAATGACTTCAATGGAATCATCAATGGCTAAGATGAAAGATATGATGAGGCAGATAATGGAGCATTCTCAAAGTCAGCCTAGCACCTAGCAAATTGCCAATGAGCTGTGAAAATCTGTGTAACCTATCATCCATGCTCAAAGGAATTTGGTTGACATCAACCATAATACTCACACGAAACTCATCTGGAATATGGTTGAGGCTAGGTACAAGGTAACACAAGCAGATATAAAGGCCATCAGGGAACATTTGGTCAAAGCAACTGGCTGTGGCCCTGCAACAGTCCTTCCAAATGATGATAAGGATGATGATGACAAAAAGGGGGAGAAAAAATCATTTAGAAAGTTGCATCCTGATTCAAAAGCAAAACCAAAACCAAAGGTGTAACAAAAGCGAGAGTCTGCTCAACCAAAATCTTCTGCAAAAGCATCAGAGGCTGGAAAACAAAAAGGGATTGATGAGAACCTTAATAAGAAAGCTGAAGAGATTGCTTTGGAAAAGCAGTAGAAGCAAGATACAAAAGAAGACAAAGCTTCCAGTTTGATAAAGCAAGAACAGGATGAGCAGAAGAAAAGGAGAATATTGGCACTTCACAAAGGAGGAAGTCTTCAAGATAACCAATCACCATCCCTTCTAAAACCTCTGCTGAACCTACTGAAACTGTATCTTCTGCTAAACCCATAACCTCTACTGAACCCAAAACCTCTGAACCTAAAGCCGAACCTTTACCACAAAAACCCTCACCACAACAACCACCACTAAAGAAGTAAAAGAAAGCTTTACCACCACCATCACCAATCCACCCAACAGATGCTGGTAAATGTATCAGCAGATGTTAGTCAAACCAGTCTAGTTGTTTTAGCAGCTGTTAGCCAAACCTCTGCAATGGTCATTTTCTCTACACCACCAATCACTCAACCACCTCCATCACCAATCCACCCAACATATGCTGGTACAACAAATGTATCAGGAGATGTTAGCCAAACCACTGTTAATACACCAAATGTATCAACAAATGTATCGAGACAAAAGGATAGGTGGAAATGGAATAGTTTAAAAGAACAAGACTTCAATGTGAAGGAGGTGATACAATAACATGGAAAGATTTCTGGTGGAACAAAACAGTAACTCCCAAGATAAATTTGTTTATATGGCGCACAAGGGAATGAAAGATACCATCGGCAGTAGCATTAATGAACAGGGGTGTACCGTCACAAGATGTAAACTACAGCATGCGTGGAGTGTCCGTGGAGGATTCAAAACATATGTTAGCAAGATGTCATATCGCAAAAGGGATTTGGAGGCAGGTTCTCTGGTGGATAATGCAGCCAATAAACCAACAGTTGGATTTGGTCAAAACAATAATTTAGAGTATAAATAATATGTCGGTATAGGCTAACCGGAAAAAAATAATCCATGTCGTATTCTCGCAAACACTACGGAGCATTTGGAATGCAAGGAACAAGAAAATATTTAAATAGAAGCGGATTAACGTGTACAAAGTCGTTGAAGAAATAAAGGAAAGATCGTTTGAATGGATATCGAAGAAATCGAGGCATTCAAGTATAGCTTGGAGTGAATGGAGAATGTTTAGTATTAATGTTTAAAGGTATTGTTGTTTCTTGTTTCATGTACTGTGGCGTTGTTGTTTCTCTTCCCGACCTTGATATTGGCGGTTTCTACATTAAAGACACCGCCCCTCCTAAATCCCAGAAAATTCTGGCGAATGCCTTATATGGCGAAATTGTCAAGAGGTTTGAAGAGAAGTTTGTTTTATCCCCTCGGCAAAGAGCTGTGTTTGAATGTCTACGTGCCCCACATGCTCAGGATTTTCTGTCTGTCGCACCTATTGAAGGCTTGGGGTAACACATGTCGGCTTTGGAATACTGTGCTATCCTTAGATACTGACTGATGTTTCCTTTGTTCCCAGTTGACGAGCCATGTCCAGTATGCCGCAAAGCGTGTTTGGATTCTTTCGGCGAGCACGCGATCCACTGTAAAGAGCTACCAGAGTTTAAATATCGGCATGATTGGGTAAGAGATGTGTTATGTGATGTTCTTAAGTGGGCCGGGATCTTTTCCAAAAAGGAGGCTCCAGTAAATTTCCTGACTGACCCCTTAGAGGGGAGGTCCACTTTACGCCCGGCGGACATCCTTGTGTTTGGATGGGAGGGGGGGAAACACGCTTGTGTAGATCTAACTGGAGTCTCCCCCTTGTCGGGCTCAAGGACAAGGGCTTTGTCGTAGGGCAAGCGGTGCTCAAGGCAGAGGCGAGCAAAGTGACAAAACATGAGAAAGCCTGCCTGGAGAATCAACATGTGTTTGTCCCGTTTGCGTTTGATACCTTTGGTGGTCTCGCTCCTGACGCTGTGCGACTTTTGAATCGAGTTCAAAAAGTCGTTAATAGTAATTCTTCGTCGCTAAAGGTTTCAAACTTTGTATTTAGTAGAATTGGTTTTTCTATTCAAAAGGGGGTGGGGGCACAACTTGTTGCCCGACTACATGCCCTTGCTTTGTAATTGCCCTTTTTCGTGTGGAATGATATCACTATTTTAGTTCCAGTTGACAGTAAAAAAAAAACTTGGTGGATTCTTTCCCAATAAAGGTATCTATTGGTTTCATTGTTTCTGTCCATTAATATTACTATTACCACCACTAATACTAGCCTTTTGTACTACTGAAGTGTCACCACTTTATATTTGCATTGGTTTACAAGCTATATATTTACTACTATAAATGAGTAACATTTAAGTTTATAAGCTATCAATCATAATTTAAAACTTCTTTTTTGAACCATAATGTGCATATTCTGTTATGTACACATGTATTCTCTTCCTTAGAAGTTCCAAAAGCAATTAATATAAAAAAGAGAAAATTACGAAAATAGCTAAGACCAGGGTTGAATTACGAAAATAGCCACCTCATGCGTCCTTGGAGTGGCACATCATGGATTCAAATGCACGGGATGCGTCTGGAAGCCTTGGGACGCGTCTTTGGAGCGAAACCCAATAGAAAATGGACACGTGGCGGCAGACTCCTCCAAGGGGTCAGGCAGACTCTTCCAAGGGGTCAGGCCTGACGCCTTGGATCTCACACTCGGAGGAGTCTGCCTGACTCATTGGAGGAGTCTGTCTGACCCCTTGGAGGAGTCTGCCGCCACATGTCCATTTTCTATTGGGTTTCGCTCCAAAGACGCATCCCGCGCATTTGAATTCGTGATGCGCTACTCCAAGGACACATGAGGTGGCTATTTTCGTAAGTCAACCATGGCCTTTGGCTATTTTCGTAATTTTCTCTATAAACAAATATGGTCATTCTTACAAGTTCTAAAAGCAATACAGCGTTTTTATTTGTTAAACCGCATGTAATGCGGGCTCTAACCTAGTTCTAATATTTTATTCTTAGTTTTTTTTTTATTTGTGTTATTTTTATTGTTTGGTCTATACTTTTATTTACATTTAAATTTTGTTTAAAATCGGTGTATTCACACCAAGAAGTACAGTGGGCCACTATTGGTACAATATAAACATGTACGTAACCATTAACTTCAACAACTCCATTTTAACAATTTTCCATTTTCTAGTCTTCAAACACACAGGCACATATATCTATTTATGATGGGTTAATGGATTTAAACACCCTCAACTTTGGCCATTTGGCCGTTGGCACTCTCAACTTTAACTTTGGCTTACACCACTCCCAACTTAACACATTCTTTGTCATAGCTCCCCCTCGTTAAATAAACACTAACCTAGTTAGGAAAATTAGCCTACGTGTCATTTTAATCTGATGAGGCATGTATGACGTGTAAGTTATCTGATGTGGCATGTATAACGTGTAAGTTCCCTTGATTCATAATCTTTAAAACCCCAAATGAAGAATTTTCTATCACCCCCTTCACATTCTGCACATTCATTCCACCATGGAAATACCATTGAAATCAACGAACCTCATCACTCATTTCTGTATAGTGTTGCCACCTAAAACGGGTTGCTCTGTCACCTCGACAATATTCTTCCACAAACTAGCTCTACCATTGTTAACCGGAAGAAATGGAGCTCTGGATATTTTCCAATGCAACCCATCTATAACCCGCTTCCATAACGCACCATTTTCTGTCACATACCACCAAGCCCACTTCATGAGAAGCGAGGTGTTGATATCACGCAATCTATTTAAACCCAGACTGCCTTTATCCTTCAGGAGAGCAACCTTATCCCATGCTATCCAATGCATCTTGGACACTTCATTACATCCTCCCCACGAACTGTTTCATCTTGGCTTCAAGAATAGAAATAATCGCTACTGGGGCTCTATAGAGCGAAAAATAATAGTTCGGCAAACTTTCCATAACTGACCTATAAGTGTAACTCTCCCCCAATAGACAAAGTCTTTGCCTTCCAACCCAAAAGCCGAACATAAAAAATATGCACCACTTGACTCCAATTGTTAATATTGTTCATATTGGCTCCAACAGTTAGCCCCAGTATGAAAAAGGCACACTACTCCGTCGACATCCTAAGATAGAAGGAAAATAGGCCAACTCACTATTAGTGATCCCACACCCAAAAATACTCGATTTTTTAATGTTAATTTTCAGACCGGAGCACATAAAAAAACACCTAAGGATCCTCTCCACATTCAAAACATTCACCAATGACCATTCTCCAAGGATGATCGCGTCATCCGCATATAGAAGATGTGAAATCATCGGGCCCCCCGTTCGGGATTTGAATACCCTTGACAACCCATTCCTTTACTGCCTTGTTGATTATAGATGTCAGCGGTTCCATCACCACAAGAAAAATGAATAGCGATAATGGATCCACTTGCGTCATCCCATTCTCGCACTTGAATTCAAAAGTGGGCGACCTGTTTACAAAATTCCAATTTACGTTCGCATATGTGTTTTCGAAATCAATTTTGAAAATAAAAGCTTTATCCTTTTTCTTTTTAAGCCAAGACATAATTTCATTTACCATAAGAGGGCCTTCTAGAATATATCTATCTTTGAGAAAAGCCGACTGAGTGTTGGAAATAACCGAGCCAATCACTTATTTTAACAGATTAGCTGAGATTTTAGAAATCTTCTTATTGATTATTCCCACCAAATTAATGGGTGTAACACCCCAAAACCCGAATGTTTATATTTGCCATATGTTCCTATATGATTAAGCATGAAATAAATAACTAAGTTATTCAACCTAGTTAAGAATATAGTAGAAACAATTCAAATATGAAAGTTGTGCCAATTATAATTAGTGGCAAACTTGAGGGACTAAAGTGGGGTAAATGAAAGTTGACCTTATAAAAAAAATACACACATATACACACACACACACGTATGTGTGTTCGTGAAGGGGCCAGGAGCTCCATGAGCTCAAGAAACCCTAAGCATGAAGAATCATCGAATTGAAGGGCAAATCAAGGTCTAAATTCATGAATAAACACGGATTAATGATCACCTACACGAGGGGATCATAAGGTATGTCTCAAAACCTAGATTGGTGATCTTTCACGAAGTGGGTTATGTTCTAATCCATGAATTGGTATGAAATTTGAGTATGAGCATGTGTTAGAATCATCATATATAATATGGATTATTCATGGTTTAGGTTAATTTGATGTTTAAGAGTGAAACCCGTTTGTTATGGTAAAGATGATGACATGGGTAAATAATCCATGTCCAAATTCTTGCCTATTATTGATGTATTTTGACATATATGATTGATTCTTGTTAGAGGAATTGAAAGAAATGTGATACTAGTAAGTTTGATGTTTATGCATGGATGATTCATGTTGATTAGAATGAGGAATTTGATGAATTATGTATGAGATTAGAAGGATATGCATGAATTAGTTGTACACTATGCTTAGAAGGCAGTACACACATCAAAAGTATGATGAAATTATGAAGAACTTAAGATTAGATCACTTGTAAGTGATTAACAAAGTTGTTATGAAGTGGGTTTTTGATGATATGATAGAAGTAATGATATGCTCATGTTAATAATGTTGAAAATCATATATGTGTAAGTATTTTTAAAGAAATTGGATAAGAAGTGATGGATTAGCATGTTTTAAGGTTAAATGATAAACTTGATATAAGATCCGTGTGATAAAAAAAAAGATTTGATGAATGATGAACAAGCTAACTATCTTGAGAATGATATATGATAGTTGATGCTTAATAAGCGACATAGAAGCTTGGGGAAAGAAGCGGGTCAAACGGGACTAATGCGCACGGGAAGCATATTCGGATGCGAGGTAAGTTAAGCTTTCACCCTCCTTGTAGAATACTCGGTCATTGTATAGATTATGAGTATGGTAAGTTTGTAAATGAAGTACGAAGTTCCGATAAGTATTGATACGGGTCGGAACATGTGTCCATGATAAGAACGATGGTTGAAGGAGAAAATTTGGGGTAAAGGGATATTATGGTAACTTTGATTACAAGTCAATGAAAGAATAAGATACATAGAAGGGATAAGGAAATAATTACAATCACACAAGGACGAAAACGGACATTTAGACTTAACGAGTCAAATGGTGAAGCTATCACCATTTAACAAAGTCGACTAATGAATTGTGTTGTCAAGTATTCTGCATTCACAGGTTGTATAGCAAAAGGAGTTATGTTGCTATTAACAAGCCATTTAGTACAAGAAATATTAAAACGGATCATAGCTTTAATCCGAGCCAGGTATGTGCGAATTGAGTTATAGTTAAGTCGTGGGATTGGTCAAAAGTTTAAGGAAGTACTTTGTAGTAGAGTATGGGTCGAAGTTGACAAAAACTCCCTTGATGGGTAAAATGGGCAAATGGTCTTAAAAGTTGATTATAAACAAGCTATTTGACTAAATGAATGTTTTGAAAAAGTAAGAAAGCGCGAAGTATGATTTTCGTAAGCTAAGGACCTTAAAATGCGCAAATACCTTTAACGGGTCAAAATAAGCCTTCGAGCGAAAATGGATTAAGAGGTTGCAAGACATCCGAGAATTTAGTTTTTATGATAGACGTCATTGATATTATTAGGTTCATAAGAAGTTATGGTCAAACGAAAGAGTTAAGTTGATAAATGCATGAACGGGTCAAAGAATCGGTTAAATCGGACTTACGGATTTTCACTCCATGTGATGGGGAATTAAATTACGGTCGCGTAGGAAAAAGAATCGGTTAAATCGGACTTACGGATCATAAGTTATGATGATTTTAAGTTTGGTTTTGATAAATGTTTTAGCTGGGCAAGTGCAGCAACAAAAATAAAGGAACTTGCTGTCAAAAAGGGGGCTAGGTGTAGCGTCTAGCCCCTAGGTGGGGGCGTCTAGCCCCTTGATTCCGAAATTTTTTTAAATTTTGTTTATTTAACCCATATAACTTGTTTAAACTTGTTATTTAACTATCAAAACTAACTTTTAAGTTGGTTTTGATCATAGGTGATCGCCAAGAGTGCCCGTAATAGTATTGCATGTACGTAGGCATGTACTTATGTATGTAGGCATGTATTTATGTATGCAGGTAAGTATGTATGTAAGTGTTTATATGCGAACATATGCATATATATATATGAGTATATTTGAAAATATGTATGCATGTATTCAATGCAATTGAGTATTAATGATGATAATAGCGTGCCTTGTGAATGAAGTGTAACGCAGGTACAACGAGGAAGTCTCACCACGGAATGTATAATCAGATGGAAAGCTGGAATGTAAAGAGATAATGAAATGAATAGTCAGTAAGGAGGAATCTTATTTATGCTTATAATGTGTACTAACGTTATGAATGTATGTGGTGAGCGCAGGTTGATCGGGTCACGGAGGATCATCAAGGAATGGAGATCGAGGACCGAGTCACAAGATAGATTGTACGGGGACGTTTGTGTATGTAATTTAGCAGACATAAGTTATGTTTTTATTTAGTAAATGAGTCGATTGATGCAAGTGTGTGAAAGAGTATAAAAAAATGGATGAATGAAATTTCAAATAAGTCAAGGTATTATAAGGAAATAAATTTTTTAGACATGAACTTCCGCTGTGACTTTTGGTCAAACGTGAATTAGGGTCTTACAAGTTGGTATCAGAGCCCTGGTTTGAGAGAATCAAGTACAAGAAGGTAGGTACTTGAACTCAAACCTATGTGCTCTTGTGATAAGGAACCTGTACAATCAATGACTCGATCAAGATCTAAAGGTAGAAATGGAATGAAAACGTGTATGTATGTATGTATTCATATGAAGAAGCTAACGGTTTGATATGTGCAAGGTAAGCTTAAAAGTTTGGAGAGGATGATCCGTGAATGCAGTCTAAGATGGATGCTAAGGCAGGCAAGGATGCGAATGGACAGACGGACCCCAGGTACACAATGTTATTATGTATGGTACCGGTGTTTAAAGAAAAAGGAAGAAATCTCCTTGGAAGGCCAATTATTAAACGAAAGACAATGATATGGTCTTGGGGAAATTTTAGAGATGTGCACGAAACTGGAAGCCATTTCTCGGACATAAGGCTATGATTACACGAAGGCACGAAACTAGTATGTGGATAGCGCACCTGGCCAGTATGCAAGAAGCATATGACGTTCGTGAGACCATGGTAATTATCGCAGGTATGTCTGGTAGAACTGGGTAGCAGGTGGGCGTGCGGGTGAAATGGGTACTAAGACTCTCGGGAAATTGAGAGTACTACGTAAGAATGAAAAGTATGATTGATAGGAATGAAGAATGTTGAATCCGTAAGAAAGTACGGATCAACAATATATGAATGAAATGTTTGAATCCGCGAGACAGATTCAAAGATTGAAAGATGTGAATGCAATGTTTGAATCCACGAGACGGATTCAAGGGATGAAAGGCATGAATGGAATGTTTGAATCTATAAAACGGATTCAAGAAAAATGGAATGTAGAAATGATGTGTCTGAATCCGCGAGACGGATTCAACGCATGTAAAGAATGAATGATGTAAATGATATGTTTGAATCCGTGAGGTGGATTCAAAGCATAGAAGGAAGAAAATGTGTGAATGGTATGTTTGGAACCGCTAGACGGATTCAAAAATATAGAAGTAATGAAAGGTATGGATGTTACGTTTGAATCCGCGGGACGGATTTAAAATATAAAAAAGGATGAAATTAGCCCACATCAGAATGTGCCGGTAGTTTGACCTTGGTTTTGTCAAACGAGTCATGTGAGTAAATGTAAAGTAACTGAATAAAAGAATGATCGTAATTGGCATGCAAACCTAAATTTTAAAACGAAAGGAAGAAGTTTTGAACAAGTTATGTGTTAAATGTGTTAGTAATCGACTCTTAGGAGTCATAATAAATGATGGGCTACGACCCGGGTAATGATTTAAGTACGAACAAGAAGGGTGAGTTTTTTTAAGAATACCGAAATGATGTAATGAGTGTCTTTGCAAGTAAGCATGAATGGAAAGAAGTACGAAGAGTACCTCAATGCATCTATGGTAAGTAAGAAATGACAGTCTGACCTTGAAAGGTCAAACTGCAAAGGTTGATGAAATAAGCAACCAGAATAAAAGAATTGCATGTATGGAATGAAATGTGGAATGTGTTATAGTTTGTACGTAGGAAATTGTAGAAGAATTATAGGGGAGTAATCACCTAGTATAATGAATGTTTGAATGAAAAGTGCTAACCGCTGATTTTGTAAGATGTCAATGGTAGAACTCTCAATGTGATGAAACCAAACGAATTGGTGGACGTATGTGCACGAGTAAAAGCTCAGTACAAGGATGAATGAAAGCTGGCCTAGTACGGTTGGTACACGCGAAGGAGCGGATCGATCTGGTTTACGGATCGCAGAAGCACAAAATGAAATCAAAGTAAGTATAATGTTTTAACTCATACCTGATAGATATGGATTTGTAAATTGAAAGTGACCCACAAGATGAATGATGGAATAGGTATGGTAGGGTATGGAAATATTTGACTTTTAATAGTTGACATAAGAAGAGAACTATGTCATTAGGAACTAGATCTTAAAAGTTTTGAGCGAAAACTTCGGGTATTGGTTAAACTCTCGTATGAAGAACCTGCATCATGCGCTTGCTTAGGCAACTTAAGTAATGCATGAATTGAGAAGAGTAGTAATGTAGAATAAATGAGGTGAGTTGAAGGTAACGTAAGGGTACGTATCGTACAAATAACTATAGGAAACGTAGAATGACGCTAACTTTGGAGTTAAGCATGTATATGTGACTATGAAATAGTAGTTTCGTTGCGATAACAAAACAAGAACTAAATATTATATGATACATGTATAAAATATAATCTAAGAAATGGGATGAAGATATTAGATCTGTTATAACGGATCATACGAATGTAAGTACGATAATAAGCGTGAAGAGGTATGTATATTGACCCACTACAAACGGGTCGAGGAAATGAGAATGTTATGTAAAAGTAAAGTAAGGAAAGAATGGAATTGCTAGAAAGAAGTCAATTATATGAATAGTTTATGAATTGAGAATGGATAGTTACTTAGTATTATGATGTACCTATCGAAGATAAACATAGATGTGTAGGTATAGATTGCGAACTTAGATCTTATGGTCGATGAAAATGATATGAATGTCGGAATAAACAAAATGATGTATTGTACATGATATACGAGTATTAAAATGATGAATGAACCGCTAGCTATGAAGTGCGTTAGAAACTAGTGTCAGCTAGAGAAAGCGACACTAATAGGAACTCTGGGACGGGTTCTTGAAGATAGAAGGTTGTCATTAGATGGGCCCATGGTCGTGTTGATGGGGCGGAAAGGAAACGTAATTAGTGTTTAATGGAAATGAGAACGGTTTCGGGGACGAAACCTCATTTAAGGGGGGTAGACTTGTAACACCCCAAAACCCGAATGTTTATATTTGTCGTATGTTCCTATATGATTAAGCATGAAATAAATAACTAAGTTATTCAACCGATTTAAGAATATAGTAGAAACAATTAAAAAATGAAAGTTGTGCCAATTATAATTAGTGGCAAACTTGAGGGACTAAAGTGGGGTAAATGAAAGTTGACCTTATAAAAAAAATACACACATATACACACACACGTATGTGTGTTCGTGAAGGGGCCAAGAGCTCCATGAGCTCAAGAAACCCTAAGCATGAAGAATCATCGAATTGAAGGGCAAATCGAGGTCTAAATTCATGAATAAACACGGATTAATGATCACCTACACGAGGGGATCATAAGGTATGTCTCAAAACCTAGATTGGTGATCTTTCACGAAGTGGGTTATGTTCTAATCCATGAATTGGTATGAAATTGAGTATGACCATGTGTTAGAATCATCATATAGAGTATGGATTATTCATGGTTTAGGTTAATTTGATGTTTAAGAGTGAAAATCGTTTGTTATGGTAAAGATGATGACATGGGTAAATAATCCATGTCCAAATTCTTGCCTATTATTGATGTATTTTGACATATATGATTGATTCTTGTTAGAGGAATTGAAAGAAATGTGATACTAGTAGGTTTGATGTTTATGCATGGATGATTCATGTTGAATAGAATGAGGAATTTGATGAATTATGTATGAGATTAGAAGGATATGCATGAATTAGTTGTACACTGTGCTTAGAAGGTAGTACACACATCAAAAGTATGATGAAATTATGAAGAACTTAAGATTAGATCACTTGTAAGTGATTAACAAAGTAGTTATGAAGTGGGTTTTTGATGATATGATAGAAGTAATGATATGCTCATGTTAATAATGTTGAAAATCATATATGTGTAAGAATTTTTAAAGAAATTGGATAAGAAGTGATGGATTAGCATGTTTTAAGGTTAGATGATAAACTTGATATAAGATCCGTGTGATAAAAAAAAGATTTGATGAATGATGAACAAGCTAACTATCTTGAGAATGATATATGATAGTTGATGCTTAATAAGCGACATGGAAGTTTGGGGAAAGAAGCGGGTCAAACGGGACTAATGCGCACGGGAAGCATATTCGGATGCGAGGTAAGTTAAGCTTTCACCCTCCTTATAGAATACTCATTCATTGTATAGATTATGAATATGGTAAGTTTGTAAATGAAGTACGAAGTTCCGATAAGTATTGATACGGGTCGGAACATGTGTCCATGATAAGAACGATGGTTGAAGGAGAAAATTTGGGGTAAAGGGATATTATGGTAACTTTGATTACAAGTCAATGAAAGAATAAGATACATAGAAGGGATAAGGAAATAATTACAATTACACAAGGACGAAAACGGACATTTAGACTTAACGGGTCAAATGGTGAAGCTATCACCATTTAACGAAGTCGACTAATGAATTGTGTTGTCAAGTATTATGCATTCACAGGTTGTATAGCGAAAGGAGTTATGTTGCTATTAACTAGCCATTTAGTGCACGAAATATTAAAACGGCTCATAGCTTTGATCCGAGCCAGGTATGTACGAATTGAGTTATAGTTAAGTCGTGGGATTGGTCAAATGTTTAAGGAAGTCCTTTGTAGTAAAGGATGGGTCAAAGTTGACAAAAACGCCCTTGATGGGTAAAACGGGCAAATGGTCTTAAAAGTTGATTATAAACAAGCTATTTGACTAAATGAATGTTTTGAAAAAGTAAGAAAGCGAGAAGTATGATTTTCGTAAGCTAAGGACCTTAAAATGCGCAAATACCTTTAACGGGTCAAAATAAGCCTCCGAGCGAAAATGGATTAAGAGGATGCAAGACATCCGAGAATTTAGTTTTTTTGATAGACGTCATTGATATTATTAGGTTCATAAGAAGTTATGGTCAAACGAAAGAGTTATGTTGATAAATGCATGAACAGGTCAAAATTTGGTAAAAAGGGTAATAAGCCGAAGGCTTAAAAGTCATAAATTTCGGTAGTCCAAATATTGGATTTTCACTCCATGTGATGGAGAATTAAATTACGGTCGCGTAGGAAAAAGAATCGGTTAAATCGGACTTACGGATCATAAGTTATGATGATTTTAAGTTTGGTTTTGATAAATGTTTTAGCTGGGCAAGTGCAGCAACAAAAATAAAGGAACTTGCTGTCAAAAAGGGGGCTAGGTGCAGCGTCTAGCCCCTAGGTGGGGGCGTCTAGCCCCCTGATTCTGAAAAATTGTTTAATTTTGTTTGTTTGACCCGTATAACTTGTTTAAACTTGTTATTTAACTATCAAAACTAACTTTTAAGTTGGTTTTGATCATAGGTGATCGCCAAGAGTGCCCATAATAGGTATGCATGTACGTAGGCATGTATTTATGTATGTAGGCATGTATTTATGTATGTAGGTAAGTATGTATGTAAGTGTTTATATGCGAACGTATGCATATATATATGAGTATATATGAAAGTATGTACGCATGTATTCAATGCAATTGAGTATTAATGATGATAATATCGTGCCTTGTGAATGAAGTGTAACGCAGGTACAACGAGGAAGTCTCACCACGGAATGTATAATCAGATGGAAAGCTGGAATGTAAAGAGATAATGAAATGAATAGTCAGTAAGGAGGAATCTTATTTATGCTTATAATGTGTACTAACGTTATGAGTGTATGTGGTGAGCGCAGGTTGATTGGGTCACGGAGGATCATCAAGGAATGGATATCGAGGACCGAGTCGCAAGATAGATTGTACGGGGACGTTTGTGTATGTAATTTAGCAGACATAAGTTATGTTTTTATTTAGTAAATGAGTCGACTGATGCAAGTGTGTAAAAGAGTATAAAAAATGGATGAATGAAATTTCAAATAAGTCAAGGTATTATAAGGAAAGAAATTTTTTAGACATGAACTTCCGCTGTGACTTTTGGTCAAACGTGAATTAGGGTCTTACAATGGGTCTATAATTATTAAAAATTATCAGATCATTATTTTTTGGGATATGAGATATAAATGAAGAGCTACATCCAATGGAAATCTCCCCGCATCAATGAAACCTATCCAAAATTTTTATGAAATCTTCCTCAAACAAGTCCCAAAAACGCTTAACAAACCTGAAGTTAAAACCATCAGGACTTGGGGCCTGGTCCCCTACATAATCAAAGACTGCGCCTTTAATCTCTTCCTTAGAGAACCGAACATCCAGCTCTTTGGCCTCCTTTTCGCTTAATCTTTTAATGCCTGGATATAGTAGAGCAGGTCTCTCCTTGTAACTCTTTTTGAATCTATTTCTAAAGAAACAAAAGACTTCCTTTTTGATGAGTTTAGGCTTGCATACCCAACTACCATTCACCTCAATACCCAGAATGCAAGTATTAGACCTTCGATTATTATTAAACCCATGAAAAAGGTTGTATTATCATCGTCTTTTTCCGCCCACCTAACCCTGGATCTCTGTCTTAAATTTTTCTCCCTTCTATACTCCAATTCAAATACATTCTTTGTACATTCGGATATCACCCATTGTTCTTTCTCAGTTAAATCCCTAGATTCTAATTCTAGGTCTATTTGCTCTAATTCAGCCTTGTAAGTAGCCTCTTCCTCCCCTTCTTTCTTACACGTTTCTTTCCACCATTCCTTAATCCCTTCCCAAATCGCTTTCAAATTAGCCATAAGAACAACATCGGGAGGCCCATACACCTCGTCACTTTGGCTCGCCCTTCGAACCACGTCTTCAAAGTCAAGGCGGTCCAGCCAAGAATTAAAAAACCAAAAAGGCCGTGGGCCAAAGTTTACATCCCCCGTTATAAGCAAAATTAGGTAATGGTCAGAGTGTAATTGTGAAGAACTTGATAACTGGCATTAGGCCATTCATTAACAAATGCTTAACAACAAAGAAAATGGTCAATGTTACTCATCTTATTTCCGGTACAGTAAGTAAACCTCTTAACTTTAAGGGCGAACTCTTAGAGGCCGGAACAATGAATAAAATCACTGAAATCCCTGGCCTCACGAGCATTAAACCGAGACCACTGGCGATCATCTGACCACCTCACTGCATTGAAATCCCCACAAATAACCCACATACCAGAATTGAAGACTTTCAGATTTGCAATCTTTTCCCATAAATTCCTTTTTCAGGTATGCCTTGCGGAGCATAAATATTGATAATATTTATCTCCTGACCAAACCCTTTTAAAATTTCTTTAACCATCAAGATATAATGATCCTTTGTAATGTTCTGCACCTCCAACCGATTTGGGTCACTAAGACTAACCAACATACCCGATCTCCCAATGATATATACATAATCAAACTCAAATTTTGATTTGCTCTACTAATTAGAAAAATTGAAATTGGAAAGGTCTGCAAACTTGGTCTCCTGTATGCATATAAAATCAATACCCTCATCCCTTTTAATCTTCCTAATACATTCAGGTTTCCTTCCTAGATCCCCCAACCCCTATTAAGTTTATAGACAAGAAGTTCATAATTCCCCCACGTCAATACCTTTTGTACCAATAGAATCCTTAATCCTACCCTTATTGGCTCCAACAATTGTTGGATCGTTGTTTGACCCGATTGAGTCGTTCAGAAGAGCTTGTAATCCGATTCAAAGGCGGAATCAGTGAAACGGACACTCGATGTAATTATAATGTCTCTTATATTGATATAAAACTGATTTACAACCTAGAGACGATCCGACAGAGCTTCGCTACTCAGATCCGAAAGTTACAAATGAATAACCAAGTGCACCTATATATAGAGGTAAGATTTCGCTTGAACTGAATCAAGAATGCTTCAAGCGAAATCAATTCCTTATGATTTCGCTTGAAATGTCACTTGATACTTTCAAGCGAAATCATCACCTATTTCCTCAAAAACTGTTTCTAGCACCTCGAACACCGGTTATCCTATCCTATCTCATTTCATGACATGATACAAGACGAAGTCAATAGACGTAGTGCACTAACAGACTCCCCCTCGGATATTGACGAAGTCTTCAGTGACTATTCTTGCAATATGACACATCTTCAGTCTTTATCATTCTGCCTTTTTCTTTCAAATTGTAACATTGTACGCATCCATCACTCTCTTCTTCTAGCAGCTTCAGGCTCCCCCTTTCATCAAGCTTCCGTGCTTTGGGATCGACACCTAGCTTTCCATCTACAAGCTTCTCTTTGTTTCAAACTTGTCTTCAAACTCCCCCTTAGACTTTGCTTTTGGGATCGTAGTCTGGACTATCATCTGCAATTTCTCAAACATTTATAAGTAACAGCATTTTGAATTTTCAATCAAACTCTCTAAACCACTCCCCCTATCAACAAACTGTATGGATTTAGCAGTATTAAAGAATCCAACTCCCTCACAGTTTATCATCCAAGTCCAAATTAATGACCTTGGAGATATCACAAACTGTTTTTGAAAAAATTTTAAAACTTCAAGTTTCAAATTAATGAACTTGTTTCATTTTCAGAAACACAATCAGCTTACTTAGATTTTGAAACTTAGCACTCAGACATCAGTTGTCGAAAATAAAGCAAAAATCAAAATCTTTTTGTATTTTCTGAAAATATAAAGCAATAAAGAAATATGTACAAACATATTTACAGACAATATTTTTGTTTGAGAATGCGTTAGAGAATCATATCAGTTTTCGACAAGTCACAAGTACCGTTGAGCTTTTTAACACTTTATGCATTAAACAATTCACTTAGATTGTCGATATACTGATCCACTTAAATTTTCATACAAATTTCAACTGATTCAGGATACGAATTAGATGTATTAAGAACTTAAACTCATTCATGTGTCCCACCTCTTGAATATACTCCCGTATCCAGATCCCAATATTCAGTCTTACAGGCAATTAGAACACAAATGATATCTGTAAGGGGTTAATAAATTATGAAGAATCATGAGAGCTCAGGTCAGAACTACCGTTCAGCAGAGAGATCATGACTCTACTTTTGGGTATGTCCCCTTTAGAGGATCTTTTTTACAACAGCATTGCTAAGCAATTTTATTGTCTTATCATATATGCTGAGGGTGATGCTTATGTTTCAAAGCATTTGCGGAAAGTATTATTCGAGGACTAGGTCAGAACTTCCATTCAGCAGAAGTCCTGGAATAATACCCCAGACATCACTGAGTATAAAAACCTGTATATCAGAATACGAAACCTTTCAAACGAGATTTCAGGGGTTACCTATATATCCAAGTAGTGTTCCCCACGAAATAAGTAAGTTTGAATTTAGGTTTATATCCCGAAAAAGTTTACTAAGTGTATAAAAATCTACCGACACATCCACGGTGAGATCGTTTAACACATTTAAACTTTCCATTTCTTTAGCATACTGTAACTGTCTACTGATGTACTATCATTTCCTCTTTTTACGCAAAACTCAAATTTTTGAATTTTATCATGTTTTTTACTTTTTCAAATTTTTCAAATGTTTTTGTATTTTCTGACAATATTACTCCCCCTAAAATGCAAAATCATATAAAGAAAATTTGACAACCAACACTGATAGCTTTGTCTCGCCATCCATTTTCTGCTTCAAATGCTCTGTTTTACAGAAAAACTAACATAAAGTACCCCCATGATTTACAACACATTGATTTTTACAGTTTGAAAACCGTTTTTCAATCTGGTGAAAGTAATCATGTTTGTTCAGCCGTGAGGGATTCGGCATATTCAATCAACACTTCCCCTTACAACAAACTATTTTTCCATAATGATTTCAAAACACTTAAGTTTGTTTTAATCAGAATGGTTTTTCTGGAAAAATTAGTTTGTTTACCCATCACTTATGAGTTCGGGGTCATCATATCACCTTGTTCTCTTTTAACCATATTAAAAATTTTTAACAATATAAGAACAAATACCACTATCTCTTGTAGAAAGTCAAGTACAATTTAATGTCCTTGATTAACCACTTGTAACACGAAATATCACAGTTACCATCCTGTGAATTTCTCAAGAATGATGCCGATACCTGCTTCACACTTACCAACCTGGAAGCTCCGGCAAGTCAGATTTTTCTATTTGAAAAGTTTCACCCAAGCCTGACTGTCCTTGGGTGTATTTTGAGCTTTTCTCTTTTCTTCATAAAACTCTTTCACTCCTTTTTCCTTACCATCAACCATCTTACTAAAAATATGTTTAACATTGCTATTAAACATTTTTCCAGCATCAACACCTTTTGATTTTGTGTTTGTGGCTTGTAATGGAGGAAATTTTTCATCATTCATCAAAAGAACAGTTTCTTCCTTCTTTACCTCAACTTGTGGCTCCTCTGATTTTGTGGAATCAGATTCATTGCCCGAACTTGGCTTATCTGACTTAGATGATTCAGATTCATCGCCTGATGGTGGCTTGTCTGACTTTGAAACATCAGATTCATCGCCGACCATTTTCTTCTTTTCCTTTTTCTCCTTTGTCCTCAGATTTGTATCTGAAGAATTCGATTTGCTTGACTTTGCTGTCGAGTGAATCGATTCATCAGAACTCTTATTCGAACCAACCGGTGAACCCGAAGACAAAATCTTCTCAAGATACTCTCTCGCCTTCTTCCTCTTCTTCCTCAGTCTGTCTCTTTGCCCCTGTGAAAGCTTTACTTTCTTTTCTTCCACTTTCTGTTCTTTGGGCTTGACAGTGACTGGTTTCTTTACCGTTCTCTGAGATTCAACCCTCGATCTCCCCATCGATCTCCTTGGGCACTCTCTGGCAATATGACCTTTGATCTGGCAATTATAGCATCTTCTCGTTTCATAATTCCAATTCTGGCAGTTAACAGCAATGTGTCCTCTAACACCACAGGTGTAGCACACTCTGTTATCGTACCATCCACTTTGGTCAGTCCAAACCTTCAAATTATAACATTGTTTGGCTTGGTTATAATCATTTCTCCTCTTCAATGCTGGATTTGTCTTTTGAGCACTGTGGTCAAACCTGCACCACTTATTACCAACATTTTGTGAGTTTTCAATTTTAAATTTTTGTGATTTTTGATAATGATTGGATGATTTATCTGATGAGCTTTTAATTTCAATTTTAGAATTTTTCAAATTTCTATCTTTTTGTTTCTGTTCTGCATTCTTCTTAACAGGTTTTTGTTTAGAACATTCACCTGTTTCAGTAGATTGCAGAACAGTATTTTGAAATTTTTCTTGTAAATCTAAAAATATTTTTCTTTTCTTTTCTTTTTCATCATCAGATATTTCATCACAATCTTCAATTTTGACTTTAACTTTGTCAAAATTTGTAACAGAATTGATCGGTTTTGGACAAACATATGATGCAGAAGTCACAAAACTTTTCAACTTGTTTTCTAAATCAGCAATTTTCTTTCTATTACCTTCGGCTTCATGCTCAAGTCGAATGATTTTATCAAGATGAGAATTTATCGCACATTGTTTTTCGAGATTATTTTTACCAAAAACATCTCTCTCATCTTCTAAAATCTTTAACTGACTTTTGAAATCATTTTCTAGTTTTTTAAAATTTTTGTTTTCTGATGACAAACTCTCTACATTCTCCAAAAGTTTGTCATTTTCAGATTTCAGTTTATCACAGTTTAAGCGCAACTCCAGAATCTGTTCATCATCGGTTTTCTTCCCGTCTTTCAAAGCTTTGTTTTCCAATTTCAAATTCTCCGCATCACTCAAGAATTTGGCATTGTCTGCTCCAAGTTTATCACATTTTGAGCACTTTTCATTCATCTTTTCAGCATAAGCTTCTTTCTTTGTTTCCATCATATATGTTCCTGCACAGAAGAGTTTAACAAAATCAAAAGGATTCATACTTTCATCAATATAACATTTCCTTTTAATATCATATTTCAGAATACTCTTTGTTTCAAGACACATACGAATTCTATTATCAATTTCAGTAATAACATCCAATTCCAATTTTTGTAAATTCTTTTCCATTTCGGTCAAAATTTCCTTCTTTTTCTTATTTTCCTTACGAAACTCTCCATTAACCTCATTAAAGAACTGTTTTGGATAAAGTTCTTGAAAAAAATCTTCCCTTTTTAACTCAACCAAAAATTTATCCCATTTAGCAGGTAATGCATTTGCCAATTTCGATATCTGTTCATCATTTGATATTCTAATATTCTTGTTTCTCAAACTGTCCATTAAATTTTTAAACCGTATTTCCAACTCATCCAATGTTTCATCCTTTTGACACATGAAATATTCAAATCTTTCAACTAAAACCTCCTTTTTCTCAAAAGAAGAACAACAAGTCCAATTGTTTATTCTTTCAAATTTAGTGTTTTCCAGTTCATCAAACATTTTGAATTCTTGGTATTTGTGCCGTGTAAATCACCTTGAATCACCTGCAAACAAACAAACAAACAATCAGTATACACAATAATATCCTGAAACAGACTGATACACAATTGACGTGAAATAATCTCGACACGAAATTTCACTTTTCAAGCGAAATAAGAACTTCAGTCGAAATCACTTGTTAAACAGTTGAAGCGAAATCAACTGTTTGCCTCTTGAAGCAAAATCAACTATTGGTCTCTTGAAGCGAAATCAACTATTGATCTCTTGAAGCGAAATCAACTATTGATCTCTTGAAGCGAAATCAACTATTAACTACTTGAAGCGAAATCAGTACTATTCTGTTCAAGCGAAACTTTCAAGTAACCACTTTCTGAAGCGAAATACTGAAGCGAAATCCTTCAAGCGAAAACAAATCCTGTTTGAAGCGAAATGTTAAGTGTCGCTTGAAATTTCAAGCGAAATCGTCCAATAAAGCTTTGTTCCTCAAGCGAAATCCATTCGAAGGTCGATTTTGATCACTTTTAGGACGAATATTGCTATGAAACTTTCAAGGATTTGTTAAACTGTTGTTTTGCATGTTCGGTGAGAAGTTCAATCCATTTTGACCATGAAATCTCGTTTAGTTTGAAAAAGAAGGTGTAGAAGTCAGAATCTAATTGCAATCGAGCTAAACTCTTCCTCCTGAGCTCTGATACCACTTGTTGGATCGTTGTTTGACCCGATTGAGTCGTTCAGAAGAGCTTGTAATCCGATTCAAAGGCGGAATCAGTGAAACGGACACTCGATGTAATTATAATGTCTCTTATATTGATATAAAACTGATTTACAACCTAGAGACGATCCGACAGAGCTTCGCTACTCAGATCCGAAAGTTACAAATGAATAACCAAGTGCACCTATATATAGAGGTAAGATTTCGCTTGAACTGAATCAAGAATGCTTCAAGCGAAATCAATTCCTTATGATTTCGCTTGAAATGTCACTTGATACTTTCAAGCGAAATCATCACCTATTTCCTCAAAAACTGTTTCTAGCACCTCGAACACCGGTTATCCTATCCTATCTCATTTCATGACATGATACAAGACGAAGTCAATAGACGTAGTGCACTATTGTTTGACCCGATTGAGTCGTTCAGAAGAGCTTGTAATCCGATTCAAAGGCGGAATCAGTGAAACGGACACTCGATGTAATTATAATGTCTCTTATATTGATATAAAACTGATTTACAACCTAGAGACGATCCGACAGAGCTTCGCTACTCAGATCCGAAAGTTACAAATGAATAACCAAGTGCACCTATATATAGAGGTAAGATTTCGCTTGAACTGAATCAAGAATGCTTCAAGCGAAATCAATTCCTTATGATTTCGCTTGAAATGTCACTTGATACTTTCAAGCGAAATCATCACCTATTTCCTCAAAAACTGTTTCTAGCACCTCGAACACCGGTTATCCTATCCTATCTCATTTCATGACATGATACAAGACGAAGTCAATAGACGTAGTGCACTAACAACAATAGCCCCTAATTTAAAAGTGGCCACTGTTTCTTTTTCCAAAGCTATCTCCGTAACCGAATCATTCACTTCAACTATCTCTCTTACCTCTTCCATTGGTGGAGTAAACCCCCACCCTCCGAATGAATCTGCTCAGAGTTCTCCACATCAATTCTTTCATATTCTTTTCAATGTTTTTGAGAAGTCACAGAACTAACATCTCCTTTTCAACTTCTCAACACACAAAAACTCCTTTTCAACTTGTTATCCAAACATTATAAAAACAACTTATTAACTTTTATAAGTCAATAAGTTAAAAGTTGTTCCAAAATAAGCTAACGCAAACACCCTCTCAGATTCATTGTGTCCTTGTTTCTCTTTGTTAATAACCGGACCAGAAGACATCTGGTTTAAAGAATCATAATTATCTTCTGGACTTGAGTTTGTTTTCAGGCCTAGCAAAACATCAAGCCCAAATGGATCATCAACTCTGGCCCGTTTTTGCTTCCTGGGCTTTTAAGCAAATGAACTCTCCTTTGACTGGGCCCTAGTCTTTTTGCACATTTTTTTAAACTTTTTTTGACTTCTTTGTTTTTAGCAGAGTGTTCATTTGCCTTGAAAAAGTACAGTTGTGCCCCTCCCCACTAAAAGAATATTCTGAGCTTTATTTCCTGCGATAAAAAAATCGTTAGCATTTTCTCCATCCCTATGGAAAAATCGGTTGGACTGCTCAATGTCCGACCCGCCATGCGAATCGTTCAAATTCCCAGATTCCCCTTCTCCTTTGTCAGGAAGCGATTTCCAAAGGATATTAGACTCCTTCCTTGCCTGAACCGAAACCCCATCAACATTAACATCTGTCTCCTTTGCGTTAGGTGGCCCACTACCCGAATCATTTCTACCAACCTCCATCTTTTTAACTTCAATTTTGCTAACGCAATCATGGCACCAATCCCCTTTTTCTTCTGCCACCCACACTCTATACCCCTCTTTAGCCCGTACAATTTTAACTTCATATTTTACCTCCTTTCCATCTCCCCTTATTATGACAATACAATCCACCGATAAATCACCGTCATTCCAATGAATCTGTGATTCATGAACCACTTTTGCAAACCGTTGTAAGATGCAGCGGTACCCCATGCATTTTAATTCAAGTAATCCTTTCATATGGAGGAGACTTCCCAACCCATATATCCAGCATCATAAACCAAGTCTTCCAGGAATTAGCATTAAGCAACATCTTTTTTGTCACCGCCCCTTCATCAAACGCGAGCAACACATACAACCCTTCAATGTAATGAACAACCAGACCCCCTACCTCGCCATCTATTAGTATATATTTTAATGAGTGTATGGTTTGGAAATGTACCATTCTGCCCGCCAAAGCATTGCCATACAAGTGATCCAACACTTTAATTTCCGATGGAACCACTACCTCTACCTCCTTTTTCTGCTCTCTATCTCTTTAATTGAATAATGCAGCCCAAGTCGGCCAAGAACTTGATGCCACAGCAGGTTGGGCAGATTTGCCAATGTTAAATTGAGCATCAAACTTTGGTCCTTCCTTCCCCCTATTCTCAACCGGTTTCCGTCTAACGTCTTGATTAACCGTCTGTTCCCCCATTAAGTATTCATTCGCAAACCTAGCGATATTCGGACGAACCTTGTAGTTCCCCATTTTTAGACCCTTCATCTTCTTTTCGAAATCGTCTTTGTCATGAACATCTTTAAAAGATACAAACCCGAAACAATTCCCTTTCTTGTCTTTTTTTTTTTTTTTTTTTGCCGATATACGCCCCCACAATATACCCAAAGTCTCCAAACACCTTCTTCATCTCATTCCTACAACAGTTTTCTAGTAGGTTAGACACAAAGAATTTGGTTACTTGTTCTGATCTTCCGCCGAACCCTACTGATGGCTCTCCAACGGAATTCCCATTGCTCTTCCCTTGTCGCTTCTGTCTTCCTTGTTGTTCTTGCCATTCCTCCTCCTGAGATCTTCGAGAGAGATCTGTCGTCATTAGGGTCCCCTCTTAACAAGATTTACCTAACTAGCTAGCTAGTGTCTTAAATATATTTAAATCACATTTACCAGCTTTAAATATTATAATTACAAATTGTAATTATTATTATAATTATAATGTGTATATTAAGTTGTTAAAAAATTATTTTTAGTTTATGTTAATACATATTATGTATGTCCGTCACTGTGTGAATAGACTAGATAAAGCGTGTGTTGAATATTGTATAGTTGTGTGAGAGATTCGAATACATGACACTCTGTAGAGGACGAGACTGATTCGTAAGGATGAGACTCATCCGCACGGATGAAGCTCATCCGCACGAACAAGCTCATCCGCAGGGACAAGCCTAGTCCACCCCAAACCTTATGTCTATTTATAGGTGTCATGTGTTAGAATTTGATAAGCCTTGTAAAATGATGTATGTTTTTTCGGTATGAATGGAAGTTTCTAATTTTACTTATTCTTACGAGATTTCTACTGAATTAGCTTTATCTTATTCAAACTTTCGTCTAAACCCACTAGACCCAGAACTTTCAGTTTATATATATTGAGTTCTAGTAAACTCATTAATAAGAACTAGCAAGGGATTCAACACACGGTTTTCGCGAGGATGCGACAGATTTTCTATCCGTATCAATTTATACTAAGCAATTTAGAAAATTTAAAAATGAACAGTATCGGTTAAGCCCTAAAAAAAATAAACCCAAAAATGAGACCAACTTAAACACTTTATATATATTAAAAGTTAATATTAAAGTTGGCTTGTGGAAGAGAACCCAAAATTAAAAGTGTTGGTTTTGTCCTAAAATAATATTAACCCAAAATAGTATCTAACTTTAAATAAATTAAAAATATTAAATTTGGGTTGAATACTTATGAAATATGTGAATTTGATAAACATTCGAAATATGTGATAAACAACATATTATTTTTTTATGATACATCACTCAAAGAAAATGTGAATTTGATAAACATTCGAAATATGTGATAAACGTTAGAAATATGTGTAATATGTGTTGAAAGTTTGTATAGGATTTTTTTTGCGCTCCAACTTTATACTTGAAACATATTTATTTGAATTGTTTTGGGTTATTATTAAAATTTAAATTAATAAAATGAAATGAGTAGGTGAAAAAAGCTGAAGATGAATTAGTGTCGTTGAGTACCCACGAAAATTCCAAGGGAGGTGAGATTCCACAGGAGGATGAAGACAGACGTCCAAGAAATCAATGAGCAGCCAGGAAATAACAAAATTCAACTATGATAATAGCGAAAGTGAATGAACAGTGGCAGGTAGATGATTCACCTACCTGCCTTTCTTTTTTTTGCCTTTCTGCTTCACCCTTTCTTTGGCCTGCCACGTTTTGAATGGTTTGACACCTGTTTTGTGGGTGCTATTTGCCACTTATCTCACCATCTCGTCTCTTTCTCTGAGGGTTTAGATTTTTGAACAGCAAACCCACTGCATTCTGTGGGTTTCTTTTATCTCTGTCATGCTTTCTTCTCAGGTGATTGAAGTTGAGCATCGTTTAATACTTGTGTTCTCATGCCTTCAGGGCTCTTGTGATGTTTATGTATTGATTATCCCCTGAACCATTTAGGGTTTTTTGTTTCCATATTTGTTTTGGGGTTTTTTTCGTAAGTTGGATTTCTAATTCCCGATTTGGGCCGCCGACTTGCCCTATTCGGTTTTCTGATTTGGGTTTTGTCGCCGTTTATGTGGTTAGTCTCATATGGGGTTGCCGATTTGTGATTTTTTGCCGGAATCGTAATGGGTTTAAACCCTAATACCAATGCAAAGTGTATATTTCTTTTCCTTGCTGATGAGGCTATGATGATTTTGTAGATCTGAGTAAAAATTGAACGAAGATAGTGCCATGGCGTGGCAAGGTTGTAGGATGGCAGTTGTTCATGCAACCTCTCTTGCAGCCATGGTGTTGTCATCTTCATGCACAATCTGAGCCTCGCAATGCGAATTTTTTGCAAGTTTGACACCATGAATGACCTTCACCGACGGTCTGTTGGTGATTAAGGTTTCAAAAAGGGATCGTGTATAATCGTTGTCATATCTATACAAGAAAATGAAGTTTGGTTGGTCTGATTGTGTTGCAAGGGTTCAGCGTTTTTGAGATTAGGTGAAACTGATTGAATTTTGGTTTAGATTTAAATCGTTCAAGCTACCTAGAGATCTAGAGTAAACCAAATCAACCAATGTAGGATCTGGTTGACTTGGTTGTTAAATATCAACATGTTTTGTATCAAAATGTGCAGCACTCATGGTACTTGAATGGAATATTGATGTAGTCATTTAACAATGGCTTATATTTGTCCATATATCTTTTTCCATAAGAACTCATTTTCGACGGTTGTGATTGTATTGGGTCTCAAGAGTATCCTAAATTAGATGGTTCAGTTGTTGTTCCGCGGCTTGCTAATCTGGAACCTTTTCTTGTAATAAGATGGTTTTTTAAGTAAATCTTCATTTTGTCCGAGTGAGAATTCATCTCATGCAGATGGGTCAAACTAGATACCATGAGTTTTCATTTATTTATCATTTATTTATAAAGTTCTAATAAGTGGGTCAAACGAGTCATCTTTATAGAGCGGGCTAGCTTTATAAAATGGGGCAAGCAAGTTAGTTTTATTAAATAATTTAAATTGGTAGAACAATCATCCCCTTTTAAACGGGTCAAATGGGTAACTGAGATCAATCGGAACAAAGTTCAAAATAGGTAACAATCTGAAGGGGTATGGTCCCAAAAAGCCGCGCAACCCCCTGTAAGGTTGCGTGGGACCATACTCCTTAATCAACAATTTTCTTGATCGCCAACCTCGCGCGGGCTACAACATACCTGTGTAGCGCGGCGCGAGGTCCACATAAGAGTAAACTCCAGTTAGCAACACTTAGCATTCTAAAAGGGACATCTAAAAGCCCATGCCGCGCGCATGATAATAACGTGCTCAGCAACAATCGTGCATGACTACGGCGCAAGGCCTTTCCAGATAGTACACAAGGTACAAGTGGCAGAATAAAAGAGCCAATCAGGGTCCTTCTGTTCCTGCGCAATCGTGCTCCACGATCGTCTGACATGCAGGAGACAAAAAGTACTGAAGGACGCCTACGTGGCACCAATCATAGGGCAGAGACAACTGCCCCACGATCTCCACTTACCTGCTGATGGCAGAAGGGCGACTAGGCCGACAACAGTGACACGCGGCTCCAATCACGTTGCGCCAACTCCACAAAGCTCCTAGAAGCCACTAACGGTCGACACCAGTGAGACAAGGAGCATATCCTCCATGTTGTCGCCTTCCGGCCCAAGGCCCATCAGCCCACACCCTCTTACACCTCTCCGGCTATAAATAGAGACCTTCACTTCACAGGTTAATTCATTCCATTCCCTCTACTCTCACTTAATACTTTATTCTCTCCCCCAAAGCAGTCGCTTATTCTCACGCCGGAGCCCGGTTAAGAGGGAAACCCCCACATTCCCCTCTTAATGAGTAACGGTGTTTTGTTTTGCAGATAACCACGATCATTAGGAGCTCAGGAAACTCACAAGAAGATTAACCATTATGGTAGAAACATAAACCAAACTGATTAGTCCCATAATTAGTTCTGTGTTTCTTCATTGGCGCCCAACGTGGTTGAAGGGGTATGGTCCCAAAAAGCCACGCAACCCCCTGTAAGGTTGCGCGGGACCATACTCCTTAATCAACAATTTTCTTGATCGCCAACCTCACGCGGGCTACAACATACCTGTGTAGCGCGGCGCGAGGTCCACATAAGAGTAAACTCCAGTTAGCAACACTTAGCATTCTAAAAGCGACATCTAAAAGCCCATGCCGCGCGCATAATAATAACGTGCTCAGCAACAATCGTGCATGACTACGGCGCAAGGCCTTTCCAGATAGTACACAAGGTACAAGTGGCAGAATAAAAGAGCCAATCAGGGTCCTTCTGTTCCTGCGCAATCGTGCTCCACGATCGTCTGACATGCAGGAGACAAAAAGTACTGAAGGACGCCTACGTGGCACCAATCATAGGGCAGAGACAACTGCCCCACGATCTCCACTTACCTGCTGATGGCAGAAGGGCGACCAGGCCGACAACAGTGACACGTGGCTCCAATCACGTTGCGCCAACTCCATAAAGCTCCTAGAAGCCACTAACGGTCGACACCAGTGAGACAAGGAGCATATCCTCCATGTTGTCGCCTTCCGGCCCAAGGCCCATCAGCCCACACCCTCTTACACCTCTCCGGCTATAAATAGAGACCTTCACTTCACAGGTTAATTCATTCCATTCCCTCTACTCTCACTTAATACTTTATTTTCTCCCCCAAAGCAGTCGCTTATTCTCACGCCGGAGCCCGGTTAAGAGGGAAACCCCCACATTCCCCTCTTAACGAGTAACGGTGTTTTGTTTTGCAGATAACCACGATCATTAGGAGCTCAGGAAACTCACAAGAAGATTAACCATTATGGTAGAAACATAAACCAAACTGATTAGTCCCATAATTAGTTCTGTGTTTCTTCATTGGCGCCCACCGATTTTTTCTAAAAACCACTTTCATCTTCTTATTTCCTGAGTTTTTGTTGCTTTTCCTCCTTCGATCATGGCTGGTCAAGGAATCATTCCCGAATTTGTTGGTCTTGGAGCGGACCCTAACGCAGCGTTGGGGGTGGATAATCAAAACATCCAACCCCAACACGTTGAAGAAATCGGCGAGATCGAGATGGCCAACACCGGGGTCCTCGCGGGAACTTCTCCCGCATCAATCAAACTACCCCAGGAAACAACGGTGTTGGACCATCGAACCCAGCTCCACCTCAGAATATCTCAGCGCTATTGGGGCTACCAGAGGGCGAAACCCCAGCCTCATGGTACGCCAAGCAACTCGCCACCATTAACGCGGCATACCAATCCTTGAGCGCGCAACAAGCAGTTCTAACGGCAGAACCTTCCTTGGTTACACCAACCGGCCCAAGTCACGGGCCGCGCCCGATGCCACCACCGCAAAATATCCAAGGAAGAGCCAACAGACCTCCCCCTACCCGAAGACTAAGCGTGCAGGACACGCGCGACACACGGGGGGAGACAGAAAGCTACTATGACGAACCGTCAAATTTCCAAAGAGGCCCAGTTCATAGCCGGCTCACGCCGCGCAACATGAACGATGAGTGGGAAGAAACCGACCCGAACGATCCAACCTGGGAGAACGATGACGAATCTTCGGTCTTCAATCGTTTGCAATGAAATCACGAGTATTACAAACCAAGGCAACACGTTGGTTATACCGAGGAGGCGGAGCGTGACTTTCGCCTCGCTTATCGACCAGAAGAAGCTATAGAGCATTCGAAGTTCATCCCAAAGATAGCACTAGCGCCGCTCAAGAGAGAAAAGTTACCTCCGACCGTCGGAAAGTTCAACGGATTGACTGATCCAGACGATCACGTCAGAGTGTTTACTAGCGTGGGCTGCATGGGAGGTTGGAACATGCCCATGTGGTGTCATTTGTTTATCCAAACATTAACGGGGGCTGCTCGCGCCTGGTTCGACAGCCTTCCTCCGGGAAAAATAAAATCATGGGTAGATTTCAGGACTCAGTTTCTGAGTCACTTCAGTCAGCAAAGGCGATACCAGCGCGACACAGCTGAAGTTGAAGATATCTGGCGAAGAGATAATGAGGGTTTGGAAGATTTCATTACGCGCTTTAACAAAGAGTGTTTGGAGATCGGTGGCGTGAGTGAACAACTCATGCGCTGCCATTTCAAGAAAGCAATCCGCTGTGATAGCCTGATTCGAACCATCGCTGGGAAAGATGGAATGCCAAAGGAGTGGGACAAACTCATGGAAGCCGCGAAGATAGTCGCGCAAACGGAAGAGTCTCTCGCACGAAACAACAACTATCGTTCTGAAGATAGATTTTCCAAAGGGGGTCACTCGCGCTACGACAACAGGCGCAACAAAGGCAAAAACCCTCGGTGGAAGGCCAACCACTCCAGCGGTTATAGCGATCGACCCCGTTACGAAGAACGATCCTGCTATAAGGAAGACGCGCGTGACACCATTGACCGCATCGGTTATAGGGTGGAGGCCAAAGCCCTTGCTTCAACTACAACCATGATGGTGCGCAAGTTCATTTGGGAACACATCATCTGTAGATTTGGCCTCCCGCTCAAGATTGTAACAGACAACGGCACTAACTTTGCGTCCGATGACCTCCAGAACTGGATGAAGGAGATGAAAATCGAACACACTTTCTCCTCCGTTGCGCATCCTCAAGGTAACGGGCAGGTTGAAAGTGTGAACAAGTGTATCGTCGATGGGATTAAGGCCCGACTGGGCACTAAACGAAGAGGCTGGGTGGATGAGCTCCCAAGTATCTTGTGGGCTCACCGAACCATGCCAAAAACAAGCACCGGCGAAACCCCTTTTAGCCTAGTCTATGGCTCAGAAGCGGTTATCCCGGCGGAAGTTGGCCTGCCCTCTCCGCGTTTGACAGCAGTCAACGCAATCGACAATGAGGTGGAGCGTCGTCTTGACTTGGATTTGCTAGAAGAAAGGCGCGAAATCGCGCGCATCAAAGAAGCCAAGTACAAAACACAACTGGAGAGGTACTACAACGCGCGAGTCCGCATCTGTACCTTCACTCCAGGGGAATATGTCTTTCGAGACAACGAAGCCTCAAACGCCGAACGCCCAGGAAAGCTAGCACCTAAATGGGAAGGCCCATACTTGGTGCACGAGGTGCTAGGAAAAGGGGCTTACAAATTGCGCACCCTGGATGGACACATCATCCCGCGCACGTGGAATGTGAAACAACTGCGCAAATGCTATATATGACTATGTAGGCCCTGCGCCTTTATCCACTAATGTCGGCCACGCGCCCTTTACTTTCTTATGATGGCTACACGCCTTTTAAGTTACAAGCAATGTATCTCGGCCTAAGCGCCTACGTAATTAATGAAAGCATACGACATGCTCTTTTATCACTATCCGACTTATTTCGTTACAAATGCATGTTAAACTTCTGATTAGCACGAAAACACTCCAGTTACGCTCGCACACGAGCCTCTCTTACATTTATTCGCGCTAACTTAACCAAAGTTTCTAACAACAGTGCAATAATTGTAACGGGAAAATAAGCAAACATACTATTTAAAAGGCACAACCGCGCAACAGTTATAAAAACACAATGTCATTCATTAGATAAAAGCGCGTCAGCGCAATGAGTTACATCAGAAACCTACTGGAATTTTTTACAAGGCACAAAGCCTGTTGACAAACCTATTCGAATTCATCATCTCCACTGTCATCATGCTTATCGCCTTTATCGCCATCACCGCCAGGCTTACCGCCATCACCATCACCTTTCCCGTCGCCATCTCCACGCGCAGGTGCCTCCTCATCCGAGAGCTCAACAGTCTCTGGTGGATCAAGGATATTCTTCAACCGCTGACACCAGTCATCATGTTTCAGTGCATCAGTAACCAAGTCCATCACCGGAATGGATAGATGATCATAACCATGTTTCGCGCGGGCTAGCTCAGCCTCAGCTTCTTCAGTCACCGAGCAGTGACTAGTATCGAACTCCTGTCCAAGCTTAACCGACGCATGTTGCGCACATTCAACATAGCCTTTACGGTGACCAACTGCAAGGGAAGCATCTATAACAGCCGCAACAGCCTTATCCAATTCACCAGCATTCAAGATGGAGTTGGCCATCTACAGCAAACGCAATACTTTAGCTAACAGGCCTAAATAAATCCAAGTAAAAAAGTAATAAAGGAATCATACCAGCACCATTCCACGACCGCGCAACCACTCGGCTTCAGAGACCAAAGTATCCACGATACCTTGAGCTTCAGAGTAGTTGTTTTGTGCTACGTTAAGAGCGGTGGTGCTAATGTCTCGCGCCTCCTCAGCCTTTTGTTTGGCCTCGTCGGCAGTGGCAGCTTTAACCTTCTCAGCCTCGAGATCAATCTCCAAGGACTCGCTTTTCTCGATCTGCTCCCGCAAACGACGCTATAGCTCAGCGATCTCGACGTCCTTAGCAGACAAATCCTTGTCTCTGCCAGACAATTGCGCCTTTACCGCAGCCAATTCGGCTTATAGGGGATAAAAGACTTGGTCAACACACTAAACGAAATTATTAACAGAATTTAAGAAGTTTCTCAAACCTCAGCCTGCTCTTTAGCAGCTTGCGCATCCTCCAGCTTCGCCGTCAACTCAACAACCTTAGCTTCAAGGTTGACAATCTTGGTACGAGCCGCGGCCGCGCGCTCATTATCCTTCTCGCATATACGCTTGAACTCGGTTTTCTCTTTAGCCAGCTGCTGTTCAGCAGCGTGAAGTTTGCCTCTCAAGCCCTCGCGCCCCCACTCTTCTGATTTCCAATCGGCCTCGAACTTTGCCTTCTCTTCGTCAAAGGCAGCTCTAGCTTTTTCCAATTCAGCAGCACGCCTTACAATCCGATCGCGGTATTTCTCCCAATCATCCCTCTCCCTAACCAGGGTTCGCTATTCCCGAACAATCTCCTGGTTAGCAGCACGGGTGTTGGCTTCGCCAACAACATACGCATGATATAAACCGCTATGGGTGCGCGCTCTTTGGCGATCAACCTCACCTGGAGGAATGGAGTTCAGCAACCAATCGCGGCAAGGCGCGAACTCTTGGAAGGTATCCTTTTGCTTTAAGGACCATGGCGGGTGGTGCGGAGCGTCACCACGGCTCTCTTCTGTGTAAGACTTGTAATAGATATCCCCCACAGTATCACGGGGGCCTATCGGAGAGCGCGGCGGCGCACCTGGTTTTACACCACCCGAACCAGAAGCGGGACCTTTTCCACTGGAAATTCCAACAGACTTGTCAGCAGCAGACTTCGCCTCTTTCTCTTTCTCCTGCTCGGCTAGTCTCTTCTTCTCCTGCTCAGCCAATCTCTCTTTCTCTTGCTCAGCTAGCTTTTTTTTCTCCTGCTCAGCTAGCCTGCTTTTCTCTTGCTCAACCATTCTCCTCTTCTCCGCCTCAGCCTTCTTCCGACGATCTTCATCAGCTTCGGCTTTCCTACGCATCTCATCAGCCTTCCTTTTCTCTTCTTCAGATGCACTTTTCTCTGCCGCGCCAACCTTCCCCTTCTGGACCTCGACAGCATGCTTTGCCGTATCAGAATCCACCGTTTTAAGGGGCTTACCAGCAACCTTTGGCCTCTTATGTACCGGCTCTACCGGATCTACAAATACCACACCCTTCTCTGGGGTCGTCTTCTTAACCTCTGCAAAAGCAACGTGTCAAAAAGAGCGAAGGTAACAAAATAACGTAACTAAAGAACTAACCCGAAGAAACTTTGTAAAGCGAGCGCAAGTTGCTCCGCTTCCCAATTAGGGGAACCTCACCAGCTCCGGGCGCAGCAGAGACGCCAGCTGTAGTTTCGCTTCTAACTCTTTTTCTGCTGATCAACTTTTCAGCAGCCTCCTCTTCTTCTTCCTCGTCTTCATGCGCAACAGAAGATGGAGTAGCGCCAGCATCCGGGTTACGAGAACCCGCGCTACCTCCACTCTTCGAGCTACCAGCTCCAACCTTCTTCTCGCCTGCGCGCGACAAGCCTTCAAGTGAGTCACTAATTATCACATAATCTTCTAAGTCACTTTGACGAAGCCGAAGAGTACCTTTACCAGCAGCACCAGCAGCTGCGCGGCTGCTCCCACCTTTTTTACTTGTCACTTCAGACACGATGTTGATCACCTTCTTCTTCTTGGGGGGTTTTTTCTTCTCTTCAGGGTCGATGCCCAAGTCGCGCAATACACCTGCAAATACGTTAGACCACGAACTTAACTCCCCGTTCGAAGATCCTACAGACTCCCCGCTGGAAAGATAGACAACCTCTTTCCCAGCAGAAGTCACAGAGCGCAGAGGACGGGGTTTAGGTATATGCGCACCTTCAGTTGCAGTAGGCGGCGAGGCGAACGCATCAGCAACAGGATACATAAAATTATCCCTTATTTGGTCATACCAATATTGTTCTCCGTCTTGAAGCGGGCGCACACCCATCCTACCGCCAAAAGCGGCGAAGGCAGCTTGATACAAACGCACCTCTACAAGATAAATCGTATAAAAAAAATAATAATAATAATAGGGAAAAACGCAAGCCCCGAAAGATCATTAAAAATAACATCCCTAACCTTGGTCACCAAGCATTAAGATAGGAACCTCCTTGCTATCAGGCTGCCACTGATCGCTCATCCGCGCCGCGACCAAGACATTCTCCCCAAACACTCGGTTTGGGGTGGCAGTAAGCTCCCGGTACCAAGCCTCAGTCTTGGGGATCGCCAAGTCTTCCTTCACTATTGGTTCAGTCCAGGCGCGAAACGTCATGGGTATCGGAACTACCTCCTCCCGAATATAGAAAAACTTTGGTTTCCAGTCGTGGAAACTCTTGGGAGGGTTTAACAGTATCTTCTTCGCCGCGCCTCGGCTGGCGAAGGAATAAAAACCCATGTTTCTCTGAAGTGTGTAGAAAACCCGGAATTTATCAACAGTTGGCTCGATGCCATGAGCCCAGCACAGGAACTCGAAATGTCGAACCCGAACCATCCCGGGTGGGCTCATTTGAGATATATGGAACCCATAATACTGAAGAATATGGGCCATGAAATTCGTCGCCGGCAACCGGAAGTTGCCTTGATGAAAGAAATCCTCAAACAAAGTGATGTACCCCGGTGGTGCATCAGCGGCCGTCTGGTGCTGGTCAGGGTAACGGGCATCCCACTCCGGTGGGAACCGGAAACTACGTGAAAGCTGTTCAAACAGCCCTAAATCCCACCGAAGAACAGGCACAGGACCTTCTTCTCTGGGATTATCTTCATGTTGTTCTTCAGCCATCGATAGATAAACAAAGGTTTTGAATGTTCTGGAAACAAGTTTGATAATCTGCTACGATTGTTCTTCAAGAACTTGAAGATCTGCTGCAACCGTGTTCTTCAAACTTGAAGATTCAAAGAAGCTTTGAGAGGAAGTAGAAGAATAGTAGGAAAGAAAGTGCTGAGCCTCACATCTCTCCGGATATATATACCCATCGCATTTAATGCGATGGGTAACCGTGCCGAGGTCGCCGCAAGCAAGGCCAACCAGGAAGCGCCACGTAAGGCGTGTTTCCCGGAGTGACGGTTGCCACGCGCGCGTGGGCCTCACTCTCCTGACGAAAATCTGAACCGTCAGCAACAAGTTGATGACAACCGTCAGAGGTCAACTCAAACGTCACCAACCGCGACTTTTTCACCAACCTGTCAGAAAATTCAAACTTCGAGGTTTCTCCCGCCCAAAGTCATTAGAAACTTCATGTAAAAGCCAACAACAAACCTGGTAGCCGCGCCGTAGTAACTAACAACTTACACGCGCGCCGTCTACCAAAGCCAAAAGCATCATTCTACTTTATTTTCTTAAGTCCAGAGCTCCAACCACTTGCCTTGCGCATGGTGCAGCACTGGACTGGGGGGACTTGAAGGGGTATGGTCCCAAAAAGCCGCGCAACCCCCTGTAAGGTTGCGCGGGACCATACTCCTTAATCAACAATTTTCTTGATCGCCAACCTCGCGCGGGCTACAACATACCTGTGTAGCGCGGCGCGAGGTCCACATAAGAGTAAACTCCAGTTAGCAACACTTAGCATTCTAAAAGGGACATCTAAAAGCCCATGCCGCGCGCATGATAATAACGTGCTCAGCAACAATCGTGCATGACTACGGCGCAAGGCCTTTCCAGATAGTACACAAGGTACAAGTGGCAGAATAAAAGAGCCAATCAGGGTCCTTCTGTTCCTGCGCAATCGTGCTCCACGATCGTCTGACATGCAGGAGACAAAAAGTACTGAAGGACGCCTACGTGGCACCAATCATAGGGCAGAGACAACTGCCCCACGATCTCCACTTACCTGCTGATGGCAGAAGGGCGACCAGGCCGACAACAGTGACACGTGGCTCCAATCACGTTGCGCCAACTCCACAAAGCTCCTAGAAGCCACTAACGGTCGACACCAGTGAGACAAGGAGCATATCCTCCATGTTGTCGCCTTCCGGCCCAAGGCCCATCAGCCCACACCCTCTTACACCTCTCCGGCTATAAATAGAGACCTTCACTTCACAGGTTAATTCATTCCATTCCCTCTACTCTCACTTAATACTTTATTCTCTCCCCCAAAGCAGTCGCTTATTCTCACGCCGGAGCCCGGTTAAGAGGGAAACCCCCACATTCCCCTCTTAACGAGTAACGGTGTTTTGTTTTGCAGATAACCACGATCATTAGGAGCTCAGGAAACTCACAAGAAGATTAACCATTATGGTAGAAACATAAACCAAACTGATTAGTCCCATAATTAGTTCTGTGTTTCTTCACAATCATATCCTTTTAACGAGAAGGTTGTTATCGTGCCATATATATTACATTATTATGCCAAATCTATGTTTAAGTATATCACTAACTTAAAGCTTAAATATTGTTTAGATGTTAGCGCTTCAAAGCAAAATGGAGAATGCAGGTAGTTAAAGGTTATAAAGCCAGAAGTTAAAGGTTATCAATATTCAAAATGTACGTATGATATTTTAGGTGACAAAATGGGTGGTTGGGTGATTTTTAAGCCAGTAATGGGCTGGATTGAGACTTCGAGTCGCTACTATTCGAGCCTTTTTTTAAAAGATAGCAAAATTTGTTATTTGAACACTGATCCATTTTTAACTTGAGTCGTGTTTGAATTTGATATGTGCAATTATTGTTGGTGGATTGGATATGATTAACCAAGCACAGACGTTGCTGGAGTAGATGATATTGGTGAAGTGAGTCTTCTATTTTTTTTTTTTTTGTTATGTGTATCTCAATAAATTCTCATATGTCAATGTGTACCAACTTGGCTTAATGCATTGTATGAGTTAAGTGTATTGTTTTTCTAAATATTAGTTTTATTTTCCTGTCAATTAAAATAATCACCATAATACAGTAGAGTTTAGTATATTTGGATGATTGGGCATATAAAAAGGACAAGAACTTTTTGAGTTTTGACTTCTTGGGCAGGTTGCTGGTTTCTGGCTGATGAGGTGGCAGTACACTGACACATGTGGGACAATGGCGTCTTAATGTTTATCATTCAAGTGGATTCAGTTGACTAGGTCTCATGATTGTTCATACTTAAGCATCAAATAGAAGAGATGCAACATGTGTGGAGCGTGTAAACCATATACACAACAGTGAATTCAACGAAAGGGAACAACCAGTAGCATGTGAAGTCATATTCTTCCATTATACTATAAAGACATGCACATCCCATTGGAACTTCAAAAATTTGGAGTGAGACACGGGATGTGGTGAACAGCCAAAAAGATCGAGCAAGGTTTACATTGGTACCAAAAGACTGTTTTTTTCTTTTGCACTAATCAGTAATCTCCATTTATCTTCAAATGTCATTATGTAAGGAAATGGTAAAATATCATTTTAATTTTGTATTGATATATTATGTTTTTGAATTGGTTTGGTTAAATACTCAATGTTGTTTCATCGTCTACCTGATCGCATCCCGCTAAGTCGAAAGCGTAACACCGGGAATCCCCAGCGTTGCGCTGGTAATATAGTATTTCATGTAAGACCTCATATGCGAAGACATCTTTTGATACCAACATATGTGATGCGGCCATCTTTAGGTACCTTTTGAATGTTGTGCGCCACCTTTTAATACTGAATTTGACCACCGCAGAAACCAATTCTTGCACTCGCGCAACGCGCGACGATATAAAAAACTAGTTACAGAACAAAGTTGAAAATAAATTCGTATAATTTGTAAAAACTAATAATTGTTTCACTCGATATAGATTTTTTATTTTAAATGTTGTTATTTCATAAGATATAATTAATTTATGATACATAAAGATTATTAAAAAAATAATATGTTGTTATGATATAAATTAGCCAATTTTCATCACTAAGTTTAATTGTATAATTTATTTATTATGTTATGAATTGTTTATATAATGATGATGTAGAAAAGATTAGAATTTGTATATCTGATTTAGCCTGTGTACCGCATCGATGAAGGTAAATATGTTCTTGATTGATATGGATCCATTGAATAGTGAATTGGCATATCAAGCTAATCCATATTTAGCCAATCGAGTTAAGCTTTTAACATTTGCATGACCAAGATGACGATGCCCGAACATGGCATTGTTTTAAGAAACTTTTGAGAATAGACATATAATATCATTCGACGGTTGCTTAATCTTGTCAATCACATGAGTTTCCTTTTCTTTCAGATATGAAAACCACCCAACTTTCAGGTGTCATAAAACTTGGTTTTAAGATTAAACACTTTGTTTTGCAAAGCTACCAAGTTATGACATAATTTTTTATAACTTTAAAATACATTAAATAACTTTATTTAACATGTTTATTCACTGATTTATGTTGATGTTTAACATATCTCAACAATTTCCTTTTTATGATGATCATTAAGCATCCTACAAGTCTAAGTATAAGTGTTTTAAGCACATTTATGTCATAATCATATTCAAGATTATTAAAACTTTATTCTTTCATTTATGATAACATATGTCACATTTATAACATCTTGTTCAATCATTCATTCATCATACTTAAATCTTCACATATGCATTTAACTTTAACATTTAAGAACATGCATCAACCTTGAAAACTCACAAACTAAACATAACATTTTCGGCAATATATACACTTTCATACTCATTTTATTTCAAATCAAACACCAAGTTCCATTTTAAACATCTAACACATATACATTCAACCTTGTTTATTCAAAAAACCATCTTTCAAGCATTGCATCAAATAAAATTCAAAATACAAATATCTACACAAATTCAAAGTTTTCGGCCATCATCACATATTCATATCTTCACATTTTTATTTTTATAAAAAAATTTGTTTGGTTTGATTTCAAGAATAGTGAAAATCCAAATAACCGAGAATCAAGCTCATCATCATCATCATCAAGAATGTTGTTATAAGAAACAAGATTTTATACCTTTCAAGAATAAAGTGGGTTTTGGATGATGAGATTTTTGGAGGAAATAAGTTTGTTCTTCCTTGAAATCGCCTTGAAATCAATTTTGGATCTTCAAATCTACCCGAAACTAGCTTGAATCAACCATGAACTTGAAGGAAAGAGTTTGAAAAAATCAAATGTATGTGTGTAAGGGGGTGATCGGCCGAAGCTTCAAGAGGAAGAAGAAGGTGATGGTTTTTAAAAGTTGTTTCTTGGATTTGGTGGTTTAAGTGGAGTGTTAGAGATTTGGTTATGATTACATCTTACATAACCAAGACACTTGGCAAGCAGAACATAGGTGGGTGGGCACATTAGCCGCCACCTACACCCACCCACACTCACACACTCTCTCTCTCCCTTAAATATCATACATACATACATACATACATACATACATATATTCATGCAATATACACCTATTTAACTGAGTACCTGGTATTTTATTTCGTGTTTTGTCAGCGTTTAAAGTTATTTTTAATATTCTATAAAATTAAACCCACCAAAATATTACTAAATAATTTTTTGTTTACCTAAACTGGCTGCGTCGTCCGTGTTTCGCAGTATACGCATTGTATCGCGTGGTATGCGCTTAAATTCGCAGAACAAGATTTTTATGTGTTCTAAATAATTTTTCTATACAAATATGATTAAAAATAGGGTTTTAATCAAAACGGAATATTTTTCGGATTTTGAAGTAATCCGGACAGTCACCGACGTTCGTTTCGCATTTCGTTCGTTACGCGATAAGCGTTAAACTTATTATTGCCAACGTAATTTTTAACAAAGTTTGAATTGGTCAAACTTTCAAATACCTCAAATTTATGTCCTATTTTATAATTTAGTGCCTACATATACTCATAACGTGTGTCATTCCAGTACAGTGCCAGCTCAGAATAACCGGGTGTCACAGTCTCCCCTTGTTTAGGAAAATTCGTCCCCGAAATTCCACTTTACAGGTTGTGTTTTTGCACTGTGTGGAAATAGGAAAGATTGTTTCGTTAATTATGGTCCGATAGTTTCTGCGAGAAACTCTGATTCTTACGAAGAATACTCGTAGACCTTTATTAACTAATCCAACTTTTCCCAGACTCTCATCTTACCGCTCTAGACTTGCTACCAGGTTCACCAAATCAGGTCTAACATATGCTGAACCGCATAAAAGCTGTCCTACACCTGAGATAGTCTGAACCCACTAACGATTTATCCAACTCAAGATGGGCTCTTGAAAGAATCAAATCTAATGTGCTTGTTTTCTCTCCCCCTCAATCTAATTCGAATATATATTCTTCACAACTAACATAATTTACAGATTGCTTGTTCCATTAAGAATCCGTAAATTTCTTCCTTATACTCAATACTCTGGATGATTCTAACAGTCATGCTGCTGAAACTTCTCGACTGCTCATGAGACATCGTCTCTTCATCACGTGCAATACCGGCTAATGATCTTGGGTTAGGGCCCTGGAATGTTTCGTGCGTACATCCGTGTACTGTTTGCCAAGTTAATGAAAATCAAGATTACTCTTAGATTATATCATAACATAGGAAACTCATAAAATTTTCCAATCAATATTCTACCTTGTGTGTTCTCAGTTGGCACTTCTTCCTAAACGTGCTTTTTCCCTTTACAACTTTGTCCAAGGTCTGCAACTCGTCTAACTCCATGCTGTTCCAAAGAAACAATATCATACTGAGCAACCATCCATGCTAACTCCTCGGGAGTAATATAAAATCCTATTCCATCAGTAGAGGAACTCGCTCTCTCTCTTTTGGTGGCATATTCACATTTCTATTATTGAAGCAATAATAAGAACGTGAGTCAATATTTAAATAATTCAATCATTAAATGTGAAATGGATTTAACAAAACACATGTAACCATCATCACATAACAATTTGAATAATTTAAACCAAAACTATTGTTCGATATTTCATGGCCGAAATTTACATCACTTGTTCGTAGCAAAATTTGGTGTAGACCAAATCAACACCATAACAAGTTTATCAAAAATTTCTCCCTAAAATATCTAAGCATCACCCATGCTTAAACAAAAATACAATCACCAAAATCCCAAATACTATAACAACAACGCAACCAACTGCTCCAGCTCCGCAATCCTCTGGGCCATGTGGTCTCTCACGATGTCATCTAATCCCTGAATGTCCTCATAAGCATCCATCCGTCCTCCTAAATCCTGCATCGCATTCGTCATCGACTCTAACTCTCCTCGCAAAGTGGAAATCCGATGATCACAATGGGAACATCTGTCCACCTAGACTCCCTTCAGCTTCTTCGATGCAGTCTCAGTCTCGTCCATAGAGTTAGATGCTGTGTTCTCTAAAGTATGAAGTCTCTTTCCAGGACGTGTGAGAACTGGTAGTGGTACAACTGATGCTAACGATCCTGACTGAGGTATGTCTGACTCTAGCATAGGAGGTGGAGGAATCTCAATCGTACGCTCAACGGTATCGGTATGTGGAGCGGATAACGGCTCTAGAGGTAGAGTCGTGATGATAGTGGCATCCACAGCAAGTGCTACTCCAAATGATCTCATAGTCAAGGACGTGCTGATGCCCATCTCGTCAAATACAGATGCCAAGACTGATGATTGTGCCGACACATGTACTGATGAAGGAACTATAGAATCATCGTCATCTATCCACCCGTTACTCGTGTGTGTGTAATATCTGACTAGCGAAGGTCGTGGTATCAGTGTAGTATGACGAAGTGAGGCTGGTCGTCTCTGCTGTGACACCCGGCTATTTAGGTTGTACCGTACAAATGTAACACGTGTCGTGAATGAATAAAAGGCTGTATTTTACTGATATTAATGTTTATGTGTGATATTTGATGTGTTGGTAAATCCAAACTTTGATAAAAATTTATGTTGGCAATAATTGTCACACCCCGACCACGTAGAACATACAAAACGTGGCGGAAACATCGAGGAGTGTTGTAACAGAATTAATGTTTCACAACCATGGAAATTTAAGTTTCGTTTTATTCATCAACAAGCGAGTTACATTGTCTTTAAACAAGAAATAAAGAGTACATAACAAAATTTAACTAGTTCTTGTCTCGTTTTAAGTCACTAAGGCACAGGTCCGCCTAAGTATGTCTTGATAAGTCCTATGCATCATCTCCTGAAAAACACATGTGAAAATAGGTACGTCAGCATAAAAATGTCTGTGAGATACATAGGTTTTGTGAAAATAGGATTCATGACTTATGTTTGAGAGAAATGTTTAGTCATGAACCTTGTTATTTGCTTTGTTTTGTAAATCATTTGAAAATCGATAAGATCAGATGATATGTATAAATAAGAGAATAGTGTATGGTTAAATGAATAACCATGTAAAATGAGTTTGTATAAGATATGTTGTTTGTAAAACAATGTCTTGTGAAAAGTATGTTATTTGTATAAAATGTTATATGTCTCAAATTGAAATGATTGAAATAACATGTCAAAATGCTTATGTCAAGATGTAAATCATGTAATGTGTATATAAATGTCAAAATGTAAGCATGTGATGAATAACAAATGTACTAAGTATGATGAACAATGCAACGATTGGACATACATAGCATGTGAACTGTACTAAGTATGCAACAATAGACATACATAGCATGTGAACTGTACTAAGTATGCAACAATAGACATACATAGCATGTAATGTAATGTAAAACAATGTACTAGGTATGCACACAATGGTCATACATAGCATAAACACAATGAAATCATGTACTATAATTGTACTAATAAACATAGGAAGTATATTATGTGAAAACAGGAAAGCATGAAAGTAACAAGTAGGCACATGTGTTTCACCCCAAAACAGTTTGAAAACAGTAAAAGAGGGGTCTATGTACTCACTTGAGAATGCTCAGTAGTCCTTGAGTGACAACCAAACAATGCTAGAGATCACGGATATCAAACGACACCTAATATAAGTAACTATGTTAATAAACCGGACCTAAATCGAAAGATCGGATAGAATGAGGGTTCGTAAACCAAACGAGTGTGGAAACTCGTATAATATGGTTTAACAAAGCCTACATACTAAATGAAACCTTACATAAGTGCTTACGACCCATTACGACTCGTTTAGGTAGCTTATGCTACTTTAACGCGTCGTTCGCGTGAAACGCGTTCGGACCGCCTAACTAGTCCTATGACAAGTGTTATATGCCTAAACATGTTATAAAATCAGTTATGTGACAAAAGTTTAGGTTACATATGCTTAATTACCAATTATACATGAAAAGGGTATTCTGGTAATTTACCTAAGGCATATAAACTACCTATCATACAACTACTCAAACGATGTGACCATAGGGTATAACCTCGGAAGGTTATTCCCTATCTACTATGGTCACCTAAAGTATTTGGTCGGATCCTAATGATCGACCAAATGGGTCGGGTTCGAAGGTATAAGCGATTTATTAGATCGCTTACCCTACGACCCTAGACAACGTGGTAATCAGTAGGCATAGTCCCAAGGGACTATAACCAACGTGATTACACTCACGTTGCGAAGTTTAAACGAACTTCGCATTGACCATAAACTGGTCAACGCAGAAAGTCAAACAAAGTTTGACTTTCAGAGTCGAAAAGACTCGAAAAGCAATAAAAGAACGAAAGAATACTTACGAAGGGTCCCCGAATGCTAATCTTGATCCAAGTAGATCAGGTATGAAACAATGGTTTCAACTTAGAGCTTCTAGGATCAGATTCTTGTGGGTTAAGCAATGGGGGGCATGGGGTATTTATAGTGTTCGGGTAACCGTTAAGATCGTTTCATGGAAACCGTGCTCGAATCCCACCCGTACATGTGTTGGAATGTTATGGTTGGTTAATTTGCCACTCACCATAAGGAATTGACATGTGGAATTGGGATTGGAAGTGCTAAACAGCTGATAACAGGCTGTTAGAAACATTTAATCTGGTCAGAAGGAGCCATGCGGCCCGCTTCAGGATTCACAAAGGCTCAGGCGGGCCGCCTGGCCTTGTCTGATCAGCAACATGTTTCAGAATTTACAGTTTCAGTCCCTGCACGTGTTTAAGGCCATTTTCGACACTTCTAAGGCCCGTAAAGCCAACTTTAAGGCCCTAAAATGATGCCTAAACATTGTGGACATGAAACATGCTCAAAAATATGTCGGATGTCGGTTCGTTTGGCCGTACGATCGCGATGTTCGCTTAATTACGACGGAATGCGCATAAGCGCGAAAAACGATCCAAATGACGCGACGAATAGATTTTTCTTATGCCAAACACTAAAATAAAATATTTTAGTGCTTACATAAATTTTTGGATGTCCGGATGTATTCAGAACGTAAGTTATGCGCGAAAATGCAAACTTGTGCACTTTTTGACACTTTTAGTCCCTGAATGTCCCAAAAGTATATTTTAGCACACCGAACCCCTCAAAGCCTATTTCTAAGCTATGTAAAGGATATTTAAGGTGTGTTTAACTTATGGTCATGCTTCGGAATGTTCATTACAGTTCAAATTGGCATACTTTCGCTGTTTGTCAACTTTAGTCCCTTTAAGCGATTTAACTTGATTTCACCATACCAAACCTTCCAAAACTTATTTCTAAGTTATGTAAAGGTTATTTAAGGTATGTTAAGCCTATTTCACTATTCCCGAGTGTTCGTTAGATTAAACTGGTTATATTTACGCATCAGTGCGCGTATAACCTTCCAGAAGGCGATTTAGAGCTTGTAATCGAACAAGAATTGATATGTGCAAAAGATACACATATTTATACAAGTCCAAAGTATGAAATACAATATTTCATTGTTTTGGCATTTGTTGGATGGTTGAAGTGACACAGGTGTCACAGTCTCCCCTACTTTAGGAAATTTCGTCCCGAAATAAATTCGTAGGAGTCTATCTGTGGCTTTGTGTTAAGTAACCATCAAAGATAAGCAAGGCATAATCCTGTTATTTCTCTTTAACGGACATTTTTCAGAATTGAAAAATGAACGGAGTTATTTTCAACAGGCATTATTCAGAGACGAAAAATGGACGAAATAAGTCATTTTCCACAACCTCTTCAGAAACGAAAATGAACGAAATGTGTCATTTTCCACAATTTCTTCAGAAACGAAAATGAACGAAATGAGTCATTTTCCACAACCTCTTCAGAAACGAAAATGAACGAAATGAGTCATTTCCCCCAATTTCTTCAGAAACGAAAATGAACGAAATGAGTCATTTTCCACAACCTCTTCAGAAACGAAAATGAACGAAATGAGTCATTTTCCACAACCTCTTCAGAAACGAAAATGAACGAAATGAGTCATTTTCCACAATTTCTTCAGAAACGAAAATGAACGAAATGAGTCATTTTCCACAATATCTTCACACACGACCAAACTTGCTGTGGTTTCCGTGCACTGAATTTCATAATTATGTATGCATCCATAATTACGCAATTCCTTGCACAGTCCGCACAATTTGTTTGTAATATGAAGGGGAGGAAAAATCAAACCTGTGATGAGTGTGACTAGACTACCATAAGGTCCTTTTAATTAGATTGACAACTGATCCTTTTAATTAGGCCACCTAGGAGTTCTTTCAGCTATCTCATCACATGATATTCCTAACCAGATTTTTGGATCAATCTGTTTAACTAGACCACTCAAGGGGTCTAATTACGGAATAGTACAATATAATCCAAGGGTCTTTACTATTACGTAAAAGCCCATCGAGGATTTAATATAGTACACAAAGATATGGAAGATTCTACGAGGATTTAGATAACAAAACTTGGATTACACAAGAACATAAAAGGGAACACATAAGCACATAATTACATAGTTGTTTAATTTGTTATTAACTTGTTATCGATTGAAAATGGATATGGAAACCAGTCAATTGACTTCAATGTCCTCTGGGATTTATCTAAAAAGATATGAAGATCTCCCAAAATTCGATTTTTGTTTTCTAAGAAATGTAATATTCGAATTAAGGAACACAAAAATTTTAGGATTTATGGAAATACCCTTAGGTACCCTATTAAGGATTTATAGTAGTACTTTGGGTATTTGTCCAGTGTTGTAACTTGCATTTTGTACTTTGTTTTCCTTGAAAGAAACAGGTACTTAGGAATTTCGTGGAAAACGCAAGAGATTATAAAATAGAAAAATTTTGGGGAGTAGTTTGCTTTTCAAGGAATACGATTCCTTGATTGTCGGTATTGTAAGGGATATGTTGTTTATGCATACAACCACATAAATACATTGCAATGTAAATAAAAAAAATTTATTTATTAACAATGATAACAACTGTTTCATGGACCTTGACAACAAAAGAAAATAATACATAAGACATGATTATTTCTAAAAGGTGTTGTCTTCTAGTCGGTCAGATGCTCATCTCCGTGCTGGATTAGCATTAGCAAGCTTTGGGCAATTTCTTCGGAAATAACCCATCTCGCCACACTTGTAGGAAGAACCTGGTGGAAAGCGAGCTTGAGCAGGATTGTTGTTAGCTTGATTTGGTGTAACTGCGGCTACGCAAACTTTTGCTGTATGACCTTTACGTCCACAAATTTGGCATTCGCGGCACTTCACCATAGCATGATGATAAAGGTTACATTTGTTGCACAAGGGTGAAGTTCCATTGTATGGCTTCCAAGTACGGGGTTGAGCTGGTTGGTTGGGGACGGCTTGATCATTGTGAGTAACCATGGCGAAGTTCTGAGAAGCCTTTCGCTTCTTTGACTTCTTAGGGAATCCAGTCGGTTCATCCATGGTCTTTGATTCCTCGATTGGTTTCGATTCCTCGATCGGTTTCTTGTCATCCTTTCGGAAAAGCTTACGTTTCCTGATCTGAGATTCAGTCAAGGTTGCAGATAGCTCAATGGCCTGCCTAACCGTAGTGGGGTTACTACCAGTAACAATGTCCTGAACTGAGTCAGGGAGACCATCAATGTATTTTTCGATCGCCTTATCCAAAGGCGTAACCATGGTAGGACACAACAGGCTCAGCTCCTCATATCGATCAATGTATGCTCGATGTTCGCCGCTGTCTTGCTTAAGGTCGTCGAATTCTCTTTCCAAGGCCCTGATCTCGTGACGAGGACAGAATTCCTTCATCATTAGTGCTCGAAGTTCTTCCCACGTTTGAGCCAGTGCTACTTCGGCACCCCTATCTCTCACCACACCGTTCCACCACGTCAAAGCTCGTTTCTCAAAGACACTAGATGCGAAATCTACCTTTCGCTCGTTTGGACATTGTACATGCCTGAAGTTGCTCTCTAGACTCTCGAACCATTGCAGAAGTGCAGTCGCTCCTTGAGACCCAGAAAACTTTGATGGCTTAGCCGAGTTGAACGTCTTGAAGTTGCAGGGGCATTGTTGTTATTGAGAGCTTGGTGACATTGAGCAACGATGTTCGGGATTGCAGCAGTCATTTGCTGTGTAATGACAGCTGCCAGATCTTCAATAGATACCGGTTTTCGCGTCGTGGAGGCATTCTAAAAGAGGAAACATGAAAGGAAACGAGTGAGAGAATTTGACGAGAAGAATGAGATGAAACAAATCTGATGAAAGCAAGGATAGTGGTCATTTGTTTGTTACTACAAAGCAACAAACGACCTCGGTGATTAATCAAAGTAAATAGGTCAAAAATAATGTATCGCGAAGACATGATCGCCTATAAGTGAACACTCATCCCAAGAATTCACAGGTAAGCACAACTGGTCTCGCATCTGATGAGATATATACGAAGTGCTTGCCTAGACAGAAAACCCAGAATACAGGCATTCACCCTTCCAGTTTGCACGTGTTCACATTATTTAGGACTCAAAACTTTGGCCAGGGTTTGGAAATTCAAAAGGGGTTCAAAACCTAGTAATCAATCATCCTAGAACAGATGATTAGTTTTCAAAGCGGTTTTGAAATTTATGTTCTTGTTGTGGTCGTCGCCTAAGGATAGGTGACGGTATTGTTTTATGACTAAACGCAAGTAAACTCGCGTTAGGGTCCTAGAAAGGTTATAGACTAGGTCAAAGCATTACTAATAACCTAATTCCCTATAACCATTGGCTCTGATACCATCTTTTCTGTCACACCCCGACCACGTAGAACATACAAAACATGGCGGAAACATCGGGGAGTGTTGTAACAGAATTAATGTTTCACAACCATGGAAATTTAAGTTTCGTTTTATTCATCAACAAGCGAGTTACATTGTCTTTAAACAAGAAATAAAGAGTACATAACAAAATTTAACTAGTTCTTGTCTCGTTTTAAGTCACTAAGGCACAGGTCCGCCTAAGTATGTCTTGATAAGTCCTATGCATCATCTCCTGAAAAACACATGTGAAAATAGGTACGTCAGCATAAAAATGCCTGTGAGATACATAGGTTTTGTGAAAATAGGATTCATGACTTATGTTTGAGAAAATGTTTAGTCATGAACCTTGTTATTTGCTTTGTTTTGCAAATCATTTGAAAATCGATAAGATCAGATGATATGTATAAATAAGAGAATAATGTATGGTTAAATGAATAACCATGTATAATGAGTTTGTATAAGATATGTTGTTTGTAAAACAATGTCTTGTGAAAAGTATGTTATTTGTATAAAATGTTATATGTCTCAAATTGAAATGATTGAAATAACATGTCAAAATGCTTATGTCAAGATGTAAATCATGTAATGTGTATAGAAATGTCAAAATGTAAGCATGTGATGAATAACAAGTGTACTAAGTATGATGAACAATGCAACGATCGGACATACATAGCATGTGAACTGTACTAAGTATGCAACAATAGACATACATAGCATGTGAACTGTACTAAGTATGCAACAATAGACATACATAGCATGAAATGTAATGTAAAACAATGTACTAGGTATGCACACAATGGTCATACATAGCATAAACACAATGAAATCATGTACTATAATTGTACTAATAAACATAGCAAGTATATGATGTGAAAACAGGAAAGCATGAAAGTAACAAGTAGGCACATGAGTTTCACCCCAAAACAGTTTGAAAACAGTAAAAGAGGGGTCTATGTACTCACTTGAGAATGCTCAGTACTCCTTGAGTGACAACCAAACAATGCTAGAGATCACGGATATCAAACGACACCTAATATAGGTAACTATGTTAATAAACCGGACCTAAATCGGAAGATCGGATAGAATGAGGGTTCGTAAACCAAACGAGTGTGGAGACTCGTATAATATGGTTTAACAAATCCTACATACTAAATGAAACCCTACATAAGTGCTTACGACCCATTACGACTCGTTTAGGTAGCTTATGCTACTTTAACGCGTCGTTCGCGTGAAACATGTTCGGACCGCCTAACTAGTCCTATGACAAGTGTTATATGCCTAAACATGTTATAAAATCAGTTATGTGACAAAAGTTTAGGTTACATATGCTTAATTACCAATTATACATGAAAAGGGTATTCTGGTAATTTACCTAAGGCATATAAACTACCTATCATACAACTACTCAAACGATGTGACCATAGGGTATAACCTCAGAAGGTTATTCCCTATCTACTATGGTCACCTAAAGTATTTGGTCGGATCCTAATGATCGACCAAATGGGTCGGGTTCGAAGGTATAAGCGATTTATTAGATCGCTTACCCTACGACCCTAGACAACGTGGTAATCAGTAGGCATAGTCCCAAGGGACTATAACCAACGTGATTACACTCACATTGCGAAGTTCAAACGAACTTCGCATTGACCATAAACTGGTCAACGCAGAAAGTCAAACAAAGTTTGACTTTCAGACTCGAAAAGACTCGAAAAGCAATAAAAGAACGAAAGAATACTTACGAAGGGTCCCCGAATGCTAATCGTGATCCAAGTAGATCAGGTATGAAACAATGGTTTCAACTTAGAGCTTCTAGGATCAGATTCTTGTGGGTTAAGCAATGGGGGGCATGGGGTATTTATAGTGATCGGGTAACCGTTAAGATCGTTTCATGGAAACCGTGCTCGAATCCCACCCGTACATGTGTTGGAATGTTATGGTAGGTTAATTTGCCACTCACCATAAGGAATTGACATGTGGAATTGGGATTGGAAGTGCTAAACAGCTGATAACAGGTTGTTAGAAACATTTAATCTGGTCAGAAGGAGCCATGTGGCCCGCTTCAGGATTCACAAAGGCTCAGGCGGGCCGCCTGGCCTTGTCTGATCAGCAACATGTTTCAGAATTTACAGTTTCAGTCCCTGCACGTGTTTAAGGCCATTTCCGACACTTCTAAGGCCCGTAAAGCCAACTTTAAGGCCCTAAAATGATGCCTAAACATTGTGGACATGAAACATGCTCAAAAATATGTCGGATGTCGGTTCGTTTGGCCGTACGATCGCGATGTTCGCTTAATTACGACGGAATGCGCATAAGCGCAAAAAACGATCTAAATGACGCGACGAATAGATTTTTCTTATGCCAAACACTAAAATAAAATATTTTAGTGCTTACATAAATTTTTGGATGTCCGGATGTATTCAGAACGTAAGTTATGTGCGAAAATGCAAACTTGTGCACTTTGTGACACTTTTAGTCCCTGAATGTCCCAAAAGTATATTTTAGCACACCGAACCCCTCAAAGCCTATTTCTAAGCTATGTAAAGGATATTTAAGGTGTGTTTAACTTATGGTCATGTTCTGGAATGTTCGTTACAGTTCAAATTGGCATACTTTCGCTGTTTGTCAACTTTAGTCCCTTTAAGCGATTTAACTTGATTTCACCATACCAAACCTTCCAAAACTTATTTCTAAGTTATGTAAAGGTTATTTAAGGTATGTTAAGCCTATTTCACTATTCCGGAGTGTTCGTTAGATTAAACTGGTTATATTTACGCATCAGTTCGCGTATAACCTTCCAGAAGGCGATTTAAAGCTTGTAATCGAACAAGAATTGATATGTGCAAAAGATACAGATATTTATACAAGTCCAAAGTATGAAATACAATATTTCATTGGTTTGGAATTTGTTGGATGGTTGAAGTGACACAGGTGTCACAATAATAAGATAAACGGTTATCGCATAACGAACAAAATGCGAAACGAACGTCGGTGACCGCCCGATCAATGTTAAAATCCTAAAAATAATTTGTTATGATTAGAATAGTAATTTTAATCATGTTAGAAAGGAAAAACAAATTAAAATGCTAAGAAACTCTTTTGTTCAAGTTTAAGCGCGTACCACGTGATACTGCGCGTATTTGACAAAATACTGTCAACGCAGTCAGTCAAGTCAACTGATAATTCTTTCAGTAATAATTTGGCGAGTTTTTTTTATAGAGCATTATAAATAATTTAAAACGCACTAAAACGAGATTAAAACACTAGATAAAATACCTGGTATCTAGTAAAATACTAGTTTTTGGTCTAGATTATATATATGTGTATGTATACGATATGTATGTGTGTATTGTGAGTGGTGGAATACACCAAGAAATGATTGTGCCTTTTATGTGATCTTCTAAAATCTTGTCAAATCCAAGAAGTATCACCAACAAACTCAATCACTCTCTCTCTCTAACATTTTCAAATTTCAAACCATTTCTTGAAGATCCAAACTCATTCCAAAGTGTTTTCAAGTCCATTTAAAGGTCTAAAGGTGATTTCAAGGTGTTTTAAGCAACAATCAAGCTCCACATCATCAATCTTTACTAAAAACCCATCAAAATCTTGAAGGGATAAAACTCACTTTAAAAACCTTGTTCTTGATTCATGATGATCTTGATGATGATGGAAGTTTCTCTTGTTCTTGGATTTAAACACTAACTTGAAACTAATGATAAATGGGTTTTCAAAGAAAGTAAAATTGGATGTATGTGTATATGTATGCATAGTCGTGAGTGTGTGTATACAGGTGTATTTGAGTTGAGTTTTGATTTTGATTGATTCTTGAAATTGAAATACATGCATGATCAAAAGGTGATTTATAAAAGTTCATATGATTAAAAGATGAACATGATAAAGTGAGTTTTTGGATGTATATATGCACATGTGTGTGTGCCGTGAACGTATATGAATGTATGTATACATGATTGTTTTCATAGTGTATAAATGAAAGAATGTTGCTAGAATTTAAATCAAATGATTAGATGATGAACATGTCTTTGATTATTTAGAACAAATACATGTAATATGCATTTAAGTTCATGAATGTTGATGATGATGTGAATTGAATGCATTAGATGCTTGTACTTAAGCATGCATGTGGATGTATGATCATGAAATGATGATTTGAATATGATTTGATAAAAAAATAAATTTTAATCAGGCCCTAAACACTAAAAATAATAATAATTGAAGTGTTAAAATAGTATAAAACTTTGTCATAAAGTTTACTAGCTTTGCATGTTGTACTTAGTGCATAAAGTGTTGTAAAATACGTGAAATCGCGTGAAATCGCATGATTCGTGTGATTTACATAAAAATTGCACTAATCTGATTATAACCATCATTTTTATCAGTAAATAACATTTATTATGTTAAAATATCAAGTCGTTACGAGTTGGGATGGATATGGTAACGTTTAGCGCAAAACTATGCGGTAAAACGTTTAAAAATCGGCTTTTTGAAGGATTTTTTTTATAAAACTGTATTAATTCAGGAAGTAAACTGATATTTTTAGTTTAAATATAAGTATTTTAACATATATTAAGATTACTTGGTGTTTGGTTAGTCATACGTGACTTTCGACGCCCGAAAATGTTACGGAATCACTAAAATACGAGTTTTACAATGTACACTAGCAAGGGTTATTTATGGGTGAACCTTATGTATAAAAATGTGTTATGTGATTAATATATGTGTATATGATAATATGTTAAGTGTTGACATGATAGCGGGAATTTTGACTATGCATGTACACTTGTGCGCTTAAAGCGGTAGAATCGGTAATTATCGCGTTAAATTTGTAATTTGTTTGTCGAGAATGAAAATTGATACATATGTTAACTTGGTAAGTTATTTCATGTATATGTGGTTTAAAAATGATAAAATGAATAAGTTAATGAGATTTCGCTTGTTAGGATATTTAATATATGTGCACGTTTACGTATATATATTACGACGCGTAAATCGTAGATATATTACGTTTAAACAGGAGTGTTAACGGATTTACATGATAATGGTCACCAATAAAATGATTCAAGTCGCAAAATCTTAAATATATATATATATATATATAGGGTCGGGATTTGGAGAAAACGGTAGAAAGTGTGAGAACACTGAGAATGCTTATGGATCGTCCGATTAAAACAATCTAAGGACTAGATTGGCGCGGTGGAGTTTTCGTAAATAACATCAATTTTATTACGTGGACGCTCCTCATTAAGGGTAAAAACGTCTTTACACCTCTATACCAAAACGCCATAATGATGAATAAAACGCCAATACGGACCAAATCACATCGCTATATAAACAAAAACATCCAAGACATAAAAACACATCCCCCAGAACCTGAAACGCCATATTTTCTACTATATACCATTCAACTTACAAACGCCGAAATCCCCAAAACATCAAACACAACTACTAAAAAACGCCATATTTTCTACTATATACCATTCATCTTAGAAAACGCCAAAACACTCAAACATCAAAAGATTCCAAAAGATCGACGGTTCTTTCAGATACACTATTTCCTTAGTAAAACGCTAAAAATGCCAAATATTGTCAGGATCGGAGGCTCTCATGATTGTGTTTGTTTGTATGTTTAGAATGATTTGTAAACATGAAAACATGTAAAGTGCAGCGGAAATGAAAACAAACTTTGTAAACACAATCAAATGGAGAAAATAGTTTGATAAACAATTGCTTCTCATAGAGTCAAAAGATTTACAAATCAAGCAAAAGATTACAGATATGCTTACAAACTAAACTCCCCCTCAGCCTGATGCCCCAAGGTTGGTTGCACACAAGATGAAAGGATTAGACATGAGGAGAAGAACTCGCTCAGTCAATCAAAATGTAACAGTACAGGGTACTGATACATTTATAGGCAAACCAAACCACTGAGGTATCTCAGCTGACGTCACCATGAAAGCGACGTCTAACAGCCTAACAACCTGTATCTACTGTCCTTACACAAACACTGCTAACCTAACCACTGACTATACATAAAACAAACAATTTACTAAACAGCTGCTCTCCCTTTATGTCAGTGCTTTACTCAAGGTTGATCAGTCCTTGACTGGGCAGTGCTTTATCATCAGTAGATAGGACCAGCAGTGTTGGATACTTCAGGGTTTTGATCAGCAGTTGAAGGACCAGCAGTAGTTGTATCTGAACAGCGGATAAAGACCATCAGTTGTTATAAATCACTTTCAAGGGGAAAGCTTAATGTAAACTGCTGCTTATTATGAATCCACTGTTGTGACCTGGTTTTGGCTTTACATTATCTGTTCCTCTGGTAGGGTTTAATCCCAACAATCTCCCCCTGGAACAGATAATGCCAAAACCTGTCATTATTCTGGATCTTTATTCCTCATCAGAAGTTCCCTTGCATGTCTTTTAAATTCTTCTTCAAATTCCTTGGAACTTGTGTCATCTTCTTCCCTGCACAGTGTAAGCTCAAGGAGATCTAGTTGATCTTCAACACCCAGGCCTAGTGCTTGATTCCTTGATATATGCCTCACTTCTCCATTGGTTCTGACCAGAGTCAATACATGGGTCTTTTGATCAGAGAGCCACTTTAGTATTTTTAAACCAAATGAGTTTCTTGGGAGAGATTTATTTCCTGATGAGCTGGATGCATTTGGCCTTGAGAAAAACTGTAAAGCAGTATCTTGAACTTCAGACATTCTTTTAAAAGCTTCTTCTATGAATTTGTTTGCTGCAGCTATATCTTCTGCAACTTCTTTGTCAAGCAGCTCTTGTTTCTGTTGTTGATCAAGCTCACTGTCTGTGATACCTGCTGATGATGGTTTGCTTACTACTTTGACCCTTTTGGTAAGGTCTTGTAGTTTTGCTAAGTTTTCTTTATCTGAAGCCAATTTCTTGGTAGCTTTTTCAATCTGATCATCTTCTTTATGCCTTTCTTCTCCAACAGTCAACATTTCCTTCCTTTCTTTTCTCAACCTTGTAACAAAAGCTTCTGCTTTGCTGATCTGCGTTTCAAAAGTCTTGACCTGTTCCTTTAGCTTTTTGTAGTCAGACTTTTTAGGAGTGTCCCTCCTTTTCTTAAGTCTTTCATAAGCTTCGTCTGTTTGCTGCTTGGTCCATTTTGCTATGGCACTTGCAGAATCCACTCTTGCATCTACCAACTCCTGCTTCTTTCTCTTGTATTCAGAAATAAGATCAGCTATGAGCTTCCTGTATTTATTCCAATTTGGAGCTGTCTTCTTCTTACTTGGATCATTTTTAACCTTTTCAATTCTTTTTGCCTCATGCTTTAATGCAACTATTGGCCAATCTTTGAATTCTGTTTCTTCAGCAGGATAGAACTTCTCTTTCATTATGTATGCAAGATATTCCTTCCTCAATTCATTTCGTTGATCTGCTTTAGGAGATAGACTTGACATTTCCATGTTCAGATCACTTGCATATTCTTTTATTTGCTTAACCTTGTTGAGCAGGAATTCTCTTCTTTTCAAAATGGCTTCATCGCCTTGATTCTTGCATTCAATTCTGGCTCTTATCCTTGCTTGTCTTACTTTCATTTCAAGATATTCATCCATGTCTTCTGGAATTATGAAACCTATGAGAGAAGGAAATTTCCTTTTTGAAGGATCATCTTCAGTATAAAATTGTTTCATCTCATTTTTCACAGCTTCTAATTCCAGTGGATACTTAGCAGCAACAGGATCATACTTTTCATCAGTATCCTGAGTTGTTTCTCTTTTTCGTTTGTGAAGCTTAGGAGGTTGTGATGTAAGATTGGTGGGAACAGTGGAAGATGACTGACTAACAGCTGTTGAAACAACTGGTGTCTCAACATCTGTTGTCATTACAACTGCTGATATGTCAGCAGATGTCTTCTGCTTTTGAGCAGGGGATGAAAGAGGTGAGGTAGTTTTTGAGGGTGGTGATGAAGGTGGTCACTCATCATCAGGGGTGAAAATCCTTCTCCTTTTTAATGTAGGAAAGGCTGATGATGTTTTGGGTGGATCAGTGGTTTGTGACAGTGATTGACTGATAGTGGTTGAAACAACTGGTGTTTCAATCACTGTTGTCATTACAGCAGATGTTGTAACATCTGCTGTCTTCTGCTTTATGGCAGGAGGCAGTAATGATGGTGTAATTGTGGATGATGGTGGTAGAGCAGTAGTTGTGGTGGTGTGTGGTAGAGTGGTGTGTGTTGAAAGTGTGTGTGTTGATGACATGGCAGCTGTTTGGCTACTGACAGCAGTTTTTGTAACTGCTGCTGTATCAGCTGTTTGGCTAACAGGTTTTGAGACCTGTTTTTCTTTTTCTTTTTCAGGCACAATATGAAGGCTATGTTCTATTCCCATCCTATTCATTTTTCCCAACAGCTTGTTATTCTCCCCCTTTTTGGTATTATCTGAAGGGGGGTTTACAAGAAATGGTATGGAAGAAGGGACTTTGCCAGAGGCACTTTGAATTCTAGCCTTTATAGCCTTGATATCTGCTTGAGTGTCTTTAAATCTTGATTCAACCATGTTGGTCAGCATTTGTACTTGAATAGCATGCTTTTTGTCAGCCATAAGTTACTGTGCTTCAAGCATGGGTTGAAAAGTATTCCAAAGCTCATTTTCAGCAAATGCATGTTGTGCAGATGCTTGAGCAGGAACAGCAGTGGCTTGTGCTTTCTGAGCTTTTAAAATCTCTTGCACCATCTCCTTTATTTCAGCAACTGATTCTTCATGTTTGTCAACTCTGCCCGTCAATTCCTGATATCTTGAATCATCACCTACTTTAGTAGGATCATCTGAATCCCCACCAGCAGTGGTTATATCAATATGTGTCTTAGGAACAGAGTCCCAAAAATCACCCATTGATGCCCCTTGTTCTTGGTACTGGGGACTTCTTTCTTCAGCATTTGATAAACCTTTGATGTTACTAGTGGTCAAAATAAGCTCACTAGTGGTTAACATTGGTGCTATTGAAGAAATTGCCTTCAAGGGAGTCTGATTTATGAAACAACTGGCCAACTGGAGACCTGTTGATCCACCAGTTGTAGTTGCTGCTCCACTTGAACTACCACCGAGAGTTACTTGTAACTCAGGGGGTGTAACCTCCTCAATTGTTGTTGGGATAGCAGGAGTAGTAGCATCAGACCCAGTCACCTGTGGGGGTATACTCTCAGTGACAGGTGATAGAGAGGAACTGGTATGTGTCTGAGCTATAGCAGCTGCATGCAACAAAGGTAGCATGGATTGTGGCATTATTATTGGTGAGGGGATAGGAGTTGAAAGAGACATGTCCTTGGGATCAGGACCGAGGAAGATGGATCCAAGTGGATTCAGAGCTTCATATTGTGGTGTCCCTGTGCTTACAACCTGATCCTTTTGTGAGGATGCAGGAGGAGTTTTAGGCATGGGTTGAGATCTTTCTTCCAACTGCTGTGAGGAAGTAGCAGCAGTGGTTTGTGGTGACTTTTGTGTTGTCACAGGCATTTCCTCTGGGATCTCATCTTCCAGAGTTGCCTTTGTTTTGGATTTGGTGGGTTTTCTGGATGTTTTTCTTTTGGTCTTTTTGGTTATGTCAGGTGTGGGTTTCAAAGCAGTGGTTGTGCTGCTATGATCACCTGGAGCAGTGGGCTCAGCAGCTGATACCTGAGGAGCAGTTGTAACCGCTAAAATCTGCTCAGGTACCCCTGCTTTTGTTTTTATTGGTGCCATCATCCTTGAAAATGTTTCTTTTGTTAAGCTTTTTATTTGACAATGAACACCTTGTTTTGGCAAATTTTCATTTTCCTTTACAAATTTTTGTTTAAAGTAATAACTCAAAAATCTTGGAAAAAGTAAAAATGCTTTGTTGTCAACATTTTTCACTAAGTCATTGAAGATTTCCTGGGAATAGTTGTAATCTTTGTTATTCAAAATGGCATACCCCAGGCATTGAATCTTCAATGGTATTTCATTAAATGATGTTGTTTTATTTGAAACACACATCAAAAGTGTGTGAAATAAAAATCTTGGAGCAGATGGAAAATAACCTTTTTGTAAGGTATCAACCTTTGATTGTTCTGCATACCCCCTTTTTACGAAATCAGTTTTCATCTCGGCTTTCTCAAAAGAGAGTTTACCTTCCTGATCGTTGAGATTAAAGACTTCGGAGATCGACTGTGGGGTTATTTGAACTGCTTTACTCTGTATTGAGGAGTAAATGGCTATGACTTTTCCGTCTTGTTTTTCAAGCGATGCCTTTTTCCAAAACTCTCTCTGGGTTTGTAGATAGATGGGAGCATTTGCTGTCAACAATTTTTTGTACTTTGATGCAGATAATGTATCAATGATGGTGTCAAAGGTGTGATTATCAGTAGGTTTTGTGAGTAAACCCAGATAGTTGTGAGATTGTTTGAATGGTATTTCGATGGGTTCTTCGGCCGTTTGAGCGACCTCTTTGGAAGGTGATGGTGATTTAGGTTTTGATTTTGATTTTGTCATTTTTGCGGAGAAGAACGAAAGAGGATTTTGGAGATTTTGAGAAGAAGGGTTGGAAACTGCTATGAGAAGAGAATTTTGGAATTCAATTCGACAGTGTAAAACCCTGTTTGGGGTTTAGGGCAGGGTTTTATTTAAAAAATGATCGCTGATGTGGCAGCGGTTATTAAGATCTGAGGGCTAAAAACTGACCACGTGTCAAACACTGATGAAGTGGATGAAGTATGGAGAACAGTTGTTTTAAGGGCCACTGACGTATCAAGCATCAGTGGTTACAACGGTAAAAATTATGGGCAGTGGATGATTTTTACTATCAGTGGATAGCATATCAGTGGATAAGACACTGATTTTGAGCATCAGTGCTTTTCAAGAAAATGAGGGATCAGTGGTTAACTTTCAGCAGTGGACAGTGTTTAGAGATCAGACGTTGGAACAAAACAGTGGTTAGGGTAAATGGTACAATTCTGAAGGACAGGTGTTTCAGCAACAGTTTTGAAAATTTTCATTCAAGGTTTTGCCACATGTCAATTTTGAAAGACAGTGGTTTAGTACCCCAGATGATGAAAACTTTTTGCTAAGGCAACTCATTTTCGTTTAATATACAATTAACACATGAGTACCCTAGTAATTTAAGCACAGTTTGCAATCAACCTTTGATAAAAATTTAGGAGCAAACCTGAGTATGACATGATCATGACATATGTACCATTTCCTTTTGACCCATTTATGAGGACACTAATACCATAAAAAAAATTATTACATCCTGACAGGAGCTGAAACTATTGCCAACAAAAACAAGCATAAGTTCCAAATATATTATTCCAAAAAAAAAAATGAATAATATATCCTGGTTATTTGAGAAAATCCTTTGAACAACAAAAAATAGTTAAAGGATTTTCTGAGAATAGTATCAAAAAAGATCTGGTATAATTTCAATAGAGTATATAATCATATCATTCACAAGTTTTTGAAAATGGTCAGTGGTTTGACAACAGTGGTAGGAAACTTTTGGATACATTTTGACCACTGTTTGGAACCATTTTCTTTGTCAGTTGATTGCAAACCTGAGGACACATGGAGAAAATTTTTGAACATTTGTCTAGTCCTCTTTGGAGTTCATTTACTGGAATCAAAACCTTTTTCTGAACAGATAAATGCACATAGTTTCTTAATTACCATTATTACCCTAAACTTTGACTCATAAGTGTTTTATGTTTATACTCTTTTCTTTTGACTTCAAAAGTTTTGAGATAAACACACTTCTGAGTTTTTGTGAATTTCCTCAATGTATTTTAACAAAGTTGATTTTGTCCTTTTGAGGGACTCAACCTGTTTTTAACACATAAGATCTGAATGACTAAAGTTTTAATTCCCTCTTTTTGAGTTAACAAGACATCAATGTTTTATGAATCATAGGTTTTGTTAATCTGAGGTTCATACTTTAGTATTTAATGAAAACATCACAAATATCAAAACAACAGTTGAAATCAATATTGAAAAATATAAAACAATCCCATAATTTAACAGATATGTTTACATATCTGAAAGCTATGGGTGACTTTTGCATGATATCACTTGTTGTGTGAAATTTGTGTGTCATATGACATCTTGGTTGATTTACAGAGTTTTTGATTAACCACTTTGAACATGATTTACTCAGTACTCTGTTTTTCAACTAATTACAACCAACCTTAGTATAAATGAATTTTGAGCCGAACTGTTATGTCAAATTGATTGTTAGATCGAATTTGACTGTTCGGGCTCTGATACCAATTGTCAGGATCGGAGGCTCTCATGATTGTGTTTGTTTGTATGTTTAGAATGATTTGTAAACATGAAAACATGTAAAGTGCAGCGGAAATGAAAACAAACTTTGTAAACACAATCAAATGGAGAAAATAGTTTGATAAACAATTGCTTCTCATAGAGTCAAAAGATTTACAAATCAAAGCAAAAGATTACAGATATGCTTACAAACTAAACTCCCCCTCAGCCTGATGCCCCAAGGTTGGTTGCACACAAGATGAAAGGATTAGACATGAGGAGAAGAACTCGCTCAGTCAATCAAAATGTAACAGTACAGGGTACTGATACATTTATAGGCAAACCAAACCACTGAGGTATCTCAGCTGACGTCACCATGAAAGCGACGTCTAACAACCTAACAACCTGTATCTACTGTCCTTACACAAACACTGCTAACCTAACCACTGACTATACATAAAACAAACAATTTACTAAACAGCTGCTCTCCCTTTATGTCAGTGCTTTACTCAAGGTTGATCAGTCCTTGACTGGGCAGTGCTTTATCATCAGTAGATAGGACCAGCAGTGTTGGATACTTCAGGGTTTTGATCAGCAGTTGAAGGACCAGCAGTAGTTGTATCTGAACAGCGGATAAAGACCATCAGTTGTTATAAATCACTTTCAAGGGGAAAGCTTAATGTAAACTGTTGCTTATTATGAATCCACTGTTGTGACCTGGTTTTGGCTTTACATTATATGTTCCTCTGGTAGGGTTCAATCCCAACAAATATCATTTTTTGTATATTCAAAATATTGTTCAACGCCAAAGTGTCGGATAATGCATTCTTCCATGAGGTGCTGTGACTCAAATAATATTTTGCTGCGTGAGATGGACAAATCATAAACAAAAAGATGCTGGGGTCAGACTTATGTCATTTTCTGTGTTTTGTTCTTGATGAATATTTTAATGGCATGAAAAGACGAATGACACTACTGAGTTGTTTGAAGATACATATTAAAAAAAACTCATGTCATTTTGTCTTTCCAAACGGCCACAAAAATACAAGCATGGCTAAGCTTGTGACAACCCGAACCTTCAAAGTTAGCATCGTTTAAATCTTGAAACCGTTAACTCACGTCATGCTTCATGATCACGTGTAACGATGTTCAATTATACTTGGCAGTATCTTAAAGTGAGTGATTTTAAGTTGTTAAATAATTATACGTTATATTGTTACACGACAACACATTAATCTGGATTGTATACACTCGTTAGACGCGCACACCTTTCTCACCTAAAAGTTGGTCTCAGCCCATACACTCTATCGGGCCTAGTTAAGTCTTGCCCACAATGGTGAGTATATACGCACAACACGTTGTGCGTGGCTTTTCTGGCTGCACAAACACAAAGATTAGCAAACCCTAACTGCTTCGCTCCTCCTCCTTTGGAATCACTGGTAATCATCATCATTCGAAGCCTTGTCTCCTTCAACTTATTCACTCTACATCTCTAGGTCAGTGTCCACCATTGTTTCGGTTGTGTTTCTTACATATTTGATCATTCTTTGATTGTGTTATTACTTGATGATTGGTGCACAGTGCATGAGAGTTACTATGATTTAGGTTGTGATAAAATCATGCAATAATATTGGATTGACTAAGTTGTGTAAATACTAAATTAATGAATTGGAATGCATGATGAACTGAATCTCTGGTGATGTTCTTGTGTTAACAAATGGATATATTTGGTCGGTATTAAGGTAGCATAAACCGATGAACTGTGACTGCATGATTGTGATTATGTTAGCAATTTTATTCGTTTTGATGTTCACTGATTGTTTAGTTCGAGGGTCACAAGATTTGTGTATGATTAGATTATGTGAATCAGTGATTTTGTAGTGGTTATATTAGTGTTGAAAAGTGACAGCGATTAGGGTTTGTAGAATGCTCCATAACCATCTGATGTTATCCACGACGAAAGATGATGTTTCGTCACACACACCTTCACGACGAAAGATGATGTTTCGTCACACACACCTTCACGACGAAATATGATGTTTCGTCACACACACCTCCACGACGAAAGATGGTATTTCGTCATACTTCAACCCGACGAAGGATAGTCCTTCGTCGCCTAGGTCCTTCACCGTGGATAAGACAAACAGAACAGTGTGAACAGTGGATGTGTTCACACGACATAGAGCTTGAATAGTTTGTGATTCTTGATGTTTGGTTATACATGAACACTTGTTGCATGATTAACAACATTATATAGGAACGAGTATGTTGATTAATGTGAATTGAGTTAATGTGAATAACCACTTCAACTGTTGAATGCTATTACATGATATGTACTTGGAATGTAGACTAACATGGAAACTGAGTAGTTGTTACATGTCATACGGCGCTTTTGCGATATATACAAACTGTTAATGTTATTGCGTGATATGCACATGAGATGTGGATGGTTGTGTTGAATGCAATCTGTGTTAGAAATGTGACTTAATTGATTGAGAAACTGATGTCACTGGTAACTACTGTTTGGAACGTGAACTTGTGTTATGAACGCGTATGAACTCTAAATGTTGGCTATGTGTTAAGTGACAATGATATTACATGTGACTCGTTGAATACGTGATTTGAATATATGTTTATGGAACTGATAATATTTGGTAACCACGGTAGGGTTTGGTTGACCAACTTGGAACGGGTAACTTAACATACCGAGCAAATCTAAGGTGAGTTCACTTCTCTCAAAACAAGCATGCGTCCGGTGGGGACAATCAAATTGACAAAACTTGTAAACGGATTTCGTAAACCCATATCCTTGTAGGGGATATGAGGCGGTTTCCAAATACCCACATCCTTGTAGGGGATGTGAGGCGGATTTCACAAACGCAAATCCTTGTAGGGGATATGCATCGGTTTTCATTACACGTTGATGTTGGATAATACACTCACTCTCTATCACTTAAGTCCCATCATACTACCGGGTTAGTTGCTTGTAGGGCAACAGGGTTATTAGTTGATAGCGCTATTAGGTTTGGCACCCTCACGACGTACCTGGATAGGACGGGCGTGAACTAATAACTTTAAATCATGACCAATGTTTGATAGAGCATTGGAGAAGGGCAAAAAGGGCCGTCTGCGGTATCGAGTTATTATTAACATAACATGAATCAGTAATCGGTAACGAACGGTTTAACAAATCGGTGAACTCACCAGCGTCGTCTGATACACTTTTTCTGCATGCTTGCAGGTCTATAGGTATACTTAATTGGAACTTGCAGTCTGGGATGCTGGAGTGGTCATGGGTCGAGATACATGGAATCGCAAGACAAGTCTAATGGTTTTCGTACATATGGTGTATGGAACATTTAACAATTGATTTGTGCTTCCGCTGTATATGATAAATTACATTAAACGTTTGTAACACTTTATGTTAATGAATGAAAGTTTTAATTTAAAATATTGTTATGAGTTCAATGTGATTGGTGGCTAGATCCTTGCATGTCACACGTCCCGCGGTGTTTCCGCAAGTGGTATTTTGGGGGTGTGCAAAGCCAAACCACCAGCGAACATGATTCAAAGAAGAAAGAGACTGATGATAGTGAAGATTTGGAAGATGAATTGTTTTTATTTTTATTTTTTTAATTTTCTGTTTCTGTTGTTTGCTATGTATTTTTCAACTTAGAATAAAAAAATACATTATCTTAATTAAACGCCAAACAATCATAATGCATATGAAAACGCCATAAGTGGAGTAAAAACGCCAAAAACTCCAAAACTATAATGAAAGTAATTTGCAGAAGTATTAATTAAAAAAAAGCTAAAAATGGAAAAAACGCCAAAAGCTACTTAAACCCATTCAAAAACGCCAAACCTGAAAAGCTGAACAAAAAAACAGTAGAAATACACAGTAAACTGAAAAAACGGCTACTTTATTAATATCATTTATTATAAATTAAATACCGCCTAAACTACGCGCCAAAAACATCCTATAAAGAGAGACTTCTCTGCACAAACAACTTATCACAAAACCAGAAACAAACGTCATATTCATTAGAAACCATTCACTTTAAAAACGCCAAAAAAATACTTAAAAAAGCCACTGATGCAGAACCTCGATTTTGCTGTATTGAGTATTGATCTGAATGAAGATTCACTGAATGTATTCTTCTCTGAGTTGGGTACCTCTATAGTCGTTTGCTGAATGAGATGGACAAATATTCAAGACAAAGAGACTGATGACAATGATATGACATCATGTCACTTTGTTCTTGATGGATATATGGATGGCATGAAGGGATCAATACATTAGAGCAGACGTTGGTCTTCAACATGCCATCAAACAAGTATATATCCACCCACCATAAAGGATGCCACCAAAAATAAGCATCTTCTAAAGACGATCATTATGTAGGAAAATAAGGATCTACATAAGGCATTCAAAAACAGGTTCAAAACGCCAAAAAGGTTAAAGTAGAAGAGGCTGATGACAGTGAAGATTTGAATGAGAAATTAGATTATAATTTTTAATTTTCTTTTTTCATTTTCTATTGTTTGTTATGTAATTCTTTGTTGTTTATCATCTAATTCTCTGCTATTTTAAAAAAATTGAGTATAAAAAGCTAAAAACTACAAACACCAAAATGCCTGATAGTTTGAAAACTGTGAGAACGAATGCTAGCAAAGTACGAGGTTGCTATATAAAATGCCAAAAACGCAAACAAAGTATTACAGGAAAAATCAACACTAACTGACAGATGAAAATTGAAAGAAACAGTAAAAAAAAGAGACGGTATCATTTATTGCCAAAAACATTATAGTTATATTAATGCCTGTATTCTATATGGCAAAATACTTGATATAATAAAATCAAGAAAATTACTGATGTTTTTTACATTAAAAGCCTGCATCCTGATCTAAAAATCAATAAAAACGCCAAAACAATAATTAAAACACCAAAATATTTACTATAATTCTTATCTAAAAACAATAAAAAAGCCGCGTATTTAATAAACGCCAGAAAATGGAAAGATGAAGGGATACGCGTTAATAAAAAAGAAATATGAAAAGAAAAAAAAGCCCCTCCGCCTTTCTCTAAGCGGCGTGACACGTGTTAGGCCAGGAAGCGTTCTCATCATTCTCACACTTTTGAGCGTTTTCTCCTGATCCCGTTTCAATATATATATATTAACGTGCCAACATAATAACAAATAATGAATTTTTGAGAAAATCTTAAACTTATGTGAAAATTCTAGGATACGGAGAAACTTTCAAATTTTGTGATATATATTGATTGATAAATCGTTCCTACGTATATTAGGACGTGTACAAATCAATTTGTGGGATTGCGCTATTTATATTACACACCCAAAGGTGAGTGTCACTAAACCCCCTCTTTTTACTGTTTTGTATATGTTTTGGGGGAAGAACACACCTTAAAAAGGGTTTAATAATGTTTTTGAATAAAACATACCTTTGATTATAAAAATGTATATTTTCATAAAAAATATACGGATTTGTTAAATATATATATGTTTCGGGGAGAAACGGTGTTTGTGAATAAATATGTTCGGGGAGAAACAGGGATTAGTACGATGTTTTAGAGAAAACGACCGTGTAGATTTAAAATTTTCTTAAATCTATAGTTAGGACAAATTTGCTTGATCTCAAGAGAGTAACTATCGGCTATAGGCTTACATTTTGGTGGGGACTTCGGGGAATTCGTACAGCATCATATATTAAATTTATCATTATTAGTAGGATATATATATTGTTCATGAGGCAGGCATTATAGATGGCCTCGATATGGGCCATGCGCAAGTAATGTCGTTTAATCATTTAAGTATTGCACGCGAGGAATTATTGGTAGATCTATCGGGTTGACAACCCCGTCATGATCGGTCGTCCCGTGTCAAGTTAAACGACGATTTAATAATCTGTTTATAATCTAGCATTGATTATACCTTCATTGTTAATATATAGTTCGTAATGTCTTGCTAACTTACGAGTCCGAACATTTGATTCTATCAATTTAATATGTAAATTCGAGAAGACATCTATGGTCGGAAGGTTGTGCGGAAATGCTTGCAACGACTGACCCTTGAATTTTTATAAGGAAAGGAAATAACTTTCTTAAAAATTATATGGATGTTTTAGTAATAAACATATAATTTGAAAGTTTTTCCTTGGATCAAATTATTTAAATTTGAATATGTGAACTCACCCTCCTTTGTGTTGACACTTGATTTTAACGTGTCCTTCAGGTACTTAAGTTCGGCTTCGGGAATTATGGCGTATCTTGTGGTTGTTGATGCATGTTTGGTTTGATAATGTTTTGGACAAACATTTAAAACTATTTGGGACAAATGTAATAAGATCCATAAGGATCAAAACAACTTAACTATGGTGTGGTTGTGACGAACTTTAAGACTCTATGTTTTAAAATCTATGTATTAATTAAGTTAAATGTCCAACATTATGATGCATCGTTCAGCAAGATATTAATGGGCACCAACTTCTGTCACTACTAGGTTTTATATTCCGCTGCGACGTTTTTGGGGTGTGGCAGAAGTTGGTATCAGAGACAACGTTTGTTAGCGAACTAGATGCTTTCTGGGAAAACTCTAGACTTCAACCAAAGAATTTTGAGATTAAAGTCCAAAATTCGCGAAGCCAAAGATTTTCAAATAAACATGGAATTTTTATCATGTATGAAAACCATTGCATGTTTATGTGCGTACGTGATTATCTGTTTATTTGGGCCTTATGTGTTATTTTCCTTTTGAACACACACTTACTTTGTATGGTTATATATGTCATAGATGTCTCACGAGCACGAGGTCATCGAGGTAGACCCCCGTTATGCTTTCACAAGCAATGGGTGGATAGACGACGATGATGATATTCCTCCCTCGATCCACGAGATGGGACAATCGTCAGGCACTGTACCAGTTATCGATGACATGGAAAGAGGTGTCCCTATGATCGGAGGATCTTTCAGTATCGCACAAGTGGTGGACGTGACTATCGTCATCTCTCAACCATTAGAGCCATCAGTCATCCCACCTACAGCTGTTGTCGAGCCTATTATTGAGATCCCTCCACTTGTTATTACCGAGTCATCCTTACCATTGATTGATTCAGGCGCTCCTACTACACCTCTCTTGGTTTACTATCGACGTAGGAAGAGGACTAGACCTATTGGAGAGATCGCATCGACGTCACGTACTGAGACAGCATCTGCTAAGAAGTAGAAAGGTGTATGGGTTGATCGATGTTGTCATTACGATCGACAGTTCGCCACTCTGTGCGGAGACCTTGACTCAGCTAGGGATCAGATGAAGGATCTAGAGGGACAGATGGATTGGTACGACGAGTTGAAGGATCTAGGCGACAGTGCGACGGATCAGATGCACTGGAGAATAGTGGAGCTGGAAGAGCTTGTTAGGAAGATGTTGGATTTCTTGGGTTTGAAGTGTTAGTTGTTTGTTGTTTTTGTTGTTTGTGTTTTATGTCTCTTTGATAAATCCTTTATGGCTTGCATGCTAGATTTTTGGATATTTAGCAGGAAATTTCATATGAACTTGCTATTGGTGTTAATGTTGATACACCAAATTTTAATTAGTCATGTACTAAAAACAAGCATTGTAATTTCTAATATAAATATCAAATGGGTTACTTTTGGTTTAAAAATTGTTCTCATTATTATGTGGATATTATACATGCGCAATGTTTGGTCCACTAGCATTTAATGATTGAAATATTTTTAGATATCGTCTTATGTTATTATTGCTGTAATAATAGAACGACAAAATGCCGCCAAAAGTGAGACAGGGTCCTGGACTACCTACCACCCTAGAAGAGTTGGTACAACTCATAGCCCAACACGTTAATACTGCCAAGGAACAGTGCGATGCTAACCAGAATAATGGCCAGGGACTTGGATGTGGTATTCATGGGCATGGTTTTGGTGGATCACAGATCGGAAACCCTCAAGGTAATATAATGATCGGAAAGTTTTAGTAGTTCATGTGTTATGATATAATCGGAGCGTATTCCTGATTTTCATTAACCTTGTGAACAGTACATAGGTGTACATCGCAAAACAATCCAGGGTTGCAGCCCAAGATCATTTACTGGTGCCCTATGCAATGATGTGGCAATGGTATGCGTGATGTCGGGCCATCACAGCGGGTCGACTATTCAAGTAATTCAACATTCCGAGCCTAGATCTGGGGATTTTTGCGGAAGCGAAAGTCTGAGAGCTCGAAGAAGGATCCCGAAGAGAAGTGTGGGAAGAAACACAGTTTGGAGAAAGCGTATATAGCTAACCCTAGTGGGCCAGGAAAGGATAATGCCAAGGATGGCAGGAGTGGTTCTGAGAAGAAGACTCACAGTGATGAGCAGGGAAAGTGCGCCAGATGTGGTCGAACTGGACATGTGACTCGAGAGTGCTACGCTAAGAGTACTTCGGAGGGAGATAAACTCGAGGGATGCTACGAGTGTGGTGAGCAGGGACATTTCAAGAGAGATTGTCCGAAAGCGAAGGGTCAGAATGCCAGGGGCAGAGCTTTCGAGAAGAATACTGGGAAGGCATGTGACGATCCTGCAGTTGTTACTGGTACATTCTTAATCATCAACCATTCTGCGTTCGTACTATTTAATTCTAGGGTTGACTTGAGTTTTGTTTCGAAAAACTTTGAAACATTTCTGTGTTCTCCAATAAGTAAGCTAAGTAAAAAGTACACGATAGAACTAGCAAATGGTAAATTGATAGAGACTAGTGAAGTCGTTCGTGGTTGTAGTATTCGGTTAGGCGATCGTAGTTTTAGTATCGATTTATTACCAGTGGAGCTGGGTAGTTATGATGTAGTTGTTGAGATGGATTGGCTATCTAAGAATAAAGCTGAGATTATTTGTTCGGAGAAGCAAGTGAGAATACCTCGTCCTGGTGGTGGTGAAGTTATAGTTGTTCACGGAGACCGATCGAGTCGAGTATCAAGAGTTGTTAGTGTTATAAAGATGCTTAAGATGTTACGTAAGGGTTATCCTGCGTTCTTAGTTAACATAGTGGATACGAAGGCTGAAGGTAGGAAGATCGAAGAGATTCCTATAGTTCGTGATTATCCGGAAGTTTCCCTGAAGATTTACCTGGATTGTCCACTGTGAGACAGATAGAGTTTAGAATTGATCTGGTACCCGGTGCTGCACCAATTGCAAAATCTCCTTATAGATTGGCACCATCAGAGATGAAAGAATTGTCCAATTGGCTTCAAGAGCTACTAGAAAAAGGTTTAATTCGACCAAGCTTTTCGCCTTGGGGTACACTTGTTTGATTGTGAAGAAGAAGGATGGATCCTTCAGGGTATGCATTGATTACAGAGTGTTGAACAATTTGACTATCAAGAATCGGTACCCTTTACCGAGAATTGACGAATTGTTTGATCAGTTACAAGGATCCAGCAACTATTCGAAGATCGATGAGCGTTCAGGATATCATCAGTTGAAGGTTGCTGATGAAGATGTTCCGAAGACTGCTTTTCGAACATGATATGGCCATTATGAGTTTTTAGTCATGCCTTTTAGCTTAGCCAATGCGCCAGCTGTGTTCATGGATCTCATGAACAGGGTATGCAAACCCTATTTGGATAAATTCATGATAGTATTCATCGACGATATACTTATCTATTCACGAACCAAAGAAGATCATGAGCAATATCTAAATTTGATTCTGGAGCTGCTGAAGGAAGAAAAGTTGTATGCCAAGTTCTCTAAATGCGAATTCTGGATTCGAGAAATTCATTTTCTCGGGCACGTCAGAAATGAGAAAGGTATACATGTAGAGCCGTCGAAGATAGAAGCGATTAAGAATTGGGAAGCGCCAAAGACTCCGTCAGAGGTGCGACAATTTTTAGGACTTGCTGGGTATTATCGGGGATTCATAGAGAATTTCTCCAGATTAGCGTAGCCTTTTACTCTATTAACCCAGAAGGAGAAGAAGTTTGATTAGACGGAAAAGCAGGAGGAAGCTTTTCAGCTGTTGAAGGAGAAGTTGTGTACTGCACCTATTCTTTCCCTTCCTGAGGGAAATGATGAGTTCATTGTGTATTGTGATGCGTCACGTTTGGGCCTAGGATGCATGCTTATGTAGAAGGACAAAGTGATAGCCTATCCATCCAGACAATTGAAAGTGCATGAGAAGAATTACACGACACGTGATTTGGAGTTAGGAGCTGTTGTGTTTGCCTTAAAGATCTGGAGACATTATTTGTATGGCACGAAGTGTACGATATACATGGACCATAAAAGCCTCCAGCATATCTTTGATCAGAAGGAGCTCAACATGCGACAACGGTGTTGGGTATAGTTACTCAACGATTACGAGTGTGATATCGGTTATCACCCTAGTAAAGCAAATGTTGTTACTGATGCGCTTAGTAGGAAGGAGCGAGAGAAGCCTCTACATGTGTGTGCTTTGGGTTTGACCATACAGACGAGTGTGACCGATCGAATTCGTAATGCACAACGAGAAGCTTTAAAGGATGAGAACCTGGGAAGAGAAAGTTTGAGAGGTTTAGAGTGTGAACTGATACAAAAAGTGGATGAAGTGATGTATTTCATGAACCGGATTTGGGTTCCGCTTGGAGGTAACGTACGTGAACTGGTTATGAACGAGGCTCATAAATCCAGATATTCTATTCACCCAGGTTCTACCATGATGTATCAGGATATCAAGTAGTTATACTGATGGCCGAATATGAAGATAGATATTGCGGTGTATGTGAGTAAATGTCTGACATACTCGAAGGTTAAGGCTGAACATCAGAAGCCGTCTGGGCTCCTACAACAACCAGAGATTCCTAAGTGGAAATGGGAACATCTTACGATGGATTTTATCACCAAGTTACCCCGTACATCGCGTGGACATGATAGGATATGGGTAATCGCGTATCGATTGACAAAGTCTGCTCATTTCTTAGCACTTAAGGAGACAGACAATACAGAGAAGATATCGCAGTTGTACCTTAACGATATTGTAGCCCGTCATGGAGTACTAGTGTCAATTATCTCAGATAGAGACGGACGGTTTGACTCCCGGTTTTGGCGATCTCTTCAGGAATCGCTGGGTTCTCGTTTGGACATGAGTATTGTGTATCATCCTCAAACAGATGGTCAGAGCGAGAGAACTATTCAAACATTAGAGGATACGTGGAGAGCATGTGCGAATTTTGGTGGAAGTTGGGATACTCATTTGCCTTTGGCTGAGTTTTCTTACAACAATAGTTACCACGCTAGTATCAAGGCCGCTCCGTTTGAAGCCTTGTATGGAAGGAAGTGTCGATCACCACTTTGTTGGGCTGAAGTCGGCGAGAAGCAATTGACCGGAACCGAGCTTATCCAGGAAACCACCGACAAGGTTGTCCAGATCAAGGGAAGGTTGAAAGCTGCCGCAGATCAACAGAAGAGTTATGCGGATAACCGGAGGAAACCGTTAGATTTTCAGTTTGGTGATCGAGTTATGTTGAAGGTGTCGCCTTGGAAAGGCGTTGTGAGATTTGGAAAAGGGGGAAAGCTGAGCCCGCGTTATATAGGTCGTTTCGAAATCGCATCTCGAGTTAGATCAGTCGCGTATTGGCTCAAGCTGCCATAGGAGTTGAGTGGAGTTCATGACGTGTTTCATGTCTCCAATTTGAAAAAGTGTCTGTCGGATGAGTCACTGATTATACCCCCTAGAGAGGTTCATGTGGACGATAAACTGAGATTTATCAAAGAACCGGTAGAGGTTCTTGATTGGAAAATTCAGAAGCTTAGGAGGAATAGGATTACGTTGGTCAAGGTTCGCTGGGATTCTACACGTGGACTCAAGTTCACCTGGGAACGACAGGAGCAAATGAAACGTAAATATCCTCATCTCTTTCCACCTAGTGCGAAAACGAAACCTGTAGAATAGAATTTCATGGACGAAATTTCCTAAACAGGGGGAGACTGTGACACCCAGCTATTTAGGTTGTACCGTACAAATGTAACACGTGTCGTGAATGAATAAAAGGTTGTATTTGACTGATATTAATGTTTATGTTTGATATTTGATGTGTTATTAAATCCAAACTTTGATAAAAATTATGTTGGCAATAATAAGATAAACGCTTATCGCATAACGAACAAAATGCGAAACGAACGTCGGTGACCGCCCGATCAATGTTAAAATCCTAAAAATAATTCATTATGATTAGAATAGTAATTTTAATCATGTTCGAAAGGAAAAATAAATTAAAACGCTAAGAATCTCTAGTTTTCGAGTTTAAGCGCGTACCGCGCGATACTGCGCGTATTTGACAAAATACTGTCAACGCAGCCAGTCAAGGCAACTGATAATTATTTCAATAATAATTTGGCAAGTTTATTTTTATAGAGCATTTAAAATAGTTTAAATCGTACTAAAACGGGATTAAAACGTTAGATAAAATATCGGGTATCTAGTAAAATACCAGTTTTTGGTCTAGATTATATATATATATATATATATGTATATATATATATGTATGTATGTATACGATATGTATGTGTATTGTGAGAGGTGGCAGCTAGGGGAGAGGTTTCCTCTTCTCTCTCTTCCACTTGGAGGTCTTGGAATACACCAAGAAATGATTGTGCCTTTTTTGTGATCTTCTTAAATCTTGTCAGATCCAAGAAATATCACCAACAAACTCAATCACTCTCTCTCTCTCTCTCTAACAATCTCGGCCGAACACCCCTCTATCACCATCCATTTTCAAATTTCAAACCATTTCTCAAAGATCCAAGCTCATTCCAAAGTGTTTTCAAGTCCATTTGAAGGTCTGAAGGTGATTTCAAGGTGTTTTGTAACATTTTATTTAAGGAAAATCTTTCTTATTTTACCCTTAACGGTCTGTAAACATTTACATATTTAAAAACATTTTTAATGTGTTTAAAATAAGACATTCATTTTAATAAAAAAATAATGTCATTATAATAAGATTTGAAATTTGGAATGTATCCCTATTTCCTATAAAAATATCATGGAAGGTTTCATCTTAAATAGCTCAGTAAGCCTGTTTCCGATGAGAACTTATACTCATGACTTTGATTAATTAATATTAAATTTTCATTATGATTTCGGTTTCGTATGTTTGCATGACATTACGAGCTATATACTATGAATGAGGTTCTAATCAATACTAGATAATAATAGAATATTAATTCACTGCTATATGGATGCGGAGCAACCAGTCACGGCGGGGTTGACACCCGATAGATCTATAAACAATTCCACGTGTTCAATACTTAATGATTAAAAATAGCATGTATGCATCTGTTGTGCCCTCCTCAATGCATCAATATATTTAACCTACTGAATAACAATTTAATATTTGGTGTTGTACAAATCCCTGTTGTCTCCATGTGATGTAAGCCTAAGCCGTTACTTACACTCCCATGTGATGTAAGCCTAAGTCGTTACTTACACTCTCGAAACTAGTGAATTTGTCCCAACATAGATTTAAAAATCGGTTTTAAAAGTTTTACGATCGTTATACCTATAACGTCGTCATTTTACCCAGTTTCCTCCCCGAAACCAGTATAATTCACTTTTAAACCAGTTTTTCTTGAAAACTGTTTAAGTCATTCATCTTTTGAGTTCATAATCGTATTATGATACTCTAAAAATCGTATTCTTTAGGAAAATACATTTTATATAATTTAAAAGCATATTTTATATGAAAACATATACTTAGCTTTTAATAACATGTTTTTCTCTGAAAACATTAGGTAATATAGTAAAATGACGTTTTAGTGAATTCTTACTAAAATACATTTATTTGAAATCATGTTTTATTCGAAAATATATATTCATTCTTATTAAAGACGTGTTCTTTACCCCAAAAACAGTTAATAAAACAGTAAAAAGTAGGGTTCTATGACACTCATCTTTGGGTGCATTTTTAAATTATCGCAATCCCTTGGATCAAATCCACATATCTTAATTTAGATAGAAATAATTCTACTAAGTAATTGTTCTAAAAACAATTAAGTTTCTCGGTCACATAGGATTTTCACATATTTTTGAGGATTTTTAGAAAAAGTCATTATATTAAATTATGTTGGCATTTATATATATATATATATATATATATATATATATATGCATATTAAGGTTTTCGTGATTCGAACGATTTTGTTGGTGACTCTTTATCATGTCTACTTATTCGCAATATATGTCTACGAGTTGCGCTTGGTAACATATATGCATAAGTATGGACATATTCGATATATATATATATATACACACATATATACATATATTAATATATTCATAGAATATTCATCAAAATTCACACGGCAAGTTATTTCACACACGCACACACATATATATATCATGTTTAAAACATATAATATATATATATATATATATATATATAATAACTTATTAATTTATGTTAAATATACTTCTCATATAAATCACAAAATTTCACACATAATGCGATTTCTGATCTAGTTTACCGTTTCTACCGCACAAGCGTCTAACTTATCAGTATTTCATATCATAACGAATTCACTTAGTAAATCACATTACATATATTCATAATTCACATATCAATTAAAATACACAAATTTCATACTTTGAACATCCCGTTTTCGTGTATGTTGAAATATGCGTTATTCACCGTTTCGGTACCGTTTTTGGGCGTCGAAAGTCACGTATGACCAACCAAACACCAAAATCATATAATATAAGTTAAAATACTTATATTTATCATATAAAATCATTTCAAATCAGATTTAAAACAGTTTTATAAAAATCACTTTAAAAGCCGATTTTTACCGTTTTTAACGCATAGTTTCGTACCAAATTTTACCGTAACCATCCCGAATCATCAAGACTTGATATTTTAACATAATACATGTTACCTACTGATTAAAATGAAAATGTTAACCACATATATGCAGGTCTCATAAAAAGCACAAAAATCATGCAAATAGTACCTGATTTACTACTTTTCAAGCCTAAAGTACAACATGCAAAGCTACCAAGTTATGCCATAATTTTTTATAACTTTAAAATACATTAAATAAATTTATTTAGAAAGTTTATTCATTGATTTAAGTTGATGTTTAACATGTCTCAACAATTTTCCTTTTTATGATGATCATTAAGCATCCTACAATCTAAGTACAAGTGTTTTAAGCACATTTATGTCATAATCATATTCAAGATTATTAAACTTTATTCTTTCATTTATGATAACATATGACACATTTATAACATCTCGTTCAATCATTCATTCATCATACTTAAATCTTCACATATGCATTTAACTTTAACATTTAAGAACATGCATCAACCTTGAAAACTCGCAAACTAAACATAACATTTTCGGCCCTATATACACTTTCATACTCATTTTATTTCAAATCAAACACCAAGTTCCATTCATTATTTAAACATCAAACACATATACATTCAACCTTGTTTATTCAAGAAACCATCTTTCATGCATTTCATCAAATAAAATTTAAAATACAAATATCTACACACATTCAAAGTTTTTGGCCATCATCACATATTCACATCTTCACATTTATATTTTTATAAAATTTTTTTGTTTGGTTTGATTTCAAGAATAGTAAAAATCCAAACAACCGAGAATCAAGCTCATCAATATTCTTATACTCTCGACTTAGCTTAAAAATTTAAAGTAGCTAACTCTATCCTAATATCGTATCAAATCTGCCTATCTCCTTAGCAGCTTTTAGATACAACTAAAACCAAACCTACTCAACATTACAACCACGTGTGTCATCACTGGTTCTCGTCTATTCTTCATATTCTGATCTTAGTTAACTCACGAACTTACGATCACATCGATGTCGTCAGGGCTTTCAGTATAATATTCCGTTTATATTTACTCTTAACACAAAGTTAACATAAACAATCTAACAGTTTCCTGAACATACCTATGAAGAGTGTAGGATCAACCCAAGCCTTTCTAGCTTCTATCCAAGCTTTACTCCCAACGTACTGATCCTTAAGCTCAGGGCATGCCTTCTTGAAATGTCCTGCCTTTCCACATCTGAAACATCCTACGAGTTTAACTCCATCTTTCGTACATGTTGCAAAGCACTGATGAGTTTCATGTCCGGTCCGCCCGCATTGGCTACATACCTTTGTCTTGTCAACAGGGGTTTCCTTTACCGCACTGTTCTTACCATTTTTACGTACTTTCTTTCCAGAATTACGAGCTTTGTCCACAACTGACTTCTCAAGCTTGCATTTCTTCTCAGGCTTCCCTTTAAGCTTGGTTTGATTTCAAGAATAGTGAAAATCCAAACAACCGAGAATCAAGCTCATCATCATCATCATCATGAATGTTGTTATAAGAAACAAGATTTTATATCTTTCAAGAATAAATTGGGTTTTGGATGATGAGATTTTTGGTGGAAATAAGCTTGTTCTTCCTTGAAATCGCCTAGAAATCAACTTTGGATCTTCAAATCTACCCGAAACTAGCTTGAATCAACCATGAACTTGAAGGAACGAGTTTGAAAAAAAGAAATGTATGTGTGTAAGGGGGTGTTCGGCCGAAGCCTCAGGAAGAAGAAGAAGAAGGTGATGGTTTTTAAAAGTTGTTTCTTGGATTTGGTGGTTTAAGTGGAGTGTTAGAGATTTGGTTATGATTGCATCTTACATAATCAAGACACTTGGCAAGAAGAAACATAGGTGGGTGGGCAAATTAGCCGCCACCTACACCCATACTCACACTCTCTTTCTCTAAAATATCATACATACATATATTCATGCAATATACAGGTATTTAACTGATTACCGGGTATTTTATTTTGCGTTTTATCAGCGTTTTAAGGCGTTTAAAATTATGTATACTATTATATAAAAATAAATCACCAAAATATTACTAAATAATATTTCGTCCACCTAAACTGGCTGCGTCGTCCGCGTTTCACAGTATACGCACTGTATCGCGCAGTATGCGCTTAAATTCGCAAAACAAGAATTTTAAGCGTTCTAACTATTTTTTCTTCATGAATATGATTAAAAATAGGGTTTTAATCATAACGGAATATTTTTCGGATTTTGAAGTTATCCGAACAGTCATCGATGTTCGTTTCGCATTTCGTTCGTTACGCGATAAGCGTTTAACTTATTATTGCCAACATAATTTTTAACAAAGTTTGAGTTGGTCAAACTTTCAAATACCTCAAATTTATGTCCTATTTAATAATTTAGTGCCTACATATACTCATAACGTGTGTCATTCTAGTACAATGCCAACTCAGAATAACCGAGTGTCACAATCATCCACACACTGACTGTTCGAGGACGAGGATGCTTCGTTTGAGCCTTTTGCACTTTGTTTCACAAAGTCAAAATTTGAACCTTTTTCAATCTTTTCAACTTCTTTGATAAAGCTTTCACCCTTCACAAAGTTGGTTTTTGAAATGTTTTTAACATTCTTTTTACCTTTGTTGTTAGGCTTTGACTTTTGAACATTTTGAACTTAATTTAAAGCTTCTAAAATCATTGAGTTAATTAAATTTACAATTTGCTTAAATCAATTTCATTTGCTCTAGCATCACTCGAACTCTTTTTTTTCTGAATTTGATTCAGATTCGGATCCAGACTCTTGCTCACTTAAAGGATCAACAGTCAATGGAGCAGTCGGAATGAAATTTGCAATTACCGGATCAATCGAGTGTGTCGATGTATAGTTGTGGTTAATAGGTGGGGGAACCTTTTTGTTACCAACACCAAACATCTCATCTTATGAATCTTTGAGATGAAGGTTGTTTATGCAAAAATTCATCACATCTAACGAACTTTCGAATTTCTCAAGCAGATCTAGAATCAAGTTATCTTTGTCTAAGATTATTTTGTTCTTTTCTAAAACAGTATTTTGAAAAGTTTCAAGTTCAGATTTTAAATCTTGATTCTTCACTATCGCTTGAGCAAGTTGTCTCTCAAATTCAGAGATGTCATTTTTCAAGGCAATCACCTGACTTCTATGTTCCTTGTCGGCACTAGAAATGGCGACAATTAATTCTCTAGATTTCTCCATATCAACAATCAAATTACTGTTATGGAATGCGTATCTCTCACACTTAGCAACAAAATCTACACATCTAGAACATCTTTTATCAGTAGGTTTAGATTATACCTTGATGTTAGCCATGAAAGCTTGATCCGAGCTTTCTACTTTTCCTGCTTTCATCTTTTCCATTTCTTCATCAACAAAACGCTGCATTTCTTCAGTCGCGATCTTGAATTCAAACCGATAATTTTCATCCTTCTTTTCTTCTTTCTTTCTATTTTCCTCTTCCTCATTCTCTCTTCTCTTGTTTTTCTCGGCTTCATTGATTTTATCCATTTCCAGATTTTTACTTAGAGCTTCCACCACCACAGTCAATTCTTCCATATTTGCCTCTTCGAACAAATCTCCAAACCCGTCTTCAATGATCTCAACAATGAATGCATGTGAGATAATAGAAGTAGTTGTTTCTTCCATTACAATCCCCCAGTCGTGTGGTTCAGTAATGGCTTGAAAGGGTTGAACAACCATAGCGTTATGAGGACTAGGAGTAAGATTATCAGATGAGGTTGTTGTCGAAGTGGTAGAAGTTGTATTGGATGGTGCTGGACTATTGTTGTTGGAACTTGCTGAGCTTCCTTGACCATTGCTGCCTTCTCTATTTTGTCTTTCTCTCTTTGGTTTTCAGCATTATCTTGCATAATAACCATAGATGCCACATTTGTAGCATTTAACTTTGGTTATATCAATCCCCATACGGGTCTTTGTGTTACACCAATGAAACTCTTTCCCATTCGTTGGAGATATTTCTTCGCTCTTCTCACCAATAACGCTATATTTAATTGCAAATCGAGTTCTTCCATTTCATCTTGATCAATTTGATCAAGATCTTCATCGAGACTCGATGGATCAACTAATTTTCCAAGTGCAAAGTTCTCAAATATCATCATGAACAATTCTAGAAGTCCCATGTTTTCTTCTATGAGTTTTAGACAATGTGAGTCAATTTTATGAAGATTCAAGCTTTGTTCACTCGGTCTAGCATTTGATGACGACGTTCCATGGGATTTATGAGTTCGACTAGCGGTACTTCCACTATTGCTACAAGCGACAAAGGCACTTTGGTTTGCAGGATTCCCTTAAGAAGTTACTTCTGAAGTAAAGGCAACACCTGTACTACTTCCCTTTTGAATTTGCTTTGCTTAATACAAAGTAGGATCTTGAAGCTTCTCGAAATCAGAATCTTGATTTTCTAAGGTCCATGCATAACCTTTCATTTTCTAGATTGATTGATCAAGAGTAAGTTCTTCATATTGTGCACTTTCTATGATTAAGGCTGTAAACATGTTCCATTGCTCTGTAAACAATTTAGAAACTTTTCAACCTTTTCAAATTCTGTATACAACCCTGGTTGAGTACGATCCAACTCACTCAACAAATGATAGAATATGTTGACCAAGTCATCTAACGATTCATTTTTCATAGCTTTAAACACTATGAACTGAGTCTTGAGTCGATAGAGTTTTCTCTTCTTAAATAGCTCATTTCCTTCATACCTATCGGTCAAACTATCCCACATCTCCTTTGATGAGTTTTATTACTGAACGTGTGTAAGATTGATTGTGGTAAAGACATTGTGATCAAAGACATGGCCTTTTCTTCACATTCGTAATACTTTCTTTGATCGTTAGTTAAAGTTAGATAACTGGTAATTGTTAAAGTTTGAGCAGGTTGTTCACCATGACCTGACGTCATACAGAGCCACATTCTTAAGTCTTTAGCTTTGATGTACCTCTCAAAACGTCCTTTCCATTCTGGATAATCTGATTCATTTAACAACACGGGAGGTTTATCGCTGCTTCCGACTTCATTGTTGTGTCTTATACTTTGAACAATAGTGGTTATGTTGTTTACCAACTTCACTGGGAAACCCGGATAAAAAACCTCCAACACGAAGCCTACAATAGTAAGAGCACACTCTATACAGAGCCCACTCTGATACCATTTGTAAGGTCGCCTAAAGCACCTCGAACACACGAACCTGGACCGCTTGAAACACACGCAACATGCAGAAACCACTGCGTGAGTCGTACCGCTCCGTAGATCTCGTATAAAAGGAGTAGAAGATGAGTGAACCGATCAATCTGCGGATACATTGAGTATTCACAGATCACAGATCTCTCAAGTCCAAAGAGAAACAAACACTTACAGGACACCCGGATTAAAAACTTCCAACACGAAGCGTACAGCGGTAAGCACTCTCTATACAGAGCCCGCTCTGATACCACATGTAAGGTTGCCTAAAGCACCTCGAACACACGAACCCAGACCGCTCGACACACACACGACGTGCGGAAACCACAGCGTGACTCGTACCGCTCCGTAGATCTCGTATACATGGAGTAGAAGATGAGAGAACCGATCAATCTGTGAATACATTGAGTATTCACAGATTACGCACCTGAACAATCACACACAGTTATAGCGCACACACAAAGGTAGGATTTGTTTCTCTCTCTAGAATAAGTCTTGCATAGAATGTTTTCCCAAAAAGCATTACCATTGCATTCATTCACTTAGAATATATACAATGACATCTACGGACACATAAGTCTTGACTACAAAAACCTAGTCCAAATTTGACATATCAATTCGGACAAGCCATTAAAACCTCTAGTCAGTACTTATCAACATAAGTATTGACAAAACAATTAAGTAAGTTCTGACAATCTTTAAATTCGGACAAGCTATACTAACAAATTCGGACGATATTATACTCAAAACTATCCGACTTTGTTAGATAGAAGATATCACATTTCCACAAATTACAAATAAGACCCTGAATATTCTTCAAGTAGCAACATCCAGCTTTATCATCCAAAGGTGCACTTACATTTACGATATTCAACATCGTTTTTGGATCTCACACTAGTTAACAAGTGCTGAATTTTGCGGACAATTTGTTATTTATGGTCCAAATAGGACATTTTTAGAGCTAGTGTATTTTCTGGAAAGCATTAATGAATATCCTTGTTTTCGCACATGGAATTTTATATATTTTTAATGTCATATTACATCTAGGTCCTAAATTTGTCGTTTAGCTAAGTACCAGAGCTGTGCTGACACAACTAGTCTAACCGGTAAGTCTACTAGTTGTTTCAGTAATTCAGTGCATTGTTTTATTCGTTTCAAAATGTGAAAACTAAAATGAATGACATGCATGATCAAGATGTATTCTGCGAGATTTCTAAATGTATGGCATGTAACATGCTATTTTGACATTTTAAACACATAATTACATGATATAAATAATTATTTAATTGTATGAAAGTTACCATAAAGTGTCGTTTGTCACATACTCCCCCTGTTAAAAAGAAGTTCGTCCAAAAATTCAAGCTGAGTCATCCGTTGAAGGTGTCTTCTCGAACATGTGGGAGTATTTGGTCTTGATTTGATCTTCACGTATGTAGGATCAGTTTTTGACTCCCCGAACGATTGCGTATGACATGTGTGACGTGCGGAATCCGTACACGTGCGTGGACCGAACACGAGAACCGTACTATAATCTGTGATTCGATTGAATGATATGAAAACATATAAGAACCGTGAATCACCTTTTTCCTTTTTCTCTCTACTTTCTCTCTCTAGCTCCTATGCTCCAAATGTCACAAAATGGCAAAAGTTCTAAACTAAAGCCCTAACTCTTTTATTTATAGGCAAAGAACATAAGGAGAGTTTCCTTATTTACAATAATGCCACTTTGCCCTTTTTCCTAAATATTACAATATAAGACTTTGTTTTCTTCTAATTCTACTACGAACTGGATTGACGGAGGCGATAGACATAAATGCACCAACAGACTCCCCCTTGGATATTGCCGCAGTCAATCTCGTAGCGTCTTGTCTTTCTCACTCTATCTGAGTCTTCTTGAAGCTTTATTAAATCTTTAGCAACATAGACTCCCTCTTGCTCAAACAGACTCCTCGTGGAGCTGTCTTCTGCTTCAGCTGCTCCCCCTTTCGGTTAGACTCTTTCTCTTCAGGCTCCCTCTTTTGTCAAGCTTTCAGGATTTTAGGATCGACACCTGGCTTTCCGGATACAAGCTCCCCCTTGCGTCAAGCTCGTCTTCAGACTCCCCCTTAGACTCGGCTATTGGGATCGTAATCTGGAACTTTCATCTGTAAATCTTAAACACTTATAAGTGAAAACATTTTGAGCATCCAGGAATGATTACCTGGCTCTTAAAAATTTTTGAATCAAGAACCTGGCTCTAAAATATAATAATATGAATATATCCAGGATTAACTTGACTCCACTTCCCCTATCAACAACTTCATAGATTTGGCAGTATTAAGAATCCAAAACCGTAACTTGGCTCTTTTATAACAGATTTAAACATTTTGAACATTCAAAACCTTCATGATTTATCATCCAAGTCCAAATTAATAACCTTGGAGATTTCACAAACTGTTTTTGAATTTTGATTTTAAAAACTTCATGTTTCAACTTAATGAACTTGTTTTATTTTCAGAAACACGATTAGCATAATTAGATTTTGAAACTCAGCTTTCAGATATCGGTTGTTGAAAATAAAGTAGAATCAAAATCTTTTTGTATTTTTCTAAAACATAAAGCAATAAAGAAATATTTATAAACATATTTACAGACAATATTTTTGTTTGAGTTCGCGTTAGAGGATCATATCAGTTTATGACTAATCACTAGCACCGTTGAGCTTTAAACACGTTAAGTTCTAAATGATTCACTTAGATTGTCAGTATACTGATCCACTTAAATTTTCACACAAAGTTTAATTGATTCGAGATAGGAGTTTACTGTTTTTAAGGACTTAAACTTATTCACGTGTCCCACCTTAGAATATACTCCCGTATCAAAATTTCCTAGATTCAGTCTTACAGGTGAATATACCCATTTGATATCTGTATTTTGGGTTAGCGCGGGACCCTGAGAGCTCAGGTAGGAACTTCCGTTCAGTCAAAGAGATGAAGGCTCGACTTTAGGTGTGTTGTTGGTGCATGCGTCTGTCAACTTCGTCTTGTATCGAGTCTTGTTTGTATTTAGATAGATCAAAGCACGTTATACGAGAAATATGTCAAAAAATGAGAGTCAAGTTCAAACGAAATTAGCTATGTAATTCCGCTTGAAATTGACATGATAGTTTCAAACGAAATTATCATGTTAATTTCGTTTGAAGCTAATCTTGCTTGAACTTAATTCCGTTTGAGACAGTCTCAAGCGGAATTACGCGCCTATATATATGTGTGCCTGATTTCGTTTGAAGTCATTCTCGTATGTGTGATTCCGGAGCCGAAGTGCTGCCGAGGTGTCGTCTCGCTGTAAATTGTCATCAAATCAATAATATCGACAGTTAATGAGTATATCTTGCTGAATTGAACTCAATACGTCTGTTTCCGCCTTTTGTATTGAGAAAAACTCTTCTGAACGACTCGTTCAGGTCCGTAAACGATCCTACAAGTGGTATCAGAGCTCAGGAGGAAGAGTTCATACCAATTCAGCTGCAAATTCTGATTTCTACACCTTCTTTTTCAAAATTAACAATTTTTCACGGTTAAAATCGGCTAAAATTCTCACAGAATGTGCGCAATACTGTTTTAACAAAGCCATGAAAGTTTCAGACTTAAAATCGATCTAAAACTGATAAAATTGGTAATTCCGTTTCAAAACCAGCGCGAGTTTGATGACATCAGCAGCATTTCAAACGGAATTAGTTCTTAATTCCGCTTGAAACCGGTATTCCGCTTGAGAAGTTGGTTAATTTCGTTTCAAATAGGTAATCCCGTTTGAGTGATCCCGTTTGAAACTTACTAATTCTGTTTCAATTGGTTATTCCGTTTGAACATTTCATACGGAATTAGGGATTCCGTTTGAAAGTGTGTTACCTCAAACGAAATTAGGGTAATTTCATTTCAAAGTTAATTCCATTTGAAATGGGTATTTCCGTTTGAACGGAATCTCGTTTGAAAGATAATTCCGTTTGAACCGACTGTTTGAACATTTCTTGAAAACCGAATCATGGAAGAAGAATTTTTCAATGCATTTGCTACTCCAGTTACCCCGATTACTCTTGCACAGAACACAATGTTAGAAAATAAAACGGGGACTATGCAAAAACCGCCTAAGCTCATGAACATTGAGGAGTATAAAGGTTGGGAAGGACGTTTTGAAAACTGGGTTCAAGCAAATTATTTGGATGCTTGGGAATGTGTTGAAATGAAATATGTTAGACCGATGACTGATGATGAGGAGATTATAGCAATAAAAGACCTTAGTGCTGAAGATAGAAAGAAATACAAAGATGAGAAAATGATGTTAAGTCTATTACAACAAGCTGTGAAAGAAGATATCTTGGTTTTATTGCAACACAATGGAACTTCTTACTCAATACGGAAAGCATTAAGATCGAAGTTTGTTGGAAGCCAAGAGATGGTCAAGAACAAAAAGTCACTGTTGAAGAAAGAATTTGATCTATTTCGTGGTTTGAGAACTGAGAGCACCAAGCAGATCATTGAAAGATACTGCAATTTGTTAGCCAACATGAAGAGATTGAGCATCAACAAAGATAATGAAAAGTTAATCGAAAAATTGGCTAAAATTGGCTGATGCGTTGCCATATGAGACTTGGGGCACATATCTCATGATGTTAAGGAACAAGAAAGGGTTTAGTAGTCTGACATTGAGCAAGTTCATTGAAAAGATTGAGGCTCGGGAGATGGAACAGAGAAAGGTCTTAAGAATGAAAGATTTTGACGGTGAACAAGACATTGGTCTTTATTACAAAGGTGGTGTCAGTGATAAAACCACCAACTTGTCACCAAAAGTTGAAACTGCATTCAATGCAAAAAGTTCGTCTGGAGGTTCTTCTAAAGGATCAAGCAGTAAAACGAGTTTTTCATCATATCCGTCATTTGATCCAAACTTTTCTGCAACAAAGAATGGCAAGAAGCTACAATGCAATATTGTATTGAATCTTGAGAATGATCAGGACTATTCTGAAGAAGTTGCAAAAAGTCACATGTCTTTGTTGGGAACCGTGTTAGAGTCTTATGGAAGTTTTGTGGCAGGCCGGATCGGGAATCCAATGTTGACAAAAGAGGATTACGATCAGATTGATGCTGAAGAGATGGAATTGATGGATATAAAATGGTGTATGGCTAGTGTGTTGAGACGAGCTGGGAAATTTAAACAGATCACAGGAAGAGATGATTTTCGTGATGTATGTGTTTCTAATTTGGGTTTTGATAAATCTAAAGTTACTTGTTTTCATTGCAGGGAAAAAGGACACTTCAAGAGGGAGTGCACTAATCGCGAAGCAAGTGGAGCCCAAAATCCGTTCAACAACAATGATTACTATCGGAAATCGATTTATCATCAAGTTGCTCAACAACAACAAGAACCACAAGTGGCACATGGTAGGAAAGTAATCGAGGAGTCTTCAAAGAGAGCATGTCTGGTGAATTAGGATGACAAAAAGCCAACAAAAGATTTCAGTTGGGACAAATATATTTCAGCTGATAACAAAGCATGCCTAATAAACCAAGATGATGAAAAGTTACCAGAAGGGTTTAGCTGGGAAGGTTTTAGTTGGGATGATTATGATCCAAACAAAACTTCAAATCACAAAGCTTTTGTTGCTCGTATTGAAGAAGATAGTGATGATGATACTGAGTATTATGCGAAAAGAATGGCAGCTCATTCTAAAATGATGGCAGAAAGTGATAGTGAAGATGAAAAAGCTAAAAAGAAAAAGAAAAAGATCAAAACACCAGTCAGCAGTGATGATGAGGAAGTTCCAGTGATAAAGAGAAAGGTAAAGGAAGTTCCAAAGTTCAAAGTTGATGAAGATGTTGATTCAAGAAAGATTCCTGTGAATTGTGAAACCTGTGAGATCATGAAAAAGAAAAATAGCGAATTAATTAACAACATGAACAGGTTGAAGGAATCATACGATGTTCTGAACAAAGCAATGAATCAGTACAATCAATCAAGCGAAGAACAAGCAACAGCAATGAAGACACTTCAAGGAGCTTTCATGACAAAGCAGAGAGTCGTCAACAATTACATTGAGAAGTGTGCTGTGCTAGAACAGAAACTTGAAACCCAAAGAATTGAAACAGAAAGAGTAAACCGTTTGTTAAAAAGTTACTCATGTACTTCTTATGTCATTGATAGGATTTATCCAACTGTTGAAGGCATGAAGGCATTTGAGGATGATGAAGTAACTGAAGAACAGAAGGTTTCTCAAGAAAAAACTCCTGAAAAGAAGAAGGATACTAAAGTAAAGACATCTGGTAAGAAACAAGGTTTCAGTTACAACAAGTATCCACCCCCTCTTGAAAATGGATATTCTCCGAGAAATCCAAATTCAGAAAGAGTAAAAAAGGCAACAAACTTACAGTGGGAGTCGGAGTCTCAAGTTAACTTGCCAGAAAATATTGATGTCACTTTTACATCGTCTGACACTGATCAACAATCTCAATTGATGAAGAAAGAGGTGGATCATGTGTTAGATAATGATGAAATGGAGGAGTCAAAGTCGGAGTATAAATCAGAGTCAAAGTCTGAGTCCAGCACTCCGAGTCAAACCGTCAAACAGGGCAAAAGAGTTTACAATAAAGAATTCATGTTATCAAAATCTAATTGAATGACGGATTAATCAAAGTGGCATATACTTTGAATGATTCCGACAAATTATATTTTGATGAGGAATTTCCAATAAGAGGTGTCAAAACTGAATTGATCAAAAAGGTTTTCAAATTGACAGAAATTAATATTTGTGAAATAAAAGATGTAAATCTTAATGATAAACCTAAAAAGTACACCTCAAGAGTTCAACAAAGAGAAAACAAGAAAAAGGGTTACAGTTCTGGTTCTGGTTATCGAAAGAAACCAAACCATAACGGTAATTTCAAAAAGAAAGGTCTTGGTTTTATTCCACCAGAAAATCATAAAAATGAAAAATATGTTCGAGATTTTAAATCAAAAATGATATTTGTTTCAGGTACATCTTCTGAAGAAGAAAAAGAAAAATTATTCAGAAAACAGTCGAACAAAGAATTCCTTGCAAAGAAGCAAGAAGAGATGCAGACTGTTGATCAGAAGAAGGAAACTCGAACCTGTTTCAAATGTGGAAAAAGTGGTCATATTGCCAAAAATTGTTCCAAGACAATACAATCAAAACAGGGAGTTTCTTGTAAACTGAAAGATAAAGAAGTTGAGTTTGAACCACCAATTGAGAGAACTAAACTTTTCAAAAATTCAACTTTTGAGATTGGTGAATGTTCACACAGGTTCTACAAGAAAAGGGCAAATCTTGACAACCAAAAATGGGTTGTTAAGAAATCTAAGGATAGTTCTAGCAATGATTCTGATTCATCAAAATCAGAGGAGCTAACTTCTGGCGATGAATCTGATTCCACAAAGTCAGATGAGCCACAAATTGAATCAAAAGATGAGAATTCAGTTCCTCCAATGGATGATGTCAATTTTCCACCATTGAGGATTGAGAATTTTAAACAAAAAGTTGGTGAGATTGAGATTTCAAATCAATTTTTCTCAGAAAAGAAAGAATTTGATATTGAAAAAGCTTTCAACCCCACAGTTCATAACATTTTTGGAAAAATGGTTGACAGGAAGGTCAAAGGGGTAAAGGAATTCTATGAGAAGAAACCAGGTAAGGGTGTTTCATCCCAGGTTTGTGACTGAGATGGAACATATTATGAACAGTAAAACTCTGGACATGCCGGAGCTCCCAAGTTGGTAATCGTGGAGCATGAATCGGCATCATTCTTATATTGTTTGTTGAAAAATTGAAAATTATTCATTAGTATGACTTGCCGGAACTCCGAGGTTGGTAAGTGAGGAGTAGGTATCGGCATTTTTCTTACAAGTGGTACTTAACTTTCAAGATTAATCAGGGACATTAAATTGTACTTGATTTATCTTTCTTACAAGTGGTTAAAAAATATATGGGGTTCTTTTCATTTAAAGGAGGAAAGAAACAAAGTGATGATCTTACCCCTAACCTACAAGTGGTTTTATAAAATCAACAAAACTTATTTTCCAGAAAAACCATTTGATTAAAACAAACTTAAGTGTTTTGAAATCACAATGGGAAAATAGTTTGTTGTGAGGGGGAGTTCTGATTGTTTATGTCAAGTGGATGGCGAATTGAAGTGATTCGATATCAGTTGTCACTTTATATGTACAGTTTGTTTTCAAATTTCCTTTAAATGTGTTTGCATTTTAGGGGGAGTAAGAAATTTTCAGAAAATCCAAAAACATTAGAAAAATTGAAAAAGTCATAAACATGATAAAATGAAAAATGAGTTTTGTGTTAAAGAAGAGGAAATGATAGTACATCAGTGGATGATCACAACATGATAAAGATTTGGAAAGTCAAATGTGATAAACGGTCTCACTGATGACGTGTCAGTAGGTTTTTACACATTTTGTAGATTGTGATGAGATATAAACCTAAATTTCAAACTTGCTTATATCGTGGGGAACATCTCTCGGATATATGGGTAACCCCCGAAATCTTGTTTGAAAGGTCCCTCTTTCTGAGATACTTGGTCTTTATGCTCAGTGATATCTGGGGTATTATCCCGGGACTTCTGATTTTGCGGAAGCAATGGCCTAGTCCCCGGAGAATACTTTCTGCTTGCTTGAAATATAGCGCTACCCTCAGCATAAAAAATGATGAAACATTGAAAAATGCAAATCATGTGCTGTTGTAAAAAAGATCCTCTAAAGGGGACACACCACAAGTCGAGCCGTCATCTCTCTGCTGAACGGAAGTTCTGACCTGAGCTCTCACGGTTTCGCATGTAACCCCTTACAGATATCATCTGTGGTATACTCACCTGTAAGACTGAATATTGGGATCTGGATACGGGAGTATATTCTGAGGTGAGACACGCGATTAAGTTTAAGTGCTTAAGACATTAATCTCGTATCTCGAAACAGTTGAAATTTGTGTGAAAATTTATGTGGACCAGTATACTGACAATCCAAGTGAATCGTTTAGAACTTAATATGTTTAAAGCTTAATGGTGTTGATGATTTGTCTCATAAACTGATATGATCCTCTTACACAAACTCACAAAAATATTGTCTGTAAATATTTCTTTATTGCATTACATTTTATTCAAAAATCCAAAAAGATTTTCAGTGTGTTTTAGCATAAAATTTTGAAAAATTCAAAAAGATTTTCGACAACTGATGTTGGAAAACTGATTTTCAAAATTCCAAGTGCTAGACATGATGAACAATTGGGTTGGGAGAATGTTGTTTTTGAAAAGAAAAATGATAATTTCTGCAAATGGTTCATCAAAGATTAATACTGTAAAATCATTGTTTGAATATCTTATCCACAAGTGATCATCAAAAATGTTTTAAATATTAAATCATTTGTGAGTTTGATTTTACAAGTGATAAACAAAGTATAAATTTGTCAAATTTTAAATTTATGAAATTTATTTTTGGGTAGAGATTTGTGCAGGTTAGAGCTAGGAATCGATCCTGAACCTGTGAAAAAGTGTGAACCAGTTCTCGATCCTTGAACAAGAATTCTAGACTGCGATTCCAGCTTACTAAGAGGGGGAGTCTGAATGACAAAGAGCTAGGTTCTAATCCTGAGAGTCTGTTGGTGATGATAAAAGGAGAGAGAATTGAAGATACTTACAGTGTCAGATACTTTAGCAGATGAAATGACTGATAAAGACTGAAGATGCGAAGACTCGACACTGAAGACTCGTCAACATTCGAGGGGAAGTCTGTTGGTGCATGCGTCTGTCGACTTCGTCTTGTATCGAGTATTGTTTGTATTTAGATAGATCAAGGCACGTTATACGAGAAATATGTCAAAAATAGGATGAGAGGCAAGTTCAAACAGAATTAGCTATGTAATTCCGCTTGAAATTGACATGACAGTTTCAAACGAAATTATCATGTTAATTTCGTTTGAAGCTAATCTTGCTTGAACTTAATTCCGTTTGAGACAGTCTCAAGCGGAATTACCCGCCTATAAATATGTGTGCCTGATTTCGTTTGAAGTCATTCTTGTATTTGTGATTCCGGAGCCGAAGTGCTGCCGAAGTGTCGTCTCGCTGTAAATTGTCATCAAATCAATAATATCGACAGTTAATGAGTATATCTTGCTGAATTGAACTCAATACGTCTGTTTCCGCCTTTCGTATTGAGAAAAACTCTTCTGAACGACTCGTTCGGGTCCGTAAACGATCCTACATGTGTTCCCTTTAGTGAATCTTTTCTTCAACTACAATTGGTTCATATCTTTCGATATTTTTCAATTTTTATGCAGAGGGTAAGTTTTTAAAGCGCATAAAGTATTATACGACGTCTAGGCCATTGCTTCCGCAATATCAGAATACCAGGTATAACACCCCAGATACCAAATAGTATAAAGACCTAGTATCCCAGAATCAGGCAATCTCTCAAACAAGATTTCGGGGGTTACCCATATATCCGAGAGATGTTCCCCACAAGATAAGTAAGTATTTGATGTTTAGATTTATATCTCGAAAACAATCTACTAAGCGTGTAAAAACCTACTGGCATATCATTAGTGAGACCGTTTATCACATTTTACTTTCCATTTCTTTAGCGTACTGTGATTGTCTACTGATGTACTATCATTTCCTCTTTTTACACGCAAGTCATTTTTGAATTTTATCATGTTTTTGGCTTTTTCAAGTTTTCAAATATTTTTGGATTTTCTGACAATGCTTTTCTCCCCCTAAAATTCAATATCATTTAAAGAAAATTTGACAACCTGATACTAATAGCTTTGTCTCGTCATCTATTTTCTGCTTCACATGCTCTGTTTTGCAGAAAATATACCCCCATGATTTACAACACATTGATATTTTACAGTTTGAAAGCCGTTTTTCAATCTGGTGAAATTAATCATGTTTGTTCAGCCATGAGGTTTTCGGCATATTCACTCAACATATTTTTCAAAACTTTTGAATTTTCGACAGAATTTAAAAGACAAACATATTTTTGATTTTTCAATTGTTGACAAAACATATTTTTGGTTTTTAAATTTTTAGTTTTTAGGGTTTTGAAATATGGTTTATTTATGTACAAAAATGAACAAACTCCTTGTTTAACAATCCCAGGGACCATCAGCCTCCTCTTCTCGTGCCTGGCTGCTCCGACACTCTTCTAGATGACATTCAGTTGTCTTTAGGAGCACCAGCACATTCAAACTATTCAATTACTTGAACAAGTTAGCCCAGGTATGTTTGACCTAAGGCATTTCAACACAATAGGATTCGTTCAATCTTGGAAAATTATCATCGTTTTGAACAAACAACTTTTCATCTTTTGCTTCATTCCTTGAATCAGTTTTCTGCTCAGAACTAGGTTGTGTCTTAACCACCCAGCTTTGACCTTTTGAAGCACTTCTTTTGTAAAACTGTGAATTATTTTGAGTGTTTTGATTTTCAACAACTTTTGTTTTCCAAAACTGATTTGGTTTCGTTGCATCGACAGTTGTTTTCCAACTTTGTGTTGTTCTAAATCTGGGTATGTGAGAGTTCCAGGTTTGTCTAGAATCGAACCTATTCAAGTTTTATTTCCAAGTTTGATTCGAAGCTGTCACACCCCTTTCTAAGGCGGAAGCACAAGGTGTGATCTTGAAAGGTTTCATTGCATACGAATGGTAAACATACTACATGCTCATAAAATAACTCCAAATGCCATTAATATTACATGACTAAAAACATAAGTTAAGTTTTGAGTTTACATCACAAGACAACATATTGTTTAAAAGATTACAACTTTAATTAAAATATAGACATCAAGGTTTTGGTTCTTATATCTCCACGTAGAATGGGACATAACAACCAAACCTAGCAAAACGGTATAGGAGTCTTTGTAGGATCGTGTACGAACCCGAACGAGTCGTTCAGAGGAGTTTTGACTTCGTTTCAGAGGCGGAAACTAAGAAAAAAAGGTAGAAACAACTTTATCTTCACCTTAAAACACTTTTCTGATTAATCTAACAGCAATTACAATCAGTCTTCACACCGGCAGCACTTCGGTATGGAATACAAGGATCAGATCTCTGATTTCGCTCATAGTGACCTATTTATAGGGTTCTGATTCCCCACGAAGTAACATGGTGTCATTTGGAGCAGAATTAGAACTTAACTTTCGAGTGGAATCAGCATGTTACATTTCGAGTGGAATTAGAAACTTATGTGATTCCCCACGAAATGACAAGGTGTCATTTCGAGTGGAATCACCTCTAAAAACCACTATCTCGTTTTTCGTGCCCTGATCTAACTATTACAGTACAAGACTCGATACAAGACGAAGTTGACAGATGCATGCACTAATAGACTCCCCCTCAGATGTTGACGAGTCTCACATGTCGAGTCTTCGCATCTTCAGTCTTGATCAGTCTCTGGGCTTCACTCTTTCACTCAGCATTAACAGACTCCCCCTAACCATGTGTTGGCATTCCGTTAGTTCTTCAGCATCATCTGCTTCAGGATCGTAGTCTGACTTTCACTCTCTTCTCTTAGACTTCATATATCGGAAACTTGGCTCTTGCTCTATCCACAACATCCTCAGGTATCCTCAGGATTGATAAATCTATCTCTTTCATAATCCTGCACAATCTCTACTTCAAAGTAAATTTTCTAAATTTAACAATTCAATATATGCACTAATACTGACTCTCCCTAAAAAATAACTCAATAAACTTGATGAACCACTTTAAAATATGATCAAAACACATTTGATTTTCAAACACATACTTCTTTTCACAAACATGTCATCATGTTTAGCACTTGGAATTTTGACAATCAGCTCTCCAACATCAATTGTCGAAAATCTTTTTGAGTTTTTCAAAAGTTAATACTAAAACACACCGAAAATCTTTTTGGATTTTTGAATGTAAAGAAAAATAAGATGCAGTAAAGAAATATTTACATACAATATTTTTGTGAATTTTGTGTAAGAGGGTCATATCAGTTCTTGACAAGTCACAAGTACCATTGAGCTTAGTTACACATTAAGAATTAAACAATTCACTTAGATTGCCAATATACTGATCCACTTAAATTTTCACACAAATTTCAACTGATTCAGGATATGAGTTAGATGTTTTAAGGACTTAAACTCATTCATGTGTCCCACCTCTTGAATATACTCCCGTATCCAGATCCAAATATTCAGTCTTACAGGTGAGTATACCACAGATGATATCTGTAAGGGGTTAAATTGAGAGGGCCGTGAGAGCTCAGGTCGATACTCCCGTATACGCAGAGAGATGACGGCTTCGACTTTTGGTGTGTCCCCTTTAGAGGATCTTTTGTATTACCACAGCAATGACTATCAATTTTATTGTTTCATCAATTTGCTGAGGGCTGCGCTATATTTCAAGCATGCGGAAAGTATTATACGGGGACTAGGTCAGAATTTTCATTCAGCAGATGTCCCGGGATAATACCCCAGATATCACTGAGTATAAAGACCTAGTATCTCAGAAAGAGGGACCTTTCAAACGAGATTTCAGGGGTTACCTATATATCCAAGTAGTGTTCCCCACGAAATAAGCAAGTTTGAATTTAAGTTTATATCCCGAAAAAGCTTACTAAATGTGTAAAAACCTATCGGCATATCATCAGTGAGACCGTTTAACGCTATTTAAACAATACAATTCTTTAGCATACTGTAACTGTCTACTGATGTACTATCATTTCCTCTTCTTTGACACAAAAGCTCATTTTTGATTTTATCATGTTTTTGCCTTTTTCAAATTTTCTAATGTTTTTGGATTTTCAGAAATTTCTACTCCCCCTAAAATGCAAACACATTAAAGGAAATTTGAAAATAAACTGTACAACAAACTTGACAACCGATATTGAATCGCTTCAAATCGCCATCCACTTGGCATAAACAATCAGAACTCCCCATTTCACAAAACTATTTTCTCATTATGATTTCAAAACACTTAAGTTTGTGTTAATCAAAATGATTTTTCCAGAAAATAAGTTTTGTTGATTTTATAACTTGTAGATTTCGGGGTGTGGTTCATCACATTGTCTTTCAAAATACCACTTGTAGGTTAGGTCCAATCAAGTTCAACCTAATGACCTTGATTAACCATTTGTAAGTTTAAACATTCATCAACCAACTTGTAGGAATACCACATCTACACAAATACATGTTACCAATCAAAATGTCGATTCCTGCTTCACACTTACCAACCTGGAAGCTCCGGCAAGTCACACTCATCCTGTAAAAATTTAATCATTTTTAAGATTCAATCACACAATCAATTTCTAAGAAAGATGCCGATTCCTGATCCACGATTACAAACTTGGGATCTACGGCAAAGTCCTAAGACTTCAAGGGAAAAGAATTTCCACCCAAGTCTTTTTAGACTTGAGGGTTTTCAATTCTTGCTCAGTAGGGTTATAGGTAGCCTTTTTAGTTGCATAAAACTCTTTAACCCCTTTTACTTTCCCATCAAGCATTTTCCCAAAAAATTTCTTAACATTCCCGTTGAATGCTTTCTCGACATCAAACGCAGTTTTCTCAGAATAAAACTGATCTGAGATCTCAACTTTACCAACTTTTCGTTTAATTTCTTCAAACTTCAGTGATGGAAAATTATCATCATTCACTGAAACTTTTACTTCAAACTGTGGCTCTTCTGGCTTTGTGGAACCAGTTTCATTGCCGACTTTCTCTTCACTTTTCTTAACAACCCACACTTGGTTGTCCTTTGCTTCCCTTTTGTAAAAATTCTTTTTAGAACACTCACCAACCTCATAAGTTGAGTTTTCAAACAATTTGAATTTTTCGGTTGGTGGTTCAACATCAACAACTATTTCTTTCAGTTTTTCAGAAACTCCATGTTTAATTTTAGCATTTTTCGGACAATTCCATGCAATGTGACCAGCTTCATTGCATTTGAAACAGGTTCGAGTCTCTTTTGGATGAAACACTCCAGTTCCATTCCTTTTCTTTTCAGCAAGAAACTCCTAGTTTGATTGTCTCCAGAATGGTTTCTTCTGTTCCTCCTCAGCACTTCCACCTGAAACAAATTCTGTTTTTGTTTTACAATTTTTCTCATTTTTTTAATTTTCTGGTGGAATAAAACCTAAACCTTTCTTTTTGTAGCTACAATTATGGTTTGATTTCTTTTGAAAACCAGAATCAGAATTGTAACCCTTTTTCTTGTTTAATCGTTATTGCACTCTTGAAGTGTATTTTTTAGGTTTTCCAGTAAGATTTAAATCTTTTATTTCTGAAATCTTAATTTCTGTCATTTTGAAAACCTTTTTGATCATTTCAAATCTAACACTTCTTATTGGAAACTCTTTGTCAGAGTATAATTTGTCAGAATCATTTAAAGGGTATGCAACTTCAAATGTTTCATCATCCAAATTTGCTTTTGATAACAAAAATTCTTTACTATAAGACCGTTTAACCGACGACTTTGGACTGTTGACTGACGAACTTGACCCTCCAGACTTAGACTTTGACTCAAACTCTTCATCAGTATCCAACACCTGATCGACCACCTTTTTGATTAACTCTGACTAGTGATCAGTGTCAGACGATGTGAAAGTAACATCTATGTTTTCTGGTAATTCATCAGTTGTGTCGGTTTTTAGCTTTATATTGACTGCTTTTCCGACTTGCTCCTCATTTGGTTTTCTAGGAGAATACACTTCCCAGATTGGAGGCGGACACTTGTTATAGGTAGCAGTCGGTTTCTTACCAGTATCCTTCTTCTTTAGCTTCTCATCTTGAAAAGCTTCCATACCTGCAACAGTCGGATAAATTCTATCAATAAGATAATCAAAACTAGAATAACTCTGCAATAATCGTCTAATTCTCTCATTCTCAATCTTTTCCGTTTCCAACTCTTGCTTCCACTTTGCACTTTCTTTGATGTAAAAGTTAATAGCTTTCTGCTTCGTCATCAATGTTGCATTCATCATCGTCAAAGCATCTTCTCTCTCAGAGTTAGTCTTTTGAAGACCAGTTACTGTTCTGTTCAAAACATCATAAGATTCTTTCAGATAATTAATATTGAAGAGTAATTGTTCCTTAATCTTCTCATACTCTACTAGCTTCTCCTCTTTTGCTGCACAGTCCTTGCATGGTTCCAAACACTTCAAGCAAGGCTTGATGACTTCAACAATCTTTTCTACTTCAATAATTTTCTCAACTTCAACCACTTTCTCATCTTCAGTCACCTTTTCTGGTTCAGCAATCTTCTCAGCAACATTTTTTACTTCTTCATTCTGAACATCTTCATTAGTTTGATCACCACCATTAGACTTCCGTTTCATTTGTTCTTTTGCAGCTTGTTTCTCTTTCAGCTTCTCCAAGCGATCTGCAAAATAAAAATGAAAACTTTCAGGAGAGAGATGAGTTTTAGCAACATTAATATGTCGTTCTTCTTCATCATCACTACTGTCATCTATTGGTGTTTGATCAAACTCTACTGATTTGTCAGAATTATCATCCGAAGAACCAGTATCAGATGGTGTTTGATCAAAAACAACTTCCTTTTCTGAACTTTCATCACTTTGTGAACTTTCATCTGCATTCTGTGATCCTTCTTCAGATGCAACAGACTCTTCCTCCACATTCTTCACAGTTTCACCAATAGACTTCATCCACGTGGCAAACATATCAGGTTCTTTCACAATCTTAGCAATGAATGCTTTAAATTCTCCTTTTTCATCCACAAACATATCCCAGCTAAAACCTTCAGGTAACCTTTCGTCATCTTGATTGATTAGGCATGCTTTGCTTTCGGGCGATATATATTTGTTCCAGTTAAAATCCACCAAACATGCTCTCTTTGAATCCTCGATTCTTCTACCATGAGCCACTTGTGGTTCTTGCTGTTGCTGTTGACCAACTTACTAATAAATGGCTTTCCGGTAGTAATCGTCTTTTCCAAACGGATTCTGAGCTCCACTAGCTTCCCTGTTCTTGCATTCTCTTTTGAAATGACCTTTCTCCCTGCATCGAAAACATGTAACTTTAGATTTATCAAAACCTAAATTAGAAACGCGTGCATCAAGAAAGTCATTTCTTCCAGTAATCAGCTTGAACTTTTCAGCTCTTCTTAGAACACTAGCTAGACACCATTTGATGTCCATAAGTTCCATCTCTTCAGCGTCTATCTGATCGTAATCCTCCTTTGTGAGCATAGGATTCCCGATCCGACCAGCAACCAATCCTTCATAAGATAACAATACAGAACGAAGTAGAGCCATATGATCTTTCGCAACTTCTTCAGAAAAACTTTGACCCTATGGAAGATTCAATGCGATATTGCATTGTATCACATAACCATTTCCTGTCTTTGTGCTTTGAAAGTGAAAAGTTGTAGTTGACTCTTTCAGATTAACACTCGGAAATGAAGAGAATCCACTGCTTTTGGTTGAACTCTGATAAACTTTTTCCGTTAAATCCCCAGCACTAAACGCAGTTTGGATTTTCGGACTTCTTTCAGCTTCCGGAACATTGCCTTTATAATACATCTTTACCTCCTGTTGACCACTTGGACTGTTCATCCTCGCTATCTTCTGTTGTTCCAAATCTTGACCCTCAATTTTCTCAATAAACTGAGAAATCGTCAACCCATCATAAACTCCGGTGTTTTTCAGAATAATCAAGTAAGTACCCCATTGTTTTTGCGGTAAAGCGTCAGCTAACTTGTCTACCCACTCTTCACGATCTATTGTTATACTAAGCATCAACATGGATCGCACCAAGTGGCAATAACGTTCAATTAGTTTCTTTGTATCTTCACCCGGTAGACTGCTGAATAAATCAAACTCTTTCTTGAGCAACGCCTTGTTGCTCTTAATCATGTTCTCACTACCCTCAAACTTGACTTTCAGAGCATCCCAGATTGACTTTGAAGTTTTGCATGTTGTAGCAACACAAAGATGTCTTCTTTGATAGCCTGCTGAAGTAAACTGATCATCATCTTTTCAGCTTTGTACATATCCCGCTCTTTGTCACTGAATTCCGAGAGTTCTTTGATAACTTGCAAATCAGTACGTGGCAGAACATACTTCTTCAGAATACATTCCCATGATCTCAGATGATTTTCCTGAACCCAGTTTTTAAATCTGTCTTTCCAACCATAATACTCTTCAATACTCATCAGCTTCGGGGGTTTTTGTAAGGTTCCGGTTTCATTTTCCATGTTCATGTTTTGAGTAATGGCAGCTGGACTAGTCGAGGATGTTGCAAATGCGTTGTAAAACTCTTCACTCATGATTCGATATCGAAGAATTTCTCAAACAAGCTTTCAAACGAACTGGTTCACCTCGTAACACACCTGTATCACCTTAGACACACAAACAAACAAAACACAATCAATTTAAAGACTTATCAATTAATAGAATAAGACTTGTACTCGAACTAGTGAATATTCTATGCGGACTGAAGGTTGACAAACTGTGCGGACTGCTATGACCCGGATCAAAATCAAACGACCTTTTCCAATGACCTAGCTAAACCACACGACCTTGAACGTGTTTGAATTCAAACGGACTAAAACACCTCTTCTTTGATTTTATGTGAAATAGGTCAACCAAAATCAAGCTTTTTAATAAAATGCCAAGGTATGGGTGACTTGACACACGGACTTCAAACACTTCACATTGGCCGACAACAACAATTTACCACACAATTTTCATTGGGCCGCAAAAACCACTAATATACTATGATTGGGCCGATTAATATGTTGATCTCAATTCAAGTAATCAGATGCAACAAGCAGACGACACTCCTCAATGATTAGACCTCCAAACTGAACTAACACATGCAATCAATACAAGATTCTTCCGACAAAGTAATTCAGCAAAATTACTTTCATTTGACCGTTCATATAAGTGGATGTGATTGGACCGATTATCTGTCTTGTGATTTTTGTTGTAGAATATTAATGACACCTGTACTTTATGACTGCCGTATTCAAACAAAACGACGACTTTGTTCACGTGAAATCAAACAATAAAGTCCGAAAGAAATCAGATTTTTGGAGTGAAATCACAACTTTGGAACTTGGAGCGAAATCACAACTTTGGAACTTTGGAGCGGAATTAAAAAAATTCTCTGGAGCGGAATCAGCTTTTGAGACTTTTGGAGCGGAATCAAGAACTTACGAGTGGAATCAGACCAAATATACAAATCTGGAGCGGAATTAAAAACTTTTGGTTCGAGCGGAATCACTTCTCGAGTCAATTTTGGTCATTTTTACTGCGAATTTTGCTATGAAACTTTCAAGGGTTTGTCTATATGTATTTTTACACAGTCTGTGAAAAATTTATCCGATTTTGACCGTTAAAACTTGTTGAACTGATGAAAGAAGGTGTAGAAGATAGAAAATGCAATAAAAAACAGCTGTAATCTGCAAAACTCCTCCTCCTGTGCTCTGATACCACTTGTAGGATCGTGTACGAACCCAAACGAGTCGTTCAGAGGAGTTTTGACTTCGTTTCAAAGGCGGAAACTAAGAAACAAAGGTAGAAACATCTTTATCTTCATCTTAAAACACTTTTCTGATTAATCTAACAGCAATTACAATCAGTCTTCACACCGGTAGCACTTCGATATGGAATACAAGGATCAGATCTCTGATTTCGCTCATAGTGACCTGGTGTCATTTGGAGCGGAATTAGAACTTAACTTTCGAGTGGAATCAGCATGTTACATTTCGAGTGGAATTAGAAACTTATGTGATTCCCCACGAAATGACAAGGTGTCATTTCGAGTGGAATCACCTCTAAAAACCACTATCTCATTTTTCGTGCCCTGATCTAACTATTACAGTACAAGACTCGATACAAGACGAAGTTGACAGATGCATGCACTAACAGTCTTGACACATAGTAACTTAAAAACGCAAACAACATCCAAGAGCAGGAGTGAGACTGCGCGTACATCCACCTTAGTTACCTGAAATACATGTAAGTTTTTGGAAAAACGTCAACATAATGTTAGTGTGAATTCATGCAGTTTTTGAGTAGAATGTTTATATACTTGAATGAAAACATGGTATGTAATTTGTATGAAATGAATGTTTCTGCAAATGTAAGGAATACGAGGTTAGCTATGCCATTAACATATGTCACGACATAGGAAGCCACCAAACCTAGGCATTTTTGTCGAGATCGACTGAGACACAAAAGCACTCTTTGGTAGAAGTAGGCCAAGAGTGGGGTTGCCTGAAACCCATTAGATCTAACCCTTCTGTTCCGCGGTCTAAATGTATACGTTGACTAATGGTGCTTATGGTTCCCTATTCGTCACGTGATCTATGTGTCATTCCTTAGTTTTATATGCTACATACCATTGTACATGTATTTTCCCCAAGTTAGAAAACAAGTAAAAGTTTAAAAGTGGGGATATGAACTCACAATTTTGCGTTTCCTGCATCGTAAACTTCACCGGGTTTGCTTAGAGTGTCGTATTACTACCTACACACGTACTATGTCTTATTAGACGCTTAGGTCGTGTAACGACTATTAGTCTTGGTTGTTTAATAAGACTAATTTTTGGAATCATTGGTATATTTTGGTTACATCCTTGATGTATTGTATAATTACAAATACATAATCCCAAGCATAGGAATGCTTGTATTTGTGTATATTCATACTTGTGTAATTTGCCAACAACTTGTGGTGTATTCCGGTATAAATAAGTATATCTTCCTATAAATCTCAAAAACAATATATTTTTAAGATTGGCTTTAGAAAATATATTTTTTCTAGTTTTCACTTAAAATAGTATATTTTTAACTTGTGTAAAAATATATATTTTTCTCCATTCAAAATGATACTTTTCTATTTGACAAAAATATGGTATATTTTGTATTACTTGTAAAAATGCATATCTTGTCAGTTTCAGAATACCGTTCGTTACACTTGTTAAGTTACGGATTTATTTCTGAAATACAATTACTTGTAGTTCATAAGTCCGTTTGTTTCTGATATTCGGGTATAGTTCATATATGTATTTTCTTGTAATTTGGTAGTATTTGTATTCCAAATTTTGGTGTATTTGTGTGTTATATTATTTTCGAGTTTCTAGTATAATATAACTACTTCACATAATATTCAAGCAACACACATATTGTGACAACTAAATATATTTTCTCAAATATATACTTAGTCACTTTTATTTATCAAAAATCAACCTCCAATGTTTGTAATTTTTGTAATAAAAATTATGGCAAACTTTTATATGTAAACCATGTTCAAATTTTACTTATAATACTTGTATGAAAATATTTTTCTAAGTGTTTAATTTCTACAAATTTTTTTTCAAAGTTTCCCTTTAAAATTGGAGGTTTCCGTGCTTTCAAAGCATAACATTTTCTTTTAAAATCAACAACAATCATCAACAATTAAATCAAGACTTACCATAAGCCAAGATCATGTAAATTACACTACATCATGAACTTGAAGTTTTGTAAAAACTTGTAGTAACTTATCATGTTATTTAGTAGGTTTAGTTGCCCTTAAAAACATGGTTATTTGTTTGTAAATCACATTATTAAAAGATTTAGTCATTTACAACTTGTAAAATGATTTTTCTAAAATTATTTCTTTTGTATTTTTCTTGTTACATACATGTTTCTAGTCTTGTTTACACACTAAAAGTATGATTAGTTTGCTTAGAAACCATGACTTTAAATAAACTTGGTTTCTTGAGAAAATTATTTTTGTAATCATCTATTTACAAGATTTTTAACATGTATCAACCATCATCATACTCTAAAACATTTTTGTTTTCAAGTTCATGTGAGACATAAAGGATGATCATTATGCTTTCTTCAAGATCCATCCATATACTTGCTAGACCATGTGTTTAATCATCATCTAGCAAGGTTATTATGATGTTCAACAACATAAACACAAGAAATCCACAAACAAGTTCCATACATACACTTAATCATCATAGATTTCATGTTATTTAGCTATACGTTAAAGATTCATGTTTATGTTCTTTGGTGTTCTTTAAGTTTAACCATTTACATAACACTTTAACCATTAGAATCATGAGTAAAAATAGGATTAAAGAAGCTTACTACTAGCACTAAGGCTAGGGAAGAACAAGTTGCAAAGTGGTGAAGAAATGTGGTGGATAAAAGCACTCAAAGGTGGTCCTTCCAATTTCTATGCTTGCAACCTTCTTAACCTAGCTTGGGACACCTTGTAGGATGTTTAGATTATGAAGGAATGAATTGAAAAGTGAAGGTGTTGTGTAGGGGGTTTGGGCCGTAAGCTTTGGAAGAAGTGTTTTTGTTGCTTGGATGGTAAATGATGAGAATGTGCAAGTCTTATGGTCCTTATAAACTAAACCTCCAACATCTTCTTTATACAATGGATAGTATCTCACCATATCTAGCTACAAATCTTACAAGGTAATCAAATATAATCTAATAAAATCAATTAAGATCTCAAGGTGGGGTCCAAGTCCCAACCGGTTATGGGGGGGGGGGGGGTATCTAGTTAGGTTTCAACCTTAGTTACTTCATTTAGTTAGCATGTGATGGTGTTAGTTAGGTATTTTGGGTGTTTAGTGTTTATGAGATGTAATATGGTGGTCGGTGATCATAACTAGCTTGGAAATATTAAAACAATGATTTTAGTATAATTTTGATGTTTCGGGTAGTGTCCGGTTGTTCGGTTGGTTACCGGTTCGTTAAAGTGCTAAATTACGCCGTTTAGTGTCCTTTATGTGCCCTTTTGTGACACTTTCAATTCCTGACACTTTGTAAGTTAATTTGGACAATAAAACATAAATTCTGCATGATATTTTGAGGTTAAAAAGCTAATTTTATCTGAATTACGGCTGATCGGAGTAAGTTAATTTGGACAATGAAAATAAAAAGCTTGGAAAAAAGCTAATTCTATTGTCTAACTGTTTTCTGCAGAATGCTGACACAGCGTGTCTTACCTGTGAGTTTACTAGTCTTTCTGACGCAACGCTTAAAGTAATTCACAAAGCAATATTTGAAGTGTAAAACATGCATGAATTCATATGTATGGTAAGAAATCAAATAATGTTGACATTTAAGCACATAATTGCAGATAATAAATCATATTAAAATAGTACGGAAATTACTGGTTTTGTGCCAGTTGTCACAGTCTCCCCCGTTAAAAGAATTTTGTCCCAAAATTCAGGCTGAGTTATCTCCCGCAGGAGCTTTCTTGAAAAGGTGGGGGTACTTGTCTTTAAATTGGTCTTCACCTTCCCACGTGTACTCGGGTCCGTGCTTAGAGTTCCAACGTACTTTGACAAGTTTAACGCTACTCCTCCGAGTCTTGTTGACCTTTCAGTCTGTAACCTCAACGGGTTCTTCAGTAAAGTGGAGGGTGTCGTCGATATGCACTTCATCCGCAGGGATGATGACTGTTTCCTGAGTTGGACTCTTTTTGAGGTTTGACACATGGAACGTATTATGTACACCATTAAGTTCTTCTGGTAATTCCAATTTGTACGCCACGGTACCAATCTTTTCCAAGATCTTGAATGGTCCGATGTATCGTGGGTTCAACTTTCCCCGTTTTCCGAATCTTACTACGCCCTTCCAAGGTGAGACCTTCAAAAAACTCTGTCTCCCACCTCGAATTCTAAGGGTTTTCGTCTTCGATCAGCGTAGCTCTTTTGTCGATCTCGAGCCGCCTTAATGCGCTCTCGGATCTGAATGATCTTATCGGTGGTTTCTTGAACAAGTTCCGGACCAACCATACGTTTGTCTCTAGCGTCTGCCCAACATAATGGCGAGCGGCACTTGCCGCCATATAGAGCTTCTAATGGTGCGGCTTTTATGCTTGTATGGTAGCTATTATTGTAGGAAAACTAAACTAAAGGTAGATGAGTATCCCAGCTGCCGCCTAGGTCCATAACACGTGCGCGAAGCATATCTTCCAGCATTTGTATGGTCCGTTCGCTTTGACCATCTGTTTGCGGATGAAAGGCCATGCTTAGATCTAACTGAGATCCAAAGGACTCTTGGAAGGATTGCCAGATTCTTGAGACAAAATGTCCATCTCTGTCTGAGATAATCGAAACAAGCACTCCACGACGTGCCACGATTTCCTTCAGGTACAGCTCAGTGAGCTTTCCAGCGCTATCATTTCCTTGGATCAGTAGGAAATGCGCAGACTTCGTTAATCGATCAACTATCACCCATATCATATCATGCCCTCTAGGGGTCCTGGGTAATTTGGTTATGAAGTCCATGGATATCTGCTCCCAGTTCCACATGGGAATCTCTGGTTGCTGCTGTAGACCGGACGGTTTCTGATATTCAGCCTTAACCTTAGCACAGGTTAGGCACTTTCCCACATAGATAGCAACGTCGTTCTTGAGTCTCGGCCACCAATAATATTCCTTCAAGTCTTGATACATTTTGTCCGATCCTGGGTGGATCGAGTATCTCGACTTGTGTGCTTCATCAAGGATGACTTCTCGAATACCACCATAGAGCTGAACCCAAATATGCCCCTTAAGGTATAAGGTTCCCTCTTCGTTTAGCACCAAATTCTTCAGCTCACCTTGGAGATATTCAGCTCTACGATTTCCCCCTTTAAGGGCTTCTTGTTGTGCGTCATGAATGCGTGTAGTAAGGTTCGTACGAATAGTCATTTCCAATGCTCGAACTCTTAGGGTCTTAACCCTTTCTTTTCGACTTAATGCATCTGCTACAAGGTTTGCCTTTCTAGGATGGTACTTAATCTCGCAATCATAATCGTTCAGTAACTCAACCCATCGTCGCTGACGCATGTTCAATTCCTTATGATCATAGATATGCTGTAGACTTTTGTGATCAGTGAAGATAGTACATCGAGTACCATATAAGTAATGTCGCCAGATCTTCAAGGCAAACACCACCGCGCCTAGCTCCAGGTCATGCGTGGTGTAGTTCCTTTCGTGCACCTTTAACTGCCTTGAAGCGTAAGCGATGACTTTTTGGCGTTGCATGAGCACGCAACCCAAACCTTGACACGAAGCGTCATAGTATACCACGAAGTCTTCAGTGCCTTCGGGTAAGGATAGTATCGGTGCATCACATAGCTTGTTTTTAAGAAGTTGGAAGGCTTCTTCCTGCTTGTCTCCCCAATCGTACTTCTTGTCTTTCTGCGTAAGGGTAGTCAGCGGTTGAGCTATCTTGGAGAAATTCTTGATAAATCGCCGGTAATAGCCCGCTAAGCCCAAAAATTGTCAAACTTCAGTTGGGGTTTTGGGGGCTTCCCAATTCTTTATTGCTTCAATTTTCGCTGGATCTACATGAATACCATTTTTGTTCATGACATGGCCAAGAAAATGTACTTCGCGAATCCAGAATTCGCACTTTGAGAACTTTGCATAGAGCTTCTCTTTCTTTAGTAGTTCCAGAATGGTCCTGAGATGTTGCTCGTGCTCTTCTCTTGTTTGTGAGTAAATCAGGATATCGTCGATAAATACAATCACGAATTTATCGAGATATGGTTTGCAAACGCGATTCATCAGATCCATAAATACTACTGGCGCGTTCGTCAGTCCGAATGGCATCACAAGGAACTCGTAATGCCCATAGCGCGTTCTGAATGCAGTCTTTGGTACGCTCTCCTCTTGGATCCTTAACTGATGATATCCATACCGAAGGTCAATCTTCAAGTAGTAGCTCAATCCTTGCAACTGATCGAATAAATCGTCAATCCTCGGTAGTGGATACCGATTCTTGACAGTGAGCTTGTTCAGTTCTCTATAGTCGATACACATCCGCAAAGTTCCATCCTTCTTCTTAACGAACAAGACTGGAGCTCCCCAAGGCGAGAAGCTTGGCCTTATGAATCCTTTATCCAACACCTCCAGGAGCTGTGTAGATAATTCCTGCATCTCGGATAGTGCAAGCCGATAGGGTGCCTTGGCTACAGGAGCGGCTCCTGGAACCAAGTCAATGTGGAATTCGACTTGTCTTTGCGGAGGTAGTCTTGGCAGATCTTTGGGAAAAACATCGGGAAATTCCTTAACCACAGGAATGTCTTCGAGTTTTGGCTCTTCAGCCTTCTTATCTACTACGTGTGCCAAGAATGCAACACATCCTTTTCGCAAGTATTTTTGTACCTTCATGCAGTTGATGATTCGCAGAGGCGCGTCTTGTTTCTCTCCATGCACAATGAGAGTTTCATCATTCGCCAGAGGGATGCGAATGATTTTCTTGTGACAAACAACTTCAGCCTTATTCTTGGATAGCCAGTCCATTCCGATCACCACATCGAAGCTACCCAATTGGACAGGTAAGAGGTCTATACTAAATCTCAGCTCACTAAGTTCTAACGTACAACCTCTAACAACTTCGCCTGATTCAACAAGTTTACCATCGGCTAATTCTATGGAATAAGGAATATCTAATCTACTAGATTCTATTCCAAGCATACGTTTAAATTCCACAGATACGAAACTACAATCGGCACCAGTATCAAATAGTATGGATGCAAAGTGATTGTTAACGAGAAACGTACCGGTGACCACGTTAGGGTCCTCGCGTGCGTTCCTTGCTCCAATCACAAATGCTCGAGCTTGAGCATTGTTTTCTCTCGGGCAATCTTTCTTGAAATGATCCTTGCTTCCACAACCAAAACATCCTTGGTTCTACCCTGATCCGTTACCATTCCGGTTACCGTTACCATTCCCATTTCCAGCACCGTTTCGGTTCCCATTCCCGCTCCTATTACCATTTCCATTGCGGCCTCCAATACTTTTTCCATGGTGGCCTGACTTCCCACAGTTCTCGCATCTCCCAACGCGACAGTGTCCCACGTGGTGAAAGTCACAGTGGTTACACTTGGGCAGAGTGCCCTGATATTTCTTAGCTCCAGTCCTTAGGCGGGTTGGTATCACGCTTCTTGTTGTCTGAACCCTTGTTGTTGTTACAGGTCACTTGGTTCAGATTTGAATGTTTTCTTTTCTTGTCACTGGACGACTCAGCATGCGTCTCGGTTTTCTCAGTGGGGTTCAGTGATAACTTCTTCATACGGACAGCATCTTCAGTAAGGCTGACAGCCAGAGTTACAGCCTGAGTGATTGTTGTGGGTTTAGCCGAAGTTACCATGTTGCGGAACTCTGGAGCCAATCCCCAGATGTAGCGTTCGACGCGCTTAAATTCGGGAGTCACCATATAGGGGATCACTCTTGATAGATCATGGAACCTTCGAGTATAACCAGTAATATCCGCACCCTCCATGGTCAAGTGCCAGAACTCAGTCTCCAACCTTTGGTGTTCAGCACGAGAATAGTATTTTTCCCTCATTCTTTCCTTCAGCTCTTCCCAAGTCATGCCATACGTGGCATCATCACCCAGAGTTTGGAGTTGCAAATTCCACCAAGTTAAAGCTTCATCAATAAACAGCCCGGTAACAAAAGTGACTTGTTGATCCGTGGTACACTTGCTCATTCGGATAGTGGAATCAGTCTCTTCCGTCCAGCGCACAAAAGCCACTGCACCTCCAGTGCCATCGTAGTTTAGTGGCTTGTAGTCGAGAAACTGCTTGAAAGTGCAGCCTTGAGTTGTGTTTCCTCCAGATGAGTCTCCCTGCCCGTTACGTCTAGCGTTACTTGGTCCTCGACTTTGTTCGGTGCGGTTTGCCTCGTATTGGGCGATAGCTGCGGTGATCCTTTCTTCCAGTAGGGAGTTCAGTTCTTCAACAGTCCTTGGTAGTAGGGGAGGAGGGGGTTGATCAGCGTCCTGATTGTTCACAGCTCTCCTGGGTGCCATGTTCTGCCAGAACATAACACAACAGGGTTAGACATTCGTTTGATACAAGATAGTAGTATATACATTTATAAACATATATACACATAAGCAACATCAAACAATCCGCCAACACATAAGTCAAATATCTTTCTTCACATTGGCGTCCTCCAAAACGTAACTGGGATCTTCATCACCATCAGAAGTCATATCCGTCGGGTCATTTTCGTCATATATCTCCTCACTTATGGAGGGAGGCATGATAGCTTGTAGGGAAACTTTACGCCAAAAGATTATATATATATATATATATATATATATATATATACATATTAACAGATTCTTCTTAATATACACATATATATAGTTACACACAAATAAGCAAGTAGTTCCTAGTTGAAGTTAAGTGCTACCCCTGTGCACCCTAGGTCTCATAGTATCCTTACATGACTCTTTGAAAAACAAGTCCAAGTAGTGGATGTCGCAGAAAGTTTTATGCAATGAAAACTTTTGAAAATTGTTTTCGTAAGAGGATCCTAAAGATTGTAGACTAGACTCGTGAAGGAATCCTGGTTCACTATAATCGCAGCTCTGATACCAATCTGTCACACCCCTTTCTAAGGCGGAAGCACGAGGTGTGATCTTGAAAGGTTTCATTGCATACGAATGGTAAACATACTGCATGCTCATAAAATAACTCCAAATGCCATTAAGATTACATGACTAAAAACATAAGTTAAGTTTTGAGTTTACATCACAAGACAGCATATTGTTTTAAAGATTACAACTTTAATTAAAAGATAGACATCAAGGTTTTGGTTCTTAGATCTCCATGTAGAATGGGACATAACAACCAAAACTAGCAACACGGCATAGGAGTCTTGACACATAGTAACTTAAAAACGCAAACAACATCCAAGAGCAGGAGTGAGACTGCGCGTACATCCACCTTAGTTACCTGAAATACATGTAAGTTTTTGGAAAAACGTCAACATAATGTTGGTGTAAATTAATGCAGTTTTTTAGTAGAATGTTTATATACTTGAATGAAAACATGGTATGTAATTTGTATGAAATGAATGTTTCTGCAAATGTAAGGAATACGAGGTCGCTAATGGTTAGCTATGCCATTAACAAATGTCACGACAAAGGAAGCCACCAAACCTAGGCATTTTTGTCGAGATCGACTGAGACACAAAAGCACTCTTTGGTAGAAGTAGGCCAAGAGTGAGGTTGCCTGAAACCCATTAGATCTAACCCTTCTGTTCCGCAGTCTAAATGTATACGTTGACTAATGGTGCTTATGGTACCCTATTCGTCACGTGATCTATGTGTCATTCCTTAGTTTTATATACTACATACCATTGTACATGTATTTTCCCCAAGTTAGAAAACAAGTAAAAGTTTAAAAGTGGGGACATGAACTCACAATTTTGCGTTTCCTGCGTCGTAAACTTCACCGGGTTTGCTTAGAGCGTCGTATTACTACCTACACACGTACTATGTCTTATTAGATGCTTAGGTCGTGTAACGACTATTAGTCTTGGTTGTTTAATAAGACTAATTTTTGGAATCATTGGAATATTTTGAGTTACATCCTTGATGTATTGTATAATTCCGAAGTACATAATCCCAAGCATAGGAATGCTTGTATTTGTGTATATTCATACTTGTGTAATTTGCCAACAACTTGTGGTGTATTCCGGTATAAATAAGTATATCTTCATATAAATGTCAAAAATAATATATTTTTAAGATTGGTTTTAGAAAATATATTTTTTCTAGTTTTCACCCAAAATAGTATATTTTTAACTTGTGTAAAGATATATATTTTTCTCCATTCAAAATGATACTTTTTCTATTTGACAAAAATATGGTATATTTTTGTATTACTTGTAAAAATGCATATCTTGTCAGTTTCAGAATACCGTTCATTACACTTGTTAAGTTACGGATTTATTTCTGAAATATAATTACTTATAGTTTATAAGTCCGTTTGATTCCGATATTTGGGTATAGTTCATATATGTATTTTCTTGTAATTTGGTAGTATTTGTATTCCAAATTTTGGTGTATTTGTGTGTTATATTATTTTCGAGTTTCTAGTATAATATAACTACTTTACATAATATACAAGCAACACACATATTGTGAAAACTAAATATATTTTCTCAAATATATACTTAGTCACTTTTATTTATCAAAAATCAACCTCCAATGTTTGTAATTTTTGTAATAAAAATTATGGCAAACTTTTTTATGTAAACCATGTTCAAATTTTGCTTATAATACTTGTATGAAAATATTTTTCTAAGTGTTTAATTTCTACAAAAATTTTGCCATAGTTTCCCTTTAAAATTGGAGGTTTCCATGCTTTCAAAGCATATCATTTTCTTTTAAAATCAACAACAATCATCAACAATTAAATCAAGACTTACCATAAGCCAAGATCATGTAAATTACACTACATCATGAACTTGAAGTTTTGTAAAAACTTGTAGTAACTTACCATGTTATTTAGTAGGTTTAGTTACCCTTAAAAACATGGTTATTTGTTTGTAAATCACATTATTAAAAGATTTAGTCGTTTACAACATGTAAAATGATTTTTCTAAAATTATTTCTTTTGTATTTTTCTTGTTACAAACATGTTTCTAGTCTTGTTTACACACTAAAAGTATGATTAGTTTGCTTAAAAACCATGACTTTGTAAATCTTGTAAATAAACTTGGTTTATTGAGAAAATTATTTTTGTAATCATCTATTTACAAGATTTTTAACATGTATCAACCATCATCATACTATAAAACATTTTTATTTTCAAGTTCATGTGAGACATAAAGGATGATCATTATGCTTCCTTCAAGATCCATCCATATACTTGCTAGACCATGTGTTCAATCATCATCTAGCAAGGTTATTATGATGTTCAACAACATAATCACAAGAAATCCACAAACAAGTTCCATACATACACTTAATCATCATAGATTTCATGTTATTTAGCTATATGTTAAAGATTCATGTTTATGTTCTTTGGTGTTCTTTAAGTTTAACCATTTACATAACACTTTAACCATTAGAATCATGAGTAAAAATAGGATCAAAGAAGCTTATTACTAGCACTAAGGCTAGGGAAGAACAAGTTGCAAAGTGGTGAAGAAATGTGGTGGATAAAAGCACTCCAAGGTGGTCCTTCCAATTTCTATGCTTGCAACCTTCTTAACTTAGCTTGGGACACCTTGTAGGATGTTTAGATTATGAAGGAATGAATTGAAAAGTGAAGGTGTTGTGTAGGGGGTTTGGGTCGTAAGCTTTGGAGGGGAGAAGAAGTGTTTTTGTTGCTTGGATGGTAAATGATGAGAATGTGCAAGTCTTATGGTCCTTATAAACTAATCCTCCAACATCTTTATACAATGGATAATATGTCACCATATCTAGCAACAAATCTTACAAGGTAATCAAATATAATCTAATAAAATCAATTAAGATCTTAAGGTGGGGTCCAAGTCCCAACCCGTTATGGGGGGGGGGGGGGGGGTATCTAGTTAGGTTTCAACCTTAGTTACTTCATTTAGTTAGCATGTGATGGTGTTAGTTAGGTATTTTGGGTGTTTAGTGTTTATGAGATGTAATATGGTGTTCGGTGATCATAACTAGCTTGGAAATATTAAAACAATGATTTTAGTATAATTTTGATGTTTCGGGTAGTGTCCGGTTGTTCGGTTGGTTACCGGTTCGTTAAAGTGCTAAATTGCGTCGTTTAGTGTCCTTTATGTGCCCTTTTGTGACACTTTCAATTCCTGACACTTTGTAAGTTAATTTGGACAATGAAACATAAATTCTGCACGATATTTCGAGGTTAAAAAGCTGATTTTAGCTGAATTACGGCTGATCTAAGTAAAATTCTGCACTTAAAGTGTGTTTTGGGTGCTTTTTAGTGCACAGTTTAGCTTCCGGGATGTTTGTAAGTTAACCCTTGTATCCTTACTTGGGTTTTAATGTATTCTAGGTGTTGGACCTACTCCTAGGCCCTAATTCTATTATCTGACTGTTTTCTGCAGACTGCTGACACAGCGTGTCTTACCTTTGAGTTTACTAGTCTTTCTGACGCAATGCTTAAAGTAATGCACAAAGCAATATTTGAAGTATAAAACAAGCATGAATTCATATGTATGGTAAGAAATCAGATAATGTTGACATTTAGCACATAATTGCAGATAATAAATAATATTAAAATAGTACAAAATTACCGGTTTTGTGCCAGTTGTCACAGAAGCAAACTTGTTTGTATTGTACCTCCAAGTTTGTTTTGAATCAAAACTGGTTGACCTTTGTTTCACATCCTTAGATTTCTGTTTTTCAACATCATCAGACTTCTTTTTCGTCTCAACACCAACAGGTTTCAGATTTTGACACTTGCGTGCAAGATGTCCAGTTTGATCACATTTAAAACATGTTCTCTTTGAGACATCTTTGACCTGTTGTTGTTGCTTTTTCTGAGCATGGAACTCTTTATTAGACTGTCGTCTAAATTGGAGTTCTTTCTCTTCTTCGGAACTTGTTCCGTGAACAAAGTTCATCCCTTTCTGATAGTTTGGCGTTTCATTTTTCTTCCAATTCTGTTTCTTTTTATAACCCAACCCAACCTTCATGTTTTTCCTTTTATAACCAGGTATGTTATAAAACGTTTTGTGACTCTTTCTAGCAAACTTTGGAATCTAAGACTTTTCAATTTCAACCATCTTGAAAACTTTGTCAATCTTTTCTGAAATCACATTCTGAATCAGGACTTCAAGATCTGAGAATAATTTGTCCGATCCAATCATGTTATAAACCAATCCTTTTGAATCATCATTTGTATTTTTCTCAGATTTTGTGTTTTTCAGATAACCTTTATGAAAACTACCTTCATTTTCATCCTGTGATGCAGATTTACCTGTTTCAACCGACTCTTCTTTCAAAACACTTTCAACGACCTTACCTACCACCTCTAAATCACTAGAATCATCAGATTTGGAATATGTTACGTCAATGTTATCTGGAACTTGATCGACCATGTTGAAAGCTTTTTCCACCTTCTCGTCATCATAGAATGTGAATTTTTCCTCAAACGGTGGTGGAACTTGATGATACTCTGTGCCAATTCCTTTCTTGTTTTGCTCAGAAGCTTTACCATTCGGTTTTAGATTGAAAATGCGTTCAAGAACATATGATGAAGCGTGATAATTGTGTAACTTGTTGTTATCTTGTTCTAAATCAACAATTTTACATTTAAGCTTAGTAACATCTTCAATGTAAGAATTTACAACTTGTTGCTTTATTTCATATTGTCGCTTAAGCGTATCAGATGTTTCAGAACAATGTTTCAATCTCGATTGAACAAGTTTCATTTGACTCTTCACGTCTTCGTATGATTCTTTTGTGATATGATATGCAAGTTTTATTGAATCATACTCCTTTTTCATTTCTTGGAAAGAATTTTCTTTTTTCAAACACTCTTCTGTCATTTTTGAAACCTTTTCTTTCAAAGTCTCATTTTCTTTTTCTAAATTCTTGCATTTTTGTGTGAACTTTTCATCATTATCTTTCAAAACTTTTTCGTTTTCTAACATCTCTTTGCATTTATTTTTGAAAACTTCTTCGATTTTAGTAAATTCAATGTCTCTTGTTCTGAATTTTTCATCTTTTTCAATACAAGTATTGCACGTTTCCATGCATTTCTTGCACTGTTCAGCAGTTTTCTTTAATACTTTAGTATCAGTTTTTAAAAAGTGATTGGCACCTCGGCTTTCTTTTTTGTTTGTATCTGATCAGCTTCATTCTTTTGTTGTTCACAATCAACTGTATCAGCATCATCCACTTCAACCTAACATTCATCCTTCACATCATCTTCTGCTTTCTTCTTCAGATCATCTTCGTTTTGCTGTTCTTCGGTAACAGCTTCTTTTTCTTTCACAACTTCAGCTACCTTCTTCAAATCATCAACCAATTCATCAACATTCTTCTTCATTCTTTCTTCATCCCTCTTCTTCAGACTTGTTGTCATGACATCTCTGATGATTTTATCCAGCTTTTTCTCAAAATGTTTATCTTTCGCAACATTTGAATAGTACTCGCCAGATAGAGGGATTACTGCAAGAATGTCGTCAAACACCACTTCCTTTCGATGGACAACTGGTTCTCCTTTGCTGTTGACATAACATTCTCTTTTCTTGTCATTCTTCCATAATTTTTCGCTTCTTCATATTCCTTCTCCATTTCTTCGATTCGATACCCAACAATACATATTTCTCTGTATGTCTTCTCTTTCAGAATCTCTTCTTTTGTTTTCTCTTTCACAACAGCAACATATGCATTATGTTTATTAGTTGATTCGGTTTTGCCGTGTGCTGTGAACATGTAACCGATAACATCCTCTTCAGGAAGTACTTTACTCCAATCATACCCTTCATCATCTTGGATCACAACATATGCTCTTGATTTCTCTTTCTCAGAATTATCTTCAATTTGTTTCAACCTTGGTGATTCCTCTCTGCTCCTGTGATAGATCGCTTTTTGATAGTAATCTTCTTTAAACGGATTAGCGGTTTCTTCAACAACAGAGTTTCTGCATTCTCTTTTGAAATGACCCTTTTGCCTGCATTTGAAGCATGTCACTTTTGACTTGTCGAAGCCCAGTTTTGTTGATGGTCCACCGATTGATTGTCTGCCAGTGATATCCATGAACCACTGAGCTCTTCGAATGCAGCTTGCCAAACACCATCTCAGATCAATGAGTTCCATCTCTTCTGGATCGATCTGGTCGTAATCTTCCTTTGTCAGTTCGGAATTTCCAATTTTCCCAGCTACCAGATCTTCGTATGATTCCAGAATTGATCCCAGAAGGCTCATTTGCTGTTTAGCAGCGTTGATGTTCATTGCTAGAGAATTCTTTAGCTTTAAAGCGATGTTGCAAAGAATCTCATCAGGTTCATCAGAGTTTGATGTTGTTGACGATGAATGATATCCTGGATTGTAACTTGATGTATGTAGTCTTTGGCGATTCACTAACTATCATCGAAGGTACACTGCCCTTGTAGTAAAGACCGACATTCTGGTGATGCGAAAAACTGCTCATCTTGCTTTGCTTTTGTAACTCAAGCTCATGACTTTCTATCGTTTCTATCAAAACATCAAGAGTAATTGTATCAAACAACACATCGGTTTTCAAAATAAACACGAATGTTTGCCACTGATCAGCTCGTGGTAATGCTTCAATGACTTTGTCAATGATTTCTTCACGTGTTTTTACAATTTCAAACCTATCGAGTTCAATTTTAAGGTGACAAAATCTTTCAATCATTTGTCTTACAGATTCACCTTTTAAACCGTCAAACAAATCAAATTCTTTTTCAAGTAAAGCTATTTTGTTTGTTTTGATTTGTTTACCCCCTCAGCTTTAACCCGTAATGCTTCCCACACTGATTTAGATGAACCGTCGTGATTAAGCAATGTGAAAATGTCATCTCTAATCGACTGTTGGATTAGAGCAATCATTTTTTGTTCATATGAGAAATTCTTTTTATCGTCAATGGATAAGCTTTTGAGTGGAATTTCTTCATTTTTATCATCGACTGGTCTACTGTATCCGAATTCCATACAAAACCAGCTTTCTTGCGCATAAGCTTTGGCCCAGTTGATGAATCGTTCTTTCCACCATGTATAATCTTCAATATTGTCGAGCTTTGGTGGTTTCGAATGGGTTCCGTAAAAATTATCATGGTTAATATTTTCAGTCATTGCTTTTGATAAGCTTTTCGGTGTGATAGTCGATGTTTCGGAAGATTCAGACGTGAACGCTTTGTAAAACGTATTGTAAATACACAAATAAATGATTAGTTCAAAACAAACAGTCAGTTGGATTGGATGGGTAACCGATCGGACGGGGTCAAACACGTTCGATCGAATGACTTTGACCAAAGGCTTCAAATGGATCGGATGAGTTGGATCAGATGGCAATCCATACGAATCACACTTCGATCAGATCACTTGCTCTTCGATCGGATCGCCCTTCGATTGAACGTGGTTAATGAAAGTCAAATGTGTTTTGATAACTGGATGTCTTTGGATCGGATGTAAATCCGAACGGATCGCCGTTCGTTCGGACTAGGTCAACAAAAGTCAAATGTCTTCTATTATAAATCCACCGATCGGATATAGATCCGGTCGAATGGCCGTTCGTCACCTTGCAAACTCAAGTTATTCAATTGACTGTTTCTCAAATCAACACATGGACATAGTCACTATCGATATTTATTAAACACACATGGGTCGCTTGTATACATGTTTGAAAATAATCACATGGAGTAGAAATGGGCCGCTGACTATAAGAACATATTAGTAAAACCCACTGTGCCTACATATCTGATCGGATGACTTATATGATAAAGTGGATTGGATGACTAAAACAATTGATGTATTATGGATCGGATGAGTGATCTTGGATCGGTTGTAGATCCGATCGAACAGGGTTAACGAAAAGTCAAATGTCACTAAACACCTCCGATCGGATGTACCTTCGATCGGAAGGCCGATCGTCAAATGACTTCTATATGCAAATCTGATCACTTATCTTGAGCCGCTAAATTACCTTTTCAGTAAACGCATAGTCCTATCAACAAACACTAATCACATGCAAGGACCTCAACTTTCAATCACATGAGCCGAGAACATGCTTGAATATGATTGGGCCTTTTTAATTTGTTGTCAGATGAGCACATGAGCTATCAATTTTTCAAATGTTTCACATGGACTGTCAAGACTTTTGCGACCTTTTTGTTATTGGACCTTTCAAACTGACATCAAAGCACCTAAGCAGATATGACCATGTGACTCGATCGGATAAGTTTTAATGTAAAAAGGAACGGATTGGATTTTGGATCGGATGGTCATCCGATCGGATGGCCGTCCGATCAGTGAACATCAACTGAATTCATAAGTATATAGAACTTTATTGGGCCGTTACAGAGATAATCACGTGGACATCAACAGTACCCGACAAAGACTCAAATTTTCATGCAACACAATTCGTTAATTAGACTTTCAATATTAATACACATGGGCCGATAACACTATCAATTAATGGACCTGACACAAATGCAGATCACATGCGTTGCTCCATTAAGAGATATCTTATTGGACCGATTCAATAAAGCATATGATTTAATTGGGCTGCTGACTGTTAAAGCAATAAAGGACTATTATTTGAAAGTGGATTGAATTAGATTTTGGATCGGATGGTCATCCGATCGGATGCCATTCGATCGGTGAACATCTATATGAACAACAACCAACTTTAACATATTCGGACCAAAAAATCTCGATTTCTCACAAACCACTTGGAATTAAGTTCTGAAAATTTGTAGGCTTGTAAAACAATTGTTTTCTCACATAATATCCAAAAATCAGCCAATTTTATCCGTAAAAACTTCGTTAATTTTGAGTTTTTCTATAAAAAAACGTGAAGAAAATGAGTAGAGTAAGAAATTTCACAGATCTGATGTGATTTTGACTCTAAATCTTATGAAACCTCGTGCGATTTTGTGTGTTTGATACGTGCAATCGAGCTCCTGCTCTGATACCACTTGTAGGATCGGTTTTTTACTCCCCGAACGATTGCGTATGACACGTGTGACGTGCGGAATCCGTACACATGCGTGGACTGAACACGAGAACCGTACTATAATCTGTGATTCGGTTGAATGATATGAAAACGTACAAGAACCGTGAATCACCTTTTGCCTTTCTCTCTCTACTTTCTCTCTCTAGCTCCTATGTTCCAAATGTCACAAAATGGCAAAAGTTCTAAACTAAAGCCCTAACTCTTTTCTTTATAGGCAAAGAATATAAGGAGAGTTTCCTTATTTACAATAATGCCACCTTGCCCTTTTTCCTAAATTTACAATAGAAGACTTTGTTTTCTTATAATTCTGCTACGAACTGGATTGACGGAGGCGATAGACATAAATGCACCAACAACATTCCCAAGTATACTCGGGTCTGTGTCGAGAGTTCCAACGGACATTTACTAATTTGATACGACTTCTCCTTGTTTTCTGGACCTTCCAGTCCATGACCTCAATAGGTTCTTCAGTGAATCAAAGTTTGTCGTCAATGTGAATTTCATCGGCAGGGATGATAACCATTTCTTGTGTTGGACTCTTCTTTAGATTTTTGAGACTCGTCAATGTGAATTTCATCGTCCGGTAGTTTCAAGTTGTAGGCAACGATACCAACCTTTGCCAAAATTTCGAATGGTCGAATATATCATGGATTAAGCTTCCCACGCTTTCCAAACCTAGCTACGCCCTTCCAAACCGAGACTTTCAGCAAGACTTTTTCTCCGACCTCGAAGGATAATGGTTTCCGTCTTTTTTCTGCATAGCTCTTTTTTCGATCACGAGCTGCTTTGATACGGTTTGCGATTTGGAAAATTTTATCGGTAGTCTCCTGGAATAGTTCTGGATCAATTAGTTGTTTATTGCCGGCTTCCGCCCAACATAGCAGAGAGCGGCACTTTTAACCATAAAGAGCTTCGAATGGCACAACTTGTATACTTGTGTGATAACTGTTGTTGGAGGAGAACTCGACCAATGGTAGGTGAGTATCCCAATTGCCGCTTCGATCCATCACACATGCACGAAGAATGTCTTCAAGTGTTTGAATGGTCCGTTCGCTCTGGCTGTCAGTTTGAGGATGAAAGGGAGTGCTTAGATCTAAACGAGATCCAAAAGCCTGTTAAAATGACTTCCAAATTCTTGATACGAAGCGACCGTCTCGGTTTAAGATTATCTAAATAGGCACTCCATGACGAGCCACTATTTCCCTAAGATACAGTTCAGCAAGTTTCTCCGTGCTATCCTTCTCACAAATTGGACATAAATGTGCGGACTTGGTTAGTCTATCGACTATTACCCATATCATGTCATGACCTCTTAAGGTTTTGGGTAATTTCGTTATGATGTCCATAGATATTTGTTCCCATTTCCAAATGGGAAACTCAGGTTGTTGTAGCAAGCCCGATGGTTTTTGATACTAAGCCTTAACCTTTACGCACATCAAGCATTTTTCGACATAAGCCACGATGTCGCTTTTGAGGTTAGGCCACCAATATTATTCCTTCAAGTCTTGGTACATTTTGTTCCATCTTGGAGGGATCGAGTACTTCGACTTATGTGCTTCATCAAAAATAACATCTCGAAGGCCGCCAAAAAGTGGAACCCAAATGCGTCCCATAAAGTATAGAGTCTCATCTTCTTTTGGCACTAATTGTTTCTCCATTCCTTGGAGAAATTCCGCATGAATGTGTTCCTCCTTGAGTGCTTCTTGTTGCGCGTCATGAATTCATGTGGTGAGGTTCGTTTGAATCGTCATCTCTAATGCTCGAACCCTTAATGTTTTGACTCGTTCCTTGCGGCTCAAGGCGTCCGCTACAACGTTCGCCTTGCCCAGATGGTACTTGATTTCATAATCATAGTCGTTCAACAGTTCAATCCAGCGTCGTTGATGCATATTTAATTCCTTCTGATTAAAAATATGTTGAAGGATTTTGTGATCCGTGAAGATAGTACACTGAGTACCGTATAGATAATGTCGCCAAATCTTCAAAGCAAATATCACTGCACCTAACTTTAGGTCGTGAGTGGTATAGTCCTTCTCGTGAACTTTCAGTTGGCGTGATGCGTACGTGATGACTTTTCCTGTTGCATAAGAACGCAACCTAATCCTTGATGTGAAGCATCACATTATACGACAAAGTCATTGGTACCATCGGGGAGTGATAAGATCGGTGCATCGCTCAGTTTATCCTTGAGAAGTTGAAAGGCCTCTTCTTATTTTAAGCCCCAATCAAACTTCTTGTCTTTCTGCCTGAGGGAGGTTAGCGGTTGAGCAATCCTAGAAAAGTTCTCAATAAATCTCCGATAATAACCCGCTAATTCCAAAAATTGTCGTACTTCGGTTGGTGTTTGGGGTGCTTCCCAATTCTTAATCGCCTCAATCTTTGAGGGGTCTATATGTATATAACAACCCTCAAAATATTTTTGACACCCTAAAAATATTTAAAGTGCCCCAATATGTCCTAAAATACACCCCGTATACGAAAACGGGCCCCGAATACCTTTATTTTATTAAATTAAATTAAAAATCAAAATTTTAATGGCTGTGGCGGGCCGCGTAGCCTTTGGCTACATCCTTCGCGAGCCGCGACGGCTGGAGATCAGGACACACGCTAGTGTGCCATATGTCAGGACGCGTGTGGAGCTACGAGTCGAATCAGCCAAGCTAGGCCTACCCTAGCTAGCCTTGCGGGCCGCGTAGACCCTGACCGAAGTTTACGATGGGTGCGACGAAGCCCAAATCAAGCCCTATAATAGCAGGCTTCGGCTGTTCATTCGAATTCGCTCACACACTTTTCCCTCTCAAAATTTCTTATAGTATAAGCTATTCTCGGGCATAATACCCCCTAAATAATGAAGTTCTGCCTCGTTGTAAGTATCATAACCCCGGTTACGTATTAGATACGCTGCCCGATTGATCCAGGGTTCCATAACGGCTGTCGAGGTTCTGCCCGATGTAGTCGTTGGAATGCCGTCTTGGGGGGGTATTACTAATGTAAATATTGGGGTATTATACTAGCGCGTGTGCATTTGTGTATTTAATAGATAATCACCAGGAAACCCTAAAGGAAAACTTACGACAACAATGTGAGTAATCTCCTTTTTGTAAATTGTTTTTGCAAAACCTCACTTAATTAACACTATATTAAACAGTGATGGAGTATTTGTATTCTACAATTATCGTCGGTATGTTGGGGTTTTGTATACAAAATTTGTTACTACATTGTGAGTAGTAACATGACCACAAGTCGGGTTGACAATACCGTGGGTGGTAATTAAAGTAGATAGAAACAAATGTAACTGCGCGACCGCCCTCAATACTGTACAATGGTTTTTACTAAACTTGATTAAACTGGGATTCACTCACCAGTATTTTCCACGGACAAAATGTTTTTATACGCGTTTCAAGTAACAAAATGTGAAAGCCAAATAGAAGTCACCTGGACAGCACTGAAGTCTTGGAAAAGTGGCTATAAAGTTACCTAAAATAAAGAGATGTTTTATTTAAATAAAATAGGGTTTATCCCTATGAAAATGTGTGTACTTGAAACTTGGGATTTTCCCATGTGTTAAATATATTAAAAGGGTGGTATTTTACTCTGATAAAATATTTCCTAACTACGGTCCTGATGTAATTTCTGCTGCCAAAATGATAAACACAGATACCACCGAAACTGGTCGCGGCTGCCCGTTCCCGGGTAGTTAGGGGACGGGGGTTGCGACAGAAGGTGGTATCAGAGCTAAGCCACTGATTCAGCCACAGAAGTGTTCTGCTAACACCAAGATATTATTTAATTTGTTAGGAAATTTTCTATGGAACTACATGCATAATTGTATTTTATTGTTGTGTGTTATTTGACTATTTGTTAGTTTACAGTATGAGCGACCAAGGACCTTTCGACGCCTACCGTCAGTTGTCCATCTCGCCTAGGAGCGAAGGCACCTTTTCACAGCCTGCCCTCTCAGGGTATTCAGCTGACAATGAAGATGGGATATTTGTGTTTAAGGCTCAGTCTAATGAGCCATTCCCTCCTAAAAAGAGAGGATGGTTCAGTAGAGGAGCACATGAACGTAGGAAAAGAATGAAAAAGTTACAACAACAGGAGTCTAGCAAACTTTTATATCCTAGCAACCACAGCTGCCGACCCTAACCTGGAGCAACTCATAGCACCCCAACCATTACCACTGTTTCCCACCCAGCCAATGGAAATTGAAAATAACCCAGGAAATCAAATCAAATCCAAATGCACGATTCCAACCCAGAAGAGATACCTAGAGTACCAGCACCCAATCCCTTAGACCCAAACTACGACCCGTGGTTAGATGACAATAGGGATTACCAGCAATGATACCCAATACCAGAAGATGAACCCATGCCGAATCTAGCACCCTACCCAGGTTTGGACCCTCTAGATCCCTTCTATGATAGCGATCAATACATTAGAGAAAATCTAGAGAATCCATACCCGTACCAGGAACCCATGCCCCAGTTCCCAAACCCAGTCCCAGCACCTGCACCCCAATGAGTGCAGAAAATGTGCAAGAGCTCCGAACCTTCGGTGAGGAGATTTTAGAAAGTAGCGAGAGGATGAGGCAGGTTGGAGAACGACTCGTCTGGAAGTATGACGAGCGTAATATGGAGTTCTGGAGGAACCCATATCAGTGATGGTGGAGGTAGTAATAATAATAATATGTATAATATGTATGTATACTTGAAAAAAAATATATATAGACGATAGCTATGAATGCATAATAGTATTGTAATTTTCAATTCCAGTATCAGTTTGTATTAGATGCATACTATATATAAGAAAGAGTAAGTCGCAATGCTCGACGATTTTGATCAATATGCGTGTTATGTGATTGATTACATTAAATGTTATCTTGTGATATTAATAATTGGCAAATGTTTAAAATTCAGATGGACAACGAAGTGAACTAGGAAAACCAGAATGATAATAACCCGAATAATGATAACCAGAATAACAACGACAACCCAAACCATGATAATAATGGAAACCCAGTAGATAACAGTGCCATCCAACACATAGTGGCACAAGGGATAATAGATGCAATGCCATATATTATCAAAACAGTTAGGGAAGCGGATAACAAAAGTAATCATAGCAGTAAGCGACCAACTGAACCTGAACACAGCGTAAACAATGGACCCATACTTCAAGTGCCCATTCCCAGAAGAAGAAGAACCATACCTTATGGTTGTTCTTATAAAGAATTCTGGTCTTGTAAACCAATGGAATTCTCGGGCAATGAAGGGGCCGTTGCAGCTCTACGCTGGATAGAGAAGACTTAGGCTGTCTTAACAATAAGCAAGTGCATGGAAGAAGATAAAATAATGTTTGCTCCCAATCTGTTTAAGAACTCAGCCTTAGAATGGTGGAACACTATCCTCCAGTCTAGGGGAAGTGATAGGGTTTACAATATGGGATGGGAAGAATTTAAGAACACGGTGGAAAGAAAATTTTGCCCTCCCAATGAAAAAGAACAGATAACAAATAAGTTCCTAAACCTTAGAATGGCTAGAGTGGATAGTAAGGATTATACTACTACATTCTTTGAATATGCTTGAATACTACCAACCCTTGCATCACCAGAACCAGTATTAATCTCCCGTTACATCTGGGGATTAATCAGTGAGATTAGGCATGTAGTAAAGGCAGCTATAACTCAAACCATAGAAGAAGCTGTAGAACTAGCAAATACCTTGACAGATGAGTTAGTGCGTACTCGAGAAGAAGACCAGAGGAGAATCCTAGCTCACATGCTTACCCAAAAATTTTGTTATGGAAATTCTAACCATGGGAAAAATGTTGGTTCTACCTCTGCACCCTACTGCAAGGCTTGCAAGAAAAAGCATTTGGGAAGATGCTCCACTTACTACAATTTCTGCAAGATACCAGGACACAAGGAGGAAGATTGTAGGAAGAAACCTAATAATGGAATGTGCTTCAACTGTGGAGAAAAAGGTCACATCAAGCCAAATTGTCCAAAACTAGTTCCAGCCATGGGCAATAAGACTACCAAAGATGCTAGAGCATTTGTTCCGATGGCATATGAATCCAAGATTGTCACACCCCGACCAAGTAAAATAACAAAACGTGGTGGAAACGTTGGGGAGTGTTGTAACAGAATCATTGTTTCACAACCATGGATTAAATAATTTCGTTTTATTGAATTATTGAACTCATTGTTTTATTACAAATCAAATGAATACAAATATTGTCTTTCAAGTTTTAAAGTCGCTAAGGCACGAGTCCATCCTATGTATAGCGTGTATCAACAATCATCACATAGCAGCACCTGAAACATGTGTAAAAATAGGTACGTCAGCATAAAAATGCCTGTGAGATACATAGGTTTTATTAATGCATGATTCATGACTTGTAAGTTTAAAAGAATGTTTAACAAAAATAGTCATGAACTTAAAAATGTTTTGTTTATAAATCATATAACAAGTGATAAGAAATCGGATGATATAAAAGAAAGATGCATAAATAAATAATTAAGTAAAAGGAGTTTGTATAAAATATGTTTTAACAAAAAGGTTTGTAGTATACATAAAAATATACTTTGGTTTTAAGAAAGTCGAATAAGTAATATATTAAAATATATTTCAGTTCCAAAATAGTTAAATATATAGTATATTAAATATACTTTAGTTGTCAAAATAATAGTTTTCAGTAGTATATCAAAAGTATACTTTGGTTTTATTAATAACAAATTAAACTATGCTTTGGTTTTATAAATATCATATTAGACTATGCTTTGGTTTTATAAATAACATATTAAACTATGTTTTAGTAATTAACAAAATATATGTTGTTTTTTACAATATCACACATGAGAGCATATCAAACTATACCTTTGGGAGTATAACAAAATATACAACAAAAGTGTGATTTTAGAATTCATTCAAACCTTAGTGTATCAAAATACACCTTAGAGACTATAGAAATACCATAAAGGCAATCCCTATTTAGATAAAATATCGGTTTCTGACATTCCATACAATAGGAATGGGGTGTCAAATCCTATAACGCTATATCATACTACCAATCGGTCTGGTGAACGTATAAAACAAGTACAATCCAACATTTAACTTTATAATCTTTGAAAAAATAGTGTTTAAACCATAAATAATCATTCAGTTTGTCAAAAGATAAGTACTAACATGTATAATCAATTATACTTCGAAATCATGAACATAAAAATTAGGTACACATGTTTCACCCCAAAACATTGAAAACAGTAAAAGAGGGGACTGTGTACTCACTTGAGGATGCTTAGAAGTCTTGAATAACAACCAAGCAAAGCTAGAGGGATCACGGAATCAAACGGCCCCTAATATAGGTAACTAAGTATATAAACCGGATCTAAATCGGAAGATCGGATAGAATGAGGTTTCGTAAACCAAATGAGTATGGGAACTCATGTAATATGGTTTAACAAAGCCTACATGATAAAACGGAACATATGCTATGTGCTTGTGACCTATTACGACCGGTTTAGGTAGCTTACGCTACTTTAACGCGTCATTCGCATAAAACGCGTTCGGACCGCCTAACTAGTCCTATGACAGGTAGTATATGCCTTAACATGTCTAATAATGTTGCCTAATCAGTTTAGATGTCAAAATTTAGGTTACATATGCTTAAAATGAATTTATGCGTAAAAAGGGCATTTTGGTCGTTTACCTAAGGCATATAAACTACCTATCATACAACTACTTAAATGAAGTGACCATAAGGTATAACCTCGGAAGGTTATTCCCTATATAACTATGGTCACAATATATGTTTGGTTAAATCCTAATGATTGACCAAACGGGTCGGGTTTGAAAGTCTAAGCGGTTGTTTAGACCGCTTATCTTATGACCCTATATAAGCACTAAACATAAAGTGACGAGTTAACCATGTTAAAATATGTTTAACGAAGTTTGAAAACAAGTTTGATATCAAAACAAAGAGTTTTGATACCCAAGAATAGTTTGGTTACAAAATACGCATAAACACACATTTTGGCGGAAACTATGACTTATCACTACGCCTAAATAACGTGGTAATCAGTAGGTATAGTCACAAGGGAATATAAGCATCGTGATTACGCTCACGTTGTGAAGTTCAAACGAACTTCGTGTTCACCATTGATTGGTCAAAGCTGAAAGTCAAACACTGTTTGACTTTCACGCTTAAAAACGCATAAAAGAACGAAAAAAGCTTACAAAGGGTCCAAGAAATGGAGGTTTGATCTAAGAATTCTCAGGTATGAAGCTTTGAGCTTCAACTTAGAGAATATTCAGATCAAAGTGTGAGGAACAAATGAATTCTTGGTGTGTATTTATAGATTTTAGTCCACCGTTAACATTGTTCCTCGATTCCTGAGCTTAATCTCAACCATACAAGTGCACCCACTGATTTGTAATACAGAGGGTACTTAAAACAAGCACATAGGTTGAGGAAAACCATGGGAAAAAAGCCTGAAACCAGCTTCAAAACCAGAAAAACAACTTGCTGAAGTAGGCAGTCTACGCGCCCCACGTAAGAATGAAGCTTGTCTTATGCGGCCCGCCTAGGAGTGGTTTCCAGAAATGTCAAAAACAGCCCCTGCACTTGAAAAACATGCATTTTGATGCATTTTTGACACGTTTAAGCCCCATTAACCCCATTTCAAGGCCCCTAAATGAAGTTAAAGTATAGGGAACATGAAACATGCTCAAAAATATCTCGGATGTCGGTTTGTTTGGCCGTACGATTGCGTTGTTCGGTTAATTACGACGAAACACGAACGGATGCAAATAACGATCAAAATTACGCGACGAATGGAATTTTATCATGCCAAACACTAAAATAAAATATTTTAATGCTTACATAAATTTTTGGATGTCCGGATATATTCAGAAGGTAAGATATACGCGAAAATGCAAACTTATGCATTTTTTGACGCTTTTAGTCCCTATTGATCAAAAAGTTTATTTTAGCACACCGAACCCCTCAAAGCCTATTTCTAAGCATTGTATAGAATATTTAGGGTATGTTTAACTTATGATCAAGTTCTGGAATGTCCGTTAGAGTACGAATCAGCATACTTTGGCAGTTTGTCGAATTTAGTCCCTGTAAGCGAATACACTTGATTTCGACACACCAAACCCTCCAAAACGTATTTCTAAGTTATGTAAAGGTTATTTAAGGTATGTTAAGCCTATGTCACTGTTCTGGAGTGTTTGTTTCATTAAACTGGTTATATTTACGCATCAGTTCGCAGATAACCTTCCAGAAAGCGATTTAAAGCTCGAAATCGAACAAGAATCGATATGTGCAAACGATACACATATTTATACAAATCCCAAGTATGAAATACAATATTTCATTGGTTTGGTATTTGTATGATGGTCGAAGTGACACAGGTGTCACAGTCTCCCATACTTTAGGAAATTTTGTTCCGAAATTTAATTTTAGAGGAAACTTGTGAAGACAACTGTGATTGTTTCGCTTTCGAATGAATCCCTCGAACCCCAAGTAAAAAATCTGAGTCATGTATGGATTGTTAGAAAAATTGTCAACTGTCAAAGTGAAGTCCTTATAGTAACAAAACATGGAGTTTCGAACTACGGACAGAAGAACGTTTCTTATGAAGAGTATCATAGGAAACCTGTGTATGCTCGAAATCAGAGTCGGAGAGTGTAAAATAACATTGGTCAACGTCCAGGACTTCTAGTAACTTAAATAACGCTACGTTTGCAATGTAATAAGGAACACTTATGTATAGGAAGTACCAGCGGCGTATCCACCATGCCCCTTTCTACATTATTCCTGTTTCATTATTCTTATCACTATAGGTCTTGACACATGACAAAACTTGCTGTGGTTTCTGTGCACTGAATTCCATAATTTTGTATGCATCCATAATTACGTAATTCCTTGCACAGTCCGCACAGTTCATTTCATAATGTGTAGGGAAAAATCAATCGAATAAACATGAAGTGACTTGACTAGACCACCAAAGGATCTTTTTAACTAGATCAACGAACGATCTTTTTAACTAGATCAACACATGATCTCTTAAACTAGGCCGTCGTACGATCTCCTTAAATAGACCACTTTAAGGGATCATTTCAGCTATATCATCACATGATATTCTCAACCAAATTTTTGAATAAATCTGTTTAACTAGAACATTCAAGGGGTCCAATTATAGAATAGTACTTCATAATCCAAGGTACTTAACTATAACGTAGAAGCCCATTAAGGATTTAAGGTAGTACCTTTGGATATCCTACTATGAATCCCTCATATGGAGATATGGAAGATTCTACGAGGATTTGGACGGATTACATAAAAACACGAAACATATAAGAAAATACATAAGCACATAATCACATAATTGTTTAACTTGATCTTTAATTTGTTATCTTTGGACACGGGTATTTAAAGCACACCAGGAATCCAATCCATGGATTTCATTTGGAACTTTAAACATAAGAATCTAACTATGAAGATAGGAAGGTCTTAATAGGAATTCGGATTTGTCCTTATTGAGTCGTAATGTACGTATTAAGGCATACGAATAATTCAATTAAGGGCTCCGATTTGAGCGATAATTATCCACAAGGATCTAATTATGAGGATAAAAAGATCCTATTTTGGATATTGGAATTTGTGTAACGAGAGGTGTTTCAAAACATTGCACTAAACGTGCTTAAGTCGATACACAAGGTAGAAAGTTCATGAGGTTGAGGTACTAGATATGCCAAGGCGACATATGAAGTAGAATTTGGAGTCTGTGCAGCAGTAGGATTTGCAACAGCTTTGTTTTGGATAACAAAGCGGCACGTGTTAACCAAGTGTCCCCATCGTCCGCAGTGGGTACATTTGAAACGGGGTATTTGATTTGGATGATGACGGTTACATTGATTGCTCCAAAAAGAGGTTCCCTTGTACGACTTCATCCCTGAGGCGAGTCATGGTGATAGTTAAATCAACAGTCCTCTGGAGTACGACGCCTATTTGTTGAGCAATTGTAGCACCTGGTTCGGATACTTGAGTGTTGTTGCGATGAAGAGGCATTTTGAAGAAATTGGAAGACATGGGAGGAAACAAGGGAAATGAAAACAAAATGACAACGCATAAAAATTATGATCATTTGTTTGTTACCTAAGGCAAACAAATGAGATGATGACTAATCAAAGTAAGTGGGTCATATTAATGTATCGCGAAGACATGCTTTTGCCTATAAGTGGAGACTCTCCCCAAGAGTTCTCAGGTAAGAGTGACTGGTCCGATTATGTGGATATGTACGAACACTCTAGCTTTAGATAGAAAACTCAGAGTACAGGCATCCACCCTTCCAGATTGAGTGTGTTCACATTATAAGACCCAACTTTGACAGGATTTTGAAAACTCTGAAGGTTCAAAACCTTATAATAAATCATCCTAGAACAGATGATTGGTTTTCAAAGCGGATTCGAAATTTGTGTTCTTATTGTGGTCGTCACCTAAGGATAAGTGACGGTATTGTTTTAAAACTAAACACAAGATAACTTGTGTTAGGGTCCTAGGAAGGTTATAGTCTAGGTCAAAGCATTACTAATAACCTAATTCCCTATAACCATTGGCTCTGATACCAACTTTTCTGTCACACCCCGACCACGTAAAACAACAAAACGTCGGGGAATGTTGTAACAGAATCATTGTTTCACAACCATGGATTAAATAATTTCGTTTTATTGAATTATTGAACTCATTGTTATATTACAAATCAAATGAATACAAATATTGTCTTTCAAGTTTTAACGTCGCTAAGGCACGAGTCCATCCTATGTATAGCATGTATCAACAATCATCACATAGCAGCACCTAAAACATGTGTAAAAATAGGTACGTCAGCCTAAAAATGCCTGTGAGATACATAGGTTTTATTAATGCAGGATTCATGACTTGTAAGTTTAAAAGAATGTTTAACAAAAATAGTCATGAACATAAAAATGTTTTCTTTATAAATCATATAACAAGTGATAAGAAATCGGATGATATAATAGAAAGATGCATAAATAAATAATTAAGTAAAAGGAGTTTGTATAAAATATGTTTTGATAAAAAGGTTTGTAGTATATATAAAAATATACATTGGTTTTAAGAAAGTCGAATAAGTAATATATTAAAATATATTTCAGTCCAAAATCGTTAAACAGATAGTATATTAAATATACTTTAGTCATCAAAATAATAGTTTTCAGTAGAATATCAAAAGTATACTTTGGTTTTATTAATAACATATTAAACTATGCTTTGGTGTTATAAATTACATATTAGACTATACTTTGGTTTTATAAATAACATATTAAACTATGTTTTAGTAATTAACAAAATATATGTTGTTTTGTACAATATCACACATGAGAGCATATCAAACTATACCTTTGGGAGTATAACAAAATATTCAATCAGTCTGGTGAACGTATAAAACAAGTATAATCCAACATTTAATTTTATAATCTTTGAAAAAATAGTGTTTAAACCATAAATAATCATTTAGCTTGTCAAAAGATAAGTACTAACATGTATAATCAATTATACTTCGAAATCATGAACATAACAATTAGGTACACATGTTTCACCCCAAAACATTGAAAACAGTAAAAGAGGGGACTATGTACTCACTTGAGGATGCTTAGAAGTCTTGAATAACAACCAAGCAAAGCTAGAGGGATCACGGAATCAAACGGCACCTAATATAGGTAACTAAGTAAATAAACCTGATCTAAATCAGAAGATCGGATAGAATGAGGTTTCGTAAACCAAATGAGTATGGGAACTCATGTAATATAGTTTAACAAAGCCTAGATACTAAAACGGAACCTATGCTAAGTGCTTGTGACCCATTACGACCCGTTTAGGTAGCTTACGCTACTTTAACGCGTCGTTCACGTAAAACGCATTCGGACCGCCTAACTAGTCCTGTGACAGGTAGTATATGCCTTAACATGTCTAATAATGTTGCCTAATCAGTTTAGATGTTAAAATTTAGGTTACATATGCTTAAAATGAATTTATGCGTAAAAAGGGCATTTTGGTCATTTACCTAAGGCATATAAACTACCTATCATACAACTACTTAAACGAAGTGACCATAAGGTATAACCTCGAAAGGTTATTCCCTATACAACTATGGTTACAAAATATGTTTGGTCGAATCCAAATGATTGATCAAACGGGTCGGGTTCGAAAGTCTAAGCGGTTGTTTAGACCGCTTATCTTATGACCCTATATAAGCACTAAACCTAAAGTGACGAGTTAAACATGTTAAAATATGTTTAACGACGTTTGAAAACAAGTTTGATATCAAAACAAAGGGTTTTGATACCCAAGAATAGTTTGGTTGCAAAATATGCATAAACGCGCATTTTGGTCGAAACTATGACTCGTCACTACGCCTAAATAACGTGGTAATCAGTAGGTATAGTCACAAGGGACTATAACCATCGTGATTACGCTCACGTTGCGAAGTTCAAACGAACTTCGTGTTGACTATTGACTGGTCAAAGCTGAAAGTCAAACACTGTTTGACTTTCACACTTAAAAACGCATAAAAGAACGAAAGAAGCTTACAAAGGGTCCAAGAAATGGAGGTTTGATCTAAGAATTCTCAGGTATGAAGCTTTGAGCTTTAACTTAGAGAATATTCAGATCAAAGTGTGAGGAACAAATGAATTCTTGGTGGGTATTTATAGATTTCGGTCCACCATTAAGATCGTTCCTTGATTCCCGAGCTTCAGTCTCAACCGTACAAGTGCACCCACTGATTTGTAATACAATGGGTACTTAAAACAAGCACATAGGTTGAGGAAAACCATGGGAAAAAACCTGAAACCAGTTGCAAAACCAGAAAAACAAGTTGCTAAAAGGAACTGGGCAGTCTACGCGCCCCGCGTAAGAATGAAGCTCATTTTACGCGGCCCGCTTAGGAGTGGTTTCCAGAAATGTGAAAAACAGCCCCCTCACTTGGAAAACATGCATTTTGATGTATTTTTGACACGTTTAAGCCCCGTTAACCCCATTTCAAGGCCCAAAAATGAATTTAAAGTATAGGGAACATGAAACATGCTCAAAAATATCTCGGATGTAGGTTCGTTTGGCCGTACGATTGCGTTGTTTAGTTAATTACGACGAAACACGAACGAATGCAAATAACGATCCAAATTACGCGATGAATGGAATTTTATCATGCCAAACACTAAAATAAAATATTTTAATGCTTACATAAATTTTTGGATGTCTGGATATATTCAGAACGTAAGATATGCGCGAAAATACAAACTTATGCACTTTTTGACGCTTTTAGTCCCTATTGATCAAAAAGTTTATTTTAGCACACCGAACCGCTCAAAGCCTATTTCTAAGCTATGTAAAGGATATTTAGGGTATGTTTAACTTATGATCATGTTCCGAAATGTCCGTTACAGTATGAATCGGCATACTTTCACAGTTTGTCGAATTTGGTCCCTATAAGCGAATAAACTTGATTTCGACACACCAAACCCTCCAAAACTTATTTCTAAGTTATGTAAAGGTTATTTAAGGTTTCCGGAGTGTTTTTTGCATTAAACTGGTTATATTTACGCATCAGTTCGCATATAACCTTCCAGAAAGCGATTTAAAGCTCGAAATCGAACAAGAATCAATATGTGCAAATGATACACATATTTATACAAATCCCAAGTATGAAATACAATATTTCATTGGTTTGGTATTTGTATGATGGTTGTAGTGACACAGGTGTCACAAAGATGATTCCGGACGTGATAGCCGGTACGTTTTTAGTTAATGACATTTTTGCTAAAGTATTATTTGACTCTGGTGCGAACCAAAGTTTTATTAAAACTTCATTTTGCAAACTTCTCAACTAACCATTAACTAAACTCCCACAAGAATTTCTAGTAGAGACAGCAAATGGGGAAACCGTTAGGATTTCTGAAATCTTGCAGGGAACAAGAATAGTATTTTTAAATCAAAAATTTATTGCAAACCTTTATCCAATGAATCTGGCAGGATTTGATGTTGTATTAGGGATGGATTAGTTAATAGCCAACAAAGCCAGTATTTTATGTGATCAAAAAACAATCCAAGTAAATTCACCAAAGGGTGAAAAGATCACAATTAAAGGAGATAAGCCATCTAGATCCACAAAATTCATCTCTGTGATGAAAACAGCAAGTTATATAAGAAAAGGGTCATTAGTGTATTTAATTTCCATAATCACTAACACTAAAGGAAAAAAACTGAAAGATATTCCAGTAGTATCTCAGTTTCCAGATGTATTTCCAGAAGAATTGCCAAGACTACCGCCGGACAGAGAAGTTGAATTCAGAATACACCTGCTACCAGGGACAGCACCAATTGCCAAAGCACCTTACCGTTTGGCACCCGCATAAATGCAGGAATTAAAGAAACAGTTAGACGAACTACTGGAGAAGGGATTCATACAGCCAAGTTCATCACCGTGGGGAGCACCAATTTTATTTGTTAAAAAGAAAGATGGATCAATGCGTATGTGCATTGACAACCATGAATTGAACAAGATCACGATTAAAAATCGGTATCCATTACCAAGAATCGATGATCTGTTCGATCAGTTGCAAGGAGCTCGAGTTTTCTCAAAAATCGATTTAAGAACAGGAAGTCACCAATTAAAGGTCCAGGAAGAGGACATTCCTAAGACCGCATTTAGAACAAGATATGGCCATTATGAATTTATTGTCATGCCATTTGGTTTAACCAATACCCCAGCTGCATTTATGGACATGATGAACCGAATATGTAAGCCATATTTGGATAAATTCATAATTGTTTTTATAAATGATATTCTTATTTATTCTAAGAGTAAAGAGGAACATGCAAAGCATTTGCACGCACTTCTAAGTTTATTGAGAAAGGAAAAGCTTTATGCAAAGTTTTCAAAGTGCGAGTTTTGGTTAGAACAAGTATAGTTTCTTGCACACTTAGTTAATCATGAAGGAATTCATGTGGATCCCACGAAAATCGAGGCAATTACCAAATGGAAAACCTTTGAATCACCAACCGAGGTTAGTAGTTTCTTAGGATTGGCCGGTTACTATAGAAGATTTATTCGATATTTTTCTAGAATAGCCATTCCCTTGACTAAGCTAACCTGTAAATCTATTAAGTTTGAATGGGGATCAAAACAAGAAGAAGCATTTAGAATTCTTAAGCACAGATTAACCAATGCACCCATACTAGCGTTACCAGAAGGAACTGAAGACTTTGTAGTCTATTGTGACACTTCTAAGTTAGGTTATGGTTGTGTGTTAATGCAACGTCAGAAGGTTATAGCTTATGCGTCTAGATAACTTAAAAATCATGAAGAGAATTATTCAACCCATGACTTGGAATTAGGAGCCATAATTTTTGCCCTTAAGATTTGGAGACATTACCTTTACGGTAGTAAGTTTACCATTTTCACCGACCATAAGAGTTTAAGGTATGTTTTTGGGAAAAAGGAACTGAATATGAGGCAAAGACGCTGGATGGAGATACTTAGTGATTATGATTGTAATATCCAGTATCATGCAGGAAAGGAAAATGTACTGGCTGATGCTTTAAGTCGAAAGTATCATGAAAAGCCAAAAAGGGTGCGTTCTCTTAAATTAAATCTACAAATAGATTTAAATGAACAGATTCGAAAGGCACATGAATCAGTAATCAAGGATGATACTGAAAATTTGAAAGGAATGATTAAGGAACTAGAGCAAGGAACCGATGGAATTTGGAGATTCCATAAGAAAAGAAAGTGGATACCTAAATTAGGAAACCTACACCACTGTATATTACAAGAAGCCCATATGTCTAAGTATATGATGCATCCTGGAAGTGATAAGATGTATCAAGACTTAAGAAAGAATTTTTGGTGGATAGGAATGAAAAAGGATATAGCAACTTATGTTTCTAAATGTTTAACCTGTTCACAAGGCAAAGCTAAACACCAGAAACCCTTAGGTTTATTGCAGCAATTAGAAATGCCAGTGTGGAAATGGGAATTGATAACAATGGATTTTGTTACCAAATTACCCAAAACAAGAAAAGGTAATGATACAATCTGGGTGATTGTAGACAGGCTAACTAAGTCAGCTCATTTTCTACCAATGAAGGAAACTTTCAGTATGGAACAGTTAGCTAAGTTGTATGTAAATGAAATAGTTTCATTAAATGGAATTCCTTTATCAATTGTTTCTGATAGGGAAAGCCATTTTACCTCTCATTTTTGGGCAAGTTTCCAAAAAGCAATGGGAACCAAGTTGAATCTAAGCACAGCCTATCATCCTCAAATGGACGGACAAATAGAAAGGACTATTTAGACAATGAAGGACATGCTTAGAGCTTGTGTAATTGATTTCGGAGGTAATTGGGATGACCACTTACCATTAATAGAATTTTCTTATAATAACAGTTATCACATAAGTATCAATGTCGCACCATTCGAAGCACTTTATGGACGAAAGTGTCGAACCCCAGTCTGTTTGGCAGAAATTAGGGAAAAGCAACTATCAGGACCAGAGATAGTTCAAGAAACAATCGACAAAATTATTCAAGTCAAGAAACGACTGAAAGCAGCATGTGACCGACAAAAGAGTTATGCCCCCGTTGGAATTTCAAGTAGGAGACAAAGTGTTATTGAAAGTTTCTCCTTGGAAAGGAGTGGTAAGATTCATCAAAAGAGGAAAACTAAGCCCCAGGTATGTTGGACCTTTTGAGATTATTATAAGAATAGGACATGTAGCTTATCAGCTACAACTGCCAGAGGAAATGGCAGGAATACATGATGTATTTGATGTATCTAATCTCAAGAAATGCTTAGTTGATGAATCACTGGTAGTACCTCTTAAGGATATAGAGGTAAATGAACAACTTAAATTTGTAGAAAAGCCTCTACAGATTGAAGTCAGAAAGGTCAAGAATCTCAAACACAAGATATTAGTTCGGGTCAAAGTGAAATGAGACTCCAAAAGAGGACCAGAATACACATGGGAGCTTGAATCAGAAATGCAAAGGAAATATCCACACTTGTTCCAGTAGATCTCAAGGACGAGCTCTAAAACAAGGTGGGAAGGATATAACAACCCTCAAAATATTTTCGACACCCAAAAAATATTTAGAGTGCCCCAATATGTCCTAAAATACACACCGTATACGAAAACGGGTCCCGAATACCTTTATTTTATTAAATTAAATTAAAAATCAAAATTTTAATGGCTGTGGCGGGCCGCGTAGCCTTTGGCTAAATCCTTCGCGGGCCGTGATGGCTGGAGATCAGGATGCACCCTAGTGTGCCACGTGTCAGGACGCGTGTGGATGCTACGAATCGAATCAGCCAAGCTAGGGCCTACCCTAGCTGGCTTCGCGGGCCGCGTAGACCCTTGCCGAAGTTTACGCGGGGCGCAACGAAGCCCAAATCAAGCCCTATAAATAGGAGGCTTCGGTTGTTCATTCGAATTTGCTCACACACTTTTCCCTCTCGAAATTTCTTATAGTATAAGCTATTCTCGGGCATAATACCCCCCCTAAATAACGAAGTTCTGCCTCGTTGTAAGTATCATAACCCCGGTTACGTATTAGATACGCTGCCTGATTGATCCAGGGTTCCGTAACGGCTGTCGAGGTTCTGCCCGACATAGTCGTTGGAATGCCGTCTCGGGGAGGGTATTACTAATGTAAATATTGGGTTATTATACTAACTCATGGGCATTTGTGTATTTAATAGATAATCACCAGGAAACCCTAAAGGAAAACCTAAGACAGGAATGTGAGTAATCTCCTTTTTGTAAATTGTTTTTACAAAACCTCACTTAATTAACACTATATTAAACAGTGATTGAGTATTTGTATTCTACAATTATCGTCGGTATGTTGGAGTTTTGTATACAAAATTTGTTACTACATTGTGAGTAGTAACATGACCACAAGTCGGCTTGACAGTACCGTGGGTGGTAATTAAAGTAGATGGAAACAAATGTAATTGCGTGACCGCCCTCAATACTGTACAATGGTTTTTACTAAACTTGATTAAACTGGGATTCACTCACCAGTATTTCTCACTGACAAAATGTTTTTAAACGTGTTTTAGGTAACAAAATGTGAATGCCAAATAGAAGCCAGCTGGACAGCACTGAAGGCTTGGAAAAGTGGCCATAAAGTTACCTAAAATAAAGAGATGTTTTATTTAAATAAAATAGGGTTTATCCCTATGAAAATGTGTTTACTTAAAACTTGGGATTTTCCCATGTGTTAAATATATTAAAAGCGTGGTATTTTACTCTGATAAAATATTTCCTAACTACAGTCCTGATGTAATTTCCGCTGCCAAAATGATAAACACAGATGCCACCGAAACTGGCCGCGGCCACCCGTTCCCGGGTAGTTAGGGGACAGGGGTTGCGACAATGTATGCCCTTCTCATTCACTACATGCCCGAGAAATTGTACTTCGCGAATCCAAAATTCGCATTTAGTAAATTTCGTAAAGTTTCTCTTTCATTAGGAGCTCCAAAATGCTTCTCAAATGTTGTTCGTGTATATTAATATGTAATCAATAAATACTATCATGAATTTGTCGAGATACGACTTGCACACGCGATTCATTAAATCCGTAAAGACTGCCAATGCATTTGGTAAACCAAAAGGCATAACAAGAAACTTATAATGACCATAATGAGTTCAAAAATCCGTCTTCGGTATGCTTTCTTCCTGTATCCGCAACTGATGATATTCAGACCTTAAGTCTATTTTGGAGTAGAAGCTCGAACCTTGTAGTTGGTCGAATAATTCATCGATCCTCGGTAGTAGATGTCGATTCTTGATGGTGAGTTTATTCAACTATCGGTAGTCTATGCACATCCTGAAAGTTCCGTCTTTTTTCTTCACAAATAAAACTTGAGCTCCCCAAGGCGAGAAACTTGGTCTAATGATTCCCTTATCCAATAACTTTTGAAGTTGTGTGGATAACTCTTGCATTTCATAAGTTGCTAATTGATATGGAGACTTGGCCATGGGTGCGGCTCCCGGCACCAAGTCGATGTGGAATTCTACTTGTCTTTCTGGTGTTAATCCTGGTAAGTCTTCAAGAATTACTTTGGGGAATTCTTTTACCGTGGGAATATCCTCAGGTTTCGTCTCGTCGGCCTTCTTGTCGACTACGTGTGCTAAAAAGGCTATGCAACCTTTTCCTAAGCACTTTTGAGCCTTTATGCAATTTATGATCCGCAATGGTGTGTCGCACTTCTCTCCATGTATGATAAGTGTATCCTCGTTCGTTAGCAGAATGCGAATAACCTTCTCGTGACATACGACTTTGGATCGGTTATCGGATAGCCAATCATTGCTGAATACTACGTCAAAACTACCCAACTAGATGGGTAAAAGATCGATATCGAATTTTCGCTCGCCAAGTTCCAATGAACATCCTTTAACAACTTCTCCCGACTCAACTAGTTCACCGTTTGCCAATTCTTTTGAATAAGGCGTGTCTAGCTTACTTGATTCTACGCAAAGTATATTTTTTAATTCCATAGATATAAAGCTAAAATCGGCACCGATATCAAATAATATGGATGTGAAATGACTGTTGATAGGAAACGTACCGGTGACAACATTGGGATCTTGGCGCGCATCACTAGCTCCAATCACAAAAGCTCTTCCCCAAGCTTGGTTTTCCTTTGGACAGTCCTTCCTTAGTGGTTCTTATCGCCGCATCCATAACATCCTTAACCACGCCCATTTCCATTACCGTTTCCATTCCAATTCCTGTTACCATTACCATTTCCAGCTCCTCCTTCGATACATGTTGCCCAACAAGCTTTGGTTCAGTGACCAATCTTGCCACATTTATCACATTTAATCACTCGACAAGCACCCAAGTGATGGTATTTGCATCTTTCACACTTAGGCAGATTGCCCACATACTTCTTAAGCCGAGTGTCATTTGTAGCTACAAATGTTTTTGCCTCTTTAGGCGGGTTGGTGTCTCGTTTCTTGTTGGTGTTGTGGGTGTTGTTGTTATTATTATTGTTGTTGACATGAGTTCCTTACTTGGAATTCGAGTACTTCCTCTTTCCATCACTAGAAGACTCGACATGAGATTCCTTTCTCTTAGTTCCTTTTACAAAAAATTTCGTCATCCTTACCGTGTCTTCAGTGAGACTCACAGCTAAGGTTAAAGCCTGAGTGATAGTAGTGGGGTTTACCGATGTAACGATGCTTCGAATCTCGGGAGTTAGACCCCAGATATAACGTTCAATAAGTTTGAATTCCGGTGTTACAAGATATGGGATCATGCAAGACAGGTCATGAAACCTTTGCCTGTAACCGACAATGTCAGCTACAATCATGGTAAGATTCCAGAATTCAATCTCCAATTTCTGGAGTTCAGTCCGCGAGCAGTAATTCTCCCTCATTCGTTCTTTCAACTCTTCCCATGATTTTTGATTCGCAGCATCGTCACCCAAAGTTTACACTTGTAGATTCCACAAAGTAAGTGCCTCATCAACAAACAAACCAGTATTAAAATAACTTGCTGATCAACAGACCATTTTCTCATTCGGATACTTGAATTCGTTTTCTTGGTCCAACGCACAAGAGCCACAACACCGCCAGTGCCATCGTAGTTCAGTGGCTTGCAGTCTAGAAACTGCTTGTATGTGTATCCTGAAATTTGCATAATTGGATCACGAATAAGCAAATAATGAAATGCACGAATAGATTATAAAAATAATTGTTTAAGTTGTAACAAATCAACTAAATATTATCGTTGACATTGTTTCCTTCAGATGAACGGCCTTGTCCATGTCCGCCTGATCCACCTGTGGCACCGCTATGTTTAGCACGGTTTGCCTCATATTGGGCGATTGCTTGTGATATCCTTTCTTCCAGCAGCGAGTTTAGTTCCGCCTCAGTCCTAGGCAGTGGTTGGGGGTGGGGATTGGTTTACCACCCATGTGCGAACAGTCCTTTTTAGTGCCATGTTCTTCCAAAATAATAATATGATAGAGATTAGGAGTTTATTTAATAATAACCATTTTTACTAAGTATAATATATATATATATATATATATATATATATATATATATATATATATATATATATAGGCTTTGGTTCAAATGAGAACCACCACGAATTGCGATAACCGCAAGAACTAGGCCATCCAAAAGGTTTTTCCGAATTTTTTTTTCACAAAGTCGTAAAAAAAAATCACCTGTTTCAGCAAAATAAGAAAATTTGAAAAAAACGTACCACACCCACATTTACATGAGAGGTAAAAAATATTTATCTTCTTCCAAAATTTACGTCTGTCGTAAAAAAAAACTTGCATTAGTCAAAACTACCGACTCGGCAATTCTTTTTAATTTTTTTTTTACAGATGTGTTTATATTTTTTTCATGATCTACGTTTGTGTAAAAAAAACTTTGGCCCAAATCGCACCGAATCAAATAGTTCTCGTGGTTCTCGTAACTCAAGGTGGTTCTCATTTTAACCTTTCCCTATATACGTGTGTGTGTGTGTATATATATATATATATATATAACCAAGTGTTCCATCATGTGAATAAATCAATTCATACAAGCAAAGAGACATGTATAAACAGATAAATAAAATGAGTCACAAAATAACACCAAGTTTTTATGTATATCAAGACAACTTGTTACATAATCATTTGTAAAGGAAACAATAATGTACTCGGGTTACATCACCCGGTCATACAAGTCCAATACATAAAAAGTGGCAAAATCTTCCTTCACATTTAGCGATCTTCATTCTTCCAGTTGTATTCAAAACACGGTGAATAGTCTTCATCCATAAAACGGGTAGTTAGTTCTCGTGACAAAAGTACCTTCAAAGAAAGACCTAGGGTGCAGAAGGGGATGGTGGTGGAGTCGGACTACTAGACTGCAGACGTGGGCGGCTTCCTCCTCGAGCTCGTAGACTCGATGGAGTAGAACGCCTACCTGCTGCTCAAGTGTCAGGACCCGAGCAGCAAGGTCAACTGGTGGCATGGGAGGTGGTGGTGGTGAGGCTGGTGGTGGTAGTGATGCTTTGATCGCATTCCCGATACATTTTAAGTTGTTTATGATGTTCAACATCATTTTTGGATATCACACTAGTGAATTTTGCGGACAACTTGTTATTTATGGTCTAAATCGGACATTTTTAGAGCTAGTGTATTTTCCGGAAAGCATTGATGAATATCCTTGTTTTCCCACTTGGGATTTGATATATTTTTGATATCGGACTTACATCTATGTCCTAAAGTTATCGTTTAGCTGAGTACCGGAGCTGTGCTGACACAGCTAGTCTAACCTGTAAGTCTACTAGTTGTTTCAATGCATTGATTTAATTGTTTCGAAATGTGACAACTAAAATGAATGACATGCATGATCAAGATGTATTATGCGAGTTTTCTAAATGTATGACATGTACCAAGGTATATTGACGTTTTAAACACATAATTGCAGCATATAAAAATTATTTAATTGTACGAAAGTTACTAGAAAGTGTCGTTTGACACACATTAAGAGTGTATTTAAACGAAAACAGATTTTGAATTCTCTAATAACTTATTAGATTACATGGCAACTTGGAATCACTTTTTGAATTTACGAGTCACTTAACAAGATACTTGACACCACTAGCAACCAAATGGGCTGTTTAGCAATTTGTGACTCCATTTACATCCATTATTAGTTGTTATATATACAACATGAATCCCTGATGTGCTAAATGTGGTCAAATAAAAATAAACTAAATTAACCTAATCTAGACACTCAAAGCTTTAAATTTATAAACTTAGACTCGATCTAGACTTAAACCACACAACCGGAAAATGTACCGAACAATGCAGTATAGCTAAAGTAAGTCCGAGTATCAAACCCACGAGACTCTCTAATTATGTTAGTTAAACTCTATCTAGACCTAGACTGACACAGGCATGAAAATAACCATTGTTATATTTAAGGGGGAGGGAGGGGGTTTCTAAATATCCTAAAATTGAAAATTAAATTATATTAATTAACTAGCACGAACTAACTTGGATTATATTCAGTTGATGGAAACGACTACCTAGACTGGATTCCTGATTTAGTTTAGTAATGACTTTACTAGTTTATTAATTATTTTGGAACCGGGATCCTTATATTCTAAACAAACCGAGTCACCGGACAAGACCCTCGACCCTTCTGAAGGAGACACTTGTGGAACTCTAAATAGATTGTTATGATTACCGGTTACTAGACTCCTTCACATGTTATCTAGGTTTACAAAAGTACCCTAATACGATTCTCTCCCTCACGGGTTATAAACCTAGGATAAGTTTGGAATTTCAGTTTAACTTGTTGGACAACTATAACTAAGGAAACTAGTTCAGACACCTCACAGATATGCTGCCTAGGAATTAAATGACGAAGACCTAAGAATAATTTCGCACATCACAACTATTGAAATTAGTAGAACACTTTAATTTATTAAATTACCAATTATTATTTCTAAGGTGTATTGCGCAATTAACCCTAAATATTATAAAATATATTTATAACCCAGCATGAATCTATTCCGTGATATAGACACTCACCAAAATTCATACAAAGCAACAAAAAGATAATAAAACAGTTTAAAGCATGCATATAAATTAAATAAAAATAACAAACCGACTACTTTTATGAACAATCCATAAATAATTAATTAAACATAATTAAAATCAAACCCTCATAAATCCATCTTTACAGTCTAGGCAGTAACAGAAATTAGCCAAGCAAAGTCATGAAAACAATAAACACAAGAGTAATTTGAATTGTAAGAAACATGATTAAAGTATAAGAAACAAAGACGAAGAACCTGAATGGTGCAAAGACTGCCTAGATGACTTCCTCAGCTCCCAATATTCAAACCACAACTTCAAGCTCTTAAAACTGCTCCAAAATTTGCCAACTTGCTACTGAATTCATCCCCAAATTGATGATAATTCGTAACTAGGGTTTAAGGGATGTTTAAGATGTATTTATATAAGGTTTAGAATAAGAGTCTAGCCACAAATCAACTTGTCCGCGTAATTACACCCCTTTGTGCTACGCGAATCGTGTCTTTCTACTTGCATCACGCGATGCCTCGAAAGTCAACGTGGTCAATGGTGGTTCCTCGCGACACGCGATATGTGACATCTGTGCTTGTGATATCATTTTACAAACTCTGAACAATCCAATATTAATAAAACAATGTGTTTTGATCCCAATATTTGTTATTTATGTTTGACATTATGCACGTTTTGAGTTTTGATCGATTTTGAACTCTATATCGCTTTCTAGAAAGTTATACGCAAACTGATGCATAAACATAATCAGTTTAATGTGACAAATACTCCAGAACAGCAACATAAGCTTAACATACCTTAAATAACCTTTACATAACTTAGAAATAAAACAAGTTTATTCGTTCAGAGGGACTATTTGCGTCAAACTGCAAAAGTCTGCCATTTCGTAAGGCAACGTATAGTCCGGAATATGATCATAAGCTAAACATACCATAAATAACCTAAACATAGCTTAGAAATAAGATTTAAGTGGTTCGGTGTGCGAAAATATGCTTATTTGATCTTACAGGGACTGAAAGTGTCAAAAACAACGTAAGTTTGCATTTTCGCGCATATCTTACGTTCTGACCACATCTGGACATCCAAAATTTTTGTACACACTAAAATATTTTTATTTTAGTGATCGGCATGCAAAAATACCATTCATCGCTTAATTTGGATCGTTTTCGCGTCCGTTTGAGTTTCGTCGTAATTTGACGAATAACGCGACCGTACGACCAAACGAACCGACATCCGAGAGTTTTCTGGACATATTTTGAGTCCTCTATACTTTGACCACCTTATAGGGCCTTGAAAATGGCTTAACGGGTGTTAAAAGTGCCAAAACGGAGCTCAAACAAGTGCAGGGACTAAAGCTGTTAAATTAGAAACTGTTGCTGATCTGCTGAGTTCACACGGGCCGCGTAAGGCTGCCCCTCAGCTTTCGCGGGCGGCCTAAAAGTGCCCGGTTCCAGATTTTTTATTTTTCAGCTGTTCTTTGATCTTTGAGGGCCTTTCTTGCAATTCCTTTGTGTGATCACCAAGTTAGCACTTCTCCATGTAATCATAGCTGGCCCATAACACATAACACTTGTATGGCTAGGATTTAATGCTTGTTGGCCACACAAACACTTGTTTGATCTTGTGAGTTCACTACAAGTATAAATAGCTAGCCAAACCTCCTCATTCTTTGCTCATTCATCTTATTCTCTTCTCTAAATCTGATTTGGAGCTACCACAAGTGTTGGATAGTTCCTCTTTGGTTTTCTTATTTTCTTTCTTCAAGCTTTGGACTCTTGTGAGTATTCCTTCATGCTTGTTCTTATGTTAGAGCAGAAATTAAAACAGTTTGACTTTCGGTTTTGACCATCAATCGGTCGAGTCAAAGTTCAATTGAACTTTGCAACGTGATTGTAATCACGATGGTTATAATCCTTAGCGATTATACCTACTAATTTCCACGTTGACTAGGTGTAGTGACGAGTCAAAGTTTCGGTCAAAATACGTTTTAGCACGCATTTTGCTACGGAACTACTTTTAGGTATCAAACACTTTGTTTTGATACCAAATCAGTTTTATAGGTTAGTTGTTTTGACATGTTTAACACGTCACTACTAGTTTAGTGCTTGTTTAGGGTCGTTAGTTAAGCGGTCTAGACAACCACTTAAACTTTCAAACCCGACCCGTTTGGTCGATCATTAGGATCTGACCAAGCATGATTAACGATCATAGTTGCATAGGAAATAACCCCTGAGGTTATACCTTATGATCACTTAGGATTGGTTAGTCTTTTGTTAGTTAGCTTATATGCCCATGGGAAATGACCAAAATGCCCTTTTTAAGCATAAAACCATATTGTGCACATGTGAACATATTTTTGACATATAATCTGATTTAGTAACATGTTAGGGTATAATTAGGCATGTAAGACTTAAAATAACACATAGTTAACCATCCGACCTTAGATTTACGCAACCGACGGGTCGAAACGGGTCAAAAGTACTTAGGTAGATGATGTGTGCAAAATGCAACATATAAATTACATCAATTGTGGCATAAAACTAACCCTTTTTTAGTACTAATGTTGGAAAAAGTGTGCTTTTGTCTTCCTTTTGTATTTTCAGGATTAAATGAGCTCAAATTAACAAAAGAAACAAAAAGGCAGCTAAATCTAACATAAATACAAGAAAAGGAACAAACGTGACATGCCCGACCCCACGACAGCATCTTCCCAAGCAAAACAAGAGAACAGAAGGCTGAACACGCCCCGTGCTTAATGAGCACGGGGGCGTTCCCAAGTGTCGGCATAAAAGACAAAGTTGTAGAAGCTTCCATCGCCCACCACGGGGTCGTGCTCAGCGGACACGTGGCCGTGGTCAACTATAAGATTCGCAGAATCCAGGCAAATCTTGATAGTACAGATATGCTTCTGCACACGGGGTCGTGCCCAGCGGACACGGGGTCGTGGTCAACTAATACAGACAAGAGCAATTAATGAAGACAGAGAAGGATGTGGACACGGGGCCGTGCCCGAGCTTCTGTTCAGCCTATAAATAGGAGTGCTTGGCTCAAGCTCAAACCATCCCTTGGCACACCACCTCTCTCACACTTCACCCACCACCCACCACCACCATAACACCATCATCCACCACCATCATCCATTGTCCATCATAGAGTGTGTGAGTCGTCTCGGGATCCAAGATTGATCGTAAGAGTTCTTGACAATCAAGGCCATGTTTGCCTAAGTCTCTTACATCACTTGGTGAAGACAAAGTGTCTAGTGTAATACTTTTTATTTTTATTCTTTTCGCACTTTTTAATTGGTTATGTATTAATGACTTTAATAACTAGTTTCTTATGTTGAAGGTGATTCTTCCTTATCGTTTGTCTGTGGTGTCTTGGCATTATTTTACTGTCTATATAAAATAAAAGATTTTCACCATTCATATCTCCACGGTCTATATGGAGGTATGTTGGCTACCTGGTCGGGGGTTAAGGGAACGGTTTGGTAAGAGTCTTGCCATTGTTCAGTGTATAGATCCTGCAAAGGACCTGGGTCAAATTTAGTAGGATCTCCTTCAATACTTAACGGTATTGGATGGCGGGGGTCCAAACTCTTTGATCCCCTCATAAGTTAAACTACTATTAAAACTTTAAACCGGCTACTTAGGACTGTATCCCTGCTGACTCAGACTACTTAGCCAAGGGTAACGTCGCCTTCAAAAGAGAGGCCTACCACAATATGCATTAATAACTTAATTAATTATCTTTCAATAATCCGACCCTTTAGGATTGTATCCTTGCTGACTCAAACTACTGGGTTGAGGGTAACGTCACCTCCAATAGAGGGGCCTACTACAATAACTAAGATAATCTCTTAAATAGTGCAAAAGTGCGGAAATAATCAAAGGTTACACTAAACACGAGTCGGAGCCAAGTGATTCATCTTGTCTATCTGTTTTTCTTTTATTTTTATTCTTCAGCATTTTAGTTAGTTTTTATCTTCTTAGTTTAAAATCTTTTTCTAAAACTTTTTGATTTGATTAGACGTTGAGGATAAACCGGTACTAAAAGCTCTTGTGTCCTTGGACGACCTCGGTATCTTACCAACACTATACTACGCTCACGATGGGTGCACTTGCCCATATGTGTGTTTAGTGTTAGTAAATATCGTGTTTTATAAATTTAAAACTTGGCTAAAGAAAGTGTAAAAGGGCTTAAAATATACTTAAACTTATATACACACTTCACACGCAACAAGTTTTTGGTGCCGTTGCCGGGGACACAAGGATTTTAAGAAAGCTTAAAATCAACGGCCTAATCAGTTTTTCAAAACCTTTTCAAAATGCGTGCACATTTTTCTGCATTTTAGTTTAGTTTTGCATTTACAGTAGGTTGAACACGGGGCCGTGCTGCATATTTTTCATAAAACACCCAGTAACAGAAGCTGAACACGGGGTCGTGCTCACTGAACACGCCCCCGTGCTCAACGAAATCAGTAACTTTAATTAAAACGCCCGGATACAGATTCTGTACACGGGGCCGTGTCCACTGAACACGGGGCCGTGTCCAGCCTCTGTTTTCGTTTTTATTTTTGTTTTCTGATCTCGAGACTTGTTTGTGGTCTGCTGAGTGATTCTTATGGATCAATACTCAGGAGGTTACAACTACACCTATGAGGAGGATGATTATAGGAATAACTATTGCACTAATTGTGGTGACCCACACTCGGTTCAATATTGTCACTTATATCAACCATCCAATTCATACACCTACTATGAGGAGCCCAGGTACGAGCCATCAACTTCATACACATCCTATGAAGACCAAAGGTATGAACCTCCTCCCTCATACTCATATTTTGATGAACCAAGGTATGAGCCTTCTTACTCATACTTTGAGAAACCAAGATATGAGCCACCACCTTCGTATGCTTATTATGAGGAACCATGGCGTGAACAACCCACCTCATATAAGTATTATGAAGAACAAAATTACGACCCTTATCCATCATATGCTTACAATGAAGAACAATGGTGTGAACTATCTACTTCATATGGGTATTATGAGGAACAAAGGATCGAACAACCGGATTCAAGCTTTGAAAATCCCGATCCTTACTCTATCACCGAAGTGACCGATAGGATATTAAATCCCTTAGAGTTATCGATCGCTATATAAAAGAATCTCGCGCAAGGGAAGAGGAGTCCCACGCAAGAGAACAATTAAATAAAGAAGAGATAACTAAAAAAGTGTCGAAATGGAAGAACAAATAAGTGAAAAACCGACACATGAGTTAAACAACGAAAAAGGTGAGTCCGACAACGCTAAAATACAAGAAGTGTCTAATTTTGAAGAAATTAATCTCTTGTCACCTTCTTTTGAAAATCGTTGTTTAGTACCCACTCATGCTAAGTTTTTAAAAGAGTTAAACACTAACACTAAAATTGACGAAACGATAAGTGTTAAGTTAACGATTGATCAAACCTCACTAATAAAAGAAGACCCATTTGAAATTAACATTACACCGGTTCCATGTTTCTTTAAAAATTCGTTTATTAGTAATGTCACAATTGATAAAGATCTTTGTGTTAACATAATGCCCAACTACATTTTCGAAAAATTAAGTATTAGTGATTTTTCTCCACTTCAAATACCCATTTTTCTATCTAATCGGAAGGTAATAAAATCAATCGGTATAGTTGAGGATATCTTGGTTCAAACAAATCAAATGGTAATCCCAACCGACTTTGTCATCCTCGATGACGCTCCTCTAGTGTTGGGACGACCCTTTGTAAAAACCCACGAAGCTTTGAAAAACCGGAAGCGCAACAATCTACCTATTCAATTAGGGGCATTAAAAAAAAGGGTCGACCTTGAGCAATCAATGAAATATCCATTCGGCAATGACGACCCCCTAATTGAAGATGAGCCAGAACCACCTGATAAGGTGGGTCTAGCCAAGGACCCTTATAAACGTGGCGCACCACGGAGGCATTCCGCGGAACTATCCGTAGTTTTAGTTTAGATTAACTTTTACGTTTTCTAGTTTAGTTTTAATTTTCAGGAATAAAACACACTCGGGATGGTGAAGGATACTAAGGGAACCTTGAACCACCACCCCATGCACAAAAACAGAGCCTCCCGACAATTTTTCTTCATTACAGCAAGTTCAGCACGGGGCCATGCTCACCCCAACACGCCCCGTGCCCGAGGTTCTGCAGAAAATGCCCAGATTAGGTAACTTGACACGGGGCCATGCTCACTGAACATGCCCTCGTGCCCAGCCTTCTGTTTAAATTTGATACTGGCAGTCTGACCACAGGGCCGTGCTCAGCCAACACCACCCCGTGTTCAGCTACCCAGTACCATAAAATCTTGTTTTTAACCCACTTTTACACATTTAATCAACCTAAAAACTTATTTTTGGGACACATTGAGGACAATGTGTAATTTAAGTGTGGGGGGATGCTAAAACCTTGAATCTTGCAAGTCCTAATAACAAGCCTTACACCAAACTCTATTGGAACCGCTAATCACCCCAATTTTTTTTCAAAAATTTTCATTTTTTTCCCAGTCTAGGTTTAATTTGGGAATTTCAAAATTCTAAAAAAGTTATATTTTTACAAATTTACAACTGATAGCGTCGTGATAAAAAGAACCGACATAAGAAAATTATGAAAAGGCATGACAAGCTTAGTTAAAAATTTAATATATACTTGATCACAGAAAAACCCATTCTCACAAAAGTGAGTTTTGAGCCTTTATTGAGCATACAAATACATATCTTTAAATTAAATGCTCATTTTTCGTTTCTTGTGTGAATAGCTGCCTGGTTCTTACGACTCTAGAACTTGCCACGACAATACATTCCTAGTCCTTACCAACTTAAACCCGAGTAAGTAAATGATGGAGGCATTAGGACTAACCCTTTTTATTTCTACACCATTATTATTTTTTTTTACCACATACCCAAAATCCCCCTAGTTAACCCCTTTGAGCCTAAACCTTTTCATTTCTTAACCCAAACTAAACACCATTTCACCCACCAAAACCTTTTTATTTTTAACCCTTTGTTTTAGTAACAAACTCGGTTTTTCGTATGACTTTCAAAAAAAAAATTATAATATGTTGATGATGAAGCAAAAGAAATAAAAACAAGCAAGTTCATCAAAAATAACTTTGTTTGAATAAAAGCGTCATCAAAATAAAAAGTTGCAAAAGTAGAAAGTCTTACGAAAACCGACGCTTGTTACGCTTTTCGCCCTTTCACTAACCACTAACCCAACCACCTACCTTTAACCCTAGCCTAACCCTTCACCCAAAAGTCCTCTTGATAATTACAAAGGTATATAGTTAAAAAGGAGGAGGATTGATTGCTTGGCAAGCCTATGGTAGGAGTAAGTTCCATGCCGCTCTCGAGTGATTCACTAAAATACATCTTCGGCCGAGTGTTGAGTGATCCCCCGTAAGGTATGTGAACTTGTATATAAATAGAATTTTAAAGAGGCATGTTATGCCCTAATAAGTAATTTATCTTATGAAATGTTTTAAATAAATCATGACGAATAGGATTGTAAACAAATAAAAATAAAACTTAATAAAGAATCTTGGAAATCCCGACACTCTATGACAAGCCCAAAAACCTTCTCTTCTTCCCATTCCATTGGGAGTGTATAGCCACATTATAAAGAGTTTTGCTTGAGGACAAGCAAAGATTCAAGTGTGGGGGTATTTGATGTGTGCAAAATGCAACATATAAATTACATCAATTGTGGCATAAAACTAACCCTTTTTTAGTACTAATGTTGGAAAAAGTGTGCTTTTGTCTTCCTTTTGTATTTTCAGGATTAAATGAGCTCAAATTAACAAAAGAAACAAAAAGGCAGCTAAATCTAACATAAATACAAGAAAAGGAACAAACGTGACATGCCCGACCCCACGACAGCATCTTCCCAAGCAAAGCAAAACAAGAGAACAGAAAGCTGAACACGCCCCGTGCTCAATGAGCACGGGGGGTGCCCAAGTGTCAGCATAAAAGGCAAAGTTGTAGAAGCTTCCATCGCCCACCACGGGGCCGTGCTCAGCGGACACGGGGCCGTGGTCAACTATAAGATTCGCAGAATCCAGGCAAATCTTGATAGTACAGATATGCTTCTGCACACGGGGTCGTGCCCAGCGGACACGGGGCCGTGGTCAACTAATACAGACAAGAGCAATGAATGAAGACAGAGAAGGATGTCGACACGTGGCCGTCTTTTGTTAGTCTTTTGTTAGTTACCTTATATGCCCATTGGAAATGACCAAAATGCCCTTTTTAAGCATAAAACCATATTGTGCACATGTGAACATATTTTTGACATCTAATCTGATTAAGTAACATGTTAGGGTATAATTAGGCATGTAAGACTTAACATAACACTTAGTTAACCATCCGACCTTAGATTTACACAACCGACGAGTTATAGTAGCTTATCCTACCGTAACGGGTCAAAAGCACTTAGGTAGACTTCCAAATTAGAATGTTAGCTCTATTAAATCACACCATATGAGTTCAAATACTCATATGATTTATAGAACAACACTCTATCCTATCTCCCGATTTAGGATCCGATTATTTACATAGTTACCTATATTAGGTGCCGATTGAATTCGTGATACTTGGAGCTTAAATTGTTCTGATTCCCAAGACTAATAAGCAATCCCAAGTGAGTACATAGTTCCCCTCTTTTACCGCTTTCAAATATTTTGGGGTGAAACACTTGTGCTTACATGTTACTTTCATGCTTTCATTGCTTTTATGACATAAACATGCTAGTTTCATCTAGTACACATATAGTACATGTTTTCAATTATGTTTTGCTATGTATGTTTACTTTGCATGCTAGCACATTGATTTCATAAACATTTTTGCTATGTATGTTTACTTAGCATGCTAGCACATTGATTTCATTAACATTTTTGCTATATGTGTTTACTTGGCATGCTAGCACATTGATTTCATGAACATTTCTACTATGTATGTTTACTTAGCATACTTAGTACATGGTTTTCACATGCTTACATTAGTTATGACATTTGGTATGTTTAATCGGGACAATAATACATTCATTAACATTAGCTATGCCGCTCGGTAGTATGTAATGGTACCATAGGAATTGACAACTCCCGTTTCTGACTTCCTAGGTTTGTTTGGAAGTTGTGAATGACAGAAGCCGATATACATAACTCAGATGAACCTTTAATTTGTTTAAAGGTTTGTCACCACAGTCGCAAGGCTTGAATGTATGCGAATAAACACTACTGCATAAATGTTTGTAATCATAAGGCATTGTTTTCTGCAAAACATGACATTTGATTTAAACTTAGGTTTATTCAAAAACTTTGTTTTTTACATTTTACTACGGGGTTGAGTAAATACTATTTATTCACCGTACATGACACATTGTTATCACATTTACATTTTCACATAGTTTGAGTAGATACTTTCTACTTGCTATGCATTTCATAGGGTTATACATTATACATTTCACACATGACAATGAACATAAACATTTTGACATTGAACAAGACATTTGGTTGGTTATTGATAAGTGACTTATGTAACGGGGCTATGTGTTATATGATAAAAGCATGGTGGAAACACCGCTGGTACTTCCTATATATAAGTGCTTTTTGTCACACCCCCAAAATCCACCTGCGGAGTATCACCGCGTGGAGGCGTGACTGACCAGGATCCAGCCACCAATCATATTGAACAAGCAAGTAAGTAATTATAAAAGTTCGACCAATACAATTGGTGTCCAAACGAAACATAATTTAAGTTGCAAACGGAATCATAATGATTAAATCCAAAACCAAAATGTAAGTTTAGATGTTTCAAGTTTAACATGGCACACAGCTGTCCATGTCCTACAACGACTCTTCCCCATGCAAGCTCCTGCTAAACCTATTGACCTGCAAAGCATGTAGTAACGAGTCAACAATAATGTTGAGCGAGTTCACAGTTGGGTGTTCGTTTTAAGTTGTTACGAAAACAGTTTCCTTTAACTGGCATCCTGCCGTGGGGGTTACCCCATAGTTGAAAACGTGACTTGTTTAACCCATTTACTCTGGCAATCCAGCCATGGGGGCTACCCCATGTTTAGTTATCTGGCTTTTCGACCGTGGGGGCTACCCCATGTATATACTACTAGACTCGTTACCATATCGACTGCTGACTGTAGTCATGTTTATGTGCCCTGAACTATCAATGTCTATCATTATTGACGTGCCCATATCCATTAGTTCACGCCCGTCCTATGCGGTACGGTGTGAGGCTTGTCAAACCTAAATAACGCTATCTAACTAATGACCCGCTCGCCATTGGCCCGACGATTAAGTCAATATAAAAAGGAGGGACTTCGTGATAGAGTTTTGGTCTAGTAAAAGTTAATTGTCCATGAGGACGAGGAATTATATTCCTGAACCCGTACTATCCTACCCAAGAAAGGACGAGGAATCCATGTTCCTTAACCCATTCCCAACCCCTGGGAATCCCATGCTTGGTAGAAAGTGTGAACTCACCTTAGGTTAGCTCGGCAGATAAGTAAAGGTCAATCGAGCTGCTAGAGGTCAACCACGTCCTAACATGGTTACCATACAAGTCAGGTCTAGGTTCAAGTAGTGCACATACATTTCACATAGTTTAACGGATTAAGAACACGCATTGATCATGGCAAACACATAATACATGTTAACACCTTAACAGTAACAATCAAGTACTCATCATGTCCAACTTGTACGATCCAGAAGATAAAGTCCAATAACAGGCGGCCCAACATGTTGTGTGTTCAGCACAGCCTTGTGCGATCCACAACATGTTGTGCGATTCCGATAAACACCCGGCCCAACTAACAAGCAGATCCAACATACATACGGCCCAAACAAGTAAACGAACAAACAGCTTGTGCAATTACAAATGACTTGTGCTACTGAAACCTACTTGTGCGACTAAGACTGACTTGTGCGATCAGCTTTGTTACCCAGCCCAACAGTCTACGGCCCAACAGACTAACCCAATGTTGTGTTATGCGATTTATTACCCTTGTGCGATTGTAACCATATTGTGCGACTGATCCATATTGTGTGATCGCACAAGTGTGTGTATGTGTGGTGCCAATTAATGCCGTGAATTATTGGCAATTTGTTACAAGTTTCCATTATTCAGTTACAAGTTTCTATCATTACTTCCCTAATTCTCGCAAACATTATTCATTAACAGTTTCTCTTTTCATGAAGATCAAACAACATAATTATCATGGTCACAATCTAGCAATACATTCAATCATATTATCAAATCAGTGATTTCCGAATACTAACAGGCAATCCGAGTTCTTGTGTAACGTTAAACCGGTAATACAACGCACATAAATTTACAAATCATGATTCCAATAGCATATACTCAATTCCTAATCATATTTTACAGTTTCATCGTATATCAACAATCAACTATAAAGTTTTCGATTTAACATTGGCGTGAAGTCGTAGCATTAACAATTCACATACTTGTAACCATTAAACGATTATTACTTGTTTAATATTCAAAGTGAACAGTGGCCATTAAGACGTGCTAATCCCAAATCATTTAATCAAATCATTAATATGTAAACGTATGAATTGCCAAATCATTGCGAGACCAAGATCAAAAAATAATCATCGAATCATTCATTAACAGGCACAACGTAAATTATAAGTTAAATCAATCCAATTGCCATCCATCATGCAAGGTAACAGAACTAATTATATCACAAGGAACTTTATAATTCTAACAAACCACTGAATTCATAAAGCATAGTTATCATATATTCATACATCGATATTAATAAATTGCACATGTTAGGCTATCAACAACCACATGCCAACTGACAACTTTCATGCAACTTGAAACATAATGGCCAACACATGAAGTAATCATTATAAATTGGTTGCACTTTCAACACTTATCAAATATATAAAACAATCAAGACATTACTAACCGAACACATAGTGAACTGATGAAATTCTCGAGAGGGAGTAGAGGGAATGGAGCCTGCCGTCGCCAAGAAAGAGGCTCTAGGGTTTTCCAAATGTTCTATCGTATACGATGTTGGAGTTATAACATAAACACATAGTTGGGCCAGTCGAACACCTTTGGGCCAAAGCCCATACCTCAACGAAATCGGTGAAGGTGACAAAACTGGGAATATTCGTTGGGTGGGTGTTTTCATGTGAAGGAAATATTTCGGGTGGGGTGTGTTTGGCAAGGGGTCCGATCCAAGTTTTACTAATTACACAATTCATATTACCAATACAAGATATATATATATAAATATACACACAAAGATTCACATAATACAACATAAAGTCTCATAACCATTCATTAAATCAACATATCGGATTATCATACAAGGTTCACATACGTTATATTAAATTACAAAGATAGGTTCCGAAATACGAGTTGTCACATTATCCCCAAGTTGAAAGAAATTTTGTCCCGAAATTGGGTACGTACTCACTGAGGAAGCTAGTTATGTTGCATGGTTTTCCTGGGGTGTCAAATCCTCCCCCCGTTGATTAGGAATTTCGTCCCGAAATTCCGTAGCTTCAGCCTCAGTAGTGGTTGTACTGCTTGCGAATAGTTTGGGATACTTTTGTTTCACTTGATCTTCGCGTTCCTAGGTGAACTCTGGGCCGCGACGGGAGTTCCAACGAACTCGAACGAGAGGGATTCTAGTGCGCTTGAGGACCTTAACATCCCGGTCCGTGATTTCAACTGGTTCCTCGATGAATCGTAACTGCTCGTCGATAGTGAGCTCCTTCAAAGGAACTATGAGGGTCTCATCTGACAGACACTTCTTCAGATTCGACACGTGGAAAACGTTGTGAACTGCACTGAGTTCTGCTGGTAGGTTCAGTTTGTAGGCCACCCTGCCTATTTTCTTGATGATTTCAAAAGGTCCGACGTATCGCGGGTTAAGTTTGCCTCGTTTTCCAAAATGAACCACACCCTTCCAGGGTGAAACTTTGAGTAGCACTCGATCCCCAACCTGGAGCTCGAGTGGTTTCCTGCCCTTATCGGCGTAGCTTTTCTAACGGTCGCGAGCTGCCGCCATTCGTTGTCGTATTTGAGCAATCCTTTCTGTTGTGTCTTCCACAAGTTATGGGCCAGTGATCTAACTATCCCCCACCTCTGCCCAACAAAGTGGTGACCGGCATTTACGCCTGTACAATGCCTCAAACGGAGCAGCTTTAATGCTGGTGTGGTAGCTGTTATTGTACGAAAATTCCACAAGTGGCAGATGCTTTTCCCAGCCGTTGCCAAAGTCAATTACACGTGCCCTAAGCATGTCTTCAAGGGTCTGGATGGTGCGTTCAGACTGTCCATCCGTTTGCGGGTGATAAGCTGTGCTCATATCTAAACGTGAGCCAAAGGACTTGTGCATTGCTTGCCATAGTTCAGAGGTAAAACGTGCATCACGATCAGAGATAATAGAGGTAGGCACCCCGTGCCTCGAGACAACTTCCTTAAGATATACGTCTGCTAAAGTAGAGAACTTGTCAGTTTCTTTGATAGCCAAGAAGTGTGCAGACTTTGTGAGTCGATCCACGATTGTGGTATCTAGGCAGGCCAGTAACAAAATCCCTGGAAATTTGCTCCCATTTCCATTGTGGTATCTCTGGTTGTCGGAGTAGGCCTGAAGGTTTCTGGTATTCGACTTTGACTCTCGCACAAGTCAAACACATGCTGACGTAAGTTGCTATGTGGGCCTTCATGCTAGGCCACCAGTATGTAGTTCTGAGGTCGTGGTACATCTTATCCCAACCAGGATGTACTGAGTAGCGAGACTTGTATGCCTCATCCATCACAAGCTCTCGTAGGTTGCCATAATGTGGGACCCAAATGCGTCCTGTTACGTAGTAAGCACCGTCTTCCTTTTGTTCTAATCGTTGCCTTGAGCCGCGTAGGGCTTCAGCCCTGATGTTTTCTGGTTTCAATGCTTCTACCTGAGCATCTCGTATCTGGGAAGGAAGACTTGACTGTATAGTGAGTTGTAAAGCTCGTACGCGCTTAGGTGTAGAGTCCTTTCGACTGAGGGCGTCAGCCACAACATTGGCTTTGCCTGGGTGGTACCTGATCGAGCATTCGTAGTCATTCAGCAGCTCGACCCATTGTCGTTGTCGCATATTCAGTTCCTTCTGTTTGAAGATATGTTCGAGACTCCTGTGATCTGTGTAGATGGCGCACTTGGTACCGTACAGGTAATGTCTCCATATCTTAAGCGCAAAAACAACAGCTCCCAGCTCTAAATCGTGTGTAGTGTAATTCTTTTCATGAACTTTGAGTTGGCGTGAGGCGTAGGTTATAACTTTATCCCGTTGCATCAATACACAACCAAGACCCTGAATTGATGCGTCGCAGTAAACCACAAAGTTGTCTGTGCCCTCTGGCAATGAAAGGATAGGTGCACTGCAAAGTCTATCCTTTAAGTGCTGAAATGCTAACTCCTGTGGATTTCCCCATTGATAAGCAACGCCCTTCTGCGTTAGTGAGGTGAGAGGTTGTGCAATCTTGGAAAAATCCTTAATGAACCTCCGGTAGTAACCTGCCAAACCCAAGAATTGGTGAATTTCCGTTGGTGTGCGAGGTGCAGGCCAATTCTTAATCGAGTCTACCTTGGATGGATCAACGTGAATCCCATCCTTGTTTACCACATGGCCTAAGAAATGGCCTTCACGAAGCCAGAAGTCGCATTTCGAGAACTTTGCGTAAAGCTGTTCCGTTCGAAGGAGTTCCAAAATAAGTCGTAGATGTTGTTAGTGTTCCTCCTGACTCTTCAAATAGATCAGGATGTCATCGATGAAAACAATAACGAACTTGTCCAGGTAAGGCTTGCACACTCTGTTCATACGGTCCATAAAAATCGCAGGTGCGTTTGTCAGCCCAAAAGGCATGACCAAAAACTCATAGTGTCCATAACGAGTTCTAAAGGCTGTTTTGGAGACGTCCTCTTCTCAGACTCTCAGCTGGTGATATCCCGATCTCAAATCAATCTTCGAGTAAAAGCTCGACCCTTACAACTGGTCGAACAAGTCGTCAATACGTGGAAGAGGATAGCGATTCCTCACGGTCACCTTGTTGAGTTCACGGTAGTCGATGCACATTCTGTAGGTACCGTCTTTCTTCTTCACAATTAGGACTGGAGCTCCCCAGGGCGAAGAGCTAGGACGAATAAAACCCTTATTCCAAGAGTTCTTGTAGTTGCGTAGACAGCTCTTCCAATTCTGATGGGGCTAAGCGATAAGTTGCACGAGCTATAGGTGCTGCTCTAGAAGCTTGTCACCATGAATTACCAAAGGTTTTTAACCAGCACGAGGAATGCGGATGATCTTTTCTTTGCAAAGAATCTCTGCTCGATGTTGAGGTAACAATGTCGAAACCATCACAACTTTAGGGCCATTCCTAGCATCATCCTGACCAATCATGAACACTCGACCCCTGGCGCCATTGCCATCGTTATTACCCCCGTTGTTGTCTCCACTAATGTTCCCGTTTCCTCGGTGGTGGTTCTGATTCTGGTTCTGGTTCAACTGTGGGTAGTGTCTCTTGAAGTGATCTTCAGCACCCCACTGGTAGCATTCCTTGCTACCCTGTTGTTGCTACTGATTCTGTGGAGCTCGTGGCTGCTGTTGTCGGTACTGGTTTGCAGGACATGAGCTTCTACAATCTTTGGTTTCATGCCCCATCTTGAGACACCTCTGACAGCAACCCTTGTTGCAGTGACCACTGTAGCATCTGTTGCATCTATTGCACTCTGGGTGATTTCCTCGGTATCAATCCGGCCCTTGACTACCAGAAGATTGCTGACCAGGACTATGGTAGTCATCGATCTTTCGCTGTTGTGCCTGCGACTGAACCGTAGTCGAACCTTTACTAGAGGTTCCATCCCACTTCCGTTTGTTGTCACTGGAAGTAGCAGAAGTAGTAGTAGTGGTAGCACCGATACGTTTAGGCAGCTTGTTCTGTTCCACTGCTGGGTCTGTGAGACGATGAGCAAGATGAGTAACATCCTGGATAGTAGCAAGGTAAGCAGAAGTCACATGACTTTGATTTTCTGGTACTAAGCCTTTGAGGTACAGCTCGATGCGCTTGATGGGAGGATCCACCATAGTTGGACATAACACTGCCAGTTCGTTGGATCGTTTCGTGTACGCTTCTATCTCTGACCGCGTCATCTTCAGGTTAAAGAACTCCACTTCCAGCTTGTGGATGTCTTCACGACTACAGTATTCACGTTTGATCAGTCCCTTAAGAATCATTCCATGGGGTGGCATTCGCAGCCGCCAGCCCCAACATCTGAACTTGCGCGTTCCACTATGTTAGCGCAGTGCCTTCAAGAGTACCAGTGGCGTACTTCACCCTGCGTGCCTCAGGGCATTCACACATCTCGAAAACAGATTCGAGCTATTCAAACCAGTGGAGGAGGCCTACAGCTCCTTCGGTACCAGTAAAGGTACTAGGTCGACAGTCCATAAAGGTCTTGAAAGTGCACACAGATGGCTGAGCGTTCTGACCTTGTTGCGCGAGGAAGAAAAGACAGGGTTAAGCGCGAGAGTTGGGTCATGAAAGTAGGATCTAACATCCTAGGGTAGGTTCGTAACAGCAGGTTATACCTCCTGCCTGAGCGGCTGCGAATGCTGCCGTAACTTGTTTGTTGATAAGAGCCGTCAGCTGGCTTGAGTTAGGTTCACACGTTCCCTCATGATCTTCACATCGAAGGAAACACAAATAGGGAAGGTGTCGCGAATGTGTATAAGTGTGAAGTGACAGAAGGGAGCAAGCACACATGTGTTTTCAACTATAGTTGCTACGTTTATCTAGGCATACCATAAGCAATGTTCTATGTAATCTAGCAAGTAGGCAATGTAAACATAAATTATATCACCTAGAATGTCGAGCCTTGCACGTGGAGTGAAGCGTCGTTGTGGATCGTTGAGCACTGTTCAGGTTATAGTCTGGTTTTAACAAAAACTTTTTCCCTTATCAAAACCAAGTTCACTATAACCAATGGCTCTGATACCAATCTGTCACACCCCCAAAATCCACTTGCGGAGTATCACTGCGTGGAGGCGTGACTGACCAGGATCCAGCCACCAATCATATTGAACAAGCAAGTAAGTAATTATAAAAGTTCGACCAATACAATTGGTGTCCAAACAAAACATAATTTAAGTTGCAAACGGAAGCATAATGATTAAATCCAAAACCAAAATGTAAGTTTAGATGTTTCAAGTTTAACATGGCACACAACTGTCCATGTCCCACAACGACTCTTCCCCATGCAAGCTCCTGCTAAACCTATTGACCTGCAAAACATGTAGTAACGAGTCAACAATAATGTTGAGCGAGTTCACAGTTGGGTGTTTGTTTTAAGTTGTTACGAAAACAGTTTCCTTTAACTGGCATCCTGCCGTGGTGGTTACCCCATAGTTGAAAACGTGACTTGTTTAACCCATCTACTCTGGCAATCCAGCCGTGGGGGCTACCCCATGTTTAGTTATCTGGCTTTTCGGCTATGGGGGCTACCCCATGTATATACTACTAGACTCGTTACCATATCGACTGCTGACTGTAGTCATGTTTATGTGCCCTGAACTATCAATGTCTATCATTATTGGCGTGCCCATATCCATTAGTTCACGCCCGTCCTCTGCGGTACGGTGTGAGGCTTGTCAAACCTAAATAGCGCTATCTAACTAATGACCCGCTCGCCATTGGCCCGGCGATTAAGTCGATATAAAAAGGAGGGACTTCGTGATAGAGTTTTGGTCTAGTAAAAGTTAACTGTCCATGAGGACGAGGAATTATATTCCTGAACCCGTACTGTCCTACCCAAGAAGGGACGAGGAATCCATGTTCCTTAACCCATTCCCAACCCCTGGGAATCCCATGCTTTGTAGAAAGTGTGAACTCACCTTAGGTTAGCTCGGCAGATAAGTAAAGGTCAATCGAGATGCTAGAGGTCAACCACGTCCTAACATGGTTAACATACAAGTCAGGTCTAGGTTCAAGTAGTGCACATACATTTCACATAGTTTAACGGATTAAGAACACGCATTGATCATGGAAAACACATAATACATGTTAACACCTTAACAGTAACAATCAAGTACTCATCATGTCCAACTTGTACGATCCAGAAGATAAAGTCCAATAACAGGTGGCCCAACATGTTGTGCATTCAGCACAGCCTTGTGCGATCCACAACATGTTGTGCGATTCCGCTAAACACCCGGCCCAACTAACAAGCAGATCCAACATACATACAGCCGAAACAAGTAAACGAACAAACAGCTTGTGCGATTACAAATGACTTGTGCGACTGAAACCTACTTGTGCGACCAAGACTGACTTGTGCGATCAGCTTTGTTACCCAGCCCAACAGTCTACGGCCCAACAGAGTAACCCAATGTTGTGTTGTGCGATTTATTACCCTTGTGCGATTGTAACCATATTGTGCGACTGATCCATATTGTGTGATCGCACAAGTGTGTGTGTTTGTGGTGCCAATTAATGCCATGAATTATTGGCAATTTGTTACAAGTTTCCATTATCCAGTTACAAGTTTCTATCATTACTTCCCTAATTCTTGCAAACATTATTCATTAACAGTTTCTCTTTTCATGAAGATCAAACAACATAATTATCATGGTCACAATCTAGCAATACATTCAATCATATTATCAAATCAATGATTTCCGAATACTAACAGGCAATCCGAGTTCTTGTGTAACGTTAAACCGGTAATACAACGCATATAAATTTACAAATCATGATTCCAATAGCATATACTCAATTCCTAATCATATTTTACAGTTTCATCGTATATCAACAATCGACTATAAAGTTTTCGATTTAACATTGGCGTGAAGTCGTAGCATTAACAATACACATACTTGTAACCATTAAACGATTATTACTTGTTTAATATTCAAAGTGAACAGTGGCCATTAAGACGTGCTAATCCCAAATCATTTAATCAAATCATTAATATGTAAACGTATGAATTGCCAAATCATTGCGAGACCAAGATCATAAAATAATCATCGAATCATTCATTAACAGGCACAACGTAAATTATAAGTTAAATCAATCCAATTGCCATCCATCATGCAAGGTAACAGAAATAATTATATCACAAGGAACTTTATAATTCTAACAAACCACTGAATTCATAAAGCATAGTTATCATATATTTATACATCGATATTAATAAATTGCACATGTTAGGCTATCAACAACCACATGCCAACTGACAACTTTCATGCAACTTGAAACATAATGGCCAACACATGAAGTAATCATTATAAATTGGTTGCACTTTTAACACTTATCACATATATAAAACAATCATGACATTACTAACCGAACACATAGTGAACTGATGAAATTCTCGAGAGGGAGTAGAGGGAGTGGGGCCTGCCGTCGCCAAGAAAGAGGCTCTAGGGTTTTCCAAATGTTCTATCGTATACGATGTTGGAGTTATAACATAAACACATAGTTGGGCCAGTCGAACACCTTTGGGCTAAAGCCCATACCTCAACGAAATCGGTGAAGGTGACAAAACTGGGAATATTCGTTGGGTGGGTGTTTTCGTGTGAGGGAAATATTTCGGGTGGGGTGTGTTTGGCAAGGGGTCCGATCCAAGTTTTACTAATTACACAATTCATATTACTAATACAAGATATATATATATAAATATACACACAAAGATTCACATAATACAACATAAAGTCTCATAACCATTCATTAAATCAACATATCGGATTATCACACAAGGTTCACATACGTTATATTAAATTACAAAGATAGGTTCCGAAATACGAGTTGTCACACTTTTACTGTATTATACATTGTTGTGTTATTTAAGCCACTTGACAAAGACATGAAACATTTTATATAGAAACACGACATGGTTTTACAAATTACATATTTTATAGAAATTCACCTTTACTTGGTTATTCATTTAACCATGCATATTTCTTTCATATCATTTTATTTTCATATCGATTTTCACATGATTTTATAAAAGAAAACATTTTACAAGGTTCATGACTATTTTTATTAAACACTTCTTTTAAACTACAAGTCATGAATCCTGCATAAACAAAACCTATGTATCTCACAGGCATTTTTATGCCGACGTTCCTATTTTCGCATGTGTTTCAGGTGCTAATGCATGATGATGCTTGTGCTACACTTAGGCGGACTTGGGCCTTAGTGACTCAAAAGACAATTACTATGTTATGTTTTATTTTATTTCCAACACAATGTAAACATTTATCTTAATAATACAAAACTTTAATTACCATGGTTGTTGAAACAATAATTCTGTCGCATGACTCCCCGACGTTTCCGCCGCGGTTTGTTGTTTTACGCGGTCGGGGTGTGACAGAAGAGTTGGTATCAGAGCCAATGGTTATAGGGAATTAGGTTATTAGTAATGCTTTGACCTAGACTATAACTTTCTAGGACCCTAACACAAGTTTACTTGTGTTTAGATCTTAAAACAATACACGTCACCTATCCTTAGGTGATTACCAAAACATGAACACCAATATTCCAAAATGATTTTGGAAATCAATCATCTATCCTTAGATGATTTCTTTTGGCCATGTGGCTTCCAAATTTTCAAAATCTCGTCAAAGTTTGGGTCTAAATAATGTGAACACGTGCAAACTGGAAGAGTGAATGCCTGTACCCTGAGTTTTCTGTATAAGGCTAGAGTGTTCATACAAATCCGCAGTATTGGACCAGTCACTCTTACCTGGGAATTCTTGGGGTGAGTGTTCACTTATAGGCGAGCATGTCTTCAGCGATACATTATTATGACCTATTTACTTTGATTTGTCACTGTGTGTCATTTGTTTGCTTTGTGGTAACAAACAAATGACCACCATCCTTGCATTTTGTCGATTTTATTGCTATCTCATTTCTTTCATCACATCATGTCACTCGTTTTCTCTCATGTTTCCTCTTTTAGAATGCCTCCTCGATATAACGTTCAACAACCTGATACCGAACTGGCAGCTATTATAGCACAGCAGATGGCTGCTATGCTACCAAATCTCATAGCTCAAATAAACCAAGCTAACAATAATGCACCTGCTTCGTGCAATTTCAAAAGTTTTAACTCGGCTAAACCACTCAAGTTTAGTGGTTCTGAAGGAGCAACAAGGCTTCTCCAGTGGTTTGAGGGTCTTGAGAGCACTTTTTGCCATGTTCAGTGTCCGAACAACCGTAAGGTCGAGTTTGCTTCGAGTGTATTCCAAAAGAGGGCTCTCACATGGTGGAATGGGGTAATGAGGGACCGAGGTGCTGAGGTTGCTTTAAGTCAGACATGCGAAGAACTTAGAGCTCTCATGATGAGAGAATTTTGTCCTTGTCACGAGCAGAGGGCACTTGAAAATGAGTTCCATGACCTGAAGCAAGACAGTGGTGAACACCGGGAGTATACTGACAGATACGAGGAGTTAAGCTTGCTCTGTCCGACAATGGTCACGCCTTTGGATAAGGATATTGAGAAGTACATAGACGGTTTGCCAGATCCTTTTCAGGATATCATCACTGGCAGTAACCCTACTACCGTCCGACAGGCCATTGAGCTCGCTGCTACCCTTATTGAATCACAAGTCAAAAAGGGTAAACTCCACAGGAAAGGTTATAAGAAGCTAAAATAGTCTGATAGCACCAGTGAGAAGAAGGGCAAGAAGGCTGCTGAGTCTTCAAAGAAATCAAGGAAGCGTAAGGCTTCCAAGAATTTCGCTGTTACTGCTCAAGCTAATCAGGCAGCACAGAATCAGGCTGCACAACTTGCTGCTAAGAGGCAGTATGCTGGTAATGCACCTCTGTGCAAAAGATGCAATAGCCACCACCAGCCACAAGTGCAATGCCGTATCTGCACGAACTGTGGTAAATCTGGTCATCTTGCAAACACCTGCCGTTTTGCTCCGAACCATAATCAGCCAGCTCAAAACCTAGCACAGAACCCTACACGACCTCACTATCCGCCTGGTTCATGTTTCAACTGTGGGGATCTGACCCACTACAGGAACAACTGCCCGAGGTTAGCAAACCCAAATTAGGCACTGGCATGTGGTAGAGCTTTCAATCTGAATGCTAATGAGGCTTGAGCAGATAATGAAGTGGTGAACGGTACGTTCTTTGTTAACAACCAACCTGCTTCTATTCTGTTTGATTCGGGTGTCGATAAGAGTTTTGTGTCCTTAGCATTTGAGCCTTTGCTTTCGATGACTAGAGCAAAACTAGGAAAGCCCTTGACAGTAGAAGTAGCTAGTGGCAAACCTGTTGTACTCAATTCTGTTCTTCGGAATTACCAGTTAAACCTCAATAACCATCTTTTTCCTATCGACCTCACACCGATGCAACTTGGGAGCTTTGATGTTATAGTAGGAATGGATTGGTTATCCAAGTACCGTGATGAGGTGGTATGTTTTGAGAAGTTGTTCCGAATACCGTTTTCGACTGGTGAGATCTTAGAAGTTCGTGGGGAGAAACCCGTTAGTAGCCTTAAACTCATGTCTTGTACCCAAGCCCAAAAATACATACAGAAGAAATATGTCGCCTTCTTGGCACATGTTGTAGAGGAGAAAGGCAAGGGTAAGACTATCCAAGATATCCCTGTTGTTCAGGATTATCCTGAGGTATTTCCTAAAGAATTGCCTGGTTTACCCCCTGTACGCCAAGTTGAGTTTCGCATTGATCTTGTGCCTGGCGCAAATCACAATGCTAAATCCCCTTACCGTCTTGCACCGTCTAAGATGCAAGAGTTGTCTAAACAGCTTCAGGAGCTTTCTGACAAAGGATTCATTCGTCTGAGCTTTTCACCATGGGGCGCTCCTGTCCTATTCGTGAAAAGGAAAGATGGATCTTTCCGAATGTGTATCTATTATCGTGAGCTCAATAAACTTACCATCAAGAATTGATATCCCCTACCTCGCATTGATGATCTCTTTGATCAGCTACAGGGTGCTACTTGCTTTTCAAAGATTGATCTGTGTTCTGGGTATCATCAACTTTGAGTGCTTGAAGAAGATATTCCCTAGACGGCTTTTCGTACGAGATATGGTCATTATGAGTTTACTGTTATGCCTTTCGGCTTAACAAATGCTCCTGCTGTTTTCATGGACTTGATGAATAGGGTCTGCAAGCCTTATTTGGACATGTTCATCATTGTATTCATTGATGACATTTTGATCTATTCTAAGACTCGAGCTAATCATTAGCAACATCTTCTTCTTACAATGGAGCTCCTAAAGAAAGAACAGCTTTTCGCCAAATTCTCTAAGTGCGAATTCTGGCTTAAGGAAGTTCAATTTTTGGGGCACATCGTCAACGAACAAGTTATTCATGTAGATCCCGCCAAAATCAGTGCGATTAAGGATTGGGATACACCTACGACTCCTACCGAGGTTCGTTCATTTCTTGGTCTAGCGGGTTATTACCGCCGTTTCATTGAAAACTTCTCCAAGATTGTGGTTCCTCTCACTGGTTTAACTCAAAAGAGCAAACCTTTTGAGTGGGGACCCAAACAGGAGGAAGCTTTTCAGACCTTGAAACAGAAGCTCTGTGATGCACCTATTCTATCTTTGCCTGGGGGTAACGTTGATTTTGTCGTATACTGTGATGCATCCAACTTAGGCCTTGGCTGCGTTCTTATGCAAAGAAACAAAGTCATAGTTTATGCATCAAGACAGTTGAAGGTGCACGAGAAAAACTACACAACTCATGATCTTGAGTTAGGTGCAGTAGTTTTCGCCCTCAAAATCTGGAGACACTACTTGTATGGTACGAAGTGTGTAGTGTTTACTGACCACAAGAGTCTCCAGCATATTTTTAATCAGAAAGAACTTAACATGAGGCAACGACGTTGGGTTAAACTTCTAAACGACTATGATTGCAAAATTCGCTACCATCCTGGTAAGGCGAATGTCGTGGCTGACGCATTAAGTCATAAGGAACGTGTCAAGCTTCACTGTGTTCAGGTTCGATCTGACATCCAAACCCCCATTTCTCAGGCTCAATGTACTTGTGTTACACAAAACTTGATGGGTAAAGAATTACCGTGTCATACTAAGCATGAGATTGAACTGAGAGACTTAGGGATATTCTATTTCATGGGTTGTTTGTGGGTCCCAAGTATAGACAATCTTCGCACTTTGCTAATGGATGAAGCTCACAAGTCTCGTTATTCTATTCATCCTGGTGCAGATAAAATGTATAAGGATCTTCGAACCCAGTATTGGTGGCCTGGTATGAAGAAAGACATTGCCTTATATGTTTCCAAATGCCTTACTTGTCTTATGGTTAAGGCAGAACACCAACATCCCTCTGGATTATTGGAGCAACCAGAGATACCAGTTTAGAAATGGGAAAACATTGCTATGGATCTCATTACCAAGTTGCCGCGCACTAAAAGAGGTCATGACGCCATTTGGGTTGTTTTTGATCGTCTTACAAAGTCAGCACATTTCTTGCCGATCCGTGAGGATCTTTCTGCTGACAAGCTTGACAAGATATACATTGATGAGATTGTATCTCGACATGGTGTTCCTTTGAACATTATATCTAACAGAGATGCTCGATTCTCGTCTCGCTTTTGGAGAACCATGCAGTCTGCCATGGGTACCCAACTAAATTTGAGCACAGCATATCATCCTCAAACGGATGGTCAATACGAGAGGACAATCCAGACACTGGAGGATATGCTTAGATCTTGTGTGATTGATTTTGGTGGTAGTTGGGATTCGCATCTACCATTGATCGAATTCTCCTACAACAATAGTTATCACTCTAGCATAAACATGGCTCATTTCGAAGCTTTATACGGTCGAAAATGTCGTTCACCGGTCTGCTGGAATGAGATAGGTGAAGCTCACCTTACTGGACCCGAACTCATTCTAGAGACTACAGATAAGGTCAAGAAGATTCGTGATAACCTTCAGACAGCTAGAAGCCGTCAAAAGAGTTACGCGGATCGACGACACAAGCCTTTAGAACTTCAAGTCGGTAATCACGTCCTACTCAAGGTATCCCCTTGGAAAGGTGTGATTAGATTTGGAAAGAAAGGAAAACTTGCACCACGTTATGTTGGACCATTCAAGATCGTTGAAAGAATCAGAAAAGTAGCCTACAGACTTGAGCTACCTCCTGAACTTGGAAATGTACATCTAACATTCCACAAGTCCAATCTCAAAAAGTGTTTAGCTGATGAGAACCTCCACATACCACTTGATGAAATTCGTGTTGATAACACAATGCACTTCGTTGAGAAACCTGTGGAAATCATGGACCGTGAAGTCAAAAGGCTCAAACACAAGCGCATACCTATTGTCAAAGTTCGTTGGGAATCTAAACGTGGCCTAGAATTTACTTGGGAACGTGAAGATCATATGAAAGCGAAATATCCACATCTATTCTCACAAGTTTCCTCTAAATAAATATCGGGACGAAATTTCCAAAAGTAGGAGAGAATGTGACATCTGTGCTTGTGATATCATTTTACAAACTCTGAACAATCCAATATTAATAAAACAATGTGTTTTGATCCCAATATTTGTTATTTATGTTTGACATTATGCACATTTTGAGTTTTGATCGATTTTGAACTCTATATCGCTTTCTGGAAAGTTATACGCAAACTGATGCGTAAACATAATCAGTTTAACGCGACAAATACTCTGGAATAGCAACATAAGCTTAACATACCTTAAATAACCTTTACATAACTTAGAAATAAAACAAGTTTATTCGTTCACAAGGATTATTTGCGTCAAACTGCAAAAGTCTGCAATTTCGTAAGGCAACGTATAGTCCGGAATATGATCATAAGCTAAACATACCATAAATAACCTAAACATAGCTTAGAAATAAGCTTTGAGTGGTTCGGTGTGCGAAAATATGCTTATTTGATCTTAGAGGGACTGAAAGTGTAAAAAACAACGTAAGTTTGCATTTTCGTGCATGTCTTACGTTCTGACCACATCTGGACATCCAAATTTTTTGTACACACTATAATATTTTTATTTTAGTGATCGGCATGCAAAAATACCATTCGTCGCTTAATTTGGATCGTTTTCGCGTCCGTTTGAGTTTCATCATAATTTGACGAATAACGCGATCGTACGACCAAACGAACCGACATCCGAGAGCTTTCCAGGCATATTTTGAGTCCTCTATACTTTGACCACCTTATAGGGCCTTGAAAATGGCTTAACGGGTGTTAAAAGTGCGAAAACGAAGCTCAAACAAGTGCAGGGACTAAAGTTGTTAAATTAGAAACTGTTGCTGATCTGCTGAGTTTACACGGGCGGCCTAAACACGCCCAGTTCCAGATTTTTGATTTTTCAGCTGTTCTTTGATCTTTGAGGGCCTTTCTTGCAATTCCTTTGTGTGATCACCAAGTTAGCACTTCTCCAAGTAATCATAGCTGGCCCATAACACTTGTATGGCTAGGATTTAATGCTTGTTGGCCACACAAACACTTGTTTTGATCTTGTGAGTTCACTACAAGTATAAATAGCTAGCCAAACCTCCTCATTCTTTGCTCATTCTTCTTATTCTCTTCTCTAAATCTGATTTGGAGCTACCACAAGTGTTGGATACTTCCTCTTTGGTTTTCTTATTTTCTTTCTTCAAGCTTTGGAATCTTGTGAGTATTCCTTCATGCTTGTTCTTTATGTTAGAGCAGAAAGTCAAACAGTTTGCCAACAGTTTGACTTTTGGTTTTGACCATCAATTGGTCAAGTCAAAGTTCAATTGAACTTTTCAACGTGATTGTAATCACGGTGGTTATAATCCTTAGCGATTATACCTACTGATTTCCACGTTGACTAGGTGTAGTGACGAGTCAAAGTTTCGGACAAAATGCGTTTTAGCACGCATTTTGCAACGGAACTACTTTTAGGTATCAAAACACTTTGTTTTGATACCAAATCAGTTTTATAAGTTAGTTAAACATGTTTTGACATGTTTAACTCGTCACTACTGGTTTAATGGTTGTTTAGGGTCGTTAGTTAAGCGGTCTAGACAACCGCTTAAACTTTCGAACCGACCCGTTTGGTCGATCATTAGGATCCGACCAAATATGATTAGTGATCATTGTTGCATAGGGAATAACCCCTGAGGTTATACCTTATGATCACTTAGGATTGGTTAGTCTTTTGTTAGTTAGCTTATATGCCCATAGGAAATGACCAAAATGCCCTTTTTAAGCATAAAACCATATTGTGCATATGTGAACATATTTTTTACATCTAATCTGATTTAGTAACCTGTTAGGGTATAATTAGGCATGTAAGACTTAACATAACACATAGTTAACCATCCGACCTTAGATTTACACAACCGACGCGTTATAGTAGCTTATACTACCGTAACGGGTCAAAAGCACTTAGGTAGACTTCCAAATTAGAATGTTAGCTCTATTAAATCACACCATATGAGTTCAAATACTCATTTGATTTATAGAACATCATTCTATCCTATCTCCCGATTTAGGATCCGATTATTTACATAGTTACCTATATTAGGTGCCGATTGAATTCGTGATACTTGGAGCTTAAATTGGTCTTATTCCCAAGACTATTAAGCAATCCCAAGTGAGTACATAGTTCCCCTCTTTTACCGCATTCAAATATTTTGGGGTGAAACACTTGTGCTTATATGTTACTTTCATGCTTTCATTGCTTTTATGACATAAACATGCTAGTTTCATCTAGTACACATATAGTACATGTTTTCAATTATGTTTTGCTATGTATGTTTACTTTGCATGCTAGCACATTGATTTCATAAACATTTTTGCTATGTATGTTTACTTAGCATGCTAGCACATTGGTTTCATAAACATTTTTGCTATGTATGTTTACTTGGCATGCTAGCACATTGATTTCATGAACATTTCTACTATGTATGTTTACTTAGCATACTTAGTACATGGTTTTCACATGCTTACATTGGTTATGACATTTGGTATGTTTAATTGGGACAATAATACATTCATTAACATTAGCTACCCCGCTCGGTAGTATGTAATGGTACCATAGGAATTGACAACTCCCGTTTCTGACTTCCTAGGTTTGTTTGGAAGTTGGCAATGACAGAAGCCGATATACATAACTTAGAGGAACCTTTTATTTGTTTAAAGGTTTGTCGCCACAGTCGCAAGGCTTGAATGTATGCAAATAAACACTACTGCATAAATGTTTGTAATCATAAGGCATTGTTTTCTACAAAACATGACATTTGATTTAAACTTAGGTTTATTCAAAAACTTTGTTTTGTACATTTTCCTACGGGGTTGAGTAAATATTATTTATTCACCGTACATGACACATTGTTATCACATTTACATTTTCACATAGTTTGAGTAGATATTTTCTACTTGCTATGCATTTCATAGGGTTATACATTATACATTTCACACATGACATTGAACATAAACATTTTGACATTGAACAAGGCATTTGGTTGGTTATTGATAAGTGACTTATGTAACGGGGGCTATGTGTTATATGATAAAAGCATCGTGGATACGCCGCTGGTACTTCCTATATATAAGTGTTTTTATTGTATTATACATTGTTGCATTATTTAAGCTTACAAATTACATATTTTATACAAATTCACCTTTACTTGGTTATTCATTTAACCATGCATATTTCTTTCATATCATTTGATTTTCATATCGATTTTCACATGATTGTATAAAAGAAAACATTTTACAAGGTTCATGACTACTTTTATTAAACACTTCTTTTAAACTACAAGTCATGAATCATGCATAAACAAAACCTATGTATCTCACAGGCATTTTTATGCTGACGTACCTATTTTCGCATGTGTTTCAGGTGCTAATGCATGATGATGCTTGTGCTACACTTTGGTGGACTTGGGCCTTAGTGACTCAAAAGACAATTTTTATGTTATGTTTTATTTAATTTCCAAGACAATGTAAACATTTATCTTAATAATACAAAACTTTAATTACCATGGTTGTTGAAACAATAATTCTGTCGCATCACTCCCCGACGTTTCCGCCGCGGTTTGTTGTTTTACGCGGTCGGGGTGTGACACGATAGCACTAGACGATCCTGTTGTGACACACGACAAGCTTAAGAATCATGTTTTCCATTCAGTTTCAACTATCGAGCTCCCGTTCAAGTGCTGACACTTTGTTTTAGCATGATTTAACTTGTTTTCCTCTCTTTTCAGTTGATTTTATCAACCAAGGCCTGTAAAACGCAAACGAAATGAAAGTACGACTATTCTAAATAAAACTAACCATAACTAAACGAAAATTATACAAACTTTACATGATAAAATGGATGTTTTTCGCAATACATCAAATATCCGCACACTTACTCTTTTTTCGTCCCCGAAAAAGACTTATGCAAACCAATCATAGTCAAACGAAAATCCGGGTTCAAAATTTAAATTACTTTATAAACATTAAAACTCGTATTAACCGCGATTGAAAATATACTTATTCACTTAAACCCCAACCCGATTCCTAGCCCTTATCATCCAATTTATATTTAAATTCGGTCAATCTTCCTAGGGTCTCACACTAGAAGCTGCAGTTCCACCTAGTCCCGCCTCAAGCTCATGAAATAAAAAGAACGAATCACTAGATTCTTTCCTAATCATTTTATACCAAAATAAAGAGAATTTAACATCAAACTTTTTCTTATTTTTCGTTCTTTCTTTTTGAGCACTAGACTTTGCATTACCTAACCCAAAGGCTGTCTCAACCAGAGTCACCATCCCCTAGAGCGACAACGTGAGCGTCGGTAATTTTTCTGCATTTTTTCTAACTTAACCTAGAGGCAATCTAAGTCAGCGTCACCATCTCCAACGAAGATTACATAGGCCTCGTTCTTTCAATCTAGCTCATTTATTGTATTTTTTTTCTTTTGATAAAAAATTCTAACATTTTAGCTTATAACGACATTTCTTACACTATTTTCATCGGTTTCAGCTATCTACTTCTCCTAGATGAGAACCCACTAGCAGACTAACAATTAAGGTATTTTTATATCAAAGGAACCTAGAAACCGGGTCGAGCCTCGTCACATATCCCATGCTAGACACTAGTTTAACTTCATCCTCATATTATTATTATTTGAAACCCAAATATGCTTGACTCCACTATCATTTTCAGTTTTTATTTGCAAAACTTCTAAAACCGGAACGTTTTCTATTTTTCAATTTTTTGGATTTTCCAATTTTTTTGTATTTTTATTCAAAAAAAATTTTATGACTCAAGACTCGAATTAATCCTATGACAAACGATAGTTTCCCATCCCCACACTTAAACCCTACATTGCCCTCAATGTAGGATGGGAACCGACTCAAAAGACTAAAATAAACCAGAAATAAAAGGATGAAGGGCACATTAGAAAGGACTTAGATAGTAATATAACGCGTAATCTCCAAAACTATCGTCTAATCCAGCTCGATCGTATAGCATTTCATTCTTGATCGGCTATAACTCTGACCGGTACTTTCAGTAAATGCCTTGAAATTTGATACCGAGCTCCAAAATCACCCGCATGGAGATTGCTTACGGGTGGTACGATTCAAACCTGCACAAACAAAAACAAGCAAAAATCAAAGCAGTACCGACTCGACAAAAAAGACTTACTCAAAACCACTAAATTAGACTCATAGTACAAAATAAACGACTATAAATACAAGTAAACACATACCGTATACGAATCAGAAACAAGAAACTGACTCACTGGACAAGGAAACAAAGCTTCCGAGAAAACACTCCCATCGCGCCACACGACGGTTCCTGGGTAGCCTCCGCATGCCGCGAGGCATTAAAATATTCGTTTTATTCTCTCTTTCTGTAGCGCTACGTGAGCAAACACCCTTACACCCTTCACATGACGCGAAGGGGCGTTTTTCAGAGAATGTTTCTTGAATTTTATGCCTCCATGCCTTAGAAATTTTTCAAAATTCCTTCCAACTCATCCAGACCACTTTCTAAACCAACTTTTTGACTGGAAAACCATTCGGAACTTCATTTCTTCACATTCTTGACTCCATTACGAACATGATTACCTGCAAAACAACTCAAAATACGAAAACACAAACACAAATCTACCTAAACTACGAAAATGACTCAATCTCTAGAAACTCTACAAGCGGGATTTCACCCCAATTTCTCAACTTCTCTAACACTCACGGAGGATCATGTAGACCCAGCTCACCTCCGTACCCTAACTCTCCAGCTCTAGCACTATCATACCGATTATTAACCGAGCCTCTCCATGTTTCCCCATATCTCACATAACATCTCAACTCATTATCAGGCGGTTTGAATCTAGATGCGTTTAAGATAAATCCATCCCCACACTAAGCTTTGCTCAGTGTTTCTATCTTAGATTCCAACCACTCTATACTAGGGTCTCTCATCCCCCCTTTCTTGTCTCTCTCACCCATTTCACTTTCCCTAACTGACGCTACTGCTTCTACCCGAGCACCTGAACCTCTCACCTTATTGACCTTGAAGAATATCGTTTCCTCACCAACTCTAAGTGTAATAGTGCCTACGAAAACATGTATGAGAACCTTAGTGGTACACAAAAATGGACATCCTAAAATTAAAGGCACATTCTCGTCCGCTTCCATATCTAGCACTACGAAATCCACCGGGAAAACAAATTGTCGACTTTTATGAGTAGATTTTCAACTATTCCCGATGATACTAAACGGTTTTGTCAGCTAAGCCTAAGGACATGCGAGTTGGTTTGAGGTCACCGAGGCCTAGTTTTTGGTAAAATGAATACGACATAAAATTAATACTAGCACCTAGGTCGGCTAACGCATGGTTTTGAACATCATCACCAAACAAGCACGGGATCGTGAATATACCCGGATCAGTGAGTTTCTCCGGTGGCTTGTTCGTCACAAGAGCAGAGCATTCGGCATTCAAAGAGACATTCGAAAGCTCCTCTAGCTTATCCTTCCCTTTCAGGAGGTCCTTTAAGAACTTAGCATATCTTAAGTTGTTTAAACATGTCTAGGAAATACCCATATTCATTTGTGTATTTTTTATTCTTTAGATGTTCTGGATAAGGAATACGAGCGTGATCAATCTCAGGATTCGGTCTAACTAGCTCAACCAGTTTCCTAACAGTCTGCCCTATCGGAGGCGCTTCTAACTCTATCTCCTCACCCACCGGTTCCTCTTCCTCAACTCAAACCGGTGGCCTCTCGACTTCCCTTAACTCTCGACCCGACCTAGTAGATATAGCTTTAACGTGATGGTTGGTTGGGTTGGTCGTTCTTGCAACTGATGAGAAATTTCACCTACTTGCCTTTAGAGATTTAGAAAGTTGGAATGATTGTTCCTTAACATGGTAGCATGCTCCTCTAAGGTTTTCTAGATAATTTGATTTTTAACCACTAATTGAGAAATAAGTTCATTAATCCTATCTAACTACCACTTGAACCCCCCCCCCCCTAGTTTGACCTTCTTGGTTTGAACCCCCACTTACAAACTGATCCTACCCCCGGTTTTGATTTCGACTCGATTGGAAATCAGGGGGATTACCATAAGAACGCCAATTATTATTATTATTATTATTATTATTATTATTATTATTATTATTATTATTATTATTATTATTATTATTATTATTATTAGTATTACGCCAGTTTGAATTATAATTGGAGTTATTATATGTGTAAGTGGAACCATGGTTTTGACCGGTAATATACTCTACCTGCTCTTGAGTAAGTGTTGGGCACTCGACTCTATCATGACCCCCCTACACACCTCACATCTATCTACCTTGTTCCTAATCTCTTGAATTTGGTCACTTACCTCTCTCTTAAAGGACTCTAAAGCAACGGCTACCATCGTTTCGAAGCTAACTTGGTGTATACCTCGAACGGCCGAGGAAGAACTAGATACAGGAGTGGAATTCCTGATGGTAGATCGCTGTTCATGGTCAAATTGGGCGAAACTCTCAAACAAGTCATGGCATTCGGCCACTGTTTTCTTACCCATTAAGTGGCCTCCTGCTGATGTATCAAACCGAGCTCGGGTCTCAGGAGTGAGACCGTTATAGAATTTCTCTACAAGTGCCCTGTCTGACAAACCATGCTGAGAGCAATGAGAAAGTAAGCTTTGGAACCTTTCCCAAGCTAGAGAGTAAGGCTCATAAGGCTCCATCCGGAACAAATGGATCTGATCGCGAAGGCAAGATGCTTTGGCAGGTGTAAAGTATTTAGCAAGAAAAGCATCTCCAAGGCAAGCCCATGTGTAGAGAGTACCTACCGGCTGCGAATCAAGCCAGGTAGCTGCGCGGCTAGCAAGTGAAAATGGGAAGAGTTGTAGGAATCGATCATCACTTCCAGCACCTTCAATCGAGAAAGTGTTGCAAATGCGGGTAAGACGGTTTATGTGGGCTGGGGCATCCTCGTCATCACGACCGTGGAATTGGCAAGAATTGGTGATGGCAGTCATAATATAAGATGGGATTTTCCAGGATTTGTCATTGTTTATAATGGGAAGGGTGATGGGTGTGTGCACACCGGTGAAACTGGTGGTGGACTATAGGTGTACGGTTTGACGGCCTACCATATTTGGCACGGTGGGTTGTGGACTAGTAGGATGGAGGATCGTGGGGAATTGTGGGGTGATGACTTCGGTGTGAAGTCAAAAGCTGGTGGTTTAGATTGAAGGGTAGAGTCAGAAAGGGCGGAAGTGGAGGTAGAAGATTTACTAACCTTTGGTGTGAAATATGAGACAGAAGAACTGTCCACTGGTGGCTTCGGCGACGGCCCTTGTGAACACGTTTGGGGCATCCACTAAAAAGCTGACAACGAAACACGTAGAACGACTCTAAAAATAAATGACTCGATAGAATAATAAAGACACTCGAAAACTTAGACTCCTATGACTCAAACAAAAGCAGCTAGCACATATGATGTCAATTAAGTCCGAACAAAATAATCAACGCAATTGCCAAAGAAGTCCCCGGCAACGGCGCCAAAAACTTTATGTGATAAATGTGGTGAAATAAAAATAAACTAAATTAACCTAATCTAGACACTCTAAGCTTTAAATTTATAAACTGAGACTCGATCTAAACCTAAACTACATAACTAGCAAGTGTACCGATCAGTGTAGTATCGCTAAAGCAACTCCGCGTATTGAACCCACAAGACTCTCTAATTACGTTAATTAAACTCTATCTAGACCTAAACTGACACAAACACGAAACTAACCATTTTTATATTTGGGGGGGGTGTAAATTTCCTAAAATTGCAAATTAAATTAAATTAATTAACTAGCACGAATTAACTTGGATTTTAATCAGTTTATGGAAACGACTGCCTAGACTGGATTCCAGATTTATTTTAGTAATGACTTTACTATGTTTATTAATTATTATGGAACCGAGATCTTTATATTTTAAACCTACCGATACACCGAACAAGACCCTCGACCTTCTCAAGGAGACACTTATGGAACTCGAAATAAGCTGTTATGATTACCGGTTACTAGACTCCTTCACATGTTATCTAGGTTTACAAGAGTACCATAAGACGATTCACTCCCTCACGGATTATAAACCAAGGATAAGTTTGGAATTTCAGTTTAACTTGTTAGACAACTATGACTAAGGAAACTAGTTCAGACTCCTCACAGATATCCTACCTAGCAATTTAATGACGGAGACCTAACAATAATTTTACACCTCACAGCTATTGAAATTAGTAGACCACTTTAATTTATTAAATTACCAATTAAACTTTTAAGTTGTATTGCGCAATTAACCCTAAAGATTATAAAACTTATTTATAACCTAATATGAATCTATTCCGTGATATAGACAGTCACCAAAATTCATACGAAGTAACAAAGGATAATAAAACAGTTTTAGATATGCATATACATTAAACAAAAATAACAAACCGGCTACTTTTATGAACAATCCATAAATAATTAATTAAACATAATAAAAATCAAAACTTCATAAATCCATAGAAAATTAGCCAAGAAAAGTCATGAAAACAATAAACACAAGAGTAATTTTAATTGCAAGAAACATGATTAAAGTATAAGAAACAAAGATTAAGAACCCGAATGGTTTAAAGACTACCCGGATGACTTCCTCAGATCCTAATCTTCAAACCACAGCTTCAAGCTCTTAAAACCGCTCCAAAATTTGCCAACTTGCTGCTGAATTTGTCCCCAAATTGACGATAATTTGTAACTACGGTTTAAGGGATGTTTAAGATGTATTTATATAAGGTTTAGAATAAGATTCCAGCCCCAAATCAACTTGTCCGTGTAAATACACCCCTTCGCACTACGCGAAGGGGTCTTGTCTCTCTGCTCGCCTCACGCGATGCTTCAAAAGGCAACATGGTCAATGGTGGTTCCTCGTGACACGCGATAGAACTAGACGATCTTGTCGCTTCACACGAGAAGCTTAAGAATCATGTTTTCCATTCAGTTTCAACTATCGAGCTCCCATTCACGTCCCAACACTTGGTTTTAGCATGATTTAACTTGTTTTCCTCTCTTTTCAGTTGATTTTATCAACCAAGGCCTGTAAAACGCAAACGAATCAAAAGTACGACTATTTTAAATAAAACTAACGATACCTAAACGAAAATTATACAAACTTTACATGATAAATGGATGTGTTTTGTAATACATCAATCCCTATTTAAGTGACGATTTTATTCCAACATTAATCATTCAACATTATTGTGACTCTTAGGCATCCTTACACTAGTGCTTGCCATATTTAGTATGATCACATTATGCACCTTATGACCTTCAACAACTATTTATAATATTTATGCAACATACTCGTTAAAGATTCTTCGCTTAATATCATAGAGATTAAATTTACATTTAATCTTCAATAAAACAATCTCTTGGTTATTCATACAAACTCAATAGGAGATAAAGGTAAAAGTTCTAGAGTAGAGTATAAAATTACTCACCTTAATCTTGAAAGTGAGAGTTTCCCATTCAAACAGGCGATCTTTATAAAAGTAATTCACATTAGTCGTGTTGATTTATTAGTAACACAAGTTCCTGAATCAACTTGGAACTACGTTTTTTTATGCCAAGAATCAAATGATCTACATTCAAACATAATAAGTTATCCGTATAACAACATTATTGTTTTCATTAACAACTAAGTAGATCTTTTACAACTTGAAATTAATTACCATCTTAATGGCTCACATATCAACATATTTAACCCATTGGTAACCTAATGGGTTACTGACAACTTGTGACTTTATCAATATACATTCATTATTGGTATACAACTTTCAACTAAAACCACTTCTAGTTCGCGCTTCAGTTTCAACTCTTGTAATATACTAACATACTGAATTTCTAATTTTATCACTAGTAACATACACTAATATACAAGATCAATTATACAACTTTAAGAATTCTATATAGCTTGAGTCCCGTTATTATTTTGTGTTATCATAAAATTGTGTAAAAGCTTCATACAACTTGTATGTCAAGAATTTTATTATTCGCTACTAATAGTTAACCCACACTAATACTATGCAGTTTAATAAGTGATATTATCCAAATGGATACTTGTGAAAATTGTAACCTTGTGCTTCATCGTCTTAATTGATACTTTATATCAGCTTTTATAACTTGTTCGGAAAATTCGAATATGTTTGCACAAACTTAATAAACATGCATCTTATTTATTATATGTGCCATATAAACACTATATATAACCAGATTTTGCGTCGAATAATATTTTACCTACTCACTTCATATTTCTATTCACATCACTACTTTATGGTTACACAAGTACTAGTGTCACAGTTCACAATGTTAAATTGCCAACGCATAATACATGACATACTCTACTATTTGCCATATCATGCTTCAAGTTCTAAATTTTACATCAACCGAGATAAATCAGATAAGAAAGCTTATATTGCATACCTCTCATGATTTACTGGAACTAGTATTTCTTTTTTAATCGACTCATTTCAAATATCACCTTACCAATTTGAAGACCATATTGGCATAAACATCTTTTATTATCAAATAACTAATTTATCGCAGTATTATCATTAGACTATAAATCACTAAAAATGCCTTAATGAGATCACATGATTTCACCTTTTTCTTTTTTTATTACTTGACGAGATTATAAAATCTTTATAATTCCTTATAGTGATTAATGTGTTCTAAACTTCTTAGTGTGATTCAACAATTTGTTCATTCCCTTTTAATGTGGTATCTCATAATACACACATGAACATCAAGTTTTACATATTCATATAGAAGGTATACTTTAGAAAACAAAAAAAACTTACTTGTTCACAAGCTTATCGTTTTGAGGCTGCCATCTCTATTGATGCGTATATCTCTTGAGTCCTCTTTATTGATCTTCTCTTCCTTGAGACCATCATCTGTATGTTGTATCTTTGAGAAAGTCTCTACTTGAGACCTCAGCCTCTATTGTAACTCCTTAAGATCTTAGTCTCTACTTTATCTCATGTAGATCTCAACCTCTAATGTAACTCCTTGAGACCGTAGCCTCCATTTTAACTCCTAGAGACTTCCGTCTCTATTTTATCACCTTGAGACCATAGTCTCTATTTTAACTCCTTGAGACCTCGGTCTCTATTTTGTCTCCTTGAGACCTTCGTTTCTATTTTAACTCCTTGAGACCGTAGTCTCTATTTTATATCCTTTTAATCTTGGATCATAAACCATATGATTCCCTTTTTTTGACTAATCCTAATAACCCCAAAATCAACCATGTTAGTATACAAATGCTCTACAAATTTTCTACTTGACACACTTACTTTTCATTATTTGCAACATGGTTATCGTAACCCGAAGAACACATTGGTACCGTATGTATTTTAATACACTGGCCAGGTTCATTTAATTACAAACTATACTCGTGTGCTCTCATTATTACCACAACATGTCTTAAGCAACAAATTTCAGTCGAAAAGCCTCTCTTCATTGTCAAACAATACTCATCCCTTTAATCTTTTCATATTATTTTTATCACAGCCAATATGGAATGATTATAAACCACATGTATTCGGTTAAATGATTAAGTCTTTAACCAAACACACATATAGTATCTCGAGCATAAGGTTGAAGTTCAAGCATTTACAACAATGCTTGAATCCCTTAAACCATCGCTCAGATACCAACTTGTTACACCATACATAATTAATAGACCAATGTGTTTAAAATATTGAAGCGGAAATAGGTTCTGAATTTTTCAATTTCTAAACCAACCCATTAAATAGTTTAGAAAAAGTTGTTTTCAACTTTAAAACATAATGAAATGTATAATTTAAACTTGTCCAATACACCTAATCATTATGATTCGAAACACCTAATCATTATGACTCGATTCTTCTCCAAAGGGTTATTTTTATTCCGATTATAGTTTCACACGTACAATCGATCCGTAGACACGATCATCACCATCATCTTGATATATTTATCCAACCGAGGTTTGATCCATCCTATCCTCTCGTTACCTGACATTAACTGACAGATATTTATTCGAACATCATTAGCAAGTGCTAAGTTAGTTCATAAAGTTTAATACAAAATTAGTATCTCAAAATAAAAATTGTTGGATTCAGCTACAATCCATAACGTTACAGTTCAAAGTGTAAAAGTTACAGTTCACTTTTCATACCTGATGTTACGTACAGTTCTCACTAGTTGTTTTAAACACAACTATCAATGTACAATTCAATCTGTAATTCTACAATTTCTTATGTTGTAGTTTCTGATATTTATAAGTATTTTTCTAAGGATGTTTCTCGCCTCAATTCTTCCAAGAACATTAAATACCTCGTATAAATCTTATAAACACACACACATACACACACACAAATATATATATATATATATATATATATATAGGGAGAAGATCATGCGAGAACCACCTCTTATTGCGAGAACCGCGAGAACCAATGTGAACACAACCAAAAATGCCTAAAAATATCTAAAAATCACACAAAATTTTATTATTATTATTTTTTTTAGATTTTTTAAGTTTTTTGGGGGTCTAGTTTTTAGCATTTTAGCTTGGGGGGGGGGGGGGGGGGGGGGGGGGGGGGTTAGGTTTTTGGGGGGTGGGGGAGGGGGGTTTAGGTTTTTTTTTTTTGGGGGGGGGGGGGGGGGTTAGCTTAGGGGTGGGGGGTTAGGTTTTTTTTGAGGGGGGGGGGGGGGGGGGGGGTGGGGGTTAGGTTTTTTTAGCTATTTTAGGTTGTGTTCACATTAGTTATCGCGGTTCTCACAATAAGGGTGGTTCTCGCATGAGCCCCTCCCTATATATATATATATATATATATATATATATATGGAGAGTATCATGAGAAAACTAGATATAAATGAGAAAACTAGAAAACTAACTAAAAAAAAACCAAAAAACATATCAATTTTTTTTTTACAATTTTTTATAAAAAAAATCGCTAGTTTTTATATATAAAAAAATTTAAAAAAATTTTTTTTTTTTTTGTTGTACTGCACATGTGTAACACACATGTGTATGTGTACTACACATGTGCAATACAACAAAAAACTTTTTTTTTATTTTTTGAAATTTTTTTACATGTATAAAAAACCTACCATTTTTTTATAAAAATTAAAAAAAATTGGTATATTTTTTAGGTTTTTTTTGTTAGTTTTTTGGTTTTCTCATTTAAACTAGTTTTCTCATGATCCTATATATATATAGGAGAAGGATCCGTTAGGAACCACCCTTTATTGCGAGAACCGCGAGAACCAGTGTGAACACAAACAGTAATACCTAAAAAAACTAAAAAAGACCCCAAAAATATTTTTTTTACTATTTTTTTGTAAAAATCGCTATATTTCGTTTATAATAAAAAAAATTAAAAAAAATTCGGGTCACAGTTATCTATGCACATGTGCATTTGTATCATTTATTTGACAAATTCCGTAATTCATTACAAATATTAGACAATTGCACTTTCATTTACACTACCACGTGTAATACACTACTTTTTACGTTAACAATATTAGAAATGCACATGTGCATCTATATGTATCAACATGAAATAAGGTGTGTTGGTACACTACTTTCTCTTTCATCTATCATTCCATCCATAATACACAAACCTGCACATGCGCATTTTTTGTCATTTCTTTGACAAATTCCGTAATTCATTACAACTATTAGACAATTGCACTTTCATTTACACTACCATGTGTAATACATTACTTTTTACATTACCAATATTAGAAATGCACATGTGCATCTATATGTATCAACATGAAATAAGGTGTTTTGGTACACTACTTTGAATACGCTTTCCCTTTCATCTATCATACCATCCATAATACGCTACCGTTACCTCCTACCATCCATAATACAATACCATTACCTCCTACCATTCATAATACAATACCATTACCAATATTTTCACATTATTACATGTATGTAAACACCATTTATACCATCCAATCAACATATTACATCATAAATTGACAACTATTACCAAACCATCAACCACTAGATCTAACTAACCAAAAAACATGTATATGGGCCTACTTCTCCATTCAAAATCACAAACTTTTTGTACCAAAACACGTTATATCATGGTTATACCTAATGATGCACATGTGCATTTTGAATATTGGTAATGTAAAAAGTAGTGTATTACGATTGGTATTGTAATCAAAGTGCAATTGTCTATTCCTGATAACGTATTACCGAATTTGTCGAAGTAATGATACATATGCGCATGTGCATGGATAACTGTTACTCGAAAAAAAAAAGTTTTTTTATGGTAACGAAATATAGCGATTTAAAAAAAAATATTAAAAAAAAAAATTTAAGTGCTTTTTTGATTTATTTTTAGATTTTATTTTGTGTCCACCCTTTATTACGAGAACCGCGAGAACCAATGTGAACACAACCAAAAATACCTAAAAAACACACAAATTTTTTTAATAAAAAAATCGCTACTTTTAGTAGCCAAAAAAATATAATTTAAAAAAAAAATTTTGGCTACTAAAAGTAGCGATTTTAATGTAAAATATATTAAAAAAATTTGTATTTTTTTTTAATTTTTTTTAGGTTTTTAGGGTGTTTAGTTTTTAGCATTTTAGCTTGGGGGGGGGGGGGGGGGTTAGGTTTTTTGGGGGTGGGGGAGGGGGTTTTGGTGGGGTGGGGGGGTGGTTAGGTTTTTTTTTTTTTTTTTTGGGGGGGGGGGGGGGGGGGCGTTTAGGTTTTTTTAGCTATTTTAGGTTGTGTTCACATTGGTTCTCGCGGTTCTCGCAATAAAGGTGGTTCTCGCATGAACCTTACCCTATATATATATATATATATAGAGAGGGTTGAGTTCATTTCAGAACTCAAAATAACTACAGAACTTTCAGAACTCCTAATAAACAATCAATTTATATATAAGTTTTTGTATTTAGAATCTTTTTATCATCTATTATATGTATTTCTTTGATTACATACGTGTTAAAAGTAGTTTATATATGTTTAATTGCCAAAATTATATATATGTGTCATAACTAATTACGTATATGTAAAAAAACTAGTTTATATATGTGTAATTATAAAATTACATATAAAAAATGATAAAATTACTCTTAACATGTATATAATCGTAAAAATACACATAATAAATGATAAAATTATCCTAAACATAAAAATATATAAATAAAAAGATTGTTTATAAGGAGTTCTGCGAGTTCTGTAAATATTTATGGTTCTGAAATGAATTCAATCTTATATAATCATATAATTACATTTATCATCATAGAAATTATGAAGTTCTAACAAACAGGTCAATGTACCATATTTAAGCACATGGTTGAGATCATGTACAAACAGTGCTAACTGTAAGAACCGTAAGAACAGATCTGAACCATTGATAGTTTAAATCAAGGGTTTTGGTTGATTATAAATAAAACCCTTATAATTAACAATTAGTACTAACAAGTTAGGGGTAATTATGTAAAATTGCTAGTTATTTGACATTTTCAATTAAATACAAAATCCACCAAGGTTTTTTAAACTAAAATAATTTTTATATAGTTCATTATTTTTTTTAAAAAAATATACGATAAAATCAAGTATTTTTTTATCTTTAATATGAGTACCATATTGCTATATTTTTTTATTTATAAAAGTAACTTTTAAAAAAGTTACCAATAGTTGTTTTATAATTGTGCTGATTATGTGTTAATTACAATATAATTGCCCATCGAGATATTTCATAAAATTTGTTAAATATTCTTCCCATAAGATTTTATCCTGCTTGAAAGTGATTTGAATCAGCACTTTGAAAACTAAAACACGTGTATTAAGAATACTTTAAAAACATACCAGCACATATGCTAACAACACTTTAAAAACATATCAGCACTTGTGCTAACAGAACTTTAGAAACATACCAGCACATGTGTAAACAACACATTAAAAACATACTGAAAAAAAATAAGTAGCATATGTTTTAGCAGCACTTGAAAATCAAGCACAACAGGGAATTAAATTTGTTTTTTGCTGCACTTGAAAAACAAGCACAATAGGAAACTAAATTTATGTAAATACACATGCTAACTGTGTAATGGAAAATTAATTTCAAGTTTTTATTTTAGTTTATCAGTTTATTTCTTTGTTTGAATTCTTGGTATTTATCTTTATTGACTTTTATCTTAGTTTAAAACAATCATATAGTTGTAATAATTTGTTACAAAGTGCTGATTAACAAATTGCCTGTTGTTGGCGGAAATTGCACTGATTAACAAAGTGCTAATTAACAAAGTGCCTATTGTTGCGATTTGTGAAGATTGTGCTGATTTACAAAGTGCCTGTTGTTGGAAATTTTCAAATTCTGATTTGGAATAGTGCATGAATATAGGGGATAATTAAAATTTGGAATTAATTAAATTCAAAAAATAGAGTGATAAAGTGTAAATACCCTTGTCTAGTTTTTTTTAATGAAGGACACGTGTCTAATAGTGGTTGGTTCTTATAGTTCTTACACATATTGAGGTTTGTATTTGATCCCATCTCTTTAAGCACATTCATATTAACATTGACACTATGGTTTTATGTTTCGTTCAACTATTTAAGTACTAGTGGTTTACTATTTTCATTAGCACACACTCGATACCATATTAAACTAAAGTATGTGCATGGAAAATTAAACACTTATCAAAGTCCATCAAAGTCATAACACACATATAGTATCACGAGCATAAGGTTTAAGCTCAAGCATTTACAACAATACTTCAATCCCTTAAACCATCACTCAGATACCAACTTGTTACACCCTACATAATTGTACAATTACAAATTGGATTGTACATTAATAGTTGTGTATCGTACAATTGGCGTTAACGTACATTACGTACGCGAATATATTAATCGCACATTATAAAAAAGCGCTTTCATGAATATGGGAAATCGCATGGATGAAATCGCATGTTGTGTTTTATTGGGTGAAATCGCATGGGGGATGAAGATCTGACGGCCGTGGTTATCGCGTACGCAATGTACGATAAACCATTTTGTACGTTAATTGTCCCATATATATATATAGGGTAAGGTTCATTTGAGAACCACCCTTATTGCGAGAACCGCGATAACCAATCTGAACACAAAAAAATACCTAAAAAAATCCAAAAACCACACAATTTTTTTTAATATTTTTGTAATAAAAATCGCTATATTTCGTTACCAAAAAATAACTTTTTTTTTCGAGTAACAGTTATGGATGCACATGTGCATATGTATCATTTCTTGGACAAATTCCGTAATATATTACCAGTGGTAGAAAAATGTACTTTCATTTACATTACAATCCGCAATACACTAGTTTTTACATTACCAATATTAAGAATCCACATGTGCATCATTATGTATAACCATCATATAACGTGTTTGGGTACAAAAATTTTTTATTTTAAATGATGAAGTAGGCCCATATAAATGTGTTTTGTTTAGTTATATCTAGTGGTTGATGGTTTGATTATATTTGTCACTTTATGATGTAATATGTTTTTTGGGTGGTATAAAGGGTGTTGATGTACATGTAATAAAGTGAAATATTGTTAATAGGATTGTATTATGGATGGTAGGAGGCAGTGGTATTGTATTACGGATGGTAGGAGGTAATGATAGTGTATTATGGATGGTATGATAGATGAAAGGGAATGTGTATTCAAAGTGGTGTACCAAAACACGTTATAACATATTCATACATATAGATACACATGTGCATTTCTAGTATTGTTAATGTTATAACAAGTTCATACATATAGATGCACATGTGCATTTCTAATATTGTTAATGTAAAAAGTAGTGTATTATGAATGGTAGTGTTAGTGCATATGTCTGTTGACTTCGTCTTGTATCGAGTCGTGTAACTAGATTGATAGACCAGGACACGTAGTTCGAGAAAATCGGGAAATAGGTCTGAACTGACCAGTTCGTGCGAACTGGTTAGTTCGTGCGACCTGGCACCAGGTCGTGCGACCTGGACTACTCCAGTTCATGCGATCTGGATTCCCTATATGTAGGTGGTCGCACGAACTGGTCAGTTCGTGCGACCTGGCACCAGGTCGTGCGACCTGGACTACTCCAGTTCATGCGATCTGGATTCCCAATATATAGGTGGTCTTGGGATTTCATTTGTAACTTATGATTCCGGTAGCGAAGCTCTGCCGAAGTGTCGCCAGCTCTTGTAACGTTGTGAAATCAATACAAACGACAGTTAATCTACTTCTAAATGTGAATCAAGCTGCAATGAAGATCAAATCACTGAATTCCGCCTCTGATTTGGTCTAGAACTCTTCTGATCGACTCGTTTAGATCGATTCCCGATCCTACAAGTGGTATCAGAGCTCAGGATGAAGAGTTCTTACCATTTCAGCTTGTTTTCACCGAAAAATCTGATTTCTACTCATTTCTACTCATCTTTCTACACTTTTTCATCAAATTCACCGAGAATTTACGGTTGAAATGATTTGATTTTGTGATATAACATGTAAAACACTGTTTTAATCAATCCTTGAACAAATCAGAACCTAATTCAACCTAAAACCTGATAAAATTGACCAAACCGCGTGAAAATCATATCAGATCGTTCGAAGTCAGGTCGTGCGAAGTGATTCAGTTCGTGCGAAGTGAAATCAGTTCGTTTGAATCTGATCCAGATCGTTTGAAACCAGTCAGGTCGTGAAATTTAGTCAGTTCGTACGGTTTGATATAATCTCAGGTCGCACGGTTTGAAGTTTTTGTCCAGGTCGTTTGGAGTTATTCAGTTCGCACGAATTGAATACCAGTTCACACGGATTGAATTCCAACTCGTTTGAACAAGGTTATACCAAACCCAGGTCGTACCAAGTTAACCAGATTGTTTGACCCCAGCTCGTTTGAAATTGATAATTTGTGAATCTTTCAAAACCGAAACATGGATTCTGAATTTTACAACGCATTTGCTACTCTGATCACTATGGCTCAGAACGTGAACTTAGAGAATGAAATGGGAACCATGCAAAAACCGCCTAAGCTCATGAATATCGAGGAGTATAACGGATGGGAGGAACGTTTCGTAAATTGGGTTCAAGCAAATCACTTAGAGGCGTGGGAATGTGTTGAAGAACAATATGTTAGACCGATTGATGAAGACGGAGAGATTGTTGCGATTAAAGATTTAGATGACCAAGAGAAAAAGAAATACAAAAGTGAAAAGATGATGATAAGTATATTGCAACAAGCTATTAAGGAAGACATCTTGATGTTATTGCAACACAACGGAAGTGCACACTCAATGTGGAAAGCACTAAAAACGAAGTTTGTTGGAAGTTTTGACATGATCAAGAACAAAATATCGCTCTTGAAGAAAGAATTTGATCTATTTCATGGATTGAAAACTGAAAACACCAAAATGATTATAGAAAGATATTGCAATTTGGTGGTTAACATGAAGCGATTGGATATCAAGAAAGATAGAGAAGAATGGGTTGAAAAGTTGTCTGATGCGTTACCACAAGATGTTTGGGGCACGTATGATCTTGAAGAATAATGGTGAATTTGCTAATCTATCACTAAGCAAGTTTATTGAAAAACTCAAAGTTCAAGAGATGGAACAACGGAAGATGGCAAAAATGAAGAATTCTAATGGTGAACAGGACATTGGTCTATACTACAAAGGAAGTACGATTGATAAGACCAACATTGCACCAAAGATCGAAACTGCATTTAACACAAACAGTTCTTCAGGAGGGTCATCTCAAGTATCAAACAACAATACTGGATTCTCTTCATATCCATCATTTGATCCAAATTTTTCAGCAACCAATAATGGCCAAGTACTACAATGTAACATTGCATTACATTTTCAGAATGGTCAGAATTTCTCGGAAAAGGTTGTCAAGTTCATATGTCTTTATTGGTGACCGTATTAGAGTCTTATGAAAGTTTGGTAGCTGGAAGGATTGGTAATCCAATGTTGACCAATGAGGATTATGATCAGATTGATGCTGAAGAGATGGAAATAATGGATATAAAGTGGTGTATGGCTAGTGTGTTGAGAAGAGCTGAGAAGTTTAAACAGATCATTGGAAGAGATGATTTTCGTGATGCTGGAACTTCACCTTTAGGTTTGTTAGTGTAAACGTCTGTAGCTTCCGTCAGCATGTAGTCATATTTTGTATGTTTGTGAATAGTTTGTATGTATGTTAGATTAGCAGATCAGGATATGGTATGTTATTGTAAAAGTGTTGTCTTTTGTTGGCTATATCAGCCGATCGGACAGCCGTCCGATCGGCCAGCCCAGCCGATCGGGCAGGCGTCCGATCAGTCAGCAATGCCAGCCAATCGAACAACATCACATGCTAACCGATCGGACAACACTTCTTCTATCCTGACTCTGCCTATAAATACTTGTCCGATCAGGTCATTTGTAACTTTTGCAACTTTGACTCTCTGGAGAACTCATGTCAGTCTGACTTTCAGAGGAACTTTTGTACTTTCATACACGTTGAATAGAAAGATCAGACAGCATTTTAGAGTTGAATACTTTGTCGTATATCTGTGGTTTGATCAAATGGATTCTACACATTAGTCAAAGCCGATTCATCTAGTTTCCAACGAACAGATCCTATCCAAGGGACCAACAAGTGGTATCAGAGCATTCAGGGAGCTAAATCGAGATTTACGACAACGAATTCACCGGAATTCGAGCTTCTTCTACTGATTCAAGAGCCAAATTTCACCGGAAATTTGCTTTTCTTGCCGATTCGAGTCAAATTTCACCGGAAATTTGACATATTCTTCTACTTTCTACTCATTTCTAGCATTGTTTCTCTATTTGTCACCATAAAATCAGAAAAACTTAAAATTGGAAGTGGTTTTACGGTTAAAATTTGACGAAACTGTTATAGATCGATTCGCAATCGGTAAAAGTATAATCCTTTAAGTTTTCATAACAAAATTCGTTCAAAAAATTGTTCACATTCATCAAAAACTATGGAAAACTGTTCTTGTTTGCTGACATCAGCCGTTCGGACGACTTAGCTGATTCTTAAACTTGCTGACATCATCAATTCATTCGGACAACTGTACAAACGACTTGAATTAGATTGCTCACAGAGAGTGTTGCTGACATCATCAGTGTTAGCCGATCGGACAGTTGACCGTTCAGACATCATTGTTTTTGGTTGTTATCATTTGCTTACGTCATATTGCTAGCCGATCGGACAGACGACCGATCAGATGGTAATTGATTGCCTTTATATTCAATCGAACAGCTGACCGATCGAACAGCTATCCGATTAAGTGATCAGTTGTGTACTATTCGGTCGAACAGTCATTCGATCCAAGTGCACTTGTGTGAAACTTTTGAAAATCACAAAAATTTGTCTAAGTATTTGATAACTGTTTTAGGTACTTAAAGATGGATGAATTCATGAATCCTTTCAGTGACATGTTTGCTTTCGCGGGAAACACTGGAGATGACACTTCAAACAATACAAATGAAAACACTCCAAGTGCGAAGAAAACTCTGTCCGATGCTTTAAGTGTGGAGAGTGCATATGGTACATATAACAAACCTCCAAAGTTGATGGCGATTGAAGAATACAATAGGTGGGCCAAAAGATTTGAAGAATAGCTAAAAGCGTTTGCGTACCCAAGCTGGAAAAGTTTAAAGAATGGCTTCAATAATGGAAGACCAAATTGTGAAAATTTGACAGAAAATGAAGATATAGAGAATTTTGTTGCTGAACAAAAGTGCATTGCATTGCTTCATCAGTCTGTGAGAGACGACATAATATCCTTGATTGAATACACAAATGCTCAAGATCTTTGGGAAAAATTGAGAGTGAAATGTGTGGGTAGTGCTGAGATAGTAAAAAACAAAAAGAAACTGTTAAGAAAAGAGTTTGATTTATTTGGTTGTTTAAAAAACGAGTCTGTTTCTAAAATGATTGAGAGATTTAGGCATTTGAAGTTGGAGCTGGCAAGACACGGAGTCATATATACTCGAGAAGAATTAGTTGACAAGTTGTTTGACTCAATGCCGGATGATAAAGATTGGCAATACTTTGCTTTGATGTTAAAGAACATGATAAAGTCAGAAGAGCTAACGGTTGATCTGTTGATTGAAATACTAGAGAGTCATGAGCTGGAGATCAAGAAATCAAGCAAAGTCAATCATTCCTCATACCAGCAGAATGTGGAGCTGTACTATCGGGGAAGTATGATCCCGAAGACTGTGTCCCCTAAGACAGCCTTTTCAGCAGAAAGTTCTAACCTGACAAATCCAGAAAGTTCAAACAGTGGTTTTCATGGAGGATTATCATCCAATGCTCCAGGTCAAGGATCATCTTCAAATACTTCAAGTCAACAACAATCAGTTCCTAAGAATCTGTTTCATTGCAACATTGTTGTGGATTTAAAGAATGGTCAAAATTTCAGTGAAGAATCCGCAAAGCAGCAAATGGTGTTCTTAGCTTCTGTGTTATAGTCATATGAGAGCCTTGTAGCGGGCAAGATTGGAAACACTAACCTCACCAAGGAGTACTACGATCAGATCGACCCGGAAGAGATGGAGTTGATCGACATCAGGTGGTGTATGGCTAGTGCAGTCCGAAGAGTCCAAAGGTTTATGGAGATTACTGGTCGACATTCAATTGGAGGACCGTCCACAAAACTTGGCTTTGATAAATCAAAAGTCACGTGCTTTAAATGTAAACAAAAGGGACACTTCAAACGTGAATGTCGAAACGCACCTACTGATGATACTGCAAATCCATTTCGTGAAGATTATTACAAAAGAGCAATCTATCATCAGAACAAATCAGAACCGCCCAGAATGAAGCAGCTTGAAGATACCCCCAAAGAAAAATCAAGAGCTCTTGCTGTCATTCACGATGACGAAGGTTTTGATTGGAGCGAACTGCTACCAGAAGAGGATGCAGTGGGATTTGCGTTTGTGGCAAAGATTGTCCCTTTTAAAGACAACAGAACAGAAGAAGAAAAATTTGTCAACAGAAGAATGAAAGCCCAAACCAGGATGAGCAGAATCTATAACACATACAAAGAAGCTAAAAGAGCAAAGAGATGGGATGCCGACAGAGAATGTTACCTTGATCCACAAGGAAACATTGCAGTTGATCCAGATTCCATTAGTTTTGATGCTCTCATCCAGCAATTTGCTGTAGAAGAAGAAGCCGGACAGAGAGAATGGTGGGGAGGTGGAGAAAAGAAAGTAGTAGAGAAATAAGAAAAAGAAAAAGAAGCAGAGGAGAAGCCGCAGTCAAAGAATATTGATGATAGGATTATTGACACATCACAAGAGTTTACTGCTGAAAACTTGAAGAAGATGGCTGACAAAGTTCTTGCTGCAAAAGAGCTAGACGTAGTTTCTGGTTCTGGAACTGAGTCAAAAAGCCAGGTCAGTCAGATTGATACAAACAAAGAGTCAGGTAAGAAAGTTAAAACTGAAAGTGACTGCAAAAATTGCATGAAAAATTGCAAGGATTGTAGTACTGTTGCTTACCTTAACAACAAAAAGATTGAAGATTTGACAAAAAGAGTCAGAGACGTTGAAGATCAGATCTTAAACCGTGACAAAATGTTAAAAGCTTCAAAAGAACGATCAAAAGAGTTAACTAAGAAAATTGAAAGTGATAAAAGTGACATAGAAAGAATTAGGAAAGAAAATGAAAAATTAATTCATGAAAATCGTCACCTTTTAGAAAATTTTGAGAAGCTAAAACGAACGGTTAAAGATTCTGATGAAAGAAATGGTAAGACAACCAAAGAAAATCTTCAACTATCAGGAATTCTTAGGGTGAAAGAAGAGTTAATCAACCAACAACTGGATGAAATTGCTAAATTGAAGCTTCAGTTTCAAGAAGCTAAAATTGAAAATGAACGCATCCAGTTGAAACTGAACAGTTACAACTCCGCAAGTTTTGTTCTCCAACACATCATTCCTAAACCAATTGGGAAGAACAAAATAGGCGAAGATGTATACTCCGATAGAACCGGGGTGGGATATCATCAAGTTCCACCACCAGTTTTAAACAATTTTTCAAAGAAAAAATCAGGGTTGGTTAATACTGAAGACGTAAATGAAGTGAAACTTCCGGACACAATTGATATCACATCCACTTCATCTTCCGATGAAGATAGTGTCCAATCTGAAGTTGTGAAAAGTGTGGTTGAAAATGTTTTAAAGTCTGAAAGTGACACTTCAGAGGAAGATGAATGTTTCTTGGACAAATACATTCCAAAATTTAAATCCAAAAACAACTTAAGTGAAGAACCTAATCTTGTGATGTACAAGATGGTTGGATCTGATAAGTTGTATTCGAATTGTGATTTTCCAATAGAAAATGTAAATAATGTTGGCAAACTAAGAAATGTGTTCAAGTTGGTTGAAATTGATGTGTCTGAGATTGAAGGTTTGAAACGTGATGAAAGACAATTGAATTTTGAAAAAGATAAGTTTTATTATAAGAAACCTGTTGTACCACCACGTTTTTCTAACAACAATCAAAACAGATGGTCGGGTGGTTATCAGGGTGGTAAGAAAAATCAAAGAAGAAATTTTCAAAACAAGAAGTTTGTAGAGAAAAAGGTGTTTGTCAAAAGCTCGAGTTCTCATTCCGAGCAAGAGTCTGAGATTTTTTCAAAATCAAATGAAGAGTTCTTTGAGGAGAAGGCCTCACAGCCTCAGACTGAAGTCACAAGTCAAGTAGCTGATACTCGTACATGCTTTAAGTGCAATAAAGTTGGACACATTGCACGGAAGTGCACCAGCTTTAAGCCTATGTCTGAAGTTGTTGAAAGTCAGAAAATGAAAGTTGATGCAAAAGGCAAAGCACCAATGGTTGTTGAGAAAATTTTGAAAAATGAAAACACAAAAATCAAAACTGAACCCGTAAAAAATGTGGTAACTAAAAATGACAAATTTTACAAACGAGTTGCCTCATCTCAACAAACATGGAAGCCAAAATGCGTTGAAAAGAAAGAAAATTCTCCAAAACCAAAGGTGTCTGAAACTGAAAAATCATCATCTTCAACCAAGAAGATGTATGTACCTTTGGATTTATATGAGAAATGAGAAAAACAAAAATCGACTTCTGAAAAGAAGTATGTGGTAAAGAAAGACCAATCATCTAGTCAACCTCCCAAAAAGGATTTCTCTTTATACAAAGAGGTTGAGATTGGGTCTGAAGAGAGCTTGAAGATAAATGACAAAAATTTTCCACCATTATATACTGCAACAACTCACATCAATGTCAAGTTACCCGAGTCAAAAGAGGCTTGGGTGGCATCAAAATCTAACTAAGTGTTTTTGATATGTGTAGGGGCTTCCAAGATCCGTTTCACGTTGGATTATGGATAGTGGAGCTTCTCGGCACATGACAGGAGAGAAAGCCCTATTGTATGATGTTAGAGGGTTTAACGGAGGTTACGTGGGTTTTACAGGAAATTAAGGAGGACGTATAATTGGTGAAGGAACTCTATCTAATGGCATTGTCACGTTTGAAAGAGTAAATTACATCGCAGAGCTTGAAAACAATCTTCTAAGCATCTCTTAAATCTGTGATCGCATGTATACAACGCATTTCATGGATAAAGAATGTTTGATCTTGAAACCAGGGTTTGTTGTCCCCGAAGAGTGGATTATCATGAGAGCACCTAGAGTCAATGACCTATACGTATTAGACATGAGTACAGCAACTACTTCAACGGGTCAGGCTCATTGATTCATGTCTCGAGCCACTGAAAAAATGTCACAGTTATGGCATCGAAAGATGGGGCATATTCACCTGCGAAAAATGAACTACTTGGTTCATAATGACTTAGTCAACGGAGTTCATTTGAAAGGTTTCCATCTGGAAGGAGAATGCATTAGCTGCATCAAAGGCAAACAAAAGAAGAAATCTCATCCACATAAGCAAGTTAATTCTGTTTCTAGACCGTTGGAGAGGATACATATGGATCTTTTTGGTCCAGTAAACGTTAAAAGTATAACTGGTGATCTCTGCTGTCTAGTAGTAATAGACGATTATTCAAGGTTTTCATGGGTATCATTTCTGAAGACAAAGGATGAGACTTTCGAAAGTTTGATGGCATTGTTCAGAAAAATTGAAAACTTATACCAAGCTCGTATCAGAAGAATCAGAAGTGACAACGGTACAGAGTTTAAGAACAACCGAATGGAAGAATTTTGTGATGAGAGAGGAATATTGCATGAATTTAGTGCTCCTTACACTCCGCAACAAAATGGAGTAGCAGAACGAAAGAACAGGAGACTAATTGAAACGGCCAGAACAATGCTTGCTGATTCAAAGCTACCAATCAACTTTTGGGCAGAAGCAGTGTCAGCCGCTTGTTATACTCTTAACCGGGTTCTCAAAGTAAAGAAATTCAACAAGACGTGTTTTGAGCTGACAAATCACCGCAAACCTAACCTGAAGTATCTGGAACCGTTTGGGTCTCCCTTCACAGTTTTAGAGCCTTTTGGGAAGTTTGGTCCAAAGAGCATCGAATGAATATTCGTGGGTTATTCGAGTCCACAAAAAAAGTCTTTGTTCCAAGTTTAAAGCGGATCATAGAAGCACACAATGTTGAATGTCAGGGCCATACTATTCCACCGCAGAATCTCGACGACTCATGGCGTTTCAATTATGATACTTTGTGGGATTCTTTCGACATGGAGGAAGAACCAGAGTTCTTTGATGAGTTGGATATTCTAAGAGAGTATGAGTCATCACAAGAAAGGTTCCCAGCTGAGTCTTCTAGACGTCAACGACAAACTTCAAATGATGATGAAGCCGGTCCAAGCAATGCTGGAGAACATGATAATATACAACAAACTCCTTCAGAACATGAACAAGCTCCTGATAATTAGACAACAACAAATGATGAATCAATACCTGATATCGGACCAACATTTGATCATGGTGATTCAGAGTCTGAGAGGGAGCAGATCCAGATTTCAGATCAAACAATTCCAATCAATGAACAAGATGCAAATCAAAATGTCACAAATTTGGAAGGCGAGGTAGATGTTCCAGGCGAGGCGATGCCAAGAACTCTTTCATACCATGCAGAGGAGTTGATTATTGGAGAATTGCTATCAGGCGTCCGCACCAGACGATAAATTGACCAAGGCCTTACTTGTTTTTATTCTACTGTTGCTCCTTTACAAATAGAATTTTCAGTTAGTTGTTTCATTTCGCAGATTGAGCCACGAACATACAAGGAAGCTCTAACTAAAGATTCTTGGGTCAACGCTATGCAAGAGGAGCTAAACCAGTTTGAAAAGTTGGGTGTCCGGAAACTGGTGGATTTGCCTGATGGTCACAGGAAGATAAACACAAAGTGGGTTTTTAAGTGCAAAAGAGACGATCGAGGGGTTATTATCCACAACAAAGCTCGACTCGTTGTCCAGGGATTCAGTCAGCAGGAGGGTATAGATTTCACAGAAGTATATGCTCCCGTTGCTAGACTTGAAGCAATTCGAATCTTTCTAGCATTTGCATCATGGAAAGGATTTAAAGTGTACCAGCTTGATGTAAAGTCGGCATTTCTCTATGGTAAAGTGAAGGAGGAAGTCTATGTCGGACAGCCACCGGGCTTCACCGACCCAATCCATAAAGACAAGGTTTATCTCTTGGATAAGGCGTTATACGGCTTACACCAGGCCCCGAGAGCCTGGTTTGAGACTTTGTCTCAACATCTGTTAGCCAATCACTTCATCCGAGGAAAGATAGACGCCACTCTTTTCACAAAAGAAGTCGACGGACATCTTCTGATAGTCGAAATTTATGTGGATGACATAATTTTCGGGTCGACAAATGAACAACTCTGCAAAGATTTTGAAAAAGTTATGAAGCAGAAATTTGAAATGCCATCAATGGGTGAGATGAAGTTCTTCTTGGGGCTTCAGGTTGATCAACTACCCGAGGGAACGTTCATACATCAAACAAAATACGTTCATGGAGAAATTCGGGATGTCAGGAATGTCACCAATGTCCACCCCGTTAGCGACGAACCATGGGATAAACCCTGATCTCACCGGAGATAAGGTAGATGAAACGCTATATCACTCCATGATCGGATCGCTGATGTATTTGATGGCATCAAGACCGGATATTATGTATCCAACCTGCCTCACAGCACGGTTTCAGTCAAGTCCCAGAGCATCGCATATGGTAATTGTGAAAAGGATTCTATGCTACCTGAAAGGAACTCCATCGCTGGGGTTGTGGTATCCAAAAGAAGGCGATTTCATGCTTGAGGGATATTCTGATTCCGACTTCGGATGCTGCAAAGTTAACGCTAAATCAACAACAGCGGGGTGCCAGTTTTTGGGACCACGGTTGGTTACCTGGCAATGCAAGAAGCAAACCTCTGTAGCTTTATCCACATGTGAAGCTGAGTATGTATCTGCTAGCAGCTGCTGCTCTCAGATCTTGTGGATCCAGCAACAGATGCGCGACTACGGTTTGCAATTTCTTAACACCCATATCTTTGTTGATAATGAGGCTGCAATAAACATTACGAAAAATCCTGTTCATCATGCTAAAACGAAACACATTGAAATTCGTCATCACTTCATCCGAGACTGTTTCGAGAAGAAGTTGATACGAATAGAAAAAATCCACACTGACGAACAAAAAGCTGATTTACATACCAAAGCGTTTGATAAAACTCGTTTTCAATATTTGTTAAAATTGAACGGTATGAAGCTTTTATCGGTGTTGGAGGAGATTCTTGGCGTAGATGAAGGAGACATTGTAGATGATGTTGAGAAGCAATCTGCAATGGTTTGTCGATTTTTTACTTGTTTTGGTCTTTAGGGGGAGATAGGTTATAATTTCAGAAAATACAAAAACAATAAAAAATTGAAAAATCCAAAAACATGAGATATTTTCAAAACCCAAAAACAATAGAAAACTGGAAAGATCGTCGTGTGACCCTAATGAGTCAATCCGATGAGTTCAGCATCAAAAAACAAAGGCGGAATCAGTGTAATTGATGTAAAACAGCTTGTTTCCCTTTAATTATCCTCTTTTATTGATTTCCTGAGCTTTTACAATTCTGATAACAATTCGGCAGCACCTCGGGTCTCAAACAATGACTTCTAATCCCGTTCCAAATGACAGATCAGATTAGTTATTTATAGGCGTTTAATTCCGCTTGAAATCGACTCAACCGGAATTACCTGTTCAAACGGAATTACCTAATTCTGTGCGGAATTAGCTAATTTCGCTTGAACTTCTAATTCCGTTTGAATGACACTATGCACCTTTCAAGCGGAATTACCCTAAAATACTGTTTTCTCGGTTTTCGTGCCCTAATCTATACATAACTCGATACAAGACAAAGTTAACAGAAATCTAATGCACCAACAGACTCCCCCTTGGATGTTGACGAAGTCTTCGGGATCGAGTCTTCAGTCTTGATCGGTCTTGACTGTATTTTCAAATTGATTTGACATTGTAAAAGCTTCCTTCAATCTTATTTTCTTCTATCAACAGCTAGCATGAATCACAGAATCTTTATCTTTAATAACCTTCAAGCTCCCCTTGAATGTAGATCCAGGAATTGCATCTGACTTTTAAGTCTTCAGACTCCCCCTATCAGTAGGCTGGGATTTTGCTTAGCTGCTATCATAAACTCATACCTGTTACCTGCACAATCTCTACCTAAATATAAGATATATGACAATAACAATTTGAATCCAACTCTACCATTCAAACTCATTCGATGGTCTTATCAGTGTTTAGAAATCCACTTAAGTATTCAGGTTCAAATTAATGACTCTGATTACTCAATTTGTCTACCAAGTCCAACTTAATGACCTTGGTTGATCAGAGATAAATCACACTGACATTTTTGTTCAACTTTGTTCAAACAATTTTCTGAAAATTTTACAAGTTTCAAATTAATGAACTTGCTTTAACTTTTCAACTTTCACAAACTTATCATGTTAAGCTCACAACTCATCCTCCTGTTCAGAAACTTCCTGCATCTGCCTCAACTTCGAATCTGAAGATCAGCTTTCCACTTTGGTTTGTCGGAAAATAAAGCAAAAGTGTAAAATCTTTTTGTATTTTTAATAAAGTTTCTAAACTAGAAATGAAGTACATAAAAATGCAGTAAATGTAAACTATTTACAAACATATTTTTGGTGAGCGTGTTAGGGAATCATATCAGCTATTCGACAAGTCACAAGTACCGTTAAGCTTAGATTTCATACTCAGAATTAAACAATTCACTTAGATTGTCGATATACTGATCCACTTAAATTCTCACACAATTTTCAATCTGTCCAGGATATGGATTCAGTGTTTTAGAGACTTAAACTCATTCATGTGTCCCACCTCTTGAATATACTCCCATATCCAGATCCCAATATTCAGTCTTACAGGTGAGTATATCACAGATGATATCTGTAAGGGGTTAAATTGCGAAAACCGTGAGAGCTCAGGTCAGAACTTCCGTTCAGCAGAGAGATGACGGCTTCGACTTTTAGTGGGTCCCCTTTAGAGGATCTTTTTTACAACAGCACATGATTTACATATTATGATGCTGAGGGCGGCGCTATATTTCAAGCAAGCGTAAAGTATTCTCCGGGGACTAGGCCATTGCTTCCGCAAAATCAGAAGTCCCGGGATAATACCCCAGATATCACTGAGTATAAAGACCTAGTATCTCAGAAAGAGGGATCTTTCAAACGAGATTTCAGGGGTTACCTATATATCCAAGTAGTGTTCCCCACGAAATAAGCAAGTAAAGATTTTAGGTTTATATCCCGAACAAACCTACTTAATGTGTAAAAACCTATCGGCACATCATTAGCGAGACTGTTTATGACTTTTTAAACTTTACATATCTTTAGCATACCGTAACTGTCAAGCCAATGTACTATCATTTTCCCTTTTTACACAAGCTCTTTTCTGGTTTTCTATTGTTTTTGGATTTTTAAAATATCTCATGTTTTTGGATTTTTTGAAATTTTTACTATTTTTGTATTTTCAGAAAAATATTACCCTATACTCTCCCCCTAAATACCAAAACAAGTAAAAAATCGGCAAACCATTGCAGATTGCTTATCAACATCATCTACAATGTCTCCTTCATCAACGCCAAGAATCTCTTCCAACACCGATAAAAGCTTCATACCGTTTAATTTTAACAAGTATTGAAAACGAGTTTTATCAAACGCTTTGGTATGTAAATCAGCTTTTTACTCGTCAGTGTGGATTTTCTCAATTCGTATAAACTTCTTCTCAAAAAAATCTCGAATGAAGTGATGACGAATTTCAATATGTTTGGTTTTAGCGTGATGTACTGGATTTTTAGTAATATTTATCGCTGCCACATTATCAACAAAGATAGGGGAGTTAAGAAATTGCAAACCGTAGTCGCGCATCTGTTGCTGGATCCAAAAGATCTGAGAGCAGTGATGCGTGTGAAGTGTCGTATATTTTAGGTGTATATTTTAAGCCCTTTTTAACACTTATTTTTGCCAAGTTTGAAATTTATAAAACACGATATTTCACTAACACTAAACACACATATGGGCAAGTGCACTCATCGTTGAGTGTAGTATAGCGTTGGTAAGATACCGAGGTCGTCCAAGGACCCAAGAGCTTTTAGTACCGGTTTATCCTCAACGTCTAATCAAAATAAAAAGTTTAGAAAAATATTTTAAACTAAGAAAAATAAAAACTAACTAAAATGCTCAAAATAAAAATAAAATAAAAAAACAGATAGACAAGATGAATCACTTGGTTCCGACTCGTATCTAGTATAACCTTTGATTATTTCCGCACTTTTGCACATAATTAAGAGATTATCTTAGTTATTGTAGTAGGCCCCTCTTTTGAAGGTGACGTTACCCTCACCCCAGTAGTTTGAGTCAGCAAGGATACAATCCTAAAAGGGTGGATTATAGGAAGATAATGAATTAAGTTATTAATGCAGTATTGTGGTAGGCCCCGCTTTTGGCGGTGACGTTACCCTCGGCTAAGTAGTCTGAGTCAGCAGGGATACAGTCCTAAATAGCCGGGTTATAGTATTAATAGTAGTTAACTTATGAGGGGGTCAAAGAGTTTGGACCCCCGCCATCCAATACCGTGAAGTATTGAAGGAGGTCCTATTAAATTTGACCCAGGTCCATTGCAGGACCTCTAAACGCTGAACAATGGCAAGACCTTTACCAAACCGTTCCCTTAACCCCCGACCAGGTAGCCAACATACCTCCATATAGACCGTGGAGATATGAATGGTGAAAATCCTTTATTTTATATAGACAGTAAAATAATGCCAAGACACCACGGACAAACGATAAGGAAAGATCACCTTCAACATAAGTAACTAGTTATTAAAGTCATTAATACAAAACCAAATAAAAAGTGCAAAAGATTAGAAATAAAAAGTATTATACTAGACACTTTGTCTTCACCAAGTGATGTAAGAGACTTAGGCAAACATGGCCTTGATTGTCAAGAACTCTTACGATCAATCTTGGATCCCGAGACGACTCACACACTCTACGATGGACAATGGATGATGGTGGTGGATGATGGTGTTGTGATGGTGGTGGGTGGTGGATGAAGTGTGAGAGAGGTGGTGTGCCAAGGGATGAGATGAAATGAATCCAAGCACTCCTATTTATAGGCTGAACAGAGAGCTGAACACGGCCCCGTGTCTGTCTGACACTCTCTCTCCTCATTAATTGTAATTCGCAATTACAATAAATGCGCCTGCTGTACTTTCGACACGCCCCCGTGTCCGCTGAGCACGGCCCCGTGGTGGGCAATAGAAGCTTCTATAGGTTTGTCTTTTCTGCTGCTTCTTGGGCACGCCCCCGTGCTGGCTGAGCACGGGGCGTGTTCAGACTTCTGCCTTCTCCATTTTGCTTTGGAAGGTGCCGTTGAGGGGTCGGGCAGTCCACTAATGTTCCTTTCCTTGTATTTATGTTGGATTTAGCTGTCTTTTTGCTTCTTTTACGTTTTTGAGCTCATTTAATCCTGAAAATACAAAAGGAAGAGAAAAACACTCTTTTTCCAAAATTAGTACTTAAAAAGGGTTAGTTTTATGCCTTATTTGATGTAATTTATATGTTGCATTTTACACACATCAAATACCCCCACACTTGAACTTTTACTTGTCCTCAAGCAAAACTCTTTAATATGTGGCTTACACTCCCAAATGGAATAGGTAGAAGAGAAGGTTTTGGCCTTGTCGTAGAGTGTCGGGATATCCAAGATCTTTTTGGGTTTTATTTTTATTTATTTACAATCCTATTCGTAATGATTTATTTAGAACGTTTCATAGGAGAAATTACTTATTTGGGCATAACATGCCTTTTTTTAAAATTCCATTTATATACAAGTTCACATACCTCACGGGAGAAATCACTCACACTCGGCCGAATGTGTATTTTTAGTGAATCACTCGAGAGCGGCATGGAACTTATTCCTACCATAGGCTTGCCAAGCAATCAATCCTCCTCCTTTTTAACTTTTATACCGTTGTAAATATCAAGAGGACTTTGTGGGTTAAGGGTTAGGCTTGGGTTAAAGGTAGGTGGTTGGGAAAGTGGTTAGTGGTTAGTAGAAAAAGGGCGAAAAGGCGTAACAAGTGTCGGTTTTCGTAAGATTTTCTATTTTTGCAACTTTTTATTTTGATGAAGCTTTTATTCAAACAAGGTTATTTTTGATAAACTTGTTTGTTTATTTTCTTTTTGCTTCATCATCAACACAAATTTTTTTTTTTTTTTTTTTTACGAAAAACCGAACTTGTTACTAAAACAAAGGGTTAAAAATAAAAAGGTTTTGGTGGGTAAAAGGGTTTTTTTTTTTTGGGTGATGAAATGAAAAGGTTTAGGCTCAAAGGGGTTAACTAGGGGGATTTTTGGGTAGGTGGTAAAAGAAAAAGAAAAAGAAAAAGAAAAATAAAGGTGTAGAAATAAAAAGGGTTAATCCTAATGCCTCCATCATTTACTTACTCGGGTTTAAGTTGATAAGGACCGGGAATGTATCGTCATGGCAAGTTCTAGAGTCGTAAGAACCAAGCGGCTATTCACACAAGAAACGAAAAATGAGCATTTAGTCTAATGATATGTAATTGTGCTCAATAAAGGCTCAAAACTCACTTTTTGTGGGAATGGGTTTTTATGTGATCAAGTATATATAATCAAATTTTAACTAAGTTTGTCATGCCTTTTCATAATTTTCTTATGTTGGTTCTTTTTATCACTACGCTATCGGTTGTAAATTTGTAAAAATATAACCTTTTTGAGAACTTGAATTTCCCGAGTTAAACCTAGACAAGTAAAAAAAAACTGAAATTTTTGAAAAAAATTTGGGGTGATTAGCGGTTCCAATAGAGTTTTGTGTAAGGCTTGTATTTAGGACTTGCAAAATTCAAGGCTTTAGCATCCCCCCCACACTTAAATTTCACATTGTCCTCAATGTGTCCCAAAAATAAATTTTTAGGTTGATTAGATGTGTAAAATAGTGTTTAAAAAACAAAAAAAATGTGTTACTGGGCACTGAACACGGCCCCGTGTTATCCGGGCACGGCCCCGTGTTCAAGTGCCAGAAACAAAATTAAAATAAGAGAAGCAGAAGTCTGGACACGGGGGCGTGTTGGGTGAACACGGCCCGTGTCCAGGTACCTGAACTGGGCGTTTTTCTGCAGGTGGTTTAGCACGGGGCCGTGTTGGTTGGGCACGGCCCGTGTTGAACCTTCTGAAATGGAGAGAATTGTCGGGTTGCCATGTTCTTGTGCATGAGTTCATTTTTCTCGTTCCCCTTTTCATCCTTTACCACCATGAGTGTGTTTTATTCCTGAAAATTAAAACTAACTAGAAAATATAAAATTAATCTAAATTAAACTAAGGATAGTTCCGTGGAATGCCTCCATGGTGCGCCACGTTTATAAGGGTCCTTGGCTAGACCCAAAGCCTGGTCATATGTTACCCAAGTGGGATGTGTTGCATCCCATGTTACACCGTCAGAGAGCGTCATCCAAGCTTGAGTCTATGACCTTCATGTAGTTGACCGGATCTTCTTCCTCTACTCGCTTTCCACATTCAAATTTTACTTCCTCATCCCCAAACTTCAATGTTAGAGTTCCGTCATTCATATCCACCAATGCTTGGGCGGTGGCTAGAAATGGCCTCCCGAGGATGAGAGGGACATCGGTGTCTTCTTCCATGTCTAGGATGACAAAGTCGGTTGGAAAGACGAATTTGTCAACCTTGACTAGCAGATTTTCGGCGACACCTTGTGGGAATTTGACGGACCTATCGGCGAGTTGTATGCTCATCTTTGTAGGGCTTGTTGTTCCTAGGCCGAGTCGCTTGAACATTGATGTGGGCATGAGGTTGATGCTAGCCCCAAGATCGGCTAAAGCATTTCGGACGGGGGACTTCCCAATCGAACAAGGGATTGTGAAGCTCCCGGGGTCGATTTTCTTTTGTGGAAGTTTGTTGAGTACTAAAGCTGAGCATTCTTCGCCTAAGTTAACTAATTGAAATGATTCAATTTTCCTTTTGTGAGTGAGGAAATCCCTCATGAATTTTGCATATTTAGGCATTTGGGTTAGGATCTCAATAAAAGGAATATTAACATGCAATTGTTTTAGTAAACTTTCGAACTTTGCGAATTGCTCATCGGTCTTTTGACGATTTAACCTACCGGGGTACGGAATTGGAGGAGTCTTGGTGGGCTCTTGATTTGGTGTAGAAGCCTTTTTTGGCGCAGGAGGAGTCATAGGCTGGCTAGAATGGCTTCTTTCATTTGGCGGCAATGGAGCATCCTCGGGACCCACGGTTCGATTTCTTAATGTGATGAGATGTACTTGTGCCTTCGGGTTCGTTTCGGTATTACTAGGTAACGCGCCTTGTGGTCTCTCGGAGAAATTTTGAGCTAGTTGATTTAATTGTTTTTCAACGTTTTGGATGCTAGCTTGTTGATTTCTGAAATTCGATTCCAATTGTTGAAATCGATCCGAGTTTTTCTTTTCAGTGTCAGAGATGAGGAGAGATACAGTATCTTCAAGCCTTTCTCTTCCACCTTGTTGTTGAGAAAAATTTTGCGGTTGTTGAAAATTAGTTCGTTGGTTTTGTTGGTTACTACTATTGCCGGGATCTCTCCAACCAAGATTTGGGTGGTTACGCCATCCTTGGTTGTAGGTACCCGTTGGAGGACGCGACGACCTAGGTCTATTATCCATGTAGTTTACCGGTTCAGTTTGTTCATCTAATTGTTTCATACAACTCCAATTTTCATGTGACCCACCACACCCTTCACAAGCCATAACCGAGGCCGTTTTTGTCATTTCTAGCTTTTTTATTTTTGAAGAGAGGGCCTCGATTTGGGCTTGCAAAGAGGTGCTTTCATCAACCTTATGGGCGCCCGGGGCAATAGATTTATTACCTCGGGGAGTGTGCCATTGAAAATTGGTTTGCGCAATTTCCTCAATTTGGTTATATATTTCATTTGGGCGACGATTACCTAAGAGTCCCCCGGAGCTTGAGTCAAGTGTTTGTCTTGTGTGGGGCAACAACCCATTGTAGAAAGTGGATATTTGTTGCCACACCGCTAGACCGTGATGAGGACACTTTCTTAGAAGCTCCTTGAATCTTTCCCAAGTTTCATATAAGGATTCCCCATCCTCTTGTGAGTATGTATTAATTTCAGTCATTAATTTAGCCGTTTTAGCAGGAGGGAAATACTTATATAAAAACTTTTGGGCAAGTTCATCCCAAGTGTTTACCGATCCAACTGGGAGGGTGTTAAGCCAAGCCTTAGCTCGGTCTTTTAGTGAAAATGGAAACATTCGAAGGCGGATGGCGTCATTTGATGCTCCATTGATCCGAAAGGTATCACATATTTCTAAGAAGTTAGTAATATGTAGATGGGGATCCTCGTCCGCAAGCCCATGGAAGGTTGCGGAGTTTTGGAGCATTTGTATCAAATGCGGCCGCAGTTCGAAGTTGTTGGCTTCGACATTCGGTGCATTGATAGCGGCGCCAAGATTGCCTACGGTAGGCCGTAGGTAATCCATGAGGGTACGTTGGTCCGCCATTGGAAGTGGGTCCCCCGAAGCTTTCTCTTGGTTTTTAGCTTTTAGTCTTTTTCTGAGAAAGCGCTCGGGTTCTTCTAGGGGTTCTTTTATGTCTTTACTAGAACTGGAGCTCATGCACTACGTAGGAGGTTCAAATGTGGCGCCTGGGTTCCAAGTCCTGCAACAAAAACAGAAAAGAACGTTGGTCAGAATGTTCACCACGGCCCCGTGCTCAGTGAACACGGCCCGTGGTCAGAAGTACAGTAATCGTTTTCTGTATCCCAGTTACTGGGAGTTGGACACGACCCCGTGTTGCACTGATACGGCCCCGTGTTCAGCTCTCTGTAACTCAGAAAATAAAAACTGCCAGTGACGAGGCTGGGCACGGCCCGTGTCTGACCGGGCATGGCCCGTGCTGAGCTCTGCAGAAGCTAAAAAACTAAGAAAGATCCTAAAAAAAATAAAAAGAATAATAAAAAATGATTAGGCCGTTGATTCCTAACTTTCTTAAAATCCTTGTGTCCCCGGCAACGGCGCCAAAAAATTGATGCGTGTGAAGTGTCGTATATTTTAGGTGTATATTTTAAGCCCTTTTTAACACTTATTTTAGCCAAGTTTTAAATTTATAAAACACGATATTTCACTAACACTAAACACACATATGGGCAAGTGCACCCATCGTTGAGTGTAGTATAGCGTTGGTAAGATACCGAGGTCGTCCAAGGACACAAGAGCTTTTAGTACCGGTTTATCCTCAACGTCTAATCAAAATAAAAAGTTTAGAAAAATATTTTAAAATAAGAAAAATAAAAACTAACTAAAATGCTGAAAATAAAAATAAAATAAAAAAATAGATAGACAAGATGAATCACTTGGTTCCGACTCGTATCTAGTATAACCTTTGATTATTTCCGCACTTTTGCACATAATTAAGAGATTATCTTAGTTATTGTAGTAGGCCCCTCTTTTGAAGGTGACGTTACCCTCACCCCAGTAGTTTGAGTCAGCAAGGATACAATCCTAAAAGGGTGGATTATTGGAAGATAATGAATTAAGTTATTAATGCAGTATTGTGGTAGGCCCCGCTTTTGGCGGTGACGTTACCCTCGGCTAAGTAGTCTGAGTCAGCAGGGATACAGTCCTAAATAGCCGGGTTATAGTATTAATAGTAGTTAACTTATGAGGGGGTCAAAGAGTTTGGACCCCCGCCATCCAATACCGTGAAGTATTGAAGGAGGTCCTACTAAATTTGACCCAGGTCCATTGCAGGACCTCTAAACGCTGAACAATGGCAAGACCTTTACCAAACCGTTCCCTTAACCCCCGACCAGGTAGCCAACATACCTCCATATAGACCGTGGAGATATGAATGGTGAAAATCCTTTATTTTATATAGACAGTAAAATAATGCCAAGACACCACGGACAAACGATAAGGAAAGATCACCTTCAACATAAGTAACTAGTTATTAAAGTCATTAATACAAAACCAAATAAAAAGTGAAAAAGATTAGAAATAAAAAGTATTATACTAGACACTTTGTCTTCACCAAGTGATGTAAGAGACTTAGGCAAACATGGCCTTGATTGTCAAGAACTCTTACGATCAATCTTGGATCCCGAGACGACTCACACACTCTACGATGGACAATGGATGATGGTGGTGGATGATGGTGTTGTGATGGTGGTGGGTGGTGGATGAAGTGTGAGAGAGGTGGTGTGCCAAGGGATGAGATGAAATGAATCCAAGCACTCCTATTTATAGGCTGAACAGAGAGCTAGACACGGCCCCGTGTCTGTCTGACACTCTCTCTCCTCATTAATTGTAATTCGCAATTACAATAAATGCGCCTGCTGTACTTTCGACACGCCCCCGTGTCCGCTGAGCACGGCCCCGTGGTGGGCAATAGAAGCTTCTATAGGTTTGTCTTTTCTGCTGCTTCTTGGGCACGCCCCCGTGCTGGCTGAGCACGGGGCGTGTTCAGACTTCTGCCTTCTCCATTTTGCTTTGGAAGGTGCCGTTGAGGGGTCGGGCAGTCCACTAATGTTCCTTTCCTTGTATTTATGTTGGATTTAGCTGTCTTTTTGCTTCTTTTGCGTTTTTGAGCTCATTTAATCCTGAAAATACAAAAGGAAGACAAAAACACTCTTTTTCCAATATTAGTACTTAAAAAGGGTTACTTTTATGCCTTATTTGATGTAATTTATATGTTGCATTTTACACACATCAGCAGCAACTGCTAGCAGATACATGCTTCGCTTCACATGTGGACAAAGCTACAGAGGTCTGCTTCTTGCATTGCCATGTGACCAATCGTGGTCCGAAAAATTGGCACCCCGCTGTTGTTGATTTAGTGTTAACTTTGCAGCATCCGAAATCAGAATCAGAATACCCTTCGAGCGTAAAGTCGCCTTCTCTTGGATACCACAACCCCAGTGATGGAGTTCCTTTCAGGTAGCGTAATATCCTTTTCACAATCACCATATGCGAAGCTCTAGGATTAGACTGAAACCGCGCTGTGAGGCAGGTTGGATACATAATATCGGGTCTTGAAGCTATCAAATACATCAGCGATCCGATCATGGAACGATATAACGTTTCATCTACCTTCTCTGCGGTGAGATCAGGGTTTATCCCATGATTAGTTGCTAATGGGGTGGAAGCTGGAGTAGATCCTGACATCCCAAATTTCTTTAAGATATCATGAACGTACTTCGTTTGATGTATGAAAATTCCCTTAGGCAGTTGATCAACTTGAAGTCCCAAAAAGAATTTCATCTCACCCATTGATGACATTTCAAATTTTTGCTTCATAACTCTTTCAAAATCTTTGCACAGATTTTCATTTGTTGACCCAAATATGATGTCGTCCACGTATATTTGAACTATCAGAAGATGTCCGTCGACCTCTTTGGTGAAGAGAGTGGCATCCACTTTTCCTCGGATGAAGATGTTGGCTAGCAGGTGTTGAGACAATGTCTCGTACCAAGCTCTCGGGGCCTGGTGTAAACCATACAGCGCTTTATCCAGCAAATAGACCTTGTCTTTGTGGATTGGATCGGTGAAGCCCGGTGGCTGTCCTACATATACTTCCTCTTTTACCTTCCCGTAGAGAAACGCCGATTTCACATCTAGCTAATATACTTTAAAGCTTTTCCAAGATGCAAATGCTAGGAAGATTCTGATCGCTTCTAGTATAGCAACTGATGTGTTCAAATATTAACATATAAATTTCATCAAATGAGGCATAAAACTAACCCTTTTTTAGTACTAATGTTGGAAAAAGTGTGCTTTTGTCTTCCTTTTGTATTTTCAGGATTAAATGAGCTCAAATTAACAAAAGAAGCAAAAAGACATCAAAATCTAACATAAATACAAGAAAAAGGACAAGACGTGACATGCCCGACCCCACAACAGCATATTCCCAAGCAAAACAAGAGATCAGAAGCCTGAACACGCCCCGTGCTCAGCCAGCATGGGGGCGTGCCCAAGTGTCAGCAGAAAAGACAAAGTGGTAGAAGCTTCTATTGCCCACCACGGGGCCGTGCTCAGCGGACACGGGCCATGGTCAACTTTAAGATTCGCACAATCCAGCAAATCTGCATAGTACAAAGATTCTTCTGCACACGGGGTCGTGCTCAGCGGACACGGGGGCGTGGTCAACTAATAAGACAAAGCTGCATTAAATGAAGAAAGAGAAGGATGTGGACACGGGGCCGTGCCCACTGGACACGGGGCCGTGCCCGATCTTCTGTTTAGCCTATAAATAGAAGTGCTTGGCTCAAGCTCAAACCATCCTTGGCACACCACCTCTCTCACACTTCACCCACCACCCACCACCACCATAACACCATCATCCACCACCATCATCCATTGTCCATGGTAGAGTGTGTGAGTCGTCTCAGGATCCAAGATTGATCGTAAGAGTTCTTAACAATCAAGGCCATGTTTGCCTAAGTCTCTTACATCACTTGGTGAAGACAAAGTGTCTAGTGTAATACTTTTTATTTCTAATCTTTTGCACTTTTTACTTGGTTTTGTATTAATGACTTTAATAACTAGTTGCTTATATTGAAGGTGCTCTTTCCTTATCGTTTTTCTGTGGTGTCTTGAAATTATTTTACTGTCTATATAAAATAAAAGATTTTCACCATTCATATCTCCACGGTCTATATGGAGGTATGTTGGCTACCTGGTCGGGGGTTAAGGGAACGGTTTGGTAAAGGTCTTGCCATTGTTCCGCGTTTAGAGGTCCTGCAATGGACCTGGGTCAAATTTAGTAGGACCTCCTTCAATACTTCACGGTATTGGATGGCGGGGGTCCAAACTCTTTGATCCCCTCATAAGTTAACTACTATTAATACTATAACCCGGCTATTTAGGACTGTATCCCTGCTGACTCAGACTATTTAGTCGAGGGTAACGTCACCTCCAAAAGAGGGGCCTACCATAATAATGCATTAATAACTTAATTGATTATCTTCCAATAATCCACCCTTTTAGGATTGTATCCTTGCTGACTCAAACTACTGGGGTGAGGGTAACGTCACCTTCAAAAGAGGGGCCCACTACAATTACTAAGATAATCTCTTAATTATGTGCAAAAGTGCGGAAATAATCAAAGGTTACACTAGATACGAGTCGGAACCAAGTGATTCATCTTGTCTATCTGTTTTTCTTTTATTTTTATTTTCAGCATTTTAGTTAGTTTTTTTCTCTTAGTTTAAAACATTTTTTCTAAACTTTTTATTTTGATTAGACGTTGAGGATAAACCGGTACTAAAAGCTCTTGTGTCCTTGGACGACCTCGGTATCTTACCAACACTATACTACGCTCACGATGGGTGCAGTTGCCCATATGTGTTTCTAGTGTTAGTAAATATCGTGCTTTATAAATTTAAAACTTGACTAAAAAGTGTTAAAGGGGCTTAAAATATACACCTAATATATATAACACTTCACGCGCACCAAGTTTTTGGCGTCGTTGTCGGGGACACAAGGATTTTAAGAAAACTTAAAATCGACGGCCTAATCAGTTTTTCAAAACCTTTTTAAAACGCGCGCACATTTTTCTGCATTTTAGTTTAGTTTGCATTTACAGTAACCTGTACACGGGGCCGTGCTGCACATTTTCATAAAAACGCCCAGTAACAGTAGCTTGAACACGGGCCGTGCTCACTGAACACGCCCCGTGCTCAACGAAATCAGTAAATTTAATTAAAACGCCCAGATACAAATCCTGAACACGGGGCCGTGTCCACTGAACACGGGGCCGTGTCCAGCCTCTGTTTCTGTTTTTATTTTTGTTTTCTGATCTCGAGACTCAGTTATGGTCTGCTGAGTGATTCTTATGGATCAATACTCAGGAGGTTACAACTACACCTATGATGAGGATGATTATAGGGGTAATTATTGCACTAATTGTCGTAACGCACGATCGGTTCAAAATAATCGTTCATATCAACCATCCAATTCATAGACCTATTATGAGGAGCCCAGGTACGAGCCATCAACTTCATACACATCCTATGAAGACCAAAGGTATGAACCTCCTCCCTCATACTCATATTTTGATGAACCAAGGTATGAGCCTTCTTACTCATACTTTGAGGAACCAAGATATGAGCCACCACCTTCGTATGCTTATTATGAGGAACCATGGCGTGAACAACCCACCTCATATGAGTATTATGCTGAACAAAACTACGAACCTTATCCATCATATACTTACAATGAAGAACAATGGTGCGAACCATCTACTTCATATAGGTATTATGAGGAACAAAGGGTCGAACAACCGGATTCAAGCTTAGAAAATCCCGATTCTTTTTCTATAACCGAAGTGACCGATAGGATATTAGAACACATTAGAGTTATCGATCGATGTATAAAAGAATCTCGCGCAAGGGAAGAGGAGTCCCGCGCAAGAGAAGAATTAAAAAAAGAAGAGATAACTGAACATGTAAAAATGGAAGAACAAATAAGCGAAGAACCGACACATGAGTTAAACAACGAAAAAGGTGAGTCCGACAACGTTAAAATTCAAGAAGAGTCTAATTTTGAAGAAATTAATCTCTTGTCGCCTTCTTTTGAAAATCATTGTTTAGTACCCACTCATGCTAAGTTTTTAAAAGAGTTAAACACTAACACTAAAATTGACGAAACGGTAAGTGTTAAGTTAACTAATGATCAAACCTCGCTAATAAAAGAAGACCCATTTGAAATTAACATTACACCGGTTCCATGTTTCTTTCAACATTCGTTTATTAGTAATGTCACAATCGATAAAGATCTTTGTGTTAACATAATGCCTAACTACATTTTCGAAAAATTAAGTATTAGTGATTTTTCTCCACTTCAAATACCCATTTTTCTATCAATCGGTATAGTTGAGGATGTATTGGTTCAAACAAATCAAATGGTAATCCCGACCGACTTTGTCATCCTCGATGACGCTCCTCTAGTATTGGGATGACCAATTGTAAAAACTCATGAAGCTTTGAAAAACCGGAAGTTCAACAATCTACCTCTTCAATTAGGGGCATTTAAAAGAAGTGTCGATCTCGAACGGTCCATGAAATATCCATTCGGCAATGATGACCCCCTAATTGAAGATGAGCGAGAACCACCTGATAAGGTGGGTCTAGCCAAGGACCCTTATAAACGTGGCGCACCACGGAGGCATTCCGCGGAACTATCCTTAGTTTTAGATTAGTTTAACTTTTATATTTTCTAGTTTAGTTTTAATTTTCAGGAATAAAACACACTCAGGATGGTGAAGGATACTAAGGGAAGCTTGAACCAACAACCCATGCACAAAAACAGAGCCTCCCGAAAACTTTTCTTCATTACAGCAAGTTCAGCACGGGGCCGTGCTCACCCCAACACGCCCCGTGCCCGAGGTTCTGTAGAAAATGCCCAGTTCAGGTACCTGGACACGGGGCCGTGCTCACTGAACACGCCCCCGTGCCCAGCTTTCTGTTTACTTTTGGTACTGGCAGTCTGGACACTGGGCCGTGCTCAGCCAACACCACCCCGTGTTCAGCTACCCAGTAACATAAAATCTTGTTTTTAACCCACTTTTACACATTTTAATCAACCGAAAAACTTATTTATGGGACACATTGAGGACAATGTGTAATTTAAGTGTGGGGGGGATGCTAAAACCTTGAATCTTGCAAGTCCTAAATACAAGCCTTACACAAAACTCTATTGGAACCGCTAATCACCCCAAAAAAAAAAATTTCAAAAATTTTCATTTTTTTACTTGTCTAGGTTTAACTCGGGAAATTCAAGTTCTCAAAAAGGTTATATTTTTACGAATTTACAACCGATAGCGTCGTGATAAAAAAACCAACATAAGAAAATTTTGAAAAGGCATGACAAGCTTAGTTAAAATTTGATTATATATACTTGATCACATAAAAACTCATTCCCACAAAAGTGAGTTTTGAGCCTTTATTGAGCATACAATTACATATCATTAGAACTAAATGCTCATTTTTCGTTTCTTGTGTGAATAGCCGCTTGGTTCTTACGACTGTAGAACTTGCCATGACGATACATTCCCGGTCCTTACCAACTTAAACCCGAGTAAGTAAATGATGGAGGCATTAGGACTAACCCTTTTTATTTTCTACACCTTTATTTTTCTTTTTTTACCACCTACCCAAAATCCCTCTAGTTAGCCCCTTTGAGCCTAAACCTTTTCATTTCATAACCCAAACCAAAAACCCTTTTACCCACCAAAACCTTTTTCATTTTTACCCCTTTGTTTTAGTAACGAGTTCGATTTTTCGTATGACTTCAAAAAAAAAAAAAAAAAGAGAAATATTTGTGTTGATGATGAAGCAAAAGAAAATAAACAAACAAGTTCATCAAAAATAACTTTGTTTGAATACGTAGCTTCATCAAAATAAAAGTTACGAAAAATAGAAAGTCATACGAAAACCGAAACTTGTAACGCTTTTCGCCCTTTTACTAACCACCAACCCAACCACCTACCTTTAACCCAAGCCTAACCCTTTACCCAGAAAGTCCTCTTGATATTTACAAAGGAATATAAGTTAAAAAGGAGGAGGCTTGATTGCTTGGCAAGCCTATGGTAGGAGTAAGTTCCATGCCGCTCTCGAGTGATCCACAAAAATACATTTTCGGCCGAGTGTTGAGTGATCCCCGTGAGGTATGTGAACTTGTATATAAATAGAATTTTACAAAGGCATGTTATGCCCTAATAAGTAATTTCTCTTATGAAAAGTTTTAAATAAATCATGACGAATAGGATTGTAAATAAATAAAAATAAAATTAAATAAAGAATCTTGGAAATCCCGATACTCTACGACAAGCCCAAAAACCTTCTTCTCTACCCATTCCATTTGGGAGTGTAAATAGCCACATATTAAAGAGTTTTGCTTGAGGACAAGCAAAGATTCAAGTGTGGGGGTATTTGATGTGTTCAAATATTAACATATAAATTTCATCAAATGAGGCATAAAACTAACCCTTTTTTAGTACTAATGTTGGAAAAAAAGTGTGCTTTTGTCTTCCTTTTGTATTTTCAGGATTAAATGAGCTCAAATTAACAAAAGAAGCAAAAAGACATCAAAATCTAACATAAATACAAGAAAAAGGACAAGACGTGACATGCCCGACCCCACAACAACATCTTCCCAAGCAAAACAAGAGATCAGAAGCCTGAACACGCTCCGTGCTCAGCCAGCACGGGGGCGTGCCCAAGTGTCAGCAGAAAAGACAAAGTGGTAGAAGCTTCTATTGCCCACCACGGGGTCGTGCTCAGCGGACACGGGCCGTGGTCAACTATAAGATTCGCACAATCCAGCAAATCTGCATAGTACAAAGATTCTTCTGCACACGGGGTCGTGCTCAGCGGACACGGGGGCGTGGTCAACTAATAAGACAAAGCTGCATTAAATGAAGAAAGAGAAGGATGTGGACACGGGGCCGTGCCCACTGGACACGGGGCCGTGCCCGAGCTTCTGTTCAGCCTATAAATAGAAGTGCTTGGCTCAAGCTCAAACCATCCCTTGGCACACCACCTCTCCCACACTTCACCCACCACCCACCACCACCATAACACCATCATCCACCACCATCATCCATTGTGCATCATAGAGTGTGTGAGTCGTCTCGGGATCCAAGATTGATCGTAAGAGTTCTTGACAATCAAGGCCACGTTTGCCTAAGTCTCTTACATCACTTGGTGAAGACAAAGTGTATAGTGTAATACTTTTTATTTCTAATCTTTTGCACTTTTTACTTGGTTTTGTATTAATGACTTTAATAACTAGTTGCTTATGTTGAAGGTGCTCTTTCCTTATCGTTTGTCCGTGGTGTCTTGAAATTATTTTACTGTCTATATAAAATAAAAGATTTTAACCATTCATATCTCCACGGTCTATATGGAGGTATGTTGGCTACCTGGTCGGGGGTTAAGGGAACGGTTTGGTAAAGGTCTTGCCATTGTTCAGCGTTTAGAGGTCCTGCAATGGACCTGGGTCAAATTTAGTAGGACCTCCTTCAATACTTCACGGTATTGGATGGCGGGGGTCCAAACTCTTTGATCCCCTCATAAGTTAACTACTATTAATACTATAACCCGGCTATTTAGGACTGTATCCCTGCTGACTCAGACTACTTAGTCGAGGGTAACGTCACCACCAAAAGAGGGGCCTACCATAATAATGCATTAATAACTTAATTAATTATCTTCCAATAATCCACCCTTTTAGGATTGTATCCTTGCTGACTCAAACTACTGGGGTGAGGGTAACGTCACCTTCAAAAGAGGGGCCTACTACAATAACTAAGATAATCTCTTAATTATGTGCAAAAGTGCGGTAATAATCAAAGGTTACACTAGATACGAGTCGGAACCAAGTGATTCATCTTGTCTATCTGTTTTTCTTTTACTTTTATTTTCAGCATTTTAGTTAGTTTTTTTTTTCTTAGTTTAAAACATTTTTTCTAAACTTTTTATTTTGATTAGATGTTGAGGATAAACTGGTACTAAAAGCTCTTGTGTCCTTGGACGACCTCAGTATCTTACCAACACTATACTACGCTCACGATGGGTGCACTTACCCATATGTGTGTCTAGTGTTAGTAAATATCGTGTTTTATAAATTTAAAATTTGACTAAAAAGTGTTAAAGGGGCTTAAAATATACACCTAATATATATAACACTTCACGCGCATCAGCAACTGGAGCATATACTTCAGTGAAATCTATACCCTCCTGCTGACTGAAACCCTGGACTACGAGTCGAGCTTTGTTACGAACAACAACTCCTCTATCGTCTCTCTTACACTTGAACACCCACTTGGTGTTTATCTTCCTCTGACCATCAGGCAAATTTACTAACTTCCAGACACCTAACTTCTCAAACTGACTCAACTCTTCTTGCATGGCATTGACCCAAGAATCTTCAGTTAGCGCCTCTTTGTATGTTTGTGGTTCGATCTACGAAATAAAACAACTAAGTGAAAACTCAGTTTGTAAAGGAGCAACTGTAGAATAAAAACAAGTAAGTCCTTGGTCAATTTGACGTCTAGTGCGAACGCCTGACTGCAATTCTCCAATAATCAACTCCTCTGGATGGTATGAAAGAGTTCTCGGCATCACCTCGCCTGGAACATCTACCTCACCTTCCAAATTTGTGACATTTTGATTTGCACCTTGTTCACTGACTGGAATTTTTTTACTTGAAATCTGGATCTGCTCCCCCTCAGAAACTGAATCACCATGATCAAATATCGGTCTGTCATCAGATTCTTGATTATCATTGACTGCCGTCTGTTTATCAAGAGCACTTTCTGAGGATTGTTGAATATCATCATGTTCACCAGCATTACTAGGACCTGCTTCATTGTTATTTGAAGCTTGTCGTTGACGATTAAAATTTTCCGCTGGGAATCTTTCCTACGATTCTTCATACTCTCTCAGAATATCCAACTCGTCAAAGAAATCTGTTTCTTCTTCAATGTCAAACGAATCCCACAATTTATCATAATTAAAACGCCATGAGTCACCGGGATTCTGAGGCGGCATAGTATACCCCTGACACTCAACATGTTGTGCTTCGATGATCCACTTTAAGCTTGGAACAAAGACTCGTTTTAATGGACTAGCATAACCCACGAAAATTCCTTCAATGCTCTTTGCACCAAATTTTCCAAAAGGTTCTAGAACTGTGCAGGGATACCAAACGGTTCTAAATACTTCAGGTTCGGTTTGTGGTTGTTGATCAGCTCGAAACATGTCTTGTTGAATTTCTTTACAGTGAGAACCCGGTTGAGTGTATAGCAAGCGGCTGACACTGCTTCTGCCCAAAAATTTACTGGTAGCTTTGAATCAGTAAGCATCGTCCTGGCCGTTTCAATTAGCGTCCTGTTCTTTTGTTCTGCTACTCCGTTCTGCTGCGGAGTGTAAGGAGCACTAAATTCTTGCAGTATACCTCTCTTATCACACCCCGACCACGTAAAACATCAAATCGTGGCGGAAAAGTCGGGGAGTGTTGTAACTGAATTATTGTTCCACAACCATGGTAATTAAAATTATATTTTATTCAACAACCAAAGGGTGGAATACATTGTTTCAAAACAAGAACCAAAGAGTACACAACATAATTAAACTAAGTCTATCTTTATTTTAAGTCTCTAAGGCACAGGTCTGCCCTAGTGTGTCACGAACAACCTAAGCAGCGGCTCCTGAAACACATGTGAAAATAGGTACGTCAGCATAAAAATTCCTGTGAGATATATAGGCTTTGTAAAAATAGGATTCATGACTTAAGTTTAAGAAAAAGTTGTTTAACAAAAGTCAGTCATGAAGCTTGTTAATTGTTTTGTTTTATAAATCTTTTGAAAAGCGATGATAAAATAAATGATATGTAAAAGAGTAAAGTGAGGTTAAATGAATAACCAAGTAAAATGAGTTTTATAAATTAAGTTGTTTGTAAAACGATGTCTTGAAAAATATGTTATTTGTATAAAATGTTATATGTCTAAATTGAAATGATTCAAATAACGCTACGATATGTAATACCATACAAGCACTTATATATAGGAAGTACCAGCGGCGTATCCACCATGCTTGTATCATATTACACACGCCTCGTTACTTAAATCACTTTACCCAAACGAACCACCAATGTATATTGCCCATGTCTAAATTATTTGTCAAATGTTTTTGTGTAAATCATGTCAAAATGTTTATGTCAAAATGTAGTTCATGAAATATGTATATCAATATAAAAATGTCTATGTCAAATGTCAAATATGTAATGTGTAAACAAAATGTCATGTATGGCAAGTGAAATATATATATATATATGTATATGTATATACATATATATATATATATACTGAGCCACAGATAAAAATGCACAAAACAATGTATTGAAGTAAAACGTGGTTTAAATCAACATTATGTCTTGTGGAAATGCATGTTATACTGAATACAAACATTTATGCGGTATTGTTAAAAATGCATACATCAAAGCCTTGTGACTGTGGTGATAAGCCTTTAAACAAATTAAAGGTCTATCTGTTTTATGTTTTATCGGATTCGGTCATACCTAGGATGTCATGAACGGGAGTTGTCAATTCCTATGGTACCATTACCTACTAACGAGCGGCGTGATCAAAGTTAATGAATGTATATGGACCCATTAAACAAACCAAATGTCATATCAAAATGTAAGCATGTGATGAAATGAAAATGTACTAAGTATGCGGCAGAACGGACATACATAGCATGTGATGAAAAACAAATGCACTAAGTATGGTGAACATACATAGCACAAAATGTCATGTAAAACGATGTACTAAGTATGCAACAAAGGACATACACAGCAAAAACACAATAAAATTATGTACTATAAGTGTACTAATGAACATAGCAAATATATGATATGAAAGCAGGGAAAGCATGAAATTAACAAGTAGGCACATGTGTTTCACCCCAAAATGTTAGAAAAATAGTAAAAGAGGGGTCTATGTACTTACTTGAGATTGCTCAATAGACTTTAGATATCCACCAAGCAAAGCTAGAAGGTTACGGAATCAAACGGCACCTAATATAGGTAACTACATTAATAAACGGACCGAATCGGAGGATCAGGTAGCATGAGGGTTTGTAAACCAAATGAGTGTAGGAACTCAGGTAATATGGTTTAACAAGGCCTACATACTAAAACGAAACTTATCCTAAGTGCTTTTGACCCGTTACGACCCGTTTAGGTAGCTTATGCTACTTTAACGCGTCGTTCGCGTAAAACGCGTTCGGATCACCTAACTAGCCCTATGACAAGTAAGATATGCCTTGACATGTCTAATATTGTTACTAAATTAGTTTAGATACCAAAAATTAGGTTACATAGGCTTAAAATGAATTTTGGCGTAAAAAGTGTATTTTGGTAATTTACCTAAGGCATATATATCACCTATCATACAACTACTCAAACGATGTGACCATAAGGTATAACCTCGGAAGGTTATTCCCTATATAACTATGGTCACCTAAAGTGTTTGTTCGGATCCTAATGATCGACCAAACGGGTCGGGTTCGAAAGCATAAGCGATTGATTAGATCGCTTACCCTTACGACCCTAAACAAGCACAAATCTAAAAGTGACGAGCTAAACATGCTAGAACATGTTTAGTCAAGTTAGAAAACATGTTTTGATATCAAAACAAATGGTTTTGATACCCTAGAGTAGTTTGGTTACAAAATACGCAAGAACACGCATTTTGGCCGAAACTACAACTCGTCGCTGAACCTAGATAACGTGGTAATCAGTAGGTATAGTCACTAGGGACTATGACCATCGTGATTACGCTCACGTTATGAAGTTCAAACGAACTTCGCATTGACCATAAACAGGTCAATGCAGAAAGTCAAACGCAACTTGACTTTCGAGCTAAAAACGCATAAAAGAACGAAGGAACACTTACAAAAGGTCCCCGCAAGTATTTGATCCAATCCACTCTCAGGTAGGAAGCATATACTTCCACTTAGAGAGTATAAAATCAGATCAAATTGTGGGTTTGAGCAAATGGGGTGATGGGGTATATATAGTTTTCGTACAACCGTTAGGATCGTTCGTCGAGAAACGTGTTTCGATCTAGGGCGTACACATGGGCCCATTGTTTGCTAGAAACCAGTAGCAAGTGGAAAATGAGTGTATAACAGTTTCTGCATATCTGAGAAGGACTCGCGGGCCGCATAAGTGGCTGAGGATGTCTACGCGGGCCGCCTGAGCTCTGCAGATCAGAAACAAGTTTCCAAAGTGACAGTTTCAGTCCCTGTTGTGTTTTAAGGCTATTTCCGACACTTCTAAGGCCCGTTAAGCCAACTTTAAGGCCCTAAAATGATGCCTAAACATTGTGGACAAGAAACATGCTCAAAAATATGCCGGATGTCGGTTCGTTTGGTCGTACGATCGCGATGTTTGCTTAATTACGACGGAATGCGCATAAGCGTGAAAAACGATCCAAATTGCGTGACGAATGGATTTTTCTTATGCCAAACACTAAAATAAAATATTTTAATGCATACATAAATTTTTGGATGTCCGGATGTATTCAGAACGTAAGTTATGCGCGAAAATGCAAACTTATGCACTTTTTGACGCTTTTAGTCCCTGAATGAGCATAAAGTTTATTTTAGCACAGCGAACCTCTCAAAGCCTATTTCTAAGCTATGTAAAGGATATTTAGGGTGTGTTTAACTTATGGTCATGTTCTGGAATGTCTGTTAGAGTTCAAATCGGCATACTTTCGCAGTTTGTCAATTTTAGTCCCTGTAAGCGAATTAACTTGAATTTGCCATACCAAGGACTTCAAAACTTATTTCTAAGTTATGTAAAGGTTATTTAACGTGTGTTAAGCATATGTTGATGTTCCGGAGTATTTTTCGCATAAAACTGATTACGTTTACGTACCAGTTGCGTATAATTCTCCAGAAAGTGATATAGAGTTTGAAATTGAATAAAAGTCAAAACATGAAAAATGTAAAACATAAACAAACAAACATTGGGATCAAATAACTTTATTTCATTGATAACTGAACTGTTTATAATGATTACAAGCACAGATGTCACAGTCTCCCCTACTTTTGGAAATTTCGTCCCGAAATTTGTTTAGAGGAAACCCGTAAGAAAAAGATGCGGATACTTCGCCTTCATTTGATCTTCACGTTCCCAAGTAAAATCAGGTCCACTCTTAGATTCCCAGTGAACTTTAACTAAAGGAATGCGCTTGCGTTTAAGCCATTTGACTATTCGGTCCATGATTTCCACAGGTTTCTCAACAAAATGTAGTGTCTTATCAACACGAATTTCGTCAAGTGGTATGTGGAGGTTCTCATCAGCTAAACACTTCCTGAGATTGGACACGTGGAAGGTTGGATGAACATTTCCAAGTTCAGGAGGTAACTCAAGTCTGTAGGCTACCTTACCAATTATTTCGACGATCTTGAATGGTCCAACATATCTAGGTGCAAGTTTTCCTCTCTTTCCAAATCTGATCACACCTTTCCAAGGTGAGACCTTAAGTAATACTCGATCACCGATTTGAAATTCCATGGGCTTGCGCCCTTAGTCCGCGTAACTCTTTTGACGGCTTCGAGCTGTCTGAAGGTTATCACGAACTTTCTTAACCTTATATGTTGTCTCTAGAATGAGGTCAGGTCCAGTTAGCTGAGCCTCACCTATTTCATTCCAGCAGACTGGTGAACGACATTTTTGACCATAGAGAGCCTCGAAAGGAGCCATGTTGATGCTGGAGTGATAACTGTTGTTGTAGGAGAATTCAATCAATGGAAGATGTGAATCCCAACTACCACCAAAGTCGATAACACA